>CM028135.1:482000357-483330000 GCA_016271365.2 Neoceratodus forsteri
TGATCTATGATGTATTTGAAAGAATCAACTGCAGTTAGGGGACATCCACCAGATCAGTAATAGCACAGTGGAGCATGTCCTACATCTTGGTGCAGAACCAAACGGCATGGAGTAGGTTTTGCTATACTTTAGGAGAAGCCTATTTTGAGTTAGCCATGACATTACACTCCCAAAATCAGCATTAAACAGTCTTTTGATTTCAGATGTGTTCTTAGAGCTTGTATACAGCACTATATCACCTGCATAATGCAGGCTGGAACAAGAGGCAGTGGATCAAGGCAAATTACTGATAAATATGTTAAAGAGTAGTGGACCAAGTATAGACCTTTGCTGAACACCAATGTTAATGGTGGAGAGGTCAGATCTTGTTCAGTTAATATTTACAAATTGCTGTCTCTCATGAGGTAGCTCGAAAAACTGGTAATAACAGAAGTTAAAAAAAACAAAAACAAGGGTATACAGTTTGGATGTGAGTAGGGAGTGGCCCATAAGGTCAAAGGCTTTGGTTAAGTCAAAGAAGACAGTCCCTGTGAGCATTTCTCTATCCATGGCATCTTTGACATCATTGGTAAATTGGGTAATGACGGTAGATGGGCTATGATGAGCATGCCTGAAACCATTCTGAGATGGGGAAAACAGATTCTGCTTGGGAAGATGCTCAGTTACCTGAAAGGCCACAAGTTTCTCCAATAACTTATTAAGCACAAACAGGATTGTTATGGGAAGGTAGTTATCTAAGCACCTTTGACCATCTGTTTTGTAGACCGGTACCACATTGGCAACCTTCCATAGAGTGGGCACTACCCTACAGGAGAGTGACAGGATAATTAGGCAAGTTACTCGGGCAGCTAGCTGTGGAGCAGCAATCCTAAGTAACTAGGTACAAGGCCATCATAACCAGCACTACTATAGGAAGATATAGACCTCATAAGGCATAATACCTCTCCATGAGTGATAGACCTGAGATAGAAGGGAAGGGAAGCTTGTTGCTTTTCAGGGGAGTTCAGGTCAGTGGCACACCAAGACATATTTATGTACTTGGAAAGATCAGAGAAGTGGAAATTAAAAGCATAAGCAATAGTCACAGAATTGCTGCAATTTGTACCAACCAGTATCATATCAGATATTTGGGGGCTAGTATCTTTCCCCTTAAAACTCTTAATATAACTCCAAACTCTATGGGAGTCACCTACAGAGGACTGGAGAAGCTGTTTACAGTAATTACTTTTGGCAGCCCATATAGCTTTTTTACATTCATTTATCTGCCTTCTATAGTCCAGTCAATCAGAGACTAAATTTGAAACTTTAAATCTAGCCCATTTATCCCTAGATTTAAGAGATGCAAGCAGTTCACTTTGCAACCATCTAGTGGCTGCTTCTCTGACCCTGGACCTTGCTTGGGGAATATGTTTGTCCTGTAAGGCCTGGAATGTAGAAACAAAGTAATACATGACTTTGTCTACATTTGGTGTATGATATAAGGGAGAGCAGTCTATCTGATGTAAATCTGCAGTAAGAGTACCATGGTTTCATTTAGAAAAATCTCTAAATACTGTCTCTTTGAGAGACAATGTCTGCACTCGGGCTTTCCAAATGCAAAAGACTGGCGAGTGATCACTAATGGAGTCAGGCAATTTGCTAAAGGAAATATTCATGTATTTTCTATTGGTGAGGATCCAGTCTATAAGGGACTGGTGATTATTCCTCACTGAAACCCTAGTAGGGCAAGTGATCAGCTGAGACAGATGAAGCTTCCCAAGCAGAGAGTCAAATGAACTAGTTTTGTTTTCAAGCCAATCCAGATTTAAATCACACAAAAGGAGTTTTGTTATTTTCAGTGCTAGAGGCCAAACGTTGTATAATATTAATTAGCTCAGACAGCCCATGTTAGGGGGGATTATAAACACATGCAATATTTAATTTCTTTATATTACCAAGAACTAGTAGTGTGTGCAGGACTTCACATAGATTTTGGGTGTTTACTCTTAGTGCAGAGAGATGCTGGCATTCTTTAAAGTAAATTGCGACACCACCTTCTCTCTTAGAGGTTAGATGGTCATGCCTAAGTAGCTTATAGTCAGACAAGGAGCACACCGAATCAAGGAAGGTGGGCTTTAACCAAGTCTCAATCAACCCAAATATATCAGGAGTATAATGAATCACCCATATCTCAAGCGCAGCAAAATTAGCCATAGGGCTTAGGACATTCAGGTGAGCCACTTTAAGACGCTTATCACCAAACAATTCCGGGAAGCTAGTATGATTAACAGAAGTGGGGGAATCTGAGTTAGGTTCAATATCACCAGATAAGGTAATGCATAGATGTTGATGCCACACACTAGTGAGACAAATCAGTAAATTTCCCATAGGCCAGCAAAAGGAATATTTGGAAAAATGGTGGAGAATAATTGAGACTTCGATTGGGAACAAGGCACCATGTCCAGTTTGGAGGAGTACATTCAACTACTAGGTTTGAGAGGTAAAGTGTAGTCACATTATTTGTGATATGATGAGACTGATAGCCAGGGACAAGAGTAGAGCAGTCCATAAGGGCTAGTAGGACTATTAGTGTAACCACTATAGAGATAGATCAGCACATTTTCTAAACTATGGGTATATCTCTTTTGTTGTTAGAAAGGTGGTAAGCAAAGTAACTCTGCTGCATGGTCAGTAGGTAAATCCCATGAAACCTTGGTTACCTCATGGCTATGAGGGGACATACTGTACTTAAACTGTAAACATGTGAACATGCTGCTAACTGGGGTTTCTGCTGTTATGGGCATGGGGCTTGTACTGTATATACTTATTTGTATGGGCCCTAGGCAGGGTTGCAGTTGGGGCTCCAGTCATGTAATTCTCAGTAGCCTTACTTGTTTTATGTGCAGTGACTTGTAATTAAATTGTTTGTGCTTAAGCAACTTCTGCTTTATGTGAAGTGCCCTGAGTCTTGAAGTTACTGCTGGATGAAAGGAATCGAAACTATGTTTGCACTTTCCGTAATATTCCCTAGGTGGTGGCACTATTTTAATTCACAGGCTATGCCTGCAATTCAATGGGTGGGAGAAACCAGCCATGTCCCCACCTGAGCTACTTAAGTCAGCTTCTTCCAGCCTCACTCAGAAGCACTGTTCTTTGCTACAGTTTGAGGCTGTGCAGGGGCTATGCCACACCCCCTTTCTCCTAGTGTTTGTCTCTCACTTTCCCTTTGTGGTTGTTAGCTTTCTGCTTGGTTGTGCCTCTCTAGCTTTTTAGGTTAGTGTTTTGCTTTCTACCTTCCTGGCTGCAGTTTATGCTTCACTCAGTCACCTATTTCTGCTGCACCCCTGTTCTCGTGTACTGTACCTTGTGTTTCTATCCACTTGGGTTCTTTTGGCCCTTGTAGTTTTACCAGCATCCTGCCTTCATCATTTGCTTTTGACTTGTGCTATTCAGGCTCCCATTTTGCTGTTTTTTCCATACCTTTAGCAAACTCACAGTTCAATTATAACACTTAAACATTTACACGTGGCTCCCAGCCAGGCAGTCACTTTCTTCTGGGTTCTGTTGTTGTTCACTTCAGCAGCTACTGCTCCCTACTTTTCAGTTCCCATATGCTCCTGCTTTCCCTAGCAGTATCATTTGATGTTTCTACTGCCTCAGTCTACCTGACTTGCAATGCATCAGCAACTAACACTAACCTCCCTTATGGAACTGCTTGGCATTCATTCGTCATTTAGTCCAAGCTCATATCATTCAATCTCATTTAATGTCCTAGTTGTCATTCGATGTCTCAGTCAGCTGTTCAACCTACCTATGTTTAGTTTCTTCTGTGTGCTCATGGCTGTTAGGCTTCACCATCGGCCTCCCACTACTCCTTTATTCAGACACATGCCAGCCACAACCATACCATGGCTTCCAGAGCTCCAGCCTTTTAAGCCAATGGTCTTGCTCTGCTACCTTGACATCCACATCTTAAGAGTGGATCCCTTTACTCAGGCAAAGTCCTGCTCTTACTGCCTTTCAGGTGAGAATGTCCTACACTCTGTGGGAAACTTTAGCCATGCAGATTGATTTGGCAGCATCTCTTACTGTAGTATTTAAGGCTTCAGCTGCCAGACAGTGGGCCTTTAAGTCCACAGGGACCCTAGCTGTGCAGACCATGTTGGCAGCACCTTTAAAAGCTTTTCACCCTACAGCCACCTAAGGTTCACCTGGTCTCCACCTCCTTCCCTCCCTGTACCCCTCAAGGGTGAAGATCATACAACTCCAAGTCCCAGACCCTCAAAGGCTCAACTCCTATGCTGGCACTGGGTCAATATGTCAAATGAAAGACTGTGTGGCAAGAACTGTGCATGGAAGAGCGCGCATGTGATTAGAGTGACAGGAGAATAATAGCAGAAGGAAACTACTGCTACCCCTGTTGCTCTATGTGTAAATAAGGAAATGCTCAATATCACTGTGCAGGGCTGCCTGGCTGAGCCGCTCCCATGATGGACTGGCTAAGGTGCCTACACACGGTCAGGATGACAGACTTGTGGTCATGGTTTGGTTCCCCCAGGTCTCTTGATATTGCAACTTTTACATTCGTTTTTGTTTTTTGCAGCTTAAACTTTTTTCCATCCTGGAGTTTTGCCCTATCCCTGAATCCATATCCTCTCGGAGTTTGTTGTGTATAGTCCGGGGGTGTGGTGGAGGGCTGAAGCCCCCCAATATAAAATGAAATTCTCATTGTTTTCAATGGGCTGTGCACTGTTTTGTATGCAACATTGTTTTGTACTCTATTTCGTTCACCACTGTTGTGCTTGCAGGGTTTGTCACTGTGTGGTTTTTGTTTGCGACATTATGACCCTGTCCCTCCTATGCCTTACCCCTCAAGGGTTCAGCTTCCTCTCTAAGCCTCCCCTCATGGAGGCAAGGTGGGTGCTTTTCAGCAGTTGTTGCCCTTCTCTTCCTGCCTTGGAAGGGTGGACATCTGTCACAGTGAACCTCCTTCAGCTGCAGAGATCAACTCATAGCACCACTATGGCTTTCCCACTAGAGGGATAGAGTGAGAGCCTTCCTCTAAGAATCTTCCCCCTGAATTTTATCTCTAAATTGCAGTAGCTGAGTCATCACTAATTTATCCCAAGCCTAGAGGGAAGGTGTCCAGATCCTTGGATCAACAGAGGTTCCCCTTCATAGGGTTTTTTTCCTCTCCTGCATACTGAAGATCATAAAAGTTAGGTAGTCTCTGCAACAGGTGGTCCACAATGTAGCACATTTATAGTTGTATAATGTTTAGCCAGGTAGGTTTCTGCTGTGAGTTGGGTTGGATGATGGCCCTCCTTCCATTGCCATTCCCTCTCTCCTTATGGAAGTCATGCCTGTTTTGCTATCAGCTCTAATATCTGTCAGTCATTGCTCAATTCAGTCTTTGTCTGTTTCCAGTCAACACTAGTTGCCGTCAGTCTGTCCTCACTCAGGCTCTGTGGTCACTACTTGCTGCTCAGAACTTTTTGGGGCTCCTTCATAAGGTACCTTTAGTGTAAAGGAATTATGGTTCCTAGGAACCCTCCTCAAGAAGGTTCCTGTGCCTTCACAGTACCCCAACAGGGTGGTAGTTCCCCGTGGAACAGAGAGCGCGAACAGCAGAAGTATTCACCTATGACACTCAACAACACATTCATTCAAATATCTTCAGACTATCAATAATGTTGCACAAGCATAATTCCTCACAAAGTTACATATGCCCATTCAATTCAAAGACTACGCCTGAATTTCAATGGGTGGGAGCAACCAACCACACCCCATGCCTGAGCTATTTAAGTCAGTTCCTTCCAGCCTCACTCAGAAGCACTGTTTCTTTGCTCAACCATCCTCCCTTCTTCCTCCAGCAGTGTGCCTGTCTCCTTGGGGCTCCTTCCTAAGGTACCTTAAGCCTAAAGGAATTATGTTCCTGTGGTACATCTAGGGTTGGAATCCTCCTCAAGAGGGTTCATTTGCCTTCATGGTACCCTGACATGGTGGTAGTTCCCTGTGCAACAGAGAGTGTGAACAGCCAAAGTATTCACCTATGACAATTAACAACACATTCATTCAAATACCTTCAGAATATCAACAAAGTTGCACAAACATAATGCCTCACTAAATTGCATAAGCCCACTGAATTTTAAATACGTTTTCCCCTTACCCTGAGAACTGTTGCTGACCCCAGGCTGGCCTCCTTGGTAAAAAGGGACATGCTGTTCCTCCTGGGCCTTGGTATGGTTGTTGACTGCTGACGGACTGCCCAACACCACCACTACTAAGTCATGTCAAGTCAATCTTTATTTATATAGCACCTTTCAATATCATCGCACTGAACAGAGTATAGCCAAAATGTACAAAAATACAGCAATATAAAATGTTAAAATTCAGTCTGGGAACGCCCAAGAAAATAAATACGTTTTTAACATGGATTTAAAACTGCTGATGGTCAGGCATTAACCTTACCACCAGCACTGGGCATGTTGGGATTGGTGCCCACAACCCATACATGGATGCAATACTGACCCATTGTACATCATGGAGGCACCACTGGGATTTGCAAGTCATGCCCTTCATTATTCCTTGCTGCTTGCTTGGCACCCTGGGTATCCCCATTTGGGCAGGGGAGGATGGTATTTTGTATATTGCTTATAAAGATGGATATAATGGACTCTGTTATGAGATGTTGTAGTGGGGGAGGAGCTGCCGTATTTGTGGTGATTGCCCCCCTGCCTCCCTATAGTCATAGTTTCCTAGGGTTTCCATGTCCTAAAATGAGAACTACAGTGTTTTAGCATCCCAAAAGGGGTGTTACAGTGTTTCAGCATCCCAAAATTAGAGCATAAATTCTTTGTCATCCTAGAAGGGTGTTCCAGAAGGGAACCGACAGTGTTTTCAAATCACAGAATGGGAGCAGCTAGTTTTTAACATCCCAGAAGGGGAGCATTGCCTCTCTGCATTCCAGAAGCAGAGACATCTTATGGCAGCCCTTTGAGGATGTTTTCCACCTAAAACTGGTATCATATTATGTTAACATATTTTCCCTTTTAAGGTTGCTGTGCCTTTGGCAAGGACCAGAATGTTTCATTTTGAGGACTCACTCCTGATCAGTCAGAAGGAGTAATGCCCCAACACTTTAAAAGCGGCATCCTTCCCAAAAGGTCTGTGCCTGTGTGCTTTTGGACTTGTTGCCTAAGTAATGGGGCACCTGAACTCTGTATACAAAAGGGGATGCCTGATCAATGTAGAAAAATTGTGTTTCCTGTAATTGTTACTTAATGCTTTTTTCAGGGGAAGTGAAAGGACTTCAGAGTAAATGTGTTATGCCCAGGACAATTTTATGCAATGTAAATGTATTATATGTTATTGGTACTTAGAAAATGGGTTGTGGAAATCTTAGAAGCTGATTGGCTTAGGCCACCAGCTACCCAGTCCAGTATCAGGCAACAGAAACTGGGAAATAATGAGTCCCAATCTCTGCCTGCCTGTTTACCATAAAAATAATTATGCAGCTACAGAACGTGCAATCTGAAAACAACCATTTTTTTCTCTTGCTTGGTGAGAGAGAGAGAGAGTTCGTCTTTAGTAGGCACCATGCCCCGGCCCCCCCAAGTCCAGTCACATTCTAAGCAAGGACTGGAGACAGTGTCAAGTAAACATTTACAAATAAAAAGAAGGAGGCAGTCATACTCTGGAGTATGTTGGGAGGGAGAATGAATAAACAGTTCTCCAAACCTCACTCACAACAATCTACGAGTACAACTGTCCCAACCACCATGTTTCTGAACTTGCTTAATGAGCAAGCGAATGAGCACAACCTGTTTCCTTTGTTTTTTTCTTATTTTGTGCCTCCTGATCAAACCAGATTGGTTCATGCTACCATGTAAAGCAACACCCCCCCCAACTGACTGCACACTCTCATTTCCATGGTCTCTGATGGTCAAGTGACTGTACACTTGGAAACTGGCACTGGAGACTTGTGCCACATTTGAAACCTGATTGAAAAGAAAAAGAAAGTTACCTCTGTTGACATGGAGCTCAGCATGCTACTGTACATTCCCATGTTCCAACTGGGCACTCCGAAAAGCAAGTAAAGTAAATGGTTCTGCACTATCGTGTGTGTGAGTGGGGAGGGCAGCAAGCAAGCATAAGCTGGGGGAGATGCTTATAGGAAAGAAACTATTCACACACAAAAAAAAACAGCAGCACCCTCTACTAGTGATTCTACCAGTAGAGGGACTACTTTACTAGAAATGTTAATTTTAATTGTTTTTATTTAGTTTTTTATATATATATTTTATTTTATATATTTTTCAAAAATGTCAATTATAACCAATTTTCTAGGCACAATAATACCCTTAAGGGTGGTGGTATTGGGCTATACCGGACCTTCCAAGGGCTATAAGGCCATCTGCTTGTGGCATCGGGCCTCATTACACCCCTGGGTAGTCCAGTATAGCCCTATACTGACCACCTTCTCAAGTATTACTTCTTACATGTAACCCTGACCTGGCTACTTTATTCTTAAGCTAGCACCCCTTGGCTGAATCCCTGGCATCCGTAGCTGGCATGCCCATACTCAAATTTTGGTATCAAACCCTGGCTTTGGGAAAGTATACCTGGCTCACTATTCAGGACAAGGGGGTAGTTCGGATTAAAGATCCGGGGTCCTGGGGTGAGACGTTTGCTAGGCACATGCTAGATCTAATACCTGGAAGGGTATTCAGTAAATCAACACAGAAGCAATAACGGCAGTGTCCAAACATTCAGATGGGATTCTTCAGTGGGTCTTTTATTTTAGATGTAATGATAGCATTGAAAAGATTTGGGTGGCCTCATAGGCATGCTTCAGCTGGACACATAATTTACCCAGGAATAACCTGCATGGCAGAATTACATGCTTGGCAGAACAACATGCTTGTCAGAACAACAGGCTTGGCAGGACATTTACTTTTCCTACAACCTCTATACTCCCACAGGTGTGGGACATCATATTTGTGAGACATTGCACCAACATTTGTATTTCCTCTGCTTAGGGCAGCTGAACCTTTTTCTGACTGAAAAACTTCACATTCCCTCTGCTTGAGCACTCTTGTGTCACAGATCCCCATTTAAACTGATGTAGACTTATAACTTAGACTGTTACCATATTTTCCAGACTTGTACTTTAGACTTTTAAAGCATTTTCCAGACTTTACTCTGTGTTAACTCTGAATCCTGTTAGCTTCTGGATTGTATGCAAAAACAGGGGAGTGTCCCACTCTCTGCTCCCAATTCCTACCTTTCCATCCATTCCTGAGAAACCACTTTGTTGATAAACACTGGTTAGTATTTACACTTGAAAACTGGCCTGCAGCTCCAGACATTAGCCTTGTACTGTAAAGCATAACATTGTCCCGGAAAATCAAGGGGATGAAAAATCCCCAAGTCCGAGGTCCGGGACCTGCTGAAAGTGCAGCAGGACTTTCCCTTTAAAGATGTTTCAAGTCCGACGGACTTGCTTCACTGGCGGAGTTTTGTGCGCATGCGCAGCTTGCTGGTAGAACTCCGTTACTGTGATCATTTCTTTTCCCTTCCCCCTCCTGGACTTTGAACAGTCACATCTTTATTTGTATTTCCATCTCTCTCTCTCTCTCTGTCTGCCATCTGATATGCACCACGTGCATGCCTCGTAGTGAGACTGGGGGATCGAAATTGTCACTGTGTGCTTCCTAATCGGATGACATTCTGGCGGAACCAGATCTCGTGAGACGAGTGTGTGGTAGCAAGGAGGAATACAAGTGCCGTGGAAGTCCGTGCTGCCGAGTATAGTACCATATAGTAGACATTCCAGAAAAGTCACAGCTCTTGAGACAAGGCGCTAGGGGTTAGAAACACAGTGGTGGATTATTAAATTGAAGAGCAGAATTTACGTTTGGGCTGCTTTATTTTTGTAAGAGTGCTGTGACTTTTTTTTTAATTTGATTACTTATTTTGGGTTAGCCACTCTTACTCAGCACACTACCCTCATTCCTGAACATGGACGGTACTTTTGGAACCTTCCATATGGTAGAGAGATGGCACATGTTTAGGAGGACTGGGCGCCATCTCACACCTGCGCCCTAAATTCTGTAAGTGAAAGACATGTTGTTGGAATTAAGTTTTAACACTGTATGCAGGCTTGAAATCCCTCAGTTAAAATATAATAGCAGGCAGGAAGAGTTTAGCTTCAAAAGGGTCTCTGTAAGAAGAGGAGAGAGAGAGGGAGAGAGCCTTGACAGAAAAAATATTTTTTTTTCCAATTGTTTAACCAGGAGTGGCACATTAAAGCTGAAAGCTTGTTTACAGGTACGACGTGGGAGCACAGGGAAGTTAAGTGACTTGCTCAGGGTCACATAGTATGCAAGTGGAGGCTGTGGGATTCAAACCCAGGTCTCCAGATTTGTAGTTCAGAGCCTTAAACCACTGCGCTATACTGCCCCCCAAATTTTAGCCACAGAGGATCATGTGTGCCTGACTGGCAGCATGGAAGCTGCATAAACCAAGTGTGTCTGACTGGCAGCAAGCAGCAGGGGGTTCCCTTGAAAGGGGATAGAAGTTTGCTTAAAAATAAAACACTGTATGGCCACAGAGAGGGGCTCTGCATGTCTTACTAGTCACTGGCAGCAGGGTAGGCTCCATAGAGGACTATTTTGAAAGGGGAGACAACTTTGATAAAGAAAAAAAATTGGTCACAGAGAGGGACCCCTGTGTTTCTGAGTAGTCACTAGCAGAAAGATGGTTAAGCTGCATAATTAGGGATTCTCTTTACAGGGGAATAGAAAATTTAAATATATATATATGTGCATATTTAGTCACAGAAAGGGAGCCTGTGTGACTGACTCATTTTCTGCATTTGGAAGAACTTGATATCCCCTCAGTGGCCTCTCATCCCTCTGTGGCTTCCTGTGAGAAACAAGAAAAATATTATTTGCTTTAGTAAAAATTTAGGTGGCAGAACACCAGTACCCCAGTATGACTTGCCAGTGTCTGCCAAGGACTTATGGAACAAAAGGAACGTAAGTCCTGGACTTGAGTCCTCACAAAACATTTTTCAACCCCTGAAAATCTGATCTAGTCCCTTGCTCTGGACTTCGCACTTCTAAGACAACCTGGCATAATAACAGTCTGTGCATTGTGTACTCACAGCTTTGAAGATGTTCAGACACTGGACCCACAGAAATGTTCAGGCTTCCTACTCAGGAAGAGAAATTGTAGAAAACCTTTGTAAAACCTTTCAGACAGCTAGAAAACATTCTGGACTGAACATTGAATGGCCCTGTAATCTACACAAATTACCAATCCTTTTTCCCTTCCCCTCCCTGGGGAGCACAGCAAGAATCCTGAAATGAAACAGTCTCCACTACTTCAAATGGCAGGCTGGAATAAGACAAGACTAGGGAGAGAAAATCAGGGCCCACTAGGATGGAGTTCACAGGCAGAGAACTGCTCTACCCTTCCTCTCGCTTCAAACTCTCAGCTCTAACTGACTCTACTCCAACATTCTGTCCCCACACTCCTGCCAGCTGTGGCTCATGCTGCTGCAAGAATTCTACAATGACATCATCTCTCTCCTCTCAGCTGAAGCTATGTAAACAAGAGAATGAGAAGGTGAATAAACCACATAACTTGCTATCCACCAGCTGCCTGTCCCTACATAGCATTGGGCACTGATGGTTTCTTGTAACCCCCAGGGAACTGGGTGGTTACATACATGTACTAAAGAGGTGGTATTGTGACATCACAACTATAGGAAGTGGTAAGATGCAGCAAGCTAGGTAAATCCTCAAATCTGTTTGCAAAAGGCACTGAGAAATCAAGACTCCAGGAAGTACAGTAGTAAGAGGAAATTAGCATGGTTTCTGCCACATGTTGCTTAGTGCCCAGGCCCAGGAACTGCATTCTTTTATACCTCCCCAGATGTACAAACTTGATGAGGGCATCAAGAATTTGGGCAGTGTAACCCCTCCCTTAGATAGAAGGGTGATTAAGCGGTTCTTAATTCCTGCCCCAGTAAAGGGTTAAAGTTTTCAGTCAAAAAGGAAAGATACTAAATGGGATTCAAATGTATCCTGTTTATTGTTTACAAAGGCCTCAGTGTTCTATGAGTTTATTGATATCCTGAGAATGTCCTGTGCTTGTTAATTTGTCCAAAGTTGGGACAGTTCATGGTCCACCCTCAAGACGGGCTGACTGATGGAGATCAGGGTAAGTGTCCTGGAGTTCTGAAAATTACCTGCAGGTTCCCCTATTGTTTCCTTACCTCCCAAGTGGGGAGCAGGAACAAAACCAAATCTGTAGCAGCAGAGGTGGCACTGTGGCACTGGGACCCAAGGAAGAGATAAGATGCAGTGAGTCCTGTTAATCTTTGTAGCTATGATTGCTTGGTGCAGTGACACTGGTACCCAGTAAAGGAGTAAGATGCAGTGATCCCTGTTGCTATTTCATATTGTGGTACCCTTACACAGGCACTGAGAACTTTGCTAGCTAGGAGGGTATATCTCATTGTTAGAAAGGTGGCATATACCTGTGCTTCATGGAGCATAGGTAAATCAGGTAGAAACTCTGATTCCCTAATGACTGTCTGTGAGGAAACATGCTTTAACTGTAAATATGTAAACATGCTGCTTACTGTTGTTCTCACTGCTCATGGACTCAGGAAATTTATTTATTTGAAAATTGGTAACTGGAAAAGGCACACTGAGTCGAGGTTTATTTCCAGGTGAGACCTGGGGAAGGGAATAGGTAATACAAAATACAAAGCATAGGCATGGTTCGCAGTTACAATAAAGTGCTATCAGAGAACACAAATAATACTGGAGTAAGTGCAAATTGAGAAAGCAAAGCATGAGCAACAAACTGGGCATTTCAGGCAAACCTACACTGGGGTATGAGACAACAGTAAGGGGAACAGTCAGGGAGAGGGAAAACAGGAGCAAGTGGGAGGAAAGAGTTTTGGCTAAGAACTGAGGAACCAGGGGAAACAGTTAAGTAGAGGAAAGAGGGAGATTATATGAAAAGGCTGCTTGACCAGCAAAGGAGTGGGGGGTGAGGAATGGTGAAAGTGTGATGATCCCTGGAACGGGAGGTGTAGGAGGCAGAGTGGATGAGGCAGAGGAGTGATGAGAGGTAGGAAGGAAGGAAGGGACACGCACCAATATTTGGATATGAATGAGGCAAGGTGGATCTGGTGGCACGAAGGTAGAGGGAGAATAGATAATAAGGAGGACTAAAGTGAGCAATGATACATACAAGAGGGGGAGTTGGTGGCAAAGCAGCAGAAGGAGTTGCAAAAGGTATCCAGTCTGGCCAGAGGGTGGAGAGTGTAGTGCCATAGACCATGTCTGCATAGTCAAAAAACAGGAGCACTCTTTTGATAACAAGCTCACAGTGGGCCTGCAGAGACAGACAATCTTTATTGCAGTGCAAGGCACCAAGTTTAGGGAAGAGCTTGGCATGGATGGCATCAATGTGGGTGGAGAAGTCAAGCTTACTTTCTAGACACATGCTGAGGTGCTTAAAACCACTTCAAGAGGGTTGCCATCCAAGGTGGAGAAGATGGGCAGGGTTGGGAGTCTGGCTAATTTCTGACTGATACCAAAGTTCATGGGCACAGTTTTTTTGTGTTGACCTGGAGTGGTTTATTTGGAACTAATGCAAGACATTGTGGAAGTGTTGCTGGAGCAGACCTTCCATGGCTAAAGTGGAGCGACAGGAGGTGTATATGTGTGTTATCTGCATACATGCCAATATGCAAGTTGGCACAGGTCAAGGGGAGATTGTTAAGAAAGATGGAGAAGAGAATGGGACCCAGGACGGAGCTTTGCAGGACCCTAGACTGGATAGGAAGTGGAGGTGACAGGGTGCTACCAATCTGTAATGACTGTAGATGGCCATAAGGTAAGAATAGAACCAGTTGACTGCAGTGGCTGAAAGGCTAGCAGAACTCAACGTGTCCAGGAGTAGTGGGTGGACACTGAGTTAAAGGCCTTGGCCAGATCAATGAAAATGGAAGCTGTGATGTGCCCTGATCCATCACTGAGAATACAGAATCAGTTATATGCAACAGGAAGAACAGAGTGGAGTGATGCTTCCAGAAGCCAGACAAGAATGGGGAGAGGAAACTGATGGAGGATAGGAAATCAGAAAGCCTGTTGTATATAACCTTTTGTTGCAACTTAGTAAGAGAATGATGGAGGGAGATTGGCCAGAAGTTCCCCGGGGAGGAAGGAAAACTGTATACTGATTTATATGTGCAGCATGTGATGTTGCAGTTGGGGCTCCAGCAATGTTATTCCTTGTCACCTCTGCTTATTGCCTTGTAAATTTATTGTTGGTGTCCAAGATACTTTTGTTTTATGCACAGTGCCCTGCATCCTGAAGTTATTGTTTGGGGACAGGGACCAGAGTGTGAAAAGGGAAAAGTAAACTGTTGCTAACAGACTTTAAACCACATCCCTGTGCCATTGTTTGATTTACCCAGATATCCTTCTTTGCCAGGCCTATGTAACTTTCAGAGTTTCTGCTCCCTTGCCAAGTGAGTTCAGTGCTCTAGTGCCCTGTGTCACTCTCTGTAATATTCCCCAGGTGGAGGTGCCATGCTATTAGTAAATATGTTTTCCCCATACACCGAGAACTGTGCAAATGGACTGCCTGACATTGCCATGGCCAGACATGAAAGTACTGGTGACCATGGCCCCCCAGAGCTGTGCTGCCAATCAATTGTGCATCACAAATTTCAGCTTATCAAGTGAATTGGTGGCTACCCTGCAGAGAGGAAACCTTACGAATTACTACATGTTTACACAGAATACTTTTTCATCTCTGTGAAGCATAGGGGACAGACCTGCATCATCTAATGCTCTTTCTAACCTTAAATTACGATGTTTTAATTTATGAATGTGCAAAATAATAGTATCCTAAAACATACAAAAAACCTGTGGTAATATCACTGCTGCACAAGTGATAATACCATTGATTCAGATTGATAATTGTATCATTCAGAGTCCATAAAACTATAATTCGGAGCTCTGAATGATACTATAATCACTAAAACTGAACAGTGCAAGCGCAGGACTCTCCTACAGCAGGCTATGTCAATCAAATAACAGCTTCTTCTAGATACAAAATGCCACTAATGATTGGTCACTTTCTCTCTCCGTGGGGGCACAACACTTCCAGAAACATGGCATCCATCTCTCACTTATTGAGACCATATCACGTCTGTTGGACATTTCATTATTTTGTTTTTCTTTCAACTCCTCGAAAAATGCAAATATCTGGTTGATCCTGTATTCCACAAGGACATAAAAAGATAGGTGACCTACCAAATTTAAAAAAACAGTCCTGATCTGAAAAACAAGGATTTTGACAGCTCACAAACAAGGTTCGGCAAGTGAACAAGGAATCTGACACCTCCGAACAAGGATTTTGACAGCTCACAAACAAGGATTATTTTTTTATAATCCTTCTTCATGATGTGTCAAAATCCCTGTTCATAAGTCGATCCTTGTTCATGAGGTGTCAGAATCTCTGTTTGCGAGCCAATTCTTGTTGCGCAAGATAGAGCCATCTGGTCCTGATCTCACGAAAAAGGATTTTGTCAGCTCATGAACAAGGATCGGCTTGCAAACAAGAATTTTGACACCTTATGAACAAGGATCGAAATCGAGTGATAAACAAGGATTTTTGGAATAAAAAACAGTTGTTTTTGAGGAAAGTAAACCAAACCAAAGCCATGAGGTTTTAGAAGGCATCACCCTGAACAAAACCCATACTTCAATCTCCACAGAATACATCCATGGGGCAAGTTACAACATTTTGTTTTTTTGCAAAAAATGAAAACAAGATGGCTGCTCGTAAACAAGGATTTTTTCATATGATCAGGGATTTAATGAATCGCTGTTCATGACCTGTCAAAATCCTTGTTCAAGAGGCAAATACTTGTTCCCAATTTGTATACCTAGCCAAAAGTCTGAACTGAGCATGCTCAGAACTCAGAACTTAAAATTTAAAAATGTAATAACTTTGGAAAGGATCCATATTTTGTCACCAAACAAATGTTGGCTTGTTCTTGGGGCAACCACTTTCCACTCTGAAAACATCAGACCAATATTTCAAAAGGTGTGACACAGAACGATTGGCAAAAATCAACAAAAACTGGCAAAAAAAGTGAAAAACACACTTTTTGCACTATGTGCTGCACAAACACCACATATCTGATCAAAACAAAACATGGCATATCAAGAGATCTACCACACAGAACAGAGCATAACAAAGTTTGTGCAAATCTATTGAACAGTTGCAAAGTTATTAAAGTGCAAAATTTGGGGTTTAACATTAAACTGCCTACTCAACCCTAACTATAGTGGGGCTACTGCACCACTATAATATTAATTGCAAAACACTTTATTGATGCACTAGTTAGGGTTAATGCAACAAAAGTAGGGAAATATGGTGTTAGGGTTTCCAATCCTAACACCCCAACCCCACCCTGCAGGCAGCAACAGGCATGGGGTGTGCCTTGGGGTTGTCAGTCCTAACGCTCAACCCATTCCATGAGTAAATAAGTTGAGATGCATACAGCATATGAGAATGGGGTGAGCATTAGGACTGACAACCCCAAAGCACACCCCACACCTGTTGCTGCCTGCAGGGTTTGGGTGGGGGGATGTTAGGGCTGGAAACCCTAATGCCATATTTCCCCACTTTTTTCACTTTAACCCTAACTAGTGCATTAGCAAAGTTATTTGCAATGAATTTCCTTACTTTTTAAGACAGCATAATCATATCCTTATTTGCCTGTGGGAGCACAGGGACCTCTGGGACCTGTGCTCCCTTCCATCCATAATTTTTGAGATACTATAATTGTATACTTATTTGCCTGTGGGAATGCAAGGCCCTCTGGGCCCTGTTCTCCAATCCCTCTATAATTGTATCCTTATTTGCATGTGGGAGCACATGGGCCCACTAGGCACTGCAGACCCATCCATCCACATTGTGGTTCATAACTTTTGAATGGATGATTATTTTTGCACCAAACCAGCAAAAGGCATATCTATAAGATACATCTTTCTACCCAGAAAATTTCAGATGGAAATTCCAAAACACCTGGGAGATACAGGTGTCAAAAGAAGAAAGCAGCAGCAAGTATTTTCATCTGATATTTTTGTTCATAAATTTCAAATAGATGAGTATTTTTCTACCAAATCAGCACACAACACATCTGCAGGACACCATCTTTCTACCCTGAAAATTTCAGACTAAAATTCCAAAGCACATGGGCACTATAGGTGGAAGAAGAAGAAAGCAGCAGCAAGTAGGCAAACAAAAAAAGAGTTTCCCCCCACAAAAAATGATGATGTCATGTGAAAAAAAGATTATTTTTTCATATCACAAGTCATGAAAAAAGAATTTTAACCTTAAGAAAAGAACATTTCAACAGTATTTCGTCAACATTTAAGTGCAGAATTCAGGTAACGGGATCCAGATAAGCAAGATGCGTGTGTTTGTTGCTCTGCAGAATGTCATTTTTGTGGCTTTTGAAATTGTGAAGTTGTAGGGAAAAAAAAGGAAAACAAGATGGTGGCATATGAAAAAATATTTTCACCTTATGAAAAAAGATGTTGTCATACAAAAAAGAGAAAACACATAGTGTCCGACAGGCAAAATTTCACCTGCCAATATTGGGGATCTCTGCACACCGAATTTCAAGAACACTGTTGTCGTTTCAGCATGGTAGAACCCTCCACCACAGCTCAAACGCAGGAGTTAGAAAAAGAACATGCCCCCTCCTCTGCCAACCAAAGGTATGTGGAACTGCTATTTGTAGCTGATTGCCAACTGAGCAGTAAACAAGACTGGAAATCATTTGTTGTACAGTACCTGTGCTTGTTGGGATCAGGGGGCTGAGCAGTCAATGTGATTGGTAAGGTTTTGTTGTACAGAACCTGTGCTGATTGGTGTATCAAGAGGGTACAGGAATAATTCCCTGGAGAAAGACATCAGATATCAGGAATCAAGTGTGATGAGTGATGTCTTTACAGTGGCAGAAAAAACAGCTGAATAATCAGGTGAAAATTAGCGGGCAATTTGCAGCATGTAATGGGGTACAGAGGAACTCAGAGTGTCCACTATACAGGGGCTGCAAAGTATGGTATAAATGGGATTTTTAACATTACTGGCATAACTTTTGACTTTTGACAAGGCAGATCTGTCCTTTATAAGCGAGTGTCCACTATAAGTGTGTCTGTTATAAGTGGGTTCCACTATATATAGAAGATAGATAATATGCAGTACCGCTGGATGTTTATTGCATGTATAGCACCTCTTGTAATGTTCAAATTGTTGCCAAACTTGTACCTGCATTTTTCCGAATTATATTATTATACTGTAATATATGGATATGTCATTTTAATATGACACTAAAGCATACGAAAAATTTCATGCAATAGCACTGCCTGAAAGTGATAAAACTATCAATGCTCAGCTGTAATACTATCGTTCAGAGCATGTAACACTATTGTTCTGCGCGCTGAACAATAGTATTATCATACAAAGAGAGCAGTGTAAGCTCACCAATGGCACATGCAATGCAGGAACCAGTTTTCACCCTAACCCTCTCATACAGTAAAAGCTGACTCACTGCTTGCAGAAAACAAGCAAAATACCAAGATGTCTATCATAACAGAAAAACATCACTTAAGTAAGGCTCCATTTCATTTTTTTTGTTTCTGAAAAACACAGACACAATTAAAAAACAGGCATTTGTCAATGCTAAACATTTGATGCACTGGAACATGTTCGCCCCTGCACCTTGTGTATGGTCTTGAGGTACTTGAATGTATGTATCATGTTCCCTCGCTCCCTTTTGTCCTCCAATTAGTACATATTGAGGTCCTTTATTTTATCTTGATATGTTCTGTTTTGCAAGCCATGTACCATCTTGGTTGCTTTTCTGTGGACTGGCTCTACCCTCTCAATGCCCATGTGCAGTTGTGGCCTCCAGAACTACACACAGTACTGCAGGATTGGGCTCACTAGTGCATTATGCAATGGCATCATCACCTCAAACCTTTTGATTGTGATACCTTTGCCTATGCACCCAAGCATGCTACTGGGCCTCCCTGCAGCATTTGTCCTCTGTTTTGACATCTTAAGGTCATCAGAACTGATAAATCCTATATTCTTTTCTTCCTTGGCGATTGTCAGCACCTCACCCACATCCAGTAACTCTCCCCAGGTTTCTCTCTTCCCAGGTGCATTATTTGCACTTCTTTGCATTGAACCTCAGTTGACACTCCTCAGATCATTTTTCAAGCCTCTCCATGTGTCTGCTCATTTTCTACATCCCTTCTGGAATATTCACTCTAGTACAGATGTTGGTGTCATCTGCAAACAGGCAGACAGACATTTCCTTCTAGCCCTTCTGCAATGTCTGCAATGAAGACACTGAATAGGACTGGTCCCAGGACTGATCCCTGAGATATCCCGCTGGTCATCACCCTCTCCCCAGATTGGATCCCATTAACGCCACCTTTTGCCTCCTGTCCATCAGTCAGTTTCTAATCCAATGTATCAGCTTGTGCCCTGTGGTCAGACTACCCATCTTGTTATAGCAACCTTCTGTGTTGGTTGGCATTGAAGGCTTTCCTGAAATCAAGGTAGGTGATGTCCACTGTCCCAACCTGATTTACTTCCTTACTGAAGTATTAGTGCTTCCAGCCCTAATGCCAACCCCCACCCTGCAGAGACTGCCAGGTGTTGGGGGGTGTGCCTTAGGATCATTGGCCATAATACTCACACCATTCCACCTCACTGCACCCTACAGATACTGACAGGCATCACAATGTGCCTTGGAGTATTCTGCCCTTACACTCACCCCATTCAATAAGGAAATAAGTGGAGATGGGTGCACTATAGGAGAATGGGGTGAACGTTAAGGCCAAAGACCCCAAGGCATACCTCGATGCCTGTCACTGGATGCAGGGAGAGGGTGGGGGTAGAATGGCAGGTAAATTATGGCCAATGACCCCAAGTCACACACCCGATGCCTGTCAGTCGCTACAGGGTTGGGGGGGGCATTACACTTGGAAACCATAACACCCTGGGAGTTTGTTGGCATTTTCACTCCAAATTTTCAGCATGGGCTTTTTTGGACCCCATCTCATGAAAAGTGACACTATCATTTTGTTACTGAATCTCGAAAGGTGATTTCATGCCGTGACTGTGCCATTCGGTGTCACAGGTTCAGAAACACTTTTTTGGAAGGATATGAAAAATGACAGCTGTACTGTTCTTGAGGAGGTATGGAAAATTGCCAACGTTGAAAATCTGGAGTGAAAATATGAAAAATTTGCAAGCGTTACAAGCGTCCGTAAAACTGTGCAATGCTGACCGTAGTTTTTTGAATTTTTTTCAAAATTTTCAACATGGGCTTTCCGGGACCCCACCTCATACACAGTGGCACTATCATTTCAGTACTCCATCATGAAAGCTGATTTTTTTATAGTGACCATGCCATTCTGTGCCACACGTGCAAAAACTTGTTTCTGGCAGGATGTGAAAAATGACAGTTATACTGCTTATAAGGAGGTTTTAAAAAATGGCAATGTTGAAAATCTGGAGTGAAAACATTAAAAATTGGAAAAGTTATGAGAGTGCGTAGAAACCAAGCAATACATGCTCGTAACGCAATCACTTTTTGGAATTTGTTCACCAAATTTGCAACTCGGGCTTTTTGGGACCCCACCTCATGGTCAGTGGCAGTGTCATTTTGTTAACTGGTTCTGGAAGGTGATTCTATGCAGCAACTGCAAAACCATCTTTCAGGACCAAAAAACAAAATGACAGTGTCAGTTTTCGTGAGGTGAGGTCCAAAGAACCCCATGTTGAAAATTTTGGGCCAAAATTCCGAAATTTGGCTGAGATATCAATTTGTTGAACTCCCCCACAGAGTCCCATTGTAAGGTTTACCATGATTTCTCAGTTTGTCGGTCACCTTGGAAGAGTGCAGATATGTTGCCAGTCCAGAGAAGATGGCAGCACTGGACCTCAAAGGTAAGTATAGGGTGAGTGGGGAGGTGGGATACACAGAGAGTGGGTGGGGATGGGGGGTCCTGGAGAGATGACGATGGACCATTTTCTTTTTACATGGGAAAAAATAAAAATACATCGGGGACAGTTTTTTTTTTCTTTACAGGGCAAAAAATAATAATATAAGCACACTGGGGTGGGCTGTCAGTGTGCCACAATCATGGGGGGGCATGCCATCATGGGGATTGGGCACCTCGATGTCAGCACTGAATGGGTTTTTGGGGTGAGGGGCGCATCCAACACCAGGAGTGGGCATCCCAACATTGGAAACATATTTCAATATTTTTGCACATTGGGTGGGCTCCCAGAGTGCCACATTAGTTGGGGAGTGGGGGAAACATGCCGACATGGGGATGGGGCACCCTGATGTCAGCAAAATATCTATTCGGGCTTGGGGTTGGGGGGGAGACATCCGACACCAGTAGTGGGCATCCTGGTGTCAGAAACATAAAAAAAATAATAAATGAATTATTTCCGTACACTGGGGTGGGCTTCCAGTGTGCCACATTAATATGGGAGGATATGTGCCGATATTAGGATTGGGCACCCAGATGTCGGCTGTAAGACAAAGTCACACAGTGGCTAATGATGAGGTGGGGGGCAGAATGCAGCACCAGGAGAGGCCGCACCACTGCCACAGTTGAAGCTTGGGGGGTTTCAGAGGAGCAGAAATGGAGACAGAGAATACAGGAACAACTGCTGCCATGCATGTTATTGTGCACTCTAATGCACATAGCAGAAGTTTGGGCTACAAATGAAGCACTCCCATTGAAGCGGTTCATTTGTTTCAAGACCATGGCATGGCAGTCAGCAGAGCTGAACTGCTGTCATGACCAGAGTGCCTGGTGATTGGTGTGCACTGCCACACCTCTTGCAGATGCAGCTGAAATTGGCATGGCAGTGACACACCTCTCATTTCCCGTTACTGTCCCAAAGTGTTTGGTGCTCATGCACATCAAATGCAAAAAGACCTTAGATCTACAGCTCTATGTCGTATCTCTACACACTTGAAGAATGGCTGCTATGGTACCCAGTGCAGCTGCTCAGGATGCAACTTGACATTTTCAAAGCATCCCTTATAATTGGCTGCTATCTGTCTGTGGTCGGGCAGAACCATTTGGAAAACATGGCAGCTGTCTCTCACTTAGCGAGAGTGGTTTGTACTCTTCTACTCTTGGACCTATGATTTTTTTTCTTGTTAACATTTAAAGTACTATCTGATTGATCCTGCCTTCACACTAGCAAGCTACATTCACACTTTACAGAGAAGTTGACGAACCGAGGCACTGGACAGAAGTTCACAGAGACTGATTCAAATCAGTCAGTATTCACTGCAGTGATCAGATGACTGTTGTTCTAGGATACTGACAGATGAATTCAGAGCTGCTGTATTTTCCATAGGATCCATATATTACAAAAAATAACAGATAGGGGACTATTTCTTACTTCAGTGTAAAACCATCATGAGGTTCTGGAGACATGGGAACCTCTTGAGCTTCAATCTCGAGGGTCCCATGTCCCCAGAACCTCTCGATGGTATTATACCCTTGTAATAATAATAATAATAATAAAATGTATTTAATTAAGCGCCTTTCAATATTTCAAAGCTCTGTACATTATTAATACGAACAAAACACATATACAAATACATATAGTATAAAATCACGATAAAACAGGAAATGCCTTTCCCCATAAAAAAGTATTTAGTGCCGGCTTAAAACTCCCCACCGTCCTGCACTCCCGGAGCTGATGGGGCAGAGGGTTCCAGGTGGTAGGTGCTGCAAATCCAAAGGCACGCGCACCAGATGACTTTAAGTTGACCCTTGGAATCTCCAGCAACCCCTCGTCAGCCGAGCGGAGCTGTTGCAAAGGGGTGTAAGGAACCAGGAGCTCATTCAAGTAATTGGGACCCAATCCGTGTAGGGCTTTGTAAGTCAATAGATCTACTTTAAAGGTGATCCGCCACTGTATTGGCAGCCAGTGCAGACCGTGCAGCACAGGGGTGATATGAGATCTTCTAGATGCCCCAGTCAACAAACGTGCTGCCGCGTTCTGCACTAGCTGCAAGCAGCAGATATCAACCCCAGGAAGCCCTAGATAAAGGGAGTTGCAGTAATCAAGGCGCGATGTCACAAAGGCATGGACCAAAACAGGCAGGTCGCTGGATGGAACAAGGTGCCTAATCCTGGCAATGTACCTAAGATGGAAAAGGCCAGCTTGACGACTGCCGATACCTGTTGTCAAAGAGTCAGACCATCATCAAGCTCCACTCCCAGGTTATGCATCCGTTCAGAGGTGAGAATCTGGGCCTCCCCCAGGACTAAACTGGAAGGGAGCCCAGTCCTCAATCCCTCTACCCTATGACCCGGGTCCACAACCAAAACCTCAGTCTTTCCTGGGTTCAACTTTAGACTGCTGGAATTCATCCAGTCTTGGATTTCTGCGAGGCAGTTGTTCAGTACTGAGGTAGCACCAACCTGGTCAGGCGCAAAAGACAGTTAGAGCTGGGTATCATCAGCATAGCAGTGAAATCTCAGCTCATACCATCTTACAATGTCTCCGAGGGGTAGCATATATACTGCGAATAACATGGGGAACAGCACCAAACCCTGAGGTACCCCACAAGGCAGAGAGAAAGCCCTGGATGAAAACAAACCTGAGACCAGTCTCTGCATTCTCCCAGTGAGGAAAGATGAAAACCATGTGAGGACTGTACCTGACAGCCCACAGATGAACCTCAGGCGTTCGAGCAGAACCCCATGATCCACAGTATCAAAAGCTGATGATAGATCCAGGAGAACCAAGATAGAACTGTGTGTCCAATCTCTCACCATTAGGAGATCATTGAGCACCCAAACCAGAGCAGTCTCAGTACTATGCCTCTTATGAAAACCAGATTGGAGGGGTTCATATAAATTATGGATGGTTAGATGGTTATCCATTTCAGCAGCCACAACTTTCTCAATAACCTTCCCCACAAAAGGGAGGTTAGAGATAGGCCTGTAGTTTGCTAGGTTCTCTGGGTCTAAAGAAGCTTTCTTCAGGAGGGGGATCACCACCTCCTCCTTCAGGGAGCTAGGGAACTCACCCATATCTAAAGAGCACCCGACAATCCGAGCTAAGACCGGGCCAATGATCTCACTACAACCCAAAATCAGGGAAGTAGGGCCTGGGTCTAAACTACAGCACATGGGATGCATCTCCTGGACAATCTTCATAATGTCTATGAAATCCAGCAGGCAAAGGTACTCCAGGAAACTCCAGGCTCTACGACAGAGCACCGATCAACAGCAACTCCCTTAGAGTGAAGTTGGTGGCACTCCCTCCTGATGTCATTAACCTTATTCGCAAAGAAGCGAGCGATCTCATCACAATCAATTTTATGTAAAAACTCGACGGAGCTGCCGACAGGCTGGGTTGCACAGCCTGTCAACGGTTCTGAAGAGTTGAACTGGTCAGTTCCGTGCGACAGAAATTTCCTTGGACAGGAATTCTGCCTTCTTATGGGAAATTTCTGTTTGGTAGAGTTTATAATGCTCTAGCAAAATACGGTGGTTGACATCAGCAGCAGCCTTCCTCCAATGACGCTCTAACCTATGCCCCAATTTCCGCAACTCTCTCAGTGCCCCATCAAACCACAGGGCTCCAGGGCGACGCAGAAGAGGGCGAACTCAGACTGTAGCAATCTGATCGAGGGCTGAAGATATGGCCCCATTATAGGCCATTACCAACTGCTCAGGATCAGTGCAAGACTCGTCCAACAACGAGAGGTCAATAACCGCCATCAGGTCTTCAGGTACTACACCCCGCAAAGGGTGGTACCTGACCAACTCCACAGGGCCGACCTACCCAGGGGGGCCTCAAAATTGAACCCAACTGAGTAATGATCAGACCAACCGACTGGTTCCACCACTAAATCGGAGGCCTCGATCTCCAGGACAAAGACCAAGTCAAGAGAGTGACCTCCCTTGTGCGTAGCTGAGGAAACAACCTGTGTAAAGCCCAGAGATTTCATCACCTGGAGGAAATGTTGACCAAAAAGTGAAGATTTGTCATCGACCCAGGCACTGAAGTCGCCCAGAAACATCAGTCTGGGAGACTCGAAAACCATATCAGCAGCGAAGTCTGCTATTTCCTGCAGGAATAGCTTCTCATCACCTGGTGGACGGTAAATGAGGGCAATCCTGCACCCAACAGCAGCTACCACAGTACACTCAAATGACCTGGCCTCCTCAACTGGTACACCAGTTAGGCCCAATTTGGTCCTGAAACAGACCGCGACCCCGTGTGGTCCAATCTTGGGAGATCTGCAACCCGGTACCGGTGGGAACAGCGACCTCTGAAAGGGGCCACATTCCCATCCAACAGGTCTCGTGATGCAAACCAGATCTGCCCAGCAACAAAGTCTGAAATAAGACCAGTCTTGTTGCAGACAGATCTGGCATTGCATAACAGCGCCTGAGTTGGACGAGGTTGGCAAGCTGTCCCAACTACTTGCCCTCCCAAACTGGAGGTGCCTTTGGGTATGGGAACCAGAATGGAATCACCGTGTTCCAGGTACCATTTCACCCCAGGGCATCTTCTGGGCCTAACCATCCCTATGGGAGAGCCCCGCTCACTCCACTGTCCGCAACCCCACCCAGCCACGATCTACCCCACTAATTTATCCCCAACGCCTACTGACAGCATTGATAGGTAAAAGCAGACAAGGGAGAGGAAGAGAGGGCAGAGGGCATGGAGAGCGGAGGCCGAATATCACAGGACAGGCACATTTCAATTAACGCTATTAAAATAATGGGAAAGCACAAAACTCAAATTTCCCAAATCACAAGGCGATACTATAAACAAAAACAAAACCCCTGAAACATAAATAACTTAAATATCAATCCTTACCAAATAAATCAAATAAAATACCCCCTCCCACTATAAGATAGCCTTCAAACCCTGAAAGAAAAGAAAAGAAAACTAAAAAAAATACAATAACACAATCCCCTCTCACAGGATAAAATAACACTTCAAAATACAAAATATTTCCTCTCCCACAGCCCTCTCACAGCCAAGGAGGGGGAAAAGTAATAAAAACAACCCCCTCTCACAGGATATTCAAACCAATAACAATAACATAAATTTCCCCCAGCCCTCCCACAGCTGAGGAAAAAATAATAACAAAACACACTGGTACTCTCACTACCAGAAAACTATAAAACAATAAAAAAATCAGGGAAAAAAGGCATCAAACAGTAGGAGAGCCATAACAATCCAAATAATCCGATGTAAAATGAACCCAGTGTCAAGTCCGATGGAGCAGAATAGATGTTTCCAAAAAATGTTCAGTCTCAATGGATATTCTAGGAAAAGAGTAAAACATTACCAGAAGTAAATACAGACCAAACCAATGGAAGGCAGCGGCCTAGCTATTATTCTATTTGTTTATGTTTTATTTATGTATTCGTAATTTTTGCTCACAAGAGGCACACTAACTTGTTACAGCTTCTTTCCACATGTGTCCTGAGGGGTGAGCTGCATGAATCTGTCTTATAGACAGGGCAAATGCTGGCCATCGCACTGGGGAAATGCCCCTATTCTTCTTTGTTAAGTGACATGGGATCTTTTACTTCCACCTGGTCAGTGACCAGAGATGGGCAGAAGTCCTGTATTTTATACCCTATACCCACTTGCCCATGGTTACCTTTGTAACAAGTCTCTGCTGGTTAACTTTTTACATAAATAAATTAATTATTGAATAGAGTTTAAAGTCACCCATAATTACTTATAGTATAAACATATAAAGGGAAAGGAGGAAGAAGGCTTTTGGCCCATTGAAACACTCTTCCACTTAATCACTAGTAGTATCCAAGTACATTTGTTCTTATCCAGACCTTTCTATGAAAGTTTTTCAGTTCTTAACATTAATTATGTAACTTGGTAGGGGATTCCACACCCTCACCACTCTCCCTGAGAAAAAGGATGTCCCACTGTCCTCTTTGAATTTCTCCCTGTGCAACAGCTTGTCATGGCCTCTTGTGATCAACCTTGGCACCCAAGCATTTAGACCCAGCCTTAAGCATAGCTCTGGGTGCATCATAAATCCAAACTATGCTATCATATCACATCTTATTCGTCATTGTTTTAAACAGAGAATTCCTTGATAAGTTAATCTATTGTCATATGTTATGTGTCCCCCCATCAAACTAGTTGTTCTTCTCTGTAACGTCTCTAGCCTGTCCACATCCTTCCTGCAAACAGTGCCTAAAACTGGCAACAGTACTCTATTTGTGGCCTCACAAATGTCCTGCATAAGGGGTCCATTACCTCTTGTTTATTTATTTATTACTTTGATAACCGGGTGAGTGCACTGATCCCATGGACCGTTTTCAGGCACGACCCGGGCCATAACATATGGTGCAGGGTGACAGTGGAGTACAAGGTAACAGTAATACACATGAAACAGATTTGATACAAGCAACAATAGTAAGCACAATATACAGGTTTGATGCATAGGTCAATCTGAGAACAGTGAATACAAGGTTTCAATATCGGACATGAGGAGATTTGGTACAAAACAAACAAATCGTAGGCACAGTGTACAATGTGTGACTGCATTGTCCAGTGAGCAAGTAATACACAGAATACTCAGTAAAAAATATGTATACAATATGTACAGGCAAGGAAGTCAAATATTACTGTGAAAAATACGATATAACAGTTGTAGGCAGGGCAGTTGACTAATTATGTGGGTAGGTGGGTAACCCCTGGCCGGGAGCTGACTAGTGTGGGTTGGTGTCAGGACCCCAGGAGCAGCGGCAGGATGAGTTTGCTAGAACCAGACTTTAAGGAGAGACTTGAAACTGGTGTGTGTCAATGGAACAGAGTTCAGCCGGTAGTTTGTTCCACTGCAAAGGGCAGCTGCAGACCAACTACTACCCATGTTGGTGGATACCCTAGGAACAGCCAGAGGGGGAGTACCATTACAGCGGAGGTTGCGGAGGAGTGTTCTGGTTTTCAGAAGGGCAATTAGGGGGGATTCTGGAGCCGTGCGGATGACATTGTCTACCATGCAGCAGACGGCTAGGTCAAAGCGACCTTGTAGTGGTAGCCATCCAAGGGTCTTATAGAAAGTACAGTGGTGGGTGTAGAACAGGGCCAAAAAAGCAAAGTGGCAGGCACTGTTGTAGGCAGTGGAGAGTTTAGCCATGGCAGTAGCTGAGGTTCTGGCATAAATAAGGGAGCAATAGTCAAGAATAGGGAGAAGATTACCCTGGACAATGGCTAGTCTGGCTTCAGGGGTAAGGTATTGCCTGAATCTATAGGTGGCACCTAACTTTTGATGGAACCTTCTGACAATGGAATTTGCATGCTCAGTGAAGGTGAGGGAAGGGTCGAGCAGTACTCCTAAGTATTTGTAGGTGTTGACATCCTCCACGGCTGGGCCGTCAGGGGTGAGAATGTGTAAGTGGGCATGGTTTTTAGTTTTGGCCAGAAAGGGCTTAGATCCGAACAGTATGGATTTAGTTTTTTTGGCATTTACTAAGAGGAGGTTTTTTAAGAATCAGCTGTGGGCTGTAGCATAGTTGTGCGACAGAACTGAGGAGATTGCGGCCGTGGATTTGTCACTGTGGAAGAGGACAAGGTCATCGGCATACAGGAGAAAATGACAGTTGAGGCAGTCGAAGGGAAGAGCATTAATGAATAAGGAGAAAAGGAGAGGACCCAGGATTGAGCCTTGAGGGACCCCCACAGAGACAGGCAGGAAGGGGGAGCAGGTTTGACAAATACACACGAATTGTGAGCGATCAGTAAGGTAGTTAGTGAACCAGCTTGTGATTTTCTGAGAACAACCAAGGAGGCTAAGCTTGGAGGTAAGGAGAGCATGGTTAACCATGTCAAAAGCCTTTGAGATGTCGATGAAGACAGCCCCGGTGGCTTTACCATTATCCATATTAGAAAGGATGTGGTCGGTCAGAAGGGCGAGGGCAGTGGCAGTGGAATGACTCTTGTGAAAGCCGTGTTGTTGGTTGCATAGGAGGGTGTACTTGCCTATGTACTCAGTGAGCTGATTGTGGACTGCTCTCTCGAGTAGTTTACTGAGATGGGGGACGATGGATATCGGACGGTAATTGTTGGACGATTTGGGGTCACCAGATTTAAGAATGGTGATAACCTTAGCTATCTTCCATGGGTCAGGCATGGAGGAGGTGGAAAGGGCAAGGTTAAAGATGAAGGTGAGTGGATTGGCAATCGCTGGAGAGATCAGCTTAAGGAAGACTGGAGATAGCCCATCAGATTCAGAGGAGCCATGGTTAGGTAGACTTTTGAGTAGCTTCACTGTGTCGTGTATGGAGAGGGCTTTAATATAGAATGGGGGTATTTGCAGGTGAGTGGCAGAGCTGGAGGAGGATGGCAGTGTATCAGGTATTAGGACTGAGCTTTGAGGTTGGGCAGTTGGCAGCTTATTTAGGTACATGGATAAGTTGATGAAATTACAGTTGAAGACACTGGCCACATCATGAGGGTCAGTCAACACCCTGTCCTGGGAGCTGAGATGTGGTGCAGCGTAGCTGGGGTGGGGGTTTAGGAGGGAGCTGATTGAGTCCCAGAATTTTCTAGGGTATCCAAGGTTGGCCTTTTGCAGATTGCGGAAGTGGGTCTGTTTAAAAAATGTGGCCTATTGTTTACATTTGTTCCTCATGCACCTGTAAGCATCCCAGAGGGCAGGAGAGGGGGTTGCTTTGAAAGTGGACTAGGCACAGTCTTTGGCCTTCATAAAGGTTAGGAAGTTTTTAGAGACTGAGCACAAGCACCTGCCTCTAACCCGTCTGGTGGTGACAGGGAAAAAGTGGTCCTGGAGTGTTAGTAGAGTCTGGGTAAATGTGGAAACTGCGTGGCTGCATTGGAAAGGGAAAAAAGCATGGACTAGCCCAAGGAGTGGGCCTCCTAGATTCAATGCTAAGAAGTGCAAGGTAATGCACCTGGGAAACAAAACCCAGGGGAAGAGTACACAATGAGGGGTGAGATACTAACAACAACAAAAATGGAAAGGGACCTGGGGGTAGTCATATCAGATGACCTAAAGGTGGGAAAGCAATGTGAGAGGGCAGCAAGGAGGGCTGGGGGGATACTTGGATGCATAGGAAGAGGCATCACCAGTAGAAAACAGGAAGTTATTATTCCTCTGTACAGACAGCTAGTGAGACCCCATCTGGAGTATCATGCTTCAGTTCTGGAGACCCAATCTCCATAAAGACATAGACAGGATGGAAGCTGTCCAGGAGGAGGCCACTAAAATGGTGCAGGGTCTGCACTGGAAGACATATGAAGAGAGACTTAGGAGCTTAATATGCTATAGCCTCGAGGAAAGGAGGAGAGAGGAGACATGATAGAAACTTTCAAGTACCTCAAGGGAATCAACAACGTCCAAGAGGGTAGCATCTTTCAAAAAGAGGTGTGCAAGAACAAGGGGCACAATTTGAAGATAGAAGGGGGAGCTCAGAGGTAATTTAAGAGAAGTATTTTTTCACAGAGAGGTTGTGGATGTATGGAACGGCCTTCCAGAGGAGGTTGTGGAGTCAAAAGCAGTGGTGGAATTCAAGCATGCATGGGACAGTCATAGGCAATTCTAGGGGTGGGGTAGGAAGAAGTAGGCTGCTGGTTAACTAGGACCTGCAGCTTATCCATCAGAGTAGGAAATGGGCAGACTGGGTGGAGCCAGCGGTCCTTATCTGCCGTCAAATTCTATGTTTCTATGTTTCCTCGAGGAGATTTGTGGAGACTGGGCAGCTGAAATTTCTGAGAGATAGGTAGTTGGGTGGGGGGCACTTTAGTTTGGAAGACCAGAGAGATAGGTATGTGAGTGATCTCTTATAGAGTCATCCATGGGCCAGCGGGTAATGCTCGGTCCTCCCTGTTTATGGGGATCCAGCCTAGTAGAGTCTGGGTGGCTGAGCGCAGATTAAGTCAGGTGGGAAAGTGATTGCTTGCACCAGGTTGTGCTGCTTTAACAGGGATACATAGTCAGGCTGGTGGCAGCTCAGCCAGTTTAGATTAAAGTCACCAAGAAGGATAGATTCCCTATGGGGAGTTAGAGAGCTCAGGCCTTGGAGGAGGCTGGTGAGTCCAATGGTTCTGGTCGCAGGGGGGTTGTAGCAGCAGCCAATATAGAGTTCCTTGCAGGATCCCAGGATCAATTTGGAGAGTAGCCATTCACTAGGTGAGGAAGGGTCAGAGTGTAGGACAATGCTATCTGAGAGGGGTTCTCTTAGGAGCAGGGCTACACCGCCACCTTTTTTCCTGCCTGGCCTGTCAAGGCGTAGGTAGGAATAGCCAGGTATTTTGAAGGTGTTTTTGGTGTGGTGTGGCTTTAGCCATGTTTCAGTGAGTCCCAGAATATGGGGCTTGTGTAGCTCAATCCAAGCATCAAGGTCAGTAAATTTAGATGGAAGGCTGCAGACATTGGTATGTGCGATTTTAAGACCAGGGGCGTTTGTCCAGATGCTGGAGGAGGGGTGATATGGGAGTTTTTTGGGCCAGGGTTGCACTCAATGTCCCCAGCAAGGGAGAGTAGAATAGTCGGAGTATGTATGGATAGGAAGGAATAGTAGGAGACCAGGAGAGGTTAGCTAGGTAGTGGCCAAGGAAGCGGTGTTCTCCTTTAGTGAGTAGGATGAGAGAGATGTACCCCAGGGTGGACTTATCCCTAGTAATGAGTGAAGAGGGTTGAGACAGGGGAGGCGGGAGAATGAGAGGAAGGAGAGGCACTGTTGATTGCAGGCCAGCACCGTAGAGCAGAAGTTGTTCAATACCACTGCAGTAGTTAGGGAGATGGCCCATAATATAGGCAGTGCCAGCTTCATCTTTCCGAGGGAGAGTCGGGGACAAGGGGAAGTAGTAGGAGAGAATTAGCGTGGTCAGCCTTATGAAGGAGGAAAGGAGGGAGTGGTGAGTCAAGGGGCTGTTAGAAATGTAGTTCTGTGGAGCAGGACCACACTCTAGGAGGTGTTCTACAGCTTTAAATTTGTGTAGGGCAAGATGGCCAATGGGAGGAGGTGCACAGAAGGGGGCATGGTTTAGGTGTATTTGAGAAGTTGTAGAGGAGGGGAGTGAGGAGGGGGTGGGGGAGGGTGAAAAACTCACACAAAGAGACACACAAAGGAGAGAGAAGATTAAGGGGTCTGGCTAGGCTAAAACATGGAAACTAGCAAAGCAAACAAAGAGTATTTTCCTTTTTTTTTTCTCTACCAGAATGAGCAAATACAGGCTAGTAACAGTCCTTAAACAAACAAAAAATCAGCAGTAGGAATCCTGGTTTTCAGTTTAGCTGTAATTGGTATTATGTACACACACTAGTAGCGAGGGCCAGGCAGCACAGACTACAAAATTTGTGCATGAGTGTGCAATTAGGCATGAACTGTGTGTCTCTGTACCGGACCAAGGGAAAGTAATTTCAAACTTGGTGGCACAGTCCTGGGAAAGCAGCCATGCTGGATTCCAGAGCTAGCCACTCTGGGAGTTCAGCAAGATGGTGAGCAGCCAATGGGGGCACCGCAGTCAGATGGCACCAGGAATTCAGAAAAAAAAAGCCAGGATCTTCACTGCAACAGCAGCTGAGGGCTGAAGATCTGGCTTCAGCAATTACCTGTGCTTGGAGAGTGGTGGGCAGGTGGCAGCAGGCGGGTTCCCGGTCTCACCACTGTAGTCGGCGGGCAGCTCAAGCTTAAAAGCAGCTGCGAGGATGAGGTGCTTGCCTGAGTGGGCAGCAAGCCTGCAGAGAAAGGGACAAAGGTCAGAAATAGATAGTCTGGGTACTCAGTGGGAGGGTTAGGAAATTAGCAATAAAACAAAGGGCTAATGCACAGAAACAAGATTAAGCTAAATCAGGGGGTGGGTCACAAACCTCAGGCAGGTGCCAGCCAAGGACTGCTGGGGGAGGAAGACACAAAAATCACACAAAGAGACACACAAAGGAGAGAATGGAAAGATTAAGGGGTCTGGCTAGGCTAAAACATGGAAAGTAGCAAAGCAAACAAACAGTATTTTACTTTTTATTTTTCTACCAGAATGAGCAAATACAGGCTAGTAACAGTCCTTAAACAAACTAAAAATCAGCAGTAGGAATCCCAGTTTTCAGTTTAGCTGTAATTGGTATTATGTACACACACTAGAAGCAAAGGCCAGGCAGCACAGACTACAAAATTTGTGTACAGGCATGCAATTAGGCAAGAACTGCATGTCTCTGTACCAGAGTAAGGGAAAGTCATTTCAAACATGGCAGCACAGTCCTGGGAAAGTAGCCACCCTGGATTCCAGAGCTAGCCACTCAGGGAGTTCATCAAGATGGTGAGCAGCCAATGAGGGCACTGCAGTCAGATGGCACAAGGAATTCAGAAAAAAAATACAGGATCTTCGCTGCAACAGCAGCTGAGGGCTGAAGATCTGGCTTCGGCAATTACCTGTGCTTGCAGAGTGGCGGGTGGCAGCAGGCAGGCTCCCAGTCTCACCGCTGTAGTCAGTGGGCAGCTCAAGCTTAAAAGCAGCTGTGAGGATGAGGTGCTAGCCGGAGTGAGCAGCAAGCCTGTGCTTGGAAAGCAGTGGGTGGGTGGCAGCAGGTGGACTCCCAGTCTTGCTGCTGTAGTCGGCAAGCAGTTCAAGCTTAAAAGCAGCTGCGAGGATGAGGTGCTTGGCCGAGTGGGCAGCAAGCCTGTGCTTGGAGAGTGGTGGGCACGTGGCAGCAGGCGGACTCCCAGTCTTACCGCTGTAGTTGGCGGGCAGCTCAAGCTTAAAAGCAGCTGCGAGGATGAGGTGCTTCAAATTTGCTAACAAAGTTTAATCTAATACACCCCAGTAAATGTGTTGCCTTTTGGGCTGCATCCTCACATTATCATTCCTATTTTTGATCATTTGTAACAGTTACCATAAAGTCTAATTTGTTATCCCTTGCTTTTGTTGTCTTTATTGAATACTATTTGGAACACTTATTTTTCTTCCTAGATGTAATACTGGGCATTTCTCTACACTGAACCCATGCCTCATTGTTATGCCCAGGTAGCCACCTATCTACTCTGTCTAGATGCCTCTGAATATTTTTTATTTTCTTCTTACAGTCCACTACCCATTTCAATTTAGTGTCATCTGCAACCTGTATTACAGTACTTAATTCCCCATTGTGTTACTGAGTTCTTTTATGTAGCTGTTGAACTACAGTGACCCAGTAACTATAAATGAGACATGCCACCAGTCACTTGTCCTTTATTTGATACAACCCTATTTATTTTTACTCTTTGCTTCCTATTATTCAGGCATCTGGCAATCCATTTAACTTCTGTATTATTAATCCCAATCAATTAAAATTTATAAATCAGCTTGGTATGTGATACCATCTCAGCAGAGGGGGCCAATGATAGAAGTATAGTAGAGGAGCAGTGGGTTGGCTCCCAGTCCCCTTCATCAAAGGAGGACCCTGTGAAACAGCCACTGGAGGAGCTTTGGGATGAATCCAGGTCTCCCTCATTAGAGAGGGACCACTGTCAGAAAGCCTCAGGAGGAGTAGCAGGATGGCTCTATCACATAGCCACTGGAGCAGTGTGGGGGGAGGGGGGTGGCTCATGGTTCCTCTCATTGGAAGTGGACTCCTGTCAGACAGTTACAAGAGGAGCAGCAGTACAGCACCCAGTCCACCTTTTTGGGAGAGCCATATTAGAAAGCCATCAAAAGAGTGTTGGGAATTTGGGATGCCTCTTGGTCCCCCTAGTCAGAAGGAAAATCTGTCAGCATCCAGAGAAGCAGTGGAATGTCCTCCAGTTCCCCTGATTGGAGAAGGACCCTCTCAAACAGTTACTAGAGGAGTGGCTGGATGGCTCCTGCCCACCTCATCAGGGACCATGCAAAAGAGCTACCAAAATAGGGTGGTTAGTATCTCTGCATGCACAACCCTAAGTAATGCTTCCATTCAGTGAATGGTTACAATAGTTAACATGAAACTGTTTCACAGTTGTCTTATAGACAATATTGTCATGTTGTAAACCCTGAAGCAAGATTACTTTTGTGAAGGCATATATAAGCAATTAAAGTACCAATGGTAATGAAGAGCAGCAAACTGAGTGTTGTAAAGTATTATTTGATGACATGAATGTGGGGAGGTTGTGTTTCTCTAATCTACATGGTAATACAGCACTGTCCCCACTTCACCCTCACCAGTATACTTTCCTCACCATAGCATTGTTCCCTGTCTCACCACAGCATTTTTCTTCCACCCCACTTTAGCACTTCTCCTCAACAGGTTTAGATTGGGGTGCAGCAATTTATAAATATATCAGTGAAAATTGATTCTGATCACCCTTGGCCCAGGAAAACAGGAAGTTTTGCTGCCCATACATAACACTTCATGCCACTTATCATCAAGATATGCAACTTAACCTCCTAGCTACTGAAAATATTAAGAAGAAATGTGTTCCATTGTATTACTCATGGGTCCTAATTACTGGAAAATGAGTGGAGTGGAGTGAAGTAGTATTTGTGAGCATTTCATGTTCATTGAGATGCATTGATTTGTAGAACCTCATCTGACTCTGATGGGGAGGAACAGTGTTGTAGCAGGGGAATGTGTTATGGCAATGGTAAGCAACAGTACTTCTGTTGGGTGGAGGGTAGTGCTGTGGTGAGGAAAGTATGCTGCTGGTAGTGGGGGCAGGGCAATATGGCTGACCAGCCATCTAATTTGAGGAAATACAACCTTCCTCCATTCATACCATTAAGTAATACTTTACAAAACTGTATTTGGTACCTTCCAGTACCTTTGGGACTTTGATTTTCTGTTTGTTCCTACCCCAATTTGAATGGCAGCCCTTCCAGATTTCAGAAGGAAGGGAAGGGAAGGTAAACTTGATTTGATTTTAATCATTAAGGTAACCCCCATAAATCAAGTATCGATGCTATTTTATATTTTAACATGTTATACTGAGCTGGACTAAGGCTGTTCTCTGTCACAAATTTCAAACAACTCTCAATGCCTGATTTGGTCTCAAATTTACACCTCTCAGCTCAAATGGTACCACTGATAATGACATAGGGAATGTTAGATGGAAAGGGTCACACCTCTCCCTAATTAACAAATAATCCAGAATGTAACATGCTCAAAGCAGGGCATTTTAAATGTTTCTATAATTTAACTATTTTAATGCGAGTCTTTAGTTTTCAGATTTCAAACTATTTAAAGTATCCTGATTTGTGCATGTTACATTCTGGACTGTCTGTTAATTTTGAAAAAGTGTCACCCTCTCCATCTAAGATGCTCCCTAACTGACTAACAGTTGTACTTCATGAGTTAACCTGTATACATTTGAGATCAAATCTAGCTATTAAAGTTGTTTGGTATTCAAAAAAACTGCCCTTCCCATATTCTAAAGCAGTATAGTCACCTACTTTATTTGGCAACAGAGGGTATCACTGATACATAACTAACCATGGGCATGTGTTTGTTGCAGAGCCCTGGAATATGTTTATTATACCACCAACTAATAATTCCTTACTTCCACAGCCCAATGTTGGTGTAACAACACAACTGTCACTAAAAAGGGAGCTACAAGGGAGGCCTGGCTGAGTTCATACCATGGCACAGGGGTCTGCTGGCATAATATTGCCTGGAGCTCTAGAAGTAGTAGAGATATTACTATTGCGAAGATGGAGTGCCAATTCAGTGGAAATCAAGCGCAAGCCATGAAGGGTGAGTTTGGTGGGCCTGTTTTTTACCTTAACATCCCATTTTCCTGTTGTTGGGCATGTTTGGTCTGGGAGGCTATTGAAAGAGGGTCATATTGGGAGGGTCTTGCTCACACCATGCTTGAGCCAGTGCTTCTACATTAGTTGTGTGTTGCATTCCTATTCTGGATAATTGAAGATAATTGGAAAGACTTGTCCTAGACTGAGGAGAGCTCTTTACAGAGTATGTAGATGCTGAAATAGTGTCAAGGAATTCTGAGTCGGAGGATGGTAATGACTTATGTTGAAGAGGAAGAAGCCGTAATGTTGTGTCAGACTAATGTGGACCATATGACCTTTTTTGGCACTTCAGGTGACTGTTTCAGTGATGCAGTTTCTTATTACATTGTATGGAAACGTAGAAACGGATAAATGGTATAAGTAGAAAAAGAATGGAGTCCATAGTGTCTCTTCTGTTACTACCTAACTTGGACTCATCAGCCTAGTGGTGTGTGTGTGTGTGTGTGTGTGTGTGTGTGTGTGTGTGTGTGTGTGTGTGTGTGCACTCTGCCAGTCTCCTTAGCGGTAGCTTGACCACCATCAACTCCCATCATTCCTATCATATCTTATCAACCCCATAAGTCTATCCCATCCCTTCTTGAAACCCCACAACCTCCCTTGGTAAACAGTTCCACTTATCCACCACCCTGTCCATGAAGCTATAACTCCTCAGATCCTTTCAGATCCTACCTCACATTAGCTTATACCTATGCCCCCTCATGGTAGACCCCTTTTAAATAATGCTTGAAGAGTTACTGGCTCTCAACCTCATTAATTTCCCTGAGAAACTTGAAAGTTTCTATTATGTTACCCTGCTCCATCCTTGTCTCCAGTGAGTACATTTTCAGGCTATCCACAGTTCCTCATAGGATTTCCTCTGCTGCCCCTTAATCATCTTAGCCATTCTGCACTGCATGGACTAGAGTCTATCCCTGTCTTTCTTCATATGCAGTTTATAGAACTGTACAGAGTATTTGCCAAGCCCTCCGCAGGTTCTCCCCTCGTTGTTTCCTCCTGACCACAGCCCCAGCTGTCAAGAAGGAAGGGTCGTGAGGGCTGAATTATTTGCCAAGCCCTCCCCAGGTTCTCCCCGCTCTGTTTCCTCCTGACCACAGTCCCAGCTGGCAAGAAGGAAGGGTCGTGAGGGCTGAGTTAAAACCCACAAACAGCCCGAACTCAGAACCAAACGGTCCATTTGTAAGTTTAATGCAGTACATTTTCTATCCGATTTGGGTAAAATCAAATGGCAAGCTCTATATCTTGCCAAGACTACTGATGAAGCTTCCTCAGTCCTTAACGATAACCTTACCACCCTGGTAAACAAGCATGTCCTATTATTAAAGTAAGGGTACACAAATCTTCACATCCCTGGTTTACCCGAGATCTCAAGGCAGTGCTTACCAATAGAGACAAACTTTGGGCCCAGGCTAGGCATTCAAAGAGCCCTGCAGACTGACTGGCCTTTAGAACTGCTAGGAATGCCTGTGTAAAAAACATTCAAGCTGCTAAAGCAAACTTTTACATTTCCACCTTGGAGCAGGCCAACGGGAACTCCCACAAAATCTGAAGGACACTGAGATCCATTGAAGGCCGTTCCTCAGCTCCCTCTATTCCTTCCAAGATTCTTACCAAAGGCATGGTGGTGGAAAACAATTCTCATATCCTTGAAGAACTTAACTCACACTTTGTCACTGCCAGACTAGCTTTTGACTCCTCACTGTATGCTAGACATGCGAATAGCAATGCTAGCCCCACCTCCACATTCAGTATCCCATCCCATCCCTTTCAGTTGCGCATGTTTAACTACAAAAAAGTTGAAGACTTACTCCTCAGCCTTGATACCAGGAAAAGTGCAGGTGACAATGGTATTGAACCCTTCCCTGAGACTAGGTTTTGCCCAACCCACTGCCCCTATCCTCCATATTTTTAATCTCTCCATCACCTCTGCCACAGTTCCATCCAGCTGGAAATCCACCCACATTCTTCCTTTCTTCAAATCAGGAGACCCCTGTGATTTAAACAATTACAGGCCCATCTCCATCTTGCCTGTTCTCTCAAAAGTTTTGGGAAAAACTGATTTATAACCAACTAAAAAATCATCTTGAAACATACTCACTCCTAAACCCAGCACAGTCTCGTTTCAGGTCTAAACACAGCACCAACACAGCTTTGGCTAAAGTCTCTGATGACTGGATTTCTGCTGTGGATTCTAAGAAAGTTACTGGTGCAGTCTTTCTAGACCTTAGGAAAGCATTTGATACTGTTGACCATCACCTTCTAATTACCTGCCTCACTATTCAAGGTGCCACTCTGTCTACTGCACAATGGTTTAACAGTTATCTCTCTGGAAGGATACAAAAAGTCAAAGCTGATGGCCTTCTTTCAGCCCTCCTCCTGATTGCCAGGGGAGTCCCCCAAGGCTCCATCCTAGGCCCGATCCTTTTTTCCCCTGTATATCAACGATCTTGATTCTTACATAACGAATTCCAGCCTGCACTTCTCCGTGGATGATACAGTATTGTACACCACAGGTACTACCTTATCAGAAGTTAGTGAAGTGTTGCAAGCCGACTTTGCTCAGCTAGAAAGCAATCTCCTAAAAGCCAAGCTTCTCCTAAATGCTAAGAAAATGAAGGCACGTAATACTTCCCCTGGCACTCTACCTGCCCTTCCGAAGGACTTTATTGTTACCTTCCTGGGAGAACCCCTGGAAGTCGTACCTAAATTTAAATATCTTGGCATTTGGACAGACAATAAGCTTTCTTTTAATGACCATATTGAGGTCTTATCTAAGAGGCTCAAAGAACGGTTGGGATTCTTTTTTAGAAATAGGTCTCTCTTCCCTCTTGCCACCCGAACCAGGCTTATCCAGGCCACATTCCTTCCATTACTTGATTATGGGGATTTAATTTATGTCTCCTCTTCAATCTCAAGCCTAAGGAAACTGGACGTTCTCTATCACATTGCCCTGCAGTTCATCACTAGCTCCCCCTACCGAACCCACCACTGTGATAACGCAGCTGTAGTCTGGACCTCACTTACCACCAGATGCCTGCTCCATGCTGGTATCTGGACCCGTAAGATACTCCTTCACAAACTACCGGACTACATAACATCTCCTATCCACATTTCCCATAGTGCATACTCTCTTAGGAAATTGGACTACATCCTGCTAGCTGTCCCTAGGACTCGTACTACCTTTGGCCAATGAGCTATTTCACATGCCCTTCCTACCTTTTGGAACCATCTTCAATCCATACTGAAACTAACTAGCATCATCTCAATCAATTTCTACAAAGCACTAGCAATCTGTAAAATAAAAAATATCTGTAGCTGTTACTAAGCCTACTCCCTACTCCAAGACAGTCACTTATGAACCAACTGTCCTTTTCCTTTCTGAGCCGAGAATGAAACTGCCTAACTAGCTTAAGGCTTATATTTGCTAAATGATATGACACCCTCAGTCAGCCTACCTACTTCCTACTCCCCCATACTCTTCCTAACCCCTAGCCTTCCCTGCCTGCAAATCTTCTACCCTGCACTACTAACTATCCATTCTCTCTTGTCCTTGTATAGTAACCTTGCACTGCTAGGACAGCGAGGGAGGACTCGGGAAAGCAGCAGTCAATCGGTAAGCGAGTGCTTCTCTAGGCACAGCAGCCGATTGGCTCTTCTGCCCTCATTGACTTACACTGACTGAGCCTGCCATACCGAAATCTGTCTGGGACTTGGGATTTTCTTCCTTCTTCCCTGTATTCTTGCAAAATTCCCCAAAAAAGAGCTGTCTCCTATTTTGCTGCATCTGTAAAGGGAATCTATTGATTTGATTGTATTTTGGCTGTAATTCTAAATCCCTGGTATCCGAAGTGGGCCAGATGCTGAGGCGCCACTTTTCTTCCTTAAACTGTGTAATATACCTAAAAGGTGCTGTTTTCTGCTAATGTAATTGCAAGGGGAAACTGCTGATTTATTGCTCTTTACTGTGATTACAAATCCTTTTTTGCATCTGTAAGGTGGGCCAGATGCTGAGGTGCCACAGTACCCCCCCCACAGCCTTTTGTTGTGCAGATTTAGTCAGTGATGAACAGGAACACTTGTTTCTGCCTCTATTTAATTGTTGCACCTTCCTCTGCCTCTCTCTCCAGCCTGCCATCCCTGCCCCACAGCACCCAGCTGAGCGCCGGGGCTTTGTTCCTCAGCTTGGGCGGTCGGCAGCACCTGCAAGTCGACTCAGGGAACCACGGTGGCCAGGAGGGACAGCGAGGGAAGGACTCGGGAAAGCAGTAGCCAATCGGGTAATGGAAGCGCTTCTAGGGCACATGTTTCCCATTGCCTCCTGCCCCCATTGACTTACACTGACTGAGCCTGCCATACCGAAATCTGTCTGGGACAGCGAGGGAGGACTCGGGAAAGCCACAAAATTTTTGCCCACCCGTCCTTCCCCCTTCTTGTGTGTTACTTTATAGGCATCTTCCCGCCGAAATCTTTTCCCCGCCCTCAGCATTACCCTAAACCAACAAACTGTCACACCGGCTTGCTGATCCAACCAATCAGCATCTTCACTACTCCCTGACAGCCAACTAACAATATCTCTCACAATGGGGAGTTTACTTCTGATACTTCTTTCACTGTCTGCCATGGGGTTCCAGAAGAAGATGTCCTGTCACACAAACTAGGGTGATCCATCCGCCCAGTCTCTCTGAACCATCCCCTTGGTTGACGCCAAACCTCACATATGCCCTACCACTGCTGCATCGATTACAGTGGTGTGACCCCAAAAGAGACACATACCACCACACATGTATTTCAATCAAGGCTCCACTACTGGATATACAGATCCCCTAAGCCTAACCACCAAACTGTTACTTGGTGTCTCATTGTCAAATTCCTTAACCCCACATGGAGCACCCCAAAAGAGTGGCAACAGAATAAGAGAAGGAGGACCAAAGACAGCCCCCTCTCCCTATCACTGGCAGCCCTCACGAAACTCCTGCTCTTTCTATTGCTCTGTATTGGTAATGTGGAAATCAACCCTGGACCCCCTGAATGTATCACCTCTTCATCAGACCTAACCTCAATTAAAGGCCTCAGTTTTCTGCATATTAATGTATGCAGTCTGTTGAAAAAACTTACACTGATACAAGCCTGGGTTGCCCATACCTTGCCAGATTTTCTGGTGGTATCAGAGACATGGCTCAAACCCACCACAGCAGACAGGGATGTTAACCTACCCAACTATCAGCTATTCAGAGCGGATCACCAAACAAGGGGAGGTGGAGTAGCTATATATGCAAAATCCGGTATACCTGTATCCTGTATTGCTGCAACCTCTATGCCCAAGGAATTTGAATGCCTATCCCTAAAAATCTCTCTCCCCAATACAGCAGCTTTTCAGCTAATTGGATGCTACAGACCCCCCCCCCCCGCTGAACACAAGCTCTTATCCCACCTGGGAATCTGCTCAAGCCCAGCACTGAAGAAGTCATTATTCTAGGTGACCTGAATTTCAACTGGCTTACCTAGGCAGCTGCATCTCTGGTATCATTCTGTGATACATATGGGTTCACACAACTAATTAATGAGCTAACAAGACTTAATGCAAGGAATAGTAATAACAGCACGCTACTTGATATCATGCTAGTGAATAAACCACACCTATTCACACACGCTGGAGTGCTTCTCTGTGATATAAGTGATCACTGCCCAATCGCAGGGGTAAAATCCACCAGCAAAACAACAACTCCTGCAAAATTCCTCATGAGGAGATCCAAAAAAAACATCAATATTGAAGGATATTTGCATGATCTAGCTCACTCTCCACACTGGCAAGAGTTTTATCTTGCCCATTCTGTTGAAAAAGCTCAGCAGGTGCTAAATAGCATTATAATAAATGCCCTTAACACCCATGCCCCAATCTCTAGTATCCGAATAAAAAACAAATCCTGTCATTGGTTTTCAGCTGACCTCAAAGCTGCACTGCTGGAGAGAGATAAACTCTGGAAATTGGCAGGAAAAACCAAGAATGCAAATGACTGGATGATCTTTAGGAAAGCCAGGAATAGATGCACCAAGAAAGTTAGGGATGCAAAGGATGCCTTCTACTTGGCCGAGCTCGACTCCTCCTATCATAATCCTGCTAGGTTTTGGGGTACCATCAAGGGTATGGTGGGGCAGGACGCTAGCACCTCCCTTCCAATTCAATTACACAACAGTTATGGCCCTATCACTGGCAAAATGGAAATTCTGGATGCCTTCGATAACCACTTCACAACGGCTGGCCTTGCCTTTGACACCTCTCCAGCTAACTTGCTGAGGGAACAATTAAGCTCCCATTACACTGGTGTTCAGAGAGCTGACTCTTCCTTCAGCTTCAAATCCATACTGTTGAAGCATGTAGAGGACCTATTATGACAGCTGGATACCAAAAAAAGCACAAGGGCAGACTCTCTGGACGCCTGCTTTCTAAAGATTGCATCCCATGTACTTGCAGTCCCCCTAACACATCTCTTTAACCTATCTCTAAACTCTGGTTCTATTCCCACACTGTGGAAGACAGCCCAGGCGGTTCCCCTTCTAAAATCAGGGACCCTATGGAACTTAATAATTACAGGCCCATTTCCATTCTACCAGTGCTATCCAAGATGCTGGAGAAATTAGTGAATAACCAGTTAAGGGAGTATCTTGACAATGCTAACCTCTTGAATCCAGCTCAGTCTGGATTCAGGGCCAAGCACAGCACTATCACTGCACTAGCCAAGGTCACAAATGACTGGCAAACCGAATTAGATAAAGAGAATAATGTCTGTGCAGTATTTCTGGATCTGAGCAAAGCATTCGATACTGTGGACCATGAGCTTCTACTATCATCACTGCACTCCCTTGGCCTAGATACACCCTCCCTTAAATGATTCAGATGTTATCTCACCGGTAGGTCACAGCAGGTAAAAGGTGAAGGTGACCTATCCCCATTAAAACCACTGTTGAGAGGAGTCCCCCAAGGCTCTATCCTGGGTCCTATCCTTTTTGCCATTTATATAAATAATATTGATTCAACCCTCAACAATTCCTCTGTACACCTCTTTGCTGATGACACTGTTTTGTATGTCAGCAACCCTTCGCCTGCAGCTGCTCGTGAAATCCTACAAACAGAATTCTCCTTGTTACAATATCAGCTACTTGAGAAAGTTTGTTAAATGCAAAGAAACTAAAGCAATGATGTTCACAAATCAAAGCTCCATCAGCACCTCCTCTTCAATCATCCTCCCCCAGCTATGAACTATACTTGGAGAAAATCTGGAATATGTAGAAAACTTCAAATACCTAGGTGTGTGGATTGACAACAGATTTGACTTCACTCATCATTTAGAAGAACTGCTAAAAAAGCTTCGCCAAAAGCTTTGCCTTCTCTATAGATTAAAACCCTTCCTAAACAGAGATTCAAAGATGAGGTTAGTCCAGGCCATTTTCTATCAGTTGTTGACTATGCAGACTTCCTTTATAGTCACTGCCCCATCTCCTACCTACACAAGTTGGATACCTTATACCATAGAGCAATAAGATTCATTACAGATCTGCCATCTAATACCCATCATTGCTCTCTTTATGCTGCAGTTGGATGGGTTTCCCTTCACCTCAGAAGGAACAGAAATGCAGCCCTATGGATTTACAGAGCATTATCAAAAAAACTTCCAAACTATATTCTGGACTGCTTCACCCAGACCATTCCTAGCTCCTATGCCCTAAGAAGCAACAACATCATCCTGTTCAAATTGCCCAACTTCAACACCAGGCTAGAGAGAGCAGCAATCAGCTATTCTCTAGCGATAGCATGGAACACCCTACAAAAATCCCTAAAACTGTCCAATATTATTTCATTTGCATCCTTTAAACAGCATTGTACAGTCTTCTTCACAGAGAAATGCAGTTGCTACCTCTAGAGCTAGCTTTATCATCTCACAATCTCCCTCCCAAAAATTAACCATATATGGCATAAATCTTTCCAGGCAGACACCCCATCTTATGGCACCCAGTAATACCTTCACCATCCTAGTATTACATTATGCTGTGTGTTTGCCATGGCGCCTCCACTGGGATATGTATATACTGTATATACTGTAAATATTAGCTTAACTTTCCTGTAACCGATTTTTATTATGTGAAAGTTACTGTACATCACTGTGTTTATAAACGTTTTTCCCCCCTGTATGTATAACTGTTTTATATAAGTGTATGATGTATCTGTTGTGAATCAACTGTTGAGCCTTGACCTTATCAGGTCCATCTTGTAAATAGCCTTGCTCAATGATATTCGCCTGAATAAATAAAGATTTGATGATGATGATGATGATGATAATGCTAGGTTGTACTTTCTCATGATATTTCTTTTGTGATCTATCTATGCACCTTGTCTAATTGCAGTTAATTATACCTGTCTATGTAAAATCCATATGTCTGTGTAAATGTCTCAGGACCTCCTTGTGAATGAGCTTGCTCAACAGAGTTTTTCCTGCAATAAACTTGAACTTGAATTATTTTCCAAGCCCTCCCCAGGTTCTTCCCTTGCTGTTTCCTCCTGATCATAGCCCAGCTGGCAAGAAGGAAAGGTCATGAGGGCTGAATTATTTGCCAAGCCCTCCCCGGGTTCTCCCCTCACTGTTTCCTCCTGACCACCACCCCAGCTGGCAAGAAGGCAGGGACTGCAGCCCCAGCTGGCAAGAGGGAAAGGTCATGAGGGCTGAATAATTTGCCAAGCCCTCCTCAGGTTCTTCCCTTGCTGTTTCCTCCTGACCACCGCCCCAGTTGGCAAGAAGGAAGGGTCTTGAGGGCTGAATTATTTGCCAAGCCCTCCCTAGGTTCTTCCCTCACTGTTTCCTCCCAACCACTGCCCCAGCTGGCGAGAAGGCAGGGACTGCAGCCCCAACTGGCAAGAAGGAAGGGCCATGAGGGCTGAATTATTTGCCAAGCCCTCCCCAGGTTCTTCCCGCACTGTTTCCTCCTGACCACAGCCCCAGCTGGCAAGAAGGAAGGATCGTGAGGGCTGAATTATTTGGTAAGCCCACCCCAGGTTCTTCCCTCACTGTTTCTTCCCGAACGCAGCCCCAGCTGGCAAGAAGGAAGGGTCATGAGGGCTGAATTATTTGCCAAGCCCTCTCTGGATTCTCCTCTCGCTGTTTCCTCCCAACTGCAGCCCCAGCTGTCAAGAAGGAAGGTATAGAAAGGACAAGACCAGTGTTTAAACTTGGCGCATGTTTTACTCGGATGCACAACCTTGACTTTAGCTGCATTTATAAGGATTCTTTGTGCCTGCCAGCTCTCCTTGCAGTACAGCATGGAGCTACCTCCTACAGCTGCTGTACTGCTGGATAATTTTTTCCTGCTTTCTGTGACACTGTGTTTTTGATAAAAGTAATTTAAACTGCTGATACTATATTTCTAACCTCAGCCCCTGCTCAGCACTATTTTAGACCCCCTTCCTGTAAACTCTTTCCTACTCTGTCCCCTCCCCTCTGTACTTATTGCTCCCCTCCCAGTTTAAAAAATATACTTGATGCCTATTTCTCTCCCTATCTCCCTGGGGTCATGAGGGCTGAATTATTTGCTAAGCCCTCCCCAGGTTCTCCCCTCGCTGTTTCCTCCTAACCACAGCCCCAGTTGGCAAGAAGGAAGGTACGGAAAGGACAAAGCCAGCGTTTAAACCTGGCACCTTTTTACTCGGGCGCACAACCTTGACTTTAGCTACATCTATAAGGATTCTTTGTGCCTGCCAGCTATCCTTGCAGTACAGAACGGAGCTACCTCTTACTGCTGCTGTACTGCTGGATAGTTTTTCGCTCAGCCCCCCACCCCACCTCTCTATTAAATGGGCTATTGCTCCTCCCCTTTTCCTCTAGTAGTCTGCCCCTCTGCCCTCTGTGTTCTGAATATTAATGATTAAAGGTGGTCTTCTCTCTCTCCCCCCTTTTTTTTCTAACAAATACTCCTCTGATTTCCTCACCTTTTTCTCCATGGAGTTGAACATTGTGCCTCTCAGTGCATTCACTAAAACTCTTGAGTTACCTAAACAGCTTCTGCAATCAGCTGGACAGCTACCAGACTGAATAGGCATTTTTCGTACCAGTGTTCCTGGCTTATTACAGTTCTTAGTGTACTCTGGTAAATCTTTATCAATCCATCTTTATTTACCTTTCTCCACACCTGTACATTCAGGTCTTTAGTACTTTTATCCTGAAATTATGAAGTCCAACACTCTTAACTTCCTCCTCTTTCTCTTGGCCCTCCCCAGAATTGCCCTCACTCCTACACCTATTTCTGCTTCTCCTACTTCCCCACCTACAGCACAGTGACTCAGTGCCTTCCACCACTCCGTGCAAAACCATGCTTCCTCCCCTACTCCCATCACTCATCCTGGTCTCACTTTCCTTGCCGCCCCTGCACCTCCCTCACTTAGATGCCTATGTACTGCACCCTACTACTCAGCTTTAACTCCTGGCCCCCCTCAGCTACTAGCAAGAGCAGTCACTCATGACTGCCAATCACCTACTCTTGGTTTAAGAGCGCTAAGCTTCACTATATCATTATCACTTTCCTGCTCTTATCAGCTGGTGATAAAAACCCTAACCCAGGCCCAACACAATTAACTAGGGCTCCTTAATCCCCCCCAGCTGCTAAATCACACCAACAGTGACCAGCTCTCCCCTACAGTCTAAAAATTTTACACCAAAATATACGCAGCCTCCTCCCCAAAGTAGACTTGCTACAGCCCCTCATGGTCTTTCACACCCTAGACAAAATTATACTATCAGAATCTTGGCTAAATATCAAGCTTTTCGACTCCTCTCTTACAATCCCTGGCTTTACAATATCATGACAGGACCATCGAGGCAGAGGTGGTGGGTTAGCAATTTATATCTCATTTTCCATCCATTTCACCTCTGTCTTCTGCAGCTCAGAACCAAAAGCTTACGAGACCCTGCTGCTTCAAATCTCTCTCCCCTTCTCCGAACCTATATTTGTAGCAGGTGTCTACTGCTACCCTGGTACACAGCTCAAAATCACTACTGACCTCTTAGCCATTCTAGCTACCCACTCTTCAGCCAGTGAATTATACATTATGGGTGATTTCAACTTAAACTGGCTGTCCTCCCCACTCAATAAAGTGTATAACGTAATACATGCTCTCAACTTAACTCAGCTCATCCATGAGACCTGACTCTGCATAACTACAAGACTAGTAACCACTCCCTAATTGACTGGGCCCTCACCTCTAATCCTCATAGGGACATTAAATCTGGAACTTTAGCGGACACCCTTAGTAACCACTGCATGGCTTTCTTGGTACGCAGAGTACATAAAGTCAAAGCACCCCATAAAACATTACAAATCCAGTCATACAAATCCTGAATATTGCCTGAATATTGCCCACCTCCTACATGACTTGTCACACACTAACTGGGCTCCCATATCTGAAGCTAGCACTCTGGATGAGGCAGCAGACTACTTCAGTGACAAACTTCTCGAAGTCTGGAATCACCAAGCCCCTATATGACATGTCCGAGTCTATGGGAACTACACCCCCGGATCTCTCCAGAGCTCATAGCCTGCCAAAAAGCCTGCCACTTAGCCTGAAAGCTCCACAAAGGTACAAAGCTTCCCAAAGACTATGAAGCTTAATGGGCCCTGAGAAATAAATATACGAAAGCCACTCGCTTGGTAAAGGCTGAGTACTTCAGCTCTACTTTTAACTCCAACATTAATAACCCATCCAAATTCTGTAAAGTGATTAACTCTCTTTTGTCTCCCCAGGCTCCTCTTCCCCCCTCCCCAATCCTCAAAATAAATAATACTATCATCACCGAACACCCTAATGTAGCTGCAGCATTCAACTCGTACTTCACCTCCTGTGCATCTGCCCTATTAGTCTCCACCCCAAGCACTATCCAGCTGACACCTGACTCTATCAGCAGCCCACCTACTCCACCATACTCTTTCTCTTTCTCCAATATCCTGTCACAAGATATACTGACTACCCTAGAGGCCTTAAATCTGAGCAAAGGAAGCTCCCCGATGGTCTCAAGCCTAAGCTGCTTTACCTGTCCACCACAGCCATTGCTCCCCCTCTAACCGCCCTTCTCAACCTTTCTTTTCAAATGGCTGAAATTCCCCAAAAATGGAAACTTACAATCATCCTCTCACTTTCAAAGTGCCACGATACTCCTCTCCTGGGAATTACCACCCCATCTCACTCCTCCCAGTGCTAGTCAAAGTTCAAAAACACCTAGTCCTAGCCCAACTGTCATCGAACTTCTCCATTATAAACTTCTTCACCCAATACCAATCAGGTTTCCGCAGACACCGCTCTACTATGACCTCAATGTTTTAGGTCACAGATTCGATCCTGTCTGGCATGGATTGCAGTCATATTACATCTGCCATTTTCATTGATCTTGCTAAAGTGTTTGACAAGGTTTTCCCACACCCTCCTACTCCGCTCCCTGTCATCTACCGGTCTGGCCGACCACGCAATAAAATGGTTTAGTGCGTAGTTGACTGGTTGCACCCAATCAGTAAAAATCTCTGATACCATCTTCCCTCCACTCCCCATCTGTACAGGTGTCCCACAGGGGTCCGTATTGGGTCCTATCCTTTTCTCCATTTTTATGAATGATCTACTGTCTGCCTGCACCTCGTCTTCCATACACATGTATGCTGACGATACGGTCCTTTATTCCACGGGGCCATCCCCCCCTCAGTTGTTGCCTCCCAGCTCCAGCTGGACTTTACTAAAGTCCAGAGCTGGTTTCAGTCTCATCAACTACTTCTAAATGCTAAAAAGACACTGTCTATGACTTTCGGCACTAAACAGCATCTGGCTAAACTCCTATCCTTGCCCTCTTTTACTACCCCTGATGGGACAATTATTGATACCTCTACATCTTTCTGGTATCTGGGCATCTGGCTGGATCAGCATCTCACCTTTTCAGACCATATTGAAGCCTTAATGAAAAAAACTTTGCCCTAAACTCAGTGCCCTATATAGAAATTGTGCCTGCCTCCCGCTCCTGGCTAGGTGAGAACTGGTCCAACAGATGATTCTCCTGATGGTTGATTAGTGTGATGTTGTCTATTGCTCTGCTCCCACCACCTCCTTAGCCAGATTGGATATCCTTTTCAACTCATTCTGCCACTGTGCCCTGGATGCACCTCCATTAACCCATCATTGTCACCTTTACCGAGCCTTGGCTTTACCATATCTAGCTAACAAGCATCTGCATCACAGTGCAAAATTTGTCTCATCCTATTGGCTGGGTACTCCCCCCATCTTACCTCCTCTCTATCCCCTCCACCCCCTTCCTCCCACCTTCTCAGATCCCATGACCACAGAACCCTGGCAGTACCCCTGAGGTCCACTTCTATGGGCCAGTCTGCTTTCTCCTACCATCTCCCAAAACTGTGGAACATGCTCCTGTCTCAAATCCGTCTTTCTTCCTCAGTTGGCTCACCTGCTATGGCACTCCACAACTTCTTTACTGTTAATTGTGCTTGCACCTAAACCCCCCTTTATGGCCTTACACTTTACTGCTGCCATTAGACTAGGCATTACCTACATGCAAGCCCTTATTATACCTATGCACTTAAAGTTGTTCTCTGCTTATTGCTGATGCATTTGTAACTGGAGGTGTGCTTGTGCTCTTTCTGGACCTCCTACTAGCTAACTCTGCTATACTGCAATCAACCTGCATGTTCTAGCCATTAAATCTCCTTATGTATAGTACACTTTTGATAGTCTTTGCATCATATGACTATTGCACTCGCTATTCTCACAGTCACTGCCCTCCTACACTTTAAGCAAATTTGTCGTGACTCCTACCTATTGTTTGTGCTCCATGAAGTCCCACTTTTGATGGTGCACATGTGGCTACTGCCCGTGTTTTGATACGTATCTCTCTGTATGTAATCAGTGCTACTTGAAACGCCATACACTTTATATAAATCAGGTGTTTGCAGCTAAAATCTGTAACTGTCTGTTATGTACTCAATCTGTTACTCTACTGCTGTATGTGCCTTGTTGTAAAATATTTTATTATGTAGCTCCATCTCCCCTCTCCCCCAGATAGCACTGGGAGAAGAGCAACTTGTTGTTCAGTGTTCCTTACCTGATGAAACTTTTCAACAAATAAAATAAATAAAAATTCCAAGTGTGGTCACACTAGTGATCTGTACAGAGAAAGTATTGCTCTTGTGCTTCTGCAGGAGAATCCATCTGTATACATCCAAGCAGTTTGTCAGCCTTACTGTATGCATTATTGCACTGTACTGTGATTTCTAAGCTTTCCATTACGATCACTCCCAGGTCTCTTTCCTCTGACATCTGGGCTGTTCTGACACCAACAAACCAGTAATCAGATTTTGGATTGTTCTTGCTGATACGCAACGCTTTGCAGTTTTTGGTGTTGAACACATGAGCTGCCACATTCCCCACCAGTGATGTAGGCTACTCAGGTCTCTCTTCATATCTTCAACACCTTCCTTGTTGTCGACACTCCTATATCGCTTAATGTCATCTGTGAACAGACTGATCTTGCCCAGTATCCATTCACCTACAGTATGTTGCAGATTAACATGTTAAAGGGGAACAGTCAGTACTAAGACCTCCACACCCCAGTGTGGTGCTGGTCCCAGTTTGCAATTTCTGTGCAAAACCTTTTTTTTTACTTACTGTTTACTGCAGTATAGTAGATTGTATCAGACTAATTTTGCTTACTTCAAGGCTGACATTTTCTGTAACACAAATCCCAGAATCCCCTGCAGTTGACATCAGAGCAGGACTGTAGCCATGGGAGACTCAATAGCTTGCAGTAGATGATAAAGTTTATGTAAGCACTGATTTTTTTGTTTTCTGTTCCCACTGTCCTACTGGTGCTAAGTACAGTACAAGTCACATTAAACTGTTCCCCCAATGAGTTGCTTTAACATTTCTGACTGAGTTGCATAAGTGTTGCTAGATCCAGCACAAAGCCCTGCAAAAACTGTTACTCAAGGGTTAAAATGCAGCTTTGTATTGCACTGTGACTTGACTGCAGATATAGTCCAACTGAGTTGCAAAACCATTTTACAAACATTGCTCTTCAGCTGGTAAAGCATTGGAAAGTAATGCAGTATGAGTTGCCAATGCATTGCTAGCTGTAAAAGACAATGCTAAATCAACTTGTTGATGGAACAGTTTAATGTGACTTGTACTGTACAGTCACAGAGGACTGTACGTATCCTTGGAAGAACAGCAGGACCAGCAAGCATCTGATCAGAGATGATAAAAGCTCAAGCATGCACTGCAGGCTATTGAATATCATTGCTGCAGTCCAGCTCTGACGTCAGCTGGGGATTCTGGGATTTGTAATTACAGAAAATGTCAGCCTAAAAGTAAACAAAATTAGTCTGATACATTCTACTGTACTACAGTAAACTGTAAGTAAAAAAATATTTTTGCACACAAAGTGCAAATGGGGACCAGCCCCACACCTGGCTATGGGGCTCTTAGTGATGATTGTTTCGCTTTAAATAGGTTTGGCCCCATGACTGATCCCTAAGGCATGCCAGTGGTGACAGCTCTCTCCTCTGAGTGTTGCCCATTCACCACTACTCTCTGGTTCCCCCCTTCAGCAAGTTCCCAGTCCATCTGGTTACACCCTCCCCAAGCCCCAGGTCTCTAAGCTTTTTCACCAACCTATTGTGTGGCCCTGAGTTGCACGTCTCACTAAAGCCAATGTTGAGGATGTATATGGCCACCCCAAATCCATTGCCTTCTTCTTTGCATTGAAGTTAATGAGATTTGTCTGGCAGGATATCCCTTTCATGAAGCAGTGCTGCCTTGAGTCCTGTAGGCATTCACCTCCAGCAACTCCATTATCTGTTCATTCAAGATGACATCAAGAGGTTTGTCCACTATAGAGGTAAGTCTCACCCTTCTGTAGTTCTTTGGGTCCCCACTGTCCCCCCTCATGGAGCAGTATGACATCTGCCTTTCTCCAGACCCAGGTACTATTCCAGTCGAAAACATCTGCCAGGGAGTGGCAAGCACACTTCTAAGTTCCATTGACAACCTGTGGTGTAAACCTGCTGGGTCCAGGGATTTGTTGGGTTTTAAGACCTGAAAACCAGCAGGCCCATTGGCGCTGAGGGTTGAGGCGCTGGACGCCACACCTCGCGCTATGCCGGGCGATCGGCTTGGGAACCAGCCTGATCCCTGGGTCGCAGGGAGAGAAGGATTGAGCACCAGAGGACAGCTCTCCTTCCTGGGGGGCAAGATTATGCCTGGCACTGTGGCGACCTCTGGAGGAGACCGGAGGTACCGCAACACTTCAGGGCCAAAAGTAGAGGGTTGCGGAGTCACGGCAAAATGTTCCTTGGCATCATTGCACTTCGGGACTCTGCCAGGGAGAGGGAGGGCATAACGAGGGAGAAACAAGAAAATACCCCAGCTTGTGGATAGGCGACGGCACCTGCATCCACCTGACCACACTCCAATGCCGGTGGCACTCCTTACCTGGGCCAAGCCCAGCCAGGCCTGAATTTACAGATAGAGCACCCTGGATGGATAGGGCTGCCCTACCTTGGGGGGCTCAGAGCCAGGGGGATAGCCGGGCTGGTGCCAGGATTCAGGAGGCCTCTCAGGCATGGAGGTAGAGTCGGGGGCAATGCAGGATGCCCAAGAGAGTTCCACAGGCTGAGAGGCAAAAACAGAGTTCGAAAAAAAAAAAAAGACCTGAAAACCTTTGAGAACCCTGTCTGCAGACACCTGTCCAGCCTTTTGTTACTGCTCTAGGACTTTTGCTACTCTGCTGCAGGCTATAATTTTCCTTTACTTTACCCTGGTAGTCCTCTATTCAATCCTTCCACCTTGCCAGCCTTTTAATGCCCTCCTTTGTTTTTCTTTTCTTGCTGATACCTTGTTGTTGACCATTACTCCTTCTGTTATCATGAGTTCAGTTTTTGTCTTGCCCCTTCTTATCACTTCACAGGCCTCCCTGAGTTTTTCTCAGTAGTCCTACCTTGCAAACTCCAACTGTTCCTCCTTGTATTTTCTAAAATCGCCTCCCCGAACTGCCTCCCTCACCTCCCCTAAGAACTGCATTGGCCTTTTGTCTTCTCCTGTTTTTTTCACCCTAAGACAGCACTTGGTGACTTCCTTTACTTTCTTCTTAATGGCCTCCTATTTTTTCTTCATCTCCTCCATCTGCCACACCCTACCAGTCTGCTATGACAGCACAGTCAACACTTACACTGGGCATGGCACTGGGATCGGTATCTCACAAACTGGAGCTAATGATAGACAACACTAGTAATAGCTACACTACATTAAACTGTCCTGTGGCTTATCCCCAGCTCTTTTGCCAGCTGTGGGAGGTTCTGATATGTAACCCTAGAGGTGTTTGTAACAAAATGCTGGGCAGGAAGGATGGCCGTAATAACCAGATAAACCTAAATAACAAAAACACAAAAATAAAAACCTAAATAATAAAAACACAAAAAGAGGTAACACTTTACATTTCTTGTGAAAAGGTTAATTGGGGACTGCTCTACATTAAGGTGTCATCCACATCCCCATTAATGTTTCCCTTAAAAATGTGCTTGTAGTGTTAACCCAGACTAGTTGGAAAGACATTTTTCATGAAAGTGTACTGCTTTTAAAATGTGCTCCTTGTGGCTTATCCCAGCAAATAAAAACAATTAGTGCACACCCAACTCCAATTGAAAAATGATTTACTGGTGTGCCACCACAACAGTAAACAAGCACTGGTCAATTCCAATGCTATTTGATTGCATGCGTTTATAATTAATTTCTTTTATTTATTATAAAGTCTTATCAGGAAAGACATACAGGGCTACTAACACCTTATTTCCCGATGCATCCTGGAAAAATGTAGTGTGAACAAATGCAAATGTAATGTGAACAAAGGCAGTATAGATGTAATGAGAAGTGCTTAGGGGCATTGTATCTGTGGGGCACACTGTGGCAGAAGGAGTGGGGGATAGAGTTGTGCCCAGAAGCAGAGGTTTGGGCCAGGGTTACTGCTCTTAGGGAGTCCCAAATTGCTCACATAGCAATCCCTCTCTGTCCTGAGGGAAGCTACCAAAAGTGCCACTGTGTGACAGTTCATTTCAGGAACAGCAGCTCACTGAGCAATAGCTCCAGCCCTTGATAGCCTGGTGGAAATGCAACATCCAATTTCCTTTTTTTAATCAATAAACTTTATTGAAGTTTTTGATAGACACACATCTCCAAGGGTGCAGCTGAAAACCTTGGGAGACCGTGCATTTGAGGTGACTGGCCCAGCACTTTGGAATTCGCTTCCAAGGTCCTTGATGGGGGCCCCATTGGTGGAGACATTCAAACGGGATCGGAAAACATATCTCTTCAGAGAAGCTTTTGGAAGTTAGCTACAGTTCAGATTATTATTCAGTAGGCCTACACAACCAGAGTCGAATTATGCTTGTGCAACTGTGATAACTGTTTGGCCATTTGCACTCTCTATTCCAAGGGGAATTACCACCCTGTAGGGGTACCAAAGGCAAGGAACCCTCACGGGCAAGGAACCCTCAAAGAGGGTTCCACCCCTATAGGTGTCACAGGAAGATTGCCTTGGCTAGAGGTACCTTAAGTAGGAGCCCCAAAAAGAACATTAAGCAGTAAATTTTGACTATGAGGTAGCACAGCAGATTGACAGCAACTAGACAGCTTGATTAAACACAAATGAGATGTCAGGATTGCACTGATAAAATGGATTGCACTAATGACATCAGGGGGCTTCCTAAGGAGAGAGGGAATGGTGAGTAGGGCCACCATTCATTTCCATCCAACAGCAGAAACCTACCTAGGGAAACTAGGGAATATACTATAAACAACTAACTACATATTGTGACCCTTGGCATGGAGGAGAGGGAAAAAAACACCTTTTCAAAGGAGAAAACCTCTGGGATCCAAGGCCTAGGTCACTTTCCCTCCAGGCTGGGGTAGTTTATTTAGTGATAGCTCTGCTGCTACAATTTAGAAACCCAATTAAAGGGGAGGAAATATTCCAATTTGGTGGAAAGCTCTCATGATCCCTCTAACGAGAATGATGTGAAGGGTTCCGAGAGGCATCTGCAGCAATGGGTACTCTGAAGCTAGAGTGGACCCCAAAGGTAGGAGAAGGAGAGTGACGACTACTGAGGCAGTCAGCCAGCCTATCAACTAAAACAAACTGGATGAACTAGAGGTGGTTGTAGGGAGAATAGCTTACAAAGGTGCCACGACAATGACTTAGCCGAAGGAGTGCTCTTGGGCTGTAAGAGCCCCACCACTCAGCAGCTGAAGTCTTTAATTCTGTATCAAGAGGTGCACTGTATAACTGCTTATTAAAGTTCTGCCCAGACTAAAGCTCTGCAAGGACATTCCCACTCATGGGCCAGATGAGAAGGCAACTGTTCTGAGGTTCACATGTTCAAGATGCGGACTTCGTGAGTGCAAAGCAAGACTGTTGGCTTACAGGGCAAGCTCTGAGCCTGACACGGTAATGGATAGGGTTGGCATGCCTCCAATTGTATGAATGAGAGCATGAATCTACTTTGAGTGCTAGCTAGGAGGATGCTGGGCCAAGTCAGTGGCTATAGTTACAGTATTAATGAGGAAGATGGTCTTGAAAAGTTGCAAGCTAACTCTGCAACAATGAGAACTACCAAGGCAGGGCTTGGGTGAGGTAGGAGGCTGCAGTGCAAGCCAGTGTTTGGTGGTTTGTCAGTAGCAGCAACCAGTGGAAAACAAGCCAACCAATTCCATTATGGAAGCTGAATTGATGGTGACATAGAAGGTAGGTGGTTAAGCAGTGAGAGGCTGTTATGCCAGTGAGTGACTCAATGATTTTTAGCGTAATTAAATTGATGAGGTTTAGCATATGATTGCTATGATTTCAGCAATAATAGTGAATTGATATGATTGGCATGAACACCTTGAATGCCAGTAAGGCAGAGTTAGGTTATTCCAATAGGGAACATTTACAGGCAGTAAGTCTTTGCAACACAGTAATGAAATACAATGAATATCTGAAAGCCATGTAGGCTACGAGGTAAATGTATTGAAGCATGATAATTGAAAAGCCATATAGGCAACGGTGCAGGGCTTACATACAGCTTACATGAAAGCATGCTCCTGCTACTTAGAGCCACAATGCCCCTCTGTGACATCACAGTCCCACTATTGTGGGAATAACAGGGAAGTCACAAGCTGAGCACCATGAGACCAAAAGCAACTGTAATGTTGGTAGGATAGGAACCCCAAAAATAGAGGTGCCCATACAGGCAAGATCCTAGTTAAGGACAGAGCCATAGGATGGCAAGCTGAAAGAGTAACATGAACATTTGAAGCAAAATAATGACGGAAAGGTACAGAATAATGAAATTCAGTGATGGATTGCTAAAATGTCTGCAGCTGTACGCTGTGTCAGTATAGTAAAACAGTAACATGAATATACTAGAGCAGCACAAAATCAGAAGTTGGGAGCAGTAGATGCCTGGTTGAGCAAATACTGAATAAATTGAGCAGAACACATTGAATTCCAATACAGAATGAAGTGGGCTAGCACTGAGTAAATTAAGAGCAGAGCTGCTGAACACACATAGCACAAAAGGGAGTGACAGCTAGCTGAGCAAGGTGAAGCCTGTACCAGGTGCAGATAATTAAGGTGGAAAGCACAGGAGACCGCAGACAGGGAAACTGCAGTGGGAGCTGAAATGTACAAAAAAAATGCAGTTGACTAAGGGCTTGCAAAATCTGGCGAGTAAATGGGAGCCTGAGAGCACAGGCAGAGGGCAGCTTAAGGTAAGGAAACAACAATATATAACCTGAAGCATGAGAAAACAATGTATACACAGTGTTTTAAAAAACTAGAAAAAGCCCAAAAGAAACAAACAAAGAAAACACAAGTACAGGAGCAGAAAGGAAACAAGCACACAAGGAAGCATGTAGCAGCCAATGGCAAAGCAATTCAAACCAAGAGCAGGAGAACACAAAAAAAACAGAGGTCAATCACCCTGGATACCCTGCCTCCCATGAAGCCCATCTGTTCTGGTCCCTGTAATGAAACCAGGGCCTTCTACAACCCTAATTGCAAGAAGCTTTGCCAGGATTTTGAGTTCAATGTTCAAAAGTGAAACAAACCTGTAGTTTTGCAGTTGTCTCTCATCCTTGCCTGGCTTGGCTATGACCAAGATTATGGCTTGTTGCATTAGTTTATCTAGTGCCCCTTGTACATATGCCTCTGTATACATGTCCTTGAGTGGTGTAACTAACTAGTTGTAGAGCCTTATAGAGATTAGTTTTGAGGCCATCTGGGCCTGGGACCTTGTCTAAGACAAGTGTTTTTAAAAGCTTCGCTAACATCTCTTAAGTATAGGGGTTGTTTCAGACTGGATTGTTGCTCTTCTGCCAGCTTGGGGAGGGGAATGAAATTTGGATAGTTGTCAGTTTGCCGTGAGATTTCTGAATCCTCCAGGTTGTACATGGTGGAGTAGCATTATTGGAAAGCCTGGGTAATGTGTCAGGAGAAGGTATATGAAGTGTTGGTACTGGGGTCTATAAGGATTCTGACCATTCTAAGTGTTTCTTGCTGTTTGAGGCATAGTGCTAACAACCTCCTGGCATTTCCCCCTTCTACGATGTAGGTGATTTTTACCCCTGAAAAATGCCAGCATAGAGTGTTCCCTATTGAGCATCTCCTTTCCAGTGTGAGCCTGCTTTTACTGATTTTTTATAGCTGGGTGGGCCTGAGTGCTGGGAGGGTAGTTGGCTTGCTGAGTATCAAACAGTGAATATCTGGTTCTAGATTGATTTGAACCTGCAATTTCCAATTCTAAATCATGCTCTAACTACTAGACTATATAGCTTTTTGGGGTCCAAAGATATGAAAATAGCTGTCAACAATCAAGCCAGCTAAGATGTAGCATCTTATTTCTACTGCATTCTTGCTTTTATCCAATTTTTACAATATGTTTTCTCAGAACAGCCCAGTTGAGTTGTAACATGTAATTTCCAGTGGGATCCTGCAGCCATCTGCAGTCTGAACTACTGTAGTCCCCAATACAGATCTCCAGAGCACAATCGTTAATCCCTTTGATTTAACACTTACACACTGACCAACAACACTTTAAATAACCAAGTGAAAAGAAATCAATTATTGCAAAATTCCAAATTCCCCTTATGATTTTGATTATATTAGCACTGTTCTATGGCACCCATCCTGCATGTCCTCAATTAGCTGCCAGAATCATCAGTTGTTATTTATCAAAACAAACTCTGACAACAGCCGATAGGACTGCAGGTGAGGAATTTGGTGTAAAAATATTGAAAATTACCAAAGTTATGAGCCTTCATTAGCAAAAATTTAGGCTCCTAAATTTGTTGTTTTGTAATATTTGTACACCAAATTTTTTACATAGCCTTGTTATGACACTGCTTCATGAAAAAGTGCAGAGCAAACGTTCAAATTCTGACCGAGGGTGATTTCACTCAGGTACTGAGAAATCAACTTTCGGGACACAAATACACATTTTGAGCAGCAACTGAAAAATTACAGCTGTTACATTCATGAGCTTCTGTAAAGAAATGGCTGTGTTGAAAATTTGGGTTAAAAATATTGAATATTAGCAAACTTATGAGTCTGCATTTGCAAAATTCAGCATAGCCTGAAAACTTTTTTGTTTTTAAATATTTTACACCATACTGAGAACATAGCCTTCTTATGACCCCACCTCAAGAAAAATGGCAGAGAAAATTGTCAACTCCTGGCTGAAAGGTGATTTCATGCAAGAACTGCAAAATCACCTTTTGGGATGTAAAAAAAAAAAACATTTTGGCCACGATCTGAAAAATGACAGCTGTCACATTCATGAGATGCTGTAAAGATATAGCTATATTGTAAATTTTGGGAAAAAATATCAAAAATTAATGAAGCTGCAAGCTTGCATTTGCAAAATTCAACATAGGCTCACAATTTTATCATTTTTTTTTAATTATTTTTACACCAAATTTTCAACACAGCCTTCTTATTATCCTGCCTCTTGAAAAAGTGCAGAGAAAATTTCCAACTTCAACCCAAATGGTGATTTTGAGCAGAGAACTTAAAATCACCTTTTGGGGGATGTAAAAAAAAATTGGCCAGGATTTGAAAAATGGCAGCTGTCACACTTATGAGGTGCTGTAAAGAAATGGCTATGTGGTGAATTTGGAGGATAAATATTGAAAATTACCAAAGTTAGGAGCCTGCATTCACAAAATTCAATGTAGGCTCATAACTTTGTTGTTTTTTTTAAATATTTTCACACCAAATGTTCAACATAGCCTTCTTATGACCCCACTTCATGAACAAGTGCAGAGAAAATGTTCAACTCCTGCCCCCAGTGTCACTTTTCTGTTTCTTGGGGGCACTGAGAGGATGTGTTGGGTGTGGGAATATGGTGAAATGAAAAAAAAGGAGAAGTCCTGATCAAGACACTGGAGGATTGGGCACCCACAGTGTCACTCTTTTGTTTCTGGGGGTGGGTGGTTTGGTGGGTGCTGAGAGGAAGGCTCAGGTGGGAGGGGATACATAATCTAAAGAAAAATTGATGAGTGTGACTCTGGGGGAGTGGGCACTCTCAGTGTTATTATTATGTTTCTGAGGGTGGTTTGGGGTGGTGGGTGGAGAGAGGGAGGGTCAGGTAGGGGGATATGCATAATTAAAAAAAAAATAAACAAACAGCTGTCACGGTGGAGTGCAGTACACTCTGCCATGACCAAGATGGCCACTGGACTATAATGCGCATGCACTACTGCTAGATAAAGCACTACTGACAGATACCTTACACGGCATCTAGCTTAGTGGCTCCACTCAGGGTTTTGTTCCAGTTGGCCACCTCGGTTTTCCAGGGTCACACTGGGAAAGTGACTGCAATGCCACCAAACTGAGAACATAGCCTTCTTATAACCCCACCTCATGAAAAATGGCAGAGAAAATTGTCAACTCCTGGCATGGTTGCTTTAGGTGTTCATCATTCATTGTGTTATTTATTTACAGGGGTGGTGCTGGCTAAGGGACTGGGCTGGCAAGTAGCAGCTGCCAGGGGGGTAACTTTAGCAATGAATACAGCATGTGTTTCCGGCTGCTTATAATTTTAGTGCCCAGTGTGTGTGTGTGTGTGTGTCTGCAGAGGGTGGTGGTCGGGGGCTACACGATGCTGCAGTGCATGTACACACACACACACACACACACACACACACACTGACTGAACTGAAGGAATTTGATTTATTTTTGATCTTCATTGGATTCATTAACTGGTGCTACCAGCAGCTGGGAAAGGTCAGAGGAACTGGGAGGGACTCAAGGTTAAAAAAGAACCAGAGGATGTATATTTTGCCATCAGAAATAAACACAAAGTTGGATGCTCTGCCCTGAAGAACACTGACACATGAATGGAGCACTGCAGTCAACCAATAAGCGGGTCCTACAGCTCCCATTTCTACTACAGGTCTACAGCAGCAAGGAGGAAAGGGAAGGGAAGGGAAGGGAAGGGAAGGGAGAGTCTATTTTTTTTCAACAAATATGACTTGGCCAAGGGATTTTATTAGTTGAGTTTATCTGTGTATAGGTTTAACAAAGGAGTCAGATGTGGTATCGGAAATCAGATTCAGAGTCTGAACCCAATTTAATGCCTTAATTGGTATCAAAACAGACTTGAAGTCAGTATTGGATTTTCCAATAATCTGACGGATGGTAAATGAATGGATTTCACAGCATCAGAGCAACCCTACTTAGCATAGGCAATAAGTAGGGGATCTCTTACCTGCATCCTGGGAAACCAAGGATAAGAGTTTTGGCCAATGTACAGTCGCACCTGTAACATAAGAATAGCAATAATGGCACAAATGATTTGTAGTTCTCTAGGGATAAAGCAATACAAATAGGGAGGACTAAACATATAATAGCACTTATCTGAAAGTTAGGGCTTAGTGTCCTGTCAGACCTGTCAAGTAAAGGAAAAAAGGATACTTATTACAACACAGGATCTCTGGACCAATCTAGTTTCAAATTTTTCACATTGGGGGAGAGGGTATAAAAGGTATTAATCTTGATGCACTCCAGTGGCAATATGGGACGAAGGTCTAATACATACAGTGAAACAACACTGTATAAAAATAAATAAAAAATAAATAAATAAATCAAATTAAGAATGCAAATAAAAAGAGTTTTGTTTTGTGTATCTACTAACCTGGTAGGTATATTGAGCAAATTGCCCTTTTCAAATGCAACCAACAATGAAATGGATGTGTGAAATCATTGAATTATTCTCAAATATAAAACCCCTAATTGTGCAATGTCTGACCCACAGCATACCTATGAAGAAGAACTCCAAGAAACAGCCAGCCCAACCAGCCTCATACTCTAGTTCATCTGTGTTACAGCCATTGAGAGAATATACTTTCCCATCAACATTTTAGTTGAATGGGCTAATAGAAACCAACCAAGTCCAATGAGATGATCTATTGACCACAAGCAGAGCATCAGAAGATACCAGAAACCGTAGAACCAAAACCTAGCCTTTGCTACAGTTCCAAGAAACCAAAGGCAGAGTTCAGTAAGTGAAGCAGAAGCCTGTGTTTTAAAGAAAACATAGTGCACGACATCTTTCTGTCTTTCTGTGGAACTTGATAACAGTCTTCCTTGACTAACACACATTTTCAACTAGTGGAGGCACTTCTGTGGCAGAAGTTAAGTTACTGTGGATTTCCTGAGTCAACAAAAAAATCTGCTTTCATGTGCCATGCAACTAAACATTGAATGTACTGTTCATCTCTCTACATTATACTGCATACAGCGACCCACCCTCCCCAAAGATAGTGTAAATCCTCTAGGTATTTCAATGACAACCAAGACAGTAGTACCTACTGTAGGTGCAGAAGAGCTAAAGGTAGAATTAGTCAGCTAGATCCACTAAATGCTCAGCTCACTGGTAAATGCTGATTGCAACTATCTAGGGTCTTTTTTCAATACCTTATTCAACCACAATCTAAACAGATAAGTCAGTGAAGTGAAACCTATCACTCTTCAAGCTTTTACTGTGACTGCACATGACATGCACACTATTAATACAAAGTAGAGACTATTCTTGCTGGATAGTACAGCTCCAGACAGATGTCTGATTTACAAAAGGCACAAAATGACTCGGTCAGTTGCAGTTTAATCAGTGGAAGTCAGAGCCAGAAGACTATTAGCCCAGGTGGAGAGCATTCACAGAGCTAATTTCTTTCTTCTACATTCTGCTGGAGCTGACACCCCGCAAAGCTGCTTTGCCTGGACTCAGTTCTTACTGACACTTTGCCTCTGTTCATTCTCACTATAGCCCTGCAACTATGGCCAGGCAGCCAGTGTTACTCTTTGGGCAAGTGGGCAGGCAGGAGAGTGAGAGAGGAGAAAGAGAGTCATGGGAGTAGCTGTACTAGCTGAGCCTCCAAAGGAGAAAAACAAACTATCATCACATTTTTTTCTGGACATAAAATGCAGCTTGTTGAGCACCTTCATCCTGTCACCACAAGTTTGGGGGTCTCAGGAAACTTTTTTTTTATTCTAGAAGAAATGGTAGCTTTCTTCAACAACTTACTGGAAACAGATGTGATTCTGGGGGCCTGAGGAAGAGCAGGAAAATAATCACCAGAATAAACACCCAATTACCACACAGTAATTAATAAATACATGTAGAGCAGAACCACTCATTTGTAAATTGGGAGTCCATCATCTGTGAATAAAGATGATGAATTAAACAGAAGGTCTGGGTGGAGGGATCGTAAAGGGGGAGACACATCTACTGGCTTAAGGGGTTTTCAATGTATACAGACCCCTCCCCTCTAAACATCCACTAGAATAGACACATTGAAGATCCCCCATCCTTTTCAATGGATACCAATTCACTTTCTGATGATCATTCTCTTTAAGGGGAAACAGTCTACTTTACTATTTTTCTGGAAACTCCTAAGTGGAAACTGTTTGTAGCTTGAAACAAATGCTTCCATGGGAGGGGGGTGAAAAAGTCAGGAGGAACGATAACTAGGGACTAGGCAGGGGGAGCAACTGGGTCAGAACTGTATTGGAGGGGAAGAGTTGACAGGAGTTATGACCAGGGACTAGTGGTGGGCGAAGTGGGTTCAATTTGCTCCGCAAAGTGATTCATGGAGTAAAGGTGGATTCGCAAAGTGCTCCACAATGTGAAGCAGAGTACTTCACGTTATAATGAGTAACGCGAAGTCCGATGAAAACAATGACTTCATGTTACTCTGCCTTCCCAGACCACTACTCCACCAAATTTTAAGGCAAAGTGCATTGAAAGCAATGCACTTCGCTTCACTTCACCTTGTTTTTAAGCTCTGAAGGTGAATTTTGCAGTGATTCATGTGATTTCAGGTCACATGGACTCTATATTGATCTGCACAGCCTCAGTTCGGGGTAGTGTGTGTAGGAAGTTGTAGGAGACAGTGTGCTCTGAGAGCTGTCTGTGATTGAAATCTTCTAAAAGCTGTTAAAAAAGCATTTTTGAGGTTTTTTTTGGCTCAAACTTTAGTTCATCGATTGTAGGAAACCCTCCTGTGCTCATATCATTGAGTGTTTTTGTTTGTGTGTGGATTTTGAATGTTAATGTACAACATTGAGTGTGTGTAGTAAAAGATAGTGAAAGTGTGCTTTGGGGGAGGAGCGTATCTGTGGTGTAGGTAGATTTAAGTTTGAGAAATAGGTATTTGTTTTTTGATTATATTTTTGTTATATAACTGACTGTGTTAATGTATACACAGTAATATTGTCAGTAATTCTTGAAATTTTCTTGCTGATTGTGTGTTGTGTGGATCTGGTGCAGCAGTTCATAATTTCAAGTTGTTTACAATACACAGCATATTACTGAACTTTTCAATTTGCTACACATTATTCATTCACCATTGCAGACAAACTGCTCTGCATGTGTGTGTGTGTGAGTGTGTGTGCAGTGTTGCACGACATCAAATAATAAACCTTTTATTGTGCCACGGTGTAATTGCAGTGCATGAAAAATCACATAGCACCCCCCCCCTTCAGTGCTTAAAAGAACGGAGTTAAATAAGTAGCATCATGGACATGTTAAAAGTAGATCATCACAATCCCTTGTTTGGGATTTTTTTGTTCAAGATGCAAATGATGAGTCAATTGCAATCTGCCAGGTTTGCCATGTGTGTGTGAGTCGAGGTAAAAAGGGGAGCCATCTTGGGACAGGAGGACAGCATACGCATCTTAATAATAGGCACATGGCACTGTGGACCCAACACAAGATGGCAGCTAATACCACAGTGGGGCATTCACCCTCGTCAGCAACCATAATGAGCATGTCATCCCCTTCCATGACCGTTAAGTCCAGTAGGAAATTAAAGGTGTACAGTAGTGAGGTAATAAGAGCAGAGGATTACTACAGGCATGATGAGGAAGAGGAGCATAATGACTTTGAAATGTTGTCCAGTGCTGGTGAGAGTAGCAGTTTTGGTGGTGGTGGTGGTGGTGAATGCAGTATGTCTAGTGCAAGTGGTACATCTACCCCGGTTGGCAAATCTGGCAAAATAACTGCATTTCTGGTTTGTCATCATCACCTGTGCAACTGTCTTCATCAAACGTCCACACTCCACCCCCTGCCAATGCCACTTATCACAGAGCAGAACCATTTGTCATCACACTCCATGTAAAATGTTTAAGTCAGCCCACGTTACAGAGTGTTTTTGAGCATAAGTTGAAGTACTCCCCCAATCATACAGTGTCACATGAACTTAATGCTGCTGTAGCTGAAATACTGGCAATTGATCTTTTGCCCTTCTCCTTTGTGGAGAATTCTGGGTTCTGGCAGTTTGCTGCACGTGTCTGTCCAAAATGGAAAGTCCCATCCAGGACATACTTTTTGGCCCGTGCTGTCCCCAAGTTGTTCCATGCTGTGTCCAACTCAGTAAGACATACCCTTCAATATTCCTCCTCTCCATTCATCCATTTAAGTATGGATATGTGGACAAGTGGCAAAACAGCGGGGTTCATATTTGTGTATAATTGCACACTGGGTGCAGGTACCGGGGGTTGTTTGTGATGTTGGTAGCGTGAATAATCAGTACAATAAGGTGGACTGTCATGGTAGCAATCTTCCAGGAATTCGACAGCATGCAACAATTGCTGTGCACAATGTGACCTGTTCACACACTTGTGAAAGCATGTTGGACATGGTACTGACGGAAAATTTACAAGTGTCTGAACCCCCGTCCCTGAGAGCTGGGTTCATAGCAAGTGACAATGGGTCAAATGTGGTGAAATGCATCACAAATTGTGTTTTTTTTCATGTTCCATGCATGGCCCATTTTTTAATTCTTGTGGTGCAGGAGTTTCTACAGCACCCTGATGTAAAGGAAATGCTGACCATTGCACGCTGTATCTGCTCTCACTTGTCACGATCTGGAAAGGCCTGTGACCAACTGCGGCAGCTGTAGATGCAAAACAGCCTACCTCAGCACCTCTTGAAGCTGAAACTTGTCACCCAATGGAACTCCACTTTATACATGGCAGAAAGGTTGTATGAAGAATACAAAGCCATCTCAGAATATCTTGTGATGCACACTAGCCGTGACAGTTTTGGGGCCTCCATGTCTATGATGACTGAACAGTGGCACCTCATGGACTCTGAAATAACAATTTTGCGGCCTTTTGAACATGCCACACAGGCATTGAGTGGCAAGTCTGCCTCCATTAGCCAATCAATTCCACTGCTGTGGATGCTGAGGCAGACATTGGCGAATGTACAGCATGGCCTTGATGTTGCCAGAGACAGTGCTAGCAGTATGTTGCTGCAACACATACTGACAGTATTCAACCAGAATCATCACATTTTGAGTATTTAGCGTAGTGACAACTTTGCCATAGCAACAATGCTGGACCCACAATACGAACGTGGAATTGCATCGGTACTGGAGGGAGGGCCTGAACAGGTAAAAAATATCGTGGTCAACTGGTATGCTTGGTTCATGGGGCACAGAAGTCACGTGCCAAGGTCAGCAAACCTCAGCAGCATAATCTGACTGTAGGTGTACCTGGAGGACCATCAAGCATATCCTGCAAGGGAAAGGGGACTGCAGTTCCAGGTGGTCTGTCATCCAAAGTGGCTTGCGTCAACCCGCTTTGGGAGGCTTTGTCCAAAGTGGAGATTTGTGAAATAAATGATTCCAGAGAACAAGATGATGCATCAACCACTGGACTTAGTATGGTACAGAGAATGGTTGAGTCATATTTGTCTGAAAACAGGTATCTGACAATAACTGATGATCCTGTTTTGTACTGGAGTGGAAAGGTCAGTGAATGGTCAGAGCTGACTGCAGTGGCACTGAAGTACCTCACATGCCCACCCTCCAGTGTAAGTGTCAAGAGGGTATTCAGCTCAGCAGGTGCAATAGTCAGGGATCGTCTGACAAACCTGTCTTCTGCAAATGTTAGTTTGCTAACATTCATTAAAATGAATGAGAGGCACATACCAGCTCAGACTGCAACCTTGGTATTCATACCCCGGCCTGGTCATGGTGGTTTTGGTGATATGGAAATGGACCATCCTGGTGGCACTGGCAGTGGCAGCATGAAACGGACCACCACTCACGTAGAAGACGACACAATGGAGAAAGAATTTTCCAGTGGTCAGACTTCAGACATAGATGACTATGAGGGCAGCTTTCTTTATGAGGATGATGATGTGGTTAATGTTGGCAGGTTTTAACTGAAGTTGTTAAAAGGCAGTGTGCCCCCCCCAGACCACCACCACCACCACAACTGGGACTGATGTTAGCCACTGCCACCACTGAGCATGAATCTGTCTACCCCTGGACCACCACCACCGGGACTGATGTTAGCCACTGCCACCACTGAGCATGAGTCTGTCTGCCCCCTGGACCACCACCACCATCACCGGGACCGATGTTAGCCACTGCCACCACCACCAGATGCAGGAAGATATAACAGAGAATGTCATCATGTGCCACAGCTATCACCAACAGCACCCACCACCAGTGTCATTCAGACAATATTTCCCCATCACATTTACATTTACCATGCCAAGGCAGAGGGAGTTGAACTGGAGACCACATCCATCAGCCACAGGCACAAAGCTACTTAATATTTAAACTACAAAGTGAGTATGTGTACTAATGTTTGTTATGCTATTTAACTTCCTTTAGTTGTATGTTTTGTTTCTGTAGATTTTCAGAGCCGCAATGGTCAAACACATATGGTACACTTATTTTGTTTTTTTTCACAAGTTAACAAAAAAAACTCTCCTTTACTGAAAGTTGGTAGGAATGGTACTGCAGCTGTACCATACAGAGGAACCTATGGAATATCCATTGAAATCAGTTCTGGTAAGTATCAAGATTTTATTTCATCCGTTTCATTTTTTTGGAAAGACAGCAGCATATGTGACAGAGTATGATTCATAAACTAGGTGACGTGTACATCACCGAAACTATTTCTGTAAGATGTCATTCATGCACTTTATTCTGAACTTGCAGCTGTGCAGCCCTGACCATGACAGTGCTGAAAATGTTGCACACAGGTTGTGTTGCTGGACAAGGTGTGGTTTTGAAATGTAACTTGACTTGAGATTGAGAACCAGGGACAAATTACAATCAAGTTGTAAGAAATCGTTCAATTCTTTTTATAGGAAACTTCCAGATGCTTTGCTGTTGTGTCAAACTGGCCTTATCCAAAGAAGTTCTTCAACATCAGCCCCGGCTGGGGCACACATGCAACACACAGAAGTCATTTCATTTGATGACCATAACCATCATTAATGACCAGACCCGAGAAGGATGCAGATGAAATCTGTGAAGAAGTAACCAAATAAGAAACCATTATTAGAGACAAACCTGCAAATATGCTTCCCCCTACCCCCCCAAAAAAATACTTACCTTAATTTGCTTGAGAGTTATCCATATCAAATTTTTACACAAAAAGTTCTCATTGAGCACTGGAATGTGCACACCAGCAGTATCTGTGACCTGTGATACAAAACAATACAATGAGTACACGTCCATGTCAACCCCCCTCACCTACAAAATACACAAATATGTATCTATATATATCAACTCACCAAGGCTACTATTAGTGTACAGACAAAGGGCACCCTTCCATCCAGTAGAGATGATCACATTGCATTTGCTGGAATTGCAGCACACATTGAACCATCAACAGTTCGCTCATGGTCATCATTTAATTCTGGCGGACTTTGTATTTGCTGTAACGCTCCCATTTCACTTGGTTGCCACTTGTTAATTTTATGGAAACAAGGCAGATGCATTTTGGGCATGCAGAAAAAATCTGGGGACTCTGTGCCACCACTGTGCGCATGACTGAGTGCACCATTAATTTTGGGGGACTTTGTATGTACTGAAATGCTCTCATTTCACTTTGTTGCCACTTGTCAATGTTCTAGATGCAAAGCAGATGCAATTTGTGTGTTGTGTGATTGTGAGCTCATGATGTCATACTGTCATTATCAATTAAAGCAGCATTGCAAGAATGTGGTGACAATTTTGAACTGTACTTTTTTTATGCAATTTTACATTGCCAGCCACTAGTTACCTCTGAGTCATGATGACTTGAATGACACACTTCTTTTCACAATTTCTGTCTGCTTTACTGCTTTTGTCATATATGGAAAAAAAATGAGCACACCTTTCAGTATTGTTATGACCAGGTTTGTATTTGTTTGCAGCTGCTTTTTGATAAATATTTTTCTATGGGGGTCATAAAACACTGATGATGATGATGATAATAATAAAATATACATTATTCTGCTTGCTATTCTTTATAGCATAAACACTGCAACAAGTCAGTAACAGCAATATATGTTTGCAACACGCTGCACAATGTCTGATGTCGCACACACACACACACACACACACACACACACACACACACACACACACAGGAAACAACACTGACAGTACACATGCAATTTAGCACATCATACTTGCACTGCTCACAACAGCTTGTCCACAAGCACTCCACAACAGAAAGTCAACATTACTGAGGCACTGCAGCAACAGAAGGGCAAATGTCTGTTATTAAACAATAAAAAACACACACAAAAACAGTACAGCACAGTAGTGGGGGGGGGGCCAGAAAAAATCCCTTAATGGGGGATTCCATGGTGTTCGAGCAGCAGGTGGAGCTTTGTCAGTTTTTGCAGCTGCTTTTGCTGGATCTGATCCACCTGCTGCTGCACAGCACCCACCGTCTTGTTGCTTTCTCGAGGGCTGCCCACATCAGTGCAATGTCAGCCTGTGTTGCAGACACTGTGGCGGGGTCCAATGCAGCAGAAAAACCAGGTAGTGGTGGTGGTGGAGAGGGTGGTGCTGGTGGCTGTGGTGGTGGTGGTGGTGGAGCAGCTGCTGCAGTTGCCCTCCTCCTGCTGTGGCAGTGAGGCACAAGTTCACCCCCCAGCACACTCTGCCACTGCCACAGAACGGCCAGCAGGTGGACGCCTGGCCCCTTCAGTGGCAGCCTGTCACTCCACCTTGTGGTTGTGGTGGTTTGCCATGTGCGTGCACTGGCCACTGGTCCCCAAATATGTCCCCTGGGGGCCACAGCGCACCAGCACACCACACAGATGGCAAACCACAATGGTGCTGTCTCCCCCAACACAGTTAAAAAACTGCCACACTGGGGAGCTGCGGGGGGACCAGATATATTGCTGGAACCACCTTCATTTACCTGGGGCTCCACCTGCGGCTGTGGAGGTGGTGGAGGGGGTACTGCTGGAGCCCCCTGCAGCTTCTACTGGTGGTGGTGGTAGTGGCGGATTAGGTGGATACGCAGCCACCAGTGGCACTGGTGCTGCTGCTGCTACTTCCACAGGGGGAGATGCAACACCCAAGAGTCAGGAGCAGCCCAATGACATCCAATCTCCCTCACATGTGTGCACTCCTCTTCTCTGCCCACACTCACGTGCCACAGATTCTTCTCATCCGGGTCCACCACGCACATGTCCCCGACTATCACCGATGCTTCAGTACTCCAACCTTCAAATGCACTCACAGTCTCACACTCTGACATGCACACACACAGTCACACACACACACACACACACAAAACAAAACTGATGAAAAAAAAAATTCAGTAGCAAAAAAAATGAAAAACACAGTACAACATAAAATCAAGATGTAGCTTTTAAAAAAGCTGATTTTTGTGCTCAAAATCACAACGATGCAACTAGAAAACAAACTCTCCTCTTTCTACACCAAAAAGGCCTCCTCCTTCTGCAACTGCAAAGGAGAAAGTAAAAATAACTGCTTTTATGACTCATTTCCTTCCTGCCTGGCTAAAGCATATGACTTACAGCACTGTAAGCTATGTGATGCATGGGGGGGCTGCCTATATTGTTGTCACTTCGCCTTACTTCACGTTAAGGTGGAATGGCAATGCAAAGTCATAATGAGAAGGTGAAGTGAGCACTTTACAGTGGTCACTTCACGTAGCGTTCTGCCAACACGAAGCAACCACTTCGTGTCCACTTTGCCGGTGGATTTAAAATTCACTGCATCTCTACCAGGGACTAGGTGGATGGGAAGCAATTATGTTTCTGTGTAATGGCTGGTAATCAGCAAAGGGCATAATTATGTGATTTGCACAGTAACAAACACAAACCAATGCATTCTATCACATTTCTCTGTGTTGGGAAATAACTTTGCTATCATCTGTATCGATGGCAACCTAGCTCTGCAAGGTTAATTACTCCTCTACTTCTGAAGTGGTAAGGGGGGTGTCAAAACTCTTACATGCTCCAAACAAGAGAAGAACAATCTACTGAACTGCAAGCAAGAACAAAAGCAAAATGAGAGCTCTGCAACTAAGAAACTCAATTGAAAAATAACAAAGGATATACAGTACTCAGGTCCCACTGATTTAGAATAGGAATACTTGTTTTTAGCTCTGCGACATATTGCAAATATTACAAAAAATATTGATCGGTCTGGGGAATTTTGATTCAGGGTTCAGAAGGCTGAAACACCAGTAAAGGGACAATGTTTGCAATTCATTCATTACCTTGTTGCATATTCTAGGTGTAGTATGCCAGAAAAATCAACTCAAGGCGATTGTTGGCAAAGGCATATTGCTGTGCAGCAGCCCAAGATGCCACATTAGAAATGTTTACAGGAGAATTACTAACATTTACTTGATCAGATCAAAACCAAATAACCATTGCAGATTTTTAGAAATTTCGGTGATCAAGAGAATAAGGTGACACTACTGTTTAGCAAATATGGGCCTAGGAGGGGTAGAATAAAGAAAATCAGCATATCTGTAAAGAACTGAGATGATTTTCTTTCTTCAACAAAGACCATATTTGATAAAGGTTAGTGTGACCTTTTTTCTTGTACAAAAAGAATGTTCTGAAAGCTCCAATAATTTGTTGCTTCAGTTCTTCTTCCAACCAGCAACCAACACACATCTTTTAATTAACCTCCAGACTAATAACATTTCAAAGAAATGGCCAGAAAGTTTAAGACAAGTCACAATCAAGATGTTTCACAAAAGCCTAGATGATAAATTTGCATACGCCTACATCTCACTCTCTGACAATATACATAAAACATCAAGCATAGGGATTTGGTAGCTGTACAGTCCAGAGTGCACTTTTCTTACCTCAGATCATAAGCCTTGAGTCTAATAAAATGTTTCTAGTTTAAATACTCACAGACCCACATAAGTAGCAGCAGTCAGGCCTTGAAAACGGCTTCAAGTCAGTGCAGGCAGCAGGGAGGTGCAGTAGAGCTCTTTCTCCCTCTCTCTCTCTCATGTGCGCTCCTCCTGTCAGAGATAAGTACCTACTGGAATATTCTAAGCCCACACAGCAATGCAGCTTTACCCATGGGCTACTTTTATACCCAGCTGGACTTCTGATATGCATCTAGAGGCTGAGTGAGGCAGTCCTCACTTGAGGAGGTGCCACAGCCTGAAATCAAGGCAAGCAAGGCTTTTTTTATACTAGTATGTGAAAAAAAAGATGTGTACTAACTTGTGTTATCGTCTTCATGTGTGGGCTGTTGAGTCGAGAGAAACAATCACTTTGGTGCTAGCTGTGACTCTGGGATGAGGGAAGGAGACTATCATTTGTTAGGCTACAAAAAGGTGCTACTTGCACTGCTGCAGACAGTTTACTTCAAATGAGTTGCATTTGTGATTACTCGGGGCAGGTTTTGAGTCAGCAGTTTCAAAAGATGGGGTGTGATTGCACCAGTGCGCCTAGCTTTCGATGCCCATGCCTAGAAGCAAACTTACAAAGGCATTAAGCCTGTGTATCAAGCTCATCCAATTTCATTTACTAACTTATTCGGGGGTTAGGACTTTGGTGCTAAGGAGAAAGTGTGCCTCAAACTGGGGTCTCAAACTGGGGTCTCTAAAAACTGGAGTAAATGGCAGTCCACATATATGGAAATGGAACTGGAACTAGGGGACTCAAACTTAAATTAAAAATACCAAGTAATTTAATTCAAGAAGGCAACATAGGAAAAAAACAACACAGTCATGGGTCCCATATTAAATGTAATGTCCAAGGCTAGATCCAGGGTTCACTAGTAACAAAAATAAGTTGTCTGGGAAAGTATAAATCTTTGCAGCACCAGTTTTCAGTACTATTGCCTGAATCAAATCAGCTGGCCCCATGAGAGAGTAGCACTATTCTGATGTTCCATCTGCATGTGTCTCCTTTTACATAATGTGCAAACAAGCAGTAAGTTTATTATGATCCATTTCTCAGTTCTGTGGGGTGCTGTTAATTTAATTCACCCCTACCCATCTGACCAGACCCCATAAATGTCTTTTTGCTAGCAGGTTAATTGGGTGCTGCAATACTTACTTTATCTGTCACTCCAAGGAGAAAAACATGCTAATGACAAAGGAAGTAGCATGGTGGTGAGAGTGAGGGAGAGAGTCATACGTGGGGCATTGGCTCCACAGCATCATCAAAATAAAACCTGGCACATAGACAGGAGATGTGAAAGCCGCTTTGAAAAGCATGCTGTTTGGTGGACAGCTACATCACTGTCCAGCTCAACCAGCATTGACTGCTGTTTGATATCCAGCCGCCTCACTGACTCAAAGCCTGACATACCTCCAGAACTTGCTTTTCCTGTAAAACCACCCCATTATGTTTACTTGCATTCTGGAATCAAACATAAAAATGCAAACCCAGAAAGAGGTCACAGACCAGATCAACCCTACTTTTTATCTCACACTGGGGCTTCAGCTGGGAGTGGTGAACGGTCTACAACAATTGTTTAGATAACCACACAACCACACAATTAAAACCACATTGACCAAATTCAAATGCCCAATAATATGACGGGCATGATTACAAAAATGGGTATATTTAAACACAATTATGTAGGAGCTGTACACAAAGTTAGACAAAGTGTAAAAGGAAGTTGGAGAAAATTCTGAGTAAAAAGCCTATACAAAAGGGTAACAGAGAATGGAAAGCCTGAACAGAAACGGGGTCCCAAACCAAAAAATAAATAAATAAAATAAAATTGTGACAGAGAAGAAATGCCTAAGTGAAACAATGAAAAGCAAAGGAACAGAATAAAATCATGTAACATTTTAAATGAAAATGACAAAATTATAACATGAAAGAAACAAGTAACACTAGGGTCCTAACATCATAGCTAAGTATACAAACATGAGATGAAGAAAGTATCAATATTCAAAAATTTAATAATGGCTTAAGACAGCCACTAGCAAGTAATATTTTCAGATAAAGATATACTGTGTGACGACAAGTGAAGATGGAGTGTAGAACACTTCAAAGATCAAGCAAAGTGAGAATAACCTACTCTTTTGGGGTCTTGTAACCGTGACCCTTGTTTCCTTAACTGTATTTTTTGTGGGGGTTTTGTATTTTATCCCTATGTAACCCTACCCTGGGTTGCACCTTGAAATGAGCCTCAGCTCATTGGTGTCTTTCCCAGTTATCAACTTTTAAATAAATAAATAAATAAATCTCACATATTTCACAGGACATGGAACATCTAAAATTAGAATTAAAATGGAAACATAAATATAATATTTTGCACATGTAGAAAATAACTACAGTAACAATTGTGCATGTTCCTATCACCACTAGGAGAGTCCAAGGTTCTAAAACTAAATGACTAACTTGCTCTTTCCTATCCCTCCTAAAAGAGAGACAGATGCTGGGCTGCTTTCAAGGCCTCCAACTCTATATCTGACTGGTCTAGCTACAGAGCCCTCAGAAACTAATGCAAACAGGCCTTCTAGCAGAGTAAGAGTTACTTTATCAAACTCAATTAGCCTACTCTTACAAAAGACCTGATCCGTTTTGAAACTGCCTAAAAAATCCCTTGGCCATGGTAGCACCTCTACACCTCCAGTCTGTGAGACTGAGGGTATAAACTGTAACAACCCCTATACTATCTCCAGTGTAATCAACAAGCTATTTTCTGACCTTTCAGCATACACTGAATTTTTCAACACCCCCTTGAATAATCAGACCCTTCCCCTATTTACTCCTTCAGGGCAACACCCCCCCCCCACTTCCTCTTCAAACAAGTTAATATCCTTGAGGTTTACAAGTTCTTCAGGCAGATCCCCGTATCCAAATCTGCTGGCTCAGATGGTATAGAGCCATGAGGCAGCTCATGTTCCATCAAGATTCAGCTTGGAAAAACTTTAAGAAAAGTGGCAACCCCTCCAACTGGCAGACCTTCAGACAACTTCGTAACTCATGTAAGAGCAAGCTCTGCAGCATCAAGTGCAAGTACTATAGTTCTCTGCAGACCAAACATCTCAGTAGTCCTAAGGCATTCTAGAAGCAAGTCAACTTATTAATCAAAGGTAACTCCCCGGTCTCCCCCAGCACCTTACAAGCTGGTGGTACTAATCTATCTGACCCCAATCTATTGCGGATGGTTTAAACTGCTTCCTCACTGATCTCACTAACTATACCTTGCACTTTGCCCCCTCTCCAAATTTTGACTCCTCCACTCTCCCTCACAGGCAGCTTCCCTCTCACCCAGAATTTCACCTCGAATTAGCTACCCGCAAAGAAGTATTGCAGCTATTATTAAAGTTAAAAGAAAATAGTTTCCCAAGTTTTACTCCTTAGAACCTCGTTTTCTAAAACTAGGCACTTCAGCCCTTGATGTTCCCATTCGTGACCTGATAAATAAGTCTTTTACCACTGGAAGTGTGCCATCTAAATGGAAAGTTGCAATAGTCATTCTGCTACACAAGGGTGATGCATAGGCAGTTGAAAACCTCAGACCCATATCAATCCTCTGCCCTCTAGCAAAGATACAAGAATGACTAATTTTCAACCAACTTCAATCTTACCTGGAATGTCATCACCTCCAATCCAATTGTCAGCATGGTTTCAGAAAGAATTATAGCACCATCACAGCTGTTACCAAGGTAACCATAGATATCCTCAGCTTACATGATGAAGGGCTTTATACAGGGGCCATATTTGTAGCTCTAACTAAGGCCTTTGATTTGGTAAACCATAACTTCTGTTGCACAAGCTATACTCTTTGGGCATATATCAACTATCACTCTCCTGATTCCTTAATTACCTATCCGGCTGCTCCAAAGGTATAAAATAGTCAGGAGCTCACTCTTCCTTTACAAATATAACCCATGGTGTACTACAGGGAGCAGTCCTGTGGCCCCTTTTGTTCTCTATATTTTTATAAACAATTTACCCCTGAATTGTGGTAAGTCCCTGGTGCAACTTTATGCAGATGATGCAGTTTTATACTGGTCTTCTTGTGATATCCAATGGCTTAATCATAACTTGGAAACTGACTTCCATACTCTTTAGAAATGGTTCCTTAAGAATCACTTATGTACCATCTGTGGTCAATTGATTTTAGGTATGTATGTGTTCAAGTGTTGGTTCTACATCTACTGAACAACAGAGGTTATGCTGTGTTCTACACTAAGCTACTCTGTATGGAATATTCTGTGCACTGTTCCCTGTGGTCACAATGTACTGATGTATATACTGTATGCTGTGTATATTTTCCACTCATACTATGTACTAATGTGTTTATTTGCTGTATATATTATTTCTCACTCACTTGTGTATAATTTTTTAAACATGTTTTTATAGCGTTGTACCCTTGTCCCGGGTCGCCACTGAAAACGGGACTGAATTGTCTCTGTGGGCCTACCTGGTTACCAAAATTCAAATAAATAAAATAAACTCCTTAAACTTGCTGCCCATGAACTGGCATTTCCCCTTACAAGAATCTTCAATCTTTCCCTTACCATTAATACCGTACTGACAGTCTGGAAAGTGGCAAGCATTATGCCTGTGTTCAAAAAAGTGAACTGTAAAATAGTAACTATAGACCTATTACCATCCTATCTGTTCTGAGTAAAGTACTCAAGAAAATTGTCACTGCTCAATTCACCTCCTACCTCACTAACTACAATCTCCTCTGTCCTGCTCAGCATGGCTTTCATCAGAGCCATAGCACTATTATTGCACTGCTCACTCTAACCCACAGTATCTCCACCTCTCTTGACAAGAGTTTACAGGAGCAGTTTTCGTCAACCTCACAAAGGCCTTTGACATGGTAAACCACTCTCTCCTTTGCAGTAAGTTAAGTGCCTTGGGGCTTGGGGGACAGGACCTATGAGGAGAGGCTCGAAGAGCTAAATATGTACACATTGGAAGAGAGAAGGGACCGAGGGGACATAATAGAGGTCTTCAGGTACATGAAGAGGGTAAATAGGGGAGGAACAGTCAGGGTGCTTAGAAGGAAGGAGGAGGGGGCCACTAGAGAGCATGGGTGGAAACTGAAGGGGGGAAGATTCAGGAGAGAAAGGAGGAGGTGCTACTTCACTGAGAGGGTGGTGGAGCCATGGAATGCACTGCCTAAGGGGCTGGTGGAGGCAGAGACGGTGGAGGGGTTCAAGAGGGGGTGGGACAGGTACAGGGGAAAGGTTCTGGAAGCAAAAGCCAATGCAGCAAAAATATCTGGAACTGGGAAGGGAGAAGCCAGAGAAGGTGAGGGGGGCAGCAAGGTCAGCACTCAGGGTGGGGGCTGACCAATCGAGCAGACTCGAAAGACCGTTAGGCCTATTCTGCTGGCATTTTAGTATGTTAGTATATCTGAGCATACTCTACCTTGGTTCAGGAGCTACCTCACTAATAGACAGCAAAGTGTCAGGATTGGCTCCTGTCTCTCACACAATTTACCCTCCTCTATTGGTGTCCCCTCCTATGGCTCTATACTTAGGCATCTACTTTTCTCTCCACATGTCAACTCAGTTCACCACTGCTTTGCAAACAGTACCCCTCTCCTCTATGATGATGACCTGGTCTTCTTTACTAGTGCACAGAACATAACCAACATTAATAGTGCCCCCACTATGGACCTGAAGGCCACTCAGTCTTGGTTCAAGCCAATAGGCTACTAATGAATCCCTCTAAATCTCAAGTTATGTTCTTCAGAACCAATCACCAACTAAAAAACATTTGCACTCTGCTAAGTGTGGTTGGTGGGGTTTTTGTGATAACAGCAAAAGTGTAAAGGTGATTACTGCTATCACTCACTCAGAGTGCCGAAAGCATTTTCGACACTCTGACAATCCTGGCACCTCAGAACAACGGGGCAAGGCCACTATTTTACTACACCCCCTGCACCCCTTACTTAAGGATTCTCAACTCCAGGATGTGCATGTCAGGGGGGTGAAAGCAAGAAAAAAAAGGTGTTTGGGCCGGGCGCAATAAAATTACACCAGCACCCAGACCTGAACCCGCTACCTCTCCCACCACATCCACTCACCAAACCCCGATGCCATGAAGCAGCTCGGACAGTCACCGCAGCACCATGCCCTACAGCCTCTCCACCCCCTCCCAGCCCACGCTCACTGTGCTCGCTCCCACCCCCGCACGTATGCATAGTGACATCCTGTTGCCTAATTCACCCACATCCTCATCCAGTCACCCTACCCTCCCCATCACCATGAGGGATTGTGCCGGGAAGGAGTTGCCATAATGGATGGCACCCTTCTTCATGTGCCCACCTCACGGGTTACCTGGTTAGTGATAACGGCTTCCCCTAGACTCTGTAAACTCCTTCAAGTATCTTGCTGTGACACTTGATCCCTTGTTTGTCTTTTCTTTACATATCACTTCCATCAGTAAGGCTGTTAACGTCAATCTTGGAGTAGCCTACTGATCCAGTTCAAATCTCTCCCCATCAGCTTGCATTGCAGTAGCATGTGGTCTATTACTCCTCAAATTATCCTCTGGCCTGCCCGTCTTTGTTTTTGCCCCTAGCTCCATCCTGTGTAAGTGTGATGTGGCTTACAATAATATCGTCATTTTTTCCTTGCATGCAATCGAGTTACTCATCATTGTAGACTTTACTCCAAACTAGGCTGGTTCTCCCTTTCTGTTCTTTGGGACCTCTCTCTTGAAAGCATTCAAAGTACACTGCAGACCCAAGTACCCTATTCCTTAGCCTCCCTTCTGGTGGCTTGTAAAAATATCTAATCTTCAGAGCCTCTGACCTTAACCTGCTATCCATCCCTAGGACCAGGACTAAGCAGGGGGAGATGGCCTTTGCTGTCACTTCTCCCAAACTATGGAAAAGCATACCAGCCCACATACAGCAATGCCCAGTTGTCTACACCTTCTGGTGCCAATACCGCTCAAACCTGCTTCAAAACACAGTATGTTCCTGTTTCTAACCCTTACCTAGAGCACTACTCTTCCTGCCTATGTTTGTCTGCTCATGGCACTTAAGGACATTCCCTGGTGTTTCAGCAACCTCATGTCAAACTCATAGTTTTTTGCCTGGTACATGATGGTCATCAAAACTGTTAAAATCCACTAAAAATAACACGGGTCACTATGTTTGTTTTTCAGTTACATGGTAAGACCTAGCTCCTCTTTATGGAAAAAATCCACAAGGGGTCATGTTTTAGGTGTCAATATGGGTGTGAAAGAAAAAGTAAAACAAGGATACATCCTGTGCCATGATGTTTGCTTAATTTTTCCACAAATGCAAAAATAAAGAGTAACTAACCAATACTATGACACCCTCTTGAACTAACATTGTTAAAAATGGGGGAAAATTGGTATGCTTTTATGTATAAAAACATTTCAGTCCCATGTCATTTTCATAAAATGTTTTGATAGATGTAGAATATGGTTGTAAATATAGCAAAATAAATTAAAGAAATACAGAGGTTGCCATGCTTTTCTTAGTCATATCTGCTTTCAAAGTTGCAGTTTCAGAGGTGGTCGGCTCAGGACAAAAATAAGTTGAAAAATCTTAATAAAAAATAAAACTTGACAGAAAGCTATCTGAACAATTCAGAAGTACATGCTGAATGGCAAGGACATTAGTATAAAAGAAACAAAGTAACCAAAGACAGACAGACATCTATGTAAAGTGCCTAGAAGGATGCCAATGGTCGCAATTGTGGGAGTTAATTTCCTCGCTACCAGTCTGTATCTATTCTAGCTGGAAATGACATAGTAGGATAAATCATCATTCTAGTAATGCTTCCATATATTTAAGAATGTATTTGTGCCAGAAAACAGCCTTGACAACTTTTTCAGATGTTTCAGAAAACATGGGAATTTGAAACACCAGGGAATGTCTTCAGTTACTGTATTGTCTGCACTTTTATGTTTCCATCAATTTACCCCTTTCCTAGCTCCCATGCCTTTAGGTATGTGCCTTGTTGCATCCCCCACACACACACACACACACTCTCTGTTTACAGTTTTAACCATAATCATAGTTCACTGTATGGAATTATTTTTATTTGTACTCCACTGAATTTGCTTCATCAACTCTTGTATTGAGCACCTTAATGTACCTCTCAGGTTCTTATGTTTATGCATTGTGTTAACCATGTCTGCACTGTAATGGTCCACTGGATATACTCTCCCGGGTTGTGCCTGAAAATAGGTATATGTATGCCTAGTGCACCTTACCCAGTAAACAAAAACAAAATAAATAAATATGATAAATTAGTCCAGATTCAAAGGCCAGTATGAAATCAATAATTATCTTTAGAAATTTGTACCAATGTTTACATTATGTTACGATGAAGGTATAACATCCAAGATGTGACTAAGTCCCACTGGTTTTAATTATTAGAGTTTAACATTCAAAGTTTTGTCTTCTGGAGTGAACCCAAATTGTTTGGAAAGCTGTTTTGCATTAAATTGTATTGCTTTTAATATGTGCTTGCTGTGGAGTGAACCCAGATTGTTTGGAAAGCTGTTTTTATATTTGCTTGCACGCATGTGCAAGAAACATAGTGCCATCATCTGAGTTTTCCAGAGGTGTGTCAGCATCTTCCAATTCAGTCAGTGTGTTTGCAGGCGTGGTCACAGTTCTCCAATCACTGCTGAAGCTGTCTATGACAGCAGTTGAAAATGCAGTGGCATACAGTTGAAAGAGGGAGCTATGCTTCAGTGAGCAGCTCCTCCCCCCCCCCACTCACACACAGATCAACTGTGTCAGTTGCCTGATAGGATGATGTAGTCTTGTCTAGCTTAGAGAGACAAGCCACACATCATTACTTTAATAAATTGTTCCCTGCCAGAGCAGGACCACCAAAATGTGTGGGTGCCTAACAGTCCTTACACACACCAGCTCTCCAAAGCACACCTTCATGGACTCCATGGGTTATAATCCTTCAGAAAAAAAAACCTCAGCATTTGATATGAAAACTCAGACTTTGTTGTATGTGTAATTCCAAGCGTTTTCTCTTACTAGACTCTGTCAATGTGAACTCCCCGCTGCTAAAACCTATGCAAACGAACTTAAGTGTACTGTACTACCTGCAGCTGAAGCAAAGAACTGCCAGAATGCACAAAGGAGAACATACTGCTATGCATTTCAGCAGCAGCCAGTGGGGGAGGTTTTCATGACTGAAGCACTTTAATGCGCTTTTTAGTGCTGTCATATACACACCCCTGTGTGGTAATTCACTAAACTGCACACTTAGTCTGGTAATGCAGCTTCAAAATATTTTTTTTTGCTCTGAATTGCCATGAGCTAGCATTTAGATCGAATCACACAGCTCTTTCTCAAATCAGATGCTCAATGAAGTCACATCACCTTGTGACCCTAAACATCTTAGGGTTGGACATGTGCCCTAACAAAATAGCGAAAACTAGGTATAGAAAAAGAAAACACAAATTCAACCATAGCTCACAATCAAATCCACCCTTTTCTCCAGTGAATCTGAAGCCGCCTAACAGCCCACCCTTGGGTGCTCATGCACCCCTCCACCCACACACAACATACGGCCGACGGGGTGCTGTTGCATTTTATTTCATAATTTCCTGATCCTGTTGCTGCCACCATACTGATACAGTAATACTTTTTATGGCTCTCGAAAACTGCTTGACATTAGCTGAATTATAAATGGCATCCCTGTTTGACGCTGTGGTGCGGAATATGGTGGTGCTCAAATTTTAAGCCAAGTATTACATCCAGATATGTTGTTATTGACTCAAGTCACTTGCCATTTTATACATCTATTGATTTTTTCAATTCACTTTCGCTGACAAATGTTGATCGCAGGGATTCTGGTGTCACAATTCAGTTCAGCGACGTGTAACATCTTAGTGCAGATGCTAAGTAACTGTTTTAAAATGCTGAAAAAGTTAACAGTGACGAAAGTGCATGAACTTTTTCTTCCGTGTCTGGAGCTGTAGTGGTGTTATTATGCGTATGTCCCTTTGCTCCAGATTCTATCAGTGAGATGTCTATTCTGTGAATGGACAGTGGCTGAATGTTATCAGCTGACAGTTTTCATTTCATTATCAACAGATAAATATTCAGAGCTTTGCAAATGCAACTTTGCTGGTAGCACAGTTTCATGCCCCCAAGTGTCTTATCAGTTAGTGGTTATATCTTAACTGATGATCACAAAAAGTATGAAAAAGATTTGCCGCTGAGTAATGTAAATGCCAATCCACCTAAGCACCTTTAGGCTGCAAACATAATTTGAACGTATAGGGATTCTGGACCGGTGTATCACCCATGGCACAGCAACGGTAAATAAGTTTAAGCACATTCTCAGGACATTGTTTCACTTGCCCCCTCTCCCACTACGATCCTGGTCACCTGAAATAAACCTGACATTTTAGTATCTGTTTTACATCTTGGCTCAGTTAGGCAATCAGCGCTGTAAGAACATAAATGGACATATAAATGGGGACTATAAGAAAATGCCGTGGGTGCTTGTGCCTTAGTCCAGCTGTGCAACATCAGCCTGAAGCTCAGGTAGGGCTTACTGTCTACCACTTTGTTCACCCCGCCCCCATGTACCTGTACCATTTCACATCCTCCCTTGCCTTAGTCCTGCTGTGCTACATCAGCCTGAAGCTCTGGTAGGGCTTACTGTCTACCACTTTGTTCACCCCCATGTACCTGCACCATTTCACATCCTCCCTTGATCTACAGTGAGTGGATCCCTCATTCATACATCACATATGCACGCACAAAAAAAAAAAATGGTCTTCAAAAATTAAGATACATTTTTATGCTTGTTATGTTTGCTTGCACGCATGTGCAAGAAACATAGTGCCATCATCTGAGATTTCAGAGGTGTGTCACCCGCTCTTCCAATTCAATCAGTGTGTTGGCAGGCGCGGCCCTTGTAAGTCATCGCATGATGGAGCTGTCTATGACAAGCTCTAAATGCAGTGGCATACAGTTCAAAGGGGAGCTACACTTCAGTGAGCAGCGAAAGATATCGCTTACTCATGCGCAGCTCCCCACACACACACACACCGCACATGCAGGCGTGCGCCCCTCGCCGCGCTGCGCACACTGCTTATAGCCGGTAGAGTTGCCCAATCCCCGTCGGTGTGCTGCGCCCCCCACCCCCAAAGCCTTCCAAATGCCACGCTGGGTATCCACCCCAGCGTGGCAACTCATGATATAGCCGGGGTGCCCAATCCCCATCGGCTCCACTGCCCTCCCCCAGAGCTGGGTGCCACGCTGGGAGCCAACCCCAGCATGGCAATCGATGCTTTGGGCGACGGGGGTGCCCAATCCCCCATCGGCTGAATGCCCCCGAACCATCCTTGTGCCACGCTGGGAGCCCACCCCAGCGTGACAAATGTCCCGCGTCATCATTGGAAACAAAAAGAACACCTGTAAAGAAAAAACAGTCCCACATAGTCTCCCTGGCCCCTTCCCACAACCCACACCCACCCACTGTGCACCCTACCTCCCCACACCCCCCTCACCCCATAATTACCTCCGTACCTCAGCGTGACGATCTTCGGTGGACCGGGAACACATCTGCACTCTTCAAAGCCGACCGCAAACTGAGGAAATGCCGGTAAGCTGTATAATGGGCTAGATAAGGGGGTTTTCAACTTTGTTGAATATCTCACGCATTTTTTGGAATTTTTGCACCAAATTTTCAACATGGGGTTTTTGGGACCCCTTCTCATGAATGATGTCACTGTCATGGCGTTATTCGGGTCCGAAGGGTGATTTCACAGTCACTGCGGAAATCACCTTTCGGGACCGATTAATGAAATGACACTGCCAGTGTTCATAAGGTGGGCTCTCAAGAAGCCTATTTTGAAAATTTGGTGGAAAATTTCAAACAATGATTTGTTTAAGCGCGTATTGCGTGCAGTTCCTACGAGCTGTAAGTTCTAAATTTTCAATATTTTCACCCAGATTTTCAACATTGCAATTTTACCACACCTTCTTATAAGTAGTATAGCTGTCATTTTCACATCTCACCCAAAGCGTGTTTCCAGCCCCATGTAGCGCACAATGGCACAGTCGGTGTGCTAAATCAATTACGGACACATTAAGAAAATTACAGTGACACTGTTCATGAGCAGAGGTCTTACAATGGCTATGTTGAAAATTTGGTGAAAACATTCTAAAAATGACTGTTTTACAAGCGCATGGTGCAGTTCCTATGCATGCTCATAAGTTTGCAAATTTAATATTTTCACCCAGATTTTCAACATTGCCATTTTATTACACTTCCTTATGAACAGTACAGCTGCCATTTTCATATGCTGCCCAAAATGTGTTTTGCACATGTAGCGCATAATACACAATATAAACATACAAATTCGCCAGCAGATAAAGGCCCAGAGGACTATCAAGTCTGTTCGATATGCAGCTAGCACCCCTTATCCTGCAGCTGCCCTCCCTTCCACCCTTCCTTCATTAACCCTCCCCTTGCCCTGTCCCATCCCTTTGAAGCAGTCCACTGTTCTACTGCATACCACTTCTGCAGGTAACGATTCCACCCAGCCACCACCCTCTCTGTAAAAAGTGTCTCCTCATCTCCTCCTGATCCTTCCTCCTCCAGTCTCATATCATGGCCCCTGGTGGCCCTCCCCTCCCTTACTTTGAACAGCCCCTCTGTACCCATCTTGTTTATTCCTTTCATATTTTTAAAGGTTTCAATCATGTCACCCCTGTCCCTCCTCTCCTCCAGTGAGTACATGTTCAGCTCCTTCAACCTCCTCTAGTATGATAAGTCCCCAAGGCCCTTGATCATCTTTGTCACACTGCGCTGTACCCCCTCCAGTAACTTAATGTCTCTCTTCAGATACGGGCACCAGTACTGCACGCAGTACTCCAGGTGTGGTCTAACTAATGACCTATACAGTGGCAGAATCACCTCCTCCTCGAGGATATACTCTTGCAATACAACCCAGCATTTTGTTGGCCTTGCAGCTGCCTTCCTACATTGTGCTGAGTTGTTCATTGACCCTGTAATGAGCACACCCAGATCCTTCTCCTCCTCTGTCTGGGCTAGCTGCACTCCCAGCTGGTAACTCCTCCTTGGGTTCTTCATCCCAAAATGCAGCACCTTGCACTTTTGGCATTAAACCCCAGTTGCAGGTGTCTGACCAGGTTTCAAGCTTTGCCAGATCATCCTGCAATCCCCTGCCATCCCCTGGGTCATCCACCACTGCGCCTACCTTGGTATCATCAGCAAACAGACTGATCTTGCTCTTGATGTCCCATGATATGTCTGCAATGAATATCCCAAACAACACTGGTCCCAACACCGAGGCCTGTGGAACACGCGCCGTCACTGCCCTTGGTGTGAGAGCTCCCACCCACCACCACCCTCTGTTGCCTTCCCTAAAGCCAGTTCCCTACCCAGCTCACCAGCTTTTCACCCGCCCCTGTGCCTACTAACTTCCTTCCCAGCCTTCCATGTGGCACCGAGTCGAATGCCTTACTGAAGTCCAGATACAGGACATCCACTGCATGGCCCCTGTCCAGTTGCCTAGTTACCCAGTCATAGAACTCGACAATGGTGCTGTTAGTGTGTGAAAGCAATGTTTGGGACAGATTAAGAAAATCATGGTTACACTGTTCATGAGCAGAGGTCTTAAAATGGCTATGCTGAAAATTTGGTGACAAAAGTCCATAAAATGACTATGTTACGAGTGAGCATTGCGCAGTTTCCACGCAGCCTCGTAAGTTCATGACTTTGTAATATTTTACGTCCAGATTTTCACCAGTGGCATTTTTCCACACTGCCTTATTTACAGTACAGCTGTCATTTTTCATAACATGGCTGAAGTGTGTTTTCACACTTTCAGTGCAGAGATGTGTGGTCGCTGTGGGAAATCATTGTTCGGGACAGATGAAGAAAATCACAGTGACACTGTTCATGATTGGAGGCACCAAAATGCCTGAGATGACAATCTGCTGTAAAAAAATCCCCAACCTAATTATATTACGGGTGTGTGTAGCACAGTTTCTATGTACGCTCATGACTTCACCATTTTTTTAAATATTTTTACTGCAGATTTACAACATTGCCATTTTTTACACCTCCCCATGAACAGTACAGCTGTAATTTTTTACATCCTGTTTGGAATGTTTTTGCACCTGTGGTGCTAAATGCCGTAGTCTCTGTGCATAAGCAGCTTGCGGCTAAGAAACTGATATTCCCCCTGTTCATGAGGTGGGGTCACAAAAAAACCATGTTGAACATTTAGAGTGAAAATACCAATGAATGCCTGCGGTATTAGGGTTTCCAACCATAACGCCCAACCCTGTAGAGAATGACAGGCATCAGGGGTGTGACTTGGGATTCTTGCCTGTAATGCTCATACCATTCCACATCCTGCAGCCAGTGAGAAGCATTGAGGTATGCTTTGGACTCTTCAGCCCCAAAGTTCACCCCATTCTCCTATATCGCACCCATCTCACTGCATTTCTTAATGGAATGGGGTGCGCATAAGGACCAAAGACCCTAAGGAACACCGTGACACTTGCCAGTGTCTGCAGGGTGGGGTGTACTGAAATGGTGTGGCCGTTATGCCTGATGACTCAAAGGCACACCCCAATGCCTGTCACTCTCTGCAGGGTGGTGGTGGGGTTGGCTTCAGTTCAATACTTCACTGCCATTCCAATTACGCAGCTCTGTAACTTCTACACTACCACTGCCAATGCCAGCAAGCAAACATTCAGCATTGACAAATGCTTGCTATGTGTGCCATGCATGGACAAGCAGCAAACATTTAGTTAGGAGAGTGGGTTTTGAGGGGTGTGACACTGTCAGTCCAATGCTGAGTGGTCTACAAGGGACTTGTCAGTGTTACACCAATCATCAGCCAGGCTGATCATGCCACTCTTCTTGCTTGCTGGGTGGAAACTTCATGTAGTGCAAAGGAGCGAGCTGACCCAATTTTAGGGTGACTCTTTCTTTTGATCTACATAATGTCACACAGCAAGCACAGCTGATCTGTCATGATCAGCCTTCTGAAAACTGTCCCTTATAGGTTGAATTGCACCCTGTAAAAGAGAGAACCATCCATCAATGTCTGTTGCTGCTTCCACTGTAACTGTCCCCCCCTCCCCAAACCCAACCCACACATATTAATATTTTGGGACGGGGTGACCAATCTGAGGTAAACATTGTTAAATAGAAAGTGACTATATGAGCATGGAATGGGGAGGAACAGGGGAGAGAAAAACAATGGGGTGAGGGAAACAGGAAGTGAAAAGGATAGGAAACAGAAGATGGGAACAAGGGGAAATGGGGGGAAGGTTGTAAAAATCTTTAAACAGTAATTCCATATATAAATAGTCACTGCATGCCTAAAATGGCAATAAGTAATACTTAAAAGACCTAAATACATATATTGCAATTGATTTTAAATAACTATAAAATGGTGGACATCTTAGATCTAAACCCAATCCCCAGTGCCGCCACCTGAAATAAAGAAAACTGTCCCTTGTATTTTTTTAATATACCCTATAAAAACAGAAAGCTATCCATCAATGTCTGTTGCTGCTGCCAACATTACTGTCCCCATACCTGACCCTCACACTTAGCCCCCACCACCCCACATCCCCCAAGCCCTTACTTACTTATCTACTGGGGGTCCAACACTGTAATCCTCTCTGGATCGCAGACATATCTTCACTCTTTCATGCTGGACTGCGAACTGAGGAAATCAGGTATGAGGTTCAATGTATTTCAATGGCGTTTTGAACCTGTCATCATAACTTGGTTATTTCTGAATATTTTTCCCCAAATTTCTAACATGCCTTTTATGGGACCCCACCTCATGAACAATGGTGGTGAAATTAAGCAAATTTGTCCCGAAATATAATTTCATGGTCACTGAGCAAAATCATCTTTTGGGCAGGAGTTGAACAATTTCTCCACCCTTGTTCATGAGATGGGGTCATAAGAAGGCTATGTTGAAAATTTGGAGTAAAAATATTAAACAACAACAAAGTTATGAGCCTATATACAGTATGTAACTTTGGTAATTTTCAATATTTTGACCCCAAATTTTCAACATAGCCATTTCCCCACAACACCTCATGAATGTGACAGCTGTTAGTTTTCAGTCCTGGACAAAATGTGTTTTCACGCTTGTGGCATGAAATTGCCTTTTGGGCTGAAATTGAAAGTTTTCTCCACCCTTTTTCACGAGGTTGGCTCATAAGAAGGTTATGTGGGGTCATAAGAAGTCAATGTTGAAAATCTGGGGTAAAAATATGAGAAAACAACAAAGTTAGGAGTCGACATTGCAATTTTTCAGTGCATGCTCGTAACTGTGGTTATTTTCAATACTTCAACTGCAACTTTTCAACATAATCATGTTTTCACTCCACCTCATGAATGTGATAGCTGTCATTTATCAAACCCTACCCCAAATATGTTTTAACACTTGTGGTGCAAAATGTTGTTTCAGCTACTGTTTTAGAAATGACACCTGTCATGCTCAGAAGGAATGATCATAAACTGATTATGTTGAAAATGTGGTGTCAAAATGTGGAAAACCAACTATATTATGAGGAAACAAATTGTTCCTACATTTAATCATAAATTACATTTTTGCAGCTTTTGACCCCTAATGTTCAACCTATCCCTTGTGCTACCCTACCTCCTGAACATGGCAGGAGTCATTTTTCAAATCCCCTCCAAAACTTGTTTTCACAGTCACACAGTGAAACCACATTTTCAGATAGGATTTTAAAAATTCCACCTGACTAGATTGTAATGTCAGGTTATAAAAATACTGTTGAATAGTGCTGTGCAGAATGTGGAATTCTGCCAGTGGAATTAGCTTGGAATGGCCATTCCACCAGGGAAATTTCTGCCAGAATTTCACTGGTTCTTCAGAGGAATTCTTCCTACTGTGATCTGTGGAATAATGTTTGGTAGAAAAGCAATTTTTCCACAGAAAATTATTCCACAACAATTTCAGCAGAAAATATTGAGATCAGCGAATAATATTCTGCATAAAAGCATTTTTTTCCACAGAAAATCATTCCACAACTGTTTTCTAATGCAGAATTTCACCATTCTGTTTGTGGTGAAATTCGGGGGAATTTCAGTGGAATTTTGAAAATTCTGTGGAATTTCATTCCACCACAATTTCACAATGCCGCACAACACTACTGTTGAACATTTTGGGCCAAAATATGGGAGCCCACTTAAAAGTAAATATTGGCTTTCAGCTGCCCTTTCCTGGGTAATTACAATCTATCATTTTAAAATAAATGTTTTTCTACTTCATTTTACTGCAGCGTCAGTGATTTTTACTGGTGGTGGGTGAGTGCCTGGTTTACAAGTAATTGGACAGTGTGTAAAAGCCGGACACCACTGAAAATGAGACAGCTAATCTCATCTGTTCTGTCCTGGTTAAATATATAATAAAAATGTGTACAAGCAAGGCCCAATACAACAGCAATACCATTGGCGAACATTCGGCATTGACAAATGTTTGTTATGAAATGTTTTTAAAAATCTGCTTGTCTGTCAGGGGGAGGAGAACTCTTGAAAACTCCTGTTATAGGTATATTGTAATCAGGACCCTAATCAGTAAAATTTCAGCTTACTATACCTCTCTCATACTCACTACTGCCACTGAGTGTTCATTAGGGATGTCGTTTATGTGCTATCCCTCCTCAGCTGCCACTTTTAACCATTTTGTCACTTTTTAATGTTTGTTTTTTCTTTCCCGCTGGTGTTGCACAGTATGCCTGAGTTCCCAGGTGCAAAAGTAACTTGCTCATGAGCCCCTTGCACATTCAGTGTGGCAAATGTGCCCACACGTGCTCCTGTACTGAGCTCATCTGGTCTGCTCATTAGCTATGCTAATAGCATGGTAAATATTCATCCAAACCAAAGATCCTCATTTTGCTTTGTACTTGCCAACTAAAAATGAATATGGACTCTATGCATGCCTAAATTCTAAGTAAAGCACTTGGATGAAACTTAGTCAGCAGTAATGTTGATAGTTTTGACATGTTTACATGGGGCTAGTGCATCAAACTCTTTGTGGTGTCTCGGTTATCATAGTAAATATGCATCCACAACTATAACTGCTCATTTTGCTTTGTGGGCATAAAGAAGCTCGGATGAAATGTAGTCAGCTATAATTTTGTTGATGCGGCCTGGATGTTTGTATTAGTGTGTCCATGACTGAAATGTAGTCAGTAGTATGTTTTATACTTTTTACTTGCGTCCCATGGATGTAGTGTAGTGAACTGTATGGTATCTAACTTATACTGTACAGCAACTTTTTTCTTTAAGCACATGGTTGGGGGAGTCCTGCACGGTATGTAAATGGTGGAGAGGACCCCTCCAACAGAAAACTTGTTGCAAATGCCACAGCAGCATTCAAACATCATACTCCATCAAAAGATTAGCTATCAGGGTCCAGGGTATAGGATTAAAGCACTGAATTGCTTACAATCACAGTGAATATGTGGCTTTACTGGGAGTTGAACCTGTAGCGCCCATTTCACCATTATATAAGGGCTGTAATCATTTGACTACATTTTCTAAATTATTATGAAAAGCCTGAAACACATGCTCAGACAAAAAAAACTTGTTAGTGTGTCTAGCCAACAGCACCTGAGGGATAACACAAAAGTTATCTGTCCCTCAATTTGTGCACTCTAGCCATAAGGGTGGAGGCTGGGGTGGCCGTGCAGTATGCCATTGGGGGAAAGGGACCATGAGTGCACAAAACACAGTGAGAGATGCCTACCACAGTACACTGTCCATCTACAACATTCTTCACTCACTGTTGAGATCATCATGCTTATCGCCGACACAAGGAGGGACACACTTGGTGGACAGTACACTCTCCATCCGCACCACACTGTGCTCAGATCTTCTCGGCTTATTTATTAATTGGCAGTAGGTGTGGACATTTGGGAGGTACAGTGATTATTTTTTTGCTGCTACCTGTTCACCACATATTTGCCTTGCAGACATTTCACTGGATGCAGGTATTGACTGAAATGAAAGATTAATTGAACATATCATGATCATACTCAATCTTATTCCTGGTTTGGGATGTGGCCAGGGTCTCCATGTGAACGGCTTTTGTTGGGTTTTATAGTGGCTTCCATTGCTTAGCACACACCTTGAACTCACCAGCAGCTGATGGACACAAATGCGTCAAGGAAGCAGGGCTATGGACAAGTGGGACTGAGCATAAGAATATACAAACATGGCTATGGTATAGTCAGGAGCTGAGGATATGGTTAAGTGGAGGCAAGGACACTAAGGAAATGACTATTGGCGGTGGGTTGGATGGTGTAGAAGACCCAGGACATGGTAATGGGGGTGGGATAAGAGTCTGACTAAATGGCTGTGAGGGTTTGGGGTGGGGTGGCAGGTGCATTAGGTGCTGCAGGATGCCTGTGGTCTGTGGAACATCACTTGTTATTCTACAAGTGCTTCTTGGCTTTCTGCAGTCAGTCCTTTTATCTTTGGTGGTCTTGTTATTGGGGGCTATGTAAATGTGCAAGGTAATGTGTGAGGACAGCTGGCTTCTCTCATGTACCATGGTCAAGTGATAGAGGACCCCTTACAATCATTTGCACAAATTCAGTTGTAATTTATGTATTTGTTTTATCTGAAAATTGCTGACTGGAAAAGTCACACTGAGCTGAGGATCGTTTCCTGGTGTGACTCATGGAAAAGGGTTACAGGAGGAGCAGTGAATAAAACAGTACATTTCTTAGGACATAAATGAAGTACAAGAACAGTACAAGAAATACAGTTCATAAAACACAGAAAAGTTGGACATCACAATCTACTGAAACAAAAGACCTAAAGTGATAGGTGCCATTAAAAGTTGCATTTATTACATGTTTAAGTTAAAGACACATATACAGCATACAGCAGCACCCTCCCCACTTGCGCCAACATTTCACATATTACTTATACTTTCTCAAGGCACTTTGAGAAAACATAGGTAATATGTGAAATGTTGGGACAAGTGGAGAAGGTGCTGCAGTATGTGTGTGTCTAACTTCAACATGTAATTAATGCAATTTTTAATTGCACCTATCAATTTAGGTTTTTGTTTTAGTAGATTGTGATGCCAGACTTTTCTGTGTTTTTAGACATTGTTTGATGTCATGGCTCCAGTGGAAGTTTAAGTTGTCACCTCCTCCAATAGCTATTAAATAAAATTCAACATAGGCAGATATCCTGGTAAAAATTTAATTAACATATGTCACGCCAGTACAAGTGCAAAATAATGTCAAATGACCAGGCACTGATGCTGGCAATTGCTGTACACTGGAGACCAGTTAGGTGGGGAAGTGCCTAACCCCTGAACCACCATGCCACCTGGAAGGGCCCGCTGTGGGAAGCAGGTGCAATTGAGGGGGGGGGTGAGTTTCAGCTGGTGCTTGTGAGAGCCTGGTGAGGTTGAATGGTGCAGGGAAGATAGGGAGCAGGTTCCAGAGTGAAGGAAGTCGGTAGGAGAAGGCAGATTGCCAAGAAGAGGAATGTCGATGAGGAGTACAGAAGGTTCAATGATCCCTGGAGTGGAGGGAGCAGGGGTAACAGGAAATAGGAGTGAGGAGAGGTAGAAGGAAAAGGAACCAAACCAGTATTTGGAAATGAAGGAGGTACAGTTTGACTGGTGATGTGAAGATAGGGGAAGGGTGGATAAGGAAGAGCAGAGGGAGCAGTAGGGAGGGGAGTTTGAAAAAAAGCAACCAAAGGCAATGCAGAGGGTGTGCAGCCTAGCTAGGGAGGTGGAGGGAACAGTACCATAGGCCACACTGCATAGTCGAATACCAGGAGCGCCATTTTAGTGACCAGCTCCCAGTGGACCGGCATGGGTAGGCAGTCTTTATTACAATACAGGGCACCCAGCTTAGGGCAGAGTTTTGCATGAATCACACTGATGTGGGCAGAGAAGTCAAGCTTGATATCAAGCCACATACCAAGGTACTTTAAGGACAGCACACATTCAGGAGGAGGGCCATCCAGTGTGGAGAAAATTGGAAGTCTCAAGAGCCTGGCCAGTTCCTGGTCAGTGCTGAAGGTCATAGACAGTCCCAAACTGAAAAAAAAGTGGCCTTGGCTGCAGGGCTGTGTATGTGTGTGTGTGGGGGGATAGAGCATAAGGACATGACTATGGGGAGTCAGTATTTTAGGACATGGCTATGAGGTGGGGTTTCTGGAACCTGAGAACATGTCTATGGGGAAGTGAGGAGTTGTAGACAAAGCTATGTTGCTGTCAGGAGTTTGAGGACAGGGGTATGATGGGAGGCAGGGACCTGATGAGATGGCTATTGGAGGTGTGTTCAGGAGCCTGATAACACTGTTATGTGGAGGCAGGAGCCAGAGGACATGGGTATCGGGGGCGGAGATGGGTGGCATGAACCAGAAGTGCTGCAGGATGCCAGTTGGCTGTGGATCATCACTTGTTATTCCCCAAGTGCTAGGAATTGTCATGCACGATTTTTCAATGCATCCATATACATTTACATATGCTGTGCACAGCTAATGTGTCAGGGTTCAGTGTTTGTAGAAGGATGTAGAGATGCAGGAGGTTTGCCTGTGTTGCGAGGTATCAGTCCTTCTGTACTGTTGTGGGCTAAAGGGGTACCCTGTCATGTTATGGTTTGTATATGCAACTGTGTGGTATGTGGTCTTGTTTTCATGTCAGTGGGTATAATGCTTGTGCAGTACTATCAAGTACTTCTGGACAATATCTGATTTTCTGTTACATTTGTTACAGGGGTGAAGCCAGGAATTTTAAACTTGTACTAGATACTTGATGGAACTATTGCCCTTCCCCCCACCACATAAACACAAACCAAAAGACATGCTGCCTGCCACACAAACATTGCCTCACACCCCAATTTTACTCAGCTGTATGCAGTAAGCCAATGAGACTAATAGATTCATAACATTTTATTTTATCAAACGCACATGACCAATCAGACAGAAGTTGACTGGATTTTAATTACAATGTTTAGAATACATTGTGATAAGCCCCTTAACCACATCAAGGTAGCCAGCCTTACAGAACTGAAAAGGCACAAACCGCATGGGGTCCAACTCACGGCATATAGCCCCCACCCCACCCCACTCACTGTAATCACTCACAAGTCCACTTGAGTGCTTGATAGCTACTGCACAATCCCCAGGCACAAGAATGGAAAAGGCAGCTTTATCATTTTACTCCAGCTCTGTTTGCATTTGTTGCCCCAGCCTGAGGTTCATATTGCCCCCAGATTTTACTGTACTCTGCAAAGTACACTGAGTATGTCTGCCGCTGCTTATGAATTGTTAGCATTCATGCAGAACAGTATGTGTCCTAACAATGTTCTCAGTGAATGTATGTATTGCAGTGCCTTCCTTTTATGTTCACTCTTGCACTTGCAAGGGGCTCGACAGTGTTAGACCAATCATCAGCCAGGCTGATCATGACACTCTTCTGGCTTGCAGGGCAGAAACTGCATGAAGTTCAAAGAAAAAAAGCCACCCAAATCATAGGATGGCTCTTTCCTTTGATCTGTATAATGACATTAAGTAAGCACAGCTGATTAGTGTTATGATTGGCCTGCTATCCCCAACATAAAAACAATCCCTCCCACCCTGTGCCAAGTATCCTTCCCACTTCCCATTGCTTCCCTCTTCCATCTTAATTTTCTGGTACCAGGGTGTCTAATCTCCACTGCTGGCTAGTACCCCCACACTGCTCATTTTCACTGTGTGACACCAGGGTAGCCCACTCCACTACCACCAAACATAACACCAACGCTGGGGTACCCAGTCCCCACTGTTGGTACCTGAAATAAAGAAAACTGTCTCTTATAGACTTTTTTCCATTACTTTTTTTTTATTTCTGTAATCTCACCCTCTGCAAAGTATCATTCCCACCTCCCCGACGCTTCCTGTGCTTGTAAAGGTTAAGCTGACACTGGGGTGTCCATGCCCCAGTGTCAGAATCTGAACTAAAGAGAACTGTCCCTCATAGTCTTTTTTATTTTTATACAGACTGTGAAAAAGAAAACACTCAATGATTGTCTTTTGCCACTTCTACCCCTACCACCATTACCCTCCTTCCACCTGCCCCCCCAGCACCCCCCATCCCTTACTTACCTACTGGGGTCCAATGCCGTAATCCTGTCTGGACTGAAGACACGTCTTCACTCTTCAGCGCTGAACCAGGAAATTAGGAAATCAGGTATGTGGTTCAATATATTTCAATGTGTTTTGAACTTGTACTCATAACTTGATTTTTTTTTTTTATAGTTTTCCCCTAAATGTTCAACATGGCCTTTTTAGGAACCCACCTCATAAACAAGGTGGTGTAATTCTTCAAGTCTGTCCTGAAAGGTGATTTTGCTGTCACTTTGAGAAATCACTTTTGAGCCGGGATTTGAAAATTTTCATCAACCAGCCTCATGAGGTGGGGTCATATGAATAATATGTTGAGAATTTTAGGTCAAAATATTAAACAACAAAGTTATGAAGATACATTGAAATTTTCAATGTTCACTCATAACTTTGGTAATTTTAAACATTTGACCCCAAATCTTCAGCATAGCCATTTTTTATACCACCTCATGAATGGGGCAGCTGTCACTTTTTTTGAAATCCTGGACAAAATGTGTGTTTGCACGTGAGGTGTGAAATGACATTTTGGCCAGCATTTTATAAATGACACTGCTCATGTTCAGAAGAAGGAGTCACAAAAAGAGTGTGTTGAGAATTTGGGTTCAAAGTGTGAAAAAACAAATAAGTTATGAAGAAACATTGAATTGTTCCAATGCTTACTCATAACTTTATTTTTTGCAGATTTTGGCCCCTAATGTTCAACCTATCCCTTGTTTTACCTTACCTCCTGAACATGACATTTTCAAATCCCTTCTAAAACATGTTTTTGCAATCACACTACAAAATCACCATTTGGATGGGATTTAAAAAATTCCACCTATCTTGGTATAACATCAGGTCATAAAAAGACTGTAGATAATTTGGCATAAAAATATGGGATCTCACTTCAAGTTAGGTATTGCCTCTCAACTGGCCTATCCTGGGTGAATACAATCTAAAAAATACATAAAAGCAGGACAACAGTGAAAATGAGATATTGCAGCTCATCCGGTCCATCCAAAGTAAATGTTTAGTAAAAATGTGTAAATACAGGAGCCCAGTACAGCAGAGCCCCACTGAACTGTGCATCTATGCTATTCTATCCTGGAAAAAATACACTGAAAAGCTTGACCCCACTAAAAATGTAACTTGCCTTTCAGGTGGGCTATTCTGAGCAAATGGGCTGGCAGTATAGCCTAGAGGTTAGATGAATGAGGTGTGAACAAGCTTGGTACATCCAGCAAACCAGACCTGGGTTTGATTCTCACAACCTCCACTTGCATACTGTGTGACTCTGAGCAAGTCACTTAACTGCCCAGTGCTCCCAGGTCACCCCTGAAAACAGGCACTTGTGCCTAGTGGGCCTTATCTGGTTACCAAAGACTAAAATAAAAAAATAAAATAAAAATAAATGCATTATAAAAATTGGTAAAAGCAGAGCCCTTGTGACAGGGTGACCCCTGTCATAGTGAACACCTCTTGGATAAATTGAAACCCCTTCGACAAGCAGTTTATATGTTTTGTATAATGTCCAACTTGCTACTTGGCTGATTATAACTAAACTAAGAGTACAGTTACAAAATGAGAGGTCAGTTTTCATATAAGAATAACAAAAGGTTGTGTCTTCTTTTTCTAGATGTTAGCAGCCCTCTTCTAAGATATATTTTGTAGCAGACAACATAAGGTAATACAACCCTGCAGTGGAGTTTATGAGAGTACAGAATGTTCTGACCTCAGGTCTGACCTTTAACAATGTTGAAAGCAAGTTATGTAATGTTCTCCAGGTGCCAAATAACTGTTCTCTATGGAGCAACAATGGTCCCTAGTGGCTAGTTTTATGTTATGTCTGCTGTTAATCAAAAGGCAGGGGGAAATTGTTTTTCCCACTTCTAGTGAGCTTACAAAAAGCCCTATCTCAGTGCTGAGAAGATAGATAGGGTGGTCGGTTGAATACTGACTGAGAAAGGTGAAAGACCTCCTTGTAGTGTGTGCTTTCATACTATTTGATTCATGCTAGGCTGAAGAAAAGCCTTAGAAACTGTTGAAGCTAAGCAGTTGTCTGACTTGCCATTTTGCTTTCTATATATTTTACTAGATGAAAATAAAATAATAAATGCAACCATGTGTTTTTATGCATCTGATTTGCAGTGTGCCTGAAATTGTGTTATCATATACCCATGCCCAGTGACATATGGTTTTAGAAAGGGGATCTGTCTGGACATCCAAGGCAACAAAGAGGAGGAGTTCAGTCAGTTGGTGCCAGACCTGGTACCTAGGATACATGGCAGAGGTGCATGGCATAAGGTGAGATGAGGACAGTACCTGATGGAGATGGAGACCCTGAAATGGCTTCTTCACTGGATGAGTGGGAGATGGCTGGAAGCTGATAGATGCCAGAGAGAGGTGGAGTGCAGATGCCAGGACCTGCTCAAGAGATCCCACTAGGAGGATGTCGAGGAAGAATCGGTGGAGCAGGATCCATGGGATCTGGAGAAGGAGGAACCCCTGATGGAGCATTTGCGACCAACGTTTGTGGAGATCCCGTTGTTGCCCATTTTTCTAGGCTGTTATCTGGAGGAGGACGGTGAATGAGAGGAGACCCCAGGTAAGATTTTGACTGGCAATGTATTACTGGGGCAGAAAACTTCAAGCAAGATGGATGAAGCCATTTTGGCTGAAGGGACTTTTCCATGTTTTGTACCACCTCACATAAATACAAGCATTTGTCAATGCCGAATGTTTGCTTGCTGGCATTGGCAGTGGTAGTGTAAAAGTTACAGAGCTGCATAATAGGAATGGCAGTGAAGTATTGAACTAAAGCCAACCCCACCACCACCCTGCAGAGAGTGACAGGCATTGGGGTGTACCTTTGGGTGGTGAGGCATAACGGCCACGCCATTTCAGTACACCCCACCCTGCAGACACTGGCAAGTGTCACGGTGTTCCTTGGGGTCTTTGGCCCTTATGCGCACCCCATTCCATTAGAAAATACAGTGAGATGGGTGCGATATAGGAGAATGGGGTGAACTTTGGGGCCGAAGAGTCCAAGGCATACCTCGATGCCTCTCACTGGCTTCAGGGTGTGGAAGGATATGACCCTTACAGGCAAGAATCCCAAGTCACACCCCTGATGCCTGTCATTCTCTACAGGGTTGGGAGTTATGGTTGGAAACCCTAATACCTCAGGCCTTCGCTGGTATTTTCACTCCAAATGTTCAACATGGTTTTTGTGTGACCCCACCTCATGAACAGGGGGAATATCAGTTTCTTAGCCAAAAGCTGCTTATGCACAACGACTACGGCATTTAGCACCACAGGTGCAAAAACATTCCGAACAGGATGTAAAAAATGACAGCTGTACTGTTCATGGGGAGGTGTAAAAAATGGCAATGTTGCAAATCTGCAGTAAAAATATTAAAAAATGATGAAGTCATGAGCGTACATAGAAACTGTGCAATGCACACCCGTAATATAATTAGGTTGGGGTTTTTTTTACAGCAGATTGTCAACTCAGGCATTTGGGGCCTCCGATCATGAACAGTGTCATTGTGATTTTCTTTATCTGTCCCGAACAATGATTTCCCACAGCGACCCGCATCTCTGCGCTGAAAGTGTGAAACACACTTTGGCCATGTTGTGAAAAATGACAGCTGTACTGTAAATAAGGCAGTGTGGAAAATGCCACTGGTGAAAATCTGGACTTAAAATATTACAAAGTCATGAACTTACGAGGGTGCGTGGAAACTGCGCAATGCTCGCTCATAACACAGTCATTTTATGGACTTTTGTCACCAAATTTTCAACATAGCCATTTTAAGACCTCTGCTCATGAACAGTATAACTGTGATTTTCTTAATCTGTCCCAAACATTGCTTTTGCACACCAACAGCACCATTGTGCGCTACATGTGTGAAAACACATTTTGTGTGGCATATGAAAAATGGCAGCTGTACTATTCATAAGGAAGTGTAATAAAATGGCAATGTTGAAAATCTGGAGTTAAAATATTAAATTCGCAAACTTATGAGCATGCATAGGAACTGCACAACGTACGCTCGTAAAACAGTCATTTTTAGGAATTTTTTCACCAAATTTTCAACATAGCCATTTTAAGACCTCTGCTCATGAACAGTGTCACTGTGATTTTCTTAATGTGTCCCATACATTGATTTCACACACTGACTGCGCCATTGTGTGCTACATGGGCGGAAACACATTTTGGGTGAGATATGAAACATGACAGCTATACTACTCATAAGAAGGTGTAGTAAAATGGCAATGTTGAACATCTGGAGTGAAAATATTGAAAATTCGCGAACTTACGAGCGTGCGTAGGTACTGTACAATGCACGCTCATAAAACAGTCATTTTTTGGAATTTTTTCACCAAATTTTCAACATAGCCATTTTAAGACCTCTGCTCATGAACAGTGTCACTGTGATTTTATTAATGTGTCCCATACATTGATTTTGCACACCGACTGCGCCATTGTGCGCTACATGGGTGGAAACACGTTTTGGGTGAGATGTGAAAAATGGCAGCTGTACTACTCATAAGAAAGTGTGGTAAAATGGCAATGTTGAAAATCTGGAGTGAAAATATTGAAAATTCGCAAACTTACGAGCTTGCGAAGGAACTGCACAATGCACGCTCATAAAACAGTCGTTTTTTGGATTTTCACCAAATTTTCAAAATAGACTTCTTGCGAGCTCACCTTATGAACACTGGCAGTGTCATTTCGTTAATCAGTCCAGAAAGGTGATTTCGCGCAGTGACTGTGAAATCACCCTTCAGGCCTGAATAATGCCATGACAGTGACATCATTCATGAGAAGGGGTCCCAAAAATCCCATGTTGAAAATTTGGTGCAAAAATTCAAAAAAATGCCCGAGATATGCAACAAAGTTGAAAAAACCCTATCTAGCCCATTATAAAGCTTACCGGCATTTCCTCAGTTCGTGATCTGCTTTGAAGAGCGCAGACGTGTTCCCGATCCACCGAAGATTGTCAAGCCGAGGTCTGGAGGCAAGTATGGGGTGAGGGGGTGTAGGGAGGCAGGGTGCACAGTGGGTGGGTGCGGGTTGTGGGAGGGGCCAGGAGTCTCGTGGGACCGTTTTTCTTTACAGGTTAAAAGACTGACGTGGGACGTTGCCATGCTGGGATGGGCTCCCAGCATGGCACAAGGACGGTTGGGGGAGCATTCAGCCCACAGGGGATTGGGCACCCCCGATGGCCAAAGCATCTATTGCCATGCTGGGGTGGGCTCCAAGCGTGGCACCCAGTACTCAGGGGGGGTGAGGACAGTGGAGCTGATGGAGGATTGGGCACCCTCGTCAGCTATATTATGAGTTGCCACGCTGGGGTGGGCACCCAGCATGGCATTTGGGGGGCAGGGGAGCACAGCACAGCCGACGGGGAATTGGGTGCCCCCGTCAGCTATACAGTGTGTGCGTGCTGGGGAGCACACACCTGCATGTGTGTGTGTGTGTGTAGGGGGACCTGTGCATGAGCAGGCAATATCTTATCGCTGCTCACTGAAGCGTAGCTCCCCCTTTCAACTTTATGTCACTGCATTTTGGAGCTTGTCATAGACAGCTCCAGCATGCATTGGTGGACAGGGCCGCACCTGCCAACACACTGACTGAATTGGAAGAGGGGGTGACACACCTCCGAAATCTCGGATGATGGCACTATGTTTCTTGCACATGCGTGCAAGCAAACATAAAAATGATAGTTCTTTTGGTATTGACTGGGTAAAGTTACAGATTGGAGATCCCAAAGTAACCCAGTTAAGGAAATATGTAAAACCTAAGGATGGGAGACAGGTTAATGGTGGTGTGGGGAACAGATTATGGTGGTTTGAACTTAGGAAGGAAGTTCTCTATTATTGGAGGCCCAAGCCCTGGATGAAGCAAGTGGTGCCCATGGCATACAGAAAAAAGGTGATCAAGGATGTGCACTCCAGTCACTTGGGGCTGAGCCATGGGAAGGTTTTGGCTAGACTAACCCTGTATTTCGATTGGTCTGGCATATTCAGTCACAGCAAGAGACATGGCCAGATAGTTCCTGAAAATTCTGTGATATTTCTAGAGAAATCTTCTACTTTTTCCGTTTGCACAGTAGGAAAGCAGCAAGAAACTCTTCAGAAATTTTGCAAAATATCTGGAAATATCTGGCCATGTCTGTGGCTACTAGTGTATAGGCAGGTAGCAGCATACTATAAGACCTGTTATGGGGCAGACAGATAGTGACCTTAGATAATGATGTGGGAGGAGTAACCCAGAGGGTGAAAAACAAGAGGTGGGACCCTGGGAGGAGGGGGAGACTTCCACATAGGACAGGAGGGGCAAGGTGGTGGCCAATACCACTAAAAGTATATAAGATTTGATACATAGACCCAGAGTTTAGGAACAGGCTGTTTGGCTTACAGCGTAGTATGTTACTAGCCTACCATTAAAAGTCTAAGTGGGGATGGAGCAAGGTAGTTCTCTCCCCCCCAATGCAGTTCTACTGGGTGCTGGATGGTCCAGCTGTTCAAATGTTTAAATGTATCTGGTCAGGAAAAGTCAAGTAGATGGCATAAAACTACCATTAGTAGTTATTTCTCCAAAATGTATGTGATGATATTGCAGTCTACTAATGGAGAGACTAATTTCAAAATAATGAAAGATGACTCAGGGTATTTGTATTGTTATGAATAGGATACTTTACAAACATTTTTTTTGAAAGGGACCCTGAGACGGAGCTTCCAGTAAGGGTGGGCCATCGCTCCACACCCTTACAAGGTGTATGTTGAGGTTTGGATAACCGTAGGATCGTTGGGGGATGTGTGACAGGGTGGCTCCTGTCATAGTGGACACCCCTGGGATAAATTGAAACCCCTTCTCCAAGCAGTTTATATGTATTGCATAATGTCCGACTTGCTGCTTGGCTGGTTATAACTAAACAAAGAGTACAGTTACAAAATGAGAGGGCAGTTTTCATATAAGAATAACAAAAAGGTTGTGTCTTCTTTTTCTAGATGTTAGCAGCCCTCTTCTAAGATATATTTTGCAGCAGACAGCATGAGGTAATACAACCCTGCAGGAGAGTTTAAGAGAGTACAGAATGTTCTGACCTCAGGTCTGACCTTTAACAATGCTGTAAGCAAGTTATGTAATGTTCTCCAAGTGCCAGATAAATGTTCTTTATGGAGCAACAGTGGTCCCTAATGACTAGTTTTATGTTATGTCGGCTGTTAATCAAAAGGCTGAGGAAACTGTTTTTTCAACTTCTAGTGAGCTCATAAAAAGCCCTACCTCAGTGCTGAGAGGATACATAGTCTGGTCAGTTGAATACTGACTGAGGAATGTGAAAAACCTCCTTGTAGTGTGTGCTTTCATACTGTTTGATTCATGCTAGGCTGAAGAAAAGCCTTAAAAACTGTTGAAGCTAAGCTGTTGTCTGATTTGTCATTTTGCTTTCTGTATATTTTACATGATGAAAATAAAATAATAAATGCAACCATGTATTTTTTATGCACCTGATTTGTAATCTGCCTGAAATTGTGTTATCCTATACCCAAGCCCAGTGGCAGCCCTATAGAAAATGAGATATTGCACATTGGCTGTGCCATCCTGGGTAAATACAGAGTAAAAATTGGAAAAAGTAGAATCCTATTGAGAACAAGATAGCATCTGAACCGTGCTCTGCTGGGCAAACACAGTACAAACATTTGTCAAAGCAGGATCCCACTGAAAGTGAGATATTACATCTTAGTTGAGTTATCCTGGGTAAATATATTACAAAACTATAAAAACAGCCCAACAGCCTGTGATGACGGAGACCATAATTGAGAACTTTCAAAAAGGGTGACACAGTCATGGCAGGGAAGGTGACCGGCTGGGGGTTTGGCGAATATAGAAACAGGATGTCGCTATGTAGACACGCATGCGGGGGGGGGACCATGCTGTGTGAAAGGCAGAAGGGGATGGAGGGTTTGTGGGATGTAGTGCAGCAGTGGGCTGTTGAGCTGGCCATGTGGCATGGTGGGTAGGTGGCAGACTGGGGTTGGGAGGGTGCTTGGTTCGGTTCTGAGCACGCTCGTGTTTTTTGCACTGGGTCATTTTTTTTTTTTAGTTTTTCACCCCTCCCCAACATGTACCCCCTGAGTTGAGAATCCTTTAGTGGGGTGGGGGTGGGAGCTCAGCACCTTGCATACAAAACAGAAACCTAAGTCTCAGGCACCCTCTCGATGTTCTCCGTGAGTGTACATCACCAAAATTGATTTTTGGTGATGTACACTATCCCAAATGGCGATCACCTTTCTGTGATTACCATTTGTCACATGGAACCAAATAGCACCCCCCCCCCCAGCAGAACCCTGCTGAAAAGGACATCTTACCTCTAAAATGAACTTTCCTAGAAAATACAATATTAAAGCAGGACCACACTAAAAATTAGATATCCCATCTCATTTCTACTATCCTTGGTAAATGCACTATAAAACTGTGTAACATCAGGACCCCATTGCAGATTGCACGTGACATATTACATATCATCTGGTCTATTCTGGCTAAATATATAATATAAATGTGTACAACCAAGACCCAGTACAGCAGCAATACAAGCGATGAACATTCAGCATTGACACATGTTTGTTTTTTATATGTAAACAGAACAGGCCTGCACATGTTGTCAGTGTAGTTGTTGTGAAGCTGGTGCTTGTGTTGTTCTCAGTTGGGTGGTGGGTGTTTGTACAGAATCGGCAATTTTGCTGTACTGGGTATTAGATTCAGAATGTTCCCTTCTTTTTCTATACATCCAATTGGTAACACCACACCAGCCCACACGCAATTCCCCCTAAAATTCCCACACCTCTCCACATTCTGGTGTGCATAATGATCCTAAGAAGTTGGAGCACTCCCACAAACACACATTTTGTTTTGGCACTGCCACCTGACCAGCAGTACCATAAAATAAGTAGCCTGGAGCAAGGTTATGCTTGTCTATCTGTGTACCTAGCATGCTAAGTGATGTAAAATTGTGTTACTGTATCAGCAAAGCACTTGCAGCTCAGTCCCATGGCAGTAGCTTTAGACATACTGGCCTAGATATTCTAAAGTGTTGCACCTGGCACAACTGAGTCGCACGAGCACAACCTCAGAACTGTGCCCTGGGGCAATATTCAAAAGGAGAAATAGCACTGCGCAATTACCAATGCACCAAGGCACTAAGATAATATATGCGGCACAACTCCAGAGGATGTGCCCATGCATATGCGGCACATCCCGCTATTCAGCCTGGGATATGCAGTGCATCTGCATGCACAACCCAGAGACGTGCTGCATACCTGAGCTCAAAGTTCAGCCTGTAAAAAGGCGCCAGTGCAGTCCCCCCACTGGCGGGCCACTGTATTGCAGTGCGCAACACAGAAGCCGCCAGCTGAGGGTGGCGACCCCCCCAACACTGTGCACAAGCACACACAATACTCCCTGGTGGTCCAGTGGTTCCCCACTCCCCATTCCAACCCACAGATCACCTAAAACATAAGTCACAGATCTCTGGTAGTCTAATGGAATCTTCCCACCCCTGCCATAGCAACGATCACCGTGCTAAGGATGAAATTAATATCTCTGGTGGTCCAGTGGAACCCCCACCCCTCCCATAGCAGTGATCACTGTGAAATACATTATTCCCATGTCCCTGGTAGTCCAGTGGTACCCCCCTCCCCTCCCATAGCACTGATCATCTTGTAAGAAAATATTCCCATGTCCCTGGATTTAGAAAAGGGTACTTATGTACCACTAATTTTATTTCATTTTACAAACATATTAGTAAAGAACTGGACCTAGGGATACCCATGGATGTAATACTATTGGATTATAGCAAGGCAGTTGATCTTGTTCCCCACTACAATTTGATCAACAAACTAATTAAGTTTAGTTTTTCACCATGGTTAATAGACTGGGTCAGGGAATGGCTTTTTGATTGAACACAACAGGTTAAAATAATGGGATATCTATCTAATCTTGGAAAAGTGACTAGTGGAGTGACTCATGGGTCCGTTTTGGGCCCACACCTATTTAACATTTACATTTCAGATATGACCATTAGAAAAAAATTACATCCTCGCGAAGTTTGCAGATGACACAAAAATAGGAGGTAAAGTGGATAGTATAGAATCTATCTCCAATGATCTGTTACAGACTGAGAAATGGGCAATCAATAATGATATGATTTTCAGTATTGATAAAAGTAAAATTATACATTTTTGTGCAAAACATCCATGTACCAACTACTACCTTAATAACTGGCCAATCTCTAAATCAACTTATGAGAGCGATCTAGGCATCATGCTTAACAATAAATTAACATCATCTGACCATTGTATTAAAATCTGCAAACAGGCCAATGGACTATTAAACAGAATAAGGAGGACATTTGTTTCTAGAAATGAACAATGCCTTATCCCACTATATAGGTGTTACATTCGGGCCACATTTGGATTATGGTACACCATTCAGGTATCCATACCTAAAAAGGGATATAGCAGTGCTGGAAAGGGTCCAGAGGAGGACCACTAAAATGGTCCCCAAGCTAGCAAATATTGACTGTGCCAGTCGACTAAAAAAAAAACAGGCCTGTTCACACTACAAATGAGAAGATGCAGAGGTGATTTTCTTCTCCTGTACAAAATTTTGAACAATAGCAATATGATGGACTTATTAGATATAAAATTAACAGATAGACGTTTTGTGGGCTGATCACATAACAACATTTTGGACGTAATGTGGGCAAACACAGCCAAAAGAGATCATTTTTTATAACATTAGAGTCAGCTAAACTCAGGAATACTCTTCCACAAGAATTAATTGAATTAGATAACTTTAATTCCTTTAAAATAAAATTAGATGAATGGCTCCTGTCAACTACTTAATTGGGAATAAATTGCCCGCAAACTGCGGGGGACAATTTCGATGGGCCTTTGGCCCACTTTTGTCTTACTAAATCTAAGTAAGTAAACTAAGTAAATATCCATTTGTTGCTCCTGCACAACTCAGTTGCACTGAGCACCCACTTGTGCCATTGCCAGGTGCAATTTTGAATATCACGCCCACCATGTGCAACAGCATTTTGCAACAAAGCGTTTGGCCACAAAATCAGTCCCTTTACCAATGCCACCTACTGCCCCCCCCCACACTACACACATGCACAACAGGACTATTACACAGATGTAGTTTGAAGGAGTGCTATAACATCACCCTCTACAACATACACACATTTATATATAGACATGCATCTAGACCAAACAATCTTCAACTAACCACACAATAATATGGCAATTGTCTATTACACATGCGCTTGATGTGCAACATCTTTTGGTCATCTTTGACAACGACAGACTGCACTTTTGAATTTGACAGTTGTTACTGGACTGCTATAGGAATTGCCACATCACCCACATGCACATATTTGTCAGACACCTAGGGTTATTAGTTGCTGTGTTCATTTTGGAGACGGCGTGCGTTTGCCATGCACTGTGGTTCCAAAGGATTGGGGGGGTGTAATAATGTCTTGTCTATGCACGTTATGTCCCTCCATGACTATGCGATCTACCAGTGTATCTCACAGCAACGGCTGGAGATCATTGATTTTAGTTTAGTTATGTGTACTGTAAACATGTTCCCTTCTTTTCAGTACTTAAAAGTTTTTTTCTTGCCTGTGCATATCAGTGGTGCTTAGGGAAGTGAAATGCTACTCTGTCTTTTTTTGGTGGTTTATCTATGTGTGGTAGGCTGCCCCAGACAGCTTTCATCTGACCTCTGGTTTCAACATGATCTGGGTGCTTGTACTGCAGATAATGAGATCTGCATGTCTTTTATCAGTTGGCTGTGTGTTTGTGACTGAGGGAAATTTACTTCATTTGTCAATAATGCTACTAGCAGACCATCACATGCCTCTCCCTTTCTGAGTGGATAATAGAGTACCTTTGGTTCATTTGCCAATCAAAAGCAATGCCAGCATCTCACAATTAAAAAAAAGTGTATTTAAGTGATGTATAAATGTTTTCTTCAAGGTGTGTGTGTGTGTGTGTGTATGTGTATGTGTGTGACAAAAACTGCCCCTTGGACCATGCCAACTTACAGAGCCATTTTGTCAGGACTTCTAATTCATTGCCACCACCTGATTTTATCAGGAAACCATTTTTGCGCTCTACTCAGGGTCAGTAAGGTCATCACAATAGCTATTGGTAGAGTGCACTTCAGAGATATACTGCGAATAGGGTCCAGCAGAAATAATAAAATTACCTTGTCAGTAATGAGGCAGTCAGGGGTTCTAACAAAAATAGACTCATTACTAGAAGATACTACTGGTATTTACAAACAGGATATATTTACAGTATGACAAAAGGTGTACACATTTACTGAGAACAGAAAATAAAGTAAGTTAAACAGACAAATGATTTGTCAGAAAAATCTCAAACTTTAGCCTCACCTAAAGTCTCTTTACCTGCTGCTAGATACAGAAGACATTCCCCCTAGGCTGTGCTTCCTTACCAAGCTAACTTGCAGCAGGGCTCCCTTCTTCAGATGTCGAATGTCCAAGAGAGAGAGAGAGAGAGAGAGAGAGTCTCCTGCTTCTCCACTTCATTGTACTCTGGGCTATGGAGAGGTGACCTCTCCCTGGAGTGACAGCTCCCCCAGTATCCTCACCCACGTGAGTGTGTGTGTGTGTGTGTGTGTGTGCGTGCGTGCGCGTGTGTGTGTGCGTGCGTGTGTGAGACCTCATCTCCTTAGCCCTTCTTTGCTATCTCTTCAAGTTTAACATGTACCTGGGTCCATTGCCTGACATGGGAATCTATCCCAGGAAAGACCCCACACTGGGATTATTACTTCATTCTCTCCTCCATGCTCATCCTGTCAGCAAACACTACTAACCTTCCCATGAAAACATCGGCACCTACACAGTGGGTGACCAGCTCACATTAACTGCCTGTACATGTAACCTCATAGCCGTCTTATGTCTATCCCAAACAGAACCCTTTAACAGATGAATATTTAAACTAACAGAAAAAGAATAACTGAGTCGGGTCCCATTTCCCGTCACATCCACCCCTCCCAGAAAATGTAGGTGTGTCTCTTTGAGTGACCCCCAAGAGACAATGACATTAATGTAGGGACTAGGGAGTGCCTAAAGGGACATGCCATGCACTTAGCCCTGCCTTGACAGCCCATCTGCATTTGTGCTCTGCACACCACTCAGGTGCTGGATGAATATGTTATAAGACTGTAGAATCAAACTCCAGCACAGTAACTTTGTGTTTTGCCCACTAGTCCTATGGAGCCATGTCAGGGGATTATGATTTGTGATCACAGTGAACTCCCCAACCCCACACAAATATGGCTGCAGCTTCTGAAGGGCTCACACTATCCCCAGAGACACCCTCTCAATTGTGGCATATGCCTCTTCCCTGGACAGAAGCTTCCAGCTCAGATACTTTATGGGGTGCTCCTCCCCCTGAGGTGTAACATGGCTCAGGACAGTGCCTAGTAGGGCTGTGCATGGGCTGAATAGTATTTTCAGAATATCACGAATAGTAGGCTTCCCGAATATTCGGATGCGTTTTCCGAATTGTTCACTATTCGGACACTATTAGGGAACTACTATTCGGGGAGATTTCCAACTCACAGAGCTTTGTTGCCCAATTGTAAACTATTTCTGGAGGTCAAAAGCAAGCACGCCATGTGACTTCCTCACTCTGAGCTGGTAGAAGACAGGAGACAGTGATTTCTCAGATCTAGCTCTACAGTACTTCTGAGACCATAAACTTGCCAAAAATGAAATAGTTTATTGCTTCACGGCCTTTTTTGGGTCAGTATAATTTGTTTGATAAGTGTCAGAAAAGCTATGATTGGCTTGCTGATGGGTATTTTTGTTCTTATTGCTGTATTCAGTTACAGGGACTAGGAGGGTTGTCTGCTAACACCCCTTCTCTGCTGCTCTCTGACATAGCTCCAGTGTGACTTTTTTTTTGCGTGATGCACATTTTTTGTGATTTTTTTTTTGTTGCTGTTGTCTGGTTCCAGGCTTGGTTCCCTGCACAACTGATGAGGGTGTCTGCTAACCTCCCTCCTGTATTCACCTATATGTGCATGACATTTAGTTTTACAAGGCTTTGCCCTGCAAGTGCATGCTTAATATATTTTTTATGAGGCTAGGCCCCATGTGCGCACAGCTGTGTGCAAACGGTTTTTGAAATAAACTTCTTCAGTTCTAAGCCAATCAGACTTGAATCACTGAATTATTATTGTTAGTCCTCTGGTTCTAGGCTTGCATCCCTGTACACATGAGTAGCGTGTTGTCTGATCTTCCTCAACTTCAACAGCCCACAGCACACAGTTAACCTGTGCATGTGAAATATATCCCCCTCCTCGAGTCTGTACCTTGTGTGTGCACAGCTGTGCACATGTGTTTTTATTTGTTGTTGCTGTTGTTTTGTTAATTAAACCATTACACTTAGTTGGGCAGGCTTGTCTCACTGAGTTAACTGTATGTCATCTGTTAATTCCTTGCTTGGTTCCATGTTTTACTAAAAAGGTTGCCCTCTTCTTCTCCCTTCTTAGTAATAGTGGTTTTTATTTGCTGCTTCTTTTTTGGTGATACAGTATAACTGCTAAGGTTGGCGTGAGTATTACTGTAGTTCCATAAGCATTAAGTAAAGAATCATACACACAGGCACTGCCTAGTAATTATTTGTGTTTTACACAGTAACCACTAGTGACCTGATCCATCATGTCTTTAGCAACCTCCCAAAACATGCTTGGTCTAGCCCCAGCAAAGTGTCTGCACCACTGTCCCCAAGTGGTGAGGGATAGGATGATAAACCCACAAATGTACAGCATGTTCAGGCGATTACTGCCAGTGTCATCCCTGGGCTTCCAATCCCCAAACAACCTATACAGAACAAATAAATCACTTGGGGGGGGGGTGCAGTAACAAAATACAGTTAAGAGCAGTGGAGTATAAAGTTGCCAGTACATTTATTTGCAGTAAGGCTGCCAATAAAACCCTAGAGCTTTGACCAGAACCTGGTTTCTTTGTCAGGAGCATGTCAGCAGCATACAAACACATTATGAATATACAACCCTTAAAGAAACACACCATAAATAAGTGAAGTTATAATAAATGAGACTGAGATGCCCTTGTAACAAAACAATCCAAAACTAACATGCCCAAGGATGAAACACTGCATCAGGCTTATAAAACATTGTTCATACAGTGGCTCCAGACAGTATTCAATGCAGTATCTTTCAAATTACTACAAAATGCTGCAGTATGCTACAAGAAGCAGTGTAATTCAATGGCAATTAAGCCCTCTTGTCATCCAATATTTTGAAATGTCATTTACTGCAAAGTATTGAATTCCATCTTGTCTTGCGCCACTGTATATTATTGATACATAACACAATTCCAGAGAAGGTGGTGAGATAAACTACATAGACAATGACAGACAGGTGTCTCTGCATTCTGCAGGCTCAAATATTTTTCTACCCAAACAAGCCTTTTAGTTCTTGTAGCATTGGGAATAGTACTACTACTGTTAATGCCACCAGTAATACTACTACTACTACTACTAGGTTCACCACCTGTTCCATCTGCACATTCACTGCCACATTCATGGGGTAATAGTGAAGTCCTAGTGGCATGCTGGGAAACTGGGGCAGACTGGGTGGGCCTGGCAGTCCTTTCCTGCTGACACATTCTATGTTTCAATGTGCAGTAGTGGGAGGGCATTAGAGCATACATGCTTTGTGCAGGAAGCAGCAGACACCACCACCAGTGTTCCCACTGCTACCACTATGGCTGCTTCATCCACAGCCAGTGTACTTACCACCACCACCACCACCACCAGTGCCATTCTTGTAGCTGCCACCCTTTCAGCTTTCACCACTATTGCAGCCACTGTGACAACTATTCCTAAGCCCATGGCCAAAGCACCTTCTACCCCATGACTGTGACCATGAATACCCTCCAGTGCTGACCTAATGCAATGCTTGATATTGTTTTCGGAGTGCTATGTGTGTGGTGTGGTGAATCGAGTGTGCCACATGTAGCTTGTGTTACATTAGTGAGAGCTCTATTGTGGTGATTGAAGCGTCATTTAGTTATATACGGTACACCAGGTTCAATGGGTGATTAATGGTGTTGTTGAAGTGCGTTTTTTAAGCTATCCTTAAAAAAAACACCTTTTGTGGCCGAATACTGAATGCCAAATAACAAATACAGAATACCTGGGACCCGAATGCCAAATATTTGGGAAAAGGTATTTGCACAGCTCTAGTGCCCAGCCCATGGTCCAATGCATCCATGTCCACAATGAACCTGAGGTCATAACTGGGGCTAGTGAGCATGGGTGAAGCACATAATTTAACTGTCGGAAGGCAGATTCACAGTCCTCTGTTGAGAACTTTCTCTGGCATTTTCTTTTTTGTCAGGTCTACCAGAGGCTTGGTCACATAACTGTAGTGAGGGAAAAACTTCCATCCAATCCTCAGCTGTCCCAAGAAATTATCCTACCTGTTTTTCCATGGCAGGGGTGGGCTAGGCCTGCATGGCATCAACATTCGCTGGCTGTAAATGAATGTATCCATTGCCCACCCATTTTCCAAGGTAGGGCACTTCAGCCATACCTACTTGGCATTTTTCTAGCATTTTTCTACCTTAGCCGTCAACCCTGCAGCCTTCAGTTGGCAGAACACCCCCCCCCCATGTGCCTGAAGTGATCTTTCAATGTCAGGCTATAAATGGTTATGTCATCTATGTATGCCAATGCATATTCACCTGCCCCAAACACAATGCAATCCACAAGTGGCTGGAAAGTTGCAGGTGCATTCTTCATCCCAAATGACATTACTCGGAATTTGAATCGGCTAAATGGGGTGACAAAAGCAGACCTCTCTCTGGCTGCAGGGGTACCTGCCAGTGGCCCTTTTTTCAGGTCTGTCATGGTCAGGAACTGGGCTCCCCCAGTTGTTTCAAGGTCTCATCTGTTCTGAGCATGGGGCAGACATCTGACTCCATGCAGTTGTTGAGCCTCCAGTAGTTGACACAGAATCATGTGGTACCATTCTTCTTAGGGATCAAGACCACGGGTGAGGCCAAGGGGCTACTAGACTCCTGGATCCTTCCAAGGACCGGCATCTTCCTGAGTTCTTCTTGCATTGTCTGCTTAACTCCTTCTGGAACCCTGTAGGGGGACTGTCTGAGTGGTACTTGGGTCCCAGTGTCCACGTATTTTTCAGCCATTGTGGTGTACCCCAGTTTCCCCATGAACATGTCCCCAAATGCTCACAGCACCCCACTCATCTCCTCTGCCTGAGCCAGTGTCAACTGCCCTGAGAGGGTGAGGTTATCCACTGAGGATCTCTTCCTCGTCTCCCCAAGGAGGTCCACCAGGGATCAGCCTTATTTTACTCTTCTGGCACATTGCACACAGTGAAGATCATTCCCTCCTTATCATAGAAGGGCTTCATTATGTTAACATGATATACCCTTAGCCTGCTTCTTCTGTCAATCTGTCCTACTACATAATTGACCTCACTCATCTTCCTGATTATGGGGAATGGGCCCTCCCATGCTGCCTGCAGTTTATTTTGTTGGGCTGGGACAAGTACCATCACCCACTGTCCGACTTCATACTCCTGGGCTATGGCTCCAAGGTTGTATCAGGTTCTCTGCTGCTGTTGTACAATGGATAAGTGCACCTGAGTGAGCCCCATGAGCTCCTTAAGCTGCTTCCTGAAATTCAGGATGTACTCCATAACAGATACCCCATTGGGAGGCAAGGTCACCTTCCCATTCATCCCTGACTAAATCTAGGGGCCTCCTCACTGTGTGACCAAACAGGAGCACAAAAGGTGAGAACCCTATGGACTCCTGTGGGACTTCCCTGTATGCAAATAGGAGGTGAAGCAAATATTTGTCCCACTCCCTCTTGTGCTGGTCAACAAATGTCCTGAGCATAGTTTTGAGGGTCCCATTGAACTGCTCGACCAGGCCATTTGTCTTGGGGTGATAAGGTGAGACACAGAGCTGTTTCACCCCACACTTCCCCATCAGACTAGTCATTAATGATGACATGTAATTCATCCCCTGGTCTGATAAAATCTCTTGGGGAATCCCACTTGGCTTAAATTCCCAAGAGCTCATCGGCCACTTTTTCTTCCTCAATGGAGGACGTGGCCTCCACCTAGGGGTACCTGGTTGACCTGCATGACAACCAGTATGTATCTTTTGCCCATGAGACTTGGGGTACTCAGGGACCACACTATGTACATGACTACTCTCTTAATGGGTTCATCACTAGTAGGCAGGGGCACCAAAACTGTCTTAGTATTGTCCCCTACCTTTCCCACCCTCTGTCACTCTGGACAAGTCTAACAGCAATTTGCCACACCTGTGTACATACTCAGCCAAAAGTTTCTGGCAAACTGCCCTTTTGTGCAGTTAATACCCAGATGGCCTTAAAAATGGATGTTATGGGCCGGGGCCAAAAGCTGCTTGCGGAAGTACCAGGGGACTACCAGCTGCCAGAGTACCTCTCCCTCTAGCCCCCTCTGTGGTGTACACTCCCTGTAAAACAGCCCAGTCTCCCAGTAAACTTCCTTTTTGTTTACCTGAGAGTCCTTAGCACTATCTCCTCAGTGATCTTTCTCAGTTTCTGCAGGGTAGGATCAGCGAGCTGAGCTCTGACTGACTCCTCCCATCTGACCCTCACCAACTCCCTTTCAGAAGGAAATTGGCCCCCATCTGATACCTCTTCTGTCTGCAGCTGGGACTTAGGTCTGCTACTCCTAGCTAGCCTCTCACCCACACTTGCCACTTTCTCAGCTGCTAAGGGAGGTGTTAACATGGGCTGTCTCACCCCCTCATTACCCTCAGAAACCTGCCCTTTTGCAAGACTATGGGTAGTAACTCACACTAGGTTTTCCTTTTGGTCAGAATCATTCCCCATGATCACATCCACAGAGAGATCAGATATGGATCCCACATCCAGTACCCCATGGGCACCTTCCCAGCTCAGGAATACCTGAGCCATTGGCACTTAAACCACTGGACCAGTGCCCCCCCATCTTGGAAAACTGCCACGGCAGAATCTGCTCTGCCTGGATCAGGTCCTTCCTCACCATGGAGATGGAAGCACCATTGTCCCTCAGTTTCTGTGTTACTGTCCCATTAACTAGGATAGGGTGGGTATGTATGCAGGAGTTTGGTGGCACTACAGTGTGTGTGCAGGCTGCTGTCTGCTAGGTGCTGTCTTGAGCACCCCTTCCCCCAGGCTTTTGCCCTTTGCTCCTGTTTTTAGGTCAGTCTTAGGACATATGCCATACTTTCTAATAAATACAGCATTTCATTACCTCCAGCTCCTTGTTCCCCTTAGAACTGGTGGGTTCTGTTTTGGGCTTAGGTGCAGGATGGTTTACTTTAGCTTCCCTCCCTGGGTCCCCTTAAAACCATATGCTGCCCTACCTCCATTGTTCCTACGCTGCACATGTGGTCTGCTGGCCACATACAAATCAGCATTTTCTGCTGCCTCCTTCACAGAGTTGCATGCCCAGTCCAGTAGCCATACAGGCAGGTCCTCAGGTACAATTTTAAGAAATTATTCCCATACAAACAAAATCTTTTATTTGCTCTACAGTCCTAGCTTTAGCCCCATCCATCAAGTGGTCTAGATAGGCACACATCTGCACATGCAATTCTACATAGCTGTCTCCTGGGTCTTTTCTTAATTCTCTGAATTTTCACCTATAAGCCTCAGGAGTCAGCTCAAAATGTTTCAAGAACACCCTTTTAACTTCATCATAGTCCATACAGTCCTGATTCTCCATTCTGGCAAATGCCTGCAAAGCACAGCCAATTAGCAATGATGTAAGGTAGATCATCCATGAAGCCCTACCCAATTTGAACTGCACACATCCCCTCTTAAATTATTTTAAAAATAAATCAAGATCACTTCCCTCCCAGTAGTGAGAAAACATTTTTGGATTTATTGTGGCTTTTTGAGTTGGTCCCCCATGCCAGTACTTATGGTTTGCTGCAATGTTTGTTGGTGCAGTTTCACAATCTCTTTCTTGTGCTTTTGTCTGTGGATCACGTGCTGTTATTCTGTCTTACTTTCTGCCCGTTCCTTCTCACTTTCTTCTTGTTTCTTCTCTATTTCCTCTTGCATCAGGATTTCATAATGGTGAGCCTTCTCTCTTTCCTCCTGTGTCAGGATTTCATGCTGCTGAGCCTTCTCACTTTCCTCATTCTCCAGCCTTACTCTCTTCCTTTCAGCCACAAGCCTTGCCCTCTACAGTTCGGCCTCCTTCAGCACAAGCTCCATCCTCAGGATCTCAAGCTGATTTTGATCCTCTGCTGCACCAGCTTTTAGCTCAGGTTTGGGCTGTACTGCTCCACCAGTTCATGGCTCGATGAGTCCCTCTGACTCAGCTGCTGTGACCTCAGTCTCACTACCTTGGTCACCTTCCTCAGTGACCACTTGCTGCACAGGTATTTAGTCATACACCTCTGAGACTGTCTTCCTCACTTGCATTTAGTCTTGCTCTGACAGGCCTTCTATGAGTCCATTCTTTGTCAGGTCCTCATAGACAATCCCCCTGTCCATGCACAGTTTATGAAGCTGATGCACATTAAATCTGCCATGTACTGAGGAGCTCATCTTTTCTAACTATGCTGCACTAAGCTGTTTTTCTAGAAATAATAATTAAAAAAAGTAGTATACAATGTAACCTTTTGTATGTCATGTTTTGTGACTGTTAAGGTATATTTCTACTGGCACTCTATCAACTCGTGTGCTAGGTAAGGCTTTTACCTCTCTCCCAAAGTACCTACATTTACTGGAAAGCACACTGTACACAAATTCTGGCTTTAAATCTGTGCAGTGATCTGCACCACTTTGCCACCAGTTGTGACAAAAACTGCCCCTTGGGCCATCCTACCTTTCAGGGCAGTTTTGTCAGGGACTTCTAATTCACTGCCACCACCTGATTTTATCAGGAAACCCCTTTTGCCCTCTGATCACTACAGAAAGGTCAACACAATAACTATTGGTAGACTGCAAACAGGGTCCAGCAGAAATAATAAAATTACCTTGTCAATAATGAGGCAGTCACGGGTTCAATCAAAAATAGATTCTTTACTAAATGATACTTCAGGTATTTACAAACAGGATATATTTACAGTAAGACAAAAGGTTTACATATTTACTGAGAATAGAAAATACAGTAAGTGAAACAGACAGATGATTTGTCAGAAACATCTAAAACTTTAGCCTCACCTAAAGTCTGTTTACCTGCTGTTAGCTACAGAAGACATCCCTCCTAGGGTGTGCTTCCTTACCAAGTTAACTTGCAGCAGGGCTCCCTTCTTCAGATGTCAATTGCCCAAGACAGAGGGGGAGTTTCCTGGTCCTCCACTTTTATGTACTCTGGGATATGGGGAGGTGACCTTTCCTTGGGCTGACAGCCCCCCCAGTATCCCTACCCATGTGTGTATATGTGTGTGTGTGTGTGTGTGACCACATCTCCCTAGCTTTTCCTTCTTATCTCTTGAAATTGTACAACATGTACCTGGGTTCATTGCCTGACATGGGAACATATCCCAGGAAAGACCCCCCCCCACACTGGAATTATTGTTTAATTGTCTCCTCCATGCTCATCCTGATAGCAATTACTGCTAATCTTCCCATGAGAATGTTGGCACCTACACAGTGGGTGACCAGCTCACATTAGCTGCCTGTAGATGTGATCTGGCAGCCATCTTATGTGCATTCCAAAGAGAACTCTAACAGAGGAGTATTTAAACTAACAGAAAAAAGAATAACTGAATCTGGTCCCATTTCCAGTCGCTGTGTGTGTCTGTGTGTGTGTGTGCGCATGCACGTGCGTGTGTGTGTAAAACCCCATGGCGGCATTATCCCTAGAATTACTACCCCTGCCTTGGTGGCCACTAACAAGGTTGAGGGGCCTGGGTTCCCAAGATTACATTAAAATGGGTTCTTTCTTAGATGTTACAAATGACACGGTGCCTTCACCCAGAGTTTACCTTTAAGTGGACTAGCTTAACCTGGTACAAGCCCCTGGGATGCTGTACCCACACACTGAAACCATATGCCACCTGAACATATGACCCGATATACATTTCCCCACATTTCAATACCTGTACCAATTATTGACTTGATCCTAATAATATGCTTGCAGCACCATTATCTGCAAAAGCAACACAACAATTTATTTACAGAGGGACAGGGCTCAGGAATGGGGGGAAAGAGGAGTAGAGGTCATGCAGGCAGTATATACAATATTTACATTGAATTAGTTTAGATTGGTTTATGCTGGTGAAAACCTGCCAGCTGGGTAGATACACTGTTATGCAAATCAAAATGCAATCACACGATATGCCAACACAGATGACCAGAGACCTGGCTATCTAAATTGCATAAAATCAGATGACACAAAATATTATTTAGACTAAACTAGTATCAGTTCCCCAAATTTGTATCAGAATCCCCATAATCCTAGTATTTAAACCTGGGTACCCAGTTACCAAAAGTCCCTTGAGGGTGCAGGTCTGTTGGATGTTGCAGCTGTACAGTGGCCGGCTTAATTAGAAGGATCTGAGACTTGAAACTTGACTTTAAACATTAGACACTTGAACTATGTACAGTCTTCTGGAAGTATGCGGGGGGTGGGGGGCCCTGCATGTTGCAAGCTGAACACTGGTTAGATGTAACCAGTCGGTTACATGGGTTTGAGTTCAATCATTATTTCTGAAATCCAGTATCTTTATAATTTCTGGTACATTCAGCACATTTATATTCTAGACACATTCGGTACATTTAAAGAAGGTGTAACTTCTTCAACCAGGGGCCAGCATGGTCTCCCTGGTCCTTTCACACTTGGATCTATGAGTACTTGTTCCCAAATCTAAGGGGACCCTGTATCTTTACATTTATATCCAGACAACTTGCTTTAACAATACCATTTTTATATTCGAGCAACTTGAGTATTTGAAGCAGTCATTTCCAATTTAAAGCAGTCATTTCTGATTCAGAATTGAGGTCTCAGTCCCAATGAGGCACATGGCTGAAGTTTACAGCTCCACTGGAAATCTTGACCGACTAGTAATCAAATACTGGACATCCCAGGCAAAGTCAGGGTGAGCTCCAGTGTTGAGTGCTCCCTCTTTCAGTCCTGAAGTCTCTGAGCAGATAAAAACATGTCAGCACATTTATATTTAACTGAACCCCTCCGGGTCCCTTAAGGCAGTTAGGTTCACCTGTACTGGGCAAGACTTAGGTGCAGCAGATGCAAGGTGCAGAACAAATGAGCAGTGGTAAACAGCAACAGTCTCTAGGGTGTTGGCAGCCCCATTAAACATGTTTCTTTCTTGCACCACGGTGTACAAGAGTACTCACTCAGGCTCCTCATGGCAGGATTTCCATTATAAAGGCTTCTAAAGTCTTCAGTTCTCTCTCCACTGAGGCAGGATCAGCTCTCTCACAGCTGACCTGTCATCAGGTTGCAGGTCCACATTCTCCTCCAATGTGGAAGAGAGGGCTAGCACCTGGAGGACATTCTGGCAGCCCCCGGTTAGCAGATTCTGCTTTAAATTAAATTACTTTAAATTTACTAGCAAAGAGTCAAAAGACCCCCTTCAGGATTGAGGGGCTTATACTGGATCATCAGGCCCAGTTGCAATGCTGGGAGCCTGAGCCCCCTCCCATGTGGGGGTCTCCTGCTCGAATCTGGGAATCTGCTGAAAACACAGACTTTTATGGGGCTCTCTTGAGGCTCCCTATTGGCTGAAGCTATTGGCTGCTTTGCCTCTGATTGGTTGGAAGGCTTGTTCATCATAAAATTAATTATTCATGAAACCTCCTCAATACCCAGTTGGTGTGCTGTTTTGGTGCCCCAAATTAGGTCCCAATGAGCACTGGGTAGTTTCCCATGAGCTTTGGTAAATGTTCCACAAGTCCTGGCTTTAAAATCCTAGGTTTCTGATTGGCAGTGTCTGCTTTGTTTCTATATTTCTATGTTCCTATGACTTGCGCCAACTGTACAGGTATGTCAAACAGAGGGTGTACCTGAACAGGTTATCGCAAGACACAGCACGGTACATGGAAGGGTGCAAGTGCCTCTCCACCCCAGCCCCAAATCCTCTAATGTCCCCCAAGCCCCGATCCCCCGATGTATGTATAAAGCCCTGCAGGGCTAAACATCTAATCATGCCCCCCCTCATGCCACGATCCCCTAAGTATGTATAAATCCCCACAGGGATAAACATCTAAACATGCCTCTGACTCATGCCATGATCCCCAGTTTAGATAAAGCCCCGCAGGACTAATCATGCCCCCACCCCCAAGCCCCGATCCCTAATCACCAGCCAGCACACCTGCAAATAGCAAATGTTAAACAAAACAAATCCATACCCTGTTATCCCTGGTAGTCTAGTGGCCCCCCAACCTAGCAGTGCCAGTCCACTCCATGCCCCCAACCCATAGCCAGCCGGTGACTGGCACAGCCCACCTCTCACTTCTGTGGCCAGCCACCGACTGAGCTCCTTCTGAGCTTTTTACTACTGTATATAGTACACGCTCAGTGAATGAGCTTCATTAACAGCGTACTATATATAGTAGTACATGCGCAGGAGGAGTTCTGTCCACTTGCTGGCTGGAGATGTGAGAGGTGGATGTGCGGTCATCGGCTGGCTACTAGGCCGGGGGGTCATGGGGTGGACTGGCACAAGTCAGTTTACACGAGGTGTAACCCTTTGAAAATCGGGCCCACAGTCTTTTATGGGTCTCTCCTGAGGCTCCCTATTGGCTGAAGTTATTGGTTGCTTTTCTTCTGATTGGCTAGAAGGCTTGTCCATCAGAAAAATGAATTATTCATGAAGCCTTCTCAATGCACAGTTGGTGTGCTGTTTTGGTACCTGAAATTAGGTCCCTGCAGTTCTCCATGAGCACTGGGTAGTTTTCCATGAACTTTGGCAATTGTCCCACAAGTCCTGACTTTAAAATCCTAGGTTACTGATTGGCTGTTGCTGCTTTGTGATGGCTCCTGAAACATGCAGTCCCTGAAGCAGAATTGATACAGTCCTAAATAAAGTCTGTGTGCAGCCAGAATAATTCAAATAATTGCCCAAATGCACGACAGTTCAATAGCCACTGGTGTGTCCTTTAGATCGCTGCCCAGCTTTAGTTATTCTCTCACTCCATTTGCCTGTCGCTGCTGCCAGTATTTACTGCCCACCATTTGCTGCAGTCAGGCTGTCTTATCTGAATCCAACAATTTCTGGTGCAGCCAGGAGTTAAGTTATTTATTTATTTATTTAAACATTCCTCTTTCTTGAACACCTTACCCCCAAAACCCACACATTGGTTACATTTGATTTATTTACATTTATTTCCCCTGTTCGGCAGCTGCCAAAACACTGTTACCCTGAAGGCAGAAACACCCTCATGAATATTCAATGATTGGGGCTCTGGGCTCACTAATATTCATGAGACCCAATCACTGACACTCCTTGAATCTCTTTATTAATTTTGATAAATAGGTTCCCCAGCTCCTTGCTAAGATCACCGGGTCCCACTTAGCACATGGGGACACCGGGACCACCAAACTTCTCCCACTTGACTGTAAAGCGAGTGATCGGGAGATCAAAGGCACTGCATTGCACGTGCAGGAGCTCTGCAGCACTGGGGGTGCTGATTGAGCAGCGGGGGAGGCGTGGCTGGCTTCTTGAGCTTGAATGGGCTGGATTTACACATGGGGCTAGATGGAGGGCTACCAGTCACAAAAGGACTGGGGGATCAGATAAAACAATAGGAGGCATTTTAGTACACACGTGGAGGATAGCAGAAACAGGAGCTATGGGCCAAAGGTAAGCCCCCAAATTGATAGGGGGGGTTACATGTGTGTAATAGTGGCACTTTTATGGCCTTATATGTAAGCCAGTTTTCTGTTTTTGTTGATTATTGGGGAAGGTAATTTGGATTTGCTAGTATGCCATATCAGCTATAAATCTACTGACAAGTCACTCCAGATTTTTAACATTAAACATTTTTCCACACCACCTCATGAATAGTACAGCTGTAATTTTTCAGATCCTGCCCAAAATATTTTCCCGGACTTGTGGCGCAAAATAATGTTACAGTTTCGTGGAATTATATTTCAACAGAGATCTGAAACTTTTCTGTACTGTGTACAAGTGGTGAGGTGATAAGAAGGTTATGTTGAACATTTGGGGACAAGATTATTTAAGATGTCAGAGTTATGACTATTTATTGCAATTTCACTATGCCTGCTCGTAATTTAATGTATGGAAGCGCAGAGGCCACAGATCCCGTGGTTTCCACAGCTATATACATATGTGCATTTCTAGAGGGATTGGAGAGCAGGGTCCAAGGATCCTGTGCTCCCACTGTGACATATGAATACTATTGTACTATCTGGATGGAGGGGTTTGGACCCTGCACTTCCACTGTGACATATGGATACTGTTGTGCTATCCCGAAGGAGGGATGGGGCTGCAGAGTCTGAAGGATGCTGCACTCCCACCATGAGATATGGACACTGTTGTACTCTCTTGATGGTGGGATGGGAGCACTGGGTCCAAAGGACCCTGTGCTCCCACTGTGACACATGGATACTGTTGTGCTGTCTTGATGGAGGGATGGGAGTGCAGGTTCCAAAGGTCCCTGTGCTCCCACCGTAACATATGGATACTGTTATACTATCTGGATGGAGGGGATGGGAGCACAGGGTCCAAAGGACCCTACACTCCCACTGTGACATATGGATACTGCTGTACTATTTGGATGGAGGGATGGGAGTGCAGGGTCCAAAGGTCTCTGCACTCCAACAGTAAAATGAGGATACTATTATGCTACTTCAAAAAGTAAGTACATTAGTTGCAAAAACTTTTTAATGCTTCAGTTAGGGTGAATACCATAGCAACAAAAGCAGGGAAATGAGGCGTTAGGGTTTCCAACCCTAAGGCCCCACCCCCAGGGTTCCCACTCCACCACCTCACTCCCATCCCTCCACCCTCCACACCAGCAGGCATCGGGTAGTGCGCATGGAATCATCGGGCCTAACTCACACCCCATTGTCCTATACTGCTGAGCGTGTAAGGCTGTTTACATGGAATGGGATGAGAGTTGGGCCTGATGACCCTATGGCACACACAGACCTGTTGCTGTGTGGAGGGTGGGGAATGGGGGTGGGGTGGTGGATTAGGAACCTTGGGGGTGGGGTGTTAGGGTTGGAAACCCTAACACCTCTTTTCCCTACTTTTGTTGCTATGGTATTCACCCTAATTGATACATTAAAAAAAAGTTTTTTCAACTAATATATATTATACTGGCACGGAAGGCCAGTATAGTTAGGGTGAAACTGCACTTCTATGTTAAAGTCCAGACTTTGAACCTTAATAACTTTGGAACTGTTCAATGAATTTGGCATGCATAATCTCTAGCAGTAGGTCTCTTGACCTGCCTAACTTCGTGGGAATACATAGTGGTTTCTGAGATATAAAGTGTTGAAAAAACAGAAAAATCAGTTTTTTTTAACATTTTACTGTCATCCTGGATCTCAGAAACAGCTTTAGGTTTTGGTCTGAAATTTCCAGGAAGAAAGCATTTGAGTCACAGATGTGTCTTTCGAAGGTTTAGTGAAAATATTAATCTGTTCAAAGGTTATGACATTTTAAATGTTCCCATTATTTCCTAAGGGAAAATTTATAAGTCAGGCACAAAAAAGACCTTTCTTGCACAATGGGGCCTATGCACGAAGGAACATGAAATGCGTGGGAAATCAACACAACACCAGCGTGCAGCTACATGGCACACAGGATAGGGGAGCCACACAGCATTCACCAAGAACACATGCGGCGTGCATAAAAAATTTGCGGCTGATGTGCAATGCATAGCGCAGCGCATAGTGCAAATAGGTGGAGCCATGCTAAGCGGAACTGCCCCTTGACCCCATCAAATATGGCAGTAACACATGCCCTGCATAGTGGAAAGTAAGTACAAACACAGACCACAGCACATGTGAACCCAATGGTGGATCAGCCGAGTGCCACTCAGGAAGAGAATCAGGCTGTGGAGCTACACCAACAGGGCAGAAATGCTGCAGTCCAGGGCTGTGGTGGTGTGGGATCATGCGGGCGTGTACGATCCTGCTCCACCAACTTCACGGGTGACCAGTTGGCTGCGATGGTGTCCGATATCCAAACATATTACCAATGGCTGCATGGCCCACAGTCCTTCAGGACACCTGCCGATGTCAAGGCACAGCTATGGCTGGACATTCAGGCAGCCATGAATGCTGCTAGCCCAGAGACATGGACCATAGAGGCCATCAAGCACAAATTGCAGGACCTGGCCAGCCCGGTGGCACTGAGGGTTGAGGCGCTGGATGCCACACCTCAAGCCACGCTGGTGACCCGGGTTCGGAAACAGACTTGGGTTGTCGGTGGGTTGGCAGGGGTGTATCAGGATCAAGCATCCGTAAACTACTCTTCTGATCCTGGGGAGGTTTGGGGTAATCCACCGCACCATAGCGGTCCCTGGGGACGCACGGTGGCACTACAGGCCGGTGGATATGTGAGGAGGAGCATGGCGAACATCGGCATGCAGTGCCCGGATGTCATTGCACATCCTTGCTCCTGCAATGTCAGAATCAGGGTGGAAAATGGCTGGGCTCGATCATGCAGCTTGTTGGTCATGCTCTGCATCACTGTAAAGACTCATGTGGAATTGCACTGAGGGATCCAGGGCCGGTCTGGCTGGACAGGGTATTGGGAGACCCTCCAGTGGACCGGTGAAGGCCGTGCTGGATCCCCAATCATGTGAGCGAGCCTGGTGCTCTCCCAGTGGGCAGGGTTGGTGGCTGGATGCCCCTGCTGATAGTCGCCACAGCAGGTGAATAAAAAAAACAACAAAAAAAACAAATGGCGGGACCTACAGTCCATCGGGAAGAGGAAGATCACCAGGTTTGCCAGGGAATGCACTGCCACTGCTGGCAGGTCACCTGCAGAGGACACCCAGCTCACCCCGGTGGAGCACATGGTCTCTGACACCCTCAAGGATGTCGGTTTGCATGGGGAGGTGGATGGAGTTGACATGCTGGACGGTGAGTAGTCCATGTCATGAGATGCATGAACCATTGTAATGTTACCATGCATCCCTAACTGTACCCTTTCCACCCCACCCAACAGATCTGAGAGGGCGAGCAGATGCCACAGTGGCAATGGACAGTCAGCTAGGTGTGCCCATGAGCCAGGCAGCATCGGAGGAGGAAGCCAGTCAGGATGCAAATGGGACCAGTGAGTGGCATAGCAGGGAGCACCCCCTGAGTGACGGCCACTATGTGTCATAGATGCATCCACTAACCATCCCCTTCCACCCCCACAGGTACCGAGCCAGAGATGCAGGTCCAAATGCAGTCTGAGAGTGAGGTTGAGGACACACCAGACCTGCCAGAGGAGTGCCCGCATGCCACAGTCACGGAATGCGTGGACATGGTGGGAACATGGCAGCACCAACCACGCAGCACCCATGGACGCAATGTGCAAACTATGCACACAGCACCACCAGCATGCACCATGCAAGGCAGAGCTGCACAGACCAGCCATTGGTCAGACAGTCGGGACACACATGACACGGAGGATAGCCCTGGGGATGGACCCTCCATGTGCTTTACAACCCACTGCAGCAGGGACAGGATACACACCACCTTCATGGACAGGTACCATGAGGTCCACCAGTTGGAGGAAGAATGGCTGGCTAAGCAGTGGAGCACAACGGTGGCAACACATGAACTAATGGAGGAGGTCCAAGGAATGCACAGAAGCATGACATGCATAGCAGATGCAATTTAGTGGCTTGTGCAGCACATCAATGACTGCCGCAATGACGACCACACCCCATGGCGGGAGCGCACAGACACACCAGAGATATAGGACTGGGGATGCAACACCCCCACACATGAAGCCACTGATGATGCAGACACCAGGGGATGTGGCCACACAGTGCAGCATAGAAGCACAGCTCAGTGACACACCCGACACACTTGACACACCCGTGGAGATGGACACACAGGCCAAGGAGCACAGCAACATGGGTGTCACGGTGGACAGTGGAATGGATAGCACATCACTGCCACCCTAACATCAGATGAGATGTGCCACAAGTGGATGGCATGGACGCAGCAGCGTAGGGCAACAGGCACCATCACGGTGTCTGGGCACACATGCCACAGCCTGCATGCAAGCACCCCCTGTTGACCAGACACAAAATAGTGGGGACAACAGGCAGTAAGGGCCACAGACCATGTGCATATGACTGTGCACAGCCCACACAGCACCACCCCCATGGCATGCACGGCCACATGGAGTGCAGTATGCAGAAGCAGCACACGCACCATGATGAGGGTGCCGAGCAGTCCACCCCCACACAGTCACCATGCACAGCAGCATGCACTCACACATGATACACCAGCCCCTGCCACTGTCATGCACATGGCATGCCATGGCACAGGCCCAGCCCCCCACAGCTGCATGTGCAACATCACCCGGTCATGACATGTGGCCTACGGCCACCAAGGCTGCACTGCACAGCCACAGGCTATGGCTTAGTGCCCTGCCATGACCAGTGGTTGTCTGTGTGCACTCAGCAATGGTGTCATTACAGTGCACACAGCACCAGCATGACTGTACGCCCACAAGGAGCACCGGGCACCATGCCAACTCAGTGCTGCGGCTTGGGTGTGCAGCCATGGGGAAATGCTCCTGCATCTCCAAAACGCCCACACATATGCACACCTGACACCCACAATGATGTGCCTGCTGCACATCACACACTGCCTACTTTTGGAATGTACACTGCACCAGAGCCACCTGAGCTGCATGGCCACAGACAGTCTCCAGTGCCCGCACCGCATCATGAGCATTGTCGCCAGGCAGCATAGGTGGTGGAGCCGGTCCAGGAAGGGGTACACCACTGTGCACAGCGAGGTTGTGCAGCATGGCACACATGGTGAACACACAGCATGTCTTTCCTGGTGACAGCATGATTGGCCCACCGGTGTGGTCGCGGCACTGGAACCGCATCTTCATTAAGCTGATGGTGAATTCCATGATAGTCTGTATCTTGCGATGAGCTGAGTTGTAAGCCTCCTCTGCAGCTGAGGCCAGTGCCAGTATCGGTGTCATCAGGTTCTGTCATAGGGAGTAGCTGCTGTCATCTGCGGGGGGAAGAAAAGGACTGTTGGCATGGTTGTACATACATGGCAGTGTGGAAATGGCTACACAATGTATGTCTGGTCAATACCCACCTAATATCCACCCATCGATGGCCCCCTCCAGTAGTAGCCTACCAAGGTGCGAAGTCAAGGACATACATGTTGTGACAGGAGCCAAGAACTGTCGCACACACATTTGTGAACATGCCACGTGCGTCACACAATACCTGGCAGTTAATACTATGGAACCCCTTGCAGTTACAGTATGTATCCTCATCTGTAGGTGGTGCCAGGATAGCAACGTGTGTGCAGTCAATGACCCCGTACACATTGGGCATCCCATGCATGTCATAGAATGCCTGCTTGGTGCACCATAGGTCTGCATCTGTAGATGGTAGTGCGATGTGTGAGGCCATGTGCTGCAGCATGGTGTCCATGACCTCCGTGACTGCACAGGACACAGAGGACTGGCTGACACCCACGGTATCACCTGTGACCCTCTGAAATGAGCCTGTGGCATAGTAGGCCAACACACTAAGCACCTTAGTCTGCACCAACATTGCCCTCAAGCTTCGAGTCTGTGGGGCGATGCAGTCATGGACCATGTCACATAGTGTGACGATCATGGGCAATGGCAGGTGGAACCACTTAATGCAATTCACGGCACGCAGAGTGCTTACATCAAGCCTTGGATGGAATACCCATGGTCATTGCTGTGGATACCATTGCAACAGCTTCTCCTTGTGTATGAGACCAACGTGGAGCAGCATACGGGGACACATCATGGTGCACCGTTCTGTTTCCAGTTTTCCATAATGCCATAGTGTGCATCGGCCTTATACCACCATGCACATGTGCATGCACAGCACGTGTCATTTTAGTGTCATCTGTGGTGCACTTGTGGGGTGCTGTCTGCTCTGTGGTGTATGCATCCCGTGCAGTGGCACTGCAGTGCATGCGGTTGTATGGTGTCTGACAGCCGCCATGGGTGTGAGCACTGGTGGCAGTGACAGTATTCAGCAATGCCCACATCACATCCCGACCAATAGGCAGTGCACTGCCTGCTACACTGTCACTATTGCATGTCCTGCACCTCCCCTTTGCATGCCTGTCCACAGGGTAACAGCAAGACACATGCACATCTGCTGTGCTAGCATGTTTTCACTGCAACTGTACACTGCCATGGTACACTGCCACAATGTGGACACACATGTGCGGACTGACCTGTGCTGTGGTCAGCATCATTCCATTGGCATGGTAAATGGGTTATGCTGCACCAAGCTGGTTCCATGTGGCCTGCTGATGATGGCTATCCTACATACAGTGCACCATACACACGTTCCCTGTCCCACAGTTGTCCAGTGGCACAGGACACACACTGACATGGGCTTATTCTGGGAGACACCCGGGTTCACCCGCTGTCATTGCATGTCTCAGGACACACTCCCTGCAGAGTCACACACAGCCTGGTACATTGACACAGCAATCTTTAGCTGTGCAGTGTTGCCTCCAGTGTGTCTGGCACCGTGTGTGATGTGTAGCACATGTGTGATCACCCAGCCCAAGCGAGTGGCACGTGTGAGTCCATGTGCATGCCGCCCAATGTGTCGTGCATCACGCACAGCCATAGCTGGAAGTAGGATGGTGACTGCAAGTGCAAGGAGTGCAGGGCGGGTGGCCGAGGGGGAGTTCTGTGACTCTGGGTGCTACGGTGTTCTATGCAGGGTCCACGGCCATGAGTAGGTAAATATCCATACATGTCAGTTGGTGCTTAGTGGCAGCATTGGTGTTGTTGCACTTGCAGCAGCCTAATCACTGTGTGTTCTGTGTCTCCCCTGACCCTTCCCCTCACAGGATGCTAGTGGATGGCCATGAAGGATTGAGCTGGAGTGGGTGGAGCAGCAGGATGGTGCTCCAGTCATGGTGGTACACCCCCATGGCAGTCAGCGGAGGAGGTGGAGGTTCCCACTGTACCTTGGCATGAAGATTGAGGGGGATGATGTCTTCTATGAGGGGGAGCACAATGATGTGGGCACCATCACCCACTGGTAGGTGGTAGTCCTGTCACAGGTGAGTGCAGTGCATGTGCTGAGGAATGTGTGTATCATTGCAGGGCCTGAATTGGAGTCGCCGGGCTGGTGTCACATGCCGTAGCCCTTGGCCAAGTCCATGCCACTGACAGTGCTGTGGGCATGTCCACACCTGCAGTAACATGATGCAGGCATGATACGGTGGGTGGGGATGGGCAGCATTGTAGCCACCATTTGGGGGCAGCATGGCAGCCACCACGCGGGGGGAGTAGCATGGCAGCCACCATGCGGGGGGGTAGCGTGGCAGCCACTATGTTTGGGGGCAGAGTGGCAGCTGGCAAGCATGGAGGGCAGTGTTGCAGCTTCCCTGTGGGAGGGCAGCATGGCAGATACCATGCAGGAGGCAGCATGGCAGATGCCATGTGGTAGGCATGGCACGTGCCATGCTGGGGGGGCTCATAATGATGTGCTCATGCAGACATGTGTGACATTGCTGCTTGTCATCTCTCCACAGTGTTACCAGGGCTCCCTGAGGAGGATGGTGCTAGAGAGTGTGGTGGTGTGACTGCCACATGATGACCTAAGTGATGACAGCTCAGAGGAGGACTAGGGTGGCTGGGACTCCATATATTGCTGTGTTCCTGTTCATGTTGGGATGACTGTTGTTATTGCATATTGCACTGTGTCTGTTGGCATCTGCTGCCCCTTGGGCATGTTGTATGTTGCTGTTGGCCTTACATTCTGTGCCAGTAAAGTACCTATGTGTACCTGTGTAGTCACTGACTCCAGTGTGTGTGTGTGTGTGTGTGTGTGTGTGTGGTTGTGTGTATGGTGTGTGTGTGGGGGTGTGTGTGCTGGGTGTGCACCTGTGGAGTCTGGCTGTGTCTAGAAGAGGGGGGCTGGCATGCCACTGTCAGGGGGTATGGGTGGGCTCAGCAGGACACAGTCACAGGGGTGACTGGGGGCTGGCTATGGCTGTGTACTGGTAGTGATGCATGGGGTTCCTTTGGTCTCTTGTCTTGGGGGGGGGCACAACCTTTATAGGTGTGTACTGGTGGTTGCCCAGGACTTTATGGCTGCATGGTTGGGGGGATGTGCTGTCCCCCACAGCTCCCCCATATTTTCACCCCAGGTGTGCCATGTGACCCTTTTGCTGCTTGTTGCAGGGTGGACAGCTGCCTATGGCACGGTGTGTTGATCCACAAGGGTTAGGCATGGCCCTGCCTTCAGCTGGGTGTCACTGGGGCTGTACTCCACCATGGATCTGCATGCTGTGCTGGCTCCAGACCTCTGTGACACTGCACTGTGGACCCACACTCCTGCGTTGCTGCTGTCATGGGCATGCCATGAGAACAGTATACCCATGGGGGACACAGTTCTGTGTCACGCACCTCGCCACTGCCCATGTTTTGTTTCTTATTTTATTTTATGTGGGCTACTCCTGCTAGTGTAGGGCACTGTGGTTGGTTTGCTGCTCATGCTTCTATCCCTGTGCAGTACTGCCCAGCCTCTCCTACTTGCTCTGCCATCGCACTGCTTGCATGTGCAGACAGTTACGGCAGCCATCCAGGCCACAGATCAGTGTGCTCCCTGCACATGGCAGCCGCATGGTGAACGTGCCTTTGTGCATGCATGCTACTGTCATCTGTGAATGCTCTATGTGGTCCCACCCCCAAATACCTGGTGTGTACTGGGACTGCATTGTGCCATGCAGATGTCCCGTGCTCTGCACTGTGCAATGGTTGTGCATGCTGTCCCAGCCCTGTGCATGGGCCTGGTGTGTGTTACCATGTATGCGCTGTCCTTGTGCGGCCTTTGCACATCATGTAGGTATCGTACATAGGCCCCAATATGAGTACTTTGTGCAAAATACCAGTTTCTTTTTGAAAAGAAGGCTGGTATTTTGCGCAAAGTTCAAAGTCGTTCAATTGACTGAGCTGTGTTGCATCCACCATCTTGTTTGCCACTTATGGAAGATCTTGAAGTACAGAACATTTAAAAAAGAAAAAAAAACATCAGAACACAGCTAAAGCGGACCCCTTCAGGTGTATTCTGATTTTTTTTTTTTGTTTTAAGCTGGCCCCAAACAAGTTATTTTTTTGTCGGGTGCCAGCTTACAGAGAATGGCTTGTATGAGAAGAGTGGTATTTTATTTACTTCTGTAGCTGCAGCTGGAACTCGTGCTACTGGCTACAGAGTCAAGGAAGACTCACTTTGTTTGCACCAACAAGGGGTGACCAAACCCAGTGTCGGTATATATCGCCCCCCACACACACACACACACACACACACACACACACACACTCTCACACACACACACACACACGCACACACACACTTATTTGGCACACTGGGAGCCCACCAAAGTGTGCCTCACATTATGTTTAACCCTGTAAAATAACAAAAACCATCCCCGGACATCTTTTCTTCGATGCCGAATCCTGCATCAAAATTTGCAATAATTTCGATGCAGGATCCTGCATCAAACTATTCTGCCCCCCACAATTCCTATTTATCACACCGACATCGGGGTGCCCAATCCTTGTGTTGGTGTGTGACCCCCCCCCCCAGTATTGTGACACACTGGGAGCCCACCCGAGTGTGCCGAGATAAATGGTGTTTTTCTTTTAACTTTCTGACACTGGGATACCCACTCCCGGTGTTGGATGCCCCCAGCCCACTTTTATTGCTGATGGAGGTGCCCAATTTCCCTGTCAGCATCATGATCCCCCCCAAATCATGTGGCACACTGGGAGCCCACCCTAGTGTGACCACATTTATTTTTTACAGGGTTACCTGTAAATAAAGAAAACCGTCCCCAACGTCATTACTTTTCACCTGCAGAAAAGAAAATGTTCCCTCATCATTTCCCCACTCCCCCTCCCCATCCCCACCCTCCCTCTGTTCACCAACCTCCACACACCCCCTCTCACCCAATACTTACCTCCAGACGTCAGGAGCAGCAAGCTTCTCTGGACCCCATGACACATCCCAATGCCTGTTGGTGTGTGGAGAGTGGGGGATGGGGTGGGTTGGTGGAGGAGAAACCTGGGGGTGGGGAGTTAGGTTTGGAAACCCTAATGCCTCATTTTCTTTCTCTTGTTGCTATGCTATTCACCCTAACTGATGCATTAATAATGTATTTGCAACATATACATATATATATATATATATATATACATATATATATATATATATATATATATATAAACTGTATGTATTCATTGCAAAAACTTTGTTAATGCATCAGTTAGAGTTAAAGTGAGGAAATTAGATGTTAGGGTTGAGCCCCTAACCACTCCCCCCACTACCCCACCATCCTTCCTCCACACACCAACAGAGGTTGGGGTGTGCCATGGGGTCATCAGGCCCAACTTTCACCCCATTCCATGAGTAAACAGGTTGACATGCCACAGTAAAGCAGAATTGCGTTGGAGTTAGGCATCACGACCCCATGGCACACCCCAGCATCTGTTGGTGGGTGGCGGGTGGAGGGTGGGTGGGTGGTGGAGGGAGGGTCAGGGCTCAACCTAACATCTAATTTCCACTTTTGTCCATTTAACCCTAACTGGTGCATTAACCAAGTTTTTTCTTTGAGTTTCCTTACTTTTTGAAAAAGTGTAATGTAACTAGTAAATAGTATGTACTGGTGGGAGCACGGGACCCTCCCACCAAACTGCCCATTTGTGCATAATGATATGCATCTGTGGGAGTGTGGGCTCTATGGGCCCTGCACTCCCATTTACACATAGCAATGTGTCAATACAGTAGCCCTATAGGCCTGAAAAGGAACCCTTGTAACACTAATTTGCCAATATCTCAGTAGCCGTACAATCCATGAAAAAAATTCCACTGCAGGTGTTATCTATGACTTCAAAACCTCTACGCATGCTTAGTGCACCTAAAGGTGGACAAAGCTGTAGTCAAATTAACCAGCCTGGGAGTGGGTCCCAGGGTGGTAGCCTGGGTAAAACATTGGCTGCACAACAGGACACAGAAGGTAATTGTAAAGGGAGTCCACTCTGAAGAAAGAGGGGTTACTAAGTGGGGTACCTCAGGGTTCAGTATTGGGTCCAGTCCTTTTTAATGTCATCATCAGTGACATTGCAGAGGGACTGGAAGGAAAAGTATGCCTTTTTGCAGATGACACAAAGATCTGCAACAGGGTTGATACACAAGGAGGTGTGGAAAGGATGAAAAGGGACTTAGCAAGGTTGGAGGAATGGTCAGAAGTATGGCAGCTAGGATTCAATGCAAAGGAGTGCAAAATAATGCACCTGGGAAACAAGAACCCAGGGGAAGACTACACAAAGGGTGGGAGGTAGTAACAACAACAAAAAAGGAAAGGGACCTGGGGGTAATCATATCAGATGACCTTAAGGTTAATAAGCAATGTGAGAAGGCAGTAGGGAGGGCTGGGGATATACTGGGATGTATAGGGAGAGGCATCAGCAGTAGAAAACAGGAAGTTGTTATCCCTCTGTGCAGACAGTTGGTGAGACCCCATCTGGAGTACTGTGTCCAGTTCTGGAGATCCCATCTCCACAAGGACATAGACAGGATAGAGGTAGTCCAGAGGAGGGTAACTAAAATGGTGCAGGGTCTGCAAGAGAATCCGTATGAGGAGAGACTAAAGGAGCTTAATATGTATACCTTTGAGGAAAGAAGGGAGAGGGGGGACATGGTAGAAACTTTTAAGTACCTCAGTGGAATCAACAAAGCCCAAGAGGGTAGCATCTTTCAGAAAAAGAGACTTGCAAGAACAAGGGGTCACAATTTAAATATAGAAGGAGGGCGGTTCAGCGGCAATGTGAGGAAGTATTATTTCACAGAGAGGGTAGTGGACACATGGAACAGCCTTCCTGAGGAGGTTGTGGGGTCTAAAACTGTGGGAGAATTCAAGAATGCATGGGACAGACATAAGGCAATTCTTGTGGGGGGTAGGAAGAAATAGGCTGTTGGTTAACTAGGATCTGTGGCCTATCCTGTAGGTAGGGAAATGGACAGACTAGATGGGCCAAGCAGTCCTTATCTGCTGTCAAAGTCTATGTTTCTATGCAGCGAAAAATCCGTTTCTCAAATTGTTTCTGAGATATGGGCACCAAAAGTCACTGTGGGCACCACAGTGTTATCCTATATGAAAAATCTCAACTTCATGATGGCATATCTTTGTAGCTAATTAACTTTTTAATGTCTAAATAGCTTAATTCACATCTCTGGGACATCCCCTTTATACCCTGAAAATGTCAAGCCAAAAGACCAAACCATTTATTCACAGTGCAGTGACAACGTTTTTAAAATCTTAGTTCACGAGGTGTCAAAATCCCCATTCGTGAGGTCAGTCCCCGTTCACGAGCTGTCAAAATCCCTGTTCGTGTGTAATCATTGATCATCAGAATTTGGTCATCTGGTCTCCAAGTCGCTTAATAGAATTTTGTCAGCTTATGAAAAGGGGATCACAATGCGATTCTGATGATCACGAACGCAGGACTAGGTCCAGTCCCCTTTTGCAAGCTGACAAAATCCCCATTCATGAACTGAGCACCTTTCATGAGGTGTCCATCTGATCATGAAATGACGATCAATAATTTTGTCAGCTCACAAAAGGGGATCGGCTCACGAACGGGGATTTTGACACCTCGCGAAAGGGAATTTTGTCATCTCATGAAAGGGGATTCAAAAACCCAATCCCCTTTCACGAGCTGACAAAAAACCCATTCATGAGCCGATCCTTGTTCACAAAATAGGGCTGTCTGGTACCTAAGTCGTGATCAAGGATTTTGCTATCTCGCGAAAGGGAATTGGCTTGTGAATGGGGATTTTGTCAGTTCTTAAATGAGGATCGGAAGAGAGTCACAAATGAATAATTTTAAAATTTAAATCAGCTATTTCTTTGGCCAAAATGAAGGAAACCAGAGGTATGGGTTTGTAGAGGGCATCACCCTGAACAAAACCCATGCCTTAGTTAACAAACAAGTCATTTGTGGAGCAAGCTATGACATTTTGTTTGAGGGGAAAAAATGAAAACACAATTGCAGCTTGCTTACGAATATTTTTTTCTCACGAACGGGGATTTTATAAATCCCCATTTGTGAGCTGATAAAATCCTTGATCTCAAGCCCAATACCCTTTAGCAAAACATACATATAAATCTTGGCATGAACCGAATGTGCTTAGAACCCGAAACTTCAAAATGAAGTAACTTTGGGACAGATAACTATTTTTTCACCAAATCAATACTGGATTGTTCTTTGACCAAATCTCTTTCTACCCATGAACATTTCAGACCAAAATACCAAATGGTGTGGGCACAGCACGATGGGAAAAAATCAGCAAAAAAGTGCAAAAAAAAAAAGTGAAAAACGTGTTTATCAGCCCTTAGCTGCATGAAAACCATACATCCAACCAAAACACAACTTGGCAAATCAAGAAAACTACCATGCAAGCTCATGCAATACTATTCCAGATTTCGTGCAAATCCGTTGAACGGCTGCAAACTTACTAAAGTGCGAAATTTGGGGTTTAACATTAAACTGCTTACTTAATCCTATCTATACTGGCGTGACCATGCCAGAATTATATAAATATATATATACACTGTATGTATGTATATATATATATATCTATATATATAAATATATGTTTTGTTTTGTTTTCTTGTGGCAGAGCTACTGAGTCACCATTGTCTGTACAGGATATTCCCATCACTTCCACATAGACTTTGGATACTCATTTTGGATACACTGTGTGGAAACAAATAGTAAAAGAGGCAGTTTCCTTTAAATACTAATGAACTGGTGAGTGTCTTCATTTTCTGGATTGCTCAGTATTTACAAAGGAAGAGGGGGAGGTACCTAAAACAAACAGTAGAAACACTCTGGATACAGAAGTTGATACCAGCCCATTTACAGAAGAAAGGGTTCTGAAAGAACTCTTAAAACTGAAGGTGGACAAAGCAATGGGGCCTGATGGAATTCATCCCAGAATTCTCAAAGAACTAAGGGTAGAACTAGTGACACCACTGACTACCCTCTTTAACAAATCATGGGAGGATGGGGTGGTACCGGAGGACTGGGGGAGGGCAGATGTGCTTCCCCTTCACAAAAGTGGGAGCAAGGCTGAAGCAGGAAACTACAGACCTGTTAGTTTAACCTCAGTGGTAGGGAAAATGATGGAATCACTTCTGAAGGTAAGAATTGTCAAGTATCTAGAGGCCAGAGGGGCACAGGACCCAAGGCAGCATGGATTCACAGCGGAAAGGTCTTGCCAGACAAATCTGATAGATTTCTTTGGCTGGGTAACCAAAGTAGTAGATCAGGGAGGGGCTGTGGACATGGCCTACCTAGACTTTAGCAAGGCATTTGACACAGTCCCACACAAAAGATTAATATACAAGTTAGCCAGCCTGGGAGTGGGTTCCAAGATGGCAGCCTGGGAAAAGAATTGGCTGGAGAATAGGACACAGAGAGTAATAGTAAATGGAGTCCACTCTGAAGAAAGGGGGGTTACTAGTGGGCACCGAGGGTTCAGTATTAGATCGGTCCTCTTCAATGTCTTTATGTTTGCTATTGCAGAGGGACTGGAAGGAAAAGTATGTCTCTTTGCAGATGACACAAAGATCTGCAACAGAGTTGATGCACAAAGTGGGGTGGAAAGGATGAGAAGGGACTTGGCAAGGTTAGAGGAATGGTCAAATGTATGGCAGCTTAGATTCAATGCTAAGAAGTGCAAGGTAATGCACCTGGGAAACAAAAACCCAGGGGAAGAGTACACAATGGGGGGTGAGATACTAACAACAACAAAAATGGAAAGGGACCTGGGGTAGTCATATCAGATGACCTAAAGGTGGGCAAGCAATGTGAGAGGGCAACAAGGAGGGCTGGGACGATACTGGGATGCATAGGGAGAGGCAACACCAGTAGAAAACAGGAAGTTATTATCCCTCTGTACAGACAGCTGGTGAGACCCCATCTGGAGTACTGCATGCAGTTCTGGAGACCCAATCTCCGCAAAGACATAGACAGGATGGAAGCTGTCCAGAGGAGGGCAACTAAAATGGTGCAGGGTCTGCACCGGAAGACATATGAAGAGATACTTAAGGAGCTTAATATGTATAGCCTCGAGGAAAGGAGGGAGAGGGGGGACATGATAGAAACTTTCAAGTACCTCAAGGGAATCAACAAAGTCCAAGAGGGTAGCATCTTTCAAAAAAAGAGGTGTGCAAGAACAAGGGGGCACAATTTGAAGATAGAGGGGGGCGGCTCAGAGGTAATTTAAGGAAGTATTTTTTCACAGAGAGGGTTGTGGATGCATGGAACGGCCTTCCGGAGGAGGTTGTGGAGTCAAAAACAGTGGTGGAATTCAAGCATGCATGGGACAGTCATAAGGCAATTCTAGGGGGTGTGGGTAGGAAGAAGTAGGCTGCTGGTTAACTAGGATCTGCAGCTTATCCATTAGGTAGGGAAATGGGCAGACTGGATGGGCCAAGCGGTCCTTACCTGCCATCAAATTCTATGTTTCTATGAAAGCATGCTTTTGCTCAATTTAAATTATTACGTCACTTTCTGTGAAATGTTGCACATATATATATATATATATATATCTATATTTCATACAGGACTGACTGTCATGATGACAGTGACCTCACCTATGTGTATCCCCATGTGAATGAGGCCAAGATTGGCACCCCACCTCAAGATTACTTTTGTCTGCATGATATGTATAGTCCTTGAAAAAAAAAATATTTATTCAGCATTAATAGGTTTGGCACTGTGCAGCTATTCATGTTTTCAATTCTATGCTATAGAGAACAATTACAACCATGTCAATGTGTGTAGCATTTCAGACATTGGACATCAGGCCAGTGAATCCAGTGTCAACATAGAAGATAGAGTAGTATGCCCTACCGGAGAAGAACCATGTTGCAGAACCAATAACCGTGCAATCACCCTACATGTTGTATTTGGAAAATATCATGACCATGGATCATTAATGTAATCAACAAAGATGCACAAAATACAATAACTCCCTAAACATTAACATAATTACCAGTGGATGAGCATTGATTTTAAGGTGGGTAAGTCATGGATGTTAATAAAGTTTGTAAACAGTCTTGCAATTTACCCTACACTGCTCTGCATTTTAAAACGATGGAAGAGGCTATATGGCATTGCCGATGGTGTTGTCACATGTTGTTTAGTGTGACTGCAGCAGTGTAATACTCTTGTTTTGCTGTTAATTTTTAACTGTAATCTTGTAGCTCTTGTGTGCATTTACACTTTTCCACTTCTTTACATTATCAAGTATATTGCAGTGGACACAATGAATACAAATGGATCAGTTAGCTGCCACTAAGGTTTGGATTTAATGTTGGCGATCTCATTTTGGCTGCTGAGATCATTCTGTCTTGAAATAACTATGCCAAAATTGCACTTATGACTAAATTTATTAACCTTGCCATGAACAGTAAGTCCTTATTTTTCTTATTCCAAAGGCTACATGTGATTCCGGTAATAGAATAAATGTGGGAACAAAAAGAGCCTGAGATGATAAATGCACACAATGCACATCGCATTGTTGTGATGGGTAACTGTGTGTGTGTGTAAACATGTCTTATCCATTTTGTGTATATGCAATGAGCACACTAAAAGTGTGGCATTCTTTTTCCTGAGTTGCAGTGCGAGACCCTAGCACATTTTCTTAACACGCCAAGAGTGAGTTATAACAATGATCACTACACAGTCTATGCAAATCAATGTCATAGTTGTGAATGAGTGGTCTGGTGTCATCTTTTGGAAACAATTTACCTTTTTTAGGCCTTTTATACGTTGTTTCATTGGATGGAAAAATGATTTGTATCTATATCTGTTTTGCATTTTTGTGCTGCATTTTGGAATCAGAAATCCACCAGTTCTGCTGCATCATATCCATTGTGTTTGCATCCACAAAAGCCAAGCATATGCAGCCAACTGTGTGCAACTTTCAAAAACAGTGTTCCCATTGGAAAAGATCATACTTACAATTTTCTTGAGGTTAATGGTCATTTGCTGCACTTGCTCTTTCTTTTTATACCGATGGGCATCTCTCCATGTAAGCCATATGACTAATTGGACATTCAATTACTCCCCTAAAGAATGACTGTTGTCCTTGGTATGTAATTGTTGGGCATCAGTACCTATTATTCACTCACTCGCAATGTTCGTATACAGTTCTAAACTTCTGCACATTATCCTTATGATTACATTTTTTTAAATATAATTTTCGCACCTTCCACTGGTAGAATTGATGGATATACCTTCTTTCAAGAGCATCATGGTAGCCATCCGTCAGGGAGCTGCAGCATTGAGGGATTTACTCCTTAGTTTCTCCTTGCCTCTGAGGATGCCAGTATAAGGACAGAAGTCCAGGCTGTCAGCGTGCTGACGCATCCTCAGCCAAGTGCCTAACATCATCCTGCACTCCCTTTCAGGCCTGACAATATATTTCAACTTCTGCATCCTTAGGTGGAAGTGTTGGAGCTGTGTAGCACCCCACCTTCCTTCCCTCCCCCGCAGGAGGAGCACTTCCCCCGGGATGCTCAATCCTCCTGCTTTTCTTCCTCCCCCAGGATGGACCCCATGACTCAGGCTCATTCCCAACCACTGGTCACAGGTTTTATGAGTGATGGTGATATGGCTACACTGGCAGGCCATGCTGCATCATATATTGAACAAAATAATAGTTCATGTCATGGGACATCACTTCATGCACTGTTTGTATATGTCTGTTACTTGTTCATTTCCAGCAAAATTCATTAATCATGTCAATTCTTATATGTGTGTGGATACATTATGTATGTTGCACAGGAGACGGATGCATGGACAGCCCAGGGCATTGTGCACAGAACTGTTCCTGCATCTGCATGTACAATGACACAAAGGAGATCATCTCAGTCAAGGTGGTTGACAAAAGAGAAGTGAGGTCCACCAATATGAAGTTGGCCTTCAAAACATCAATTGATGGACTACTGAGAAATGGTGTCATAGTTGAAGAAATGGTCATGGATGCACATGTCCAAATTGCACGCTTGATGAATAGGTGAGATATTTGTTAGAAGTTGTGATCCATATTGATATTGTGCAAATCCTTTTTTTTTTTCCTTACTATTATTTGTACTTGTTGCCAAAAGGAAACATTGCTTCTTTTTGTAACATTTATGTTGGTCCAATAAAAGGTATCAAACCATTTGAATCTGGATCTATCCATATAATTGTCACTTATTTGATGTCTGGCATAGTGCCAAGAACCTTGGAAAACAGTTAATGACAGTAAGTGTCACTGTATGATAGTCAGTGTCAGTGTCATAAGGCAAGTAACAATTCAGACATCCATCGTCTTAATTATTTTATTATATTCTTTCTAGGCTGGGCAACAACTGGAATGCAGAGGTTATTCAGCAGTGGACAAGGGACATTGTTTATCACTTTTCACACTGCTGTCAAGTAGTATCCACTTATCTAGAATGAATGGTAATCCATCCATGGGCAACATATGTTAATCACAAAATTTGTCCTTGTCAAAGGCAACATTCCATTGATTAATGTCATGTATTAATTTAATTGCAGGAGTTGTGGAATGGTTTGTCGCACCATGCTGCAAGCAATCACCAATAAGAAAGATAGAAATTCTGGATCAACATGTTGCAGTCATGATTCAATTGACAGCAGTCATGATAAACCATGGATGGTAACCTGCACCAGGCCACATGATGAGCTACATAATGTCATTATAGGACCACAATACCAAATGTCCATAAAATATTATCTTACCTTCAGGTAATAATTCAAATATATTATGGTCAAACTGACATGTGTAAGTAGTACATTGCAGTGTGGTATTACTGATGTGATGCACATTTTATCACCCTATTGTCCATAGGAACACTGCAGATCTTGGACAATGTGTTAAAAGTGCATGCAGTATTGCACACTGTCTTTACAGGGGGTTTCAGTGCACACACCATGCCGAGAGACCCTGCTGGTAAGTGGGACAACTGTGATCATATTATTAATGTTATTTGCAAACTGCCTATTGAATGCTGCTCAGGGTCATTGTCACTATCTATGTAATTGGTCACTAGTTGGGAGTGTGGGTGGTTATAGCTTCCAGAGGGCTATACCTGTTTAGATAGAAACCCACGTACCATAAAAAGTCACATACAAGTCAGTTCGCCTATTAGTCGGGGTCCCAACTTGAACACGGCAAATTACAACTTTGTTATTGACCCACGTATAAGTCGGGTACTGAGTTTCAATGAAAACTGTAATCAATTAAAAAAAAACACAAGAGGGACTGAGCCAATTTTTAAGTAAACATGTTTTATTATAACATGTTCAGGTTTTTAAAAAATAATGAGCAAGCTCACACTCATTGCACAGTCATTAAATCATCTTGGGGAAGGGGGTACCAGTTCATGAAGTAAAGTGCAGTTTAGAATTCAAAAAGCTCCTCTCCCTCCTCTTCATCCAATTGGAACAGCATGTGGAGTTGTAGCTCTGGCAGCGGTATATCGTCATATAGATCATCTAGCTCTCCGGGTTCAGGCACGGTTAAATCATCAGCAAGTTCAGTTGTTGAGGCAACGTTTTTGTCAACGAGGTCAGCAAACAACAATTCATCTTCTGTCCCATCCATTAAATTAGAAATACCACATGTTTTAAACTTTTTGTCTACGGCTGTGCTTGGAACAGAGTCCCATGCCTCCCCTACCCAGTTACACACAAGTCCATAATTCGGCTTTTTCATATTACCACCCCGGGTGAATTCCTTGCTGTCATTGACCATCCACTCCCTCCAGAGCTCCCTCATATTATTTTTAAAAGGCTTGTTGAGACTTACCTCGAGAGGTTGAAGAAGCGATCTATAGCCTCCTGGTATTACAGTTTGCCGGGTGCAGTGAAGGCATAGATTTTGTTTGACAGATTCCACCAAATGAGCACGGAACATATCCCAGATAAGAATGCTTCTTCTGTGTAATAGTGCACCTGGTCGTTTCACCCAAACCTCGGTTATTCATTTATTTACAAGTACTTCGTCCATCCAACCCTTAGGATGTGCTTCTACAAGGATGTTAGGAGGCATCTTTTCCTTAGGGAGCGTTTTTCTTTTTAAAATTATCATTGGTTTTAATTCGGTGCCATCTGTCAGGCAAGCAAGCACTACAGTGAAATAGGATTTTTCCCCTCTGCAAGTTTGAACTGTGACTGTCCTTTCTCCTTTAAAGTGAACTGTGCGCTTTGAAGGAAGATCAAAGCTGACCGGTGTCTTGTCCATGTTGCCAGTTGATATTAGGGGGTAATCATACAGCTTTCTTTCTTTTATTATAAATTCATGAAAGCTGTCAACCTTTAGTTGCACATCTGCAGGGAGTTTCTGCACTATATGTGTCCTCTGCCACAATGTGAGACCATGTCTCTTCATAAATCTGGTACACTAGCCCGCAGATGCCCTGAAGTTGCTAGACTCCCTTGATTCTTTGCTATAGCAAGTGCTTGAAGCCGAATGGTTTTCTGGTTACAATATAACCTTGCTGCCTTAGTTCGCTGACCCAAGAACTCAGTTCTTCTTCAATTGTTGATACAGAAGAAGGGTTTGCACGAATGCGTTTGACATTTCTGTCGGCACACAGCAGCAAATCTTTTTTCTGTTTCCAGTCACGGATTAACTTTTCGTTGATACTGAATTCTCACTCAGTAGCAGCAATTGTGTGAGTCTCAGCATACTGAACAACTTTTAATTTAAAATCTGCATCATATACATTGCATTTTCATTTGTGAGCCTGCATCTTGGGCAGAGTGAGCAGCAATAGCGAACTGAGGATGGGCAGAAGATTTAGCTACGGCAATGTAATCAGAGATAATTAATAACCTGTAGTTAGCATTTAAACACTCATTTAAACATCAAGCAGTGTTAATCATCCTAGTCAGTGAGCAAAAACTGGCTGCAAAGTGCAAGGGAGCAGAAATAGCAAGCTCAGGTGGTAATCACAGGCAATTAACAATCTGCAGTAGGGACAGAAGATTTAACTACGGCGAGCAATTAAACACCAAGCGGTGTTAATCAGTTCAAGTCATTGACCTAAAACAGGCAGCAAAGTTCACGTTTTGTTCAGAGCTGTTATAGTCTCTAACAAATCAACGCTTTATCTCGTGTATAAGTCGGACGGGTAAACAACATGTAGATTTCAACTCCACAAAATCTGACTTATACGTGAGTATATACGGTAATAATTACTGTGGGTGGAGGCACCAAACTATTGTGTTTACTGAGGGTAGGAAAACCCTAGTACTTGTCAGTGCTGAACCCTGGCCCCTCAGCCTGTTGTTGGGAAGACAGGCAGGGGTAGTAGCCCTTAGAGTAGCTATTTTTTCTTAGAAACATATACAGAATGTTGGCAGAAAAGGACTGGTAGGTCCAGCTAGTCTGTCCTATTTCCCATGCCTATTAATACTCCATAGACTCTGTCTGATCACAGGTGCCCCTCTCTCCACCTTTACGTCTACTTATTGTACCCATGTGCCCATCCCATGCATGTTTGAAAAGCTCAACCATCTTCTACCCTACCACATCTTCTGGCGGGCTGTTCCAGGTGACTGCTGCCCTTTCTGTGAAGAACTTCCTTGTCACACCCCTCTTGCACCTTATTCAACCCCATGAGGTACTTACATGTCTCAGTAATGTCCCCTCTTGCTCTCCTTTCCTCCAGTGAATATATGTTGAGCTCACAGAGCCTCTTCTCCTTTGTTTTTTTGTGCAACCCCCACATCATTTTGTTATCCCTCCTCTGGAGAACTTCAACCCTGTTGATGTCCTTGGTGAGGTGCAGCCTCCAGAGCTGGACACAGTACTCCAGGTGGGGTCGCACAAGTGAGCAATACAGAGGCAGCTTCACCTCTTGATACATGTAAGAACTCTCTGTATGCTCAGTTAGTGATCTGGAAAAAATGAATGTGCTTTGCATATTGTCTCACTGTAGTGCAAGTGCAACAATATTTACTAATGTATTTGTATTGTTGCTCTTTTCATTCCTCAATAAAAATAAAAAGCTGCCACTCCATAGAGGTACAGCAGCGGGTGGGTTGGAAGCAGTAATCCAGTACAAGGGCTTACGGGCAGACTAGATGGGCCAGGCCGTCCTTATCTGCCAACAACAATTTCTATGTTTCTAAATCTATGTTTCTACTCCTTAGACCTCTCCTCCAGTTTACCAAGATGCACACCACCTTGCTTTTATAATAAGATTTTTTTGTGCCTATGCCACATGCTTGAAGACCCCAACTGTTTGTATCGCCACCACTTCTGAGTTATGCTGGCAGTCTATTTCAGGCATTTACCACTCTTTCAGTGAAGCAGTACATTCTCACACCCCTCCTAACCCCCCCCCCGGGTGCAAATGTTGCGTGTTGAGATTGTTCAGTCCTTGATAGGCTTCTCATGCAGCCCCTGCACCATTTTAGTTGTCCTCCACTGGGCTGTCTCCATCATGCTGTATTTCCTTTCTTAGGTGTGGCCTCCAGAAACAGGCACAATTCTCCCAGTAGAGTCTCACCACCAAGTGATGTAGTGGCAACACAACCTCTGTCCTCATGCTGGAGAAGCATCTCCCTATGCATCCCAGCATCCCAGTGGGACCACCAAATGCTTTGTCAAAATGGTGATGATTGTGAATTCAAAGTGTTTACAATCTTACCAAGTGGCACAAAGCACGGTACAAGGCACATGTGTTTATGGGCTGGTGAGGTGAGTACTAAGGATTCACAAGACGAAATTGGTACAATGGTTGCCCCTGAATGGCTTGCTAGTGAGACACTACATGGATTACAGTGTCTAGTTTTAGACACCTCTTTTCTGAAAGGGTAATTGGCAGAGGCAGTGCAGATCCAGAAGAATTAGACTACAATGGAGCATGGGCTGCATGAAAGTCCTATGAGGAGTGATAGAGGGAAATCAATAAATTGACCCTGGAAGAGATTAGCTATATAGGTGACTTTATATAGCCCTACAAGTACCTCACAGGGGTGAATGGGGTGGAGGTGAGGCACTTTTAAATGAAAAATATAAACAGGATAGGGGGCATGCAATGAAGCTGAAAAGGAGGCGGAGTTCAATAGAGCTGTGCAGAAAAATGTCTTCACTGAAAGGGTGGCTTGTGCCTGAAACAGACAGCCACCAAAAGTGGTGGAGGCCTTCAAGCATGTATGGAGTAGACACAGAGGCATTTTAGAAAAGATGCAAAGAGTCTGGAGGATTGATGGAGACCAGATATCGTCTGCATGGACATTTTAGGCCGGAACATACTGCATGTTCAGACCGGGTGTGACAAGTAGTACTTCTATACAGACCAATTGTATGCTACTTTGATGCTATAAAACAAGGCCGCAAAGCAATTATTTGTTCTCTGAAATTGTCCCATAGCCTCATTTAGAAAGACAGGCACCCAGGCAGCAAGGAGTAAATGAATACGGAACACAATGACAGAATCAGAAAATATATCACGACAATAGCAGAAACTCACCCAGACACAGACATGCACAGAAACACCCCAAAGAATACATACATTTCTTACTTGATAAAAATGATTTCACTTGTAGTGTAGATATTGCTTTAAAGGAAAATGGGCACAAGTAAGCAATAATACCCAACTAGGTGGGCATTATTGGGAAATACCGGACTGCCCAGGGGCATAATGAGGCCCAATGCAGCACGCAGAGGGCATTATAGCCCCTGGAAGGTCCAGTATTTCCCAATAATGCCCATTCTGGAGGGTATTATTGCACTTAGAAAATGGGCCACTATATCATGTGTTTGAAAAAAAAAGCTTTTTATGTTTATATGTTAAAACTCTTGGCTGTTTGAGTTGTTTTATAATAAAATAGTCCCTCCGCCTTTACCTAGGGACTTCATCCTAAGTTGTACCTTTTGGGATGGTTTCCATGGTTACCTCCCCCACACACAAGTTAAAATCCTTTTGTTTTGTTTTACTATTTTTTTTATATATATTTATTCATTCATTTTAAATTATCCATCAAGTAATTTATTCACTCACTGGATAATCTGGCCAAGGAGTGGCGGTGACAGTCGGGCTACCTGGGAGCAAAAGACAGTAGTTTTGTGTTGTTAATTTGATGGACATTCATACTGTTACCACAACTGAGAAGTACTCACTGACCACAGTAGGAAAAAAAAACATTGAGCTGCACCTTTTAGATTGATAGCGGGTTCAGATTGAAATACTGTGAGGATCCCAGTAATTTGAAGGGTAGACAGTGGAATTGTGGGCATTTATATTAGAGAGAGATGGAGAGGGAACATTTCATCCGTACCAGCTGACTCCTCACTGCAAACACCGCCACCGAGCTGCTCTCAATTCTTCCCATGTACACAGTTTATTCAAATTTAATCCCTCTCACTGCCACAAATAAAAACAGACAAAAAATGAGTAACTGTCAGGGGAAACAACATGTCAGCAGCTCAGACAGCTCCATAGGGTGGCATGGAGAAAACTGCCATTATTCGTGAATCCCCCCTCCCCTGCGCATGTCTGGACAGCAAGTGAAACAGGATTCGAGTAAGGTGAGTAGAAAAAAAAAGTCACAACAGAAAGGGATCCATCCCCCCCCACCCCAGGTCACTGTTGCCTCCTCTGGGGCACTAAAATAGTGCATGGTTTCCATGGAGAACTTCCGATCCCTGCAATCTGCTCTAGGGATTGGAAGTAACTGCTTTTTTATTTTTTTTAAGTTTCCTTGTCCTCGCTGCCTGACCTGAGGACCGGGACTGAATTATTACAGTTTTCTTTTTTTGGGGAAGTGTGAAGAGGAGTGGTATGTGGGGAGAGAGCCAGAGCGGCATATGGAGAGAGAGAGAGAGAGAGAGAGAGAGAGAGAGAGAGAGAGAGAGAGAGAGAGAGAGAGACCAGAGCAGCGTGTGAAAACTAAGGGAGATGGAGGAGCCCCAAAATATAGCAGGTACTGCCGCGTTTCCCACTGTAAGATGGATGATCATTATTTAAGTAAGGTACTGGGGAGTGGGGACACAGACGGCAAACTACTGAGAAGGGGCATAGGTGCTCTGAACGTCGCACTCCCGTAACCTTGCCACTGGTCACTTTTGTGTTCCGAGCTTCTATCCCGATGGTTTTTCCCTCTGAATTGAATTTCTTTTTTTTTTTTTTTTTTTTAAATAAATCAGGCTAGGTTTTGGGGATAGGGCACTGGAGTTGTAGGCAGGGTTGTGCGTGTGTGTCTGTGTGCCTAGTTGGTCTTTCCTGTCGCTTAGCAAGGGCAAAAAATAGCGGCGATTTTAAATTTTAATTATGTGGTTTTTAGCCAGTTAGGAAGCAGGGTGGGCACTAGGATTCTTCAGTGGGTGAAGGGGCACTTGTGCTGGAACTTTTTATTTGCTGGGCATCTATTGAAAGTTAATGTACCCCCCCGGCAGGGGTACCAACCAATCAGAGCCCAGCAAATAAAAAGCACATTTTCTAATGTTCTTTTATCATCTGAGGCAGAGAGAGGCATCTGACAGGCCACTAATAACTTTATTACAAAAATGTGTAGTGCTGTTCTCTGTGTCACACGCATACACAGACACACACACACGCATACACAGACACACACACACACACACCTAGCCAGCTGATAATAGCTATGCAGATCTCATTGCCTGCTCTACAAGCCACAGATCATGATGACACCAAATGGACATAATGATGAGAACTGTCTGCGGTTACCATACCACATAAACAATCAAAACCAAAGTGAACATGATTTAAAATCACATACACATCCTTGAAAGGCACAGACAAGAAAAAGAGGAATGAACAGATAAGAGGCTTAGACAGAAGTTAGAAAGAAGATTGCATAGATCACAGGTAACTAGTAAATATAATTAGTGATCTACAAGCATCGATGGAGGATGGGAAGTGAGAAATAGCATAACACAGCCCTGCTCCTAGCTCCTTTTTGATCAGTCTTAGTTATGTGTCAGCCTTATGTGTTGTCACATAAATGCTTATTATCATAGAACCATAGAATTTGACAGCTGTTAAAGACCGCTTGGCCAACCTAGTCTGTCCAGTTTTTCCTTGCCTATACTGTTACTGCAGACCCTACCTAATCTCTGGCTACTTATCCTCCAACCCCTTGCTTTCCTAATAATTTTTTGTGCCTATCCCACTCATGCGTGAAGCACCTGATTGTTTGTGCCTCCACCACTCCCGATGGCACTCTATTCCATGCAACTATCACTGATTCAGTGAAGTAATACATCCTCACATCCCTCTTAAACTCTTCCACTGCTGTCCCTCCAGAGTGTACATGTTGAGATCCCTCAGTCTGTCCATGTAGAGCTTCTTATGCAACCCCTGCACCATTTTAGTTGCCCTCCTCTGTCCAGAGGGTTTACTGTTGGTACAAACTGTGGGCAATCAGGTCTGAAAAAGTGAGAAGGGTTGATGTGGGCACTCCTCCAACAGTCCATCAAACAGCTATGTCAACAGCCTTTAGATTGGGGGGTTGAGGTGCTTTTAAATGAGAAATATCAGTAGGATGGGGGCATGAGATGAAGCTGAGGGGGGGAATTCAATAGAACTGTGGAGAAAAATGTCTTCACTGAAAGGGTGGTATATGTCTGAAACAAACTGCCACCAGAAGTGCTGGATGTCTTCAAGCATGCATGGAGTAGACATTGGGGCATATTAGAAAAGATACAAGGAAGCTGGAGCGTCGACAGAGACCAGATAGGGTCTGCATGGTCAGATTAGGCAGGAACATATGTGCAGACTGTGTATGACAAGCAGTACTTTTGTACAGACTAATCATAATTTTCTTCTTTTGTCTCTATGAAACAAGGCCACAAAGCAATTGTTTGTACTTTGAAGCTGTCCCATGGGCCGGGCCTCATTCATAAAGAAACACTCCCATGCGGCAAGGAGTAAATGAACATGGAAAATATGACAAAATCAGAAAAAACATCACCACCATAGCACAAACTCACCAATACACAGACACAGACACAGACAGACACACAAACACCCTGAAGAATGCATGCATTTCTTACTTGATAAAAATTTAGTCTGTATGGGCACAAGGAACTCTCATTGGCAGAGACAGAGAGAGGCAAGTGATGGGCTGCTAATTGTCTTATTACAAAGGGTGGAGTATCATTTCATTTGTCTCTGTCTCTCTGTCAGGCACACACACACACAAACACACATGCATGCACACACACACACACACACACACACACACACACACACACACACACACACACACACACACACAACACACACACACACACGCACAACCAGCCAACTGACAATAGCTATGCAGATCTCACTGTCTGCTGTACAAGCTATGGCTGAAGATGACACCAAAGGGATACAATAGATGAGAACTGTCTGTGGTTACCATACCACACTCACATAAACAACCAAAGACAGACTGCACATGATCTCAAATCGCATACACACCCTTGAAATACACAGACAAGAAAAAGTGAAATAAACAGATAAAAGAGGAAAATGTTTAGTAATCTCCAAGCATTGCTGGAAGAAATGAGGTGAGACGTCAGTGTATCATAACATAGCACTGCTCCCGTCTCATTTTCTGCTGGTCTTCTTATGTGTCAGTCTTATCTATTGTCACATATATGCTGATTATTATAGAAACATAGAAATATAGAATTTGATGGCTGATAAGGATCCCTTGTCCATCCAGTCTGTACAGTTTGTCCCTGCCTATACTGTCACTGTAGACCCTACCTGATCATTGGCTACTTATCCCCAACCCCTTGCTTTTATAATAACATACTAACATACCAGCAGATAAAGGCATTACAGTCTAGATAGTCTGCTTGATTGTGCAGGTCTCTATGTATTTAGAAAGGGAATTGCCCCCTCCCCATTTCCCTGTTGACCTCCTTTTACTTCTCCCTCTCCCTCACTACCACCACCTTCTACCCACAATTTTCCCCCTCACCTGATCCCAACCCCTCTTGAAGCAGTCCACCACTTGTAGGGATAACACCTCCTCTGGCAGTTCATTCAACTTGGCCATCACAATCTCGGTGAAAAAGTGCCTCCTCATCTCCCTCCTAAACCTTTCTCCTACCAGTTTTTGGCTGTGCCCCTAGTGGTCTTGTTCCCACTAAAGCTGAAAATGCCCTCAGTGCTCACCCTATTAATACCCTTAAGATACTTGAAGGTCTCAATCAGTCTAACCTCTCTCTCTCCTTTCCTCAAAGAGTGGCTGGCACCTCCAGGAGACCTTTAAAACCATGATATTTGGATATAATTCAGCTTATATTTGACATTAGCTCTGCAGTTCTCCTATCAGTTATTATGGCTGCATTAGGTGGAGTCTGCAGATGTTTTGCATGTTCAAAAGGAGTGATGTCACGTTTTCTATCCGTGAAACAGACTGAAGGTGTAAATAGTCTCCTCCGCCTTATTCTCCTCCAAGAAATGTTTTCTGCCCTCAAATAAATATGCTTTCATGTTAGTCAATGGTTGCAGGGTACTATTTTATTTCTTTAATGGGCGATACAAGAACTGGAACCTAAGTAATGGGAGGCAGCATTGTTTTTGTTTGTGAGTAAGATTCCCCCCCCCACCTTCACCCGAGAAGCTCCTAAAGATCCACCCCCACCTTTTTTGATTCACATGGGAGATTCATGAGGTGGATCTATCATGTTGAAACAAGGCACACTAGTTTGGGACCTGGACCAAGGAACAGAACAAGTCTGTGGAGTGATCAAGTTGTGGAGCCCCTGCATTTTATTAAGGACTAGGAGAACAGAAGACTTAATGCCTTCAAATTGAATTAAAAACCCTTGGAACAAATGTTTATCAGAGCCACCTGGTGTCTCAAAAGGAAAGAGTAATTAAGGAGTGTCTGAAACTACAGCTCCCAAGGAAAACAATAGACACAGCATTCTGATTCAAGTTGAATGAGCTACAGGTTTTTCTTAAATGTTTATATACTAAAAACATAAAGTACAGCTTTTGGGATTAACAATATTTGTTTACCATATTCTATATATATATATATATATATATATATGTATAGTAATACATTGTTTAATTGTCTTTACAGTTAGAAATGCAGTTTCATGTGAGGGCATATTTTTGGGGGAAGGGGGTTCAAATTATTTTCATCATGGGCACAGTACTTGATAAGCAGAGCCCTTTGACGATAAAGTGTATTTTTTTTTTTAAGTTTGCGAAGTAGAGTTGCCATGCACATGTTAAAAATACCAGCTGCAATTAACAACTACTTGTAGAAGCAAAAGGCTGGGTGTGTTTTTTTTCCTACTTTCTTTTCATGATATTATAAACTGAGCCAGGAAAAAAGTAAGACTGAACAGATCAGAGCTGACATTAAAAAATGTGATGTTCCTAAGATCTGTTGCACGCTCTGTGGTTTCAATTTTGTGGGAAGGGCATGAGGTGGATCCATCAAGATGGAACAACTATCAGAGCTGCCGTCTCCCTGGACATGCCATGTAACACTCATTTAAAATAACACAAATGTAGTTTCACATTTTTTCTATGAGGGGAAGCAAGAATATGAACCAGCATGGTTAACAAATACATTGATTGACACCTGTGAATGAAACATAGAAACATAGAATTTGATGGCAGATAAGGACCGCTTGGCCCACCTAGTCTGCCCATTTCCCTACCTGATGGATACGCTGCAGATTCTAGTTACTCAACAGCTTACTTCCTCCTACCCCCCACTAGAATTGCCTTATGCCCGTCCCATGCATTCTTGAATGCTCCCACTGTTTCTGACTCCACAACCTCCTCAGGAAGGCTGCTCCATGCATCCACAACCCTCTCTTTGAAAAAATACTTTCTAATATTACCTCTGAACTGTCCCCATCTTCAAATTGTGCACTCTTGTTCTTGTATATCTCCTCTTCTGAAAGATGCTACCCTCTTGTACTTTGTTAATTCCCTTGAGATACTTGAAAGTTTATATCATGTCCTCCCTCTCCCTCCTTTCCTCAAGGGTATACATATTAAGCTGCTTTAGTCTCTCCTACTATGTCTTCTGGTGCAGACCCTGCACCATTTTGGTTGCCCTCCTCTGACCAGCCTCCACTCTGTCTATGTCCATGCAGAGATGGGGTCTCCAGAATTGCACACAGTACTCCAGATGGGGTCTCACCAACTGTCTGTATAGAGGGATAACACCTTCCTGTTTTCTACTGTTGATGCCTCTCCCTATGCATCCCAGTATCCCCCCAGCCCTCCTTACTGTCTTCTCACATTACTTGGCCAACTTTAGGTCATCTGATATAAATACTCCTAGGTCTCTTTCAATTTTTGTTGTTGTTATTAACTCACCTCCCATTGTGTACTCTTCCCCTGGTGTTGTGCTTCCCAGATGCATTACCTTGCACTTCTTTGCATTAAATCTGAGCTGTCACATATTTGACCATTCCTCCAACCTTGCCAAGTCCCTTTTCATCCTTTCCACCCCACCTTGTGTATCAACCCTGTTGCAGATCTTTGTGTCATCTGCAAAGAGACATACCTTTCCTTCCAGGTGCTCTCCAATGTCACTTATAAAGACATTAAAGAGGACCGATCCCAGTACTGAACCCTGCGGTACCCTGCTAGTTACCCTCCTTTCTTCACTGTGGACTCTGTTTACTATTACCCTTTGCATCCTGTTGTCCAGCCAGTTGTTTATCCAGACTACCACCTTGAGACCCACTCCAAGGCTAGCTAACTTGTATATTAATCTTTTGTGAGGGACTGTGTCAAATGCCTTGCTAAAATCTAGGTAGGCCATCTCCACAGCCCCTCCCTGGTCTGCTACTTTGATCACTCAGTCAAATAAATCTATTAGGTTCATCCGACATGACCTTCCTGCTGTGAAACCATGCTGCCTTGGGTCCTGTGCCCCCCCCGGCCTCTAGGTACTCGATTATTTCCTTCAGAAGTGATTCCATCATTTTCCCTACCACTGAAGTCAAACTAACTGATCTGTAGTTTCCTGTCTCTGCCCTGTTCCCACTTTTGTGAAGTGGAATCACATTTGCCCTCCTCCATTCCTCAGGTACCACGCCATCCTCCCATGATTTGTTAAAGATATTATTCAGTGGTGTTACTAGTTCTTCCCTTGGTTCTTTTAGAATTCTTGTGTGAATCCCATCAGGCCCCATTGCTTTGTATACCTTCAGTTTCAAGAGTTCTTTCATAACCCTTTCCTCTGTGAATGGACTGGTACTGACCCCCCTATTCAGAGTTTCTCTCTTGTTTGATTTAGGTACTTCCCCCTCCTCTTCCAGTGTGAATACTGAGCAGAAATATTCATTTGGCATCCCTGCTTTTTCACTGTCACCCTCTCCCCACATTTCCCTCCCCCTTATCACATCTCTGTATCCCTCCCTTGGTCTTTCTTTGCTCCCTAATGTACATACAAAAGGCTTTATTCTCCTTCTTAACAGAGTTGGCTATCTTTTCCTCAGTTTTTGCCTTTGCTATTTTGACTGCCTTCAGTACCTACTTCTACTTTAACTGATAAAGTTCTCCGTCCTGTTCCTTCTGTGTTTCCTTATATTTCCTGAATGCTATCCTTTTCTCCTTAACTGTCCCTGCCACCTCTTTTGAGAACCATAGTGTTTTTTCCTTCATTTTGTTTTGTTGATTTGCTTCACACAGAGGCTTGCTGCCTCTGCGATGGCTGTTTTCATTATTCCCCATTGTTCCTCCACCCCTCCTTCTTGCCTATTTGCTAGTGCTTTTCTGAGGCACTCTCTCATTTTCCCAAGGTCAGACTTCCTAAAGTCCAGTACTCTTATTTTTGTATGGCTTGACTCTATGGCTGTATTTATTGTGAACCACACTGTTTGCTGGTCACTTGTTCCTAGATGGCTACCCACTTCTGAATCTGAGATCCTTTCTCCTTCCCCATCTGAGAGTACCAGGCCTAAGATTGCTGTCTCCAGAGTGGGTTCCAACACTAGCTGTCTGAGGCATGCCCCCTGTAGGACATCAAGAATGACCCTGCTCTTGGAAGTGCCTGCAGCAAAGGTACTTCAGTTAACATCTGGCATATTCAGGTCCCCCATCAACAATATCTCCCCTTTTTCTGCCATTGTAAGCATACTTTCTATCATTTCCTTGTCCATTTCCTCCCCCTGAGATGGGGGTCTGTATACAATCCCCATGCGGATTGTGGTGCAATTGTCTGTCTCCAGGGTGACCCATAGTGACTCATCAACTTTCTGTTTGTTCTTTAGTTCTGTTGCTTTAATCCCTTCCCTTATATAGAGAGCTACTCCTCCTCCTCCTCCTCTTTTACCCACCCTGTCCCTCCTGTAGACTGTGTATCCTGGTATGTTGACATCCCAGTCATGGTTCTCTGTGTACCACATTTCAGTGACTGCTACAATATCCAGGCATTCCTCTTCCAACAATGCCACTAGTTCAGGGAGCTTGTTGCACAGACTGCAGGAATTGGTACTCATCACCTTCCACTTATTTTTTTATGGCCTTACCTCTTTTAGCCCCATCCCTGTCCTTACTGCCCTTTTCTGCATTTAACCCTGTCCTGCTACCTACTGACTTCCCTACCTTGGTGTTTACCTCTCTAACTACTGTGTTTTGTGGGGGAAGACTGGGATTTCCCTGCTCCTTTTCAGTGCCTCCCCTCTTGGCTAGTTTAAATGCTTGCAAAGGAAGCATTTAAACCCGTCACCTAGGATCCTAGTCCCCAACCAGATGGATGCAGACCATCACGTCAGTATAAGCCTGCATCCCACCAGGTGGCTCCCCATTCCCCAATGAAGCCAAAACCCTGAGCTCCACATCAGTTTTCCAAAAATTAATTGAATCCCATGATGCGGAATATCCTTGCCTCATTCTTGCCATAGACAGGCAGCACCTCCGAAAAGGTTACCATACATGCTACTTGTCTTAGGCCCCTCCCCAACTCCACAAACTCCTCTTGCACAGCTCTGATCCCATTCACAGCCAGGTCATTTGTCCCTAGGTGGACAATGACATCCATCTCCTTCCCCTAGTGCAGCTCCTCCCATGATCCTGAGGATTCACTTCCTGTCCCTCCAAGCTGTCACACCAGGCAGGCACCGTTACCTCCCTATCCCCTTCTTTCCCCACTTCTACCCCCTAATGATTGAGTCCCCCAACAGGAGTTGTTTCCTTCCCCTGTGGGTTCTCATGCCGCCCTCCTGTAGGTCTCCTTTGTGGAGGTTCCCAGCAATTCCTTGGTCTCCACTGTGGGTGCCTCCATAGAGGAACCACTATTTGCCAGACCAGCATATGAATTGTGGAGAGGTACAACTGGAGAGATGCACCTCTGTTCCACCACCCTCTCCCTCCCTGATCCCACCTTGGTCCAACCACTTTTTCTTGGCAACCTTTGAGGTAGCACTGGTAGCCCTGGTTGTCCCTGGGTGGGGAAGTGGTTTCACAAATCCTAGCCAGGTCAGCCTGGAGATGGGCAACCTCCTCCCTCAGACCAGAGAGGTACCTGCAAACAGGGCAGCATTGCAGCCTCCAGAATGTCTCCCAGAACACTGCTGCCTCACAGCCATTGAATTGCACCACTCCTATCTTGACTTATTTTGTGTCCTCTTCTCCTGTTGCTTTGTATGCTTACTGTGTCCTCCCGCTATGTATTTTTACACATACTTTCCTACTGCCTATATGCCCTTACAGCTCTCACCCTTTCTGTTCTGGGACAGCTGAACTTCCTGTAGTCTACAGTAGTCTCTTTCTTCTGTGCTTGGATTCAGACCTCCAGCAGCCAGGGGGGTAGAAAGAGATATTTTTTAGGTTCCTTCAAGGTTGATGAAACTAACGTGTCTCAGTGATCCTTCCCTTTCTACTGCCAAACATAAAGTTCCCATTGTTGGTAAAATCCGGTGGCTATAAAAGTAGAACTGACTTAGGGTGTGAGGGTGGAGGGGTGGGAAGGAGGAAGGGAAATTAGTAAAAAAAATCTGTAGATCTAGACTGCTGTTTTTTGCTCTGAAAGCAAAGTTCTCCTCTATCAAAACAGCAGGGAGCAGTAATTGGAGAAACCTGCTTTTGTACTCCTAAGCCACACCCCAATTAGATTCACCCTCTGTTCCTGACTCAGTAAATTAAGTTGATACAACCCCCTTCCTCGGAGAAACACACAGTGACTTTCTTCTTTTTTTTACTACGTGAGACCCCCTTCTTCTAATAAAGTATATGTTTGCTTAATCCAACAGGCACTTACTCCTGCTGAGATAGAAGTGATTTATCAGTAAAACAATCTGTAGTTCTAGACTTCTGTTTCTTGCTCTGAAAGCAAAATTCTCCTCTGTCAAAAGACTAGAAAGCTGTAATTGGAGACACCTGCTTTTGTACTCCTAATCCACACCCCAATTAGATTTACCCTCTGCTCCTGACTCAGTAAATTAAACTGATACAGCCACCTTCCTCAGAGAAACACACAGTGACTTTCTTCTTTTCTTTTTAATAAAATGAGACCCCCTTCTTCTAATAAAGTATATGTTTGCTTAATCCAACAGGCACTGACTCCTGCTGAGATAGAAGTGATTTATCAGTAAAAAAATCTGTAGTTCTAGACTGCTTTTTTTGCTCGGAAAGCAAAGTTCTCCTCTGTCAAAACAGCAGCATGAGTGGGGAGGGGCATTCTTTTCTAACATTCCTGGTGGTTTTATACTCCCTGGAACCTGCTAGTCAGTTTTTTTTATTGCATCTTGTCCCAGGCAATCTTCACAGAGTGAAGTTTGCTCTGTTGTTTAATAGTTCTGGTGGAGGACAGTGTCTTGTTACATTGTCTTTTGTTTCAAATTAATCACAGACATTATGGCAGCCAAAGGAGACACACTTTGAGTCTTAGGGTATGTACAGCATAATTAATAAGTTATCATATGCATAATCTTTCCATTCGTGTTATTGCTAGACATACTGCAGTTAGCTTGGCTTGAGGAAGGGTGAACATGGTCAGGACCCCTTAGCAATTGAGATGCATATGCAGCAAATAAGTCCAGATGTGCTAACTGCCTGCTGAATAAGGAAGGGTTTCAGGAATCCAAGGAATGATTACGGGGGGGGGGTTGATGGTCATCAAAATGGAAAGGGATCTTGGGGTAATCATATTGGATGACCTAAAGGTGGCTAAACAATGTACCAAAACTGTGAGGAGAGCCAGTGGAATGCTATGATGCATAGGTAGAGGTATCACCAGCAGAAGGAAGGAGGTGGTGATGCCACTGTGTAGATCACAGGTGAGGTCTCATTTGGAATATGATGTCCAGTTCTGGAAGTCACATTTCTGTCATGTAAGCTATAAGACACAATTGGGATGTGCATTAGACAGTTCTAATGCACGGCTAGGGGGATGTAGTGATACACGAGACCACAGGCCGAGTGCATCCAGTCCCCTAGCCATACATTAGAACTGTCTAATGCACATCCCCGGAGTGGCTTATTGCACTTACAAAATGGGCTTGTGTATTCTAAATGGGGGGTTCTAGTTTTAGCTGTGCATTAGACACATCTAATGCACGGCTAACAACCAATCAGATTGCTTGAAATCCTTTGCCGATTTTATAAGTAACTTTAAATCACAAATGGGTTAAATGGTTCTATTTTAGATTTCTGTCCCTTTCCTCTACTTCCCTCACTGGTTATGCATAATCTTTCCATTCACGTTATTGCTAGACATACTGCAGCTAGCTTGGCTTGAGGAAGAGTGAACATGGTCAGGACCCCTTAGCAATTGAGATGAATATGCAGCAAAAAAGTCCAGATGTGCTAACTTACCCTGTAACTGTTAAGTGTCACAGTTTGCATTTTCTTCTTGAAATGGTTTATTTTGCATTTATGTTTATTTTAAAATATTTAATATTCTGACCATGTGGTTATGTCATGGATCATAACTGATTTCCAGCCTTAACCCCATCCCCCGTGCTCCAAGTTGCATAGAAGATAGTGCTTGTAGTCAAATCTAATCATTTTGCCACTGTGTTCTGGTGTGTTCTGGTGTGTGTGTGTGTGTGTGTGTGTGTGTGTGTGTGTGCTTTTGATTCAATTGCTTATGCCACATGGAAAACAGTGCTTGTAGACAATCTAATCATTTCACAGCTGTGTTCTGGTATGTGTGTGTGTGTGTGCATGTGTGTGTGTGTGCATTTCTCTGAGGCTGTTCTTGCAACCTAGGAAAGGTACTTCCCCAGACATAGCAGCAGTACATTGCATAGCGGATATAAAATGTCAGTAAGCAGGTCATGCAACAGATGTGCCGAGCAGTTACTGAAGCAAGAAATGTACAGCTGTCGTTTTTTTACATCCTGTTCAAAATGTGCTTTTACACCTGTGGTGCCAAATGGCACATTTGCTGTGCAAAATCTCCTTTCGGCAGATGAACTGATAGTGTCACTGTTCATGTGGTGGGGTCCCAAAGCCCATGCTGAAAACTTGGAGTGAAAATACCAAGAAATTCCCAGGGCATTAGGGTTTCTAACTATAACACCCTGCACTGTAGGGACTGACAGGCATCAGGGGTGTGACTTGGGAATGTCAACAGTAATGCTCATGCCATTCCACCCCATCCCCACCCTGCAGCCAATAACAGGCATTGAGGTGTGCCTTTGACTCTTTAGCCCCAAAGTTCACTCCATTATCTTATACTGTACCCATTTCAGCATATTTCCTTATGGAATGGAGTGAGTGTAAAGTCTGAAAACCCCAAGGCACACTTCGACTCTTGTCTGTGTCTGCAGGGTACAGTGAGGTGAAATAGCGTGAATGTCATGGGCAATGACCCAAAGGCACACTGCAATGCCTGTCCATGTCTGCAGGGTGGGGGCGAGGTTGGCATCACTTCAATACTTCACTGCCATTCCTATTCTGCCTGTCGGTCTGTGTGTGTGTCTGTCTCTCTCTCTCTCTCTGTCTATATGTCTATGTAATTATCTATATTTCTATTAACTGCATGTATCGCTATTTTTGCCTATTTCTAAAACAAACCTGCATATCACATTTGCCTGCATTCTGAGCTCATACTCATGAAACTGTACATATTTGTACTCCACTTCTGTGTAGATCTCACACTTTCCTAAAATTCCCATTATTACAAACATAACTGCCTTGCCCTTATCAAAAGCGACCCCCTCTGAAAGTTAATATAACATTTTCTCTAACAGTCCATCATCATCGCACCTGACTTCCTGACATCAACACATTGCTTAACTATAACTTACATCACCTCATGGACAAAAACCCTGTTTCTCATTAAAAAAAATGTAAATAATCCCAAGGCTGAACATATGCCAGCCATTACTTTTTCATGTACTGCCACCTTCTGTACCATCATGGGGAGTTGCATATGTTTCCCTTGATGCTTTGCATCATTGGGATATGTGCAATTGTGTTTTCTTTAAAATTTGGCTGTCTGACCAATATCATCCGTGATAACACATGCATCAGTGGCATTTGCGCTGGGGTTCTTTTGTAAGCTTCCTGTTCCTTCCATTAAAATGTACACCTCCACATATTTTCCTAATAATGTGTATTCCTTCCTTAGAACAGAAACTAAAACAAATCGTACGACTTACAAATCATTGTGTTGTTTCTCCATACCTCGTTAACAATTCTACACAACTTCACTAACTTAATTATGCAGCCACAGAGGATCTGACCTGATTTTGTTTATTACTGAAGTCATATGCATGAAAACAGGATCTTTGTTCCTTGGCAGTTCATCAGTTCCTGTTGCTTATTCTCTACCTGATAGCATAATGCTTTGCTTGTAACATCACAATTACTCCCCTGACCATAGACTGTGATGTCACAACAGGGGATTAGAACCTCAACTTTGGAATAAGCTGTAGGGTGAAACAAACTCTCAGGGATGAGTATCCTGTTTTTGTGAAAGGTTCCTCAGTAATAAATAGGAGATACTGTAGGAGAAATCTGTGAAAGATATATAACATGCAAGTTGAATTGTGTTTAAATATTAGATTTTCTAAAGTTTTCCTAGATGCATCATTGGCTCTTCAAGATAGTACATGTTGAGCTCCCTGAGCCTCTCCTCATAGTTGTTGCCCTGCTGGCCGGATCATCTTGGTTATCCTTCTCTGAACTGTCTCAAACAAGTTGACATCCTTCTTAAAATATGGAGACCAAAACTGCAACCTGTACTACAGATGTGGTCTTACCAGTGACCGGTACATCTGTAGAATAACCTCCACCTTCCTGATGGCAATTCTTCTGGCTATGCAACCCAGTACCTGATTAGCTTTGGTTGCTGCTGTCTTGTAGTGTGCAGAGTATTTCAGGGCACTTGTGATTTTCACTCCCAGGTTCTTTTCTTCCTCTGACCTGACTACCTGTACTCCACCCAACCAATAATTGGTCCCCAGATTCTTCACCCCAAAGTGCATAACTTTGCAATTTTTGGCACTGAATCCCAGCTGCCATGTGCCAGACTCCTTTTCTAACCTGGCCAGGTCCTGCTTGAGTTCCTGTATTCACTCTTCCGTGTCCACCCCCCCACAGAGCATGGTATCATCCATGAACAGTCAGATTTAACCCTTGGTCCCATCCATGATGTCACATATGAAGATGTTAAACAACACCGGACTGAGCTCTGAACCCTGTGGAACCCTATGGGTCACAGGCCTCACTTCTGAAAATTATACAGAAACATAGAAGTTGATGGCAGATAAGGACCGCAAGGCCTATCCAAGCTGCCCATTTCTTTTTCTACCATATAAATGTGCCATTGACCTTTGCTCTGTCAGTGGCCTATCTATTCATGCTCATCTGTATTGCTCCCTTATGCCTATCCCATGCCTGTTTGAAGCCCTGCACTGTATTCATAGCCACCACTTCCTAAGGTAGGCCATTCCATGCATCCACCACCCTTTCTGTGAAAAAAGAATTTCTTCACATTCCCCTTAATTGGCCTCCCTCTAGTCTCATGCTGTGTCCTCTTGTCCTACTATTTTTCTTTTATTTAAACATGTTAGACTCTTTCACCTTGTTAATGCCCTTAAGGTGTTTGAATGTTTCAATCATAACACTTCTCTCCCTCCTTTGCTCAAGGGTATACATATTGAGCTCTGTTAATCTGTCCTCACATGTCTTCTGATGCAGTCCCTGCACCATTTTGGTTGCCCTTCTCTGGGCTGCCTCAATTTGGTTAATGTCCTTGTGAAGGTGTGGCCTCCAGTACTGCATGAAGTACTCCAGATGGGGCCTAACCAGTGTCTTGTAAAGAGGGATTATTACCTCCTTCTTACAAGTTGTGATACCTCTACTAATACACCCTAACATCCCCCTAGCCTTACCTACTGCTTTAGAGGTCTGCTTGGATGATTTCATGTTATCGGTGATGATGGTGCCCAAGTCTCTTTCTTCCTTTGTGACTGCCAGCAACTCCCCTCCCAGACTATAGGTGGCTTCAGGGTTTCTCTTCCCTATGTGCATGATCTTGCACTTCTTTGCATTAAATCCCAGTTGCCACTTTTCTGACCGTTTTGCTAGTTTATTCAGATCTCTTCTCATTCTGCCCGCCCATCTGGATCATCTACTCTGTTGCAGATCTTGGTGCCATCTGCAAACAGGCAAGCCTTACCCTCTAGTCCATCTGCAATGTAGCTAATGAAAATATTGAAGAGGACTGGCCCCAGGACTGATCCCTGAGGTACCCCACTTGTGACTTGCATCTCTTCTGACTGTATACCATTTACCACCACTCTCTGTTTTCCGCCCATCAACCAGTTTGCCACCCAGTTGACCAACTTCTGACCCACCCCGAGCCTACCCAGCTTATTTATCAATCTTCTATGTGAAACAGTGTCAATAGCTTTGCTGAAGTCAAAGTAGGTAACATCAACTGCTCCCCCTTGGTCCACCACTCTGGTTACATAGTCAAAGAAATCTATGAGATTAGTTTGACAGGACCTTCCTTTTGTAAACCCATGCTGTCTTGGATCCTGTGCCCTTATGGATTCCAGGTGTTGCACTATCCTTTCCTTAAGGAGTGCCTCCATAATCTTGCCCACTACTGAGGTAAGACTGACTGGTCTGTAGTTCTCTGCCTCTTCCCTGCTACCACTCTTGTGGAGCAGGATCACATGAGCCCTTCTCCAGTCTTCTGGGATCTCTCCAGTGCTCAGAGACTCACTAAACAGTTCTGCTAATGGCTCTGCTAGTTCCACCCTTAGCTCCTTAAGTACCCTGGGATGTATGCCATCAGGTCCCATTGCCTTGTCCACCCTGAGCTTAGCAAGCTCTTGTAGGACCCTTTCTTTTGTGAAGGGAGTGACTACCACCCTTTTGTTTCTATCCTGTGACCAACTTATAACCTATCACATGAGCTTAGAGGGCTTCTCAGGTCCTCTAGATCTAGCTGCCTGACCAGTCTCCTATAAGACACAGGATCAAAGGCATTGCTGAAGTCCATATACACGACATCAACCACTTGACCTTTGTTCACCGTGCTAGTAACCCAGTCAAAAAAATCAATTAGGTTAGTTTGGCAGAACCTCCCAACACAAACCCATGCTGTCTCTTATCCTGGACCCCATTTTCCTCCAGAAAGCCAATCAGTCTCTCTTTCAGGATGGTCTCCATCAACTTACCCTGATGAGGTCATGCTGACTGATCTGTAATTGCTTGGTTCATCCCTCCACCCACTTTTATGGAGAGGCACCGCACATTCCATCCTCTAGTCCTAGGACACTTTTCTGTGCACCAGAGAGGTGTTAAACATGTCTGCCAGGGGACATATCAGAACCTCCTTCACTTCTGTAAGGCCACTGGGATGCATGACATCTGACCCTGGTGATCTGTTTGCCTTTTAGGACCTTAGGCTCTTGAGTACCCTGCAAGCTTGAATTTTGCCATCCCAACTCTGTTCCCCCCAGTCCCCACAATAAGATTTATCTGTGCCTGTTCCATGCATGCTTGAAACCATTGAGTGTTTACACCTCCACCACTTCCACTGGCAGTCTATTCCAAGCATCTACCACTCTTCAGTGAAATAGTAAATCTTTACATCCCTCGTAAACTCCATCTCCCTTCCACAGTGTACATTTTGAGATCCCTCAGTCTCTCCTCATAGGGTTCTCATGCAAGCCCTGCACTGTTTATGTTGACCTGCTCTGCAGTACCTCCACCTTGTCTTATGTCCTTTCTGAGGTGTGACCTCCAAAACTGGACACAGTACTCCCGGTGGAGTCTCACCAGCGAGCAATACAGTAGCAATACAAGAGGAGAGTCAAGGAAAAGGGATTGCACCTCCAAAAGGGCATATGGAGCATGGGTTGCATGAGAAGACCTATGAGAAGAGATTGAGAGATATCAACATGCATAACATGGAAGAGAGGAGAGAGATAGGTGACATGATACAGATCTACTAGTAGCAATTGTGGACAATCTGGTCTGAACAAGAGGAGAGTGGTTATGTGGGCACTCCTTTGATAATCCCTCAAGCTCAAGTATGTCAAAAGCCTTGGTGGGTCATTGTCCGAATCGGTCATGGTATAGGGAAGTAAATGCAGTTACATTACATTTTTTATCTATATAGTTGCTTTAAGGGTGGGGTTAAGAGGATGTGGGTATGCGTTTCAGTTGGACACAGCTACACTAGTACTGTAAACTATAACTGTGTCTTGAGTGGTTTATTGATGTGACCATAGATTTGGGAAAGTCATCCAAGGCAGATTCAAGGAACAGATGTGATGAAACGTAATGATGAATATAGTCCAAAAACTCCAGCTATTTTGAATACTGCACTCCAACCTCTAACAATGTCATCCACAACATGAGACATCTAATGATGCAGTCAAGATGCACAGAAGTAGGCCACATTGTTCAACTATACAAACAACAAGAGAAATACATCACACACACACACAACCTAGAACATAATTAGGTTAGTGGAAGTTAATGACACCCTCCACTATACTGACACTACCACTACACTGACACAACTGGGCACATGTGTTGGTAATTGAAACAAATAGGAATGTGTGGCCCAGCGGTGTGATGGACAAAGGAACTGACTAGACTACATCACAACTGGCTGCAATGGTGAGCAGAGTACAGCAAGGGAAACAGCACCTCGATGACCTGATGGTGGGCAGAGGGTGGATTGAATGTCTGTAGGACAGATTGCCTCCTTTTGGAGAGGGGTGAATGAGGCATCTTGGCTGTAACAACATGTGAAAGTGGTGTCTGGCACAAGACCACGACACTGGGAATGTGTAAGCAGAGGATGCAACAGCGTGACTGAATGACTGTGGCCACCGAAGGTAAAAAATTAAAGAAAAGGTATCATACTGCAGCACAGTGATATGACAAACACACACAGGCAACACACAGATGACTGGAAACCTACTGACAAGTCTTGTGACAAAACATGGAGCCGGTAAATACCAGAGAAACCAAATGCCAGTAAAATGGAGATGAAGATATACTGACTACATGGACGACATGGTATGCACAGATGCCACTTCACCAGCACCAGAGATGGAAAAATAAGTGCAAAATAACACAGTACCATGTAAGGTACTGATGGGACCACTGTTATGGACATGAGCATGCACACAAAGTGATAGACATAAAAGCCCAAATAGTGCAGCACTTTCTGCATGTCCTGTTGAAATCATAAAGCCACTGATATGGAGATAGTGGATATAGGACCGTAACTGAACATTTTTGATGTACTCTGCTATAGGCCATGTAACAGAACCCAACATGAAAACACATATAAAGTAAACAAATACATATCTATAATTGCAACAACCTCCACCCATGATGAACAAAGACAAACCAACCCTATACCCCCAATGTAGAGCCTGTCAGCCCAATTGAAATTGTGTGCCCAATCAGCTTCCAGCAGTACTAGTGGCTGCTTGGTAGCCAGAGAGCTGAGTGACCACTACACAGTGTGACGTAGAGAGCCAGCTCTGAGTGCTCAAGTGCTGTATTAATTTTTGTTATTACATATAAAATATGTGACGGGAAGGGTCATTTCAAGGAAAAGGCTGTCTTACTGTAACTGACACATCAAGACCCCCCAGGGTTAAGTTCAAAGGACAGGAGGTATTTTAAACTGCAGAGATCTGGGGTGTAATTACCTTGTCAATTTGCTTTCATCCCAGGAAATAAGATTAGCCATTCCTAATGCCCTCAGGGAGATCCTTTGACTTTCATAGTTGCCAGGGAAGGACTTCTGGGGAGGGTGTCGAAGAGAGGCCAGAATGGATATTGAAGAGGTTTGATGTCTGAGCCAGGGATGACCCAGACGATTCTGGAAGGTCCAATATACATTTCCAGGGAACTCTTGAATTACATGAATACCCTTTGATGTGTAGATACCCAGGGCCCAGACGAGGTTTAGGAGTGAAATACACTTCTGATTTAAATACAGTGACTTACAGTACATCAAAAGACTGTTTATGTGTGTGTGTGTAGCAGAGCACAAACCAGTTCTGACCAGTTAACCTGTGAAGAGGAAAGTCAGTGAGGTCATCTCATATGTTTTTTTTTAATATTTTATTTGGAGACCCTGTACTGTAAAATATAGAGTTTGATTCACCAAGGTGGAGTTAGTGACCTCATGAGAAGGCCGGCTCAGAAGTGTGTTTAAGTGCTGAAAGAACCTGACAGAGACACACAAGAAAATATTTCTGACTGACACTAGTGAATATTATCTGACTGAGGGAGAGTCATCACAGCACTGAAAAAGAGTAAGAGTAGACTAGTCTAAATGTATGTATTGTAGGAACTGTACTTTTTCCTGTTTGTTTTAAGGCTGTATGTGTTGGGATATATATATAATTTGTTCTGTAATTATTGTTCTGTTTTGATATTTTTAAAGTAAAGATATTTTTTTACAAACAAAACTGCTGGAGTGCCTTGACAATTCTTTTTATTTTAAGTGAAGCTTTTAAAGGTTAGAAGTACACTGTGTATGGGCATATTGTATACCAAACTGGGAAATGGATAGAGTTCTCTAAAAGTCTTACATTGAGTTCTAAGGGTTCCTTTGAAAGACGTGGTTGGGTGCCCGTAGGCAAAGATATCTGGCCCCCGAAGACAGAATTATCTAAGCCTGATGATTGGGTATGATAACAAGAGGTTATCAGTTTGAATCCCTTCAGAGATTGAGACTAAGGTGACTTGAACCCACAAAACAGACAAGAGGGTTACCTTGCCTGTTCACTGTACACAAATCATATACTCAGAGGTTAGCACTTTGGGAGTAGAGGGCTGACTGGCTAAGCAAGTTTGTGACACACAGACCCAAAGTTGTCACTGTCAACTGCACTACACTGAAAAAGCAAGGAGCATGGTACCTGTTAGTCTTTGGAAACTGTGTACACCAACACCCAAACTCAGCCTGATACCTTCACAAGGGTGTCATGTTTGCAATATAAATGCATTTATAATAGAACTGTGTAATCTCTCAGCTGTTGTTGCCTAGAGATCCTAACAGTAGTGTTTTTTCTTGTATGGGAAATGAGTTTCAGGCACTGAGCTGGAGGATTTTTGATTGATCGCACAATCAAGGAAAGGTAATCAAATGGTTATAGCCTGTACATATTGGTGAAACAAGAGCGCTACAGGTTCAACTCCCACTAAAGCCACATTCTCACTATGTGACCATGAGCAGCCCAGTGATGCAATCCTATAACTCTGGTTCCCTAGTAGCTAATCTTTTGGTGGAGTAAGAAGCTGGAGTGTTGCTCCGGCATTTGCAGTAAGTTTTCTGTAGGAGCAGTCCACTCCACCACTGGCATTCCGTACAGCCCCCTCCCAACTTCATGCATAAAGAGTGAGTCACTGTATTGAGACACCATATGGAGTTCACTGCACTATATCCATGGGAACCAAAGTAAAATCTATAAAACTTTCCACTGACTACATTTTAATAATGGGCACAGTAATCCAAGGATCCAGGCTGCTTTAAAAAAATTATTGCTGACTACGTTTCATCCAAGCTTCTTTGTGCCCACAAAGCAAAATAAGCAGCTATGGTTTCAGATGCATATTTACTATGATAATTGAAACACCACACACAGTCTGGTGCACTAGCCCTGCGTAACACATAAAAAACTATCCACATTAGTGCTGTCTACATTTTATTGAAGTGCTTTACATAGAATGGAGACATACAGCACATAATGCTGTTAACGTAGTTAATGAGCAGACCCGATTTAATCAGTACAGAAACGTGTGTGAGTGTGCACGCCACACTGAATGTGCAAGGAGTGCATGCATGAGTTACTCTCGCACTTGGGAACGTGGGTGGACCACGTGGGGCAGAGAAAACATTACAAAAAAGAACAAAATGGTTACAAAGTTGCACCAAAAGGACAGGCAGCACATACAGAACATTCGTGATGAACATTCAATAGTAGTAGTTAGTTCCAAAGAGGTAGGCTGAAATTTCACTGATTAGGGTTTGACAGTGTCATGTTAATTATAGTTTATTGCTTTCAAAATGTGCTTGTCGTGGAGTGAACCTAAACTTCTTGGAAAGCCATATTTCAAGAAAATGTATTGCTTTTATTGTGCTAGTTGTTACGTGACTCCAAATTGTTTATAAACTGTTTTATGAATTGCTTTTAAAATTTGCTGGGTGGGTGGGTGGGGGAGAAACTGTTGAAAACCCTTTTAATGACAGTGTGTTGTTTTTAAAATGTAATTGTTGTGAAGTAAACCCAGACAGTACTGAAAGTCATTTTTCATAAAAGTTTGTTGCTTTTAAAAGGTGAGTTGCCTGTTAAAAGGCAGCCCCCAGTGTCTGAGGTTTCCTGACCAAAAGGTAAGTAAGGAAAGGGCCTGTGGAACTAGGAGGGGCAGGAAGTGTAGGAGGGGAGGGGTGGGGGTATAGATAGAAGAGAAGAGCATGGATGGAAAGCAAAGAGGAAGGGCAGATCATGGGAAGAAGGATGGCAGAAGAGGGGAAGGGGACAGGGAATCAAACACAGAGATTGGAGGAGGGGAGCAAGGGGAGGCCGCTGAGGAAAGGGCTATAGAAAAAGGAAGTAAGACTGGGATCAGCAGTCATTTTGCCAGACAGTGATTTGGGAGTAAGTTGCTGGCTTCTAGCACTTCATTTGGCGCAAGGTGACTGTAGGAGTAAGGGACTACATACTCTAGGTAAGATGGGAGAAAGGATGGTGATGGTGGCTTTTTTTACTGATGGTTGGATTTTTATGTAAGGAGGGATCTTCTCAGAAGACTGGTTGCTAGATTAGAATTAAAGGCTTGAGACTGGGCTGGGTGCTTTTCGGACTTGCAGAAGGTACTGGGAGGTGGCCAGGTTTACTGATTGGGGAGAAAAGGGAGATAAGTTATGGTGGGTTTGCATGGGAGATACCTTGTTGTATAAAAAAACAAAAAGGGAAAATATATACATACACATAGTTAGGTAGAACATGCCTCAAGAAACAAAGAATGGAGACACGGGATGGTAGATGTTTCAATTAATGTGTGCCTCCTGCGCTGGCGGTTGAAGTATGAGGGAAGAAGTGGGGAGTGCCTATCCCCAGAGCAGTGTTTAAAAAAGAAAAAGGGAGAGAAGGAGCCATCTAGAGCCAATGGTGGGCCCAGAATAGGCAGCAGTCCTTTCCATAGCTGCAGGAAGCACTATTGGGCAGTGGGGATGGCGTGGATGCAATTGTTTTCACAATTGCTCCTGCATGGTTGTCTGGTGGGTTGAAAATAGGAGTTTGTTATTATGGGGAAAAATAAGAAAAGCAGGCATTGGTTCTCAGCTGCACATATGGCCTGCGGCAGAGTAGTTCATCAATGCAAAAAAACCAAAAACATTTTGGGTCATTGGGGGACGCTGCTGGGGGGGAGCACATGATGTGGAGGGCAGGCAGATTAGATGGACATGATACCTTGGTAGAGTCCTATAGACCAGACATTCAAGGAGACAGCAGAGGGGGACATGGAGTGCACTGTTGGCATTGCCAGTGATTTGGGCTGTGTCAGGGTTTGTGAGCCCAGTAAGGAGAGGGCAAGTTTAAAAAAAAACAAGAGGGGAGAACAGCAGGCAGAAGTAGGGTCAGTTTGCTGGCACAATTTGTCACTGGAATCGTTCCCTTTTCCCCCATGCTGTAGTACTTATTTTCCAGACATAGGCAATAGCTGCTTGCAGAGTATAAGGGGAGAAGGAGAGGGCTGTAGGAGCAAGCAGATCAATAGTGGGGAGTTGCATACAAGCAGAGGGACAGCAGTAGGCATTGCATTTAATGAGGTAGGAGTGGTTGTTGTGTGTTCTTGGGGTCAGGGAACTTGTGCAAGGGACAGGAGTGGTTGGGACAGGTATGTTTCAAGATGGCAGAGGCCACATGGGTTAGGCCAACAACACCTTGAATGAGGGAGTCGTTCCAATTTTATGAGCTTGGGGAGGTCTGGGGGGGTGGGTTAAGGCAGGCATATGTGCATGGCAAGAGTTGTCACAGTGGAATGGGCTGAGACAGGATGCATGCATGGGCAGACATCTTGAGTAAGGCTGACCACGCAACCCTGTGCTGCACAAAATGGCAGGCAGGAACACATGGAAAAGGGAGGATTCAGGGGGGATTGTGAGGCTATAAGCACATGTTCACAAGGGCTTGACATGTTTTTTTCTTTGGTGTCTACAGTGAATGCAGTCAGAGAGGAATACATCCCCACCCCCCCAAAAAAGCAAAATGTGCCGACAGGGTAGCTGACGGCAGCAATTGTATTTGTTTAGGTTTGGTGCTGCAAGCTGTTGGAGAGAGGAGCATGCACGCTCGGGACAGAAGTAATTTAAGACGTCATGACTCAGACTGTAGTAAGGCCAGCCATAGCAGATTATGTTAGTTGGAAAATGTTCAAGCACTGTTGTACACAGGCCAGGGAGTTTCCCATCAAAGCCACAGTATATAGCGGATGGGACTGCTGATGGGATCAAAATGATTGAACATGCAGATTCCAGGCTATTCAGGGGTCCACCAGTGATGTTAGGAACACCCCATACATGCACCCAGAAGTAGGATAGGAAAGTAGGTGGATCCTGGTATTTGCCAAAAAAAATATGTATAATTTGATGTACAGTAACAGTGTTTTTTTTCCTAGAGGGCTGGTAGGCAGTTCCATTCAGCAGAACATGTAGGAAAGGATTGGTTCATTGGGCAATATAGGAGTAGATAAATGTTCATGGGTAGATTTGCTTGGCTTAAATATGCAGGTGGCACAAGCATGCAGGTAAAAAAATAGAGCATAATTCAGAGATCAAAAGGGGGAGTTAGCATATACTGGCTTGAGATGGCTCTATGAGGGCAGTGGCTGTGCATTTAATAGTTTTAGTTACAGCCCTGGGTATTTCTTATCTGCTCTTTCTCAGGCATGTTGCTATGGTACAGAGGTTAATGCACTAGCACTAGGTATAGGTGTGCAATGCTCGGATTCCAAGCTAAGTGGAATATTATTCTGTACAACATTCACTAGAGTTTTAGTGACCTTAACAGTTTTGATGTCCAATTTTGGCTTTTAGCCGATCTGGAAGGTTGGGGCAGAGACTGAGATTTGATTATGGTAAATAAAAGAGGGAAGTATTAGAGTTTTTTTCTGGGGCACAAAACCTGCATCAGGATTGAGCCTGGCACAATGAGCAAGGGGAACTGACACACCAAATCAATAATATCGGATACACATTGAAAGGAGGAGCAGAGTTCAAATCGACGTTTGAATCGGGCCTTCCTTGGGAATTATCTTACAAAAAAAAGAAAGAAAGGCTTGGTGGAGATGTAAGGGAAACAAGAATAATTATGTGGGTAAAAGGTAAAAGGGGAGACTGTGGGAGGAGACATGAAAACCGGCAAGGTAAGATAATCTGTAAAATAAAAGGTGATGAGAGGTAGGGTAAGGCATAATAGGAATGTGGGCATGCATGTTAAAATTTGATTAAAATGTGACACAGTGTAAAGTATCAACAAGGCAATAAAGTAGAAAGTGGGGTGGAACATTTAAAAAAAAAGAGACATATGGAAGGGCAAAGTAGGTAACTCAGGGGTTCTTGGTGTACTTGGAGTGGCCATTTTGATGTTGGTTAGTTGGTGGTATGGTAGTGGCACAAAGCATATTGCTATATTAAAAAGAAACTGGCACAACTTGCCTTCTGCAGACTAGATATCTTCCTGTAGGGGCTTAATAAAAAAGTCCTGCTCTGTGGCACATGACAAGACTGTTTTGCATGCAGTGGAAGTGTTAATCTTACAAGGATCAATGGCTGTCTACAGAAATTCCATGATATGGATAGCATGCGGAATTAAAATGTTCAGTTGTCTGGGGGACATGTTCAGGTAATATTCATAATATGAGCAAAGCTTCAGTAACAGATGCCTGCTATACCCATATGGGAGAAAACTGCAGAAGGTATGCTTACAGATTCAGTGTCCTCTAGGGTGACAATATTATGGTTCCATATTCTCAATAATTCATTGAAGTAAACTGATTTCTCTATTATTATTATAGGAATGGGGGCAATATCCCTGATATGGCCACAGTTGTCTATGGAAACAAGCATTTTGGTACTCCGACTTTCAAAAAAAAAATTAAAAAGGTAAAATTGCGGTGCTAGTCATCTCTCTGTCAGTTTAAATGACATAAAGGAAAGCATTAACATTCCTAAAATCATATAGAGTCATGAGGTGGAGGGATTCACTCTTTACATTAATACTGTTTTACACTAGTTCATCTGGAAATTTGTTTTCCGGAAGGCACCAGGAATGGACAAATTTCTATATGGTAATTTTAAGTTCAGCCAATCATCGGGACTGGGAAAGGAGGAGTGACTTATTCTGAAAATTGTTCTTTGTTTTGACTTTGTCAGACATGCATCGAGGCAAAGGAAGACCTCAGGAGCAACAGGCACAAACCCCAGCAAGGATTTGATGCGACAGGGATGGCAAGCAAGAGGGATGTTGCAGCAAGGTTCAAGGTGGCAAGTAGAAGGGTGTAAGAGGGAACAGAGACACTGTCATTGTCACACTGGAGGGGAGAAGGAGAGACTGGATTGAAGAACTGGTGGAGCAACAAGGAAGCAAGGTTTAGGGGACATTCAGCAGGTTACAGGACTGTTTTGCAAAGTGGCACCTCAATGGTCGGTATGCGGCCCCCCCCCCCAACATGTAACACAGAGGGAGCCAAAAATTATGAGTTATGCAAAAGATAATGCCTGGTAAGGGCAGGTGGTGCTTAAGGGGTGTGGAGCTGATCTACAGGCTATTTTTACATTTTGCATTTCTGGCAAACCAGGGGTAAAAGGGTTACCCAGGGCTACTGTGGGGGGAAGGTAGCAGGGGGGCGAGGTCTGGAGGGAAGCAGGGGGCCAGGGGGAAGGCTGAAGGTGGACAGCAGCCAGTTGGCCATGGCCTGCGAAAGGTGGACTGTTGTTGGGGCAAAACAAAAAAGACAACAACAACAAAAATATGAGGGGCCACAGGGGCTGTAGAAAGGGGACAGCATTGGGGTGGCCAAGATTGCTACGGGGCAGCTGCTGAAGGTGAGCTGTGATGGTGACTGGGTTGGATGGAGACAAGAGGTCACAGGTACTGTGGAAGGTGGGTAATGGTCAGGGACCATGGTAGACCATGACTGGGCAAAGCAGACATGGGGATGGCCAATGGTAAGGGGCTATATGAATGAAGGGGAGAAGGATTCCCTTCTTTCAGTAGGACAACTTGCCCACCTGATCTAACATTAAGGGACTGAATGGGAGGAAGGGAGGGAATGTTTATAGGGGTTATATAAGGGGAGTGGGCTGTGAGAGGACGTGGGTTGCCAGAAGAGGGCAACAAGTGATGCTGAGGATGGACATATGAAGAGTTGCCAGATGAGGGCAACAGGGAAGGACAGTTGACAGTCATGGGAAAAGGGGTTGCCAAAAGAGGGCAACAAATGGTCATGGTCATATAAAGGGCAGAACAACACAGCAGCAGCACTTTAGGCATGCGCTAGGCACAATACGAGGAGGAGATGCCAGCATAGCCCAAACCTGGAAACAGTCAGCAGCACGGCCCCAGAAGGAAAGTCACTGAACTGGACACAGAATGGACCAGCGGTAGATGACCACACAATGGACAGAGCTGGACCAAAGGAGGGGGAGGCACACGCTGCCCAGAGGGAGACAGAGTCTGCACAATGCACACAGGGCAACAGTGGCCCCCAAGATGGGGGGCCACAGCCACAGGTGAGCACAGCACAGGGCCCACCAGCAGGGATGCACAAGGGACTCAGGAAACGTTGGCCACCACCCAGCTGCAGGGCCACAGGGAAGACCCTGCCATTGAACAACAGTGCAGGATGTGGGAAGGGGAGAACAGAGGAGGGCAACAGGGGTTCATACCACAATAGGACACCTTCACCCACCGAAACACTATGCACAACCACAAGGGTGGATGGCCACACAGGGATAATGCCATTGCATGCATCAAGGGGAACATGCCCTGAGCGACATGAGCAGGGGCTGCATGCTGCATATGCCACACAGAAACATGTGGACACCAGGACACACACAGGGTGGGGGTGCAGCCACACTGGAGGGATATATTGCTAATAGGGCACACCTGTGAGCAGGGTTGGGGCAGGCCAGACCAGGTGCATTGCATTCCACACACAGCAGTGGGCCCATAAAGCAGCTCAGCACACAGAGGGACCAGATTTGCATGGAAGAGCCATGCACAGGTGCTCCAGTGTTTGTGAGGTGCTAAGGAAGAACACTGAACCATGCTGTTGACTTATGTGACCAGCCAAAAAGGGAAAAACCCTACTGCATCACACGTGCTACCTCTATCATAAGGAGCACACCCTTGGCAAGAAAACTTATTGGAAATGTGCAGACTACTACACTGGTAAATGCCTCGACCATGTCTACACTGCAGGGGAGAAGGCAGTCAGGCTTGTGAACAGCCACAACCATGTCCCAGACAGTGGGGCCACAGGCATCCAGGAAGCCGTTATAGACACCAAACAAATGGCAGCACAGATGATGGAGACACCACACCAGGTGGTGGCAGCATGCAGCAGCAGCATGCCCACTGCCATGTGTGGCAGGATGCCCAGCATACACTTCCTGAAAAGGAGAGTCTACTGTGTGCAAACAGTCGCATGCCAGCCATCACTCCTGCTGACATCACTGGAGGACCTCTCCATCCCTGAGGTGTACACCATGACACACAATGGTACATGCTTCCTGCTCCATGACAGTGGCAGTGCCTCCAGGATATTGATCTACACCACAGACAAGAAACTTCAGCTCCTGTCACAGTGCACAACATGGTATGCAGATGGTACATTCAAGACTGCACCACCACAATGTGCACAGCTGTACACCATACATGGGACCCAATACTGCACTGTAATGCCTACCATGTTCATACTGTTGCCAAACAAGACTGGTGTGACATACACAAGGGTGTTGTCAGCACTGAAGGAGCTGGGTGCTGGCCTCAAGCTATCTGTGATAGTCACGGATTTTGAACAGGCCACAGTCAGATTCTTTGCCACTGTCTTCCCGGATGCCACCCAGCATGGCTGCTTCTTCCATCTGTGCCAGGCCCTGTGGAGGAAGGTCCAGGAGGTCCCAGAGGCTGTGCGATGGTACACAGCGAAGGAGGACTTTGCACTCCATGTGTGCCTGCTGCCTGCCGTTGCCTTCATGCCACCTGGGGAGGTGTCCACAGTCTTTGAGGTGCTGCGGTTGTATGAGTTCTTTATTACACATGATGAGCTGTCCATTGTTCCCTGTTGACATGTGGAGTTGCTGTGATGCAACCAGGACTGGCAGTGCCTGCACCAATAACTCTGTTGAAGGGTGGCACCATGCCTTCATCACCCTCATAGGTGCATGCCACCCCAGCTTCTGGAAACTCATTGATGCCCTGTAGGCAGAGCAGAGGCTCAATCAGCTGAGGATCTAACAGTGCATCATTGGTCGCTATGCACCACCATCACGGAAGTGGTACAAGGATGCGACTGACCACATACAGCAGACAGTTGGGGAGTATGGTACCCAGAATACCAATGACTATCTCCGTGGCATTGCACAAAACCTCCATTTGCAGGTGTGATCCTCCATGCACCAGCACGTGCAGCCGAATGCCATGCCACTTCCAAAACCATGCCAGCTGCATATGACCCATGACTCACCCATAACAACATTCCACTGAGTTCACCAATGACTGCTGGATACCTACACTGCGTGCAGGTGGACCGCACCTGGGGGGGGGGATTAGGTGTGCAACCTGTGTGGGGTGGTGGGGTACTATCCAAGGGGCTGTGCATGTACAGTGGTGGAGGGTCTCATCCTTCTGCTGGGGGGGGTACTATGCCTGTGCTGGGATATGGAATGTCCTCTGCTTGGGGGGGTACTGTGCCTGTGATGGGATATGGAATGTCCTCTGCTTGGGGTGGAGGGAATGTGCCTGTGATGGGATATAGAATGTCATCTGCTGGGGTTGGGGTGTGCCTGTGCTGGGGTTGTGCTACTATCACTGTTGGGGTGCACCCTCACACTGGCAACCGTGGTTTGGTTGTTGCACCCCACCGGTACTGTGCTGGTACATGTGGTGCATGTGATGGTGCCATGTCTGCTCCTTTCCTAAGACAGTGCACCATCACAGAGGTATGTGCCATGTGAGATGCATGACTCTGCCCATGCCATGCTGTGGTGGCATGCTCCTGTGGGCCCCTGTCCTGGGCACCACATGGTCCAGCATTGGTGGTGGGTGGGCATTTTGCACTGTGGTGTTGTGTGGGGCTTGTGCCTGTGGTCGGGGGGGGACATTGTGTGACTACTGGTGGTGTGCATGTGTGTGTATCACCCATTAAACACTTACAGCATTATGTGTGTGTGTCTGTTGGTCATTCCATACCACCATAGCCCACAGTGGTTTATGCTGGTCTCCCTGTGTCCCTGTGCCCTGGCATGCAGCTGACTGTCCTGGCCACTGCTGTGCCCCTGTGATTGTCCTGTGGCCCATATCCATGCAGGTGTCCACACGCTGTGCATGGCCCTTGCCGTCCATGGCTACAGAGTTGGCGTGGCATGCCCCAGTTTGGGGGACCCTTGTGCAGCATGCATGTACATCATTACCCTGTCACATGGTGGCTTCCCCACAGTCCTGACCTTGTCCCCCTCATCCTGTACTGCCATGTGTAGTGCTGGATGTACACCTCTGTCTGGTCGACACACCATATGGCACCTCCCCCATGGCACTGCATCCATGCAGCTGGTGGAGGTCCACCATTCTACTCCCACTGCCTCATTGCAGGGTGGCCACCGTGTTGTTCGCTGTCTGGGGATCATCCCCCTTTGGACTCCGTGCCTGGTGGCACTCATGGTGGTGGGGCAGTGCTTTGCATGCAGTGCATGGCCCCTGTTGGCCTCCCTTGTTTTCCCCTTGTGCCCTGCACAGGTGCCCGCTGCTGTGCCACAGTCATTGTCTGTGTGGTGCATGTTGTGTTTGGCTCCTCTGTTCTGCCCAGCACTGTGGTTTCCTGCCTTGTGGTGTGCCAGCAGTGGTTTGGGTGGCAGTGTGTTTATTGTCTCTATTGCTGCTGTGGGTATTACCCCCTGCGGTCTCCCTCCTGGTGCAGTTAATGCCCGCATTGTGTTGTGCCAGCAGCTGTTTGGGTGGCAGTGTGCTTTCTGCCTTTGTTGCAGCTGTCGCTGTTTCCCCCTGTGGTCTGTGGCTCTGCACTGTTGCTGCCTGCATTCTATTGTGCCTTCAGTGTTGCGAGCAGCACTGTTCTGTTCAGTTCATTTCCATCTGCAATGTTTTATCCCATGATGTTCCTGGCCTAAACCATATAAAGGAAGATAGTGGAACAGGTAAATATTCATGTGAAAGATCAGATAGGTAGGTAGAAGGATTCATGACATAAGCAGAGCAGTTAGGGAAGGCTGGATGTAAATAAGGATTGGCTAGGGAATAGTGGTAAAATTCTGAAAAGAAATTGGCCAATGATAAAGCAGAAAAAAAAAGATAAGGGTTTCCATGAGGTAATTATAGTGGGTATTGATGTAGGAATAAGTAAATATGTAATGGGGTAGTAAGCGCATGGCCAGAGAAGATCCCAAGATAGGGATGGGGACTGGCCAGGGATATTAATTGGTAGAGGGGACAAGGCAGAGGTTTAGATATGAGGTGGTGGAAAGGGTAGCGAAGGTGGGAGAGAGATACTAACACACAAGGATATGTCCAAGGAGTGTGCAGGGAAGTACAGAGAGGATGGGGTACACCTTATGGGAAGCAGCGAGACAGGTATAGCTGGTTATCGGAAGGAACCCTTGAAGATAGCTTATATCAAGTCCTATGCGGGGAAGTCCATCATCTGTTGCAATAGCTGGAGATGGGCTAGTGGAAGGAAGAGAAAAGGGGGGAGGGGAAAATGAGAGACATAGGTTAAGGATATAGGGGTGCCAAGGGGGTACTGGGTCAAAAAGCTAGGACAGAGCAGGGGTGGGCAACCAGCCAGGTGGACACCTTGTGGGGTTTTCATCCCAGAGGGCCAAATGTGGGCATCGAGTTTGTATCCGAATCCAGAAGGGATCAAGGTATTCGAGGTGATCATAAAAAGAATATGATACAAATTGATGTATATTGTATCAATTATGGATGAATAATGTATATGGTATCAAATTATTGATGAGGTAACTAATGTTGGGTAATGTAATTATGAGAATAAGGTATGTGAGAGTTTGGTGATACAATTATGTAAATAAAATATGCCAACTGAGCACCCAAGAAGTTGTGTGCATTGTGTTGACAATATGCTTGTTGTGGAATGAATACAGATGATTTAGAAAGCAATTGTTCATAAGTGTGTTGCTTTTAAAATGTGCTTCTTGTTGGGTGAACCCAAATTGGAATACCATTTTTATGTTTGCTTGCACGCATGTGCAAGAAACATAGTGCCATCATCGGAGATTTCGGAGGTGTGTCACCTCCTCCTCCAATTCAGGCAGTGTGCTTGCAGGCGCGGCCCCTGTAAGCCAATGCATTTTGGAACTGTCTATGACACGCTCCAAAATGCAGTGGCATACAGTTGAAAGGGGGAGCTACGCTTGAGTGAGCAGCGCTAAGAAGCTGCTCACGCGCAGCTCCCCCCAGCCGCAGGCGTGGCGCGCCCTGCATCGCAGGTATAGCCGACGGGGTGCCCAATCCTCGCCGGCTGAGCTGCACCTGTCTCCTCCCTCCCAGTAGTGATGCCACACTGGGAGCCCACCCAGCGTGGCAATCAGTCATGTTGCCGACGGGGTGCCCAATCCCCGTCGGCTGAACGCGCCGCCTCCCTCAGTGCCTTGTGCCACGCTGGGAGCCCACCCCCAGTGGCAAATGGTCCCACGATGTCTTTTTTTTTAACCTGTAAGAAAAACGGTCCAGCGTGCCGCCTCCCACCCTCCCACAACCCGCACCCACCCACTGCGCACCAGCTTCCCACACCCCCACCCCATACTTACCTCCAGACTCTGGCTAGCGACGATCTTCGTGGACCTGGAACACGTCCTGCACTCTTCAAAGCCGACCGCGAACTGAGGAAATGCCGGTAAGCTGTATAATGGGCTAGATAGGGGGGTTTCAACTTTATTGCATATCTCAGCCATTTTTGGGAATTTCTGCACCAAATTTTCAACATGGGGTTTTTGGGACCCCTTCTCATGAATGATGTCACTGTCATGGCGTTATTCAGGCCTGAAGGGTGATTTCGCGCAGTGACTGTGCAGTGACTGCGAAATCACCCTTTGGGCATGATTACCACCATGACAGTGATATCATTCATGAGAAGGGGGCCCAAAACCCCCATGTTGAAAATTTGGTGCCAAAATTCCAAAAAATGACTGTTTAACGAGCGTGCGTTGCGCAGTTCCTATGCAGGCTCGTAAGTTCATGAAATTTCAATATTTTCACTCCAGATTTTCAACATTGCCATTTCACCACACCTTCTTATGAGTAGTACAGCTGTCATTTTTCACATCTCACCCAAATGTGTTTCTACCATGTATGGAATGGCGCAGCCAGTGTGCAAATCAATGCACGGGACAAATTAAGAAAATCACAGTGACACTGTTCATGAGCAGAGGTCTTGAAATGGCTATGTTGAAAATTTGGTGAAAAAATCCTAAAATGACTGTTTTATTTAGCGCATTGGCAGTAGTTCCTACGCACGCCATAGGTTTGCGAATTTTCAATATTTCCACTCCAGATTTTCAACATTGCCATTTTTCCACACCTTCTTATGAGTAGTACAGATGTCATTTTTCAATCTCACCCAAAATGTGTTTCACCATGTAGCCACAATGGCGCAGTCGTTAGTGCAAACTCAGTGTATGGGACACATTAAGAAAATCACAGTGTTACTGTTCATGAGCAGAGATCTTAAAATGGCAATGTTGAAAATTTGGTGACAGAATTCCTAAAAATGACTGTTTACGAGTGTGCGCTTGCACAGTTCCCATGCACGCCGTGAGGCTCTGCGAATTTTCAATATTTCCACTCCAGATTTCAACATTGCTATTTTTCCACACCTCCTTATGAGCAGTACAGCTGTCATTTTTCACATCCTGCCCAAAATGTGTTTCCGCTTCATGTAGCGCAATTATGGTGCTGTTGGTGTCGTGAAAAGCAATGTTTAGGACAGATTAAGAAAATCACAGTTACACTGTTCATGAGCAGAGGTCTTAAAATGGCTATGTTGAAAATTTGGTGACAAAAGTCCATAAAATGACTGTGGTATGAGTGAGCATTGTGCAGTTTCCACGCATCCTCGTTAGTTCATGACTTTGTAATATTTTCAGTCCAGATTTTCACTAGTGGCATTTTTCAACACTTCCTTATGAACAGTACAGCTGCCATTTTTCACAACATGGCTGAAGTGTGTTTTCACACTTTCAGTGCAGAGATGCGTGGTTGCTGTGGGAAATCATTGTTCGGCACAGATAAAGAAAATCACAGTGACACTGTTCATGATCGGAGGCACCAAAATGCCTGAGTTGACAATCTGCTATAAAAAATCCCAAACCTAATTATATTACGGGTGTGCATTGCACAGTTTCTATGTACACTCGTGACTTCACCATTTTTTTTAATATTTTTACTACACATTTGCAACATAGCCATTTTTACACTTCCCCATGAAAGAGTACAGCTGTCATTTTTTACATCCTGTTCGGAATATTTTTGCACCTGTGGTGCTAAATGCCGTAGTCACTGTGCATAAGCAGCTTTTGGCTACCAAACTGATATTCCCCCTGTTCATGAGGTGGGGTCACAAAACAAACATGTTGAAAATTTGGAGTTAACATACCAACGAATGCCTGAGGTATTAGGCTTTTCAACTAAATCGCCCAACCCTATAGAGAATGACAGGAATCAGGGGTGTGACTTGGGATTCTTGCCAGTGATGCTCATACCATTCCACACCCTGCAGTCACTGAGAGGCATCAAGGTATGCCTTGGACTCTTCGGCCCCAAACATCACCCCATTCTCCTATATCGCACCCATCTCACCGTATTTCCTAATGAAATGGGGTGTGCATAAGGGCCAAAGACCCCAAGGAACACGTGACACTTGTCAGTCTCTGCAGAGTGGGGTGTGGTGAAATGGCGTGGCCGTTATGCCTGACGACCCAAACGCACACCCCAATGCCTGTCACTCTCTGCAGGTGGTGGTGGGTTAGCTTCAGTTCAATACTTCACTGCCATTCCTATTACGCAGCTCTGTAACTTCTACACTACCACTGCTAATGCCAGCAAGCAAACATTCGGTATTGACAAATGCTTGTTTGAATAGATTTTAAAATTGTGCTTGTGTGTGGGAACTCAAATTGCTGAAAAACATTTTAAGTCTTTTGCTTTTAAAATGTGCTGGGGGGAACTCAAGCTGTTGAGAAACTCCTTGTTGCAAAAGTCTGGATTTGAGGTTAAGACAGGACATTTTTTTTCAAGTTATTAGTTGGTGTCGTCAAACAGATGGATTAGTGTTTTGTTGTGTCACAATTAATTGGTAACCATTATGAATTTAATTAGTATGCATTATGGAGAAATATATAGCTTTCCTATGGAAAAAAAGGCCTGATTGTTTACTAAAATATGGCATGTATTCTCATTTGCCTGCAGTTAGAACAAAGCTGAAACCTACAGTTAGAACAAGGCCAACAAAACTGAGAGATTTGCCCTGAAAGATCTAGAACTATTATAAAATATGCCTCACAAGCTAAGGCATGTGCTGACTGGTACTAGTGAAGGTTGCTTTGGAATTCTGAACTGTTGGCCCATTCCTAGTGCCTGTTTTTCCAGAATGAATGCATGCATTTACTGAAACATGAAGCCTACTAATCCATAATACATTGCTCTATTTTGTATGGCAGGGTCTCCATGGAGCAGAAGCCTGACCTTTCTGATATTTTTAGACCAAGCTGAATAAACATACTGAACAATTCATGTGTCACTAATTCCTTGCCATGGATTTTAACTCAGAAGAGTTTGATTATGCATGTACTTATTGAGGAAAACCAATCCTGGTATCGATTTGTTGTATGCATATGTTCATGTTTGCTGCATAATCAATAAAAATGTTCTTAGTTTTTTGCTGAGTCGTCTTGTTTTTTTTTTTAATAATTATTTTAATTTTGAACCTGCAGCCTCTGTGCATAGTGCATGTTATCCCACTTCTGTGTTTCAGCCGTGCTTCTGCTTGATGTCACTACAGGGAACCTGTTTCACTGCATGATACTGCCTTTCATGCTGCTGCCTCTGACCGCGGTTCTTTTAAAATGGCTAGTGGGACTCAGAATGGGTCAGACAAAGCTGGGAGCAGTTATTCTACTTTGGCCTCATCATTAATTGCAAATGTGGATGAGGACAGTGCTGGGAATTTCATTACTGGAACATAGAATACCTACCGAATCTTTGGTAGTCTCCCCTATCAATATGAGCCTGAAATTGAAACTACTGACAGTGAAATGACAGAGGCAACACAAGAATTATCTGTTGCTGCTGAATCAAGGCAGACTGATTTGTCACGGTAAATATATTTTTCTCCCCCCATTCTATGTACCACATCCCTCATATAATTAATTTTTACGTCTGCGCGGGCGGAGCCTGCAGCTGTTTTGTGATAGCTAGGAAAAATGAGCTACCAGATCAGGTCCTGGAACACTTCCGTTTTGGACTTTTGGAATGATCCTTCCAAAAATGCAAAACAGTCAGTACCAGTCTGTCATGGCCACACTATTTAGTGCCTCGTCTGCCACTTCCATATTTAGCGAAGTACTGCGCATGCGCAGACGTTACGCATGTGCAGTTCTGTTGGCGACACCATCTTGGGAATGGCATATTATGCCATTCAAAAGAACTATGTATGCATGAGTATGGCACATGTGTAGTTCTGTCAGTGCCACCATCTTGCGTGTGGCATTCACACGCATTCGGCACACTTATTCACCAGCAGTGGCACTAGTAAAAGCTTGCTGCAGCCGAATCGGCTCTGGCTAGAATTTGTTTATTTCAATGTGTGTATATAATTTCTTTCCTGTTTTCTGCCTGTTATGCTGACTGGTGTTTACTGCATTTCCGAATCCCTTGATGGTGTTTGTGTCAGTATTATCTGTGTACCTGTATGTGATGATGCTTTATTATTTGTGGTATCATGGCAGTATATTTTTGTCCGCTGTGTCCTGCTGTGGTGACTGTACAGTAATGTCAGCATGCTTTATTTTTGTTGTGGTGTTTGGGGGGGGGATCCTTGGTTGTACTGCTGTACCAAGATGTCGGGATGTGTTATTATTTGTTGGTGTCACAGCTGTGACAAGGGACCGTTATGTCTGGCTGCTTGATGGTTTTGATTGTTGATTCCTGATTGTGTGCGTAAGTGGTGGCAGTCACACATGTCAACCATTCTAGCTTCTTCTCCTCTGATGGTCAAGCAGCACATTTCATGCCCTGCCACCCTACCAAGCATCCAGACATCCCAGTACAGTGTCACCACTGATGCAAAAAACCAGTCATGCATTTGGATATTATGTGAGACCTGCACTACTCATTGTCCCATACCACAAATCAGTGATGCTGGCATGGTGGAACACTACTATACCAACGAGGCATCCTTACATCACATTCCACCTAGATATCAGCATGGCTTATAGTGGATATTTGTTGTGTATCACCAGTGGTGCCAGTGGACCATCATGTTCAAATTTCTCATTGTTTGTACAGTATGTGTTACTGGTGACAGTGTACATTACTGTGTAGCTGCTCCATGTGTGGTGGCCATGAGTATTGCTGGTGCACTTGGAAGTCAAGATTTATGATTGTTGTTGTGTATGAGTTCTGACAGTATACTGTGATATCCTGATGCACCATCAGTACTCACACACACAAGCAAACAGACAGCATGGCACCATGGTTGATGGACACCACTTATGCCCACCAACAATATAGCATGCTGGCATGACACAACACTGACAAAACTAATGCACACCAATCAGGCATCCTCACATCACAGTGGACCCGCATCACTAATGACCATTGGCCGCAGTCATGCATACTATTAGTGGCAACAGTGTACATGCTCCATGGGTGGTAGGCATGATTGTTGCTGGTGCATTGTCAACTCCACATACAAGATTGTTGTTGTGCGTGAGTGCTGACAGTCTACTGGTATATCCTGATACACTGTCAACAGTCACACACACTAGCAAATCGTTGCCATGACATCATGGTCCATGATGGATTGCATTCATAATGAAATAACTCAATATACCTAGGATGAAGCTATTGCTGATGAAAGAACAAGAACTGTGGATTTTTCATGGTCATGCCCACCCCCCCAAAAAAAATGACATGACTATTTTTATTTTTACTATTTCCTTCAGTCACTAACTACTGCCATCCCTAAAATGTATTCTTCATGATGTCTTTTCTATTTACACTCATCAATTAAAATGGTCCCAATAAAAGAAAATGCATTCCAGATAATTTTTGGGTGTGTTCCCCATATGCTATGAGGCATTGTAGTGTTTTATTGTTTGGGGGGAGGGGGTTATTATGTGGGCAACAGCTGGCGTATCTTGTGTGTTATCAGTGTGGCTGACTGGTGCTGTCAGTGATAACATGATGGGGTGTGTGTGCGTGTGTGTGTGTGGGAGTGGGTCTTGAGCTGATAACTGTGGTGTGATGCATTGTCGCTATGATGTTGTGACTGCAGTGTGCTGTCAGTGATACCATGATGGAGCATTACGTGTGTGTGTGGGAGGGGGTCAGGAGTCAGTGAGTGTGGCATGATAAAGTGTCACTTCACTGGTGTGTGATCAGTGTGACTGAGGGGTGCTGTCAGTGGTACCATCATGGTGTGTGGTGGGGAGCAGGAGTTAGTGAGTATGGTGTTATTGTCGCTTCACTGTTGTGTGGTCACTGTGACTTGGGGATGCCTTCAATGATACCATGATGGTGTGTGGGGGGGGCTGTAGTCAGTGATTCTGGTGCAATGTACTGGTACTTCATTGATGTGTGGTCAGTGTGACTGAGGGGTACCTTCAGTGATACCATGATGGTGTGGGGGGGGCTGTAGTCAGTAACTGTGGTGCGATGCACTGTCACTTCACTGATGTGTGATCAGTGTGACTGAGGGGTGCTGTCAGTGGTACCATCATGGTGTGTGAGTGGAGGGTCATGAGTTGGCGAGTATGGTGTGAAGCGGTGTCACTTCACTGGTGTGTGGTCAGTGTAACTGAGGGGTGCTGTCACTGATAACATGGTGGTGCATGTGTGGGTGGGGGGCATGAGTTGGTGAGTGTGGCATGATAGTGTTGCTTCACTGGTGTGTGGTCAGCGTGACTGAGAGGTGCTGTCAGTAGTACCATTATGGTGTGTGAGTGGAGGTCGTGAGCTGGTGAGTGTGGTGTGATGTGGTGTTACTTCACTGGTGTGTCGTCAGTGTGTCTGTGGGATGCTGTCTGATACCATCATGGTACATGTGTGTGTGGGTGGGGGGGGCATGAGTCAGATAGAGTGGTGTGAAGTGCTGTCACCTAACTGGTATATGATTAGTGTGACTAAGGTGTGCTGTCAATGATACTATTATTTTGTGTGTGTCTGTGTGTGTGTGTGTGTGTGTATCTGTGTGTGTGTGTGTGTGTGTGTGTGTGTGGGGCAGTACTCAGAGAGTGTGGTGTGATGCAGTGTCACTTCACTTGTGTCTGTCTCAGGGGTGTTATCAGTAGTACTGTCATGGTGTGTGAGTTGGTGGACAGTAGTTGGTTAGTGAGGTGTCATGCAGTATAGTTTCACTAGTGTGTGGTCAGTGTGACTCAGGTGTGCTGTCAGAAAATACCATGATGTTGCATATGTGTGTGTGTGGGGGGGGCAGGAGTTGGTGAGTGTGTTGTGATGTGGTGTCAATTCACTGGTGAGTGGCCACTATGACTGAGGTGTTCCTTTAGTGTTAACATGATGGTGTGTGGCGGCTGCTTGTGGTATAATGCAGTGTCATGTCACTGGTGTGTGATAAATGTGACTCAGGGGTCCTGTAAGAAAATACCATGATGTGTGCGTGTGTGTGGGGAGGCAGGAGGTGTTTTTGTACATTCTATTTTTGCACTCTACCTTCGAGGCATCTCAGAGGGTCCCATACTCAGCTCCTCGACTCAGTCGCCCGCCTGAACCATCTCTTTACCAACTGCATCTGGTAAGGGGGGTTCCATGCTCTCCTTCCCCCATGGAGAGGCCCCAGAATCCACAGAGAGAGGTGGAGAGAACAGCTGGCTCTGGACGTGTGGCCGGGGCTACTGACAGTTTCAGTCGCCTCACCCAAGGATAGGGTTTTTTTCTTGTTTACAACCCCATTGAGCTCAGATGTGCACTGATGTCCTGCTCAGTGTATCCAGGGGTTCTCAAATGGTGAGGCCAGCCTCCTTGGGGAGGCCCCAACCTGTTCCAGAGGAGGCTCAAGCAAGTCTGAAAAAGTACTGTATTTAAATGTTGAGTTTTATTTATTTTATGTGAAGAGATAAAGCAAATTGAAAGAGAATAGTAAGAGGATTTTATGTATTTATTAACTAATAAGTGACAAGGGAAGGTGAATGAGCGAAGGCTCGTTTCAGGTGTACGCGGGGAAGGGTAGGGAGTCAATACGTTTCAAAAGTTAACTGCAAAAGAATCAAGAAATACACAATGAACAATAGTGCAAACAAATAAGACAACAAGCTAATAATGAGTGGTGGTAATTGATCAATTTTAGACTGACAGCAGAACAGCCCAAATACAAGGGCTGAGCATAGAAGTGCTAAGAGCAATAGCAGGAAGGAGCAAAAGTAATCCCAGATTAATCGCTAGGGAGCAGGGAAGGACAGGGAGAGGCAAATTATGTAGGAAGGTTATTTCATATACAGAGGGAAAAGAAAGTGGTCTGACCCATCAAGGTACTGCAACAAGGGTAACAATGGTTCAAGAATGAAAATAGTGGAGCAAGTAGGCTGGCCTGTGGGATGGTTACAATAAGCTGAATAATAATATTTGTTTATTTTATTTATTTATTATTCAGATAACACCTTCTGATACAGGAGCTCTTTTTCAAAGGTTCCACATCACTATAAGACAAATAACTAAATGTGAGCGAAGTATTCAAAGGGGTTTCAGTTTATTCATGGTGTACTGCGCAAATAGAGTATGTTATTTTTCTTTGGGGAGGCCCAAGATTATTTCAGTTTTTGGGGGAGGCTCAAAATCTTTTCCATGGATTTGGGGAGGCTCACTGTGACAAAGTCTAAGGACTATTGGTGTATGCACACTCCTGTGTGCAGCCAAAAGATGTCTGCCACAGCTCAATCCCCTTGCATCTGCTGGTCAGGCAGTGCAATCCCCTAGCTGCTGCCAGAGGCTGCTACTGCACCAGTGTGTGTAAGACTCCCCCCCTCGAGGAAGGAGAGCAGTCCGTAGGATGCTCAATCCTTCCTCATCCCCACCGACCCCTGATGATCCGTACTCGTTCCCAAACATGGGTCGCCAGTGTGGTGCGAGATGTGGAGTCCAGTGCCTCAGCCCTCAGTGCCACAAGGCCAGCTTGGGAGGGGAGCAGAAGTTGATGAATGCAGTGTGATGTGGTGTTGCTTCACTGGTGTGTGATCAGTGTGACTGAGGGGTGCTGTCACTGATACCATGAGTGGGTGGGAGGGCAGGAGTTGTTGAGTGTGGTGTGATGCAGTGTTGCCTTTCTGATGTGCCATCAGTGTGACTGAGAGGTGGTGTCTGTGGTACCATCATAGTTTGTTATGGGAGCAGAAGTTGATGAGTGTGGTTTGATGTGGTGTCACTTCACTGGTGTGTGATCAGTGTGACTGAGGGGTGCTGTCAGTGGTACCATCATTGTGTGTGAGTGGGGGGTCATGAGTTGGTGAGTGTGGTGTGAAGTGGTGTCACTTCACTGGAATGTGGTCAGTGTGACTGAGAGGTGCTGTCATTGATACCAACATGGTGTGTGTGTGTGGAGGGGGGACTGAAGTTGATGATTGTAGTGTGATGCAGTGTCACTTCACTGGTGTGTGATAAGTGTGACTCAGGGGTGCTGTCAGAAAATGCCATGATGGTGTGTGTGTTGGGGGGGGGAGGTCAGGAGTTGGTGGTAGTTTTATATAGTTTTATAATGCAGTTTCACTTCAATGGTGTGTGTTCACTGTGACCGAGGGGAGCTGTCACTGATACCATGATGGCACCTGTGTGTATGTGTGTGTGTGTGTGTGGGAGGGGGGCTTGAGTCAGTGACTGTGGTGTGATGCAGTGTCGCTTCACTGGCATGTGATAAGTGTGACTGAGGGGTGCTGTCACTGATACCTTGATGGTGCCTGTGTTTGGATGGGGGGGTGGGAGTTGGGAGTATGGCGTGATTTGGTGTCGCTTTTGTGGTATGTGGTCAGTATGATTGAGGGGTGCTGTTAATGGTACCATCATGGTATGTGTGCAGGGGGGGAAGGAGTTGGTGAGTGTGGTGTGATGTGGTGTCACTTCACTGGTGTGTTGTCAGTGTGACTGGGGGGGGCTGGCACTGGTAACATGATGGTGCCTGTGTGTGAGTGGGGGGGCAGGAGTTGGTGAGTGAGGTGTGATGCAGGGTTGTTTCACTGGTGTGTGGTCAGTGTGAATGAGGGGTGCTGTCCGTGATACCACCATGGTGTGTGGTGGGGAACAGGAGTCTGTAAATATTGTGTGATGTGGTGTCACGTCACTGGTGTGTAATCAGTGTGACTGAGGGGTGATGTCAGTGATACCATCATGGTGTGTGTGTGTGTGTGTGTGTGTGTGTGTGTGTGTGTGTATGCATGCATGCATTAGCGGAGCGGTAGATGGATATTGTTTTATGATGCAGTGTCACTTCACTGTTGTGTGGTCAGTGCAACTGAGGGGTGCTGTCACTGATACCATCATGGTGCATGTGTGTGGGTGGGGGACATGAATAATTGAGTGTGGCATGATGTGGTGTTGTTTCACTGGTGTGTGGTCAGTGTGAATGAGGGGTGCCTTAACTGACACCATCATGTAGCATGTGAATGTGTGTGTGGGGGGTGGAATAAGTCATTAAGTGTGGTGTGATGGAGTGTCACTTCTCTGGTGTGTGGTCACTGTAACTTAGGGGTGCCTTCAGTGATACCATGATGGTGTGAGTATGGGGGAGGTGGCAGGAGTCTGTGATTGTGGTATGATGCGGTGTTGCTTCACTGGTGTGTAATCAGTGTGACTGAGGGGTGATGTCAGTGATACCATCATGGTGTGTGTGTGTGTGTGTGTGTGTGTGTGTGTGTGTGTATGCATGCATTAGCGGAGCGGTAGATGGATATTGTTTTATGATGCAGTGTCACTTCACTGTTGTGTGGTCAGTGCAACTGAGGGGTGCTGTCACTGATACCATCATGGTGCATGTGTGTGGGTGGGGGACATGAATAATTGAGTGTGGCATGATGTGGTGTTGTTTCACTGGTGTGTGTCAGTGTGAATGAGGGTGCTGTTAACTGACACCATCATGTAGCATGTGAATGTGTGTGTGGGGGGTGGAATAAGTCATTAAGTGTGGTGTGATGGAGTGTCACTTCTCTGGTGTGTGGTCACTGTAACTTAGGGGTGCCTTCAGTGATACCATGATGGTGTGAGTATGGGGGAGGTGGCAGGAGTCTGTGATTGTGGTATGATGCGGTGTTGCTTCACTGGTGTGTGATCAATGTGACTGAGGGTTACCATAACTGATACCATTATGTAGCATGTGAGTGAGTGTGTGTGTGTGTGTGTGTGTGTGTGTGTGGTGGGAGGGTGGCAGGAGTTGGTAAGTGTGGTGTGAGGCGGTGTCACTTCACTGGTGTGTGGCCAGTATGACTGAGGGGTACCTTAACTGATATCATTATGTAGCATGTAAGTGTGTGTGTGTGGGGGTGAAAGGAGTCAGTAAGTGTGGTGTGATGTGGTATCACTTCTCTGGTGTGTGGTCAGTGTGACTGAGGGGTACCTTCAGTACTACCTAGTGTGTGGTCACTGTGACTAAGGGGTGCTTTCAGTTGTATCATGATGGTGTGTGTTGGGGGGGCAGGAGTAGGTGGTTGTGGTGTGATGTGGTGCAGTGTCGCTTTCTGCTATGTAGTCAGTGTGACTGTGGGGTGTCTTCAATTTTAGAACTGTAATGTCTGTGTATTTGTGTGTGGAGGGGTGGCAGGACTCGGTGAGTGTAGTGTGAGTGGTGTTGCTTCACTGTTGTGTGGTGAGTGTGACTGAGTGGTGCTGTCAGTAGATACCATGACTGTGTGTGTGTTTGGGGGCAGGAGTCAGTAATTGTGATGTGATGTGGTTTCGCTTCACTGATGTGTGGTCAGTGTGACTTACAGGTACCTTAACTGATACCATTATGAAGCATGTAAGTGTGTGCGTGTGGGGGTGGTGGAAGGAGTCGGTAAGTGTGGTGTGATACAGTGTCACTTCACTGATGTGTGATCAGTGTGACTGAGGAGTGCCTTCAGTGATACCATAATGGTGTGGGGGGCAGGCGTCTGTGATTGAAGTGTGATGCAGTGTCGCTTCACTGGTGTGCGATCAGTGTGTGACTGAGGGGTGCCATGACTGATACCATGATGGTGCATGTGGGGTGGGTGTGGGTGTCAGGAGTTGATGAGTGTGGTGTAATGTGGTGTCACTTCACTGGTGTGCGATCAGTGTGTGACTGAGGGGTGCCATGACTGATACCATGATGGTGCATGTGGGGTGGGTGTGGGTGTCAGGAGTTGATGAGTGTGGTGTAATGTGGTGTCACTTCACTGGTGTGGGGTCTGTGTGACTGATGGTTGCTGTCACTGATATCATGATTGTGCTGATGTGTGTGGGGAGGCAGTAGTTGCTGACTGCGGTGTGATGTGGGGTCGTTTCACTGGTGTGTGGTTAGTGTGACTGAGGGGTGCTGTCAGTGATACCATCATGGTGTATGTATGTGCATGCATGCGTTGGGGAAGTGGTAGCTAGATATTGTTTTATGATGCAGTGTCACTTCATTGATATGTAGTCAGTGCAACTGATGGGTGCTGTCATTAATACCTTGATGGTGCATGCGTGTGGGTGGGGGGGGCGCGAATCAGTGAGTGTGGTGTGATGTAATGTTGTTGCACTGATGTGTGGTCAGTGTGACTGAGGGCTGCCTTAACTGACACCATTATGTAGTATGTGAGCGTGTCTGTTGGGGAGGGTGGAAGGAGTTGGTAAGTGTGATGTGAAGCGGTGTCACTTCTCTGGTGTGTGGTCACTGTGACATGGGGTGCCTTCGGTGATACCATGATGCTGTGTGTGTGGGGGTGGCAGGAGTCTATGATTGTGGTATGATGCGGTGTCGGTTCACTGGTGTGCGATCAGTGTGACTGAGGGTTACCTTAACGGATACCATTATGTAGCATGTGAGTGTGTGTGGGGTGGGGAGGTGGAAGGAGTCTATACGTGTGGTGTGATGCTATATGTGATGCAACTTCCTATACAGCCACTGTCCCTAGTATGCTTCATAGGCTTGATACCCCTGTCGCCGAAAGCATTGAGATTTATTCTTAACTTGCGTTTACAGACTCACCACTGCTCTTTGTACCAAGCATTAGACTGGCCGTCCCTCTTCAGAAGGAGACAAAGAAATGCCCTCATGTGGCTTTTCCAGGACTTGTCTAACAAACTACCACCCTATATCTGCGACCTATTTGAACACTCAAAAGGTGCCTATGAACTAAGAAACTCCTCCCTTGTCCTCCTTAAGCTACTTCGGTCTAGGACATGCCTTGGATCAACTGCCATTAGCTCCTTCTTACCTGCACTTTGGAATAGCATGCAAACATTTCTTAAAATCCCCCTGCTGCCCAACCACTATACATTCAGGTGGCTGCTTTACAGATGTCTGAAAACAATGTGTGAGTGCTTCAAGTAGCGCATTTACCATGCTGAACTGAATCCCCTAACTTCTGACACCCCTGGCCTTCTTGTTCCCCCGTTGGCCAGTATCCCTCAAGGACATCCACCTCCACTTTGCACCTCCTCCCTCACTCCAATTCCCTTCATTGGGAACTTCCTCCAGTAGGCTGCCCTCACTCCTCCCCTCCCCTACCATGTGACTGACACTTTCTTATCCCTTCCCTCCTATGTGTCCTCTTGTCCTGTCATGCTTTGCACTCTACTTTCTACAATCTGTTACTCTGCACTCTAAATGTCTGTACTTGCACTTACCTCACATGTTTTGTTACAATTAAGAACTGACCTTGAATACTAAAATAACCTGTAATTTGACTTCTACTGTATTATGAAGTGTTGTCTACTGTAAACAAATAGTCCTTTGTGTCCAGGACTATCTTGAAAATGAGCTTTCTCAACGATGTAACTGCCTGGTTAAATAAAGTTTGATTGATTGATTGATTTATTGATTGATTGATGCGGTGTCCCTTCACTGGTGTGTGGTCAGTGTGACTAAGGGGTACCTTAACTGATACCATTATGTAGCATGTGTGTGTGGGGGGAGGGGGGTGGAAGGAGTTGATAAGTGTGGTGTGTTGCAGCGTTACTTCACTGGTGTGTGGTCAGTGTGACGGGGTACCTTCAGTGATACAATGATGGTGTGGGGGTCAGGAGTATGAGATTGTGGTGTGATACAGTGTTGCCTCACTGGTGTGCCATCAATGTGACTGAGGGGTGCCATGACTGATACCATGATGGTGTGTGTGTGGTGGGGGGTGGGTGGCAGGAGTTGGTGAGTGTAGTGTCATGTGGTATCACTTCACTGCTGTGCAGTCTGTGTGACTGAGGGGTGCCGTCAATGATACCATAATTGTGTGTGCAGGGGGGGAGCAGGAGTCAGTGAGTGTGGCGTGATAAAGTGTCTCTTCACTGGTGTGCAGTCAGTGTGACTGAGAGGTGCTGTCAGTGATACCATCATGGTGTGTGCGTGTGTGTTGGGTTGTCGGTGTGATGCATCATTGCTTCATTGTTATGTAAGCAGTGTGATTGAGAGGTATGATCACTAGTACCATGATGGTGCATGTGTGTGTGTGTGGGGGGGGCATGAGTAGGATAGTGTGGTGTAATATGGTGTTGCTTCATTAGTGCGGTGTCAGCATGATTGAGAGGTGCTGTCAGTGATACCCTCATATGGTGTGTGTGTGTATGTATGTGTGTGTATGTGTGTGTGTATGGGTATAGGAGTTGGTGACTGTGGTATGATGCAATGTCGCTTCACTGGTGCATGGTCATTGTGACTTGAGGGGCGTTGTCACTGATACCATGATGGTGTGAATGTGTGTGTGTGTGTGTGTGTGTGTGTGTGTGTGTGTTTGCACGCGCGTGAGTCTGTGTCTGTATCTTTGTATGTGGAGGGGTGGCAGGACTCGGTGAGTGTAGTGTGAGTGGTGTTGCTTCACTATTGTGTGGTGAGTGTGACTGAGTGGTGCTGTCAGTAGAGACCATGACTGTGTATGTATGTGGAGGCAGGAGTCAGTAATTGTGATGGGATATGGTGTCACTTCACTGATGTGTGGTCTGTGTGACTAACAGGCACCTTAACTGATACCATTATGTAGCATGTAAGTGTGTGTGTAGGTGGTGGAAGGAGTCAGTAAGTGTGGTGTGATACAGTGTCACTTCACTGATGTGTGGTCAGTGTGATTGAGGGGCGCCTTCAGTGATACCATAATGATATGGGGGGGCAGGAGTCTGTGATTGTGGTGTGACGCAGTTTTGTTTCACTGGTGTGCGATCAGTGTGACTGATGGATGCCATGACTGATACCAGAATGGTGCGTGTGAGGTAGGGGTGGGTGTTAGGAGTTGGTGAGTGTGGTGTGATGTGGCATCACCTCACTGGTGAGTGGTCTGTGTGACTGAGGGGTGCTGTCACTGATACCATGATCTTGCTGGTGTATGTGTGGGGGGGCAGGAGTTTCTGAGTGTGGTGTGATGCAGGATCATTTCACTGGTGTTTGGTCATTGTGATTGAGGGGTGCTGTCAGTGGTACCATCATGGTGTGTGATGGGGAGCAGGTGTCAGTAAAAATGTGATGTGGTGTTGTTTCACTGGTGTGTGGTTAGTGTGACTGAGGGGTGCTGTCAGTGATACCATCATGGTGTATGTGTGTGCATGCATGTGTTGGGGGAGCAGTAGATGGATATTGTTTTATGATGCAGTGTCGCTTCACTGGTGGGTGGTCAGTGCAACTGATGGGTGTTGTCACTGGTACCATGATGGTACATGTGTGCAGGTGGGGATGTATGAATCAGTGAGTGTGGTGTGATGTGGTGTTGTTGCACTGGTGTGTGGTCACTGTGACTGAGGGGTGCCTTAACTGTCACCATTATGTAGTATGTGAGTATGTCTGTTTGGGGGGTGTAAGGAGTCGGTAAGTGTGGTGTGATGCAGTGTCACTTCTTTGGTGTGTAGTCACTGTGACATGGGGGTGCCTTCAGTGATACCATGATGCTGTGTGTGTGGGGGTGGCAGGAGTCTATGATTACAGTATGATGCAGTGGTGGTTCACTGGTGTGCAATCAGTATGACTGAAGGTTACCTTAACTGATACCATTATGTAGCATGTGAGAGTGTGTGTGGGGTGGGGGGTGGCATGAGTCGATAAATGTGGTGTAATGCGGTGTCACTTCACTGGTGTGTGGTGTGAATAAGAGGTACCTTAACTGATACCATTATGTAGCATGTAAGTGTGTGTGTGTGTGTGTGTGTGTGTGTGTGTAAAGAGTCTATAATTGTGGTGTGATGCGGTGTCACTTCACTGGTATGTGGCTTGTGTGTGACCAAGGGCACCTTTAACTGATACCATTATGTAGCATGGGTGGGTGGGGGTGTAAGAGGTAAGAATGTGGTGTGATGTGGTGTTACTTCACTGGTGTGTGGTCAGTGTGACTAAGGGGTACCTTAACTGATACCATTATGTAGCATGTGTGTGTGAGTGGGGGGTGGAAGGAGTTGGTAAGTGTGATGTGTTGCAGTGTTACTTCACTGGTGTGTGGTCAGTGTGACTGGGTGCCTTCAGTGATACAATGATGATGTGGGGGTCAGGAGTACGAGATTGTGTTGCGATGGAAATGTCGCTTCACTGGTGCGCCATCAGTGTGACTGAGGGGTGCCATGACTGATACCATGATGGTGTGCGTGGTGGGGGGTTAATTGGCAGAAGTTGGTGAGTGTGGTGTCATGTGGTATCACTTCATTAGTGTGCAGTCTGTGTGACTGAGGGGTGCCTTCAATTATACCATAATGGTGTGTGCGGGGGGCAGGAGTCAGTGACTGTGGTGTGAGAAAGTGTCTCTTCACTGGTGTGCAGTCAGTGTGACTGAGAGGTGCTGTCAGTGACACCATCATGGAATGTGTGTGTGTGTTGGGTTGTCGGTTAGAGTGGCATGATACATTGTTGCTTCACTGGTGTGTAAGTACTGTGACTGAGTGGTATGGTCACTAGTACCATGATGGTGCATATGTGTGTGTGTGGGTGGGGGCATGAGTAGTTTAGTGTGGTGTAATGCGCTGTTACTTCATTAGTGTAGTGTCAGCTAGATTGAGAGGTGCTGCCAGTGATACCCTCATAGGGTGTGTGTGTGTGTGTGTGTGTGTGTGTGTGTGTGTTTGTGTGTGTGTGTGTGTGGCAGGAGTTGGTGATTGTGGTATGAAGCAGTGTCACTTCACTGGTGCATGGTCATTGTGACTGAGGGGTGCTGTCACTGATACCATGATAGTGTGAATGTGTGTGTGTGTCTGTCAGTCTGTGTGTCTGTGTGTTTTTTATGTGGAGGGGTGGCAGGACTCGGTGAGTGTAGTGTGAGTGGTGTTGCTTCACTGTTGTGTGGTGAGTGTGACTGAGTGGTGCTGTCAGTAGATACCATGACTGGGTATGTGTGTGGGGGCAGGAGTCAGTAATTGTGATGTGATGTGGTGTTGCTTCACTGATGTGTGGTCAGTGTGACTAACGGCTACCTTAACTGATAACATTATGTAGCATGTAAGTGTGTGTGTGGGGGTGGTGGAAGGAGTCAGTAAGTGTGGTGTGATACAGTGTCACTTCACTGATGTGTGGTCAGTGTGATTGCGGTATCTCTTCAATGATACCATAATGGTGCGGGGGGGCAGGAGTCTGTGATTGTGGTGTGATGCAGTGTCGCTTCACTGGAGTGCAATCAGAGTGACTGAGGGGTGCCATGACTGATACTGGGATGGTGTGTGTGAGGTAGGGATGGGTGTCAGGAGTTGGTGAGTGTGGTGTGATGTGGTGTCACTTCACCAGTGTGTGATCTGTGTGACTGAGTGGTGCTGTCACTGATACCATGATCTTGCTGGTGTGTGTGTGGGGGGGGGGCAGGAGTTGCTGAGTGTGGTGTGATGCGGGGTCGTTTCACTGGTGTGTGGTCAGTGTGACTGAGGGGTGCTGTTGATGGTAGCATCATGGTGTGTGATGGGGAGCAGGAGTCAGTAAATATGTGATATGGTGTCACTTCACTGGTGTGTGATCAGTGTGACTGAGGGGTGCTGTCAGTGATACCTGTTACTGTGTGGGTTCTACAGATATACACAATGAGACCAGAATTAAGGTGCAACCCACTTTTGCTTTGTGGGATGTTTATTTCTTCATAAACTCTTAAACAAAAAAAACATAAAGAAAATAAGTTCTTCAAATAAATAATGAAAACAAGTAGATTCCGTAGCTTAGAACCTCTTTCTCCTCTGGTCAGGAAAAACTGACCCTATCTGGCTAGTGCCTGCTCAGGTAGGGCTTAAGTGCACGCCTACCTGAGTCAGGTGACTTAGCATCATCAATACCAAAATATTACTTTATGGCCTTTAAAACAATTTTATGAACATCTAACAGTGTAATACATGATAAGCACAAACTGTATTAAGGTCAAGAAGTAGCAAATAATCATTGCTAATGATTCACATTCACTAGAATGTTCCCCTGACAATGATTGACAAGTTAGTGCTATAAGTATGGACCGCAACTGGCCACTAATTCCCTATAGTAACCCTTAGTATACAGATAGCACTCCCAGGGAACATAACTCTCATGGCTGCAAGGGCTCCACCACAAACTAAACAGAGCCATATAAGGTATTATACACTTTTTAAAGGACTGTCTTACTTGTTACCTTGGTAGGAAAACTAACATATCCATTAAGGAGTTTGCAGGGCTATGTGAGTTTAGCAATACTCTCCCTCTAAAGAAGTCAGGGTTAAATAATGTTCTTAAGGCTTCTTAATGAAAGGGAAAGAGGTTTCCAGAACTGCAGGACTGAAAGAAAGCAGAGTCCTTGAACTGAGAAGCTGCTACAAAGCAGAGTTTCTGAAGCAATGTCAAGCCGTCGGCTGAAATTTACAAGCCGACGGCTGATATTTACACCAACAGAATGGGGAACTTGAAACAGCTGCCCAGCGAGGAACAAGGCTGCCCAATTCAGCACTTTCCTGTTATAAGCATGTCTGCTTGGGTAAGGGTTTTAAAAATAAAACCCATTTCAGGGGATAATGAGTGCTTAGCGATACACAATAGTGCACACAGTCGCGCAGACCTTGCGATCATGCGAACAGTCGCGCGGCATTGCAAAAGTGCTACCAGAAGGATCCTACATAGAATCCAAACCCCAAGACTATTTTCTTATTCTATCAGAGCTCTCTTCCTTTTTCCACAGCAGGGGGATGCTGATGCAAGATGAGAAAAAAAAAAAAACAACTTCATTACTAATCAACCCTAGGCGTTATAAACACGGCAATATATCCATACCTCAGATACTTTATATCTTTATCTCATAAGCCTTCACTCTTGTATTCAAGCAAGAACAGCACAGGATACAAAATAAAAAGGGTAAAAAGGGGGTGCTGCTTGCAGATGTCTCATTATGACGGCAGCTATTCTGCCATAGTACTGTATCCAATTATTAAATAAGGACCCTGAGGAATATAGTAGAAAATCATAGAGGGAATTAAGAAATAGGAAGGGGGGATTGTAAGGAGGTGGCCTGCCTCCATACAGAAACAACAGGGAGAGCCGTAGGAGAGAGAAATATAGTGGTTGCAACCAGAAAGAGACTGAAGATGGGGCCATAACTTCAGTGGCAGGGACTGACCCTGTCACAATACCATCATGGTGTGTATGTGCATGCATGCGTTGGGGGAGCTGTAGATGGATATTGTTTTATGATGCAGTGTCACTTCACTGGTGTGTGGTCAGTGCAACTGATGGGTGATGTCACTGGTACCATGATGGTGCACATGTGGGTGGGAAGGGCATGAGTCAGTGAGTGTGGTGTGATGTGGTGTTCTTGCACAGGTGTGTGGTCACTGTGACTGAGGGGTGCCTTAACTGACACCATTATGTAGTATGTGAGAGTGTCTGTTGAGGGGTGTAAGGAGTCAGTAAGTGTGGTGTGATGTGGTGTCACTTCTCTGGTGTGTGGTCACTGTGACATGGGGGTGCCTTCGGTAATACCATGCTGCTGTGTGTGTGAGGGTGGCAGGAGTCTATGATTGTGGTATGATGCGGTGTCAGTTCACTGGTGTGCGATCAGTGTGACTAAGGGTTACCTTAACTGATACCATTATGTAGCATGTGAGTGTGGGGGGTGGGGGGGTAGCAGGAGTTGATAAGTGTGGTGTGATGCGGTGTCACTTCACTGGGGTACCTTAACTGATACCTTTATGTAGCATGTAAGTGTGCGTGTGTGTGTGGGAAGAGTCTTTAAGTGTGGTGTGATGTGGTGTCACTTCACTGGTGCATAGTCAGTGTGACTAAGGGGTACCTTAACTGATACCATTATGTAGCATGTGTGTGGGGGTGGTGGTGGAAGGAGTCAGTAAGTGTGGTGTGATGCGATGTTACTTCACTGGTGTGTGGTCAGTGTGACGGGGGTGCCTTCAGTGATACAATGATGGTGTGGGGGGCAGGAGTATGAGATTGTGGTGTGATACAGTTTTGCCTCACTGGTGTGCCATCAATGTGGCTGAGGGGTGCCATAACTGATACCATGATGGTGTGTGGTGGGGGGTGGATGGCAGGAGTTGGTGAGTGTGGTGTCATGTGGTATCACTTCACTGGTGTGCAGTCTGTGTGACTGAGGGATGCCTTCAATGATACCATAATGGTGTGTGCAGGGGGGGGCAGGAGTCAGTGAGTGTGGCGTGATAAAGTGTCTCTTCACTGGTGTACAGTCAGTGTGACTGAGATGTGTTGTCACTGATACCATCGTGGTAAGTGTGTGTGTGTTGGGTTGTCGGTTAGAGTGGCGTAATACATTGTTGCTTCACTGGTGTGTAAGCAGTGTGACTGAGAGGTATGGTCACTAGTACCATGATGGTGCATGTGTGGGGGGCATGAGTAGGTTAGTGTGGTGTAGTGTGGTGCTGCTTCATTAGTGTGGTGTCAGCTTGATTGAGGTGCTGTCAGTGATACCATCTTAGGGTGTGTGTGTGTGTGTGTATATGGGTGGCAGGAGTTGGTGATTGTGGTATGATGCAGTGTCGCCTCACTCGTGCACGGTCAGTGTGATTGAGGGGTGTTGTCACTGACACAGTGAATGTGTGTGTGTGTGTGTGTGTGTGGCATGAGTCAATGAGTGTGTTGTGATGTGGTGTCACTTTACTGATGTATGGTCAGTGTGACTGAATGGTTCTGTCAGTGATACCTGTATGACGTGTTTCATGACCGATGCATGTGTGCATGAGTTTTTCTGTTGTGTGTTGCAATGTGATGGAGTTTGTTTAATAATGGTTTTGCTGCATAGACCTTACATTGTTTATGTTTCGTCTTCCATGTACTCATGCGGCAACTGTGTTATAAAGCTGACAGAGTTGAAATGTCGCTGCTGCTTTAAAGTATATCAAGTGATGAAAAAGTTTGCTAAATATCATATTGATTCTCCATCGTGCATCATCGATCATTTTGGATTTGAGGATATTTGCCTCCACATTTGTCTTTGGTAAACAGCCTACTATCATTCTGGCAACAACACAGCCATCCAGATCCTACTGACTCTCATGAGTAAGTTTTTGGCTGTTTGTTCCAATTCTTTAAAACACGTGTATTATCCTTTTTTCAGTACCACTAACCAGCAAACCTGATGTTCAGTTTTCTGTATTGGATTTTCAAGGAGGCAATATCTTCTATTTGAAGTCATTGTCCACTGGAAATGAATTATTGGTTATTAGACCAAGATTTGCTGACCTCGTCTCCCTTCCATTCCCTGTACTCTTTGTCTGCTTCATGCTTTTACATTTTTGTTTTAAATACAGGGATAGTGGTGGTGCATGTTACATTGCAGCCAGCAATAACTTTGTTTTTTTAAATAGGCGGACATCTGTCATGTAAAAAAAGGCAAATTAAAGCATACGAAAAGACATTGTGTACAGTATTGTGGAGTGCTCCCAACTGCTGTCCCTCTACCTATGTAACAGAACACAGTATTGTGTGACTTGACAGCCAAACAGGGAGGCATACAGGACTGTGTCATCTCCTCCTGTAAAACTTGTGTCCCCTTCCCTTGCGGTACGCCCATTACATGGGTCAGAAATTAACTCTTATTGAGGTACGTAACCTTTCTTTTTTTTAATCAAAACATTTTATAATGAACTTTTTAAAATACAATTACATCAAATGAAAAATGTTCACATTATTTTTGTTTGCAAATGTGATATGAAGCTATGTTCATTTGTTGAGTAAACTATTAACCAAAAGTTATTTAAGTATAACCACTAATATTCATTACAGTAACAACACACATCAATAAGTTTTAAGTTCTTCAGCAGTTTAAGAGAATAAGGGCCAGATATTAAAAAATTTACCCCAGGGCTAAATTAGCACTGTCCGACATGCTAAATTAGCCCGGAACCAATAGCCCGCTATATTCAAAAGGCATAGGCCTGGTGCTAAACCTGCTAAATATAGCATGCTAAGGAAGCTGGGCAAACTGGGCTGGGACTGCAGTGCACAAATAGTCTGGGAAATAAGACAGCTCTGAATATAACAACTGGGAAGTGGAAACCACAACAGCAGCCCAGTGCACAGCAATGTGAAGGAAGGTAGAGGTGAACCATGTGGCCAATGTGTGTGCCAGCAAACGAGTGGATTCAGTAAAGCTGCAAGCACCAGTGCATGTGAAATTCTGCAGAAATGTACCATGTTTCCGAAATGTTTACGTGGTGCAAACGTTTGCCCGGAGCAAAAATTTACTATATTCAAAAGTGACATGCAAATGAGCCTACTTAGGCAGTCTGTAAGCACACATCCAGATTAGCATCTCATTATGTCCTGATTTGCATGCAGTTTGCCCAGTGCTATTGCAGGGTCGCACAGCTCCACCTGTAGGTCGATTTGGAAGTACAGGGTCTGGCTGGGTCTGCCCACAGCTCCAACTGTAGGTCAGTCTGGAAGTGCATGGTGGTAGCTGCCTTGTACAGAACTGCATAGAATATTGTGCCCCAGGGGACTACACAGCACAGGCCCAGGTGGTGGTGCTGCATGCAGTTGTCAAACTGTAGTTCCTGCTACAGTGCACAGCAGCCACTACAGTAACAAGGGGGCCAGTAGTGTGAGGGACACAGCAATGCCTATGGTGTGTAGGGCATCAATGACTGCTACACATTACAGAGTGACAGGCCAATCTTGCAGGTGTGTACTGACAGTGGACATTACTGTTATGCTGTTGGGTAACCCACAGATGCTTGACCACTGGCATGGGATACTCACAGTGACATATACGTGGCTGGCTGTGGTGTCTGTACAGATGTGTGGTATGTGGCTGGGGGGGGCACATACCATCAGACAGGCATGCTGGTGTTGGGGTATTTCCTACACTGGACCATTTGCACTGCGTGGATTGTCTCAGTCTTGTGGCAGCACCCAGTATGTGGTACAGACTGGCCACCTGTACACCCTCCCCTCAACGCCCTCCACACCCCCAGTGCTGCATGTGTGTGCTTGATTCTGTTGGTGTCCTCTGAAGGGTGGTCTCCAGGTGTATGCTGTATGGACACACTGCCATGGTGTCCACTGGGCACCGGGTCACCACTCAATGCCTGGCATGTCTGGAACTGGTGGCAGATGATGGCAACACAGGAGTTGCCATCCGTGTACAGCATGTTTCTTCCATGTCTGTTTTCTTTCTATGTTTAATATGTACTGGTTAGGGTCAATAAACCACCCCTGGCAGACCCTTACAAGCTCCAAAATTCACACTTGTGAATTACGGAGTTCCATAAACCATAGTACTATGTCGCACAAAGTCATGCAAAGCTGCACAAAGCCACAAAGTCACACAAGGCTGGTTTGCCCAGAGTTATGGCTACCTTTTCCTGGGCAGTAATTTGCACTATGCAAAGTGTCATGCTAAGTCACTCAAAAACACTTTGCATGATGCTAATGCACTGAATATAGCATTGAGCCTGTATTCATGTACATGCCCCCTCTTTTTGCCCCTTGCATACATTATACTTTTGCCCAGTACTAATGCAGTTTATTTATTTATTTGTTTGTTTATTTATTTTTTAATAGAATCAGAATTGCAAATCTTTGAGTCAAGGACTCATTTACAAAGGGTCCTCATCATGGTACAAGGACAGGTAAACATACATTTACATGTACAATGTGGTCACAGTCAAGACATAAAGGAGAAATTAAGTTTCTATATAAGTATATATACAATGGTCAGGTATAGGTGAGTAAAACTTTAGGTAGGATCCTACAGTGTGGTAGCTAATCGTCATTACAGGTAACAAAATAATGCACTCAGTTATTTTACTTAAGCAGCTACATATAGAGTAAGGCACTGGGACAATTGGGGGCTGCCTAGCAAGATGGGGTTGTCTCAGCTATGTGCAGTTACAACAGTGGGTGATGGCCAGAGGGTGCCTAAAGGCTATTTTGAAGGGCCCAATCCTTTATTCCATGGAGATATCCAAGGAGAAAGGAGTTGATCCAGGATGGGGCTCGGTAGAGAAATGACCTTTGGGGCAGGGATGTCTTGACTCTGGGCATTTGAAGTGTACATTTGTAGGAGCTCCTGGTGGAGATAGTAGGGACGGTGGGGGTGAAGATAGTAGATAGGCGTGGAAGTGTTAAACCAGCTACTATTTTCTTGGTGAAGAGACAGGTTTGGTAGTGCAACCTCTCTTCAAGGTTGAGTATTTCTGCCTGGGCACATAATGCACACATGTGGGTGAATCTGCTAGAACCAGTAAGTAGATGGCAAGCCTTGTTGAGAGCCATTTTGATTTTGCTGAGTGCAGTCTTGTCTGCTGCACCATACAGTAGAAGGCCATAGTCCACTAGGGATAAGACTGAGGCGGTGATGGCCAGCCTCAGGGCTTCAGGTGGGAGGCAGTTCTTGTGGCAGTAAAGCAGGCCAACACATGCATTTATGGCAGATGCAGGGATCTGTGTATGGTTATGAAAGGAGACAAAGCTTATGCCAAGGTATTAAAGGTGTGGACTTGTTCAAGGGGAAGGAGGGTACTGGGCAGGACAGAAAGAGGGGTGCCCTTGTGCTTGTTTTGATTATGTGAGAAAAGCAAGAGCTTAGTGTTTTTTTAGGTTGATTACAAGTCTCCGATCCAGGAACCAGGATTCAGCATGGGTAAAGGAACTTGGAGGGCACTTTGGAGTTGGAAGGGGGCCTGATGGGATGTGAAGAGGACCGCATCATCAGCGTAGATGAGTATTTTTTCTGAGCAGGAGTTAGGGATCGTGTTTGGTTACAGACTGAGAAGCAGAGGTCTGAGGATCGAACCCTGTGGGACTCCCGAGCGGACCTGCCGGCTGCTGGAAAGGGTACTGTTGATTTTCACGCACTGTGAGTAGAAGGTGAGGTAGTTGGAGAACCAGGTTAGGGGACCTTGCAAGAAGCCTAGCTGTGAGAGGGTGGATATGAGAAGTGGGTGGCTGATGGTATCGAAAGCTTTTGATAGGCTGATGTAAACTGCTCCCTCGAGGAGCCCTTTATCAAGGGCTGCATGTATATTGTTGGAAAATTCGAGGAGGGTAGTGGTGGTGCTATGCCCGCTGTGGAAGCCATGCTGCTCCACACAGAGGAGATTGTGTTTGGTGTGGTAGTCAGTTAGTTCGTCTTCTACAACCTTTTCTAAGGCTTTCGAGAGGGGGACAGGATCAATATTGAGCTATAGTTTCCGGGGGAAGTACAGTCCCCATCTTTGTGTATAGGGGTGACCATGGTAGTCTTCCAGGCATGGGGGAATTGGCCAAGGCAGAGGGAGCAATTGAAAAGGCTGGTAAGGAGTGCAGGTACTATGTCCAGGACTAGTCATAGGAGTTTGGCATCCAGTGTGTCATTACTATGGCAGGTGCCATTGAGAGCTTTAACTAGGTAGGGTTCGGCTTCGGACGGCGTGAGGGCCATGAAGTGGAATGGGGGTAGGGGAGTTGGGAGGGTGAGCAGGGGCAGGGTTGAAGAAATTAGTGGTGAAAACTGCGCTGAGGTCCAAGAAAGTGGCATTGAGACCATCGGCAATGTCTTACGGGTCTGTGGAGAGCGAGCCATTGACATCGAGTTGTGCTGGGGGTTGCTACAGTTTTCCCATTAAGTTCCTTTATATTGTTCCAGAACTTACGGGCAGACCCCCAGGAGGAGGCAAGGGTAGATCTGTAGTAGTCTGATTTTGCTTTGCAGATGGCCCAGGTGCATTTGTTGGGTGCAACACTATAGGCTTACCTCTCAGTGGGCTTGCCAGATTCAAGTGCCCTGTGCCAGAGGTTGTCTCTGCAATGCATTTGACTGATTAGAGAAGGGGTAATCCACAGGGTGTTGTGCTTCTTAATAAACGATTTAGTAAGGGGAGCGAAGATGTCACATGCGGCATTAAATAAGTGGACAAAGTAACTGAAGGCAGTGTCAATATCAGGGGCTAGCTTAATCGGGGACCAGTCCCAGTGAGCAAGGAGCTTTCTGAGTTGAGCCAGTTTGTCAGGGTATAGGCATCATTGGAGGACAACTTTTGGTACTGGCTTTTTCATCTTACAGGAACAGGAGAGCATGATGGGAGAGTGGTCACTTAGGGCGTTGGGTAGTACTGTGGTGCTGGAAATTTTATGGGATCTGTTTGAGAGGACAGTTTCCAGCAGCATGGCGCAGCCACTGGTGGGGTGTAACTGGATGAGTGAAGTAATCAGCTGGGCGAGGTTGAGGTCTGCAATAGCATCTTTAGCTTGGGAGGCAGAGTTGGCAAGCCAGTTGATATTGAGGTCTCCCATTGTGATCTGTTCCATTTTGCTGGGCAGGTTGGAAATGTGCTCTAATAGTGACTGAAGGGCAAGGTTCTGGTGGTGTGGGGGTATATAGGCAGCAGTGAATATTAGTTGGGCTCTGGAGGTGCCAGTGGTAATTTTGAGGGAGAGAGTCTGGGCACCATGGTTCAGTTGGGGAAGGGAGGGCAATCCCTTGTAGGATATCAAGGAGGTATATGGCGCAGCCACCACCACATTTCCCTACCCTGTCTTCCCTGAAAAGAGAGTACCCCGGGAGGGCAATAAAGGGGTATAAGGTGTTCTTGGAGAGCCATGTTTCCACTAGTGTCAGGACATCCAGCTGGTGTTGGGTAATCCAGCCCTGAAGGTTGGTGAATTTCTTAAGGAGGCTGCATATATTTATCAAGGACATGCATAGTCCAGTCAGTGTGGAGGGCAGTTTGGGTTGGGTGTGGTGGGACCTCGATTGGGGTGGACATTGCCCGACAGCAGGAGGAGGAGGGAAACTAGTCTGAAAAGTACCAAGTGTTGCCTATGTCAGGTGGGTGGGCTACTGTGGGTTGACTGGCCCCAGGGTGAGATAGGAATGGGGAGGGAATGAAGGGCGGGGATGGTCAAGTAGAGTGGGGGCCATGGGGAGTCAGAAGATAGGGAGGCAGGGAAAGATGAGCTGGAGGAGGGTACAAGGGAAAGGGGTGGAGACGGTAGGGGGTTGGGGTGTAGTAGGGTGGGGAGCAAGTGTGGGTGGGTCGGCTGGGGTGAGGTACCTGCAGGGGGAGGGGAGGTGTCTATGTGAAGAAGCAACAGAATGAGCAGTGCTAGTCGGGCTGGCGCTCTGAGTGCACATACGTTGGCCATGGTCTGAGGCATATAGGGTAGACAGTTTCTTCCAGAAATGTGGCAGTCCATTTGGCATAGCAGCAGGGCCACAGGTTACAGTGTATGGGTGGAGGCGGGTGGGGAAGTCGACGTGAAGCATCAATGGGCTAACACCCCCAAAGAACTTTGAAGGAGAAGGAGTAAATTACCTTTAGGGGCTCCTTGTCCCCTGCTATCCTCACTGTGTGTGCTCGTGGTGGTGCAGGCATCTAGAGTGAGGGGATGGGTTTCAGGGCATCCTAAAGTAGGGAAAACAAAGAAAGATTTAGTATGCAGCAGGAGTTCGGTGTTGGGGGGGATTAGCTCTGTACCACGCTGACTCAGGCACTGAGCTGAACTGTGCATGTGTGGACAATGCTACAGGTCAGAGGGCCACAAATGGAGAAATCAGTCTGTGGTCTGAGGAGAAGATGCTATGCATGAGGTAGGTGTGAGGCTGGTCCTGGGAGTCAGGTACAGAAACATTCACTCTAAAATACTTGCTTTATGAGACACATTATCCACTCTTAAGATACTTGCTCTAAGAGAATAAATAGTAGTGCACCAGGCAGTAGGCAGAAACTCGAGCTAACTATTGTGCTCACACAAACAACAGGATAGTAGTGAAATAAAGTCAGTAGCTGTAAAGGCAGTGTAAACAACCGCTGAGCTAAGCAGAAGTGTTCTTAAGGCTCCAATACAATCAGCAGGCGGATCACAGTCCCGGAATCTAAGTCTAGCAGAGACTGAAGCAATCAGTGCAATTCAGAGGGAGAAAAGCCCTTTAAACACCCCCAAAGAATGTTGCAGGAGAAGGAGCAGATTACTTTTAAGAGCTCCTTGTCCCTCACTTTCCCTGCTGTGTGTGCTCACGCTATTTGGCATTTTGAATATAGCGGACCCGTGTAAACCCAACACAAACCACGTGCAAACAGTTTGCACCTAGCGCAAAGTTTTTAATATCTGGCCCCAAATAGTGAAACATTCTGTGATGAACCTTTGTCACCCTCCACTGCTTTGTTGCTGACTTAATTGCCTGTAACAAATTAAATGCATATAATTTATTTTAAAGTTAATGTTGTTTTATATAACATTCATTACTTTTGTAATGTACCTTGGTAAATGGTCATTAAACAGTCATCATCACTGTGTATCTATTAATGCATTACAACAATTGAACCAGTGATGGCAAGATCTATTTCACATAATCAGTTTTTTCAATTTATGCATACAGTGCTTTCTTTAGCATGCTTTCTGCAGATGTAACACTGCCCAATTAACAGAGAGCATATGTCATTGTCATGTTTTGCGGAGCTGATGCAACCTGTAGGTGTAACCAACACCATTTATCAATGCAGTATTTATCATTAACCATACAGGTTATGAAACATATACCCTCAGTGTTCTTTTCTTGTCACAGTTTGAAAATCACATTGACTATATGTGGTTAAACACAGACAACAATCATAACTGTAATTTTGAAATGACAACATAAACGTATCTTTTTTCATTTCTATTTACAGGAAGTATCAATACATAGCCTACACGCTGCTGGCTAGATGATGTTGTGGATGGCTTTGTTGTTGGATTTATGCTGTTCTTCCTGCATGCACAGTTCATAAAATATGTACCAAATTTCCAACGGAGGAATACACCGGATTTAAGTATCCACCACTGGAGTAAACATTATGACTTTCATTGGCATAATGACAGTTTCTTATGAACTTTATTGTTCACTTATGCATAGTATTACCTTTTCAGATTTTGACATTGCTCATATCTATCATGATACTTAAGTAGTTGTTATTCAAATGTTTGTTCAAAATGTTACATATGCGAACTGCTTTCCATGCTGTGCATTGGTCACACAGTTATTTTCTGTGCTAATACGCATTTTATGTGTTCACTTTTTATGGCTATGGGTGGAGCCTACTGCCGTTTTGGCATGTCTTGCCTAAAAACAGCCAATCATGGCACCTTCCGCTGGACTTTTGTAAGTATCCTTCTCAATGTCCAACAGAGCTTGAAGCATTTCGCCATGGCCGGCCACTACGGAGTAACAGCTACACTATTTCAACTGTTACTTCCGCATTCCAGGGCAAGAACTGTGCATGCATGAGTCGCATACATGCACAGTTCAGTCGGCACCGCCATCTTGTGAATGGCAGAATGCCATTCACCAGGGGAGTCACGTGATGCTCTTGCTGGAATAAGCTGTCCTTTAGTGGAGCTCCAGTGACCCTCCATTTAAACATCTAATTTACTAGCAAAAATAATCAAGCAGCCTCTCCTAATATTACTTCCAGCCCTACAGGCACCTTCCTGACTTACGATGGAGAAACAATTGCATTTGTCACCTCTGAACCCTGGCTCAGATGAGGAACCTCCGCCAGAGCTTGAGGCCAAGCAGCCCCGTCGAAGCTCCATGCTGCAGCTCCAGAATATGGACCTGACAACCAAGCAAATCTACTTCGAGCTTTCAACCATCAAAAGAGGAATTCTTCGCTGGCCCTTCAGCGCAGCAGTTGGATTTCTGCTTGTGACGCCGGTGACTCGGGTTCGGGAACAGACTCGGGTCACTGGTGGGCCAGCCAGGGAGAAGGAAAGGAGTGTCCGAGGATGGCTCACCTTCTCTGGGGAGAGGGTGGGGATGCACCTTGGTGCATGCTGGCTCCTGGCGGAGACCAGGGGGCACAGCACAGATGCCTGAGATGGAAGCACTAGTGGAGTGGTGGACGTTGGCGCGTGCCTTAACGTCAGTGGCATGCCACTCCCTAGGAAGAAAACAAGGAAACTGCCCTCATCAACTGGATGACAGTCTCTCCGGTCCCCTGACTGCCACCAAGCCTCCTAACCGGCACTGCTGCCTCAGCAACACCCCCGGGCCAATACAGATGCACTGGCCCACCCCCACCAGTGCCTTCCCCCCTTGCAGGAGAGGGACCCGTCCAGCGAAGGGATATGCCAGGTTACCTGGGGGTTCATGATATGAGGTGAGCGGTAGCCGGGGATGAGGGAGAGTGCTTGAGTTGGGACATTGAGAGACCCGAAGGAGTGGAAAGCCAGGGGTGTCCAGAGGGGGGGAAAAAAAAAAACAGGATCTCTTCAAACTTATTGAGGCTGTATCAGAGTTCAAACCCACCATCCCCAAGCTTACCAGATGGGTATCCGACATGGAGGCATGGGTAATCTCGGTGGAGTGCTGCCAGGTGAAAACAGAGCCAAAAGTCATTGCTCTCAAAAAGTCCTCACTAGAATGGAAGAGCACATAGATAACCTTGAAGGCCGCAATAGGAGAAATACTGTGGTCCTGCTTGGCCTGCCTGAAGGGGATGAGGGTCTGAATACTCTCCACTTCCTGCAAAGGTTCCTGCAAAAAACAATAGGGCCTTGTCCCAACGGCCCACAGTATATTATTGAAAGGGCCCACTACTCCCTGAGGACCAAACCTCCAGCCTCAGACCCTCCACGTTCCATAATCTTCAAGCTTCTAAACTATTTAGATAGACAGCATATTCTACGTGAAGCAAGGAAGCTCTCCACTATACTTTGGGAAGGGAAAAAGCTGAGACTGGTCCCTGACCTTACGCTGAAAACCTGACATCTAAGAGCTGCCTTTAAGTTGCTTACCTCCAAGCTCTGGGCCGCCCAGATCCACCATAGATTGTTTCATCCTGCCAAGCTTGAAGTTACTACCCTATCAGGCAAGAAGAGATACGACACCTCTGAAGATGCTTTGTCAGAACTAAAACATCTTTTTCCGGATCTTTTTGGAAAATTAGCCAGCCCATGTCCTACGGCATACCTTCAAGCCTAGACCTCAGTAAGTACTGTGATAGCTTTTCTTGAGTTCCCCAAATTTAGCTCCCTGGCACTCTCCCCTTTTTAAATATAGTATACCCTGGAGTAATCGTTATAAATGTTCTCCGCTTCAACTAAAAACTGTCCTACAGCTACCTCCTTGTAATCCTGGACCAGCCCGATGCACTCCCGAGGATAGAATTTTGCAGCACCGTGGTGGGCACCCTTCTGGCTTGAGTTCTGACCTGGTCTGTCTCCTGCTCCTTTCTCTCCCTTCATTTCAATGAATGTTTTCCCCAAAACTATCTTTTGAGACAACTGGAATGCCCGGATTTAGGTGCAGACTGAGTCAGAGAATCACTAGGCAGAAGAAGTCCAATCGGTTATCTCTCTTTCAATCAAGAGTCGCTAACTCAGCAACCACCTCTCGCGCATTCGTGAGGAATGAGGACCTGCTCTGCACAGCTAGCAACCTCCAAACCATCCTGTTCCATGCTGAACTCTGCAAGTCATTGCAAAGTGACCACTCTCTGGGGAATTTGCCTAGATGATTAATATTCTTTTCCTCTAATCCTGTTCTCTGCATTTCTTCCTTTACGGACCCCCTTCGCAATATTCATATTAAAACTATGTTATGAATGCATAAGCGCTTTATCACACTAGATGGTGCCAGAAGCCAGGTTTTTCTTTTTGGGGGGAGGGGGGTTAAATCTAATTCAGCCGTTCATTATATTGGGCGATAATTCTCTTTGATATGTTAACATTCCTTCGCTTATAAATAAGGATAATCTCTCTTGCAAATGATATGCTTCTGAAAATGGCATAGACCTTGTTGGAAGTGTTCTAGTTACTTTATTGATTGTACATCTTCATCTGTTATTATGGTTGTATATAGTTCTAGAGTTTGTACCCATTATGGGCTCCAGCTATACCTGTTGCTCACAGAAGGTTAGGCTTGCCCTAGATTGTTTTTCTCCTGGGGGTCTATGACAAGACTCATTTAACTCCTCCCAGTAGTGGCAAGTTTTCTCCTCCAAGAGGATTTTATTATATCTGGAGCTACATTATCAGATGCTGCCTTGGACTAAACTCCACCCACCCCTTCTTTGTACACCCACCCCAGGTTTAAACCTGTGTTCTTATCTGGCCCTGATGTATTCTAGTCCACGCTTAGAGAGCTACTCTACTTGCCTCTACCTTTCTGGCATAGTACCCATCTAAAAGACAAAGAACCTCTGTGCGTAAACACTGAGGCAAGGGTTACCCCAAAGGGCATTTGGCTGGGAAGCCAAGTTTCAAGAAAATACAAAATCACACATGCCCCCACAATGCAAAGCATCATGGGCTGCATATGCAAATCACCACAGAATGTTATGCTGGTCCAACTTTAAGCAGAATTGCATGGTGCCGAAAGGCCTCTCACACAGTTTGCAAAGGGTGCTAACAGAAGACATAGACACGTGTTTCGTCCTACCAGGACTCATCAGTATGCCTCATCTGTTTGACACCCCAGTGGAATGGACCAGCTACCCCTAAAGTACCCATCTAGTTATGCAGGCCTTACTCCTTGTTAGATTCCTATCCAAGGCCCTGGGACCTGTGTCCATATCCTGCTAGTATGTGGCAGAAGTGGCAGAGGTACTTCCCTGATCCTTAGAATATGTCTCCCATCCATCCCAGAGGGAAGTGGAGTGCATACTGAAGTCTTGAGTCTCATTTCAGTATTATTGCAGTCTATACTAAAATACCACTTTTATTCACTGCACTGTAAATGCACTCCATTGACTTTGTGTTACACTCCTTTACCACTGCATTACCTTTCTTATTTTCAGATGTACAGTGTAAAAACACTGCAAATAATTCACAAGTTTTCTTGCACACTTCTTTACCACTGCATTTCTTTCATTAATTTTAGATGTGCTACACTCTGCAGTTACAATTTTTATTTTACGCTTCTTTCCCACTGCAGTGTCTTGGAGATTTTTTAAATTGTTGTTCTCACAAATCTCACATATTATACTCCAACAGTATAATTAATATTTTAATTGCTTTTTTATGTTTCACTAACAAATACAGTTATACCCTGTGCACGTTTATTTTAATTTATACTGATTTTTTTTGTACAACAAAAATAAAGGCACTAGTAGTTTCAAAAGTGTTCTGATTTTGTCTTTCCCTTTTAACTACCCAGGAGATAACCCACTCTGCAGCTGGATCCTCGTCGTACCATCCTAATCCTCTACACTATAAGATTAGCTGCCCTCCCCTGTCCAATACTGTGTCCCTCAGCTTGTTTTTCGTTATGGTGACTCGTGTTCTGCTTGTTTCCATGACAGAACCCCCTAACCTCCCCAACAGCCATGGAGCCACCCAATCCCAATCCGCAGTTCGGGAGAGGATTGGTGCGGAATACAAATGTGGCTTTCAGAAGCACCATGTTATTGTTCTGTAAGTGCTCTCTGGCCCTGATCTGATGTTGAGAGTGGAGAACAAATGTAGACAGAGACATGATCATGCTACTCTCTGGCATGTACATCGGAACTCGTTTTTCTTTCGAGTTCTGTGCCTAACATCACATGTTTCCTGTTAGCCTAACAGACTGGGAGGGAATGATTGACAAAGATCTCCCAACCCAGCACAAATCAGTGGATGCAGAAGGTGGGACTTCCAACTAATAGGTCCCCAATGGGTTGGCACCATTGTCAGCATGCTGAGGATTAAAAAATAACAGGCAACCATTAGTGTCGGTGGGAAGGTACCACTGGTAAGGAGACTCTTTCCAGGTTTTATTTTTAAAAAAAGTATAAATAAATGAGTGAATGAAAACAGCTTTCTGGCTCCATCTTATTAGCGCATTGGCCGATGCTGGTGTTTGGGAAAGTGGAACTGTAGCAGTGGTCACGACTGAGCAGTGCTGCAACATGGAGCAGACACCCGGAGCAGACCGGAGGTCATATTCAGGTGTACAATACAATCCAGTGTTTATTTAAAAAGGAAAAACAAATACATTCAGATTCAGATATCAGCATGGGAGGGGGAATTCTGAGGCAGCTACTAAAATAACAAAATACTCAGTGCAACATTTAGTGAAAGTCCTGCCAGGAAACAGGGCCTTAATTGTCTTAGTCATTCTGCATGCATGCATGCATATTATAAATAAATTGAGGACAGGATTTCTGTGTCTGTAATTTCCAGCAAGTTTCTATGTGAAGAAGCAAAACACCAAATAGAATTAGTTATTGCTGCAATGGAGAAATGCGTAAGTGGATTAGATAAGCAGAAGGAGTGCAGATGCAGTAGAAATTGCATCATATCCCTCAATAGGACAATGTCCTTAAAATGTAGTTTATTTGGAGTAAGCTATTCATTATGAAGCAAGTCTGGCTTCGAACATAAAGAGATTTACAATCACTATTGCATTGAAATCCATTAAAATTCCATTAAATTCCATTAATTTTCCATTATTTTCATGCAAACCCATTAATTTTCAGCATTAACTTTTGTATCACCTTTTTTAATGGCCAATTTTTATTCTCATTAAATTTCCATCAATTGTTGATGTTTCATGGATGAAAACCATTAGTTTACTCATCCATGCTATTAATTAACCGTGACAGGCATCCATTAAGTATTTAATGTGTGTGGTACACTCCTTAAATTTAGCATCAGGATATTTTAATGGCAAAAAACTCTGAGAAATGAGCTTTTCATTGCCATGAAAATTATGTTCATGCTATACCAATACGTTAATGGCCATGAAAACTGTCCAAATGAGCTTTTCATTGTCATGAAAATTATGTTCATGTTGTGTCAATACATTAATGGCAATTAAAACTGTCCAAATTAGTTTTTCATTACCATTAAAAATGATGGTTATGTTGTGCTAATACATTAATGGCCATTAAAAACAAATGTTCACCAATTAATGGCAATTTTATGTATCAAACATATTTTCCCCTTTATTTCCATAGGACTGACAGGACTTTGACCGGTGCTTATCAGATAAGTATACTTTTATTTACTGTTGGTTTTATCTGTACTTTGCCCTAAGAACTATGGATCCCCGTGACTCCTGTGTAACCTTTGTTTTACAGGTACTCCCCATCATCCAGAACTGAAATCTACAAAGAAGTTTCCTCACCTGGAACAGCACACATGATTTAGTTACTTGATTAGGAGGTGGGAAATTTGAGCCATAATGGTGAGCCTGCATCTGTTACAGTGGGAGTCCACTGAGGTTACATGTCAAGTCATCCTGGTTAATCTGCTCTGCGACAATTTGCGCCATACTATTAGTTCCAGCATCAATTGACTCCCTGCCCAATTTGTTCCCAAACTGTTCCCCTCTCCCCAGAGTTTAATATATTAAATTTATGCTGGGGGTGAATTGTCAGGGAATGATTTGTACAGGGGGCTGATTAACACCAGATCATCTAGTACAGCATGAGTTCTCATGAAGCAGATAGACTGGGATGAATTGACATGTTACCATGCACTGAAGGAGTGGGTGCCATGAATGTGGCCTCATGAGGGACAGTTGAGAGGTATGTGGTCAGCCCCCCCAGATCTGACCCTTCTGCTACTGGACCCCCCACCCTTTCTGCCTGCAGCTGGACTCCCACAGCTGAAAACTAGCTGTGTGCTAACAGCACGTGTGTGGCAGCACTTTTTCCATGAGGGGCACAGCAATGCTGGGGGGAGGGGACAAGGCTGGTCTGTGGGTGGGAAGGGGGTTTCAAATGCAAGAAGGAAGGTCATCTTATGGGTCTGGCACAGGGTAAGGGAGGGTGGCCCAGTGACCAAGGAAGATGGGTCTGCTGAAGGTGGGGCAACTAGCTCTTGATCCCCCACAGCCATGGTGTCATGCACACTACTGTACCCCTCCTAGCCATGGCAGCAGGCTTTTGAGCCCTTTCCCCAGCTTCAGGCATCTCAGACCTCATAGCCAAGTAATTTTCCTGCTGACTACCATGATTATGGCTGTAGGCTCCCAATCCACCAAAGTCAATGTCCTGGGTAAGGGCAGCATGGTTCTGGTGGTTCTCTAGGTTGTCCAGATTGGAAAAGAGGGTGAACATTTGTTGGGTAGTGTGGTATGTTGGTCCCCGGGAGGTCCAGGCAGTGGAAGAGAGGGGCCATAGCTGGGGAAACCTGGTATGGGGGTCACTTTTATGATTCAGATGTGTACTCTGAGATGTCCTATGGGTGATCTGCAAGGGCCAGAGTATGGCACAAAGGGAAGACCTCCCACCTGCCTGCAGTCAGCTGGGCATCCAACCCACACCTCCACCTCCTCTTTCCTCAACTTCTTCCTAGGTTGGGGTGGTGTGTCGGTGGCAGCACCATAAAGCAGGTGCTGCCTGCCTGAACTAATAGTACATTTTTTTTAAGTTTCTCTTCACACTGAGGGTGCAATAAAGGATGACTGTGGCCATTAATGTGGTCAGGGCATAGCCTAGGAGCAAAGGACTGCACAAGGTTGGGTCTAGTCACATTTATTTAAATCACTCCAGAAGGGGAGCATATGGTGAGAGGGTGTCCCTTTTCAAAATTATCTAAATTTATTTAAATCGCACTCCTGCTAGGAGCATAGGGAAGGGGCAGACTGCATTAAAATTAAGTACCTCCCAGAGGTGGAGCAGGGCAGGGAAGACCCTGAATTAGATAGTAAACAGGGCTCAAGCAGCAAAGGCAGGGTAAAGCCCCAGTTATAGGTAAGATAAAAGTTTATTTTTATACAGGTAGAAATGTTTTGCATCATTGGGTCATAGACCCATTTTCAAGATGGACCTGTTACATTTAGGTTTAAAAATTAACAAATAAACAAACAGTTTAGTGTTACATCATACATTAAGAACATGCATTAGACAGTTAATAAGTTAATCCACATTCTAACATATAATTGACACATAATACACATTTAAGTTCAAGGCTTTAAGTTGTAAGTATATTCCTAGAACTTTAGGAAGAACCTCTACAAACATACTTCTACAGGCTGACATATCCATCCAATCATAAATATGTCAGTCCTTGCACATGCATTCCGTTTTTAAGTCATAACCAGTCAATCTCATAAAATGTTTAGTTTTTGGAATTTGTTTCTTTTCTGTATCAATTGGGGCCCAAAGTTTAATAACCTTCATTCCAAAAGTCATGTCACCATATTTGTTGTATATTTTAGGCATGACATATTTATTTCCCCCCTTGACTCTTAGGTTATAATTATGAATGTGCATTGAATATGGAATTTTAACAACAAGGTACTTCAGACTTTGATTATGTGCCACCCCATGAATTTGTTTTAACCATTTTGGTCCACTTTTTGCTCTAAGTGGACCCATTTTAATGCCATGAACATTTCACAGTGGTGAGTATGGTAATCACAATTTAATATGAATCTAGCCAAGTTGTTGTAAAGAACTTGAATGGCTCTTAAGTTTGACTTGCTAGCCATACCATAAATGTGAATTCCATATTCAATGCATGGAATGATCAACTGATTTATTATATCTTTTCTCATTTTCTGATTTAGACAATATTTTGATCTCCGGAAGGCCCCTAATTTGTTATTTGTTTTACAAACAAGATTTTTTTATGTGGGAATCAAATTTCAAATTTTGGTCCACAATAACCCCCAAATACCTATATGACTCAACTTGGTTTAGTGATTCATTTTTAGCCATTTGGGCAAGCTAGGCAGTTGGGCTAGAGAATAAGGGCTAACTGATCAAAAGGTTTTTTTGTTTTTATTATTCAGAAATAAGCACCCGTGGGGCCAGTTAGGTGAAGTATGCCCAGATTATAAAGTAAGAGTGCCCCAGTGTGACAAAGGTGGCTAGTAGCCAAGTGGCCACCAGTAGCCAAGCTAATGCTAGTGTTGTAGATGGCTATGGGTGAGTTACTCAGGTTACTAGCCCATGGCTAGAGTTGTGGCAACTATGTTGCTGGGGTGGCTAACTGGCTGGTCCATTCCCATCCCCTTGCTCCTGACTGGAGCCGATATCTTAGTGCAATTTAAATCAGAACATTCTGCAATTATACAGCACTAGCCTCAGCTTGGTTACTATAGCTACCTTTATCATCCTGGAGCACTCTTACTTTATAATCTGGGTACTTACTTCCCCTAACTGGCCCCCAGGTGCTTATTTCTGAATACCACCCTTCTTCACTTTATCATGACTTTGCTCCTTGTGAAGCCCCTGTTTACTATCTAATTTGGGGCATATCCTGCTCCCTGCCACACTTCCTGGAGCTACTCAATTTGAATGTTGCCCACCCCTGCACTATGATCCAAGCTGGAGCATGATTTAAATACATTTTGAATATGGACATCCCCTCACCCTGTGCTCCTACTGGAACAATTTAAATAAAGTTGACTAGATCCCCCAAGTACCTCAAGGGAATTAGCCCTCAGCACAACTGAGCCGTCTCCAGCCATATGCTTTAATGTTCTTGTTTTCTAGTTGTTGTTTTTTTTCACTTGCCCTTGCTGTTTGCTATACTGTAGGTAATGCAACAATTATTTATTCCTCTGATTTTCAAAATGCATCCAGCTCTCCCTTGCTAATCACACAATTGCTTTTCACAGTCTCTAGTAAGCACACTATGATATCATGAAAGCAGCTGTGAGGGTAACAGGGAAGAGACAAATGTTTCCAAAAGTTTTCCATACAGCACTTCTGAAAGGGCTATACCTTGGTGTGCTGTAAATCTTGGAAAACAACATTAAAATGGGAAAAAAGCATGTTTAAGTAAACTGTAATAGCTGAAACATCTTTATTCTTTGAAAGTGCAGGCTGAAATGCAAATTCAACAAGATGAGCGCAGTAGCACATTGGAGACTGGCAGTGCAATCCTCTCAAAGAGGGGATCATCCTCTTGGATGTTTGGTCCTCCTCCCCTGGCTTACCCTCTGATGGCTCAGGTTCATTCTTGAACTGGGGTCATCAGTGTCATAAGCAGTTGTGCTAGCGATGTGCCAGTGGGCTGACCACTGCTGCATACATTTATGGTGTATGTATGTTTTTACGTAGGTGACGTGAAACAAGTTACCCTTCCCCCCAATTTTATTATGAGAAATAAAAACAGATTTGCTGCATGCAATTTATAGATACAAGATAAACAATTAATAATAAAGCACAGCACACAATTTGTTTTGTACATTTTTTTAATTAAAATACCTTGGTGACACTCTGATAATCTTTTTGTGTTCATTGGCAAGAAGACCTAACACTGCAAACTGACAGCCCTCACTGAAGTCTAATACTTAATTTAGTATTAAAGCAGTTAATAATTTGTCTTAGAAGACTAATTTTAGTTATTTGTAATCATCTTTAATTATCATTTTTAAAAATACAACCGCTAAGCATACTTAATTCTAAGAATATTCAGCAGACTACTCGTTAAAGAGTAAATTATTACTAAATGAGGATTAGAAATAGAACTGCAATGCTCTTCAACATACATTTTTTACTGCTGAATCATAAATGAAGATTAGTCAGCCAAGTAATTTTTGAATTAGCCAAACATGGATTCCCATGCATTTCACTTCTACTAAACAAGGAGGCAGATAAAATAATCAAGCACATTAATGAATTTTAGAGAAGGTAAGCGATCATTTAATGTGGAGTTTTATCTAGAAATAATATGAGCAAAAAAAAGGTGTCCCTTTAAAAAGTCTTTTGAACTTCATTTTCCAGAAGTTTACACAGACCCTGAACTACATTTACCAGCTCACTTTCTGTTTGCTGCCCAGACTGAAGGGAAAAAGCAACTGCATGAGCACTCACAGTCTCCATTTTGGAGGAGAAAAACCTGCTGTTGCTAGCAGTAAAGATTCACATGAATGAGGTAAGTGCTTATGTTTAAATAGAAAAGTGCATCATTTTAAGTCCCTGAAATGTTAACTACAGTAAGGGAATTATTACTCAGAGTTTATTTAATTGAAAGGTGCAGGTTACACTGTCGATATTTTGTTATGAAGAAATTGCCTCTGCTCTGAACTCATGTGGCTAAACCTTTGAAAAGTCTTTAAAATACACAGTTTATTTTGAATCAAATCACTCCTTAAAGTGTCTAGTGTGCATTGTGTGTGTAGATTACCTAATATTTGTGGTATTTTTTACTGAGTTAGTTACTTTAAGATTGTAGTTTCTTCTGGGGAAGGGGAGTTAATTATTAGCAGCAGGAAGACTGTATGAATGAACAAATTGAGAATGTATTTGCTGTCCATATATCCATTCAGCAGCCTTACTGTAGGGTAGTAGTTAACCATTTTTTTCCATCACAGTCACAGGAACAGTTTGATTACAATGTAGAATTTATTTTTTTTTTTCAAACCAAATGGATTTATATTCAACTTTGTTAGCATAATTATTGAAAAATGTTTCAATGGCTGTTTAGAAAAATGCTGTGTTTGATACATTTAGTTTTGTTCATGCTTTCATAAGTAACAAACTGTGAATGAGCTTGGCACATCCAGCATACTTGGGTTTGATTCCCACAACCTCCGCTTGCATACTGTATGACTCTGAGCAAGTCCCCAGTGCTCCTGAGTCACCTCTGAAAACAGGCACCCGTACCTAGTGGGCCTTACCTGGTTACCAAAAGAATACAACAAACCAATGGTCCAGATAATGTTTTGCACTGGGAAGTATTTACTGTGAACTACTTCCACCTAGTAGTATTTCCACCTAAATGATAGTAATACCATCCATTAACCTGTCTAACCCCCAACCTCTAAACCAAGTATCAAACTCACTGGGTGCCTGCAGTTATGGGTTCTTTCTTCTCACATGCTGTGGTGTCCATGTACTTCCCAGCTTACTGTCATATAATGCTTCACCCCTATTTTTAATATTTTTTCCATGTTGCAGCTACGCTTCTGTCTACGGGGCAGTCGGTGTTTAGGTGGGGGAAGCTGGCAAGAGTTTTGACAGGGAAACAGGTTGAGAGACTACAGGATGGCTGGTATATGCATGTTACAAATTATTATGTCAGACTGCTAAGTTTGCATACAGTGTCATATATCACTGGGTGGAGGGGGCGTATGTTTGTGTTCTGCGGGGGGCTGAGTTTACTCTGTGTGTGTGTGTGTGTGTGTGTGTGTGTGTGTGTGTGTGCTGTCTGTGGCATGTGTTCTGCTGAAGCGTGCAAGTCCAGTAGTGAGTTTATAAAGCAACTACTTTGGGGATAAAAAAAATTGAGTGTCATCTTTTAAAAAAAGTACATGAGACTGGAGTAACAGTCCAAAATAAATGTTTACTTCATGATTTAAACAAATCAGTACTAGGCAAAATACATTTATTACATCACTAAACGCTAACAGTACTCTAAGTGAAGCAAGCCCCAATAATTAAAAAGCAAACTTCCATTTGAAAAGTGGGGGGATTTGAATTTAAATAATAGACATGGATGTTTAAATTCCTTGAGTGGCCAATACTTTTCATAAATAACCCACCTTTTGGGAACTCAGTCATACAAATGATCACCTCCATTATTAACTGATATATGTAGAGGACCAGTGGAATGGGAACAAGCCACATAGAGGGAATGTCTGATCACCTTCTCCAGTGAGCAGGGGGCACTCGTGATTTTGGCTCCCACTGCTCACCACCAGCCCTGGTCCTCTGCCACCATCTGAAACCTTCAGCCTCCCCCCCCCCACAGTGTTTACCTGACAGGGAAAGGCTGGAGGAGCACAGATGTGAAGATGTGCATGTCTTTTAAAGCCGCTCTGGCAGAACAGAGGTCCTGCCTCTGCTCCTGGACCCCCAAATCACCAAATTGAGGTCCAGAGACACGAGCAAGGTACCTGGGAGGCTGCAAAAGTTGTTTTTAGAAAGCAAATGTAAATAAGCTGGCTGCTGGGAACTGTAGTCCTGCTCCCCCAGCATTTCCTAGCCCCCAAGAGCATCAATGCCACCATACTTCTCAACCTTTTGTCACTGAAATGAGGGACATCAGAGCCTCAGAATGAGGGACACCTCCTTAAATCCTGAAAATACAACCTCAGAGCACTGTGGGAATGATTGGGTTTACTTGTACAATGTTTATTTTTGATTCACCATTTTACAATATGATGAATTTCTGCTTTGAAGTCTTAATTTATATCACATTATCTGTGTGGGCAGCAGCTTTTCCATAATGGACAGGACACTTAAGGGATAAAATGAAGGGTGTACCTCATAATGAAGGACTCTTGAGAGGTATGACACTTTCATTTTTATAGAAGGGTTGCTAGCCTCACTAGTCTTCACTAGTCCACCTGAGATAAGTAAAATACTGGCCACTCGGCCACCACTATAGACAAAGGGGTTTTAGCTGAGCCGCTTTTTCCGAACCGCACTCCCTTTACTGGGCTTTTGCTCTTTTATTGCTTTTTTATTCTAACCTATTTTTCTATTTTATTTTTCACAGGTCTAACAGGACAAGGGTTCCTAAACATCATCAGATAAGTATATTTTTGTCTGCCCTGTCCCTTCCTTCCTTTTGAACTCCCCCTAAAGAGCTGCAGATCCTTTGTGACCCCTTTTCTCTCTTTTATTTTGCAGTTACAGTGTACATCACCCCTTTGGACTCCTGTCTATGGCTCCCTAGGGCAGGTAAGTCCCTATATTTTACTTACTTTATGTGAGTTGACTGTAATGGAGTGGTCTCACCCATTACAGCTGCTTTAAAATCTGCATGAGCATGTGATCTGAATAAATTTGCATGCATTGCCATCTGCGGCCTGAATGGAGATTGAAATGAATTTTCAATCTCTGTTATGTTTTAATTCTGTTTTTAAAGTGGTATGTCCACCTAGTCTTTCCCTCTTTAATTCCCTACCAGTTTAGTGGCATGTCTCTGTCCCACCACAAATCCAAAGATTATTAATTTTAGTTCCCTGGCAGTCAAGTGACCCCCCCACCCCCTCTGTAAACCCTGAGATTATGAAGGTAATTCCCTGTTATTGGCATGCCTTAGCCCCATCCTCAAGATTGTGAAGGTAAAGTTTAGTGGCACCCAGCCTCATCAGAAATATCAAATCTGTGATGAACCCTCCATGGTAGTGTAGTGTCTCCTCCACTTATCCCTGCAGTAGAATTGTGCCATTCCCAGACACTCCAGTGGTAACTCTCTCTTCACCTGATCCCCATTATGGTATCCATACACCCCACCATTCCTCTCTCTGGCACACTCATATAATGCCCATCACTCCATGTCTGAAATCAGATGCCATGGAAAGCCCATTTATGTCAGTAGGCAGATCATTGCATGGCGACTGACCCTTCACACAACCATGATCCGCAGCTGTTTGCATGGTAAGGACTGAGCTGTTTTTACAGTATACATGCACTCTGTCCCTGTCCCACACACATAGTGGGTGAGCGAGGTGTTGAAAGGGAGTCTGTCCCATCCACCATCCAACCATCTGTGAACTGGGGGGGGTGACACTGGACTACCAAGGCATTGTACAGCTATCTCTCTCAGGGATTGGGGAAAGGAACCACGAGGCTAGCAGGGAGTGATTGACATAGTTTTGATATTATTCCTACAGGGTAAGGGAGGGGAATTCATTAGACTACCAGTGAGTGTATGCTTTATATCTCCTATAGTGGGACCTTCCTGGTCTCTCTCTCCCTCCCTCCCTCCTCTTGCTTCATTTCTGTCAGTCTTTGTTTCCTATGATGACCTTGAAAACACACACACTGTGTATCTATCTCTTTCTCCTGCAGTGGAGCTTGTCTCTCACATTGCACTTAATCTTCTATTCAGTCTGTCTCTTGCTGCAAGACTGCATTTCGGGTCTGTCTCCTGTTGCAGGCCAGTCTGTACAGTCTCCATCCCTCTCTTCTTCCCCCCACCTACCTGTTCAGTATCCCTCTTTGCAAGCCTGCATATCTGGACTCTTTCTCCCATTGCAGGTCAGTCTGTTCAGTGTCCCTAAGCCCCCTGCCCAGTAGCGAGGCCTGCTTGTCTGGTCTCAGTCTCACTATCTCTCTCCTTTAGTGGAGTCTGTCTGTCTAGTTGCACTTGATCTCCTGTAGCAGGCCTGCCATTTCAGTCTGTTTCGTGAAGCAAGCCTGCAAGTCAGGTCTCTCTCCTTTTACACGCCAGTCTGTACAGTCTCTGTCTCTCTCTCTTCTCCCCCCTCCTTGGCCTGCCTAACTGTGGGGCCGTTGGGGGGGGGGCTAGTGTCTGGAGGTAGGGGGGTGCTTGTGTTTGGGGCTTTGGAATATTGGTCAGCAATCTATCCTATACGCCTTCTCCCTCCCTTCCTCTGGGGTTTACAAATGGAGGTCCTTCTGTCTCTTAAGCTTTTGACCCTGCACCATTTTAGTTGTCTTCTGGACCACCTCTGCTCTGTGTACTTCTGGAGATGTGGTCTCCAGAACTGGGAACAGTACTCTAGGTGAGGTCTCACCAATGATCCATACAGTGGTATCACCACCTCCCTCTTTCTGCTGGTGATATCCCTCCCTATGAACCCCCTCCCTATGCACCCTAGCATCCCACTGGCTCTCCCCACTACCTTGTCACACTTTTTAGCCGCCTTTAGGTAATCAGATATGGCTACCCTAGGTCTCTTTTCTGTTAGATGGTTGCCAGTACCACTTTCCCATTTTGTACTCCATCCCTGCATTTCTGCAGGCCAAGTGCATGATTTTGCACTTTGAATTGAAACTGAAGTTACCACAATTTTTACCACTCCTGAAACTTTCTTAGATTCCTGTTCATTTGTTCCACCTCTCCTGGGGTATCTACCCTGTTGCAAATCTTAGTGTCATCTGCAAAAAGGCAGATCTTCCCTTCTAGCCCTTCTGCAATGTCACTAATAAAGATATTAAAAAAGACTGGTCCCAGTACTGGTGCTTGTGGTACCCCACTAGTCACCATCCCTTCCTCAGAATGAACTTTGTTTAGCAGCACCCTCTATTGCCTATCCTCCAAATAATTTCTTACCCAGTTTACCACCTTTAGACCCACTCCTAGGCTGCTCAGCTTGTTAAATGGTGTCATATGGAACAGTGTTGAATGCCTTAGTGAAATTTAGGTAGTTCACAGTGGAACTGAGACATAGAAAGTAAAGACAGAAGAAGTCCATCGGGTCTGTCTTAAGGCACTACTTCACAATACTCTTAGACTTGCCTGTATTCTCCCTCCCCTCCAACGTTCCTTCTTTCTTTATGCCCATAGGTGGTGACTCTTTACTGGGATGTCGGGAAGTACTGGCACCAGACAAGTACACCATCAAACAGACATTGTGACAACATGGTGAACTAGCACCACTCATTCAGTAGAATGTTTATTGAATACAATTTATATTCTCTGTATGCTCTGCATGAGGAAGCAATCTCTGCTTTAAGTGAAAACCTTGATCATAAATGTCCTCAGCTAGAAGTGTGCGGAAAAAACTTCCACAGGTGGAATTTAAGTAAAAGTCTTGACTTTTAGTGGAAATTCTGCCTGCGATCACCCACAAAAAGCCCTGGTAGCTAGCAGTCCCTCACCCTGCCACCCACCCAACATGTAATTAAAAAGGGGTGACTAGCAGTCCCCCCCCCAATCACCTGCCTGAGATTTAGTAAAATGATCCCTGGTGGTTAGTGGGCCTTCCCCCCATCCCATCAGGTGGTACTTAAAAGGATGAACTCTGAATTTTCAGTAAATCAACCACTGTACTCTGCCCTTCTCATAATAATGCTGTGTTTTGGGGAAACAAAACTATGACATAAGTTAGTGGTGTCACACACACACACACACACACTGAGACACATGACACCACACACACCACACCATGCAATATCCCTGTTGTGCAAGGTCAATGTAATGTGGCAACATTGATCCTGCACAATGGGATATTAAGCATGTTGCTGTGTTTGTCGTGCATGTGTCATGTGTGCTTTAGTGTGTGTGTGTGTGTGTGTGTGTGTGTGTGCGTGTCTGTCTGTGTGTGTGTTTCTCTCTGTGGGACACTGTGTGAATGTCATTAATAAATCGTAAACTTGATTTCAGCATTAAGAATCAGCCTGTCTCATGTTAGTAGTCACATTCCAGAAAGTATGAACCAAAGGTTTGATGAGTGCTTTTTGTTACTCCAACACTGTAGTTTCTGGCATTGTCATAACTGCTGTGTCCTGGGGTAACAAGAATGTGATGCATAACTGAGTGGGGTCACACACACACACACACACACACACACACACACACACACACACACACACACAGTCTCGGTCACATAGTGACACATGACAGCGCACACACCACTACACGCAGCAGTCCTGTTGTGCAAGGACAATATAAGGAGGCAACATTGATCATGCACTATGGGGCATAGACATGTTGCAGTGTTTGTGGTGACTGTGTGTGTGTGTGTGTGTGTGAGCATGTTTACATTTTTCAGTTTATATGTGATGCTGGCCATTTCTATGACACAGTTGATAATGAAAAGCAATAAAAGGTAAATTGAGAAGCAACTATAAATGATTCATTACTGATGTAATTTTTTTGTCTTCTGAAATATTGGTAACTAATAATGTATTGCGAACCCTTAATATTTGTCGATTTTGAGAAGTTTACACCATTGTTATGGTATCACTATGACATCTCTACTATATGAACCATGTATCACCACATCACAGCGATGCCATAGCAAAGCTAAATTCTGAATACATTCAAAGTTCTCTATTACATGGCAATCACAGCTTATGCATGAGCTTTAAAAAGATCAATTGTGATAGTGTTGAAGAAATCAAATGCTACTTATAGTTTATAGAACACCATACACATAAAGTCGGAATTATGTGAAACACACAATAACTACACTGCCATCTGCACTATTGAGGTTTAACAAATTATAATGTAAACCGCTAAAAATATAATTAGTGTGGTATTGTTGGATCATGATCGATCCTCTGTATTCAAGGGAATTGCATGCCTGTGGGCACTGCTGTGCATTAGTGCTTTTGGTCACAGTAATTAGCTCATCAAAAACAAACAATGGTGAATTCTGGTGCATAAGAGTCATGGTTGAATTCAGTACAATTAATGGGCTATTAAAATACATGGGTCATACCGGCATTGTCTGCGATTAATGGGACCATTAAAATGCAAAAATACCATTAAAAGGAAACTGGCCATTAAAAGGGTGATAACAACTTAATGGTGTCATTATTTATGTACCGATTAAGGGGATAGTAATGGTTTTATTTAATGGTTAGAGACAATTAATTCAACCATTAATATAACAGTGCAGTTTAATGGCCATTAATACAATGATCCAAAATCTAGGTTACATTAATGGCAGTTTAAATTGGCAAATTAATGGAGCTTTTAATGGCCATTACTGTACTGTAATGGCCAGCACAATTCATTTGTTGAAGGGCCATTAAAATGTCTATTAAAATAAATTAATGGCAACAAAATTTAATGGATACTGAACCATTAAATTAATGGCACTTAACATCAATTAATGGCCACTCAGTTCATGGCTACATGACCATTAAATTACCACTTAAATTTGATGCTCACTAAGAATTTAATGTCATGATTATACTGGAAAAACACATTAAATATAGTGCCATTTTAATGCTTTGATGGAACTTATGCTGTTAATTGGGCCATTATTTATGTACCGATTAATGGGAATTAAATGGGAAAATTTAATGAATTTGTAATTTTTTTTAATGCTGCTTTAATGGTGTTCAATGCAGTAGTGAATGGATTTAAATATGGGACACGAATATCTCATAAATCACCTTCCTTATGTGAGGACCTCCTGGCAATTAAGACACCAAAAATCCAGACATTCATAGCACTTCATTCCATTGTGACAATTTAAAGAGGTGAACAAAAAACATGGAAGCACTGAGATCATGTGAGTAAAGGCTCCTTTTTACAGCTATTTATACTGGTGCCTTAATTACCAGGTGGTCCTCTTGTAAGGCAGGTGATCTGGACTTGTTTGAGCATATTCCACTGTGTCAGGGAGCTCCTTATTTTTCCCCTATTGTGACTGCTCAGTGCAAAATGGAGTGCAAAAGCAATGTGAGGGCAAAGAAGATAAACTTGGAATTGTGCACAGCATTTTTAGTACAGTAAGTGAAATGGAAAATACCTTCTTTGTCCATGGACTCGGGATGGGGGCAGATTGTTGCCAAACCATTCAGGCTGGAAAAATATATATTTTCTCTGGTTTCTGCCTGAATTTGTGTAGGGTTGAGTGGTAATGATGGTGTGGTGGGAGTTGTTTGTTGTTGGGCTGTGATGGTGTGGGGTTGGCTGCATTGGTGGGGGTCTGGCAGTGTTGATCATGTCAGGGAGCTGCTTGGTGGGCCATGATGGTGTATGGGTGACTGAATTGGTTGGCTGGGGACTAGCTTTGTTTGGGGGTGGGCAGCTGGCTGTATTGGTGTAGGGCCTGGTTGTGTTTCTAGAGGATCGGCGTTGAGAGTTTGTTGTTTGTTTGGAGGAACAGGCCATGATCACTTGGGTGGGGTGAGGGGATGGACCGTATTGGTGTGTTGGGGGTGCTGGCTAGTTTCACTGGGGGGGGGCTGGCTGTGTTGCTGCTGAAGCCAAGAGCTCAGTATGTATACACTGGAGGAGAAGAGGGAGGCACGGGATATGACAAAGAGATCTTTAAATACTGCATGGAGTTAATAAGGAACAGGAGAAGGGTATTTTTCAGAGAAAAAGGTGCTCTAGAACAAGGGGCCATAATGTGAAGTGAGATGTGGGTCAGTTCAGAAGGGATGCAAGGAAGTACTTCTTCACAGAAAAGGTGGTAGATTCCAGGAATAGCCTTCTAGCAGAGGTATTGGGGGGCAGTGATGGGGTTAGAAATGCCTGGGATAGGCACAGGGGAATCACAAGAGTAATGAAGAGGGTGAAAGAGACAGTGACACAGATCAAGTAGGGTTTGCAATGAAAATGATCATAATAAAATGGGCAGACTAGGTGGGCCCAGCGGCCCTTGTCTACCATCAGTTTCTGTGTTTCTATGTTAGGGCCGGGGAGCTGACTGCATTTGTTGTGGGACAGCTGGCCAGGTGGAGTGGGAGACTAGCTGTGTTGGTGAGGTGAGTGGACTGGCCGTATTGGAGGGGTGGCAATGTACATATCCAACAAACCCTTGTAGTCTAGTGGACCCCCCTTGAACAGTTGCAAAACCCCACTCCTGACCATCTCACATTGTACCCACCACCAAGTACTCACCCGAAACACTGTTCAGTAGTATTAATACCATTAGGGATGAAGGCGACCAGCACAGCTCTCTACTCGCCAACTGTCAGTGAACGATCAATCGTGACTGATGGTCAGATGGCATAAGGCCAGGGAGGTAACAGAGGGATGTCCTAGTTGCCATCATCCCACTTGGTACAAGTATTACTAAATGGTGTCCAGGTTGAGGGCACTAGTATTACTGAACAGTGTCCAGGGTGAGGGGTGAAGTAGAGCAGTGGATCCAGCAGGGTTGGGTAGGGAGGCGGGTTTGGCAAACATTTGTGGGTTGGGGACCACTAGACTACCAAGGTTTATTGAACCACACACTAAAAGGGTGATTGAGGGTGATGGGATATTTTTCAGTAGGGTGTTTGGAATAACAGCACCAATGATAGCAATGCAACATTTGGATACAGTTTCCACTGGAAAAAATTGCTCTGAAATAGCCAGTATCTAGTGCTCATTGCATGTACAGGGCCATTCCCTCATATCATTGCTGCAATTAATGCTATCTTGGCTTTGTAAAACCAAAAACTGCATGAACAGACCATAAGCTGAAAGAAACAGTACCTGGGCAACCCGCCTTTATTTGCTTCACCCTGGGTTTGAGCTCCATTTTTGTGGAAATTTCATATGTACTGGAACTGATGTTGGCATAATAGTCCACAGCACTGCTCCTGTTGGTAAAGGAGGTTCCAGATGTTACATGGTCACTTACTGTCAACACCACCAGCTTTAACCCAATAGGGCCAGTGCGTGATGTCTCAACATTGCATCCTGAACCCCACCTCTCCAGGTATAAGGATTAAGACCTGACCCCAATACAGAAAGACCTCAGTCACTGGTCTTTACTCCCTTTGTTCCCTTGGGGCTGGGTGAACATTTTCAAAATGAATGTCCTTCCCAGAATTCTGTAACCCCTCCTTATGCTAGGCCTACAGCTCCCTAAAAGTTGGTTTACCCAGATTAATAGGCTTTTCTCTCACTTTCTCTGGCTGGGAAAGTCACCCCATAGATCACTTGTTAAATTAATGAGAGCTAGAGAGGCTGGGGGTCTTAAAGTTCCCAACATTTACCTGTATTATTTGGCTATACACCGTTCCCGACTCTCCCTCTGGAATTGTTCTGTCTCAGGTACCTCGCTTCCAAGTTATACTCCCCAATGGTTTGACATAGAGGGTTTCCTGACACAACAGTAGGGTCTATGGCTCAATTCATTATTGTACCTTCCCATTAGGAAGATTCCCGATCTCTTAAATGCTACTCCTATTGGATATTCCCTTAGGGCCCATCACCAGCTATGTCAGCTGCTAATCCAAAATCCTTGTCAAGATACTACACAACCAATATTGGCCAGTTAGAATTTTCAGAATGCAGGCAAAATGTTTACCAGGTTAACCTGGCCCACAGTGGAGTCCCTCTCAGTAGATGACTTTTTGTCTTTTAATAAGCTTCTTACCTTCCAGGAAGTTAGGCAGAAACATGGATGGCCCATATCCATGTGTTTCAAATATTTACAGTTTCGTCATATGCTCTTAAGTCATTTTGGATGTGGACTCTGGTCCAATGAGTATGGAACATTAATACATCCCCTGTTACTGTCCTATCCCGCTTCCCATGTGGTATCTTTTTTTCACAGACAGCTTCGGGCCCTCCTTGCTGATAAGGAACAGGCATTTCACTATTATTGGGACATGGCCCTTCCTCAGCAGGAGCAACCCCGAGACTGGATCTGCATTTGGAAAGGAGTTTTTAAATACGTAAAATGGGACAGATACCGTTTCATGCAATTTCAGATTTTGCATACTGTATTCTATACACCTATCAAATTACACAGGATGGGCAGGCTTCCCCAAGATGTATGTACCAGGTGTCAGGGTGACAGGGGCTCTTTACTTCACATTCTCTGACATTGCAATAAGGTTAGGTACTTTTGGGATGAGATCAGACATCGTCTTGACTCCCTCTTGGGCCTTGACCAGGCATTCACACCTGAAATCTGTATTCTTGGTAATTTTCCCGAATATTTACTAGGTAATCTGAAACCGCATATGACCCTAATATCAGCCTGTGGCAAAAAAGTTATCCTGCATCATTGGTCTGATCCTGTCACCCCCACCTATTGGGAATGGCTCCAAGAAATCCTGTTTGTGCTTCAGGCTGAGCGCATCATTGCCAGTAAGTCCTACTCACTTACCAAATACAAACGAATTTGGGACTCTATACACTTTGCTGACACTGAGCCCTGGGAGACAGCAGGAATATGTTTGTTGTGTTACATCTAAGGTCTGCCATTTACAGATTGTTACTCTTGATGCCATCATGACAACCTTGATTATTGTCCATGTCCATGGTATTGGGGACTCTTCTTGTTGTTATGTCATATCTAATGCCTCACAGAAATGTATTATTAAAGAGACAGCTGGGGATGTGGGGAGGGTAGTAGGATGGGTGGCACTTGTAATTGTAATCTGATTGTGAATATTTTATGCCTTTTTCTGTTTATGTGCTGGATTATTGAATTGTCAACAGCATATATGGGTCTGTACTTTGTTTGTAGTATGAATTTCACCTCAATCAGATTTAACAAAGTATACTGAATGTTAAATAAAAAAGACCTGACCCCAAGTCTTCAGCATGGTAGTGCAATGCACAACCAACTGATACCACTGAGACTGGACTAGAAGGGGTAGAATGTTAAGTCATTAGTTCACATTGGTCTTTTGAGTGCATGAGTTGATTGCACCACTTCTTTTACTTACACATTTGGGTCTGGTTCCAGTTTTATCACAACTTGAGAAATTTAGAAAAACTGGCCTATACATCCCTAGCTGTGAATCTGGGTCTCCCACATATAAATCTTGTACACTCCACCTGTGCCACTGTGCTGGGCATTGTGTGGGTTCCCGTGTTCTGGATGTTATGGTTGCATGAGTTCTGTCATTCCAAGATTCTTAGGAAAATGACTGAAATACCAGAACTCACACAAGTGGGAAAAACGTAGAACTTGGGAAGCAGGAATACATGGAAAGTTTCTTGCATTCCAGCGATTACCACTTGCATGGGTTCTGGCATTTCAGAAGTTATGCATACCCAGTACACAACATAGATGCCTGCAGTAAATGATGCTCTCTAATGCATGGAGGCTTTGAGCTGGTTTTTGAGAGCATACAAATGGAAGTGATATCAACATGGCTTTACATTCATTTATGTGTGTTGAAATGGCACAAAGGAAATGGGCATCAGAGAGCAGTTCCATTTATTGTAGGTGGTGTGGTCCTCACTTTCTTTTAGTCATAACTGAGGTAGCAAAATAATACTAACCACTAAAGCCTTTCATCCCTTATGTCAACTTTTATCCCATCATTTACTTTATATTATTCACTCCTCTTGCTGCTGCTTTAACCTTCTTTCTTCTAGCTGTCATTTTTTATTTTTACTTAAGTTACTAGCACATTGCTGCTTTATTTTATAGAAGTGAACTGACTTTGTGCCAGTCTTCTCCCACCTATCAGATAATTAGTATTTTGTTTACATGTCCACTACATACCTGTATTTTATGGAACTATGGATCCTTTGTGAACCATTGCATTGTTTTTATTTTACAGGTGCCTCTTCATCAGGATCTGGATCTCACATAAAGGTCACCTCTTCTAGGCAGGTAAATATGTACTTCTGGATTTTGTTAAACAGAAAAATTGTAGGCTATAATAGGTTACAGCTGTGTCTATTAAAGTAAATTGCTAAGATTACACTGATTAAAGGCTGACCCGATGGTGCTGAGGGTTGAGGTGCTGGATGCCACACCTTGCACCATGCCAGTGACTTGTGTTCGGGAGCGAGCACAGGTTGCCGGGGCTTGGCTGGGGAGGAGAGGATCGAACGTCAGGAGGACAGCTCTCCTCTTCTGGGCAGGGTGGGTTCATGATGTCCCTGCAGCAGTGACTCCCAGTGGAGACTGGGAGTGCATTAGCTGGGGGTCACGCACGCAAGGGGTGGACGCCACAGCAGGTGTCCACGAGTGGGGTGAGGGAGTGTGCACAGCTCACACTGGATGTCATTGCACATCCACACCTCCGAGGGTCCGTCATGTACAAGAGGAAAACCCCGGCTCCTGTTGGAGACAATGGCATGCCAGCCCCACGCCCACCATCTGACCTCACCTCCTTCAGTCCAGATATCCCCTGGCCTGCACCTGACTAGCAAGCTGGATGAATGGAGCACCCAGATAAGTGGAGGGTGGCCGCGCCCTGGGGGGCACAAGCCAGGGGGCACATGGTAGATCAGGCTGCCAGGTTGGGGTACTGGGGGAACCTGAAGCAGAGGGAGGTCTCAGGCTGGGCGGGACAAACTGGGGATACCTGAGGGATGCCTCAGGACCAGTGACCAGAGGGAAATAAAGTGGAAAAAAAAAAGATTACACTGATTGTATTTTGGGGTTTATAGTCCATTACCTTAGTGCGGCTATGGTCTTTTCCTGTATAAATGACATTTTGTCAGGTAGTCCAGTTTGGGAAGGAAGGTATAATAAATCAGGCCAAACAGACTGCCAGCTGATCCATTCCACTTCCCGGTCCTCCAGCCTTGCCTCCTGTGTTCAGATGTTCTGTGAGGATTAACCAGGAAGTGCATGGGGGCATATCCCATAGGAGTTTCTTGGGAACATTTACCAAAGTGTTTTCCATATATTATAACATCTTGTGATAAAAAAAATGAAAGCCACTGCTCGACTAATAGGGACAGGGGCAGTGAACCAGGAAGTGAAAGGGATTGACTGTCCATTTTTCAGCCTGTTTATGATCCCTTCCTGCCTGAACTGTACTATCTGAAAAAATCTAATTTATGCAGGAAAAGACTATTGCCACACTACGAACATAGGAACATATAAATGTGCCAGCAGAAACAGACCACCCGGTCTATCTAAGTCTGCTCGAGTGTGCAGCTAGCACCCCTAGTTTGCAGCTGCCCCACCCCCCCATTTGTCATCCCACTGCCACCCTCACCTCCCCCACCCTCACTGTCCCCTGTTCCCTGTCCCATGCCCTTTTGAAACTGTTCACAGATTTACATGATACCACCCATTCTGGTAGGGCATTCCATTTTGCTACCACCCTCTCTGTGAAATAGTGCCTCCTCATTTCCTTCCTAAATCTTCCCCCTCTATTCTTAGTGCATGTCCCCAGGACCCTCCCCCTCCTTAACTTAAAGACCCCATCTGCCCCATCCTTATTGATTCCCCTCAGATACTTGAATGTCTCTATCATGTCCCCCCTGTCCCTTCTATCCTCTAGGGTATACATATTCAGGTCTCTCAGCCTGCTGTCATAGTCTGTCCCTTCCATTCCACATATCATCTTTGTTGCTGTCCTCTGCACCACCTCCAGTAGCCTGATATCACGCTTTAGGTATGGCCTCCAAAACTGCACACAATATGCTAAGTGCAGCCTTACCAGTGACCTGTAGAGGGGCAAGATCACCTCTCTTTGCCTGGATGAAAAATTCCTCGCTATGCATCCTAGCATTTTGTTCACTTTTGCAGCTACTCTCCTGCACTGGGCAGTGTTGTCCATGGTACCTGTTATTATTACCCCTAGGTCCTTCTCCTCCTCAGTGATCCCCAGCTTATCCCCTCCCAGCCAGTATTCTCTCCTTGGGTTCTTCACCCCAAAGTGCATAACCTTAACACTTCTTTGCATTGAACCCCAGCTGCCACCTCTCTGACCACTCCTCTAGCTTGCTTAGGTCCCCCTGCAGCTGCTTCCATCCCTCCTCTCCATTTACCACTGCTCCAATTTTGGTGTCATCAGTGAACAGACTTATCTTGCTCACCACCCCATGTGCAATGTCTGATATGAAGAGCCCAAACAATACTGGCCCCAACACAGAGCCCTGTGGCACCCCACTCATCACTGGCCTTGGAGTTGAGAGCTCCCCTCTCACCACCACCTGTTGCAGCCTCCCACTCAGTCAGCTTGTAATCCAGTTCATAATTTTTGCCCCTACCCCTACACCAGTTAGCTTCTCCACAAGCCACCCATGAGGCACAGAATTGAAGGCCTTGCTGAAGTCCAAGTAAAGAACATCCACTGCATGACCCTTATCCATCTCACCTGTCACCCAGTCATAATATTGTATCAGACTGGTTTGACAAGACTTCCCCTGAAACAAACCCATGCTGCCTCACATCCTAGAGGCCATTGTCCTCCAGGTACTACACCAGTCTTTACTTTAGTATTGTCTACATGAGTTTGCACACTATGGAGGTGAGGCTTACTGGGTGATATTTGCCCGGTTCATCCCTTGGTCCACTTTTGTGTAATGGTACTACATGTGCCATCCTCCAGTCCAGTGGCACACATCCCGACTCCAGTGATGTGCTGTACAGATCCACCAGCAGCTCCACCAACGCCTCCGCCTTCTCCCTCAGCACTCTGTGGTGGATACATCTCTCCCTGGTGCCTTGTCTACCTTCAGTGCTCTCAGTCCCCCTAGGACTCTACTTGCCTCAATTCTTCCCTCTGTTGCCTCATTTCCCCCTGTCCCTACCCTCCCAGCCCATGGTGGTAGTGGTCCCCCCCCCTTTTCTCCCACGAACACTGAGCAAAAGTATTCATTCAGTGCTTCTGCCTGTTCCTCACCCTTTTCTGTCCACTCTGCACCCCTTTTTATCCTTACTATTGTCTTCTCGCACTTCCTTTTCTCCCTGATGTATCTGAAAAAGTCTCCCCCCCACTTGTTAATTCCCTGTGCTAATCTCAGCTCCCTCTGGGCCTTGGCTTCTCTCACTTTTCTGGTCACCTCCCTGGACCGTCTTGCATACTCCTCCCTGTCCACTTCCTTCCCTGTCCTTCTATACCTCTGGTGTGGCTCTCATTTTGCTCTCATCATTTCCACTACCCTGCTGTTCAACCAGCATGGTTTTCTTGCTTTGCTCCTCTTACTCTGTATCTTGGTGCAGGCTTCTGTTACCTCTGTAATCCCCCTTTTAATAATATCCCATTTCTGCTCTGCATCCATCTCCTGCCTTATGCCCTCTAGTTTCCCTTTCAGTACTTCCTGCATCCTCCCAAAGTCTGCCCCCTTGAAATTTACTACCTGAGTAACTGATTTCTCTGGCTCCCCACACATCGTGATATTAAACCACACCATTAGGTGATCGCTGTTGTCTAGTGGGTCCTCCACCTTTATTTCCCTTACTGCCTCCCCATTCGACAACACCAGATCCAAAGTGTTCTTTAGCCTAGTAGGTATACTAACCAACTGTGTCAAGAGACCCTCCTGAATTGTGTCCAGGAGCACTTGCACCCTAGCACTGGAGGTGACTGGAATGCTCCAGTCAACCCCCAGCAAGTTGAAATCCCCCACGATAACCACCTTCCCTTTTCTACATACCTTTCTGATTTGTCCTACTAATTCCCTGTCAAGCTCCTGAGACTGGGACGGTGGCCTGTATACCACCCCAAACCACAGTTTCCTACCCCTTGAGTCTAGGAGCGGCAGCCAGATTGCCTCTCTTCTCCTTTCTTCCCCCTCGTCCCTTATGCATTTGATCCTGTCCCTCACATAGACTGCCACCCCACCACCCCTCCCTTCCTTACGGTCCTTCCTGTATACTTTGTATCCTGGCATTGCCAGATCCCAGTCCCGGTGCTCAGTTGCCCACATTTCTGTGACAGCTACAATATCCACCCTCCACACTGCTAAAAGAGCCTGTAGCTCAGCAGATTGGTTGCCTAAGCTTCTTGCATTTAATGAGACCACCCTCTATCCTGCCCCCTTCTCTTCATTGGCCTCCATTTCCTTCCTTCTACTCCCTCCTTTTTTGGCTGCCCCGAGTCCTTCCCTGCTAGCCTGGGGGGGGGGGGTGGTAGGCTGTGACTCCACTCTATCAGATCCCTGCCTACCTGCTGTCCACTTGCCACCACATCTAGTTTAAATCCACCTTTGTCACAATATACCTCCCTAGTCTTTGCTTTAATACAGTACCTCCTTCTCCTCCCCACTCAGGGGCAGCCAATCCCTTGAAAAAAGATTGTTATTATCCCAGGTACTGCCCCAGCCACCCACAATCCCATATCCCTTAGTTTGACACCATTCTACCAACCATGTGTTCAACTCCCTAATCCTCTCCTTTCTCACTGTGCTTGTGCAGGGTACTGGGAGCACTTTGGAGAATGCCACAGACCCCCAGTCTCCTTGCACAACATTCCCACTTCCTCAGTCCTCTCCTTTGTTACCTCAACCATTTCCCCCACTAGGTCATTTGTCCCCACATGTACCACAATGTATGGTTTCCTCCTACCCCTCCTTACGCACCTTAGGATTGCCTATCCTACCTTGTCTGCCTTTAATCCTGGTATGGACTCCAACCATATCTGACTGTGCCTCTCTCCCTTGCTGCCCCATCTGATCCCCTTTAGTATGGAGTCCCCTAACACTAGTACACCTCCCTCTTCTTTCATTGTGCCCATCGCCACCCCCCCACCCAGGTTCTCATTTCTGGAGCCACTCAAGACGGTGCTTTTACAGTGTGTCCTAGTGTCTTCCCCCCCTGCCCTTCTCAATTGAGACCTCCCTTCCTCCTGTTGACTGCCAACCTTCCGCCTCCTCACCTCTCTCTCTCTCTAGTCATTTTCAGCTCCCCACCCCCGGGCAAGTGTTATGGATCACAAGAGTAGGAGCGGCTAAGTAATCCATGAGTTCCTGTGTATATAGTTGCTTTTTTTCCCCTGAGTTTTCTTTTGATTGTGGTTTCTATGCATGTAGGTATGGTTGAGGGAATTTTTGTGGGCTGTCTCGGAGGGTAGGGGGTTCTTCATAGTGCAGTCTCATCCCATCCTCATATCCCTACCTGTATATTTACTAGAGCTCTATGACAAACTCCTTTAATTTAATTACATGGAATATTAAAGGAGGAAAAGATAACACCAAAAAAGTCATAGTTCTAAATCATCTGGCTAAACTTGATCCCAGAATTGCCTTTATCCAGGAAACCCATGTGATGTCCAACCACTTGAACCACCTTCAGAAAACGTTGGGTGGGCCAAGTATTTGGAGCAAGTTTCAGCCCTAGATGTCGTGGCATTGCCATCCTACTTGCAAAGAACTTCCCTTTCTTTCCTCTAGACGTCATCTCCGACCCAGAAGGTAGATATGTGCTAGTTCATGGCAAACTAGGTAGCCTTGAACTGCTACTGTGGTCCATATATGGCCTTAATTCTGACACCCCTTCCTTTTTTCCCAAACTAGCTACTGCTATGGCCTCCTTTACACACTGTCCAATATTGCTGAGGGGTGACTGGAACCTAGTCATGGCCAATGACCTAGACAGTACTTATTGGACAAAAGAAGGTCTCTCTCCAGCACAAAGAGCTTTACATGAATTTGTGTCCCTCTTAGGGCTGTCAGACTCAAGCAGGCGCTTGTATCCTGCTATTAAAGATTATACCTTCTTTTCCCCAGTACATAAAGTTTATTCCAGGTTAGATTTCTTCCTCATAAGTCAACACCTACTCCCTCACATAGTTAGTTCCCAAATTCAAGCTAGAGTCATCTCCGACCACTCTCCAGAACCCCTTGCCATCACTCTCCCTTCATTTTCCTTTAGGCCACATACTCGATCCCTCAATAATCTACTGCTAAAAGATAAGTGCCTTACAGACCATTACAAATCCTTCCTCCGAGAAGCCATTCATGTTAACCAAGACTCAGTTACTTCTGTGGACACCGTGTGGGCTGCCCTGAAAGCAACCTGGCATGGTGATCTCATCCACCTTGCTGCCACCAGGAAAAAAGTTTCCTTAGTCAGTCAATGGCTAAATGGAATTCGGGACCTGGAATCCAAAGGCACTGATGCCCTCTCTGAAGCTGACTGCCAAGAGCTATCGCTCCTTAGATCCAAATATGTGGCTCAGTTACTGGAATGAGTTGAAAGGGTGGCTACCAGCCTAAAAGCTACTGTACTTACATAGGCCAAGGGAACAATGCTGGCAAACTGTTGGCACTACGCCTTAAGCAACAATCCTCAACCAAGTGGATCTCAGCCGTCAAACATTCTGATCTGGACAACCTAATCGCTGAGCCCAAAGACATGACCATCATCTTTAAAGATTTTTACCAATCCCTTTACTCCCCCCCCCCCCCAGTGCAAACCGAGGCCATGCATACTTTCCTGGACAAGACGAAGTTACCATGCCTCTCAAGTGACCAGCAATCTCTATTGTCAGGTCCTATCACATCTGTCGTGGTCTCCCTGGCAATTGATGCTCTAAAGCCAGATAAGGCCCCTGGCCCTGATGGCTTTACTGGTCTCTTTTACAAGACCTTCAAAGAAGATCTAATACCAGTACTGACCTCACTATTTAACTACTGGGGGTCCTCTCAAGTGACAGCCACCCTCCAACTTGAAGCCAGGATAGTCCTCTTCCTGAAGCCAGGGGAAAAATCCCACTGGAGTTGAAAACTATCACCCTATCTCCCTCCTAAACGTAGATGTAAAACTCTATGCCAAAATCCTTGCTGCATGTCTGATCAAAGTGTGGACATCCCTTACAGGCCCAGAACAAGCAGGCTTTGTGGCTGTCCACTCAGCTAGTGACCACTTTTATAAGCTTTTTCTCTAATTTCTGTGTCCAGGGACCCAGCACTGGGAGCAGTGCTGGTATCCCTGGATGGAGAAAAGGCCTTTGACAGGGTAGCGTGGCCCTACCTGTTCTCTGTGTTAAGCAAATATGGCATTCCCCCGGATTTTATAAAGCGAATACAGATTTTGTACCAATGCCCATTTGCTCACATCTTATGTAATAATGAGCTCTCTGATGTCTTTAAGTTTGCCCGTGGAACTAGATAGGGATGCTCACTTTCTCCCATCCTATTTAACTTATTCATCAAACCCCTGGCTAGATCCTTAGACCAATCTCAGGCATTGCGAGGCCTCCCAATAGGAGACAAAGAAATCAAATTATCCCTTTTTGAAGATGATTTACTGCTGCATCTCTCAGATTGGTGCTCCTCTTTCCCCCAAGCCCTGCAACTAATCTCGCAATTTAGTGAGTTTTCTGGTTACAGATGAAATAAACACAAAACCATTGTATACTGTCTGTCTAGTCCAGGGATCAGAGATCAAGTCTCAGCATTAGGCTTGCAGTGGAAACCTCACTTGCTAACATACCTGGGCATAAAGCTCACTAGAAACTTAAATAAATTAAAAGAATTGAACCTCAATCCCCTTTTAAAACAAGTCAAAGAGGACCTTAGGCAGTGGCAAGAGCTGCCGCTGTCCTTCTGGGGAACAGCCAATGTCCTCAAAATGTCCATTCTACCTAAATGTTTTTATCCCCTTAATAACCTTAACATCTATTTACCAGACTCCTTCTTCCTCACTATTCATCAAACATTTTCAGAGTTTTTATTGAATGGTAAACCCCCTCAGAGTCTACTGGAAACTCTTTCACCTCAAAACTCTTTGGAGGCCTGCAACTCCTGGACTTCTACTTATACTACTTGTCTATTCATGTGGTCAAATTCCTGCACTGTTTCCCCCTTAACCAAGAGGCCCACTGCCAATCCAGCTGGCTACTGTTAGACCACCTCTCAGCCACGAAACACAAATTTCCATTATTGGCTGCACTTTATGGACCTCAGGCCAAAGTTCCAAATGACCTTCGCGACTTTCCTGTTGGCTGGGACATTAAAGCATTCAGTCAATTATGCATCCACACAAAAATCTCCATTAAACAATGACCCAAGACCTAGAGTGAGTTGCCATCTGCCTAGACCCAATTTTAAGTACTGACCCCCCAGCTTGCTCCTCACCAGCCTAATTGTTCTCTCTTTTATCCCCCTGTCTTATCAACACTAGGCCCGTCCATCCCCTTATTCTTCCTTTCCCAACCTCAGATAGGAGCACACTACCCTGGGTTGTGACATCCTACCATGCCCCGTGCTTTATAGCATTCAATCCTGGGGCTCACACATGCTCCTTTTCTCCATCCACCTTCTCTACATCCTTGTTTTACCAACTCCTTTCTGTGCACCGTGCCCTCCTAGCCTTTCTTCCCCACCTCCTCCATTCCCTACCTTCACCTCTACCTGGTGTATATTTTTTTTTTTATTTTTTCTTCCGTTACTTCCTCCAGCAACCTTAGATAACCTGCTTTATCTTCCTATAGACACTTCTATGTATGTAAATACCATGTAATCTGTACAATATCTGTATAATTCTATGTACATATGAACTTCTTTTTCTTCCTCTCTGTAAAGAGTACTATCTGTATTGCCTTGTAAATACCTGTGTTGACCTGTATATACAATTGTTCATGTTCCACCCAGGTCCATCTTGCAAATGAGCTTCTGCTCAACGATGAACGCCTGGTTAAATAAAGACTTGATTGATTGACTGATTGATTGAAACAAGCATTTGTCAATGCCGAATGTTGATAACGTTGGTCCGTAGAGCTCGTTCACTGCTCCTGTGTCACTTGCTCGTTCTGTTTCTCCCGGTGCTGTAGGCTGCTATTTTGTACTGGGCTCCTGCCTACGTTGGCACGTTTTTCTGCCCACAAAGAAATCTGCAACTGTCCCGACAGAGATCTGTTGAGGTAGGTCACGCCCCTTTCTCACTTGCTCATTCTGTTTCTGCTGGCGCTGCAGGCTGCCATTTTGTAGTGGTCTCCTGCCTCTGCTGGCGCCTTTTTCTGCCCACAAAGAAATCTGCAGCAGTCATGATAGAGCTCCGTTGAGCTTGATCACTCACTCCCCCTCTCTCACTCATTCATTCTGTTTCTCCCATCGCTGCAGGCTGCTCTTTTGTACTGGGCCCCTGCATGCATTGCTGCCTTTTTCTGCCCACAAAGAAATGCACAGCAGTCCCAACAGAGCTCCATTGGCTCACTCACTCCCCCTCCCTCACTCACTCGTTCTGTGTCTCCCACTGCTGCAGGCTGCCCATTTGTACTAGGTTCCTGCCTGCATTGCTGGCTTTATCTGCCCACAAAGACATGTTCAGCAGTCCTGACACAGTTCCATTGAGGTCGCTCACTCCACCTGTCTCACTCGCTCATTCTGTTTCTCCTGGTGCTGCAGGCTGGCCTTTTGTACTGGGCTCCTGCCTGTGTTGCCACCTTTTTCTGCCCACAAAGAAATCTGCAGCAGTCATGATAGATGTCCTTTGAGCTCGCTCACTCCCCCTCTCTCACTCGCTCATTCTGATTCTCTCAGCACTGCAGGCTACCCTTTTGTACTGGGCTCCTGCCTGCATTGGCACCTTTTCCTGCCCACAAAGAAATCTGCAGCTGTTCCGACAGAGCTCTGTTGAGGTCGCTCACTCCCACTGTCTCACTCGCTCATTCTGTTTCTCCTTGTGCTGCAGGTTGCCCTTTTGTGCTGGGCTTCTGCTTCTGTTGGCATTTTTTTCTACCAACAAAGAAATCTGCAGCTGTCCCGACACAGCTCCATTGGCCTCACTCACTCCCCCTGTCTCACTTGCTCGTTCTGTTTCTGGTGGCGCTGCAGGCTGCTCTTTTGTACTGGGCCCCTGCGTGCATTGCTGCCTTTTTCTGCCCACAAAGAAATCCACAGCAGTCCCAACAGAGCTCCGTTGAGCTCACTCCCCCCCACACTCACTCACTCACTCACTCATTCTGTGTCTCCTGCTGCTGCAGGCTGCCCTTTTGTACTGGGTTTCTGCCTGTGTTGGCAGCTTTTTCTGCCCACAAAGACATCTGCAGCAGTCCTGACACAGCTTCATTGAGCTCGCTCACTCCCCCTCTCTCACTTGCTTGTTCCATTTCTGCTGGCGCTGCAGGCTGGCCTTTTGTACTGGGCTTCTGCCTACATTGCCACCTTTTTCTGCACACAAAGAAATCCGCAGCAGTCACGATACACCTCCATTGAGCTCGCTCACTTCCCTTCTCTCACTCGCTCATTCTGTTTCTCCTGGTGCTGCAGGCTGACCTTTTGTACTGGGCTCCTGCCTGCCTTGGCACCTCTTCCTGCCCACAAAGAAATCCACAGCTGTCCCGACAGAGCTCCGCTGAGGTCACTCACTCCCCCTGTCTCACTCGCTCATTCTGTTTCTCCTGGTGCTGCAGGCTGCCCTCCTGTACTGGGCTCCTGCCTGCATTGCCACCCTTTTCTTCCCACAAAGATATCTGCAGCAGTCATGATAGAGCTCTGCTGAGCTTGCTCATGTCCCCTCTCTCACTTGCTCATTCTGTTTCTCCCACCGCTGCAGGCTGCCCTTTTGTACTCAGCCCCTGCATGCATTGCTGCCTTTTCCTGCCCACAAATAAATCTGCAGCAGTCCCAACAGAGCTCCATTGAGCTCACTCACTCCCCCTCCCTCACTCGCTCGTTCTGTGTCTCCTGGCGCTGCAGGCTGCCCTTTTGTACTGAGCTCCTGCCTGCGTTGTCACTTTTTCCTGCCCATGAAGAAATCCGCAGCAGTCCCGACAGAGCTCATTTGAGCTCGGTCACTCCCCCCACCCCCCAGTTGCTTGATCCTAATCTGTCCCAAACACTGATTTCTGACAGCTACTGCAGTATTCTGCGCTGGAAGAGTAGAAACACATTTTGGCCAGAATGTGAAAAATGACAGCTGTACTGTTCATAAGGAGGTGTGAACAAATGCCAGTGTTGAAAATCTGGCGTGAAAATATTACTAATTTGCAAACTTACAAGGGTGCATGGAAACTGCACAACACGTGCTCATATCACAGTCATTTTATGGAGTTTCATCACAAAATTTTCAACATAGGCATTTTAGGACCTCTGCTCATGAACAGTGTCAGTGTGATTTTCTTAATATGTCCCGAACACTGATTTCCCACAGCGACTACGCTATTGTGCACCAGAAGAGCAAAAACACATTTTGGCCAGGATGTGAAAAATGACAGCTACACTATTCATAAGGAAGTGGGGCAAAATGGCAATGCTGAAAATCTGGAGTGAATATATTGCAAAGTTGTGAAGGTATGAGTGTGCGTGGAAATTGCACAATGCACATTCATAACACACTCATTTTATGGACTTTCATCACCAAATTTTTAACATAGGCATTTTAGGACCTCTGCTAATGAACAGTGTCACTGTCATTTTCATAATGTGTCCTGAACATGGATTTCCCACAGTGACCACGCTATTCTGTGCCGGAACTGCGAATACACATTTCAGGCAGGATGTGAAAAATGACAGCTGTACTGTTCATAAGGAGAAATGACAGCTGTACTGTTCATAAGGAGGTGCAGAAGAATGGCAATGTTGTAAACCTGGAGTGAAAATATTATTAATTCGTGATGTTACGAGCATGCGTGCAAACTGCGCCATGCACACTCATAACACAGTCACTTTAAGGAGTATCATCACCAAATTTTCAACATAGGCATTTTAGGACCTATGCTCATTAACAGTGTTACTGTCATTTTCTTAATATGTCCTGAACACTGATTTCCCACAGCAACCATGCTATTCTGTGCTGGAAGTGCGAAAACACATTTCAGCCAGGATGTGGAAAATGACAGCTATACTGTTCACAAGGAGGTCTGAAAAAATGCCAATGTTGAAAGTTTGGTGTGAAAATATTGCAAATTCACAAAGTTACGAGCGTGCGTAGCAACTGCGCAACGCACACTCGTAAAACAGTCATTTTTTGGGATTTTTCCTACCAAATTTGCAGGCAGTATAGGCTTTTTAAGAGCCCACCTCATGAACACTGGCACTGTCATTTCGCTAATTGGTCCCAAAAGGGGATTCCGCACAGTGAATGCGAAATCACCTCTTGGGGCTGAATGACACCATGACAGTGCCAGAATTCATGAGGAGGGGTCCCAAAAACCCCGTGTTGGAAATTTGATGCCAAAATTCCCAAAAATGCCTGAGGTATACACCAAAGTTGAAAAAACCCTATTTATTCCATTATACAGCTTACCAGCATTTCCTCAGTTCTTGGTCGGCTTTGAAGAGTGCAGACATGTTCCCAGTCCACCGAAGATCATCGCGCTGGAATCCAGAGGTAAGTATTGGGTGAGGGGGGTGTGGGGAGGCAGGGTGCGCAGTGGGTGAGTGCGGGTTGTGGGACGGGGGCAGGGAGACCACCGAGGAACCATTTCCTTTTTTACAGGTTAAAAAAAAAAGACATCGCAGGACCGTTTTTGATTTTACAGGGGCATGTGGTACACTGGGATGGGCTCCCGGCATGCCAATGGAGTCTTTTTTTTTGGGGGGCAGCTGTAGCTGATGGGGGATTGGGCACCCCCGTCGGCACACAACAAAAGGGGGGTTGACATTATGCCGACGGTGATTGGGCACCCTGTCAGCAGACAACAAAAGCCGGGGGGGTTACATAATGCCGACAGGGAGTGGGCCCCCATTGGCAAATATAAACCTTGGGGGCACTGGAAGCCGACGGGATTGGGGCCTCTGTCAGAAAACAAATAGGGTGGGGCATGCTGCCAAGGGGGATTGGGCACCCCCTTGGCAGGGTGGGTTAATTTTGTTTGAGAACAAGGTGGCAAGCCACCGCCATGTTCACAAGCAATATCAGTGTTTCAAGGTTCCGCCCTGCAATGACAGGTCGCTCCCTCATTGCAGCGAATGGTTGATGCTGCAATGATGAGGTAGCCCCTGATTGCAGTGGCTAAAACTTTACAAGGTTGTGGCATGCTGGCTGAACTAGTGTCAGCAGCAGCATGCCATGGCATTGGGGGAAGCAAGCCTTTAAAGGCTGTGGGAGCATTGGCCACAACAGTGCCACACCTCCACAACCTGCTTCTGGAGAAAGCTGACACAATATGTTTCTTGTGCATGCGCACAATCAACATAAAAAGACCTGTCCCAACCCTTGTTTTATAACCCCAATCTAGAGATTGCTAGAACTCTTATTAATCCCCAAGGGTGGTGGCCATCACCAAATATTAGTCTATCAGACTTAGTCAGCAAGGACACATTACTTCCTATATCAGCACTGCAAAGTAAGTTTGAAATTTCCTCTAAGCATATCTTTAAACTCTACCGGGTCAAGCATTGTGTGCTGCCTTTTTGGGCCCAACTCCTTGGTCTAGCAAGGCGGGCCAATTTCTTGCTGCCCTTCTGGACCTAGCAAGGAACCCAAAACCGGTTTCTACAATAAGTTATACCATGAACTTTGTTCCTGATCCTGGGACAACCCGTCTCCAGTGGCCTTTTACTGGAAACACCTGCTGTCCAAAGACCCTCCAGAAATTACCTGGAAGACAATATGGTCAGATATTTATTCCCAGGTCAAGCAAGATCAACTGAGAATGCTCCAATTTAATATATTACATAACATTAACTTTACTCCAAGTAAATTATACCGAATGGGCAACTGTCCCTCTTCAATCTGTGTAAATTGTAGTCAAGATGAAGCCACCTTATATCACAAACTATGGTCCTGCGCTAAAATTTACTAATTTTTGGACCTAATTAAAAATCAAATCTCCCAATATTTTAGTCTCTCTTCCTTTTTTATGTGGACACTTGCCTATTAGGTACTCCTCAAACCCAACATCTATACAAAAAAAACAATGGCAGGTATTTCCTCTGTCACCAAACTGTTAATTCTCAGACACTGGGAGGAGGACTGGTCTCCCATGTTCAGGGTATAGTGGTCTGAATTTCTCACTGCATTAAATGCTGAACACATGACTGCCTTCACCACCCACTCCTGGGATAGATTCCAGTCTTGCTGGTCGTCCTTCTACTCTGACCTTAGAAATCAGTTTGGTTATTAGTCTCCAACTACAGCCATGTCTTCAATCTATATGACATTCTCTCTCCTCTACTGTTCTCCTTTTATCCAACCATGTTAAGATATTTATATGAAGACCCCTCAGGGGTGAAATTGCGCTTGAGGTTGGGGGGGTGGGGGTGAGGAGGGAGGGCTTGTAATAGTGGATGAGATAGGTATTGTTTTGTTCTGTGTAATCCTTTTTCTTGGTGTTATTTTTAGTTATCATTTATTTAGTATTTTTATGTATGTTCTGTATATATATGTAGAAACTTTTAAAAAAATGCCATTCACCATAACTATGCATGCGCAAGTGCCACTTATGCCCAGTTGCATTGCCACTGCCATCTTTTGGATGGCACCCTTCCCACACCCTCCTAATGCTCCTGTCCCCCCGCTCCCTCCCAAGCACCAGCAGCAAATAAAGCCCTACCACTCTCTCCCACTGCTGCTGTCCTCCCTACTCCCTCTGTTCCCCATCCCCACATCAATATCGGGGTGCCCAATCCCCATATCAGCATTATGTACTCAACAACTCATGTGGCACCCTGGGAGCCAACCCCAGTGTGCCCAAATGTATGTTTCCCATGCCAACATTGGGGTGCCCAATCCCTGTGTCAGCATCATGTACCTCCCCACTCGTGGCACACTGAGAGCTCACCTCAGTGTGCCCAGATATATGTTTGTTTGTTTTTTCCCCCCACACCATCAGGTGCCCAGTCCCCATGTTGGCATCTTGTACCTCAACTCATGTGGCACACTGGGAGCCCACCCCAATGTGCCCAAATGAATGCTTTTTCCCCCTGTAAATAAAGGAAACCATCCCCTAACATGTTCTTTTACCTGTAAAAGAAAATGGCCCCTCGCCATTGCCCCAGTACCCTCCCCATCCCCACCCTCCCACTGAGCACCCACAGTCTCTTACCCTTCTTTTACCCCATACTTACCTCCGGAGGTTGGTGCTGTTATCTTCTCTGTACTGGGACACATCTGCACTCTTCAAAGTCAAACCGCAAACTGAATAATCAAAGGTAAGCTTGCTATAATGACAGTCAATGGGGTTTTCAACTTATGTTAATAAAGCATCATTTTTTTGGAATTTAGGCCCAAACTTTTAACATGGGGTTATTGGGACTCCACCTTGTGAACACTGTCACTGTCATTGCTCAGTCCTGAAAGGTGATTTCACAGTCGCTGCACGGAATCACCTTTTGGGAATGATTAATGAAACAACAGTACCACTGTTCATGAGGTGGGGTCCCCAAAAGCTCATGTTGCAAATTTGGTGAAAAAATTCCAAACAAAATGACTGTTACTAGCATGCATTGCACAGTTTCTATGCATGCTACTAACTTCACCAATTTTTAATATTTTCACTCCAGATTTTCAACACTGCCATTTTTGCACACCTCCTTATTAACAGTACAGCTGTCATTTTTCACATCCTACCCAAAATGTGTTTTTGCACCTGTGGCACAGAATGGCATGGTCGCTCTGCAAAATCATATTTCAGACAAGTGAACGAAATGACAGTAGCACTCTTCCTGAGGTGGGGTCCCAAAAAGGCCATGTTGAAAATTTGGTGCAACAACTCCAAAAAAATGGCCAAGTTGCACCCGGGCATTTAACATTTTCTACACGGACACATGTAACTTTGCTCATTTGGCAGCTCTTCTCAGCTGTATTGGCTCTGGCCAGAGTTTGTTAAGATAAGAAATTAGTTAAACAATGAAAGAAAAATACTGTTTGTTTTGATGTATTAAATTACATCTTCTACAAAATGAAATGAGTAACTCAAAATAAATACATCAGCAATATAGCTGCTTATGTCACAGTAGATGTCTCTGTGTGTTCTGCTTTGTTGAACCATGAATGATACTGCTGTATCATGTCTTCATTTAGTGGTTGTTCCAACTGTGAACACAGTGGTGGTGGAACACTGTCATCGCTGATAGTGAATGGTGTTTCACCATCCACATGCAGTAGTCTCTCTACCTGTTCCATGATTTTCTTGACATAGTCTGTAATGTGAGAAAATTAAAGGGCAACTCTCTGTTACAATAAAAAGCTTACCTAGCTTTGCACCAATTGTGTTTTAACATTATTGTTTTCTACTTTTTTTTAACTTTCCCCTGCTGTTGGTCCACTAAATATTGTAGATAATGCAGCAATTATTTTGCCAAGTCTTTCAAATTGTGTCTGACTCTCCTCTGCTAACCACACAATTGCTGTTGGTGACATCACAGTCTGTTGTCATGGTGAGTATTATGATGTCATAAACAAAGGCCTTGTGAGGTTAACAGAGGAAAGGCAAATGTTTTCTATACAGACTTTCTAGATGGAATGCCACAATGTACTGTAAATCTTGGAAAGGAACATCAAAAGTAAAAAAATGTATTCCCTAGTAATTTATAACAGCGGAAACATCTTATTTATGAAAGCACATACTGAAGTGCAGAGTTGCTCATTAACAACATTATTATAACAGTCAACAATATATGATTTTGAATGAACAGATATTTAAAATATAAACATATATATATATTTTTTAACGTATTATTCTTTTGGTAACCAGATACAGCCAACTAGGCACAAGTCCTGTTTTTAGGATAACACAGGAGGTTAAGTGACTTGCTCAGGGTCAGACAGTATGCAAGTGTAGGTTGCAGGAATCAAATACAGGTTTGCTTGATGTACCAAGATCATTCACAGCTTATTTACTCTATCTTCTCTGCTATGCTGCCTGTGCCAGTTATTACAGTTGATCAAACTCCCGCACATACCTGAACTGCTGTCAGATCAGAAACGAGTGATAATTCTACTTGTTTCATCTAGTGCTGCCTAGAACTCACACCCTGGAGAATCTGGAACCAGTAACTAGCCACAGAGCACATATTTCAGAACAACAGGGTGTAAAATGAAAGACAACAGCCCAAATAAAACTTATTCTTTCCTCTACTCTTCCATCATCCTCTATGGTATGTTTTTGCCTAACTAGACTACCCCCACATTAGGTCTACAAAAGGGAAAGTGAGATACAGCAGCTCTGACAAGAGGACACAGAGCCAGTGCAATGATGTCTGCAGAAGCATGTTACTAATCAACACTGACAAGTACTCACATCAGGAGTGTCAAAAGAATATGTCTCACAGCTTCTTTCCTCAGCTGTTCTGTCTCCAACTTTTCTTTAGCTGTCTGACCACCATCACTTTGTAAAGCTGCTAACCATGTATGGCAAGATCCCAACAAGGGTATCCCAGGTCAGAAGGTAAAAAAGGCAATGCTACTTACCAGCACATATGCAGTGTGCCAACAAATATTTGATAGGAGTATGCAAAATCACAGTTCTCTTTGCTGGCAACTTCTGTTTAAAAATGTTATGTGAATATACCATATGTGCATTCCACATGCTATTATCAAACTGACTCCCCACTTAATATGAGTACATAGTAAAGCTATGCTGATGTATTGCTATTACATAGTAGAGAGAGGGGACTGTGGAAGCATGTGACTAGATACCTGGATTGTGTCCTTCCACAGTGCCATGACTACAGTGCTGTCCCCCCTCCCACCGGTGCATTATTTTCCTGCTCCATGCTCACTTCTGGTTCACTTCTGGGTTCAATCACTATCCCTGTATTAATTTGGAAATGTGACCTGTAAAACTGTCCCTCACTGTTTTTTTTCTTTAAGAATAAAAAAAAAACATGTAAAAAAGAAAAGATTCCCTTGCTCATCTGACCCCTGCCACCACAACCTCCCACCCTCTGATAGCCATCACCATTATATACAGTATGTAATGTTTCCCCTGGTATCTAGTGGCACCCACCCACCCTCTGATTGCTGGTCCCATATTAGTTCCCCTGGTATCTAGTGGCACCCCTACCCTCTGATTGCCATCCCCATACTTTTATAATGATTCTCTGGGTGTCTAGTTGCACCCCAACCCTTTGATTCCCCCTCCTCCTTATTTGTATAGTCTTTCCCTAGTGTCTAGTGGCACCCTCTGCCCTCTGATCCCTGTCCTCATACATGTTTCCCTGGAGTCTAGTGGCACTCCCTGCCTCCAGTCCCCATCCCCCTATATATTTCCCAGGTCTCTAGTGGTACCCCCAACCTCCAATCACCATCGTATGATCTGTAATAAAAAAAAAAACTCCCCTCAATGTTTTTTTCCCTCTCCCCCATTAAATCTGTAAAAAAAGAAAATGGTCCATCACCTTTCTGAGCCCTGTCACTCCAACCACCCACTCAGTACTTACCACTCCAAACCCCTAGTAGACCCCCACACAGCCTCACTCACCTGAGCAGGTCACAGGATGAAGATGCACTTTCTGATCGAAGACGCATCTTGCTGCTGGAACCAGTGGCTGCAATATAAGATACTCAGGTAAGTGTGGTTCATTTAATTTCAATGGGGGTTTCAACTTTGAGGCAAAACTTTGTCATTTTTGCATATTTTCATCCCACATTTTCAACATGTGCTTTTTGGGACCCCACTTCATGATTACTGGCAGTAGACTTATGCAAATCAGGCCCAAGCAGCAATTTCATGGTCACTTGGTAAAATCACCTTTCAGGCGGGATTTGGCAATTTTCAGCACCATTGTTCATGAGGTGGGGTGTAATTTATTTATTTATTTAAACTGTTGATAACCAGGAAAAGCACACTGAGCAGAGGCTAATTTCCAAGTGTGATCTGGGGACAGAGAAAAATGGGTAAAAAGGTATAAATACAAGATTACGATACAATAGATTAAGAGATTGACAAGCTAGGCTGATACAACAAGACATGGTTTAGCATAAAGGATACCTCAGTGCAATGTACATTATATACAATATTTGCAAAGCATACATAACAGCTAGGTTTCAACATAGCCCTTTTTTCATATCACCTCATGAATGTGGCAGCTGTCATTTTTTCAAATCCTAGCCAAAATGTGTTTTCGGACCTCTGGCATGGAATGACATTTCGGAGGCACTGAATCACATTTTGGTAAGGATTTGAAAATGTTCACCTATGGAGTTCATGAAGTGGGTAATAAGAAAGTTATACTGAAAATTTGGTGTACAAATATAGTAAAATGTCCAGGTTATGACTGACCATTGCAGTATTTCAACATTCACTCATAAATTTGCTAATTTTCAATATTTTAATTCCAAACTTTCAACATACCAGTTTCCACACCACATCATAAATGTAACAGGTGTCATTTTTTAAATTCTGGGCAAGATGTTTTTGCACTTGTAGTGCAAAATGAAATTTCAGCTATTATTCTATAAATGCTACATGTCATGTTTATAAGAATAGTCATAAAATGACTATCTTGGGGTCAAAATAAAAAAAGGTGAATGTTGAAGAATGCATGTGTAAAGAGTGAATGTATGAAGACAGAATGTGTGAAGAGTGAATCAATGTGTACTGAAAGTGTGAAGAATTAATGTATGCTGAATGTGTGAAGATAGAACGTATAAAGATGGAATGTGCCAGGTCCTGCACTTCTGTAGATGGACAGAGTCTTCCCATAGCACACAGCCCAAAGGGCACTAAACATCTGCTTCTGTTCACACATTAATTAAATCTTCAGCTTCCTTCATGTCTGAAGTAGCCTCTCACGTTGTACACCTGTATCAATACCATCATTTGCAGCTATTGAGTGACTAGAGTTTGTTATGTTTGGAATGTGTAATCTTGTATTGATGCCTGCCATTCTTGATGGTGGCAAACACTCTGTCACCATTTTCATTTAATTGCATGGTGGACAGTATTAATCTATATTAAAAATGTAAGCATAAACAGAAAGTTATCTGTCCAAGTTAAAAACATATAACAATATGAATTCCTATCAACAAAGTTAGTCGTGAAGCAAATAATGAATGCCTTGTTTACTTGACTGTTCTATGCTGGCACACAGTCATGGCACACTGTATAATATAAACCATCACTGTATGTGTTTCAATATTTTCCTGTTAGTACACCATTTACTATAAAATAATTAGACATTCTATCTTGAACAGTTTCTTCACTGCAGTGCAAATGTTAGCACAGCACAGCATCTGCCAACTTCACAAATATGAGATATATTGTAATCACTGTATTCACGGTGTATACCATAGAAGAAATAGACATGCAAAGCCTGATGAGCAACAAAATAAAAGTAACAGTAGTTAGATATTGCCATTACAAGTCCATATTGAACCGTACCACTCAAAACCTCCATTATGTATATTCTTTTGAAAGTAGCACTGCCACAAAAGAAACTTGTCTACATATTATTTTTTTACCTGAATTTCATTCCCCAGTAGCTAAATTATGTGTGCTTCAGTACGAAATATATAATGAAACTATGGAAACCCTCAGTAGAGCTTTTCTGCATATTTTGGGACATTTTTGAAACGTCATTTAGTAATTGCTCCTTTAGAATGACCACTTCAATAGTGCTGTGTGGAATTTTCAGATTCCATCAGAATGAAATTTCGCAGAATTTTCAAATTTCACCAGAAATGGAATGGTGGAATTCCGCAGCAGAAAATATTTGCTGAACAATTTTCTGCTGAAAAATGCTGTTCCACAGAACACATCTCAATATTTTCCACGGAAATTGTTGCAGAATAATTTTAGAAGGAAAAATGCTGTTCCTCAGAATATTATTTCATGGATTACAGAAGGTGGAATTCTGCAGAAGAACCAGTGAAATTCTGTTAGAAATTCCATTGGCAAAATGGTCATTCCATGCAAATTTCACCGTCGGAATTTCTCATTCTGCACAGCACTACTCTTCAAGTTTGACCACTGCAAGTGGGCCTGAAAGAACTTGTACATACACAGTGTTACATTTCTTTTCATTGCAGCTGTTGCCAACCCCCCCCAAAATGTCAATAAACATTGAAGCAAACTTCCCACAGCAGTAAATTATTCAGTATGTGCCGCAGTGATCAATGCACATGTGTCACTTTGCACAGTAGTGTTTGTGCTATGATAAGCTACAGTTCTGACATAGATATTGTTATATAAAATATTACAAAATAATGCTATCGACAGTTATCCATTCTTTTTCAGTTCTCCTTCTGGATGGGTCCATGCAAATACTTGGGAAACTGTTACCAATGTCCTTCACGGATATTTAGGATGTGGTTCATGGCTCATGCCCAGTTCTTGACAGTCAGTTTGTGACTTCTATTAGGAGATGATATAGCATACTGGTATATGTGATTAGTAATAGTTTTCTGCCAGTTCATCAGGTAGTGACAGTTCTTTTGCTTAAAGGCAGCAGTGGCAATCTTGTTTATTCCTATTAGTAAATGAATAATTGTCAATAATGATATGTTCAGTGTAGAAAGAAGTGTTATGTCACTTGAATCAAATCGGCATACCTTTAGTGATGTGCCAAATGTCAAAGTGGTGCTCAATATCTGGCCGTTCCTCATACACCCATTTATTGATTCCTATATGACGGTGAGTAACCAGGGTGTGTATGATGACTCTATTCTCCTCAAGACCACTGACTGCCCGCTTGAGACCATCCAGTTCCATGTGTTAAGATCCATCACATTTATTACTCTGAAATATTTCAGAAAGGTAATAGATGACCATGTGAGTAAAGGTAAGGTACAGATGCACATACTATATGTTAAAGTAACAATAGCAAAATGTTAATAGTTGCTGGCCATCCTATTCCTGAAACAAAAGTTGAGTTACATTGCAAGACTGTGAGTTATTAATATCAGCATAACTATTTGCTTAATAATATCTGTAAGGGTGGAAGAAGTAGATGGTGTCTGATGCCTTGAACTTCAAGACAGTCAAAAAAACACGAGTAGAAGTGTATAACTCATGTTATTACCTGAACTAACTGCACTGCCAATATTTTATTTCACTCAAGGTCGATAAGCGAATAGCTGCCAAACCTAGCACAGTACCCAGGGGTATCTGCCTGGTCATCTCCACCAGCTGTCAAAGCTTTACTCCCCAATTTAATTTCAGCTACTAACTAACCAAAATGCCAGTCTCATATGGATTTAACATCTGGAAAAGGTAGTTCTGCTGGTGCTTGAAAAAGAGATAATACTTGTCCCAGCACAATTTAAATGTTTTAAAAGTGTCAAAACTTTCTTGGGTGAAGATGCAGAGAAAAGAATTGATGCTGATAATTGGATATTACCCTCTGGTGTGCCCTTAATCATCAGTTGGCTGTGCCAAGTATACTGACCATCAGATTCCTCATGATTGCCTGTGAAGAAAAGCACAAAAGCAACAGAGATACATGGAATACAGAGGGAGGCTGAGGTAGTGTAGATAACCCTAGACAAGAGAAACAGAGCAACTGTTCAGTCTGGTGTGCTCTACAGACCTCCAGCACAGGGGGAGGAGTTAGATAAGGTATTGGTAGAAGCCACTTGCAAGATGGCAGAAAGGGGGATGTGCTGCTCATGGGGGATTTCAATCTCCCAGATGTAGATTGGAGCATCCCAGCTGTGGCTTCAAACAGAAACAGTGATATCCTAGACTCACTGCAAGGGGCATTCTTCAGGCAGGTAGTCAGTGAGCCCACTCATTATGGGAAAATATTGTACCTTTTACTTACTAACAGGGACAGTGTTGTAGATGTCAAGGTGGGAGACCACCTAAGGACCAATGACGACTGTACAGTTTGGTTCAGTACAAGGACGACTGCAGAATTGAATCACGCAAGGATGAGGGTCCTGGATTTCTGAAGAACAGATTTTATAAAGATGGGTGAATGCCTCATGGATGAACTGATGGGCAGGGGGATGGCCTAGGTGGGATGGTAGAACAGTGGGCAAAACTAAAAGGGGGCATAGTAAAAGCAACAAACATATACATCAAGCAAGTGAGTAAGAGGAAAAAGAGACTACTGTGGTTCTTGAAAGAGGTAGCTAAAAAAGTAAAGGCTAAAAGATTGACATTCAGATGACATAAGGAAATGCAGGAAAAGGAGGATCTGGATAAGAAATTGGTTAGCAATAGATGACAGAGGTTGTAAACAGAGTACTCTCTGTGAAAGGGATAGTGGCCAGCGGGGTGTCTCAGGAATCAGTGTTGGGATCAGTCCTCTTTAATATCTTTATAAGTGACATTTCAGAGGATCTGGAAGGGAAGGGAAGGTCTGCCTCTTTGTAGATGACACTAAAATCTGCACTAGGTTGGACACTCGAGGGGGTTGGAAAGGATGAGCAGAGACCTGTGAAAACATGAAGACTTCTCACAAGTATGGCAGCTGGGTTTTAATGTGAAAAACTGCAAAATAATGCACTTGGGGAACAAAAACATGGAGACAGAGTACAAAATGGGTGGCATGTTACTGGTGACCCCCAAGCATGAGAGAAAACTAGTGGGATGCTGGGTTGTATAGGGAGAGGTATCACCAGCAGAAGGAAGGAGGGAGGCAGTGCTGTCTTTGTATAGATCACTGGTAAGACCTCACTTAGAATGCTGTGTGCAGTTCTGGAGGCCACATCTCTGGAAGAATGTAGACAGAGTAGAGGCATTCCAGAGGACAGCATATAAAATGGTATGGGGTCTGCATCACAAGCCCTATGAGGAGAGACTGAAGGCACTCAGTATGTACACCCTGGAAGAGAGAGCAGGGAGAGGGGGGTATGTTAGAAAATGTTAAATACCCCACAGGTGTAGAAAAGGTACAGGAAATAAATAGGGTAGGTTCTCTTTTTTTTTTTTTTTTGAGTTTCCATTTATTTTTCTTCCATATTTTTTTTATTTCAGATAATAAAAATTTACAGCATCAATAAATATTTTTACAATATATTAGTCTATAGATAGCTGTATTTGATAGATTATCAGACATCCACCCATCCCCCACCCAATTCACATACAAATGGTCTGGGGGTAACAATTTATCATTATGTACAAACATATTTATAATTCTGGGTCTGGAGATGGCATTAAAATATATAAAGCAAACTCAGGTAGTTGGAAGTCACACATATCGTACTACAGAAAATGGAATCACATGTAAAAGAGATAGAGAAAGACAATATGTGGGAAGTACAGGAAAGTAGTTGTAATCGAAGAAAAGTTAGAAGGGCCAAGCAATTCCAGATTCCATTGGTGAATAGGTGTACCCTCTTGAACAGCAAAACAGAGAATAATAGAGAAAACATAAATAAATAATCTAATAAAATAGAAAAGGTTAATGAGGCAAATCAGGATGGAGATGTAGATAGTGAACATACACACAAAGGGGAAAAAGAAAAGCCCAATGTGAGAAATAGGCCAAATGTGAGACAAATTCAAAAAATGGAAAAATGAGAAATAAAACATGAATGAAACAGAAAAGGTTAATGATGCAACTCATAATGAAGAAGTAGACAGAGAACACACAAAAGGGAAAAAGAAATGCCCAATGAGAGAAACAGGACAAATGTAAGACAAGCTCACAGAATGGAGAGCAATCTGAAAGCTGTACTGTGGACTGGGACATTAACACAAGAAGAGGTACAAATGATGGAAAACTAATTCTTATTTTAGGGGACTCTATAATAAAATACACAGACTCTTATACAACAATAATAGATAAGGAAATGGTGACAAGTTCCTATTTCTCAGGGGCAAGACTAACAGATATATGAAGATTCATACCAGAATTTTTTAGTAAAGAAGAAGATAAACCAATTGTTATGGTGAATGTTGGTACACATGATTTAGTCAATAACAGAGAAGACCAAATGCTACTAAAGTTCTTGCAGATAGAGAAAGAAGTAAGGAAAGTGAATGACATAACAATACTTTCAGAAATCTTGCTGATTCCCAGGGCTACTAATAAGATAAACCAGAAAGCAATGCAGATAAATAATTGGATGCAAAGCTGGTACCTAATGCAAGGTGTACAGTGTGCAAGACCTGGGAGCTCTTTAGAGAAAACATGAGCTTGTATTGTAGTGATGGATTACACTTGTCTAAAAAAGGCACAGGAATCCAGGACTTATTTCTAAAGAGAAAATTGAAAGCATTTTAAATTAAAAGGGTGAGAGGAGTAAAACCTCAAAATAAAATAAAGAGGTATATAAAAACTGTAAGAATCAGAATCCAGACACACACAAAATCAAGGTCCTTCTGCTCAATGCTAGAAGTCTAAAAAATAAAATAGATGAATTGAAATACATTATCATTAAAGAAAATATAGAGGTATGTGGTATTACAGAAACATAGCATAAAAAGGATAACTGGGTTGACACAATACAGGGATACAATTTTTTTCAGAGCACTAGACAAGTTAAAAAAGGGGGAGGAACAGCCTTTTATGTAACAACACACCTAGGAGCACAGGAAATTGGGGAAGCTGAAAGAGGCAGTAGTAGGCCAGAGCAAACCTGGATAAAAGTTAGAGAAAAACATAAGGACATTATTCTGGGATCATGCTATAGATCCCCAAATTTAAGTGGTGCACAGGATTTAATTTTCATGGAATATTTAGAAAATCAGGTAGTTGGAAGAGATTATATTATTTTGGGAGATTTCAATTTCTCAAACATAAATTGGAATTTAGTAAGTGGGACTGGTCTGTGGGAGAACAGATTCTTGGAATACTGCCACCAGAACAATCTTGAACAGATTGTTAAAGAAAATACAAGAGGAGATAAAGTATTAGACCTGTTGTTAAGTAACATGGGGGAAAAATTAGATAATGTAGCCGTAATACAACCATTCGGGACAAGCGAACACAATATGATTAAATTTGAAATAATAGAAAACAAAAGGGTAATCAAGGGAAAGACACTGATAAGAAATTATAGAAAAGCAAATTATGAAGAAATAAGACAGTTACTAAGACACTGGAATTGGAGACATGAATTAAGAGATCTATCACTAGAGGAAACATGGGAAAGAATACTTGGAAAAATTGAATACTGTGATAAACACGTGCCAATGATTCAAAAATATAATGGGAAAGGCAGGACCCCCAAGTGATTTTCATGGAAAATACAAACAGTAATAAGGAAAAAAGAAAGGCCATACAAAAAATACAAACAGAACAAATCACACGAAAACTGGGATAAGTATAAGAGAAAGGTAAAGGAATGTAAATCAGCAATAAGAAAGACAAAAGTAAAATCAGAACTAAGACTAGTTAAATTGAAGAAGGATCATTATAGACAATTTTTTAGCTATGTAGGGAGTTTAAGACATTTGCAAAAGCATATTGCGAGTTTCAAAGAACAGGACAGAACAATACAGTATGAAAAGTAACTGGCAGGAGCTTTTAACAAGCACTTCCTAGAACTTTTCTGGGGTCAGGATAAAGAGGTGGTATGGAAAAAGAATACAAGTACAGTTGGAAACAAGTGAATGATATTAGAAAGAGAAGTATGTAGAAAGTTAAAGAATCTAAATAAATATAAATGATGTGCTCCAGATGGGATCCACCGATTTTTACTTAACAAGGCAGCAAGGGAATAGGCCGGATCTCTCACATTGTTGTTTAATTTGTCCCTTGACATAGCAAAGGTGTTAAAGGAATAGAAAGAGGCTTACATTACACCAATCTATAAGGGGACATAAGATCACATGTGAAAAATTATTGCCCCATAAGCATAAATTCAGTGGTGAGAAAAATTCTGAAGAGTTTTGTAAAGGGATTTATTGAACAAGAATTGAGAAGATTGGGGGTTGTGGATGTCACACAACATGGATTTGTACAGGGAAGATTATGTATGACAAATCAGTTAACATTCTTTGAACCCATGAGTCAGGCACTTAAAGCAAGTATACCGTCGGATGTAATATACTTAGATTACTCAGAAGCCTTTGATTCTGTATCCCATGATAATTTACTACAAACCCTATATGACATGGGCCTCGAAGCAAAATTACTGTATTGGATATGAGCGTGGTTGCGTGGTAGGAAGCAGAAGGTGGCCACATGAGGACACCTGTCAGAATGGGGGATGGTGACAAGAAGGGTCCTGCAGGGCTCAATATTGGGTCCCACACTGTTTGGAATCCTTGTGTCCTCAATGCAAGTAACAGAAGGGGTGTGGTTATGCAAACACACTGATGACACCAAGGTGGGGGGGATAGTAAATAATCAGGAGTCAATAATAAGGTTTCAAAATCAAATAGCTGAACTGGAACAATTGGCATATAGACATAAGGTGGTGTTTAATGGACCAAAGTGTAAAGTCATGGACTTTGGAGTAAATAGTCCCATGGCTTCTTATAAGATCAATAATTTACCCATAGTGAGTGTTGAGAAGGAAAAAGACCTGGGGGCATGGATAACAAATACCCTACATTTTGAAACACATACAGTAGTGCAGAATGTGTAAATAGGGCAAATAGAATAAAAGGTAACATACTGAGAAACATAAAGAGTAGGAGAGAATAGGTGATGCTGCCCCTGTATAGATCATTGGTCCAAACAGTGCTAGATTATGGAACTCCAGCCTGTACATCACAAAACAGAAGCAGCGCATTAGCTGTAGAAAGAGTTCAAAGAAAACTAACCAGAGTAGTGAAAAGTGTTAAGGGAAAGGTATACGAGGAAAGGTTGAGGGAATTGGGCCTATACTCGGTGTTATATCGAAGGATGAGAGGGGACTTGTGTTATGTATACAAAGCATTACTTGATGAGTTAACCTAGGAAATATCAGGCCTTTCAAGAAAAGGAGTAACAGAAAGAGTCACTAGAATGCACACTTACCAGTTGAAGGGAGATTAATATAAAACCACCAGAAGAGGTAACTGGTTTAGTCAAAGGGTGGTGAAAACATGGAATGGATTGCCAGAGAACGTAGTGGGAGCTACCAGTATAAAATCCTTTAAGTACCAGCTGGACAAATACATGGAAGAAAGTACATTTAAATACATCCACTGTTAGTGGCAAGTCCAAAAATGGCTACTCTAATTAATGGACTTGAAGTCTCAACCTATGAACCTATGAACAGTGGAGGTAGAAACCTATGTATTTCATTCCAAGAGTTTTTTTCCCAATTTTAATCTTCATTTATGTATTCAAGTAATTTCTCATGGTACAGTGCAGTTTTAAACATGCTACTTCATTTGTTGGTATCAGACATGGGTAGTTTGGAGGAGTTACAATTCTCCAAAATAATTATTTTCATAGCCATAGTTGCTAATGCGAAAATTTTTGTTTCCTTTTCCCCTAAGTTTAATGCAACAAATTGATTAAAAACAAAAATCCTCGGTGTAAGGGGGATTTGAATTTGGAGGATCATTTCTATTTCTTGCCTTGTTTGATGCCACCAACTATGTATAGTCCTGCAGTCCCAAAGCAAATGGTCTATGTTTTTTCCTTCTTACACTTATGCCAACATACATTAGGATAACTGAAATCAATATGGTTAAATTTGGAGGGAATGATGTAACCCTTATCTATAATTTTGCATTGTATGGATTTCTTTTTTGAATTTATATACAGTTTATTTGCCTGAATGCAGATAGTTTCCACATTATATTGTTCCACTTATCTTTTGTTTTCACTTTCCATTTGAATGTGGCTTTATTCAGATCATTTTCTATTTTTTTCCAGTCAGTATGAGATGATGGAAGAATGCCATAGTATTTATTTTATTTTTAGTGTTAGAACTGTCTAAAAGTGATAATATGTACACCTCCATATGAAGACTATTAATATCATTAGATGAAATATACTTATCAAACTTATTTTTTAATAATTTTTTATTTTATCCATGCCCCTGGTATTTGTTGATCATTACATTCACAGATATATTCATTTCATGTCACAAAATTACTATCCACTAAACAATCATACCAACTATGTCATTTAAGCTTTTTGAGCTCCTTATCTGGAAAAAATATTTAAATTATAGGCATTTCATATCTTCTCAGTGCCGGTGATGGTAGCAACTAATTTAAAGTTGTTTTGGGAAACATTTTATTCATTTTGTTATTGATGTTTCTTAAAGAAAATCAACAAAATAAAATGAAGGAAAAAAACACTATGGTTCTCAAAAGAGGTAGCAGGGAAGGTTAAGGAGAAAAGGATAGCATTCAGGAAATATAAGGAAACTCAGAAGGACCAGGACAAAGAACTATATCAGTTAAAGCAGAAGGAGGCAGGGAAGGCAGTCAGAATAGCAAATGCCCAAACTGAGGAAAAGATAACCAACTCTGTTAAGAAGGGGGATCAAACCCTTTATAGGTACATTAGGAAGTGAAGAAAGACCAAGGGAGGGATACTGAAGCTTGATAAAGGGGAAGGAATGTGGGCAGAGGGAGACAGTGAAAAAGCAGGGATACTGAATGAATACTTCTGTTCAGTATTCATAAAAAAAGAGGAGGGGGAGGTAACTAAACCAAACAATAGAAACACTCTGGATAGAGGGTTTGATACAAGTCCTTTCATAGAAGAAAGAGCTCTGAAAGAACTCTTAAAACTGAAGGAGGACAAAGCAATGGGGCCTGATGGGACTCACCATAGAATTCTAAAAGAACTAAGGGGAGAACTAGTGACACTACTGACTACACTCTTTAACAAATCATGGGAGGAGGGGGTGGTACCTGAGGACTGGAGGGGGGTGGATGTGATTCCACTTCACAAATGTGGGAGTAAGGCAGAGGCAGGAAACTACAGGCCTGTTAATTTGACCTCAGTGGTAGTTACATGATGGAATCACTTCTGAAGGAAAGAATTGTTGATTACCTAGAGGCCAGTGGGGCACATGACCAAGGCAGGAGAGATTCAAAGCAGGAAGATCATGTCAGACAAATCTAATAGATATCTTTGACTGGGTGACCAAAGTAGTAGACCAGGGAGGAGCTGTGGACATGGCCTACCTAGACTTTAGCAAGGCATTTGACACAGTCCCACACAAAAGATTAATAAACAAGTTAGCCAGCCTTGGAGTGGGTCCCAAGGTGCTAGCCTGGGTAAACAATTGGCTGGACAAAAGGACACAGAGGGCAATAGCAAATGGAGTACACTCTGAAGAAAGGGGGGTAACTAGCAGGGCACCGCAGGGCTCAGTACTGGGACCAGTCCTCTTTAATGTCTTTATAAGTGACATTGCAGATGGACTGGAAGGAAAAGTATGTCTCTTTGCAGACGACACAAAGATCTGCAACAAGATTGGTGCCCAAGGTGGGGTGGAAAGGATGAGAAGGGACTTGGCAAGGTTGAAGGAATGGTCAAAAGTATGGCAGATTAGATTCAATGCAAAGAAGTGCAAAGTAATGCACTGGGGAAATAAAAACTCAGGGGAAGAGTACACAATGGGGGGTGAGATACTAACAACAACAAAAATGGAAAGGGACCTGAGGGTAGGTAGTCATATCAGATGACCAAAAGGTGGGCAAGCAATGTGAGAAGGCAGTAAGGAGGGCTGGGGGATACTTGGATGTATAGGGAGAGGCACAACCAGTAGAAAACAGTAAGTTGTTATCCCTCTGTACAGACAGTTGCTGAGACCCCATCTGGAGTACTGCATGTAGTTCTAAAGACCACATCTCTGCAAGGACATAGACAGGATGGAGGCTGTCCAGAGGAGGGCAACTAAAATGGTACAGGGTCTTCATCAGAAGCCATAAGAAGAGAGACTAAAGGAGCTTAATATACCCTTGAGGAAAGGGGGGGGGTACATGATAGAAACTGTCAAGTACCTCAAGGGAATCAACAAAGTCCAAGAGGGTAGCAGCTTTCAGAAAAAAAGAGATGTGCAAGAACAAGGGTGGCACAATTTGAAGATAGAGGGTGAAGTGGCTCAGCGGTAATGTGAGGAAGTATTTTTTCATGGAGAGGGTTGTGGATGCATGGAACAGCCTTTCTGAGGAGGTGAAAAACTGTGGTGAAATTCAAGAGTGCATGGGACAGACATAAGGCAATTCTAAGATTGTATGTATAATGGGATTTGAGCATAGAAACATAGAATTCGATAGCAGATAAGTACCGCTTGGCCCACCTAGTCTGCCCATTTCCCTACCTAATGGATAAGCTGCAGATCCTAGTTAACCAACTGCCTACTTCCTCCTACCCCCCACTAGAATTGCCTTATGTCTGTCCCATGCATTCTTGAATTCCCCCACTGTTTTTGACTTTACAACCTCCTCAGGAAGGCTGTTCCATGCATCCACAACCCTCTCTGTGAAGAAATAGTTCCTCACATTACCTTCCCCCCTCTATCTTCAAATTGTGCCCCCTTGTTCTTGCACATCTCTTTTTCTGAAAGATACTACCCTCTTGGACTTTGTTGATTCCCTTGAGGTATTTGAAAGTTTCTATCATGTCCCCCCTCTCCCTCCTTTCCTCGAGGCTATACATCTTAAGCTCCTTTAGTCTTTCTTCATGTCTTCTGGTGCAGACCCTGCACCATTTTGGTTGCCCTCCTCTGGACAGCCTCTACCCTGTCTATGTCTTTGCAGAGATGGGGTCTCCAGAACTGTACACAGTACTCCAGATGTGGTCTTACCAGCTGTCTGTACAGACGGCCAACAACTTCCTATTTTCTACTGGTGATGCCTCTCCCTATGCATGCCAGTATCCCCCAACCCTCCTTACTGCCTTCTCACATGCTGGCCCACCTTTAGGTCACCTGATATGACTACCCCCAGGTCCCTTTCCATATTTGTTGTTGTCAGTATCTCACCCACCATTGTGTACTCTTCCCCTGGGTTTTTGTTTCCCAGGTGCATTAATTTGCACTTCTTTGCATTGAATCTAAGCTGCCATACATTTGACCATTCCTCCAACCTTGCCACATCTCTTTTCATCCTTTCCACCCCACCTTGCATATCAACCCTGTTGCAGATCTTTGTGTCTTCTGAAAAGAGACATGCCGTCCCTTCCAGTCCCTCTGCAATGTCACTTATAAAGACATTAGAAAGGACCAGCCCCAGTAATTAACCCTGTGGCACCCCACTAGTAACACTCCTTTCTTCACTGTGGACTCCATTTACTGTTACTCGCTGTGTCCTGTTGTCTAGCCAGTGTTTTACCCAGGCTACCACCCTGGGGCCCAGTCCCAGGCTGGCTAATTTGTTTATTAATCTTTTGTGTGGGACTGTGTCAAATGCCTTGCTAAAGTCTAGGTAGGCCATGTCCGCAGCCCCTCCATGGTCTACTACTTTGGTCACCCAGTCAAAGAAATCAATTAGATTTGTCTAACATGACCTTCCCGCTGTGAATCCATGCTGCCTTGGGTCCTGTGCCCCACTGGCTTCTAGGTACTCAACAATTCTTTCCTTCAGAAGTTATTCCATTATTTTCCCTACCACTGAGGTCAAACTGACAGGTCTGTAGTTTCCTGCCTCTGTCTTGCTCCCACTTTTGTGAAGGGCAATCACATCCACCCTCCTCCAGTCCTCAGGTACCCCACCATCCTCCCATGATTTATTAAAAAGGGTAGTCAGTGGTAGTTCTTCCCTTAGTTATTTTAGAATTCTGCGGTGAATCCAATCAGGCCCCATTTCTTTATCCACCTTCAGTTTTAAGAGTTCTTTCAGAACCCTTTCTTCTGTGAAAGGACTAATATCAACCCTCTATCCAGAGTGCTTCTATTGACTGAATTAGGTATCTCCCCATGCTTTTCCATTGTGAATACTGAGCAGAAATATTCGTTCAGTAGCTCTGCTTTTTCACTGTCGCTCTCTGCCCCTCCACCTTCCTCTTTATTCAGTCTCAGTATCCCTGCCTTAGTCTTTCTTTGCTCCCTAATGTACTGCACCTATAAAAGGTTTTATCCCCTTCTTAACTGAGTTGGCTATCTTTTCTTTGGTTTGGGCCTTTGCTATTCTGACTTCCTTCCCTGTTTCCTTCTGCTTTAACTGGTACAGTTCTCTGTCCTGCTCCTTCTGTGTTTCCTTATACTTCATGAATACTATAATTTTCTCCCTTACCTTCCCAACTTCTTTTGAGAACCATAGTGTTTTTTTCTTTCAGTTTTATTTATTTGCTTCACACAAAGGCTTGTTGCCTTTGTGATGGCAGTTTTGATGTTTCCCCATTGTTGCTGTACCCCATCTTCTTGCCTGTTTGCTAGTGCTTTTCTGAGGCACTCTCCCATTTTGACAAAATCAGCCCTCCTGAAGTCCAGTACCTTCGCTTTTGTGTGGCTTGACTCTACAGCTAAGTTTATCATGAACCACACTGTTTGGTGGTTTCTTGTTCCCAGATGGCTACCCACTTCAAGATCAGAGATCCTCTCTCCATCCCCATTTGAGAGTACCAGGTGTAAGATTGCTCCCTTCCGAGTGGGTTCCATAACTAGCTGTCTGAGGCATGTTCCCTGTAGGGCATCGAGAATGGCCCGGCTCTTGGATGTGGCTGCAGCAAAGGTGCTCCAGTTAACATCTGGCATATTTAGGTCCCCCATCAGTAATATCTCCCCTTTCTCTTCCATCCCAAGGGTGCTTTCTATAATTTCCTTGTCCATTTCCTCCCCCTGAGACGGAGGTCTGTATACAACCCCTGTGTGGATTGTGGAGCCATTTCCAGTCTCCATGGTGGCCCACAGTGCCTCCTCTCCTCCTTGTTTACCCTTTAGTTCTGTTGCTTTGATCCCTTCCTTTACATAGAGAGCTACTCTTTCTCCTCTTCTTCCATCCCTGTCCCTCCTGTAGATTGTGTACCCTGGTATGTTGACATCCCAGTCATGGTTCTCTGTGTACCATGTTTCTGTATCCAGGCATCCCTCTTCCAGCAAGGCCACCATTTTGGGGAGCTTTTTACCTAGACTACTGGCATTGGTACTCATTTTCCTCCATTTTTTTATGGCTTTATTTCTTTTTACCCCATTCCTGTCCTTACTGCCTTTGTCTTTTTCTCCATTCACCCCTGCTCTTCTCCCTATCGACTGCTCTATCTTTGTGTTTACCTCACTAATTACCCTGATTTTTTGGGGGGGGACTAGGATTTCCCTTCTCCTTTTCAGTGCCTCCCACCTTCGCTAGTTCAAATGCTTGCCAATGAAGCATTTAAACCTATCACCCAGGATCCTGATTCCCCTCCTGGATAGATGTAGATCATCGCACCTATATAGGCCTGCATCCCTCCAGGTGGAGCCCAAATCCCCAATGAAGCCAAATCCCTGAGCTCTGCACCAGTTTTTCAACCAGTCATTGAATCCCATGGTGTGGAGTACCCTAGCCTCATCCATGCCATAGACAGGTAGCACTTCCGTGAAAGTTACCGTGTGTGCTACTTGTCTAAGGCCCTTCCCCAACTCCACAAACTCCTGTTGCACTGCTCTGATCCCGTTCTCAGCCAAATCATTTGTTCCTAGGTGGATAATGACATCCAGCTCCTTCCCCATTGCAGGTGTTCCCATGATCCTGAGGATTCATTTCCTGTCCTTCCAAGCCATGGTGCCGGGTCGGCACCTTACCTCCCTTTCCCATCCCTCCCCCAGTTCTACCCCTAACAATTGAGTCCCCCACCAGGAGTTATTTCCTTCCCCTGTGGGGTCCTGTGCCACTCTCCTGTGGGTCTCCATTGTGGAGGTTCCCAGGATCCTCCTTGGTCTCCACTGTCAGTGCCTCCATAGAGGAACCATGCTCCACCAGAGTGATGAATGAATTGTGGAGAGGCACAACTGGAGGGATGCACCTCTGTTCGACCACCCTCACCCTTCCTGAGCCCACCGTGGTCCAACCACTCCTCTTTCTTGGCAACCTCTGAGGCAATGACAGTGGCCTGCATGGTTCCTGGGTGGGGGAACAGGTTTCCTGAATCCTTGCCAGGTCAGCATGGAGATGAACAACCTCTTCCTTCAGACCAGAGAGGTGCCTGCAAATAGGGGAGCAACACAGTCTCCAGAATGTCTCCCGGAAGACTGCTGCTCCACAGCCAGTGCATTGCACCTCTCCCCACATGTCTGTGGTCTTCCAGTTACAGATGCTTTTCTTTTGTTTGTTTTTTGTTCTTGTTTTAGTGTGTGCAAGCTTGTGAGTGTCTCTCCCCCTAGTCAGTGTGCTGTGCCTTTTTAGAATATGAACAGGTGTATGTTGTTCGGAGTTTTGGGGAAGTGATGTCAGAACCCCTGCTATAAAAGAAGTTATGCGCTTGGGGTGGGTGGGGTGAGGAGAAGGGTGGGAGGGAGTAAACCTATGCCATCCAGAAACATTCAACTACATCTCTGACCCTCCACCCTGGGGAGCGCCTTCCTTCTTTTCAGACACCTTTTTCACAGAGGTTAAGTAACAGGTCTAGTCACAAATGACTGCAAATATCTCCAGCTACAGTTCCTCCCTGGCAAATTAAAGTTAAAACTAAGAAAAGTCAACCCCAAAAACAGAATCAATACTAGTTACTTACACAGGTCCAAAAAGTAATAATTCAGTTCAGTGTAGTCTAGAAAATAACCTCCTTGATTCAAAGAAGCTGTGTCTGCTTTCTCACTCTCTCTGTCTCAGTCTCAGCAATTTATAAACATTTAAGGATATGCTAATATATCTAATGTTTCTGGCTTAGGGTTATCCATTAATAACACGTTTTTACCAAGGGAATGGGAATCTGCCATAGTACTTATACCGTCTTTGCCTATCCAGTGCAAGATTTGTTTCATTTTAGCTGCCCAATAGTATCTAATTGGGTTTGGGCACCCCATTCACCCTTATTTCTGCAGTATAGTCAATTTTCCCCATGCAATATGAGGAACTCCACCATGCTATATAAATTTAAAAAAAATTCTTCTCATTTGTTCTAACCATGACACTGGAATTTCTCCTTGTATACCTTGAAATAAATACATTAAGTGTGGCATAATTAACATTTTAAGTGCATCGATTTTTCCCCACAGAGATAGAGCTTTATCTTGCCAGGGTATAAGCATGTTTGAACTTTTAACCACATAAATTTTGAGATTTAATTCTATTGTTTGTTGTAAGTTATTTGTTAATTGTATCCCTAAGTACTTGATCAATTCCTTAATTTGCATTTCAGCTATTATATTTCTTGTTTCTTGAGAAATATTATTTATAGGTAGAACCATAGATTAGTTATTATTTAATGTAAAGTTAGAAAAAAGGAGTAATTTTTAAACTTGACTAATAGTTTGGGATAAGTTTGATATCGTTATAAATATGTCATTAGCATAAAACATTCATACAAAAATGATTAATACCATCAGTTGTCCCAACTATTCTATCATTCACTCTAATATGATTCAATAAAGGTTCTACTGATAAAATAAAAAGAATAGGCAATAAGGAGCATCCCTGCCTCACATCATTATTCATCTTAACAGGATATGATTTATAATGATTAATTCTAAATGATGCAGAGGGGCATTTATATAACCCTTTAATTGCTTTTATAATATGTTCAGGGAATCCCCAGATTTCTAATTTAAGGAACATAAAGTGCCAATTCACTAAGTCAAATGCCTTCGATGCATCTAAGGCAATAGTGATACTTTCTGGGTCCCCTCTAATATTAATGAAATTGCAGCTTGTACCTCTCCCATGCCATCAAATATGTTTTTATTTGTAACAAATCCCTTTTGGTCCGTATGTATGATATTTGAGATCTGAGATTGTATCTGAGTAGCAATTAATTTGGCCATTATTTTGTAGTCGCAATTTAATAAAGTGATGGGACGTAGTTCTCTGGTAACTTTGCAGCTTTATTTTCTTTGTATACTAATACAATGTTGGCATCATAGAAGGATTTAGGGAGTGTATGGCATTTTGCCATTTCATAGGCCATTTTTGATAACCATGGGGTTAGTTCATGGGTAAATAAGTGGTAGAATACAGCTGTAAATCCATTAGGACCAGGAGCGGATTTTTTTTTCATTGTTTTAATAGCTTGCAGAACTTTAGCACTGGTAAACTGATTTGCTTCAATCTGCACTTTAGGTAAAAGACTGTTTGTTAGATATACATTCTGCTCCATTTGGTTGTGAACACTGTTATCAACGGGCTTACTCCAATTATATATGGACTTATAGTGTGCCATAAATATCTTTGCTATCTCTATATCACTAGTCACTATTTCCTGTTCAGAATTTTTAATACTTGTGATAGTATTCTGCTCTTTCTGCTTTTTAAGAGTGCATGCAAGCAATTTACCTGTTTTGTCAGCAAACTAATATAATTTATTTTTGAGTTTCATGATATTATTTTCAGTTGTTTTTGCTAATGTAAATTTCTTTTCATTCATTTTTTTATCCAAAATTCATTGATAGGTAATAGGATCCTTATTTGTTTTAAGTTGTAGGGCTAACATTTCCCTTTCTAATTTATTAAGTGTATCTCTGTTCATCTTATTCACTTTTATTTAATGAGATATAATATAGCCTCTAATAGTGACTTTAAAGGTGTCCCAAATATCAGAGACATTCTGTCTATAATTCTTATTAGACCAAAACTCACTAATATGTTTTTTCATATCTGAGATAAACATATGGTCCATAAGTAATGCATTTTGAGAACACCACTGTGGAAGCCTCTTTCTGTCTTCTGTAGGAATGAAATGAATTGAGACCATAGCATAATCTGAAATTGATATTTCATGTATCTTAACAGCAGTAATATATTTAATGAAATCTTTATTAACCAGTATATAATCCAATCTGGAAAAAACATTCAAATATTTGGCTCTGAATGTATATTGTATTTTAGTTGGGATTTTATTTCTTCCATGTATCACAAAGATTATGTTCTTGTAAAAAATGTTTGAATATTCGAGAAGTAGAGCCATCAGATGGAGTAGGTTTAGTGGATTTATCTAAATTAGGGTTTAGGAGGATGTTAAAGTCTCCACCTATTAAGACTATTTACATCTAAGTCCCATTACAGACTGAGAAATTGAGTTAATAACTGTGTTATATCCAATATATGGAGCATAGATGGACCCAATTATTATTTCAGCACCATATAGTGGGCCTTTGACCAGAATAACTCTACCTTCCTGATCTTGCTATTGTTGCATAAATCGAAAGTCTATATTTTTAGCTATTAACAAAGCTACCACTTTACTATTTGTAGTCCCAGAAGAGAACTAAACTTGTCCCATCCATGATTTCTTTAATGTTTTGTGGTTTGTTATAGTAAGATGGGTTTCCTGTAAGGCAAGGATGGCCATCTTATTCTGTGAAGCATACTGTAAAATCATATTTTTTTCTTTTTATGGTTATTCATCCCATTGGCATTAATTGTGGCAAAGTTAAGATCTGTTGACTACATATGTTTTTTCAGCCATTTTTTAGTGGAAATATCTTCTTTGTAACCTCAAGAAACAAGCGTAAATATTCTATGGTTTCCCTCTTTAATTTATCCGTAGTTATATAACAACCTCTTGTATCCCCCCCCAAAAAAACATTTAATTTTAAACATAGTACCCCAAGAATAATACATTTCTATAACTTTTGACAGGCCACAGCCTGTCCAAAGCTGGATGATTATTATTCTTCATACCATTATGTCAGATTCCCCTGCTGCACATGAATTCCTTAATATATTAAACTCTAAATTAGACCATCATAACTTTTATGAGAAAATTGGGAATCAAATCCCCCAACCCTGTCCCCGCAGATAATAGTTTTAATCCAGATGTATATATAATGTTAGAATAAAGACTAAAGGAGAGGAAAAGAAAGAGAGAGAGAGAGAGAAAGAAAGAAAACATCATTCCTCTCCACAGTATCTGCAGGTATACTAATTTCAGAGTTTTAGACTTTCAATTCTCTTTATTCAGTTGCTCAGAACAACTCCGGGTATTTCTTGTGCAGATCGGTTTCAGCTTCAACTGCAGTATCATAAATTAAGTGGTTTGCTTTTATGAATACTTTTACTCGATGGGGGGAATGAATAAAGATTTAGGGCCAAATTTCCAAATTAAAGTTCTCAGATGTGTATATTTCTTGAGTTCCATAACAACTTCACTAGGTAAGTCCTGACAAATATATTTGCCCCCTTGAGATTTAACTGTTTTTTTTTAAGACAACTCTCATAATATTATCTGTCTGTAGATTTTAACATCTTTACAATGATAGCTCTAGGCGGAGCATCATCATTTGGTCTTTGTCTGATGGATTAGTGTACTTGATCATATTGCCTTTTAAGATCTTCTTTAGGTGTATCCAGAAGTGCTGAAAAAATAAGGTTTAATGTATCTGTTAAAGTGGCCTGTTGATCCCAGCTCTCCAGGACCCTAAGGATTCTGAGATTTTTTTCTCCTGGATCTTGTTTTGGCCTCTATCATCTTTGCTTGTAGATGTTTTATTTCAGACTCTTGAGAAATCTGTTTTTCAGGGAAATCATGAAATCTTCTTCACTTACACATTTCTCAACTGCCTCAGGTTTATTGAAATTTATTTTATTAGTGGGCTCAATATTTTTCAAACTTATTTTGATGTTATCCACTTCAGTAACTAAGGTGTCTAAAGGTTCCATCTCGTTCTTAATGGCCAGAATCTCTGTGAGTATTTTTTGGGCCCACGGGGGGTCAAAGGAAGAATTTTGTGAGGAGTTTTCCATTTCTTCCTAATTTTTAGTATTGTGCTGAGCAGTTGCTCAGTGTTTCAATGTTCAGTGTTTTTCCTTATTGAAGGTATTTTAAACACCTTCTCCTTTTTATTGAGCTCTAATTATGGAACAGTTTCATGAAAAAGTTCAGAGTCAGAACCCAAACTTTCTTCTTTGGCCATCTGTTGAATATCTTCTTTATTTTTTATTTTTATTTTCATCTTTGGTAACCAGATAAGGCCCACTAGGCGCAAGTATCTGTTTTCAGGGGTGACCTGGGAGCACTGGGCAGTTAAGTGATTTGCTCAGAGTCACACAGTGTGCAAGTGGAGGTTGTGAGAATCTGATTTTGATTTGAAATTGCTTGCTCTGGAGATTGTATGGGAGAAATAAACCGAGGCAATTTAGCAGTCTCTGAGTTTGGAGAACAGAAACATAAATTAATCCATAGTTGCTTTTGATCTGCATTCTGATCCCTATTCATTTCCAGTATTGAATGGATTGTAGAAGAGGCTTGAGCAGGAGAGTTAGTATTTTTATTACTTTTCTTTGTAATTTTATTTCTCTGGGATTTAAAAGGAGATTTATTTACAGCTTTACTAGTTTTCTTCCCATCACAGTCTTTGCTTCTAGTGAACATCAGTTTTTAATACTGGTATCACAGGTTAATGTGCCACTGAACCCCTCAGCATTATCCAGATAGGACGGCACAAATTGCTAGGTTGAAAAGGAAGAGTTGAACCCACTGATCTGTTGCAATTATTTGTAATACAGCAGCAGGGACCTCCTATTTAGTTAATTAGTAACCTTCTGTGTGATGTTATGGCCTTAGTATAAACACTTCTAGATATGGCCTGATAAATTTACTGGAATCACCATTTTACATCTTTCTCAAATTGTATTTTGGACACACTTCCCCTTTGTTTTTCTCTTTTTTCTCCTCCTTCCCCTTCTCTTACCTTCTCCTCTCCTTCCACCCCCTTATGTTTCTTATCTGTTTCTTGGTTGCTTTCCTTCTTATTTTGGCAACATCAATGTTTTAGACATACATAGTATTTAGTAGGGCTCACCACTTGACAACTTCAGTTCAGCATTAATATGGGACATTAAAATGAAAGACTAGCTGAAAGGGTATATCCCATGATAAGTTTCTCTTGAAATATTGCAGTTTTTATTCTGTTACCCCTTTGTCAGACTGAACTGTGTTACTGATAGCAGGGAATAATTTCAGGTGTGTGTTTCCAAAACCAACTAGACATAGCAGGCATTTCTTCATGTTCTCCGTTCGGTTACTTAAAGTACTGTAGATCACAGCCTTCACTTTTACCTGCATGGATTCAGCATATAGCAAGGGTGGGTTACTTATGCTCCAATTGCAGTCTGGACCTCAAACTTTAGTTTGAAATAATTTTTATGAATTGTCCATATCCTAGACAGCATCTACCGCACTGTAGAGTAAATGAAAAAAACACGGGGCATTCCATGTTTTTGTTCTCCCTTCCAGTTTGTACCTCTTCCATGAAAGTGGAAACCACACTGCATTTAAGACACATCAACTCTTTATTAACACACCACTGCCCTTTATTTTTAGTGAAAAGATTCAAACTTTAAACTGAGCTGTTAATGAGGAGCTCCTTCATGTTTGTGATGCTTGGGGATCTGTTCACAGTATGAACTCCTCCTCCTCTAATCCCAGCATTCTTGAACCAGGAGTGGGGTACATTCAGGAGAGGTGTGAAGAAGCATGTCTTCATAGAAAGGGTAGTGGATTTGTGGAGTAGCCTACCAGTCTAGGCAGTGGGGGGCAAAAACATTGATGGGATTCAAGAATGCATGGGATATGCATAAGGGGATCTTAGTAGAAAAGATAAGGGGGGAAGAAAAAAGACACATAGAGCAAGTGGGGTCTATAGTGATACTGTAGGAAAGGAAAAATGGGCAGACTGGGTGGGCCAAGTGGTCCTTATCCTCCAATAAATTTGATGTTTCTGTGTTTCTACTACAACCATGGTACCAACCTCAGATTCATAGTTTTCAGCAATACAGTAGGTGGCCGACACAGCTTGCACATCATCAACAGTTCCAGCATAGCACTGTTAAACACTTTGTCTTGGGCTGGGAAAATAATGGACCCTCAATGATGGAACTGTGAAAAGGAAGGAAAAAGACAATCATGGATATCATTTAAAGATAATTTTCTAAAACTGAACTAGTGACATGCTATCTGTGTTAAAATCAATATTACATGAATGCACAATACCAACTCACACACATTTAAATTGCTCATTATTTTGAGACAAAGATTCATTGGGAGAGAAGATGGGTGGTGATGGATGATGCCCTTCAATCATCAACCAATATCCTGCATCATGTGACCACAGTTGTGAACCAAGCTTTTGGCAACTGAGTGTCCCATGCTGTTAATGGAAGGACTGGACTCACTACTTACTCAGTCTCAGTTTTCATCACCTCTCATGTAGAGGGGAGACACAATACATGACCATTAAACTAACAGTTGTGAAGAAGCAAACTTTGAGTGTGCATGATACTGAGAGACTTTTTTTAATTTGAGGCCAGGAAAGGCACACTAAGCCAAGTCTTGTTTCCATGTTCATCCTTGGAGAGCAAAAAAAGAACAACAAAGGGTGATGTTCACATATGCCAGTATGTGGCATGTTGAGCATCGGACTGTATGTTGACAAAATAGTGGCTCCATCTAAAACATGTGGAGCAGTGCTTGTTGTACTAAGGTGTGCAGTATTGTGACCACCAACATCATTATAGCACAGCACCCGGTGAAAATAAAAACCCTGACTTAGAAGTAAATATCATTGACAACATAACCAATTGCAGACAGTCATTATTTTGTTCTGATTTGTCATTTCACTGATGGTAACCCATTTTTGCACACAGTAGGGGGTAGAGTTAATCTTTACAAAGGTAAACTACCTTTCACTGTCAGTGGAATTGTCAAATGATGGATAATAGTCAAGTTCCAAATGGGACTGTTTGCCAACATTTGACAGGTTATTGGATAAGTCCATATTAAAAGAAGTATCCATCAGCTTTGATGGTGTTAAATGTGTGAATTGGATTTGATGTTGTGGTGGATCACATTGAACTACAGCATCCCTTTTCATAATTTTATTTTCTTTCTCATTTGTATTTGAGATGCAGCATGATTCTGTTTGGGTACCTATCACAAAATGCATACAGTCAGTATTATTCTGCATTAACACTAGAAAGTCAAGTAATGTTGAAACCGCTTAAACAGAACTTTTCTCAATTACACAAAAAAAGAAACATGGCGTGCCCCCAACTCATCGGGAGCTTCTCCAGACTGATTATTACATTTCTTAAATATCTCCCAAATGAAAGGAAGGGATTTTAATTTGCCCTTAAGAGGCATGACGCATGATCTCTTTCTAATTCCTGACTCTCTGAACAACCCTTGCGCTCTGACGCTCTTGTGATGTCCTTATAGGTCAAGCATGGGGGTGTGCTCTATTCACTTGAATGGAGCACCAATTTACAACATGATTTCCCAATTTTAAATAGGGCTTTGGTGAATAATAATGGCAGGGTTCAACTGACATGCAACACATGCAAGTTCTTCTTTACTGAAATGGTGGTAGACACATGGAACAGCCTTAGATGGGGTGCAGTGTGGCAAAAACAGTGGGAATTTCAAAAATGCTTGGGATAGGTACAAGGACACCATAACACTGAATAGCAAATATGGGAGGATGGGGTAGACTCAAGGGCAGACTAGATTGGCTGTATGGTCCCCTTCTGCGATCACTTTCTATGTTTTTATGTAACAATACTCTTGTTAGTCGAACCCTGGTATCAATCAGTACCAAAACCCAGTTTAAAAATCAGTGAATCCCATTTTAAAAAGCCGCTTCATTCAAGTGAGTGGAGCGTGCCCATATGCTAGACCTAAAAAGGCATAATAAAATGTTGGAGTGCAGTGGAGGCTCAGAGAATGAGGAAGTGGAAAGAAATTGTGTGACCAACCCCTTAGGGTCAAATTACAATTACAATCCCTACCCTTCCTTTGCTGCAGTTAAGAAAATTGGACAAGGTGCCTGGAGAAGCTCCTGATAAGTAAATTGAGCTCCCTTTTTTGCTTGTATAATTGAAAAAGGTTAAGAAAAGTGCTCTTTAACAAAACCGACTGTGGACTCAAACATTCACAGCCAGCACTGTTCCTGAATAACGATATTGCATTGTGAAGAACTAATGTGCATCAACAGAGGTGTCTTTTAGGTTGATGAACATAATTAAAATATTCCCACAAAAATCTGATGTTGTGTAACATACAGGCATTGTAGGGTACGGTGATGCACAACATAATTCATATTTCTACAGTCATGCATTGTGTCTGTAGACTGATACAAAGGTAACATATAAATGATAATCATGAAACAACATTACCAACCTCTGGATCTCTTTGAAAAATAATTATCTGTTTGAACTTTAACAATTTTGTTGTTCATAAAGCATTTAATTCCAGCATCAGTAGTACTGGAATCTTCTTGGAGTGCAGCAATCTGGACATAAAAGCAAAATATGAACAATGTAAAATGAGAAATATTTCATTGTGACATTCAAAGTGAAGACACATCACATCAAAAGGCTACCACATCTGCTAGTGCATCATCCATTTTTATAGGGTTTTCCACTGAGTAGTTTGCCAAAATGTTATGTACAATCTTGGAAGCTAAAAATTAATAAAGAGAAATTAGTTATGACAACATGCACATACAGTAGAAGCCACTTAATTAGGACACAGATAATGGGGACGTCTGCTTTATCGGAATGTTCCGCCAGGCACCAATTTACTGGCCATTCATTTCTATGATACAACCTGCTGCTTAAATGGGATGGAGGAGCCATTTAATTGGAACTATACTTTACCTATTATCCTTCTAATCACCCACTAATCATCCACTAAACTGACTGGCCTGGTGGCTGTACTAATCTATTCACAAGTCAATTATTCATTTATCACCTACTTATCTGTACTTGGCCCCCTCTTGTTTAGCCTTTTTCCAAATCCCTTCCCCCAGTCCTGTCCTGGTAAAATGCTCCTTGATGTGGATGATGCTGTTATCTTTGACTGTCATTCTCACCCCAATACACTTCAAACTCTGCTCCAAGAGCATTTCCGCACCATTGAATCCCTGTTTGTGAACCATAAGTTAATTCTCAACTGTGGTAAGACCAAATCCATGGTCTTCACCCACCACCAATCCCGCCTTGGCAATTCCACCCTTACCATCTGTAACTCCGCCAACACCCCAATTGAGCAGGTCTCATCCTTTAAGTACCTTGGACTAACCTTTGATATCCACTTCTCCTATCATACCCAGATCCAAGATCTCCTGTCTTCTCTCAATACAAGGATTGGACTGCTATACTGGCACAAGCATTTCCTCTCTCCGGAGGCTCTCCACCTGGCAGTATCATCAATTGTTCTCTCTCTAGTTGACTATGGCCTGGTGATCTATGAATCAGCTGACCTGACATCCCTTTCTCAGATAAAGACTACCCTGAACAAAGCATGTTGGCTGGTCATGGGTCTGGACAGGCTGATGCACATCTGCAACTTATACAAATCTGCAGGGCAGGCTGGTTAAATCTGGAAACCAGACTTAAATTTGCTACCTGCAGCCTTGCTAAGAAAATCTCCCTCAAAATGACCCCACCAGGATTTGACTCCCTGTTCTCAATTGCACACCCAGCTCAAATCCCTAGAAGTGCCTCTAGACCCACCCACCTTGTACCTCACTGCAGAACCTCTCAATGGCAAAGAGCCTTCTTATGCAAAGCTCCTAAATTGCTTAATAATCTCCCTCCATCCATCTCCCTTTTTACCCACCATAGGCCCTTTCAAATCTGCCCTTAAACATTACCTCCTGGAACAATCTGCCTATGACTGTCTCTAGCCCTCACTGTCTAGATCTCTGTATCTGGTCTGTATATGCCACATCTTTGTCACAAACAGTAGAGGATGACTGAGGAGGGGTCATTGTATTGGGGTGGTAGAATACAGAAGATGCCCTGGGGTGGAATGGAATCCAGATCGTGGTTCACCATGTCTGGTGCCCATACCCAAGGGCACTGCTGATTGTGGTAGGCAGATGGCTTGGGCAGCCAGGGAAGTTCTTCCAACTCAGGTGGTGTTGAGCAATGCCAGGTCTATTAAGAATAAGGCTGCAATTATTGCAGACCTTGTTGAAACAGTGGACCTGGCATGCATCACTGAGACCTGGCTGGATGAAAATTCTGGCCCCATTTTAAAGGCTGTGACTCCAGCTGGGTACTCGGTGATACACCACCTGAGATTGGATCATGGTGGGGGGTTCGGTTTGTTTCAAGACTGAACTTAACCTCATGAGAGTATTAGGTATTAGTTGAGGAGGTTTAGTCTTTTGAGTGTGCCGTTATAGCAGGTGTAGGCTATCAAATCACCCTCATCTACCATCCACCCAGTGATGAGAAGTGATTCCTACAGGAAGTGGCAGACTTTGTCATCGACATGGCGTTTGAGTCGCCCAGACTGATGGTTCTGGGTGACTTCAATGCCTGGGTTGACAACGAACTCTCGCAATTTGGCCAACACTTTCTCCAGTTAATGACATCTCTGGGCCTTACACAGGTGGTTTCCACTGCTACTCATAAACACGGACACTCTCTTGACTTAATCTTTCTCCTAGGGATTGAAACATCTGCCTTGGGGGTGGAACCAGTTGGGTGGTCTGATCATTACACTGTGGGGTTTAGTTTTAGCACCCCTCTCATAGGCCTACCCCTGTGGAGATGGTTAGGTACCACCCTTTACAGGATATAAGTTCTCATGGCCTAGCGGCAGCACTTGATCTCTCATCCCACTTGTTGGCAATCAATGATCCAGAGACCCTTGTGATGGCTTGTAATTTAGCCGTCTTGGTGACTTTGGACTCCATTGCTCCAGTCCATGTTCACCCTCTCTCCCTTCGCCCCAGGTCCCCTTGGTTTGATGGGACTTTGAGGGAGATGTGGAGACTAGGATGAAGGTTAGAGCATTCCTGGCACAAGTCCGTCCTTGATGCCACCCTCCTTAGATTGATGGAACATTATGAAGTCTATCAATCTGCAATCACCTGTAAGAAGGCAGAATTCCTGTCCTGGGAGTTTCCAGCTGCTCAGAATTGACCAGTTCAGCTTTTTTGAACTTTGGACAGACTGTACAACCCAGTCTGTCTGCATGTTCGGAAAGCCTTTTCACATTTAGAGTGTGATGAGGTTGCTCAATTCTTTGCAAATAAGGTGGCTGACATCAGGGTGGTACGTCAGCCAGCACACTCTATGGGTGTTGCTTTTGATCAGTATGGGGTCACTATACCTCAGCTTTCCTGGAGTACCTTTAGTCAACTGGAGTTCATAGATGTCATGCAGATTATCCAGAGTGTGCACCCTATGTGCTGTAGTTTGGATCCTGGACCAACTTCCCTTATTCTGGGTTGTATTGATGTCGTTGGTCCGGTCCTTGTCTGGATAGTCTGGTGATCCCTGGAATCTGGAGAGTTTCCCAGCTCCCTGAAAGAGGCGGTGGTGACACCACTCTTGAAGAAAGCTACCCCAACTGCCACGCAACCTATAGACCTATCTCTAACCTTCCCTTTGTAGCGAAGGTGATTGAGAAAGTAGTGGCAGCTCAACTGGAGAACCATTTGACCATCCATGACATCTATGAACCACTCCAGTCCAGTTTTCATAAGAGACATAGTACTGAGGAAGTGCTGGTTCAGGTGCTCAATGATCTCCTGATGGCGAGAGATCGGAAGAACCGTACCGTCTTGGTCCTTCTGGATCTCTATTCAGCTTTTGACACAGTGGACCATGTGGTATTGATAGGGCACTGGAGGCATATCTGTGGACTGTCGGGAACAGTCCTCAGATGGTTTACATTTTTTCTCATGGGTAGAAAACAGAGAGTTGTATCTAGGGTTCATTCTTCAGGCCCAATTCCTCTGTCATGTGGGGTGCCTCAGGGTTCACTGCTGTCACCCATGTTGTTCGCAGTGTATATGCTACCCCTCTGAGACATTGTAAGAAGTTATGGGCTGAGGTTTCACTGCTATGCAGATGATACCCAGATCTACCTTTCTTTTGCACCTGACCAGGATAGAGCTCTCTCAGTCTTTAATTACTGTCTGTAAGAAATCCAGGAGTGGATGGATTCCAGCTGGCTGAAGTTGAACTCAGAAAAAACGGAGGTATTGGTTGTGGACCCAGATCATCAGATGGGGGGGTCGGGTGTTGGTGCGCCCTCTGGAATCTTTCTTGGTGGCGTCTCACTCCTGACCTCTGAATGGGTGCGTAACCTGGGGGTAGTTTTTGATGATGGACAGACCCTGCATTCTCAGGTGTCAGCTGTCATCAAAATATCCATTTATCATCTGAGGAATATCGCCAGGATTAGGTATCTGGTTCCATCTGATGACCTTCCTACCCTGGTCCATGCCTTTGTGTCCTCGTGCTTGGATTATTGCAACTCCCTCTACCTAGGGCTTTCTGGGGTAGAAATCCATCACTTGCAGCTGATGCAGAATGCAGCACCCCGGCTTTTGACAGGATCTGCTAAATTCTGTCATATAACCCCAGTGCTGCGTGAACTGCACTGGCTGCCAATACAGTGGCAGATTGCCTTTAAAGTTGGTTTACTGACTTTCAAAGCCCCACATGGACAGGGCCTGGACTATCTGAAAGAGCTCCTGGTCCCTTACTGCCCCGGTTGACCACTCCGCTTTGCCAGTGAGGGGTTGTTAGAGATCTCAAGGGTGAATTTGAAATCATCTGGTGCAAGAGCCTTTGCGTATGCAGCCCCACCCTTTGGAATTCTCGACCCGTCGATTGCGGAGTGCACTGTAGAGGATTTAAGCAGGGCTTAAAACCTTTCTGTGGACAAGCCTTCTCAGCCAATTGAATGTTTTGTTTTTTTCTGATTTATTGTTATGTGATTTTAACTGAATTGATGTCTGATGTTTGTATGATTTTGAGCTGTTTTTATATTGTTAGACACCTTGGCAATAGATAAGGTGCCTTATAAATAAATGTACTATTATTATTATTTGTCTTCTACTTCTTGACTTGCAAGGTTGTCTATTTCATTAATTATCTTCTCCTCAGCTTTGACAATGGGCTATACTGGCCTGGATATACTCTAGTCACACAATTGTTCGTACAGTCTTAACTGTTTAATTTACCATGTATAACTTGTGTTACCTGTATACAACACAACCTGTATAACTAGGGTCCTATCAGCCTGATTATCTCTTTCAGTATTGCTTGTAAAATTCAGAGCAACTATGTAGAGCCTGCTATATTTTGTTGACTATGTAATGTTTGCCATTTATGTAATGTATGTTAAATCTTGTCTTCTCTTGTATCTGTGACAAGGAGTCTTTGCGAAGGGTCTTTGACTCAAAGGTTTATTCTGATGATTTTTAATAAATAATAGTAAATAATAATCTAGTATGCAACCAGAAGTGGCCAGATTAGATTACATAATCCCCATCCCCCCAACCATAACCCTCTGCAAATCCACCAACCTACCTTTTTTGCCTGACTGTGCTGAGCCCAAATGTGTAACTGTTTTCTTCCTCAGCTTAAGTTTAAAACATTACAGAAGGGGACTTCTGTCTGATATCACTAGAGTACTTGACACGTCATCCTGGAGCTCCATACCCCACACCCACACTAAAATAACCCTGTTTCAGACAAAGAAACTCAAGAATACTAGTTCAGTTCAGTAAACTTGGGGTATCTGACTTTCAAGATAAAGTCCACCAAAGTAAAACTACTTACCGCAGTGGAGGATGGTGATGGCTCCTGTCCAGAAAGACTGGACTTGAAGCATTCACAGGACTCAGAGCAAACACACGCTAACCTGGAGGACTCTCAAAAAAACAACCAGAATGCCTGGAAAAAACTAAAATTAAAAAAGTCAAACTCAAGACTGTTTACCAGGAAATCCTAGTGATTCGAGCTGACATCAAAGAATCCCTCAGAGAACTTCATAAAGATACCGCAGTTCTCAAACAAAGAACTGGTGAGCTGAAATGCCACACGGCCACAGCAGAAAACCATATAGATGATATGGAAGCTACTTTACTTGAAATAGCTGAGACATAGTGATTAATTTTAGCCCACCAAGATGGTGTGTAGAATACAGCCTGAAGAAAAATCTTAGACTGTATGGCATGCCTGACAACTCTGAAGGATTGGATTTACCAGCTTTTCTGGACCCATTCCTCTGTGTCTCCCTGGAGTTGGGGCCCAATCTGTCAACAGACATTGAATGGGTGCATTGAGCCAATCACATGCCCCATGTTCATCATAGTCAGATTTTTAAATCATGCTATAAAAGAAAAGTTTCTCCAACTTACATCATGCCAAAACCAAACAAAATGGTGTTCTATGGCCAAACAAGAATTCTATTTGATAATGATTATGCCCTGCAAACAACGAAGCAAAGACAGGCGTACATTCCTATCTTACAGGCCCTCCAAGCTAACCAGATTAGATTCCACACCCTGTACTCTGCATGCCTGTAGTCCAGCTAGAGGATGGACAGAGAGAATACAAATCTGCTGAGGACATGCTAGAAAATCTGGCAAAGCATGGTATACCTACTGTATACATGACAAAGGTCCCCCACGACTTTACCACCGGACATGAGTTCCCATTGGCAATCTGTACCACCTAATCAAAATGGTGTAAACAAACAGTAGTAGTAGTGGTAAAATGTTTATTTATACGGGATTAAGAAGAGCTGCTTGAAATCACCGTTAGGGCCACAAAAGCCTCCTTTACAAGTTGCACCTGTTTGATGTCAGTTTAAACAATAGTTTCATATTTAACAGTACTATGTCATAACAAATACAGCAAACAGGAAACACATAATATAACATTTTCTGGAGGCATCCTAATGCATATAATACTAAAGCATCTGTTACATGAGCAGCGAAAACACAGCTCCTGCTTCATTGCAGTATTACATTTAGCTATAGTCATGTCTGTTTTGAGAACAGGTGTAAGCAGAAAGAGTAGAAACTATGACATTCATTGTGACTCACCTTCAATCTTTCCAAAGAAATTGTGATGCATCCTGAGCTGAAACATAGAAACATAGAATTTGATGGCAGATACCAACCACTTGGCCAACCTAGTCTGCCCATTTCCCTACCTAACGGATAAGCTGCAGATCCTAGTTAACCAACAGCCTACGTCCTCCTACCCTCCACTAGAATTGCCTTATGTCTGTCCCATGCATTCTTGAATTCCTTCACTGTTTTTGACTCTACGACCTCCTCAGGAAGGCTGTTCCATGTATCCATAACCCTCTCTGTGAAGAAATACTTCCTCACATTACCTCTGAGCCATCCTCCCTCTATCTTCAAATTGTGCCCCCTTGTTTTTGCACATCTCTTTTTCTGAAAGATGCTACCCTGTTGGACTTTGTTGATTCCCTTGAGGTATTTGAAAGTTTCTATCATGTCCCATTCTCCCTCCTTTCCTCGAGGCTATGCATCTTTAGTTCCTTCAGTCTTTATTCATATGTCTTCTGATGCAGACCCTGCATCATTTTGGTTGCCCTCCTCTGGACAGCCTCCACCCTGTCTATGTCTTTTCAGAGATAGGGTCTCCAGAACTGTACACAGTACTCCAGATGTTTTCTTACCAACTGTCTGTACAGAGGGCCAACAACTTCCTGTTTTCTACTGGTGATGCCTCTCCCTATGCATCCCAGTATCTCCCCAGCCCTTCTTACTGCCTTCTCACATTGCTGGCCCACCTTTAGGTCATCTGATATGACTAACCCCAGGTCCCTTTCCATTTTTGTTGTTGTCAGTATCTCACCCCCCATTGTGTACTCTTCCCCTGGGTTTTTGTTTCCCAGGTGCATTACTTTGCACTTCTTTGCATTGAATCTAAGCTGCCATACATTTGACCATTCCTCCGACCTTACCAAGTCCTTTTTCATCCTTTCCACCCCACCTTGCATATCAACCCTGTTGCAGATCTTTGTGTCTTCTGCAAAGAGACATACTTTCCTTCCAGTCCAATCTGGTACATCCTTGACTTGAAATTTGGAATGATTGTCCCGGATGGCCACCATCCTGTGGAGGTATGTTTGGGGGAAGGGACTACCATAGACCTGATGGTGATTTGGAGAGGCTTGGGCTTTCACTTAACAGAAATTTCAGCCAGCTGAAATAGTTCCTCTGGCTCCTGCTACTGTTATTTAATGACACTGCATGACCATCTCAATTCTGAGATGCAAACCTTTTGATTTCCTTTGGTGTCACCATGAGTTGGGAAGTCTGACAAGGACAGGCCAATCTCAACATGCGTCGGGCTGAAATACAGCCATAAATGTGATACATCCTAATACAGAGACTAAGCTCACCTTCACATGCACAGTGAGCAGCATCTCCTCTGAATCTCTGATACCATATCTTAATAGCCACTAATATATATTATTTTCTGTGGGATGCTACCAGGGATTCCCTCTTCTGACACAATACAGAGACAGCTGCAAGGGGCACTAGTTTATCTGTATACCTGGATTTCCTCTGCAGCAGTCCCATCCAAAATAAACATTTAACTGTTAGCTACTCCTTGCAATGCTCTCTGAGCTACATGGGACATGTTACACTTGCTTTCCGGAAGTTTCAGAGAAAAGCCCTCAATTAGGAGACTGCTATTGTGGTGCAACACATATCATTTTAATCACCCACATTCTGGACACAAGTTTGAAATAAATGTTTCATTAACTCCAGCACTACTAGAGTTGTGTACATGATTACATGTCCATGTGGCATGTCATATGTTGCACACACAAAGAGAGCTTTAAAATCCAGAATAGGGGAACACAAGTGAGTAATCCATAATGGGAACCTTGAATATGCAATTGCCAGATATTACGTGGAAGCCAGTCATGGATCTCCAGTGTTAAAGAAATTCATGAGGATAGAAAAGGTCGAGATGGAACTGAGGAGAGGAGATTTTGGAACCAAGCTTCTCCACAGAGAAGTGTACTGAATATTCACTTTAAATGCAATGGTACCATATGGACTTAATGAAGACATACCATTGTACACCTTACTTTTAAAAAATCCCCCCCCCCCCTTTTTCCTTGCCATCCTAGAACCCTTACAGTTTCCAACAGGAAATGTTAAAAATGATTGCGCATGACTTCTTTTTTTTTTTTTCTACCAGCATCATATATAGTGTAAAAGGTTATGACTTGCTGGCTCTGCCTGAATATCAATTAATTGTGATCATCGGTAATTGAAAAAAAATATCAGGTTTGGTCTGTAATTCATAACATAACAGGCCTATGCAAATTTTTCTACCATTTCTCCGTAATGTCAAAATCAGCATAAAATCTTTGGCATGGCTTGCTGGCTCTGCCTTTGATGCACTGGATCATGAAAAGGCATAACTTGATGGCTCTGCCTGTCTTCCGAATGAATTGCTGGCTATGCCTGTGGTGCACTGAACTTTGATAAGCATGACTTTATTGTTCCACCTGACTTATATTGCACCAGTTAAATAAGTGCTTTATTTTTTACAGTTCCATCTATGTTACTTTTATTGGCTCATCTTGGCCGCAGGAAATATGTGTTATGTTTTGTCTCTTTTAATAGTATGCATAATTGCACTTAGTGATTTTTTCACAATATTCACACTCTCGCCTGCCTCCACAGAACTACACATTGGGGAGCAGACACAGAGAAGGCCTGTAAATGTGCTCTGTGGAACTCCCCACCTCCAGCACACTCTCGCCTGCCTCCACAGAACTACACATCGGGGAGTGGACACAGAGAAGGCCTGTAAAGGTAAAGTCCTGTTCCTGCTCACAGCACAGTCTAGAATGATGTTTTCTGTGTTATCTGCACTGGAATTTCTAATTGGCCAAGATCTACAGATAGACTCTGATTCTAGGATTTCTCCACATGCATGCAGCATTGTTGGGCATTTCTGTCAGTTACTTTAAGGGAGTTTAATTACCTGTCTGACCTTCCTGCATTTTCTGGTTTTCTGCACTGTGGGGGGGGGGGCAGGTGAACTAGGGGCTCCTTTAGGATTGACTTTGTGATTCTGTGGCTGTATTTTGTGTGATGTTAACTGAACATAGTGCTGAGTAGTTAGCTAAGCTTTTCAGGTCCTTCTCTGTCTTACCTGTTCTGTTTCTGCCCCATTGCCATTACTGTCTCTGCCCCATTGCCATTACTGTCTCTCTTCCCTCAGAATCCTGGGAATGCACAGTGCAGTCTAGCAGCTCTCCTTTGTCTGTCTTAATGCCTTAGAGTGTAACCATATATCTCTTTGTTCCTTCCCTCCTTAGGTGCTCTGTGGAACTCCCCCACCAGCACACTCTCGCCTGCTTCCTCAGAACCAAACATTGGGGAGTGGACACAGAGAAGGCCTGTAAAGGTAAAGGCCTGCTCCTACTCACAGCACACTCTAGAAGGGTGTGTTCTGGCATCTGCACTGGGATCTTTAATTGGTCAAGATCTGCAGATAGACTCTGAGTCTGGGCTTTCTCCACATGTATGCAGCATTGTTGGGCATTTCTGCCTGTTACTTTAAGGGAGTTTAATTACCTGTCTGACCTGCCTGCATTTTTTTGGTTTACTGCACTGTGGGGGTGGGCAGCTGAACTAGAGGCTCCTTTAGGGTTGAATTTGTGATTCTGTGGCTGTATTTTGCGTGACATTAACTGAACATAGTGCTGAATAGTTAACTAAGATTTTCAGGTGTTTCTCTGTTTTACCTGTTCTGTTTCTCCCCCATTGCCATAACTGTCTCTCTTCCCTCAGAATCCTGAGCATGTGCAGTGTGGTCTAGCAGCTGTCCTTGATCTGCCTTCCTGCCTTAGAGTATGACCATATTCCTCTATGTTCCTTCCCTCCTTAGGTGCTCTGTGGACCCCCCCAGCACACTCTCACCTGCCTCCACAGAACCAAATATCAGGGAGCAGACACAGAGAAGGCCTGTAAATATAAAGGCCTGTTCCCACTCTCAGCATACTCTAGAAGGGTGTTTATCCATTGACGCTTTGCGTCTACTCCCCGCCCACCCCAGCCACCCACCCACCAAAGGCCAACCCTCTTTTTATTAACGCCACTGGTCAGGTGACCCCCTCACCCATTTTTTTCTAAGTCCCTACTTTTACAGCAGCAGGTTATCAGACCTTGCCACCAGGAGCAGCACACCCTTGTAGTTCCTATGTGTTTCCTCCCCACCAGAGTCGATCCCAGTACATTCTGCTCTGGAGTCAGCAGCCCTACCGCTGCACTACATAACCAGCCCATATTTCTTCCTTGTTCCAAGTATCTTAGCCTCTCCCCCAGGCCTCCTATCACTATGCCTCACTTTTGGAGCTTACAATTGTTCATCTATGGCCAGCCCCCATGCCTCCATCCTCCAAACGCTCTCTTCCCACAATATCCATTCACTCATATCATTCATCCCCCTCCATGTACCTCATGGTACCTCCAGTCTTACTGAGCAGGAGTGGCTCATCCTCCCCCCTCCAGTAGTCCTATCCACTCTCTCTCCCACACCCTTTCCCCTCCTCCTTTCTTGCTCATTTCACCCTTTCTATTCCCACCCCCTATTCTACCACCTTATCCTCCCCTTTCAGATGTCCCACACCCCCAAAATGCAAACTTGCTGAAGCAGCACTTCCTCAGCAAGCCCTCCTCCTCCTATCAGGAAACATTCACCTTAATCCTGGGCCACCTCTCCCATGGTCCCCAGCTAGCAACAAGATGCATAGGATCTGGCTCACTGCAAATAATATATGTAGCCTGCAAAAAAAGTTCACCTTGCTCCAAGGGTGGCTAACCCAGTACTCCCCAGACATAGTGGCCCTGTCTGAGACATGGCTCTCCAATGACACCACGGACTCGGCTGTTACCCTACCTGGCTACTCCCCTTACTGTGCCAACAGATTGTGTAAAAGAGGCGGTGGCAGTTCCCTCTACATTAGGAACACCCTCCAATCCCTGCCAGTCTCCCTCCCCACCCTGAAAATGGTGCCCAAACACTCACAGCCAAGATTCTACTTGGCAACTCTGGCAAAACCCTAAATGTCATGGCTGTCTACATCCCTCCTCATAATCAGAGACTTGCCTTCCCTTCAGTCATGTCCTGTATCTCACAACTTCCCTCCAACAGTGAACTGATTGCTATGGGTGACTTTAATGTCAACTGGCTGTCCTCCTCCTCCACTTCTTATAAGGACTTGGCTGCTGTGCTTGACCCACACTCTGCTACCAGGCCAAACAACAAATTGGTCACCTCCTCATTGCTGGACCTCATTCTCACCAACCACGCCAACAACATCACTAAAGTCTTGGTACTTCCAGATGCCCTTAGCGACCACTGTCCTGTAACTTGCTCATGCTGTAATAAAACACCTACTGCTTTCCCCCACTGTCCCCTACTGTAGATGCCTAAAAAAGGGTATGTTTCAAAGCTTCAAAATCTACCTAGATAACTGCAACTGGTCCCCCATATATAGCACCCAATCAATTGATACCGCCCTCTCCCACTGTATAAATACATTCAGTGCTGCTTGTGACATCCTAACCCCTTTCTCAAAACAAATGACTAAAAGCTGTAACATCCCCTGGACATCTCAACAGTTGCTTAACCAAATGCAACACTGTGATAATCTTTGGCATAAGGCCTTAGATTCCGAACTCCAACTGGACAGACAATGATATAGAGAAACCAGAAACAAATGTACCTGGGTGATTTGCCAAATGAAGGAGACCCATTATCAATAGGCACTTTCCTCCACCTGGGGCTCGGGAAGAAATTTCTGGGAAAACATACAGAAACTAAAAGGGAAAACTGCCCCCCCCACCTGCCCAGCTCTTGGTTAATGGTAACCTAACACAGGACCCCCAGTCCATTGCAGACATCCTAAACACTACATTCTCTGACTTCAGTAGTGTCCTTCCACCAACTTCTTCACCCCTCTTGATCACGCCCCCAGTTGCACCCACCTTCTAACTTCCCCTTTTTTGCCTCCATATCATCTCAGCCCAGGAGGCCAGGAGATACCTTTTCAAAGCTCTTGCCAAGTCCTACTTTAGTGGTGACTCCATTGACCTGAAGCTCTTCGAGCTTAGCCCTCAAGGAGGTCCTAAAACCCCTCACCAAACTACTGAACCTGTCCCTCAACCTTGGACAATTTCCCACCCTCTGGAAATGAGCTATCATCACCCCTATTTTCAAAAGTGGTAATTGTCTATCCCCCAATAACTATCATCCCATCTCTCTTCTCCCTCTCCTCTCAAAGACCCACGAAAAAATAGTGGCAGATCAGCTGATGGACCATCTGACTAAACATAACTGTGATAGGGGATGTCCCTGCCACAAAATGGGACCTTTTTGTATTTTCAAACACTAGGTTACAACCTCTATTTTCTTTTCTGTCTCTATGTTTTCTAGTCCAGAAGGCAGGCCACCTTCTGTCAGACTTTTCACTCACTCTTTAAAACCTATCTCTATTACTTTATTTTCTTCCACCCTTTTGGGCCCAGCAACATAGGAGGTCAAGTGAAACATGACTTCCAGGCTTATGTGAGCTTATATCAACAAACAATAAAGAAAGGCACTTAATGTGCAAATGGTTGCCCCTAAACAAGTGGTGAAATGGATGATTAGACAGCATTTGGCTGTAAAGCCAGTTTTATGTTCCACTGGTATGTTACAGATTTCCCCTTAAGTAAAGTTTCCAATGCCTAAGGATTAAATGTCTGAGGAATTCTTCCCCCCCCCTACAAATGGGAACTGTAGGTCACAAATCCATGTGTTGATAATCTGGCCAAACAACTGTACAGCAGACAGTCCTTATAGCTGCTACAATTGTAGAAATAGGCAGGTTGCCTAGTTAAAAGAAATATGCCCTGTAAAACAAACACAGTACTTTCAATCAATCAATCAATCAAAATCTTTATTTAGTCAGGAGAACATCATTGAGCGTAGCTCATTTGCAAGATGGACCTGAGTGGTCATACAAATAAGAGTACAAGTATTTTTACATGGACAAGATAATAACATAAACAATAGTACAATGACATAAATTGAGAATATACAAAAATTTACATATATACAAGGAACAATTTAAATCACTTAACCTGTAAAAAAAAAATGGAGATAATAATAGATATAGCAGGGATAGTGTACAAATAATAGGGTCTTTATGGCTTTTATAAGAATATAGCAACTGACTGGATAATAGAAGGAGGACTAAACAGAATGGAATACGGAAGGGGGGGATGTAGGTTGGATGGGAGACTAGGCCTTATGGAAGCAATTGCAGGACTCTGGAAATAGGGTGGAGAATAATCTTTTGAAGGATGATAAGGGTAAGAGGATATTTAGATTCATAGATTTTTGGAGTGAGTTCCAAGTAACTGCTAGGGAGTAGCTGATAGCAGCCCTCCCAAACCGGGTGCAGGCATTGGGAACCTTTAACATGATGAGTTTACTGATCCTTAAGGTGTATGGCCTAGAAGTAATTCGGGTAAAACAGTCTGTGATATAGGAGGGGAGTTTGCCTGATAAAGCTTTGAAGATCCAGACTGCAGCATTCCTATTTCTTCTGTGTTGTAGGGATGTCCAATTAACTGCCATGTAAAGAGAGCAATGATGGGTGCTGGAGGGAAGGTCAGTAATAAATCTGATGGATCTATGATACAGGGTGTCCAGCTTATTTAAGAGGGAAAGTGAGCAATGGCCATAGAGAAAGTCAACATAATCAATGAGGGATAGGAATGATGCCTGGATTAATCTTTGTTTGGAGTCTCTGGTAAGGTAGTGTTTTATTCTGAAAAATAGGCCAAGCCTTTGTCTCAACTTTTTTAGTAGCTCTTCAATATGGACAGTGTAGACAGGTTTATTATCAATCCAGACTCCAAGATATTTGAATTTGTCCACAAATTCCAGCTTCTCTCCAAGTAAGGTGGATAATTGTGGGATGATGGGTGATGGGGTAATGGCAGAGCAACCTTTGTGGCAAAGAACATAGCTTTTGTTTTTGGCATTTAGAAGTAATTTTTTCAATAGATTGTGTTGTAGGATGGAGAATTCTGACTGTAACAGTTCACAGGCTTTTGATAATGAGGGATTGCTGACATATAATACAGTATCATCAGCAAACAGATGAATGTTAGATTGAGAGAGGTTGGCATCGATATTATTAATATAAATGGCAAGAGGATGGGGCCAAGAATAGAACCTTGCGGTACACCTCTTAGCAGTGGTTTAGAGGTGGATAGGTACTTTTCATTTTACCAATTGTGACCTATCAGATAGATAGCACTTAAACCAATTGAGTGAGAGATAATCCAGGCCTAGAGAGCTAAGGGAGGTGATTAATGATTCATGATCCACTGTATCAAATGCTTTCTCAAATCCAGGAACACAGCACAGGTACTATTCTTCTTATCCAAGGCAATCTGCCAATCGTTAGTTACTTTATTTAGGGCGGAAATGGTGCTTTCTTTGATCTAAATCCCGATGTGCTGGATTTAGAGGTTGTTTTTATCCAGATAGGCCCTTAACTGTGAATTTACTAATTTTTCAAGCATCTTGGATAGTACCGGTAGGATGGAAATGGGCCTATAATTGTTAAGGTCCATGGGATCACCTGATTTAAGTAGTGGAACTACTTGAGCTGTTTTCCAAGTGGAGGGAATGGATCCAGTAGCTAGGGAAAGATTGAAGAGATGAGTGAGGGGGGCAGATAAGGCGTGTGATGCTATTTTAAGAAAGTAGGGATCCAGGGAGTCTGTACCTGCACTCTTAGAAGGTATCTAAATTAGATAGGGGTCTTCTACTTCTTTCAAGGATATTGGATTGAAGGAGAACGCTGAAGTAGCCTTTGTCCCACAGTGGATTGAAGGTTTAAAGATGATCTCAAGAGACTTGCAGGTGAGGAGTCGAATGCTAGGCCAGCTGTGGTGAAGTGGTCATTGAAGGTATTTAAGATTTCTTGCTTGCCCGTGATTTCTGTGTCATTTAATAGCAGTTTGAAGGGTAAGACAGGGGTAGAGTTTTGGCCCAGAATTCCCTTTATAGTACCCCAAAGTCTGGATGGGTTATTGTAGGAAGCATCTAATTCAGCTCTGTAATAGGCAGCTTTGGCAATTCTTATTTGTTTTGTACATGAATTTCTTGCCTTTCTGAATTGAAGCCAGTCTTTGGTATCCTTTGTTTTTCCTTGCCTTTTTCCAGAGTTTGTCTCTGGCTAACAAAGCTGATTTAAGGTCAGCAGTGAACCAAGGACAAAGATCTTACTTTAGTTCTGATACTGGTGATTGGTGCATGAGTATTGAGAGCATTAGTGATGATGTCCTTTAAGATCTGGAGAGCTGTTTCAACTGAGGTTGTAAGGTAAAAAGTCTTGCCAATATATTGTATTGCACAAATCATGGAGATATCCTGAGATGTTGAAATTCTTTTTTGACCTTTTGAGTACAAATTTTGCATGATTGGATGGTTTGAATGTAGAGCTTATGCCAGCTATAGGACAATGATCACTTACATCACTGGGTAGTACTCCTGCATGTGAATATAAATGAGGCTTGTTTACCAACATAATATCCAGGAGCGAGCTGTTGACAGAATTTTTTAGGTTAGTCCTGGTTGGATCTTTGATTAATTGTTTGAATCCATAGGTATCACAGAAGGTTACTAGTGGAGCAGATGCATTAGATAGCCAGTTTAAATTCAAGTCACCAAGGATGATGGTATCTTCAGGGCCTTGATTGAGTATTGATCCTAGGTGGGATAGGAGTTTGAGGCCTGCAGAGGGGGGCCTATAGCAGCCAATCAATTTAAATGAAGACAAGTTTGGAAGGGATATTTTAATTGACAAACATTCAAATTCCTTTGGTTCGGATGTATTGATGAGGCAGGATGCAGAGATGGTGTCCTTGATGTAGATGGCCACCCACCACCCCTGGAAGGGCGATCTGATCTGAAGAGCTGATAATTGGGAAGGTTTATATCACTGTCTTTTGTTGTAGGTCTGAGCCAAGTTTCAGAGATAACCAGGAAGTCAGGTAGAGTATGTGCAACCCAGGCCTGTATTAAGAGAACTTTTTAGAAGGCTGCAAGCATTGAAGTGAAGGAAACTTAGGCCATTTATGGAGGTTAGATCAGCAGGGATAAGAAACTTCAATGGGGCCAGGATTTATTTCAATAGTACCAATACAGATCAGAAGGAAGAAGATTAGTTTGAGGAGGGCACCAAGTGAAAGGGATAGTGAGTGGTCAGAGCATTTCCTCCTCTTCTTGGTAACCACTGTATAATGGGTGATGGTCCTGTTATATAAGTATGAAGTTTATCACAAAATAATAATCTGATGGACAGGCATAGTGGGTTAATATAAAGCCAGGATAAATGTAAGATACTTGAGGAATGTTGTAGGGTTAGAGAGACTTTATGTGGGATACCCCAGGGGTTGCAGTGCAAAAATGGCTGAATATAAATAAGGAATAAATGGGTGTCCACTGGGGATGGCAGGAGTGGGCAGACCATATTAACTACCTTATTCACCATGGCAAGGGGTATTTCATGATTATCATATGGGATTGGGGAAGATGAGAGGCTCAGGAGCAAAAGGAAGCAAAGTAGCATTGTGAAGGTTAGGAAGAGGTTAATAGAGGAAGGGAAATAGCTGTGGGCATGGATTAGAGAAGTGGCGGGAGAAAGTGTATAAAAAGAATCAACCGAGAGGGGTGGGGGTGGGCAAAAATTTGCGGCTTTGCCTGCCTTTCTGCCTGCTTCTCCCGGCCCCTGGATCCTCGGCTGGTTAGGCGGTCGCCGGGCCGCTCACATGGCTCGGAGCCTCCAGTCACTGAATCTTCAAGGGCTGTGCTGGCTACAAGGTAGGAGACAGAGGAGAAGGCAGTAAGTAAGGTACTTTATTGCAGCAATCTGCAACAAGGTGCTAAAATCAGGATCTACACAACAAAAGACTGGGAGGTGTGGGGTTAGCGCCAAGTGTCTAGCCCACACAGAATTTCAAAAAGGCTGTAATCACTATCTAACAATACATCAATACAACCCTTAAATCGGGCACAATTCAAGAGAAAACAGCTCTTTTAGGTGGAATTAAGAATAGAATAAAAATAACAGAAATCCCGCCAGAATAGTGTTGCAAAGTCCAGCTAAATTCTATGGGAAAGGCGCACCAATCGGAAGCAAGGCAGAGTCAGCGGTCGTTTTCTGATTGGTTTGCGGCTTTGCCCATACCTTTCTGCCTGCTTCTCCCGGCCTCCTGGATCCCTCGGTCGGCTAGGCGGTCGCCGCCGGCCCGCTGGCGGCTCGGAGCCCCTCCGGTCACTGAATCTCGAGGGCTGTGCCGGCTACAAGGTAGGGGACAGAGGAGAAGGCAGTAAGTAAGGAACTTTATTGCAGCAATCTGCAACAAGGTGTTAAAATCAGGATCTACACAACAAAAGACTGGGAGGGTGTGGGGGGTTAGGCGCCTAAGCGTCTAGCCCACACAGAATTTCAAAAAGGCTGTAATCACTATCTAACAATACATCAATACAACCCTTAAATCGGGCACAATTCAAGAGAAAAACAGCTCTTTTTAGGTGGAATTAAGAATAGAATAAAAATAACAGAAATCCCGGCCAGAATAGTGTTGCAAAGTTCAGCTAAAGTCTATGGGAAAGGCGTACCAATCGGAAACAAGGCAGAGTCAGCGGTCGTTTTCTGATTGGTTTGCGGCTTTGCCCATACCTTTCTGCCTGCTGTACTTTGTATTGCAAGGGTCCGATTAGTATGCCCTATAAGAACTGATAAAAAAGAAAGCTTTAATCAGGAAACACCTGAAGAGAAGTGAACATTGTATTGAAAATAAAAAAAGCCTCAGAGATAGAAATGGAGAGGTGAGGGTTTTGATGCAGCTGTTTGCAAAGTGCATTCCCTCTCTCTTGTTCCCAGTTAATGCTTACACTGTTATGGTACCGCATGTGTAAAAAAAAATAAAGAAAATAGAGCCCAAAGCCAAAGGAGCAAAAGAGAGAAGAAAGCTTTCTTTTTGCAAGTGCTACCATGACAAGTTCTCTCTCTCTCTTTCTTTCTCCCCCTCTCTCTCTCTCCCCTATTGCTCAGTAGCAAGTACAGACTGTGCACTGTGCATCTCCTGCTTCCCTGGGACAGAGTAAAGGTCCCCATAGCCCGTCTCCAACAAAAAAAGGACAAAATACAAGAACAGAGAGGAGAGGTGTAGAAAATAAACATTTCAGTGTATAAACCCTCTCTTTTTTGTTCTTAGCCCTGTGCACTCTATGCATTGTGCACCCGTGTCTAGGAGAGAAAGCAAGTCTCCAGACAATCTGGCATTAGTGGAGGTGAAAGCAAAGCCTCTCCAGGTTCTCTGAAGAAGCTGTTTGCATGCTTCCAGCTCTCTCCTCCAGAAAAAGAGGGTGTTTTATTATTGAAAACTGGCCCTTGGGACAGGACCGATATGGAAAGTAAAACGGCTAAAAGTTGCAGCTGTCAGGGAAAGATAAAAAGAGCTGTTCCTTTTAATTCTAGTCTTACAGTTCTACTCCTGTCTCACAATAGGTACAGCAGTCTGTAGCTGCTTGGTTTAAAACATTCTAGAATATATAATATGTGTAGAGTCTATCTGAAAAGCCCTGGGTTAAGGCCTGCATGAATCACAGAAGAATGTTTTCAAAGCCTCAGAAAGGTCCTGTGGCCTATTGTTTTCCAGTTGCTTTTAGCTTTACAGGTATAACAGAAAAGAGGGCATGTCTGGTCTTAGGTTAACAGGAGAAATTATGGTGAACCTGTGCTTACCTGTGTCCAGTCCATAGAGGAGTGCCAGATTAGGTGCCCTTTAGGCCAGCAGTGGCCTCTAGTGGTCCCTCTTGATACAATTGCAGCTGTCAATCAAACAGGAGTGGAAAAATACCACTTCCTCCTACCAGTTAACTGCTTATCTGGGTTAATTTATTTTGTGGAGATAACACGATTGTGTTTGTAGACATGTTAGTAAGCCCTTACTACTTACTGTATATAATTTAAAAAAGGGCTTAAATCTATTTTTTTTTTTATGATACACAGATAACACAGAAATGTGATGACAGAGAAAGGCCCCACAGCCCATCTAGTCTGCCCAACACCCTACCTCCCCCTTCTGTTATGCTTCCACCCTCTTTTCCCAACCCCTTAAATCTATCTCAAGCCCTCTTGAAACCCTCCACCATTTCAGCTGCCACTACCCCCTCTGACAGTTTGTTCCAGGCCTCCACTACCCTTTCCATGATAAAACTGCCCCCTGACATTACCTCTGTATTGCCCACCTTCCAGTTTGAGGCTATGTCCCCTCCTGTTCACTCCCTTCTTCAATTTGAACAAGCTGTCACCCTCCACCTTATGTATTCCCTTCAAATACTTGAAGGTCTCAATCATGTCTGCCCTCTCCTTCCTAGCCTCTAGAAGGAACAAATTCATCCCTCTCAATCTTCTCTCATAGGGTACATCCTGCATCCCTCATACCATTTTGGTTGCCCTTCTCTGTATCCTTTCCATCAACTCAACATCTCTTTATAGGTGAGGCCTCCAGAACTGCACCTCATACTCCAGATGAGGCCTGACCATGGTTCTGTATAATGGCATTAGCACCTCCCTCTTTCTGCTATTAAAACCCTTCACAATGCAGACCAACATTCCATTTGCCTTTCCCACTGCCCTGTTACACTGGCTGCCCACCTTGAGGTCATGTGATACCATAATCCCCAGGTCCCTTTCCGTTTCTTTCTCCTCAATCACCCCCCAAGGGAGTAAGTTTCCTTTCTATTCCTCCTCCCGAGGTGCATCAGTGAGCACTTTTGTACATTAAACTTCAATTTCCAGGTGTCAGACCACCTCTCCAGCCTCTCCAGATCCCACCTCATGGCTTGCACTCTACTAGGTGAATCCACCCTATTGCAGACGTTTGTATCATCTGTGCACAGGCACACCCATCCCTCCCAGACCCTCTGCTGGGTCACTAACACTAACATAGATGTTAAAAAGTATTGGTCCAAGCACTGACCCCTGTGGCACCCCACTGGTCACACTGGTCACACTTTCCCTGGAATGTGTCCCATTTACCACCCCCGTCTGACTCCTTCCCCTTCAACCAGTTTTCCACCCACCTGGTGATCCTGAGGTCCACCCTTAGTCTGTCCAGCTTATGCACCATTCCACCATGTGGAACGGTGTCAAATACCTTATTGAAATCCAGATAGGTCATGTCCTCCGTGGTCCACTATCTGTGTCACCCCATTGAAAAACTCTGTCAGGTTAGTCTGACAGGACCTTCCCCTTGGTGAAGCCATGCTGCCTGTCATCCTGCATGCCATTCATCTTCAAGTATTCTATCAAGCTGATCTTAAGTAGTGTTTCCATTACCTTCTCCACCACTGAGGTAAGACCTCATCCTTTCGCCCCCCCCTTATGTAATGCGACCACCTGTGCCCTCTTCCAGTCCATTGGCATCACCCCTGTGACCAAGGACAAGCTAAACAGTCTTGCCAGATGCTGCGCCAGTTCATTCTTCAACTCCTTGAGAACCCTTGGGTATATTCTATCAGGCCCCATTGCCTTGTCCACCCTAAGTCTGCCCAGCTCTTCCCTTACTCCTTCAGCTGTGAATTCTGCCACACCCACCTGCCTGTGGCTGTCGCCCTCCCCAGCCCTTCCTGGTCCCCTGCCCTCTCTTTCCTCCATGAAGATTGAGGCGAAATAGCTATTTAATGCCTCTGCTTTTAAGAAATCCCCTTCCAGTAATGTTCCACTTTCCCTTCTTATCCTCCCAATCCCATGCTGGGGTCTCTATGATAACAGGAGGGCAGGTATAAATAGTTCTCCTGTGCTGCAAGACAATAGTTAGGGAGTCAGTGGGGAACTCACTGTGGAAGATGGAGGACCTCTTGAGAGTGTGGGCTCACACAAACTCACTGAGCAGGCTGAGGGAAAAGCCTGGTGACCCTGCTGGGCAAAGCAGTGGTTTAGTTTATCTATATGAAATAACTAATCTTTTTCTTCCGTTCATATTTTTGCTCAATTTATGCTACAATAAACTGATAAATGCTTCCTATTGTTTTTTATGCACCAAAAGTCTTGTCTGACTGTTCCTGTGTCTAAAATCCCACATCCTCTATTACAATAACCTACTGTGCCCCAAACAGCATGGTTTCTGCCAATGGCACAGCACCACCACTGCCCTCCTAGAATACTCCTCCTTCATCCATGGTGCCCTTGAACATGGTCACCTTGTGAGGTACATCAGTCTCACAAAGGCATTCAAAATTGTTAACCATGCTATGCTTCTAGCCTCCCTGCCCTCACTGGGGCTGTCAGTTGAAACAATAACCTGGTTCAAAGGTTACCTCTCAGACAGATCCCAGCAGGTGAAAATCAACTCCACTCTATCTAAAAGCCTCCCTGTCTGTTCCAGAGTGCCCCAAGACTCCATCTTGGGACCCTTCATCTTCAGCCTTTTTCTTAACTCCCTTCCCAGCTCATGCTCTGGAAAAATTTTGCTCTGCGAGGATGACATGGTAATTTTCTGGAGTCACCTGAGCCCTGATTCTTTCCAACGTGCCCTGCAGGGTTTCTTCACTGAAGCCAAGGCATGGTTCAGTTCCCACTGCTTAATTCTAAACTATAAGAAAATGAAATCCATGATCTTTGCCCACCATCAGAGTCTTTGTCGTAACTGACCACCATCAATTCACTAGGATCCCCGCTTGAGCAGGTCGAGTCTTTCAAATATTTCAGTGTCACTCTTGAAACGTCCCTCACCGATCATGCCCATATCCAACATCTGTCCTCCACTATCAACTCCAGACTCGGGCTTCTGTACCACCACAAACACTGCCCCCCCCCCCGATGGCTATATATCTAGCCATGACCTCTTCTGTCCTCTCCCTTGTAGATTATGACATTGTCAACTATGGCACTGCTGACCCCACTGCCTTGTAATGCATCAAAGTCTCCCTCAACAAAGCATGCAAACTGGTCACTGGCTGTGACAGATGGACACACTCCTGTGATCTGTACAAGTGTGCTGAATGGTTGCCATTTGATGCTTGTCTTAAGTACCATACATGCCTCCTGGCCAAGAAAATCCACATTGGACAAGCCCCGCCCAGTCTGCACAGCCTCATCTGACTCACCCTGCTGGTCAGGATCTCCTATAATACTACTAGGTCCTCCCTACTAGTTCCCCATTGTTGAGCTTCCCTCGGTCAAAGCAACTTTTTATACAGAATTTCCCTTTGGCCCAATAGCCTCCCCCTCTTCTCTCTGGAGCCTCAAAGCTAGTCTCAAAGCTTTTTTACTAGAATCCTCAGCCTATGACTGTCCCTAACCCTCTCTTTCCTCCTGCTCCCTCCACATATCAGGGCTATGTAGTATAACTCCCCCTCATATGGTTATGACATATTACGGACATAAATGTGTAACATATATTACCTAAGTATTATGGATAACACTGAGTCCTCCTCACCTAAGACAATTGTTCTGTTCTCCCATCTGTGTGTTTTTTTGTATTTCTTTCTTTCTTCTGAACATTGTATTGATAATATTGTATGCATAATTCCATTCCTTGTTTTCTCTAACCTGAACACTGTACTGCTTAATATTGTATGTCAGTCTTTCATTGTTCTCAGACATGAAGCTTTTGTAAAGGAGTATATGACTCAAAGGATTGTAATTCCAAATGTTGTTAAATAAATAAAAAAAAAGAGTGCAGCTTTTAAACACCACTGGTATTACAAAAGCTACATGCTTTGAGGATGATCACGTGTGTCAATACATGAGCATGTAACTCCTTAGTGTAGCTGTGCGTCGCAGGGACATTTTGGGCCACCGTTTAGGGGCTTTTCTGCTGGTGAGAAAGTTTATTGGCTATTAATGCGACTACAGTGGAAGTCAGTCACAAGGTCTGTTTGAGACTACACATTGGCTGGAGTTTAAATAAAACCAGCAGCATGGTAATAAGAAACCCAGGAAGTGGCAATTCAGTGAGAACACCCTAACAGCTGTCGATACAGAGAACATATGGTTAAGAGGATTTGTTTTTTATGTTTTTCCATGTTTATTATTACAATAAAATATTTTGGTACTAAAACAGAGACTGCGAGTCTTGAGCAAAAATGTATTATTTGGTACTGACCTCACTACACTTGCAGGTGGCCCCCTGCACTGTGATTATTTACTTCTGTTGTGGTGTTTATTTAAACAGCTAGAAAATGAAGGGCTTAAGTGCAGACATAGGTCTGGATATTCAAAAGGGTTGCACCATGCACAATAGGGTTGCGCCTTCATGAGTCCGAAATGCGCCATTCTGCCATATTCAGCAGGGAGCAGTTAAGCCCCAAGTCAAGCTGAGCAACAGCCAATGCTAATGAAGGCATGCTCAACTGGAGGGGAGGAACTATGCATAAACTGCACAGCCCAATATTCAGCGGGCTGTGCAGAGTTGTCTGAGCACAACCCCAACCTGTGCCTGCACAACTTTGAGCAAAAAGGAGTAAGTCGAGGCCACCCACAGGTGAGCTGCGCGTACAGGGTGCAACACAGTAGCTGCCACCTGTGGGTGGCCCCTCGACTTACTCCCTTGTGCCCTGCAGCCTAATCGCAGGCATAATAGTAACCCCCCACCCCCACTGGCCCGTCGCGGCATAAGTGAAAAATCCCCCACCCCGACTGGCCTGATCACGGGCATAAGTGAAAAAAACCCTCCCCAACTGGCCCGATCGCAGGCATAAGTGAAAAACCAACAATTCATTCATTCACATGTCTGGACTGCCTTATGACGGTATGGGCTGCACGCCCATTGGCTCTTGCTCTGAACCAATGGGCGTGCGCCTGGCTGATCAATCGGCCAGGCGGCGGCCAGGCGGCAGGCGGGTGGGATGCTGCCGCCCGGCTGGTGACGGGGGCGGGGGTGAGGGCCCGTGGGTGGTGGGCTGGGGCCACTAAATCACCAGGGTACGTGGACCTTGGGGGGTGGTGGACTCCTAATGCCCGGGCGATCGGGCTTCGTGGGTCCACTGGACCACCAGGGATAAGTTCTGGGAGGGTTGAACTCTGTTCTTCCCGCGATCGGGCTAGTGGGGTGGGTTTTTTCACTTATGCCCGTGATCAGGCCAGCCAGAGGGAGGGTTTTTTTCACTTATGCCCACGATCGGGCCAGTCAGGGGAAGGGGGGATTACAACAGTTATGCCCATGATCAGGCTGCAGGGGGCGTCGGTCCCTGACAGCTGCTGCCTGGCAGGGCGCCAGGTGCAAGTCCTCGGGGATCGGCGCACCTGCATGCTAATGGCATGCAAATGGGGCTATAAATAGATGCAAATGGCCCCCCCTGCACCTTGCATGAATTATGGCCCCATTTGCATGTCATCTTTTGAATATCATAAATTTGCGGATGGCGTAATGGAACTTGTGCCACCGCATCTTGAATGCTCTACTCTGACCACTTGCGGTGGCGCAAGTTCCACTGTGCCATGCACAGTGGCTGTGGCCGGAGGGGTGATATTCAAAGGAGTTACTCAATAGCTCAACTCCATTGAATATCGCCCCGGCCACACCCCAGCGCAACTATTTTGTGCAGCGCAAGGGCTTGTGCCACAGAATGGCGCAGTTTGAATATCCAGCCCATAGTATTTTTGGAAGATCTCTCGATCTTGAGAGTGGACCCTGCATATGCTGCTTTAGTGCAGACTACGCTGTGTCCCCCCAATTTGAGGATCCCAAAGAGGAGAATTTGAGAAAGATCCTGGATAAAAATAGCTATGGAGTCATTAAATTAAATGCCTCTGCTCCCCATTGAATCGGTACAATACATATGTTGCAACTGGGTGAAGCTGTCGTGGAAGGGGGGATTTATTAGGGGTTAGAAAATGGTCTTTTTATTTCCTGGCATCTGATTGGCTAGTACCCTTGCCAAGGGGGTGCATTAACTTTCAGTAGATGCCCAGGAAATAAAAAGTGCCACCCTATACTGCCCCTTTACCAATGCAAGAATTCTTGTGCCCATCCTGCTTGCCCATTGGCTTAAAGCACCCCCAGTAAATTTCAAATCGTCACCATTGTTTTGAGCTCAAGAAGAAAGGAGCAGACCCACTCCTCACTTAGGTACAGAGATTGAGAAAGTACTTGCAGCCACCTAGTGAAACAAAATGAAGCAGCCTTTTTATGCCCTAGTTACCTGTCCTGAACTGATTTGCTCAATTTGTAGCCATTTTGTTTCCATGATTTAAAAAGCGGCAGCACGTTGCGCGCTCACTGGCACCACAAGTCACCCTGCTCACTCTATCAGCAAGAACGTTTCCCAAGAAATAAATGAAGCAGTGTTTTAAAGACAAAATATGGATTCGTACTTGTTTCAGCTCCCCCACTGCTCACTGGCATGCTTATCCTGTCTTACGAAAAACTGGCATATCCGATCAGCCCAGACTTAAAACTCCATTTTCTTTTTGTCTTGCCTGCCGCTGCCTTTCAAATTTCATTGCTGAAATAGACTCGAGAGGGTTCCCCGTCTCTATCGCACTGCTGCCTGACAGGGATGAGATGTGCACACGTAAATGTCTACCCGCACTTTGATTTTTTTTTTGGTGTGGGGCTGGAAACACTTGCCTGAATAAAGGTTCTCCATCGCTGCGCTTCCCTCGCAGAACTTCAAAACTCACTCACCTCTTCTATCCGGACTCTCTCTCTCTCTCTCTCTCTCTTTGACACAACGGCGCAGAGGCTCAGAACTACACAGCCTGCATTTCATGAGAGGCTACAGATCCCAGCAAATTTTAAGCTATTCATATAAGTACTGTAACCAGCTACAGTGTCTGTGTGTGTCTCTGTATATTGGGGAACCATGACAGTGAGCTCCTTACTCCTCAAAAAAAAAAACAGCATTCTAATAGTGGTGGAGGAACTATTTTGTAACTAAATAAATGACTTTTAGCATTTGAACAATTGTGTTTTTTTTTTTTTAAACATACACAGTTGCCCATTTTCTAAGCGCAATAATACCCTCCAGGGTGGGTGGTATTGGGCAATACCGGACCTTCCAGGGGCTATAAGGCCCTCCGCCTGCGGCGTCGGTCCTCATTACGCCCCTGGGGGGTCCGGTATTGCCCAATACCACCCACCCTGTCTGGTATTATTACTTACATAGATGCCTAGTGATTGTGCAGCAGAAGTGTACAGACAATTGGGTGATCAAGGGTTTTATGAACCACTTTCATTTGATCCTACCACCAGAATCAAACAGGAAATAGAAGACTATTTATTGGAAATGTATAGCTCTGATCAGATTGATACTGATGAACTCTGCTACCTCGGTGTGCAAAATCCCATAAAACCTGCCTTTTATGCCCTGCCCTGAGTTTTTCAGTCCTAGAAAAGGCACAACTGAGAAAGTGAAATGCAAAACTGATTGCAATACAGAAAATATTATTTATCTTCTGTAATGTACTTGTGGTAGCTATTACATTGGGAGAACAAAGAAAAACTTAAGATTTGGGGTGAACATACATATTGCTGCAGTACAGAATAAAAACACAGACTATGCTATGGCTGTGTGTGTAAATAGCAATATTGGTAACACCCATAAAGTATCAGCAGTGTATATTGAAGTTATTCCTAAATATGTAAGGGGAAGTGATTTAGACAACATGCTAAATTGTAAAGAAAAACAGTAGATCTTTGAATGGGGGGCCTTGAAACCTCCAGGCCTGAATGGAAAATTTGAATTATCTACCTTTCTGAAAAGAAAGACAAAAAAGAAATGAAAAGCTTTTTTCCGTTAAGAATTTTCCTTCCCCACCACACACTTGTATGTAAACAACCTTTTGTCTTTGTGAAATCAAATGTATCCCCCCGCCCCCCAGGTACTTTTAAAATCTGACATGCTGGTAAAATGTTGGAAGAGTAATAAATTGTATTATTTAAGACAGAACATGAATATATCCTTGTATTTCAGGAACATACAAATAATTGTGACATACAAATGGTAGTTTGAGCACATTCTACATCAGGGGTGGGATATTCAGAAATGCACCAGGCAGGGGCACAAGCTGGGCACAGCACAACTGGGATGCGCCAGAGAGTGTGCTGGGTAATATTCAATGTTGCTGCAGCATGGCTCAGCACCGCTGAATATGGCAACGTGGCCTCCTGCATTGCACATGTGAATGGAGCCATTCATATATCTGGATTGTGTAGCACAGTACGGTCTGCACGCGCATTGGCCCATGCTGTGAACCAATGGGTGTACAGCCGTGCATACCTGTCAGTCGGTGGGCTGCCGGGCGGCTGCGGGTGGGTTGCTGCCGCCCGCCACTGGACCGGGGAACAGGGTGGCGGGCTCAGTGGGCGGGTGGGAGGGACCACTCTACCACCAGGGTTAATTGTAACTGTCTTTGGTATACCTTTGCCCGTGATCAGGCTGGAAGTGGTCCACTGGACCACCAGGGTTACTGGACGTGATTTAATATTTACTTATGCCTGCAATCAGGCTGTAAGCGGTCCACTAGACCACCAGAGATATTGGGCATGTTTTCTGTGATACATATGCCCATGATCAGGCATGGGGGGAGCGTGACACTGACAGACCCTGGCTCTGGAGCTCGGGTGGCCACCCACAGCTGGCGGCTGCCATGTTGCGCCCTTCAATATGGCAGCTCACCTGTGCGTGGCCAGCCCTTGCTCCTATTTCATTTAGGCTCAACTTTGAGCACCAGTGTGCAGCACAAGTAGGGGTTGCACCAGCATATGTGCCTCCCATCCCAGGCTGAATATTTGGATGTGCAGAATATGCATGGGCACACCCCGTGCACCTGGGCTGCATATATTACTGGTGTGCCCTGACGCATCGGGATTTGCGTAGAGCATATTCCCCTTTTGAATGTCATGCTGGGGTGGATCAGTGGGTTGCGCCTAACACTGTTGCGCCATGTGCAACCCCTTTGAATATCCCACTCCTGCTGTGTTTTGACATTGCAGGTTCCCAAGAAGACAATGGTCAAAAAGAATCTGAATATAAAATAAGGAGTGTATTTGTTTGCTTTCTTTTATTCACTAGATGGGTTATTTGATTTCCTTTTTTGTAAACAAATGATTAAAGCAAGACTGTTTTTTCACAAATAAAAGTAAGAAAAACCACAGCACTGGACAAAAAGAACAGAGTTTTTTTCATTAAGTTGACAAAACCTGTTGTGTAATGAGACAACTGTTCTGACAGGTTGTGGGGATTTGAAATGTTAACGGAAAGTGTACTTAACACATTGGGTGAACACTTTGTAATTAGCTCTGATGAAGCCCTAATAGTAGGGTGAAACGTAAGCCAGGCAGACAGGCTCACTCTCTGCTGCCAGTACCTGTATTTTTTCCTTTGAACATGCTGTGAAAATAAACCAAGAATAAGTAACATTAATACCTATTCAGAACAAGAACTGGGGAAAGGAACAGAATGACAGGGGGAAAAATACTGACATTGATAATCCTATACGAAAACATTCAGGCTAGAAAGATACATCCCTTGTTTTTTGGTTCTGTCGACTGCAGTGTTTTACAATCTGAGAAAAGAGCAGCCCATACTGGTTCCACCCTTCCTATTTAAAGGTTTCAATGCAAGAAACCTAAATTAGTTTAGTGTGTGTGTGTGGGGGGTAGCCAGGAATGACATACTGTATTCTGTCCCCTGGCATATCAACCTTTATGGCTTTTCCCCATTTACTTTTTTCCCTCTCTTTTTTTTTAATAGACTATGCTTTTGGTGTTGGGGGTTTGCCATCTACCATCGGTCCCCTCCTGCAATCTCCACAGCTCCACCCCAACACCTGCAATCCCGGGACACACCTCCACCCAACAAGCTCCCTGGTTTTTCCCCCAGAGCAGGACTGCCAGTTCCCTGATGGAACATTTGTGACAAACCTGCCCTACAGGAAGCCCAAGCCTATGCTGGTACTGGCATTTCCTCCAACTCTGAAGTAGGCTCAGGTGTTATGCATCCTACTTCAGAGCACCTGAGATGGGTTGGATACCCTGCCCCACTTCTGAAAGTGATCTTGTATATAGTTCTTTCTTTTATGAGGCCCTGGCTTGAGGGAGCCTTGCTACGTTATGCTTTTGTACTCCATGTAGGAGTCTCGAAACTTGGTCATAATTGTTTCTTTAATGTTTCAATACATCTAAGCTCCCCTCCAGTTCAGATTCAGGAGGAGAGACTATATTTCTTTTTCATTATTATAAAATAGATATGGAGACATTTTAAATTATTCACTTTGTGTCTGATGTTAAAACAACCTGGGACATTTTATTGGTAAAATGTCAAAGGGAGGTGCCCTTGTGGGCCCCTGCTCAATGGCTGTCCTGCTACTTCGGGTCCCACAGGGCAGGTAGCTGGGGGAGGGTCTTCCCAGAAGTCACCCCAGATACATTGGTCATACTGGAGGACTATATGGGTTCTCCACTATGCAGTCAAATCAGAAGCTTTTTTTGCAAACCACATGGCAATGAATCTGGAAACAATTCTCACAAAATATTAATGGATTAAATAATCCAGTAAAGATGGCAAAACTTATGCAATACCTGAAAAAACATCCTGCGGACCTCTTGGACGGACTTATGCATCCTGCATGAAACACATCTATTGGCTGTGGAACATTTGAAGCTGAATTTGGGAGGCAATTATCAAATGTGCACTCCCTCGCACTCTAAAAGTAAATGGAGAGGGGCGGCAATACTCATACCTGACACTACCCCCCTTAGAGATTTATAGAACATATACTGACCTGCAGAGATGCTATATGATCATCTGGGGTGGCTACATCAACAAGAGGTCACTTTAACAGTTGCTTTCTCAGAATATTAATGGATCACCTCCAGGGTCAACTGAATACGAAGGGGGGGATTTAAATTTAGTTATGCTAGTAGACCTGGATATTTCCAATCCTGGAAAGCATTGGCCTTCCCCAGCCTAGCACTACCCTCACACTGACCTTGCCCATTTAGGGATAGTAGCTATTTGGCGTTGCTTATTTCCCTCTCAACATGCATACACACAGTTTTCTCACAGGTACCAAACTGCATCAATTATATTTTTACAACAGTTGAACATTTCTCTCTGGTACAAGATATGTCCTACGGAGCCCAATTAATATCAGATCACCATCCCTTAATACTGAAATTAAACCTAGGCAAAGAAAGCAAAAAGTCCTTCTGTTGTTTAAATCTTTCTTTATTAAATGATAAACAATTTTGTACTTTCATTAAGAAATGTATTCCACAGATAATTAACAGTAATAGTTTGCAACCAGTAAAAGACCCTATACTTTGGGATACCTTAAAAACAGTTCTGCATGGGGAGATTATTTCATATGCTATGCATAAGAAGCATCAACTTGAGGAAAAGTATAACAATCTCATGGAACAATTGAGTGCCTACCAATCTCTTTATACTCAGGACAAGGTTAAAGCAGCTAGAATTAAATATTTGAAAAGTGAACTTCAAACATTAATGAATCATAAAGTCCAGCAAGCCTTGACGTATTTATGGCACTGTTAACATCATGGTGGGACCAGAGATCTCAGACGCTTACATGTAAACTATGCTTCCAACATCAGGAGGTGTGCCTGTTACAGCTCAGGGACCCAGAGACTACACAGTTTACAGGCGAGACATCCAAAATAAGTAACATTTTCTAAAATTACTACCAACAGCTATACCATGACCCGTCCCCAACAGAAAAAGCTGATATTGTAGTATACTTAAGTAAATCACATTTATCCCAATTTACAGAAGAACAGCAGGAAACTTTAAATGCCCCTATTTCTAGTGAGGAAATATTTACACAACTTAAGCCGACAAAAATGTGAAAGTGTCTGGGACCCGATGGCTATTCCAGTGAGTGATGCACAGCTTTCCCATACCTTCTGCTTCCACCCCTTCTCCAGGCATTCTGAATGGTTGCTACTGCTGTGAGCCCTCCCCCATCCTGGACATATACCACCATAGCAGCTATACTTAAACCTAGAAAAGATCCATGAACTCCTTTACCATAGCAACCTATTTCAATCCTAAATATGGAATATAAATTATATATGGCAGTCTGGGCCCATAAACAGGGACACTGGTTTACTAGGATTGAGAAAGGGCAAATTTCATTTTGTACATTGTAAAAAAAGATATTGTCATCAGTATCTGCTAAGTCAAAATCCTGTTTTACTGGTGTTTAGTTTTGTGTACTTTATTTAACAATTTTTAACTCTGCTAACATGCATTTTAGCAATCTGACCTCCACTATTGTACATCCTTCCATCCTTGTACGAATTTAAAGTTATTTTAGGTACAAGATGCAGCACTGTGGCCCCCATCCCTCAGGTGTGATGGCAGCACCAACAGCACTATGGCCCCCCATCCCTCTGGTGTGACGGCAGCAGCAACAGCACTACGGCCCCCTCCCTCAGGTGTGACAGAAACAGCAGCACTGCAGCCCCCATCCCTTAGGTGTGATGGCAGCAGTTCTACATTCCACATTCCTTTGGTGTGATGGCAGTATCAGCACTATGGTTCCCATCCATCTGTTGGGATGGCAGCAGTACTACTGTACATTCCCCATCCACCAGTGGTGATGGCAGAAGCACTACGGCCCCCGCCACTAAGGTGTGATGGCAGTAGCAACAATAGCAACAGTAGCAACAATGCAGTACAGACCCTCAGGGGTGATGGCAGTAGTGACAGCACAATGATCCCCTTTCTTCAACACCCACACCCAACATGCACAAGATACAAATTACTTGGTCTCATTGCTTGTTAGAACTCAGAAGTGAATTAATCTGAACCACCACTACTAAGGTGGACCACTTTTGTTTTTTCCTATCATTTAACTGCCTGAATTGGATTTCTGCCTGTGACACCACTGACCAGGGTTTGGGAACAGACTTGGGTGTTGGAGGGCTGGCCGGGGGGGTGAAGGCTTGAGTGCCCAATGATCACTTGCCTTCCCCTGGGAGGGAGGGTGGGTTAACGGCTCAGCATTTGCTGGCCCTTGGTGGAAGCCAGAGGCATGGCAACATGTTGGCTCTCACTGCAGGAGGGAGCTTGATGGATGTTGGCTTGTGCCTTGACATCATATGGCCTGTCATGCTCCCAAGAAAATGAGAAAACACCCACTGGCCAGTCGGAGGATGTCTGCTGGTCCCTCCATAAGCCCGAAGCCCCAGACTCATGTGTCTATTCAGACCCCTGCCATGCCAGGGATACACAGGAAACTCTTTGGGGCAATTATCATCCCCTGGTAGCCTCCCACAGGGCTAGGGGCCCACCTGATGAAGGGTTACTATGGGTTACCTGGTAGCATGGCAACAAGGGGCAGAGGATGGTGCTCAGGACTCAGCAGTGGTGGTAGCGGGCCTTGGCAGGCCTGAAGGAGCTGATGGCCGGGGGTAGGAGGAGCACACAAAAAAAACAAACTGAATTTGCTTCTTTGAAATAAAGTGTCTTCACCTAAGAAATCCACAAGTGATTAGTGGAGGACCTTCAAATGGAAAATTATGGCTCTCCCAAACATGTGGATGTCTTTTTCACTTGGTCTTCATAAAAAGGGTGTCTCTCAGTTTTCATGTCTGAGCTCAGATGTAAATTGAGCACCACTCTGCCCACTAGCATCATACAGGCCCTGAAGTCTTGCCTTCTGTGTGTCATTGAATGTGCTTTCAGAATCCACTGGCCAAGAATAAGTACACTTAAACACTTAGAATTTGCTTTTTGTCAAAGCAATCTATCAGAAAACGTTTTTGTTGTCACAGAGACTGAAACAGCAGATAACAGAAAAGGTGCAAATGATCCTAAATGGGGTACTAACTGTGAAGTCTTTTTGTAAGTAGTAGGGCAGTTCCTTCCTTGTGAACATACTTTCATTCAGACTAGTTTTTACTCAGATAACTGAGGATTTTGGATGGCTCTGCTGATTATAAACTTGAATAAGCTAGTTGGTAAAAGTGTTCCTACGCTTAGCAATCCACAACCAAGATGCTCACATGCAAAGAATACTATAAAAACCTGACTAAAGTCTAAAAACAAGCTTATAAAACACATAAAAAGTATCAGAACATTTATCTTTACCTTTACAAAATCATTGCAGCCTGGATAAAACTCAGGTACGTTACAGGGAACTCTGACTATTGTATGACGTAGTAAACATATATTGGTATTTTTTTTTATTCTTTGTAAACCAGATAAGGTCCACTAGGCAGAACTGCGTGTTTTCAGGGGTGACCCAGGAGCACTGGAGAGGTTAAGTGACTTGCTTGGAGTCACACAGTATGCAGGTGGAGGTTGTGGGAATCAAACCCAAGTCTGCTGGATGTACCCAGTTCAGTCACTGTTTGTTGCTCTAACCACTAGGCTATACTGCCAGCCATAACAACACGTATATATAATGTTTTAATATATGATTTCAATAATAGTGCACAGTACCTACGTGCAAATTATGAACATTAAATACTTTACAACATTTTACTAAAATTGAATTGTTTGCCACTTCATCTGCTTATTTTGTCTTACACCAAAGTGAGGGAATAGTTGACAGAGCACTGTAAATAGCTTTTGATCAGGCTTCATTATTTTACATCCAGAAACAGATAAAATTTATTTATTCTGAATTTATTTAATATTGATTTTCGGTGGCTCACTAAATATAATCTATTTAGAACTGAATGAGGCAGATGTTTTTATATTTTGGAAGATAGCATATCTTATCTGTTTAGGATTCATGTTAGAAACATAAGTTTGTCTTCATATTTAAAAAAATATTCAAGTGTCCATGTATTCATTTAGTAGTTTATGCTGACTAATACAGTATATGCCGCAGAACATAGTAAAGGATTTATTGTGAAGCACTCAGGGTCTATAGTAGAACTCCCATAAATTTCCCAGAAAGTTTTGCAAAAAATCTCTGCAATTTCAGGTTACTTTTCCCACAATTTTCCAGTGGCCCTGCCCATGTGTGCTGATACTTGTATTTTTTTTGTATCATCCAGTGCAATATAAATAGTAAAAGACATTTAGGCACATGCTAAATTAAAATTGTGGTTTCAGGAAGGAAAGCAGTCCTTAGTTGATGGAGAGGTACCTGCTGGGAAGCTAGTGTGGTTAAACTGAATGGCTGGTTACAACAAAGCGGTGCAGGTGGTTTCCTTCCTCATTTTATATGTAGCAAAGCAGAAAGAATGTGAAGCACAGCAGCATTCATTTTAAGATGCTGAAATCTGGGCCAGCTGACCCACTGGTGCTGCAGTAGCGCTACTGCTTACAATACCACAGACCCAGGGTCGAAAGTGAATTTGGGTTGCTGGAGGTCTGGCCAGGGAAGTAGGATCAAGCACCTAGGGGGCTGCTCTCCTCCTCCAGGGAGGGTGGGCTGTAGGTCCCGCTGCTCTGCTGCCACCTGGGTGACCAAGGTGGTGGTGGTGGTGGTGCAATGGGGCTGCAGAGCAATTGGGAGGGAAGGGGAGGATGCTAGCTGGGATCTGGAGAAGTAGCATGTCTCTATGTTCCCTACCTCCTTGAATCCCCTTGAGTGTTGGTGCCCTCAGGGAGAGAGACCAGAAAACCAGAAAGAAACACCCCACACTGGCCATTGGCCACTGATAGAGGGGACCCAGCTGCCCCAGACTTCATAACCAGGCTCCATGAGTGACCCACTGGGCTGCCTGACACACACTGAGGGACCACGGAGGGGTGACCTGGGGTCCCTTCCCTTCCCACCTGGGGGGTACAACCCAGGCAGGATGGGGCAGGCCCACAGGAGCTCTTGAGCATTACCTGGGGTGAAGCTAGGGAATACCCAGCCTAGGGATCTCTGAAAGGTGGAGACAGATGCTGTAAGAAGGGAGCATAGAAAGAGAGAATAAAAAAAATTAAAAAGATACTGAAATCTTAGAGATTCTGTGTAGTGACATGCAATTTCCGTGAGGCACCAATACAATAATTCAAATCTGCAAACCAAGCAGGATTCCATGATTTCTACTGGTGTTACTGGTAAAAACAGAAAAGCAGGGTCCCTGCCCATAGACTAGACAGAATTCTCCCCACATTGATCCTCTTGGATAAAATGGGCTTTATAAGACAACATCACACAATGGATAATATCAGACATACTCTTATTTTAGTGGAACACATGACAAACCATAAAATCCCAACTGCACTATTAAGTTTGGACACCGAAAATGCATTTGACAGGTGTTCTGGAACTTCCTCTGGGATATCCTGTCAGCCCTCAGATTTCCCGAACATTTCTTAGACTTGTTATAACAGCTATACTCACAACCCTGTGCACATATTAGAGTTCATTGTGTCTTAGTCTCTCCAATACCACTACAAAAAGGAACATATCAGGAGTGTCCTCTACTGCCCATTTTATTTGTATTGTACATGAAACCTTTGGCAGTTGCCTTGAGGACTGACCCAATAGTGGAGGGTATACCATTGGGCGATGTGGAACATAAAATAGCTTTATACCCTGATAACGTCCTTTTGACTTGCCTGAACCTAGACAACTGTATTTCTGAAGCATGAATGGTAATAAGGCCTTCAATCATCTTGAAGGCTTCAAGTTGAATTTACATAAAACCAAAGTTTTAATTACTCCCCCTCTGAAATGGGACTTTCTGAGGAAAGGCCGTGTCACTAAAATACAATCTTTGAGGGGGTTACATGCCTAAAGATTTATGGCACCTTGAATTCTCACATTATGAGTCAGTTACTACTACAGTAAAGGAGGACCTACTGTACTAAAATGAGGCAACTTGTTCTTCCTTTCTATGCATGAATCAAAATGATTTGGATGAATCTTCTACTGTGGCTTCTATACTTATTTCAAACACTCCCAATCTCTCCAGAACTCTACTACTTTAATTCATGGAACAAGCTGATATCGGGATTAATTTAGGGGGTGGAGCATCTCCCCCGAATTTTCTACTCTCTCTTGCAACTCCCGCTGTCTGAAGGGGGGTATTAATCTCCCAAATCTACAAAACTATGCCTGAGCGTCACATCTAAATATAATATTAATAACAACATGGACACTTCCCAAAGCATCTCCCCCTTGGAAAATTATTGAACTGGTCATTAATGATGGCACTCACTCATTTTTATAAAAAGCACGTGATATGTGAAATGTCAGGAATCTTTGAGCTCGATTCACAAAGCCCTAAGAATGACACAAGGTGCCTGCGCCAAACATAAATGGCACAAGTGGCACCTTGCATCAAATACTACCCTCTGAGCTATTGACAAAGGCGTCAACCGCTGCTTGCCCCAGACGGGGCTTGCACCACCCGTGCACTCAGAAATGGGCTGCAACATGGGGCTAGGGGCTTGCGGCAGATACAGGCTGCCATAGCTGCACAATCAGGATTCACAAAGCACACCCTGAGGGTGAATTTCAAATTACCCTTAGACCAGAAAGGGCTAGTCTAAGGGTACTTAGAAATTCACCCTCAGGGTGAGCTGAGCATTGTGCTGCAATAATCCACGGTCCCCACCCCATTAAGGTACTGTATCCCTAGTGGTTTAGTGGTTCCCCCCTCCCTGATCCCCGAGAGCACCCATTTGTATATTATTATTTAATTCACCCTGATCTGGTGGTGTAGTGGTCCCCCCTCCCCAAGAGCACCCATTATTATGGTATAACGTATGTCCCCTGTCCTGGTGGTATAGTGGTCCCCAATCCCAGATAAATTCCTTCATTATGTTATAAATTATGTCCCCTAACCTGGTGATATAGTCACCCCCTCCCAATCCCCAATAGTGCCCATTATTATGTTATAAATTGAGTCCCCTAACCTGGTTGCATAGTGGCCCCCCTTCCTGCTCTCCAATAGAACTCACTATTATGTTAGAAATTGATATGCCCTCTCCTGGTGGTCTAGTTGTCTCCCTCTCCTGCAGGTATTGCCCACCACCCCGCTCCCCCCAAACCTGAAATGTAGCCAGCGACAAGCCCAGCCCACCTCACACCTCCACTGCTGGCTGCCAGACTGAACAGTCATTGAGCAGCTACTGTATAGTGTACATGTTCATGAATAATCATGAGCGAGTACACTATGCAGTAGCCACTCGATGACTCTTCAGTCTGGCAGCCAGCCACGGTTGTATGAGGTGGGCTGTGCAGAAACCCCAGCTGTGTTTCAGGATTTGGGGGAAGTGGGGTGCTGGGCACTACCTGCTGGGGTTGGGGTTGGGGGACCACTAGACCACTAGGATGGGGCATATCAATTTCTAACATAAAAATGGGTGTTATCGGGGATCGGAGAGGGGGGCCACTATATCACCAGGTCAGGGGAATTCATTTATAACATAATAACAGGCACTATTGGGGATCAGGAAGGGGGGCTAGTATACCAGCAGGTCAGGGGACTCAATTTATAACATAACAACAGGTGCTATCGGGGACCACTAGACCACCAGGGTAAATCCATGTTTACTGACATTGATGGGCATATCGTGGAAAGGGAGGGTCCGCTAGCCCACCAGAGATGTGGGAAAGGATGGTTGCCTGTGCTGCAGCAGCTTGCAGACACCTCTCCCATGTGCTGAGCATTTATCACATGGGAGGGGTTGCCACAAGTGTGGGGACTTAAGTACCAGGACCAGTCCTGTACCAGAATCTGGTGCGGGGTCCCAGGCACACTGAACTTCAGTGCAAGCAGCTGTTTGCCACAGCTTGTGCTGATTTAAGCCCCTTTTGTGACTCAGGCCCTTTGTCTCCATCTGCTGTGGTCTTTATGTGTCTGCAATAATAAAAACTTACAAGTTTTGCACACTATGAAGTAAATGGACTCCCTGTTTCTTGAACTGGAGGAGTCAGTGCTGTGACTTTTGCCTAATTGACTTGTCTTTTGTGACAGAGCACTTGACTCTTCTAGGGTGGTTCTTCTGTATCACAGATGGCCATTAATGACCTACACGATACAGGGCCTATTATTTTTGCTACTCAGATAACTTCCCCTTCTTTGGCACAGTTTATTTTACAACATTGAGGGTATGGTTTACACTTGAAGAGCAACCCAATTTTGAACAGATATTCTACTACTATACAATATTATTTAAAAGACAAAGAACCTCTGTGCACAAACACTGAGGCAAAGGTTACCCCAAAGGGCATTTGGCTGGGAAGCCAAGTTTCAAGAAAATACAAAAATCACACGTGCCCCCACAATGCAAAGCATCATGGGCTGCATATGCAAATCACCACAGAATGTTATGCTGGTCCAACTTTAAGCAGAATTGCATGGTGCTGAAAGGCCTCTCACACAGTTTGCAAAGGGTGCTAACAGAAGACATAGATACGTGTTTCTTTGTCTTTTAAATAGTTTTTTATTTTAATGGGTTCACCACAATATATCCAAGGCACACTGCCTTAAGGGTAGCTGGTCCATTCCACTGGGGTGTCAAACAGACGAGGCATACTGAGGAGTCCTGGTAGGATGAAACACGTGTCTATGTCTTCTGTTAGCACCCTTTGCAAACTGTGTGAGAGGCCTTTCGGCACCATGCAATTCTGCTTAAAGTTGGACCAGCATAACATTCTGTGGTGATTTGCATATGCAGCCCATGATGCTTTGCATTGTGGGGGCACGTGTGATTTTTGTATACAATATTAGCTACACAATGGGGACTTTCTTCCCTCACTGATAGACTCCACCTTTCAGCAGTGGAGGAACTTGGAACTTGCTTATTTATATCAGTTTCTGGACTCTCATGGAGTTTTTCCATTCAAGATACTCCAAAAACAGTATGGTCTCCTGGATAGGGAGTAGTATGGATATTTCCAAGTACACTCCTACCTCCTACATAAACTGAAGGAATGCCCTAGACTCCCTGACACAGTACCACTACTGATGTTCATGATTATAGATGCACAAAAAGATGTACCATGGGGTCATGTAATTGGAAACACTTATAGGGCTGTATTGGAATTAACTATGGAATTGACACAGACAATCTTGAATAGGTGAAATCTGAAAGTCAGTGACAGCACTGACTTTCCCACATGGATAAAATATGAAGTCCCAGCCTTGAAGATTATATCTTCTAATGTGTGGTGAGAGTTTGCATGGGAATGTAGGTACTGCTGTTTTTTACACCCCTGCAGTGCTGAAAAAATACATGCCAGAGGCTTGCAGTAGTTTCTGACGAGCTAGAGCTATAGGTATTCCCCAGCAGATTAAGCACACATGTTTTGGGACATGTCCAGTACTTGATCAATACTGGAAAGATACAGCAGTAAAATTGAATGTATTGACCAGTAGCCAGATGTTAATGACTCCAGAGTTAGTTTTGATGCTGGTGCCCCCTGTGACTCATCACCTCCCACATAAATATCTGATTTGAACCTATATCCTTGTGGCTAAAAAAGTAATAACCCACCTTTGGATGCAAGCTGTGTCCCCAGTGGTTACAGTATGGCAAAACTTAGTATTGGAAAGATATAGGATGGAAAAGTTGACTGCAACATTGTAGAATAGAGTTGGCAGGTTTAGCTCCAGGTGGCAGTGTTGGGTGTTATATTGTTAAGGAGTGGATGTCCATTTGGAACAGTGAATAACACATTCCCTTTGCCACTTGAACTGTGACATAATTCAGATTTGCTTTTATGAATATATAATAAATGCACACCTTAGCAGGTCAACTGTGCAGCGGAGGACAGGAGTTATACCTACCTTGGGGACTGCCTGTTTATCATGTCAGATACATTAACTTGGTATTATCATTATTATTATTATTATTATTATTATTATTATTATTATTATATGACAATACTAGTGAGTGATAATCACTTCCCTTGAACTATACAGTATCTGTATGATAGATGTTGTACTGTTTGGTTTTGGTAAAAGCAATGTATGCAGTAGGCGTGGACATAAATCCTGTGTGTTAAATCTGAGCTACTATGAGATAAATTCTAAATTTTACATTTCTACACATAGTAGATGCATCATCCCAGATTTATTCACATAGTAGATATGTCACAATCACTCTGGAACTCATTTAGAATGTTCAGCCTCAGTACCAGTACTAACTATGTTCAAATGCAAATAACTTTAAAATGAAAAAAGATAGCATAATGCTGTGATCATGAAAGTTGTGCAGCACAAAATTATCTACAAAATGAGTGGTATTTCATTTATAGATACCTTATAGATTTTTTTATAATTAGCAAAATAGAGCAGAAAATGCAATTTTTGTTCACTTTTTTGAAAAACGTATGCAAAAAAAGATAAACAATCAAAAGCAAATGTCCCTGCACTGACAGAAAGCATCCCTATTGCATAAATGAAATATACAATGGTGAGCTGTCAGATGAATGATTTATCTACACTCATGCTGTTTGACCTCGGACAACTCACTCGTGGTTTACACCACTTGTGAGGTTACCGAGGTCAAACAGCACTATGATAAATCATTTATCTGACAGCTCACCATTATATATCCCTTATATCTTTTTTCTGTACGCTTACTAAAAGGTATATCTCCGTATCAATAAAAAATTTAAAATATAAAGAAAAAAGTTACAGAACTAATATCTCTCTCTCTCTCTCTCTTTCTCTCTCTCTCTCCTCCTACTCTCTCTCTCTCTCTCTCTCTCTCCCTTACTCCCTCTCTCTCTCTCTCTCTCTCTCTCTCTCTCTCTCCCTCCTTACTCCCTCTCTCTCTCTCTCCCCTTCCTCCTCAACTTAACAGGACACTTAGATTAAAAAAATCATAAGAAGTCTCCTGAGTCTCTGAGCCAGGTTTGCTACAAGTTGTTAAGAGTCTCCCGATTCTTTCTCTCTCCTGTCAACCTAACAGGACACTGCTGCACTGTTACTTTAGGATAACACAGTATCAGGGAGACTACAAGTCAGGTGCACAAAAATGCAGAAATGCAGCTGTCATTTTATTTCAGCAAGTAAAATATACAGAAACCAAACATGAGGTTAGTTATCCTCAGCACTATGGCTTAGGTCATCCTCAGCACTATTGCTTAGCTCCAGCCTACAACAATTACTCAAATAGCGCTTGTCTCAGCACACCCAGAAGGTCTTATACCTTCACTGGCCAGTAATCAACTGACCTCCCTATCTAAATAATGCCCCTAGTTGTGAATCATTTATACTACGTCAGAGGTGACATCACTGTCAGGTGATCCACCCCTTTATTTAGAATCAAAATAACATACCTCAGGTAATCACTTTACCCATTATCAACTTGCACCATTCAAAAGTATATATGTGTCATATAGTAACTCTGCCTGGTTTTAATGGCATACAACAGTACCTGCATATCTAGTAAGCTGTAATGGGGCTAAGCCCTTCCCCTTCATAGTGACATCATTAGCTGGCAGTTCCATAAATACAGGCAGTTGGAGGACTGCCAGCCCTATAGTAACATCCACAGTACAGAGGGGCCCCCACAGGTATTCTCACTTGTATTCTATGTGGTTTGCACACAATGATTGTCAAGCCCCTTAGGATTCTCTGAGTTGGCAAGGGGAATGAGAGAAGGGCCCGCTCCTCTTCTCCCTTCTCCTGCTAGCTCAATAAGCCTCTATTCAATGTAACCATGCAAATACATTTTAATATAACATCAAATAGCTTTCAGGATTTCTTTCTTTTATGTATTTCCCGTATTCCATTGGCTATAGGGTATTTATGTATTTAAACTACAATATTCTGAGCCACCTCTTTGATGTCTGATGGCTGCAATTGCAAGCCGTCAGGAAACATTTTCATTTCGGACCATTCATTATTTATTTTCATTTTCTTTTCGGCCATCAGCCGAACAACTTGTATTTATTTCTTGCAGTCGCTCAAACAACTGACCAGGCGGTTATGCAGGAACAGGCAGTTACACGGAATTTTATGTTATCTACCCCATAGCCTGCTCAGAAAGTGAGCCGCACCATATGCAATGCATACGTCTGGACCAGAGCGCCTTTCATTCATTGCACAGGCAGTACTCAGTACAGGAACATTTATTCTGCAGCAAACAAGGGTAGTGTACTCTTTGGCTCAGTACTTCGGCTCCGTTTGGGATACTGAGAAGCAGACAACTATGGGGAAATATTCCTAACATATATTCTGTACCCCATAGTTGCCATTTCAGCTCCTTCACTTGTTCACTCTTTCTAGGTGCATAGCTTGCACTGTCCAGACTGCAAGGATGGTCAGTCACATCCTTTCCCTATGTAATCACTTTTCTATGCTGTAAAATACCATACAGCTCCCATATCTACTCTTGAGGCACTTTTGGGAGCATTTTCTATCACTCAGCTCAGCTCCATACCCTTGCTCCGTCAGGAGCATTTCTACCCGCATTTCCCTTTCTGGCATATCTGGGGCATAAGACAGCCGCTGCCAGTATCACTGCAGCACACATTTTCTAAAGGAATTGTCTTTTGTACATGGGGCATTGTGGCAATTGCAAGAGCAAGCAATGAGTCAACAGGCTCCTAAGTTGGCTTCATTTCAAGTTTGCATAAAGATGCCACCTGCGGCTTTGCTCTGCAACAGGCACTGCTTCCTCTAGCCCCAGTTTACAGGTGACCACTGTCGAGGACTGATGGCTGCTACTGCCAGCCATCAGCAAACTGTTTAATCTTTAGCAGTCTGTTTATGTTCCTCAAAGGCCACAAAAATAACAGCACCACTATGGCTCCAGGTTCCAAGGGGAAGGGGGACCAGATAAAGGGATAGCAAAGTAGAGAAGTGTTTACTGTAGGTGGCCAGCCTACAGTGAAATTAGATAGAGGGACAGAGAAAAATTAATGAAGATAGAGATAACAAAGGGTGAAAGGAATGGGGAAGGGGGGAGTATTCAGACTACAGTAGTAAACAAAGACATGGTCAAATATTTCCAGATATTTTGCAAAATTTCTAAAGAGTTTCTCTCTGCTGCCCCTTCTGTGGAACTGCAGAAAGCAGGAGATTTCTGTAGAAATATCACAGAAATTTCAGGAAATATCTGACCACATCTTTGGCTGTGACTGTATATACAAGGATAAATTGCTAAGACAGGGGTCACCCTGTCACATGCACTTATGAGTCTACCAATTCTGTGATGCCTTAAAGTCTCCTGTTTCTCACACGGTTGCTTTAACATTAACAGAGGCATTCTGGAGGATAAGCAGCTAATTATCAGAATGTACCATAACTGTGAGATAATCCAGTACTGTACTGCCTTTTATTTTACTTCAGTGCCTTTTTAGTTCCTGCTTGATTTTACAAACAGTTGCAAACTCACAGCTGACTTATGGCTTGGTTAATAAGTGGAATTAGTAAGAGGAATTCAGATAGTGTTTGTTGTAAGTGAAAAGGCTTACTTCTGATAATTGGGTTGGCTGCTTTATTGGGATGAAAAGCCCATCACCAGGCTATCCCAATTAAGAGGTTTCTGCTGTTAGTTGTCTTTCCCCTGGGCTTACCCCCTGGTAGGATTGTCAGGGTTCCCCAGCCCCACAGTTAATCAGGATCCTGTTCTGCTGGTGGAGACTATGGAAGTCTGGTATCATCCTACCGGACAGTATTTTCCATTTTCTTCCTCTGAGGGATGAAAGCATGCAAGTCATGATGCACAGTCAACATCTGCCATTTCTTCCTTGTTTCTGTCTCTCACGAACTGCCTTTCCCCTAGATTCTGCTAGGGTTCAGGCATTCTCTGGGCTCCAGAGCCCCTCCCTCTGTGAGATGGGAGCAATCCTTTGGACGTTCAATACCCCCAGTGACCCTCTGACTCTCTGAGTTCACTCCTGAACCTGGATCCTCAGTGCTGTAAGCAGTAGTGCTAGCACTGCACTGGCTGGCCAGCTTACACTGAAATTTCTGAGATGAATCCTAGAATTGCAGCCTTATGCTCCCATTTCAGGTGCTCAAGATTTGAACTTCCATCCCTGATGCTCTTAGACCAGGACTTTACCACTGAGCTAAAGAAGCAGATGTTATACATTGTGAAGCAGTATACCACAGTGGTTAAGAGCACTAAGCTGCAAACCTGGGGAACTGGGGTTGAATCCCACTGCTACCACTTGTGTACTGTATGACCATGAGCAAGTCACTTAACTTCCCTATGCTCCAGGATACACCTGGAAACAAGCCTCAGTTTAGTGTGTTCAGGAACAAGCAGGGGTTGGAGGATCGACTAGGGAGGGGAGGACTGAGCATCCCACAGGACCCTCTCCTCCCTGAGCAGGAGGGGGACCCACTGTTGCTGTGCTGCTGTCACCTGGGTTACCACAGGTGGCAGTGCAGGCTAGAGTGTGAGCAGGAACAGGGAGGGATGCCATTTGTTGAGCCAATACAGATGCCTCGCATCCCACCAGGTCTATGTGCATGTTCCTGAAGTGGGTGGGGCTGCAAAACAGGAAAATACATCTGCTGACACAGAACGACAGCCACAGTACACAGATCCAACACTCACTGAACCAGGTTGTCTCCCTGCACCCAAAGACAGCCTTTCTGAGAGAACTGGGCCAGCCCAAAGACCTCCACCATGGGAAGGGGATGTCAAGGGCGCAGAGCAAGGAGCAAGGTAAATCCTTGGAGAAAGTGGGGTGACAGGGTTGGGGCTCTGTGTGGCCTGAAGGGGGCTTGAGACTGGCTGAGAAGCAAGGGGCAAAATGTATAAGTAAAAAAAAGACATTAATTGGTACATAAATAATGGGTAAACACACAATAAAATCTTAAAACCCTAATTTTTTTTCCATTTCCCTACTTTGTGCACTTTGCTTTCTTCAAACCTAATGTCTGCTTTAATGTAGTTTTTTGCAATGACTCTGCCTTCTTTATTTCATATGGAATTTATTCTACTTCATGCAGGTCCCACCAGCTAACTAACAAGTGAAAGACAGCAGTGTCTTAACACTCATAGTTTCTTCGTTACACTATACCACCCTAGCTTGGATACAGTACTAATAAAATATATAATAATGCTCAGGCAGGTGTGTATTATGAGTTTTTCTTTTTTGTTTTACTACACACCCGAGGTGTTTGAGGATGCACAAACCTCAAGAGCGAAGATCAAGAGATTTATGAGGTTATCACACACCAAGGGTATGTAAGAAATCCTCATAAGCACACACATGTCCTGAGTGGTGTTATTTTTTTTAATAATGACTGGTCCCAGTTTAGGTTTAATAATTTGAATTGTTTTCAGTTGAAATTAATTTTTATTGTAACTAAAAACACATTGGGTTTAAATACATAACATACACAATACTTTTTAACTCAACAGGTTGGAGAAGCATTGAAATAAACTTTATGCTATGTCCTACTGCAGTTCATGTTTTTGACATGGTTGAACCACTTTGTAATCAGTTGCACAGGAAAAAATCAGAAGAGGTTCTGTGAACAATCACACTGACAAGAAGCAGTGGAGCTGAGGTACAGGCTGCTAAGCTAGCCCTAACAACAACAATTTAAATTGTTTTATTTGCAGGAATCTCTTCTCCTTAAACTGTTTTCAGTGTGACAGGAGTACCGAATAGGACTTGTGATGAAGACTTTCTCTCCACGCACCTCAAATCTGACAGTGCCAACAGCAGCTCATGCTGTCAGATGCCCGTTGTTCTCAGATTCTGGCATAGCACTTCAGTTCTCTAATGAAATGCCATAATAACTGGGTGTGATGTTCCACCCAGTTAATACAGCATTTGACAGCAACCAAATTCCACTTGATAAAGGGGCTCCAGAGTTATTAGGACAATACCATGAGAAATGTACAGTATGCAAAAATGCAAACCCAACCTAAAAGTGGCCACATCAGTGTACAGTATGTGAAGCTGGGCTATAGGAAGTCAATACTGTATAAGGCATGTTCCTTAATAGTTACTGCTGGTGGTCTCCTCACAAAACTGCATATTCAGAGTACATCTGCTTAACATTGAAATGTTTGTACATGCTACTGGTACTGTGGATCATTCTTCTATCTGGCTTTCAAGTCATTTTTAGGAATTCATGTTCCTAAAAGTTAAGTTTTGTACTGCATGGGTGCATTGAAAGTTATGGATTTGACTCCATGCAGAGGCTTTTGCCACTGAACACAAGAGGTACTTTGCAAAGCCACAGATCTGATGGCAGTTTTGAGAGGAGACAACTAGCTGTAACTATTAAGGAATGTGCCTTGTACAGTACTGACTTTCTATAGCTAAGTTCATATGCATTGATACAACCAGGTGGTGGCTTGCCTTTTTGCACAAATAAATGCCAAATGCAGTTTTGCACACATAAATCAAAGTCTCATAGTACTGTGTATATTGAACTGTTTTTGGTGCTGACCCAACTCTTGACTGCCGCTGTGCAGTTTTTTTTGTGTTACTTTGATATTTTGCCCTGGGCATATGTGCATCTATGCAGTGACTGAGCTACCCATGGCAAAATATCAAAGTAACACAGAAAACTACATGGTGACAGATTTAGAAGTGGGTAGCCATCTGGGAACAAGTGACCACCAAACTGTGGTTCACAATAAACACAGCCATAGAGTCAAGCCATACAAAAGTGAATGTACAGGACATTAGGAGTGCTGACTTTGACAAAATGAGTGAATGCCTAAGGAATGCACTAGGAAATGGTCAGGAAGGAGGGCTAGAAGAACAATGGGGAAAACTCAAAACTGGCATCACAGAGGCAACAAATCTTTGTGTGAAGCAAATAAACAAAACAAAGTAAAAAAACACTATGGTTCTCAAAAGAGGTGGTGGGGAACGTTAGGGAGAAAAAGAGCATTCAGGAAGTATAAGGAATCACAGAAGGAGCATGACAGAGAACTGTATCAGTTAAAACAGAAGGAAGTGGAGAAGGCAGTTAGAATAGCGAAGGCCCAAACCAAGGAAAAGATAGCCAACTCAGTAAAGAAGGGGGATAAAACCTTTTATAGGTACATCAGGAAACGAAGGAAGACCATTGCAGGGATAATGAGGCTTAATAAAGGGGAGGGGAGGTGGGCCGAGGGTGACAGTGAAAAGGCAGAGATACTGAATGAATACTTTTGTTCAGTATTCACAAATGAAGAAGAGGAGGAGGTACCTAAACCAAACAATAGAAGCCCTCAGGACAGGGGGCTCGATACCATTCCATTCACAGAAGAAAGGGTCCTGAAAGAACTCCTAAAACTCAAGGTGGACAAAGCAATGGGGCCTGATGGGATTCACCCTAGAATTCTGAAAGAACTAAGAGGAGGCCTAGAGACACCACTGACTACCCTTTTTAACAAATTATGGGAGGGTGGTGTGGTACCTGAGGACTGGAGGAGGGTGGATGTGATTCCCCTTCACAAAAGTGGGAACAAGGCAGAGGCAGAAAACTATAGACCTATTAGTTTGACTTCAGTGGTAGGGAAAATGATGGAATCACTTCTGAAAGAAAGAAAGAATTGATGAGTATGTAGAGGCCAGCGAGGTACAGGACCCAAGGCAGCATGGATTCACAGCGGGAAGGTCATGTCAGATGAATCTAATAGATTTCTTTGACTGGGTGACCAAAGCAGTAGAGAGGGGCTGTGGATATGGCCTACCTAGACTTTAGCAAGGCATTTGACAGTTCCAAAAAAAAGATTAATAAACAAGTTGGCCAACCTGGGACTGGGACCCATGGTGGTAGCCTAGGTAACAAATTGGCCAGACAACAGGATGCAGAGTGTAATAGTAAACAGAGCACACTCTGAAGAAAAGGTGGTTACTAGTGGGGTATCACAGGGTTCAGTACTGGGACCAGTCCTCTTTAATGTCTCTATAGGAGACATTGTGCAGGGGCTGGAAGGAAAAGTATGCCTCTTTGCAGACGACAAAAAGATCTGCAACAGGGTTGATACACGGGGGGTTGGGAAGGATGAGAAGGGACTTGGCAAGGTTGGAGGAATGGTCAAAAGTATGACAGCTGAGATTCAGTGCAAAGAAGTGCAAAGTAGTGCACTTGGGAAACAAAAACCCAGGGGGAGAGCACACAATGGGGGGGGGGTGATAACAACAATACAAATGGAAAGGGACCTGAGGGTAGTCATATCAGACAACCTTAAGGTAGGCAAGCAATGTGAGAAGGCAGTAAAGAGGGCTGTGGGGATACTGGGATGCATAGGGAGAGGCATCACCAGTAGAAAACAGGAAGTTGTTATTCCTCTGTACAGACAGGTGGTGAGTACCCATCTGAAGTACTGCATGCAGTTCTGGGGACCCCATCTTAGCAAGTACATAGAGAGAATGAAGGCAGTCCAGAGGAGGGCAAGTAAAATGGTGCAGGGTCTGCAACAAAAGCCATACAAAGAGAGACTAAAATAGCTTAATATGGATACCTTTGAGGAAAGGAGGGAGAGGGGAACATGGTAGAAACATTCAAGTACCTCAAGGGAATCAACAACAAAGTCCAAGAGGGGAGCATCTTTCAAAAAAGAGATGTGCAAGAACAAGGGGGCACAATTTGAAGAAAGAGGGGGGATGGCTCTGGGGCAATGTGAGGAAGTATATTTTCATGGAGAGGGTGGTGGTTGCATGGAACTGCCTTCCTGAGGAGGTGGTCGTGGGGTCAAAAACAGTGGGGGGATTCAAGAATGCATGGGACAGACATAAGGCAATTATAGTGTGGGGTAGGAGGCAGTAGGCTGTTGGTTAACTAGAATCTGCAGCTTATCCAACAGGTAGGAAAATGGGCAGACTAAGTGGACTAAGTGGGCCTTATCTGCCATCAACATCTACTGTATGTCTCTATGTTACTGTTGTGTGACAATAAAGACGTCTTACCTGGGTCCTGGGGACTGTGGGATGGGGTTTAGGCAATTTGAGGGAGCATCCAATCATATCTGAAAAACAAGAATAATAATGGAGTCACAAAATATCTGAGTCTCTTTAGTAACTAATTGGGACAAACAAGGTGCACTAAACATAAAACAATACTTACCTGGTACACATGGTCAGTGTCCTCCAATGATGGGGCTAGTGTCTTTAGCATTACACTGCACCTGTAGACAAAGTGGAAAATGGGTTGGTATGATTAATAAAAATACCCATCAGATGTGTTTGGTGGAAATGTATTTTGGGAGGGATTAATGTGGGTTGGTTGGGAGGGTACTATGGCAGCAACCCAGGGTTTGGGAACAGGCTTGGGTCACTCGTGGACATCAGTGTGGGGGATGTGGACAGGATTCAGTGTCCCTGGGCCCTCTGTCTTCTGGGGGGGCACAAGTTGCTCCACTCATTCACTCCCTCCAGGGCAGGATGAAGCCACTACCTTTATCATGCCCTGCAACATCGACAAGGCAACAGACTGCCAAAGTGATTGACAGTCAAGGGAGTTGGATGTCCATCCCCTTCCTATCCCCATTATGGTGGCGTCTGTGTGGGGGATACCAAAGGTACAAAGTAAAGTTCTGAGATGGAGGGTAATGCGGTTGGGTGGCTGAATGCAGTAGGATGCCCTTTGTTGGTGCGGGGCCTGCAGTGACCAGACCTTCATCCTGCCAGGTGTACTTTTCCCTATTTTTCTTGCCACCCCTGTCCCAACACAGTACATGAGCCCATCAGGCCATGGTACGCATGTCAGCCCCTCGTGAGGGGAAGGTTTCCTTGCCCACCACAAGTTGTCATATGTCTGCCTGCTCTGTCCCTCCTCTGGCTGGGGTCTGTGTTTTATGTCACAGCACCTTCCCCCCAGCCTCTGCCCATTCAGCTGTCTCATTAAGTTTGCACCCAAACTCAGGTGATTGGCATGGGAAGACAAGGTCCCTACTTGGCCAACAGCCATCCTTGCAAACATGTTGCTTCATAATTTTTTTTTTTACATTTTGATCCCAGATTTTCAACATAGTCTTCTTATATCCCCACCTCATGGAACCCAGTAAGTGAACATTTTCAAATCCTGGTTGAACCATTATATCATGTTACAAGTGAAAAAACTCATTTTTGCCAGGATTAGCAAACTGCCACACATCATGTACATGAGGTGGTGTGTAAAAAAATGTCTATGTTGAAAATTTGGGGTCAAAATATTGAACATTATGAAATCTTTGGGTGAACGTGTACATTGAAAAATGTCAACATATCTTCATAACTTTGTTGTTTTTAATATTTTACCCCAAATTTTCAACATAGTCTTGTTATGATCCCATCTCATGAACCTGATAGGAGAAAAGTTTCAAATCCAGCCCGCTCAAATCCAGGCCAAAAGGTGATTTCATGGAACAACTGCAAAATCACCATTTGGATTGGCTTGAAACATTTCACCTGCCTTATTCATGAGGAGGGGTCCCAAAAAGGCCATGTTTAAAATTTTGGGAAAAAAAATACGAAAAAATGACCAAGTTATGAGTAAAAGTTCAAAATGCTTTGGAAATACATTAACGGCACTTATCTCATTTCCTGAGACAGCATCCTTTCAGTTACCTAAACTGTATCAGTACTGTACATCTCCCTCACTTCGGTCACAACTTTATTTTCCTCTAGTTTGTAGGTCTTTAGCCATTGCAACTTGGCATTTTTAAAAACTTAAAAAAGGGCCAATGTGTGGTGGGGGGTCGGTGAGCTGGCACAGGACCCACGTGACTGGTGCTCATGGCAGTCCTGAATTTGGGCCCAATTAAAAAAAAAAAAACAGTTCAGGTAGCAGCTCCAGTCCCATGTATACTCCCATAGCAGAGTTAGACAGACTGTATCCCTGGTTACCCAGTCATAGTATGCACCTGTTGACCACCGCTCACACCTGCAAGTAAAATGTCTCTCAGAAAAAACAGTGCTCATTTAAACCTCTGATCAATCTCTCAGGGCCAGATTAAGGTAACTTGTGGCCCTAGGCCTAAGAAAAATCCAGGACCTTTGCCTAGCCACTTCTTTTGGCCGCCCACTCCCCCAGTCTCCCTCCCTCCTCACCTTGACTCTTTCTAACTCTCACACTAGATGTCACACCTCTTTATCTCCTTCGCTACAAACAAATACTGTCCTTTACCCAAGTTGAATGCTCTTGACGCTGTACTATCACCATTGGTACTATGAATGACATTGTAACCTTATTGTATACCAGCTACCTACTATTTGAGTATTGTATATAAACTGTTTGTTATTGTTGTCATTGTCACTGTTTGATGTGGAACCTTTGTAAAAGAGCTCTGAGCTCAAAGGTATGATCTGCATCCCTAAATAAATACATAAAATAAATAAATACATCCCTTTGTCTTGGCCATGCCCCTTAGCAGTGTGCATACCAATGGGCCTATTTGCAAGCTAGGGTTGAATATGGAACAAAGGAACATGGGTGCTATCCCAGTTGAGGAGATCCATCTCTGGTGGGCCATATGATGCCTTATGCCATGTCAGCACAGTACATTCACATTGTGCTGTGCCAAGACGGCCCCATACTCAAGACAGCTCACTCCATTAGAGCATGCTAACTCTGAATGTAGCTCAGAGCCAGCTGTGCACTATGTGAGGTGCAGGGCTACTGGCTTGCATGTGGTATTGGCCAGCTCTGAATCTGGCAGCCTAAATGTTGTGCTGTAGCCTTCATTGCAGACCAGCACTACTGGTGTGTGACACTAGACAGACACATACAGCTTCATGGGGAAGAACTTTAAAACTAACATATTGCACTGCAGTCTCACTATAAAACATAGGAAAGAGTGGCAGTTTGAGGAATACGCAACTGGAGCAATGCCAAAAACAAGTACTTGCACACAAGGAGGAAGCCAGGCTCACAGTCTCAGTTTGCCAAAAAAAAAAACACTACTGGGCCAAGGTATAAAGTAATACGATTCAGGCTGAAAAAGCACCTGACTGCATGAGTGAAATGTTAGTGGTATTAAGGGAGTGTGTACTACTGTAAAAGCTTTTTCAATATATCTTATTACTTTATAACTTGGCCCAGTGGTGTGTCTTTGGCAAATGGAGACTATGAGCTTCCTATTTGTCTGTATATACACTCATTACAAACCAGCATTTCTGTTGTGCAACACCAAGTGGACACGTGCCAGACTCAGTGGACAATGTTCTGTAAGTGCCATGCAGGTTTTACACAAAACAATACAGCACTGCCCAATAACAGATACATGGGGTGTCTTAACCATATAATATGTCAAGTGTCATGGCTGAAATGACATTGGGAACACAGACTGACTAATGTTACATATAGCGAGTGTAGCTGTGGAACACTTGAAACTGAAGGCATCTGTATCTTACTATAAAACAATTTACTTCATCAGAAGCAGCAGTAAAATCAAAATGTCTACTATATGCTTTGGAACACAGTGTGAATACAAGCTTAAGGCATACCAAACAGACTTAAGTTTTATGAGAAAAAGTTTTACTTAGGTTGCATATAATCTAGAAAAAAAACATACTGTCAGCTCACTGAATTTGTATTTGCCATTACTTCATACTTTCTTTTTGGCCATCTTTCATATTTGTACAGCATGGTGATTTAAATTGCAGTTAATATATGTACTGACTTGTGGCCTACCAGCAGTGTTGCCACTTCACCTGCCAGAGAGTTCCAGTGCCATGTGACTGCTCTGCCCTCCCTCAAATCCTCTGAGTGAGCCCTTTCCCCTTTCTTCCCAATTTTCAAGCAGGAAACATGGACAAGTCATTCATGACAACAGGCAACTAGGCCAACAGGCTACCACTGAGGGGAAACCAGATCAGTGCTGTTTAAAATACTTAGACTCCCCAATCCCTCATCTTTTTTGCCCTCCTTGACCTATCATCACTCCCTTCTTATCTTTCAAACATGCACAGATAGGAGGGCGAGGCTGTGAGCTGTGTCTGCCTCTGCCATTGACTGAGAACTATGCTGTCTGTCTCTAATCTTGCTGCTGCTGACTCCCACTCTGCTCCAATCCCATCTCTAGCCCAATCTTATCTCACCCGGTGGTGCCTAACTCCCAGGACCCAGGCAGCTGACTCTCACTGGTAATGGTGGATTTCAGACAGTCACTCTTGATGAAAATCACTGATCAGCCTGGGCCTCACACACACACCGTGAACCCACAGCCCACCTTCAGCTTCCTTGTGCACCCCAGCCTGGCGACACTGACAGTGTTGCCACATCCCTCACCAGGCTCATGTTCACAGAGTGATGAACCTAGGTTCTTAAAATTAGTTGCGGATTATATTACTTACCCATTGACGTTAATCTTTAATTTGTCATTTGTTACAGGCTGTTCACCTGATCAACAGAAGCAGACAGTGATGAAACCAATTTATAAAAATTGTGGCACCGGGGATATGAACAATTATCGCCAAATTTCCCTGCTTCCACCACTAGGTAAAACACTGGAAAAATTGGTAAATGAACAAATCACTGAATACCTTCAGTCTGCTGGCCTCAGGGTTCCTGAGCAGCATGGCTTCTGTAAGTTTCATGGTACGGGCATGGCCTTGACCAGGTTCATGGACCACACCACTGTGGCTATGGATCATGGCTTACTCACTGGTGCTGTGTTCGTGGACCTGTCGAAGGCCTTTGATTCAGTTAACCATCACCTGCTGCTCAGGAGCCTGAGGAACATCAGACTAGCGGGCTCACCACTTCACTGGTTCCATAGTTACTTAACTGGACAGACCCTGAAGGTGGGCTTTAGTGGTAGTTTATCTAGTTGTAGGATAATGGAACAGGGAGTGCCCCAAGGTTCTATCCTTGGGCCTCTTCTGTTCACATTGTTCATTGACACCATTTTTTCCATAATGAAACACACAAATCGTTTGATTTATGCTGATGATATTATTTTGTATTGTAGCTCAGCCTCTCTAGAAGCAATAAACAGTAGGCTAAGTGAGGATTTCTGTGTATTGAGTAACTGGTTAATGAAAAACCAGTTATCCTTAAATTGTAAAAAGACAAACTGTCTGCTTTTTTGGTTCCAGGCAGAGATAAGTTAAAGTTGCTGATCTATTAATAATTGACTCTTTTGGAAACAAACCGGATCTGGTTATCCAATTTAAATATTTGGGAGTCCTGTTGGATTCCAACTTAACTTTTTCTATTCATATAAAATCTGTAAGCCAACAGGTAAATCAAAAGTTGGGAGCCCTATTTAAATTGCAATCTTCACTTACTCTATAGGCTAGGATGGCAATAGCAAAGGGTGTGCTTCTTCCTATACTAAATTATAATTCTTTCCCTTTTACAGATTTGGCCAAGCAAGATTTAACTATTTTGACATCAGTATTTCACAGTACATGTAGATTTATGTTTAAGTTACCACATTCTACTCATCATTGTGTACTGTATAAACATTCAGGATGGCTTACACCTATGCTGAGTAGTTTGTATAGCCTATGTTGTATGACGGGTAATGTCCTTTGCCGGAGGGAAATTCTCCCCTCTATTCATTATTTCACATTAAAAAAAATTACAGGAAACTCTGTTTTAGTGAAGTAGCTAGGTTTACAGTGCCTATAATAAAAACTAAGATGGGGATTGCGCCTTTTCTTCTAGTGCAGTCAGAAACTGGAATGAGCTTCCTGGGTTACTTTTTGGTAACATAAGCCATCAAACTTTTAAAATTAAACTAAAGAAATATTTTCTTAATCAGTTATGTTGTAACTGTTTTTGACTGTCAGTTTGTACTGTATTTATGTTTATTGGCCCAGATATTCAAAAGGGTTGCACATGGCGCAACAGTGTTGTGCCATGAGCAACCCAATGATGTTCCCCGGCATGATATTCAAACGGGGATTGTGCCTGGCACAAATCCTGATGCGCTGGAGTGCATCAGTAATGTATGCGGCACAGGTGGGGGTGTGTGTGTGCCCATGCATACTCTGCACATCCCGATATTCAGCCTGGGATGTGCTGAGTCCATGCATGTGCAACCCCTAATTGCGCTGCATACAGGTGAGCCAAAAAAAAAGGAACAACTGCTGGCCACCCACAAGTGAACTGCTGAATTGCAGGGTGCAACATGGCAGCTTCTACCTGTGGGTGGCCACCCAAGCTCTGGCTGCACCTCTGTGGCGGGCGGCGCCACCACCCCATGTCCGATCGCAGGCATCTGTCTAAATATATAATGTCCAATATCCCTGGTGGTCCAGTGGATCGTTCACAGCCAGATCACAGGCATTAGTATTGAATATAAAGTGTAATATCCCTGGTGGTCCAGTGGACCGCTCGCAGCCTGATCACAGGCATTTGTATTAAAAAAGTAAGTCCTATATCCCTGGTGGTCCAGTGGACCACTCGTAGCCAGATCGTGGGCATTTGTATTTAAAAAAGTAAGTCCAATATCCCTGGTGGTCCAGCGGAACCCCCCTCCCCATCCACCCACTGAGCCCCACTGCCCCGCTCCCCCTCTGGGGAGGGGGGTTTGCTGGACCACCAGGGATAGTGGACGTACATTTATTATACAAATGCCCGCGATTGGTCTGACAGTGGTCCACTGGACCACCAGGGGTAGTGGACGTACATTTATTATACAACACAAAAATGTGTTTGTTTACATTCTTTGATCAACTTCCACTGCATTTTCCCTGGACATGGGAATGCCCCTAACACAGTCTAGCCACTCAGTGCTGTGCAAGGTGAGGAGACTCTTGCATCATGAGTGACTGCACTGTTTGGAGATATTCCTAATGTTCAGGATGCATGTAGTAAGAGTAGATCAAGGGTTTGAAGCAAAACAAAGTTGAGTATAATTGTATCCTTCCCATGCATTTTGGTTCTGCTGATAAAGGAAGCTGCTCTAACAACCAACAGCATAAATGAGTTTCAGAGAAGTAAGCAATCATAAAATGTGGGGTTTCAACTAGATATAATAGGATGCAAAAAGGGTTGACAGAATCTCTTTAAATGGATGTGCAAGTTCCCTTCAGTAAGGATTTTCAGCTGCGGCATGGAGATTGAGACGATGATGGAGGGTGCCCACACATTGATTGTGACTGCAGTTTTTTAAGACTGAATGAGCAGCACGGTTCCTGGACTGGACTTTTTACGAGTAGTGCTGTGGTGTTGGTCGTTGCTGGAAGAGGAGAAAACTAGCCTGTGCAGTGCTGAGTGTTGAGTGTGAAAGACAGAGAGATAGGGGGTCAAGTCATTTATTTAATTTTATTTATTTAACTTTTGTTTACCAGGTAAAAGCAATGAACCAAAGGCCTGTTTTCATGCTTGACCCTGAACCATAAAAATATAGTCATGATGTTATATACAATGGCCCAGATATTCAGACTGCACCAGGCTGTGGCGCAAGCCTGGGCGCAGCGCAACATGGCTGCGCAGGGGCATTGACTGGGCGATATTCAACAGAGCTGCGCCATGGCACAGCATCGTTGAATATCGCACTCTGGCCACCCGCAGAATGCATGGCGCAGTGGCACTGTGCCAGCTCAATTGGCCAGAGTGGAGCAGGGGGATGCACTAGTGCAACTTCCCTTGCGCTATGCGCAACAACCGCGATATTCAAAAGTGCACATGCAAATGGGGCCATAACATATGCAAGGCACAAATGGGGCCATTTGCATGTCATTATGTGGTCCAAAGGTAATTCCTAAAATTTATTGGAGGGTGATGAAGAGAACCTGATTCCATTCATAATTGTCTCAGAATGGGGAGTTGGGCCAAGAACCAAGCATTTTCATTTCCCTTTGTTTAGGAGAGAATTTGATATTTTTGAATAGTTCTTAATTGCCTGAAGAAGTAAGGGGATGTCTGTGTAATCCTTCATAAAAACAATGACATCATCTGCATAAGCTTGGGCAAGTAAAAGATCTCCAGAAGTGAGTCCTTTGATGCATTGCCACTGAGTATTTTCATGAATGGTCCTTAGTTAGGGGTCTAGTGTAAAGATGTAAAGTAAGGGGCTAAGGGGGCACCCTTGTCAAACTCCAGTCATGATTTTTATATGTTTGTTTATTTTTTGATTAATCACTGGGTCAACTAAGACTGAAGAATAAAGGAGTTTTATCCATTTGATGAATTCTTGTGGAATTCTATATGATCACAAAGCAGCAAATAAAAATGGGTGGTAAACCCAGTCGAACATTTTACATTGCTCTAGGGAGAGGATGCAGTCCCTTTTCTGATGAGAACTGGTGAATTCAATGAGATCTCTTATAATCATAAGATGGTATTGTATCTTCCTGTCAGGGAGCCCACATTATTGAGAAGGGTGTACTAGAGTCCCTGCTACCTTTTTAAGTCTATTATTTGGAATTTGGGTGAGCATTTTATAGTCGGAGTTTGAAATAGATATAGGTCTCCAATTCTGGATGCAGGTTCTATCTCCAGTTTTAAACAGAAATATTATGAGCCCTGAAATAAACTGGGGGTGTATGGTTTTATTGAAAATGAAATAAGAAAAAACCCTATTTAAGCAGTCCACCAATAAGGAGGGGAAAGCTTTATAAAGCTCATATGATAAACCATCAGGCCCAGGGGAAGCTCCTAATTTGAGGGATTTTATTGTTAGTATTATTTCTGGAACTGTGATAGGGGTTGCCAGTTCTAAAGATCCAATGGTGTCATGGGGTATATTGATACCTGCAAAACAGTTATCTAAATCCTCCTCCGAGGGAACTTCACTCAAATTATGTGAGTGCAAATGCTCCAGAATTGTTTTATACATCCCATTTTCTGTGTCAATCAACTTCCCTTCATTGTCTTTTAGCATGTTCAGGGACATGTTCTTATTCCTGTTTTTAAAGCACTCAAATGTGGCTCCTATTTGAGTTTTTTGGGTACCATATTGCATTTCAGCTGTCAAGGTTTTAGCTCTGTCATATTGAAAAGCTTTCATGTAAGATTTTATTTTTTTCAATTTGAGGACTATAGTTATGTTTGGAGCAAGATGATAGAGAGAATAGGTATTGTAACTGACTGCACATTTTTAGATACTTTAGTAATTTATCTCTCTCTAGGTTTCTTCCATAATTCTGCAACCAGATTTTTAGGTCCTCCTTGGTGTCAAGCCACCAGCCATGAAGTCTTCATATAAAAAATGTACCGAAATTCTTGCTTTCAAGAGCTGAGAAATTCCTTTTTGAACTTCAATATCCTGTAAGATGGATAAATTCCATTTCCATCTTTTATGGTGGGTACTGTTCTTAGGTTGCTGGGAAAAGGTGATTTTTAAAAGGAGGTGGTCTGAAAATTCTATGGGGTAAGTCTCCAAGACAGGGATAGGCAAGTTTTTGGAAATAAAAAAGTGGTCTATATAGGTAGTATATTTCCCACTATGGTACGTAAATTGGGGTCCCTTTTTTGATTTTTTCTGCAATTCCATAATTCTGCTATGTGTACTAGATTGTTCAAGGCATTAGAATCACAGTATGATTTTTTTCTTTCTAGATTTAAGCCTGATTTTGGCATATCACAGTTAAACTCTCCTCCCAGAATTACATGTAAATTGGTGGCAAGATAAGGCTGAATAAGGTGAACTAAAGCTACTCTTTCAGATTTGATCTGAGGCCCATAAATGTTTATAAAGTGGTGGGAAGTGTTTTCCTAGCTGCCATCAATAATTAATAATCTACCAGGGCCACATCAATTATTTTTTTAAGAGAAAAGAATTAAACAATAACCTAGGCCATCGGCTTTTTCTAAGCCGAAAGACCAGTAGGAGGGTCCCCATAGCCATTCTGTAGAAAAAAGATGTGCCTGCTCCACAGCATACATCCAGGATTCCTGGGTAAAACACATATCTAGATTAGATTCATGCAAATGTTGAAATAATGCTTGCCATTTTGTACTGTTAATAAGACTACACACATTCAAAGTTCTTATTGTCAGTTTTGCATGAGACATGGATTACTGAAGGAGGAATTCGAAGAATTGTTTTCTCCTTTTTTTTTCTTTTATAGTCTGATGTTTCAGGTTAGGTTTGAGGTGGTCCTGAGTTATCAGTATCACTCTGCTCCATGTCAGTGTCACCCCAAGTAGTGCCTAAAGCAGTATAGGGATTCAACATTTCAATTGGAAATTCTTCTGGTGCTTTGGAGGGGTAGTTTAGAGTTCCTCGTAACTCTTCTCCTATGGGTTGGAGCTGGCATCTAAGTCTTAGTTGTGGCAGTTGCATTTTCCGTAACTCTCTCGGGGGCTCTTGGTAACAGACTGGGATAAGTAACTCACTGGGGCCTGATTGTAGTCACAGGGGGTTCAGAAACTATATCCTCCTGATAATCAGCTTTCTTCCTTCTCTCTCGAGGTGGGGTTGGGGGGGGCTGGCTCATGATTTTCTCTAGAGGCTTCATCTTGAGCTTTTTGAATTAAAATCTCAGGGTTAGTCACTGAGGCCTTGTTCCTGGCTGCCCATGGGCACTCAGAAAAGACATGGTCAGTTTCCTCACATAGGTCATATTTTGTCAAGTTGGCACATTGGAGGCCAATGTGACCTATCTCCCCACAGTTGTCACACATAGGTTTGTCACATACACTCAAAAGGTGGGTTTTACCCCACACTTATAGCATGTTCATGGCTGTCCTGCATAGAAACAGACCCCCCTGTCTCTACCTAACAGAAAGGAGTTGGGGATGTGCTCTATTCCACTATCAGATTGTCATAGCTTCACCTTGTACTTCCATTCTCTAGTCCAGAATAGCTCTGAATTTAGGATGGCTTCAGGAGGACTAAGCACGTCACACTTCTGATTTAACCAATAGGTTATGTCCTCCACATGGACTCCCTCATTCCTAAACATAATTGTGACATGTTTAATCAGAGGTTTAGTTAGTGGGATCACAAGGAAGGGAGTCCATGGGGGGGGGGAGAATTTCACCTGACTATACCGTTGCCCGAAGGTTTCAAGGGCATATGAGGGACGGAAGCTAAAATCAAAATTGTCCACTTCTGATATATTAATAAAGGCAAATACATCTCTGGGAGAAAATTGTAATGAATCTTTAAGTAATTTTCTCCCTACATAAAACCTGTCAGGTCTATTCTCTATGCTTCCCTTGTATCTTATCCTTACGGCATTTAGTCTAGGTGTAGGTTTTTTTTTTAGTATGGAAAAAAGTTCAGACAATAAAGGTTTATGAGGCTGGTCTTCCCCAATGGGAGTTTGTTCAATCTGTGAAGAATTCTTGCCAGTGGGATGCCCCCTTCCAATATTTATTGTCGATGGTGGTGGATTAGTTTCAGTTTGTTGTTCAGTTTGTTTTTGGTGAAGGCCTTCAGTTTGAGGTTGTATGTCTAGACATGGAAGACCCAAGTTTGAAGGGGGGGGGGGTTCTTTTGTTCCATCAAAATATTTGTGCAGTTCTCCTGTTATGCTGTATTCTGAGGGACTGGAATCCATGCTGGGGAAAATTGGGTGATGGGATCTTTGTCCCATTCAGGATCTGATAACCAAGTGCCATCTGAGAACTGTTTCCAGCCAGCTTCTTTTAAGGCCTTTGCAGGAGACCATTGTGCAAAGGGGTCTTCAGTTTGTGGTTGTATTGAGAGAGCTGTTAGAATTGCTGAGGCAGCTGACTGTACCATTGGTTTAACTGGGGAATCATATGTCATCACTGCACACATTTGCCATCTTAGGGAGGTTACATTTGTAAGAGTTAGGGCAACACGTTTATTTTTTAGTTCATCTTTTGTTTTGCAGCTTTTTGGCAAACTCCTTTAGCTGAAAAGGAAAAGACTGTGGCACCCGTTTGGCTACCAGCACTCTTTTGGTACACAATAGCAGTCTTTACTTTTTGTTTTGGTGGTTGGTCCATAACTGTGCTTTGACTTGGCAGTATAGATGGATCCTCATTACAATAATTAGTGTGCATACCTTTGAGAGAAACTCCCAATATCGTTAGGAACTTGTTCTGGTCTAATTTTTTGTAGAATACTGTTCTTGCTCTCATACCCCAGTTCAAAATCATTTTTCCTTTCCCGCGGCTCTCGACACCCACTACTAGTAGTGGTTTCACTGCCAGCCGCATCTACAGATTTATTACAGAATGGAAAGTTTACCTGGGGGGAGCTTGTTCTCTGTTCTGGGCATCGGCTTATAGCTTTGAATTTCCTGCATCACAGGAGCTTACAGCTGTGCTGACAGTGCTGCTGCTCTTACTGACAGGAGCAGTTCTAATTTATAGAAGCAGCAAGTCTCTTTGAATCTGACCTTTTCTGTCATTTAATTTCGGTTCTTCATCTCTGAGTGCCTGAATTTTGTCCATTTGAGGATTAACATCTGATGATACAGTTTTCACCTGTATATCCATAGATTTTGTTAAGTCCTCGGTAGAAACAAAATTTTCAGCTGGTTCTTCATCCATTTCGATGGGTTCTGAAATAATAGGTTCAACAAGATTCTGAGCCTCTTGCAAAGGGAAAATAGTGGAGGAGGCCCTCTTCACTGTCTCAGACACATCCACCACCTCCAGCAGCTCCTGTCTAGTGGCCATCTTGGAAGACTTGCTCACAGGAAGCAAGGCCCCCTGCAGGCAGAGTAGGGGATTTTTTTTATTTAAAAACAAAAACAAAACATTACAAGAAAAAATACTCTTTACATACTGTAGATATCTAGGACATATAACTATATGTATTTATACCATCCATATATCTGTTTCTATGTTTAACCTATACCATTTACATGTTTCCACAGATCTTTAGCTCTTTTTTCCCCTTACAGAATACAATCATTTTGATATGATTTGTCTAGTTCCATTTGTATTTTAAATAACAAGTCATTTTGTTGCACTTCATTATTCTGTAAGAACCTTTGGCACCTAACTTGCCATGTACTCCATTTTATAATAGCCAGGATCACATATACTGTCCCCCTGTTTATATTATCCCAATATTTTGTTAGCTGCCCATATATTAAAATGTCATATATGACTTTTGCAAAGATTTCCATATCCCAGAATTTTGCTAGATTTCCCCCAAAGGATTTTATATAGATACATTCAAAAAACAGATGTTTCATACTTTCTTCCACCATCCCACAAGAAGTTTCCATACATATTCTCTCTTCTCACTTTTTATGTTTTTGGTTACCTTTGACATTAAGTTTTTCATGGCTGCATAACCAAACTATCTCCTACATTTTCTTAGGAATCCTTTTTTCCAAAGTCATTTCTAATATTCTATCTATTTGTACATTTTCATTTACATTAAAAACAGGTTCCTCATAATAATTTCTTTCTCCTATTTCCTTATAAATCAATTTCCTATATTTTTGTCTTAGAGACTCTGGGTGGGATATTCAGAACTGCACCAGAGACATGCGCAGTAGCGGCGCAGCACAAGTACACTGCGCCATGGTGCACTGAACACGATATTCAAAGCCTGCGCTTGATGGCAAGTTCCAGTGTGACATGGCTGAATATCGCAGGGATGCGCCATAGTGCAACCAGGGCTGCACCAGGGAGCAAATACACATGCACTGTAGTGCAACCAGGGCAGTGCCAGGGAGAAAACCAACATGTGCCATAGTGCAGCCAGGGCTGCGCAAGGGGCAGAGGCGCATGCACCAGGACACAGGACAACAGAAACAGCAAGGAGCATGCCACCAGGGTGTAATACACCACCACCAGGGTGCAGAGGATGCCAGAAGGGAGGCATGACAGGCACAGGGCAGCAGGCCCCCGACCATGTGCACCACAGTGGTGCATGGAGGCATGGTGACACCAATGTCCACTGGCAAACAGCCACCAGCAACACCCACAGGAAGCACGGGACACACCACCTGGACCACAGCTGGTAACACACATGCCAACAGCACACAACGCACATGCCACACAACAGGAACAGAGAGCACACGGCACAATCCCCAGTCAACCCCGGACGTACCACTTGGCCACCATGCACACCACTGCAGCATGGCTCCACACACCAGCTGCAAAGCAGACACAGACACAGATGGCTAACCATAAAAATATATAATAAAGCCAGTCAGAATACAACTATATACAGTAAAAGGAACAACAGGTACAGGGAGCAAGGAATGGGGAGGCAACAAACAAACCAGGAGGCCAGGGAAGGGAGGCAGGGGAACAGGGGTAATGGCTGTACAAGGGTACAAGGGAGGGAAAGGGGGAGACAGGGAAGGGAAGCAGGTGTAGACCATCGGGCCCTGTGGTTGTCCACACCCCACTGGTGCCTGACACCGACATCGTCACTGTGGCCTGCACAGGGCCATGAATCAGATGTGCCACCTGAAGCATGGCAGTGGACACTTGCAAGATCCTCCTCAGGAGCCTGGTGTGGACATCAGGGCGATAGACATCTAGGACAAAGGAGGGGACATGGTATGAATGCAAGTCCATACGACTGTAGCCCACCCACCATGAGCAGTGGACAGTGGTGACATGAGCCCCTAAGATGGCATGCAGCCTCCCGCAGTGTGTTCGCCCACATGAGCCACCAACCCGACTATCCACAGTGATGCAGGGCACTGCACACCAACACCACCCATGTGCCGCACACCACAACCATGGCAGCCAGGCGACAGGGTTAAGCGGCGGAATGGCAGTGGCACAGCTGGAATCTGGGTGCACCCACAGTCCACCTGCATCAGCCACATGCATGTGCGATAGCCACGGCATGGTGCAATGGACATTGCTGGCGGTGCACAGCTGGAATGGCCATGTGCACAGGGGGCTGTGGCCCATCCCCACCCTGCATAACATCATACCCTGAAAGAGTGCCTACCTGCTTGCTGTGGCACACCCTGCACCTGTCCAGTGGCACCACCCCTGTGGCTTGCATCCCACACCTGTGTCCCTGCGTCAGCCTGCCCTCACTCACCTGCAGCACCAGCCAGCCATGCACGTTGTCTATCTTCAGGGCCTAGTAGGGAGACAATGAGAATGACACATCAGTACCTGGCAACACCACATGCCCCCTCCCACAGCACAGCAAGCCCCCTGGCCCCAAGCAGTGGCAGTGCGGTGGCACAGCGTACCCACGGTGCACTGCCATGGCCAACAGAATGAGCATCCACAGCCCCCCCGCAGCATGGTGTGACAGCCTGCTGTCCTCCACAGAACATTGGAATGGCACAGACATAGGCATAGTGCACTTACCTGGATGTGGCACGGTGCCCCTCTGGATGCATGCCAGTAGTGACCGGAGCCTCTCAGGGTCCCTCCTCTGCAGGTAACCGTAGTGGTGGTGGCACTGATCATCACTGTGCTGCACCCCAGTGGCTTCCTGAAGCCCCTCAGCCACCTCCTGCCACACCTCCATACGTGGCTGATCCAAGGGCACCTAGTCATACAAACTGCCCGCATGTGGCTCCACAAGGGCCACATCATTAATCAATTCTTCTTGGGACCAGTTGGGAGCCCTAGCAGTACTGCATTACAGCATGGTCATTCCTGCAGTTGCACAACCAAAACGGCACCCTGTAGTGCATGATCCACATGTGCTGTGAGTGCGCAACCTGCTTTGGTGATGCGCTGCCATCCCCAATCATGCACCCATGGTGCTGCAGGATACAGCTGGTGCAGCACTGGTACATGCCGCAGGGCACCCGGAGGGTCAAAGGGCACTCGTGGGGTCAAGGGTCGGCATGCGCACCATGTGCGACAGTGTGATTGACCACACAGTGCATGGTGCACAATAGGGACATGTGGACCCCACGGGCCATGGGCCAATCGTGCATGGGTGCCATAGGGCATATAGTGCATGAGCGTCACATGCCCAATAGTGGCAGAGCGCTGTACCGCGTGTGGCGCAGTGTGCATAGGATGCACCACTGATGTACACGATGGCACTGCGTGCATGCGCACTGCCGGTCCTACTGTGCACATCATACTGTTGCACCATGGCTTGTGCATGCGCAACACCAATGCACCATGCGCAATTTCATGATATTCAGCCGGCATATGCAGATTAGCTATTCAGCATATCGACAGCACATCAGAGGCATTTCCATCTCATTACAGTTGTGCATCCCCTCATTTGCATGTGATGTGCTATAAATGTGCCACGGGAATGCACAGTCACTAGAGTGGTATTACATCCTTCAGAGGTAAGCCACCAGGCCGTGGGCCTATCAGGACAGTGGAATGGGAGGGCAGTGTGGGTTGCAGTCATCACTGACCACACGTCCATACCCACAGGACTAAGCATGATGGAACATGAGGAGGTTGAGGAGCGTGGGCCTGCGCGGAAGCGCAGACCCAACTTCACAAGTGCAGAGAGCGATGCCCTATTCGATGCCTACCTGGACCAAGAGCCTCTCCTGAGTGGCTCAACAGGCACCCCACAAGCCCAGGCAACAGCATGGGAGGGTGTGGCCAGGGCCATGAACCAGCAGGGCATCCACCAAAGGACAGCACAGGAGTGCAAGAAGAAGGTAGGCACCAACCAGAGGAGGATCAAGGAGAAGATGGCTGCCATCCGGGCTGCACATGCTGCCACGGGTGGTGGACAGCCTGACGTGCCATAGCTGTCACCTCAGGAGGAGTTGGTGGTGGTGTCCATGCGGCGCAGTGCCATCTAGAGGGTGCCCGGCGGCAGGTTCCAGATGAGGGGCAGCCCATCACTGCATGGTGGGTATGGTAGCACCTCAGGAAGGGGGGCAGGGGTGTGTGCCAGTGCCACTAATGTGACTGTGTTCCCTTTCAGCTCTGGAGCGCCTGCATGTAGCGACGGAGGTGGGGGTGTCCACCATGGTGGTGGTCCTGGGCCTGGAGAACCATCCGTCCACCTCCACCGGTGTCCAGGGTCCAGACAGCAGTCAGCCCAACCCCACTGTCCATCCAGATGCCTGTGGCGTGGTCGCGGATGAGGACCTGGCTGTGTTTCAGCAGAACACCAGCCATGGCATCCAGTATGCCGAGACACAGATCTGGCCGTGGTCTGGGACCGATGACGACGACGTGGCTAGTATCCTGGATAGTGGTGTTGCCATTCAGGGGGAGGCACCCATACCACACACCCACCATGGCAGCACAGATGGTGCCCTGGCGGTGGTTGACCGCCCACCAGTCACCATACCCGGTGATGCTGTGGGTGCCATTGTTGTGGCGCGGTTTGAAGGGGCTGGTAGTGGTGGTGGTGCAGCTGCACCGGCACCTGTCCATGCACAGAGGCCAGAAGGGTAGCAGTGGTAGCAGGACAAGATCGATGGGGTGCCAGGTGCTGTGGCTGCCATTGGTGCACCACAGAATGATCAGCAGCAAGGGGGCCCCGCTGTGCAGCCCCCACCAGTGGGGGGGCTGTGCTGTGGGGTCAAGCATCACCTGTGGGTTGGTGCAATGCCCATGTCCCCATCGGTGCCGACCCCTTGACTGAGCACACCCGTCTGCTACAGGCCTCCATGGAGCAACAGGTGCTGGTCATGTCAGTGGTGCACGTACTCAGCACAGAACTGCGCCAGTCTGCATGGAGGTGTGATGGGTACTTTGAGCAGCTCCTGGCTGAGACCACACAGATGCGGAAGGACACGACCACAGCCCTGGATTGGCTTACTGCTGCAGTCACATCTGGCCTAGCACCACTGGCCACCCTGGTGCATAGCCATCCACCACAGACCCCATGGAGTGACTTATCCACCCCTCAGTCATGGGGTCATGTGACCCCCTCAGTGTCGATGCTGGGATCCGCTGTGGGCATTCCAGGCATGCCTGGAGCGGGCATGTTTGGGAGCCTGCAGACCCCTGCGAGGGACCGGTCACATTCCCGCAGTGACACACCCGAGGGACCATCAGAGACACCTCCTGTGGCCGTCGCACAGCCTGTATCTGCTGGGCGGTCTCTATGGGGCTGTCCATGTGTCCACAGTGGCCGTGCAACCACGCAGCAGTCCTGAGCCTCCATCCTCCCTGTCCGTTGTCTGCCGCTGCCCTGTGTGCACATTAGTGTGGCGTGTGCGTGTGCATTCCAAAGACATGTCATCCATGGTCGGTGCTGCACACAGGCCTTATGCACACCAACCCGGCCGCTGGCCACTGTGGCATGTGCATGATTATGCCAACACAACACCGGCCGCTACTATGCACTGATGTTCAGCATCTGACACATGCCCATTGGCAGCCTCTGGGTGTGCACATGTGGGTGCCAGTGTGCATGTGGATGTGTGTGCGGGGGTGTGTGGGTGGGGTTTACAGTGCTGTACAGGATGCTTCCATGGGGTCCAGTCCCATTGCTGTCCACGCTACCCACCAGCCGTGTCTGTCATGGGGCCCGGCCTTGTATGCCTGATTACTGTGCCATGGTCCCTGAGACATGCATGTGGTCATGTTCACCTACCTGCGTGCACCATAGTGCTCCTCTGCAATTGTGTCCCAGTGCTGCTGGGCCATCCTGTTAAGCCGGGGTTCCCTTCACCTGGTGGGGGCTGCCCACCACCGCCTGGCCCCACGTCCATGTCATCTCCACTGCTGTTCCCCTCTTCAACCTCGACAGCTATTCCATGGTCGGTGGCCATGCTGTGTAGCATACAGCAGGCTAGAAATTGGCTGCAGGCCTTTGAGGGGCTGTACTGTAGGGCACTGCTAGACCTGTCCAGGCAATGGATCCGGGCCTTCAGCAGCCCAAACACATGCTCGATGATGTTCTGTGTGCTGGTGTGTGCCTCATTGTATTCCTCCTGCGCTGGGATTGACGGGCGCTGGTATGCAGTGTGCAGCCAGGGCTGGAGTGGGTATCAGCTGTCACCTGTGTGTTGACATGTGTGGTTAACATGGTGGTCTGTGTAGCTGCACCCCCATGCCTTCCCAGCCACACCCTCTGATGCCCCTGGCCTGGCATCACCCACACCCTACCTTGTTGTGCCAGGCTGCCTATTCCAACTGCATACTCACCTACTAGGTGGCCAGTGGGGATGTCCCCACTCTGTAACCTGTGGCACAGTGCTGACTGGTGCCAGATGAAGGCATCATGTGTTCCACCAGGGTGAGTGGCACAGACATTGATTATGCGCCCCCTGGCATTGCACACCACCTGGCAGTTGACGATGAGGTAGCCCTTCCTGTTGATGTAGACTACCCCCTCCTGCCCAGGTGGTGTGTGGATGCCTATGTGGGTGCAGTCAATGGCCCCTAGCATGCCAGGCATACATGCCGCCCTATGGAACTCCTGCATGTTCACTGTACGCTCTGCCTGTGTGCTGGGGAAATGGATGACTTCTGCAGCATGTGGCAGCAGTGCATTGAGGAATTGTGTGAGGAGCTGTGATGCGGCCAACTGGGTTATGCCTGTGGTGTCCCCTGTTGGTCTCTGGAAAGTACCCATGGTGAGCAAGCACATGACAGCTGTGACCTTGGTCTCCACCGACAGGGCGTGGCTCCGTCTTGTGGGTGCCTGCATCTCATCACTGCACAGGTCACAGAGCTGCCTCAGGATTGCCCAGTTCAGGTGGTACCAGCCCATGATCTCTGTGTAACTGTACTATTCAAAGGTGGAATGGGCATGGTACCACCTGTTCTGGGCATACCGCTGATGGGCCCTTCCATGGCCGCGCTGCTCTGCCTCCTGTCTCCTCACACCCCTCATTACTGCCTCCATCTGGAAGATGGCACTGGCCATGGCCTGGGCTGTCCTGTCCCCCTGGGTGGCTGTCTCCCCAGGCCCCCTGGCTGTGTGCTGCTGCGTGTGCCCCTGCACTGGGCATGCACCTGTGTTCGGGGTTCTCAGCTGGTGGCCTGTTGGCTGTGGCCTCCGCCTCCCACCCGTCCGGTCACTTTCACTGCCACTCCTCAGCCTGGTGTCACAGACTCATGCTGCTGTGGTTGCCCCCGTACCTGTCTCATGCACACACACACACACACACATGCAGGCTCATTCAGTGTCACACGCCCAGTCCCACACTCTGTTGCACTTACCACCTGCCTCTGTCTCTGTCTTGCACCCCTCCTGCTGTCCTGCCTGCCCACTCAATCTCCCTCTCTCCTGCTCCTCTGTGGCGCATGCCTTCATCCCTTGCTTGCTCCCTCTTTTTATGGGCTCAAGTTTGCTCCGCGCATATCCCTGTTGCTCCGCGCTTGCGCCCTTACCCCTTTGCTGTTGAATATCGCACTGCATCCTTATTCATAGCCTACGCCCCTGCACTTGCGATACATTCATTATGGTTGCGCACTGGCACACTGCGATTTGCATAGCGCATTGGCTCCCACTAAATATCGCTCTTTGGTGCATTTCTGCACTTGCGCAGGCACATCTCAGTTGTGCCATGTGCAACCGCTTTGAATATCCCACCCTCTATGTTTAGTCCCCAGTGTACTATATATTTTCTACAGATTTCTATGTAGTCCGGTAACACAGCTTTTTGTTTTATATTCCGTTTTTCCAATGTTTTCAAAAAAAAAATCTTGCTTCCATCTATTTGCAAATAAACTCCAAAGTGTTTCTTTTTTAACTAGTATCGGAACAATGTTTGCGTATAAAAATATACTAAAAAAGAAGACAACAGGTTGCAACATATTCAGACCACCTTCTTTAATTGGTCTGTATGTGTGTGCTTGTTTAATTGGGTTTAACCTAGTACCCCATAAAAGTTGAAAAAAAAAGACCTAAAAGCTTTGTTTGCGACATCATAGGTAGTGGAAAAATATAAGAAATATGCAAAAAGATAGGTACTACAAAGGTTTTTGAAAGGTAAATCCTTTTTTCTTTTATCATGTCCCAATCTTTCCATTTTGTCACTTTCTCTTGCGCTATTTGTATTTTCTCTTTCCAGGTTTTATATTCGCAGACTTATCTCCAAATATCACTCCTAGTATTTTTCTTTCTCCCTGAACTAACTCTAATTCACCTTCCTGACCTCTATTTACCTTCCCCAAAGGAAACACCTTACTTTTCCCTCTGTTTACTCCTATACCTGTATAGTCATTAAAGTTTTGGATTAATTTAAGCATATGTTCTCCTGATTGTTGATCCTTAACTGTTATGCAGTCATCTGCATATGCACAGGTTTTTGGGAGTTTTTCCCCTTGCCAAATAATATTTTTAATTTGTTTTTCTTCTTCAATAGCTCTTAGAACAGGATCCAGACATAGGCCCCGATTCTAGAAAAGTTACGACTGGCATAACAACACTTGCACCAAGCAGAATGGTGCAAGTAGCAACTTAAACCAGCAGCTGCGACTTGCACGATTCTACAAAGTAGCCTGCGACATGTCACAGGCCACTTGCGCTGAACAGCTGTTACACCAGCAGTTGCAACATACACCCTCTGTGACATGGTGTTAGGGAGTTTACAGCAGCAGTTGCACCCCATTCCAGAAGAGCAGCAATAAAGACCCCAATGTTGGGATTCTACAAGAACCCTTGGAGGAGAACTGGCAATGTAAGTTACACCTGCATTTAGCTGGTGTAACTTACATATGTCCTCCGAGGGTCCTGTAGAACCCAGCCCATGTGCCTTCCCCCATGTCCAGATCACCGCCATTGGTGCCCCAATGGGCATCGCATACATTCCCCGCCCCATCCCTCATACTGTACTTGCCCTCAATACCCCTATACAGTAGTTCTGAGGGCTGCCGCACCAACTGCCCCGACTCCTGTGTAATGAATGCCCACAGGGCTGCCCACACCCCAGCCCACTGAATCCCCCATTGTAAAATGCTCCACAGGGCGGCGCTGTCATCCCCCACCCATGCCCTGACCCCAAGACACTGGCCGCATAAGCAGCAAATACCCTGACAAGCCCTGGTTTGCAATGCCAAAGGGTGATCACCAGTCTCTAATGGGAGAGAGATTGCAAGTATTTCAGGATCTTCTGACTAAGATAAGGAACTGGATTTATATACTTAGACTGGTAACAGTTCAGCATTTGGTGCCAATTTAAACATCTTTCTTGCAGACTGTTCTCTTGCCACCACACCATGTGTGGGATTTGGTATCATTGGCCCTGGTAGTCTAGTGGCCCCACCCCCGCACCCAGCCATGCCAGCCCACCCAGCACCCCCCACCCATCCCCAGCCAGCGACTGGCACAGCCCACCTCTCACCTTCACGGCCAGCCACTGACTGAGTTCTGTAGGAGCGCTTACTGGAAAGATATGCTCAGAAATTAATTTCTGAGCATGTCTTTACAGTAGCACTCCTACAGAGCCAAGTCATCACTTTTCTGCCTTTCAGCATGGGCTACCTCTGTATCACTGTCCTCCATGATTCTTTGTTCTAATTCTTTTATTAGTAGCCTTTTATTATTTTTCAAAACTTTTCCTCTTTTTCTATTTCTTTTAATGGTAAAACCTTTTTGACTCACAGTTTGTTTTTTCCTTTCATTCTCCAGAGGTCTCTGCTGGCAAAACAATCTGCTGTTCACTTTCTTTTTGGTTCACAGATTGCATTCCTTGCCCTCGTTCTTTTTCTTTTCCGGTTTCCTCCTCCTTCTCCTCCTCCTATTTCTCTGTGGTCTTCTTCAGTATTGAGGCAGAGGAGGAGGCCATCTCCCCTGCCACATCAGCACTTCCTCCTCCTCCTGCATCTGGCTCCAAAATGGGTCCCTCCATCTCATCCACAGGAAGTGACAGCACTCCTGCAGGTAGAGTAGGGGAATTATTTATTGAAAAAACAAACATCACAAAAAGAAAACAGATGAGTGACAAAGCAGAAATGAAAATCACATGAAAAGCAAATTATACAATCCTATATAAATAACAAAAGTTTGATAACAAGGGAAAAAAATAAAAGAAACATCTCAACTAACATCCCCAAAAGAAACCCAAGGTACATTCCTCCATAATACATTATAAAGTCTAGAATCCATAATCGCTTGTTCCTTCTGTTTATAATGCAAAATAACAGTTTCAAGTTGTTTAATCAGAGTACTCACAGGTGTATCAGTATGATGCAGAGAAAATTTACATCTAGCTTGCCAGAAGTAGTACTTAATAAATGCAAAAATCACAGTCAAAGTACTAGAATTATATCTGGGAACTAGACCTGTATAATCCCCTCAAATTAAAATACCATAAATTACATGCTGTACCGGTCTCCACTGCCATCTAGTGGCTAAAGAGATCCAAAATTCCATAGCATAAGCACAGGAAAAAAAGAAATGATTCATAGTCTCCTCTTGTCCAACACATTGTGTTCAAAGACATTGCCTTTCCAACAAAGGTTTATGCTTCAAATTGCCACGTACACCTAATTTGCCATGGCAGCAAAGCCATTGAACATCCCACAGATAAATAGGGAGGCATTTGTCAAAAGTTGTAATGCAAAACATAATTTAGAAGGGACACATTGAGGAAAATCTACCTGAGTTGCAAAATTTCGGGTCATAATATCAGAATAAAGAGCTTTTGATGTTAAGGTTTGAACATGTAGCTTAGTGACCCCCCACAGGCTGGGCTTCCCAATTGCTGGTCTAGCAAAATCTGGGACAAAAAGGGAAGCAGTAATCCTTGGAAGCTGAGAAGCCCATCTTCGAAAAAAAAGGTTAAACAAAACTAAAGTCCAATTCTCCTAGGGGCACTCAACACAATCAGTCTTAAATCCAAAATTTGATTTAAAAAAGAAAGAAAGATAAAACACTACTGGGTTAATCATGCTAAGGCCTCCATGCTGAATTTTCAAATATGTAAATGCCCTTTTAACAGGGTTTAATTGACTATCCCACAGCATCTGAAAGAAAACACTCAAAAATCTAGTCTCAAGTTGAAAAGGGACTGGAAACATGGAGCTAATATAGAGAAAATGGGGTAATAAATATTTCTTAATAATCATAATACATTTCTTTTCAGATAGAGACCGATTCTTCCACCTTTGCTTCTCCCTGTTTAAGTTTTTCCTCCCAATTGAGAAAGGCTAAATCCCCAGAACCAAAAAAGGACCCCTAACACTTTAATGGGTGTGTCAGAATCTGTATGGGTCCAATAACAATAGAAAAATAACCCTGACCAATAGAAACCCCAAAACTTTTATGAAAATTCACAGTGGTTCCTGCAACTGCTGCATAATCAGAAAAAACTTGTAAAGGCTTCTCAGCCGACTTTTGATCCCAGACAATAAGACAGATGTCATCAGCATACACTGCTAATTTCTGGGATGCTAGAGAGAAAGCAGGTGTAAGCCCATAAATTCTATTATTATGAATAATGGATCGAACAACTGGATCCAACACAAAAGTATATAATAAAGGACTTAGCGGACACCCTTGTCAGATACCTCTTAAAAAAAGGTATGCTACCACCCATAAGTCCATTGATTAAAGGAAAAATTACTGCATCTTTATATAAATACTGCAACCAAGACCTAAATTTGCTAGGAATACCATACATCAGCAATGTTTTATGCAAAAATCCCTGACAGACTCTGTCAAAAGCCTTCTCCTGATCCAAAGCTATGAGATACCCACTTAGCTTATGTTGTCTACCAAACTCACAAATATTTCTAAGAAAGAGCAAATTTTGTTGTATGTTCCTACAAGGAACAGAACAGGTCTAGACAGGACAAATGACCTGTTCTGCAACAAACTGTAATCTATGACACAAAATGGTAGCCAAGATTTTGTAGTCTACATTTAGAAGACTAATAGGCCTCCAATTTCCAAAATCCTGTTTTGAACCCTTATTTTTATACAAAAATATAAGTAGCACCTCAGAAAAGGGTGGAGGAAAAGCCCCAGACCCCAGGATCTCATTATAAAGGTGCCACAAAATTTCACTAACCTCATCCGAAAAACACGTATAAAATTCATTTGTTAACCCATCTGTGCCTGGTGAAATCCCAGTTTTAAGGTGCAAAATAACATCCTTAACTTCAGCTAAAGAGATGGGTTTCTCCAAATCACGAATTTGTGCCTCTGAGACTACTGGCACTGGGAAAGAAACAAAATCTTCCCACTGTTTTTTTGCAAAAAAAGGGACCCCATGCTGGAACTTTAACTGCTGAGAAACAATGTTCAGCATTTCCACCTCTGAATACCTGACACGGCCATGATCATCCCATAAACCCTACATCAATTTAGTGTCCAAGCGATGTTTACAGGCAGAGAATGGATCCTGAACAATAAGACAGAATCTCATCTCTGCCTGTAAGGATGCTGCCCTATCATATTGATAGTGTTTCATCAAATCCTTCAACCTACAAATTTGATCTTGAAGACTAGGGTCAAACTTATTAGGGAAGGATAACAACCTATAATATTGATTTTGATAATCTAGGTATCTAATATAATTACTGGTACCTACAGTTTTACCAAACCTCATAAAAAATGAACACATTTCTTGTTTAGTGTCCACCCACCAAGTAGCCCAATCCTCGTAAAACTCAGCCACAGATTTTCTAAGACAAAACAAATGTGCCAACTGACTCCTAACCTCGTCCTGATCCAAAAGGGCCGCATTTAACTTCCATCTGTTAGAAACTGAAGGAAAATGAGGAGAGATAGATGAAAGTCCTACCTGACACACTAAAGCCTTATGATCAGAAACTGCACAAAATCGTAAAACACAAGTAGCAGGAATTAAATATCTAGAAAGAAAAAAATAATCAATCCTAGACCTAAAAATATGTCTAGAATATGTATGGCCGGAATCTGAAGATAGGGATCTCTAAGCATCCTTCAATCGAGAAGTACCTAAGATACCCAAAAATGCATGTGTATCACGGTAGACTTTCTGTTGTACATGATCTTTTATCTTCATATCTAGACTGCAGTTAAAATCCCTACCCAAACAATATGTCTCCGGGTGTACAGGTAGGGATGCACCTGATTAAAGAGGTCAATCTGGGCTGACTTCACTTGGGGGGCATAAATATTAATTAATCTAAGTGAAAACCCTTTATAGAAACAATCTAGAATAAGAACCCTCCCTGGAACTAAATCCACCAGTCTTATAACCTGGACCTGCGTAGTACCAAGCAAAATACCCAATCCATCAGCTTGGTCTGAACCAAAGGACCAAAATGAAGGCCCAGCATGCCACCCCTGTTTAGCCAGAGAAACATCTTGTAAAGACATGAGATGAGTCTCTTGAGGAAAATAAATATCTACAGCCAAAGAGGTACAAAATTGGAGACAGGCCCAACATTTCCTGTAGCTTTTAATGCTGCAGGTATTAAGGGAAACCAAATGAAGAGTGGACATCTACAACAAGTCAAGGAGTCCTGTCCTTCTTTCTTTTCTGACCACTCTTTTTTTTTGTAAGTAAAACTTCAGAACTCCCTTCTTCTTCACATTCCATTTCCCCTGAAACTGAGGAAACATCAGACTCTGATCCACCTTCAGGGTCTTGTAGAACAGAGAAGACATTTTGAGTGGGAAGGTCTGTAGAGTGTTGATGCTTCCTACTAGAAGCTCTAGTAACTCTTTTTGGATGCGGGACCTGAAATTCCCCATCCGAGGGGGGGACATAACCAAAGGAGCAATTATGGAGGTAGAAATAGCAGCTAGAACTGCAGTTACTGGAGTACTAGAATCATCAGACTGGGGGGTAAGTTCAGGAGGGTCAGGGGTGGTAGTACTAGAGTCAGAGGGAGTAGGCCTTGTTTGGGGTGGGGCCTTACTAGAGAATCCAGGCCAAAATTTGTCCTGTGTATGGTTTAATAAATCTTCCTTATTTAAACCACCCTGATCATTTTGTCCAGCCCAGGGGCATTGATGATAGGCATGACCTTTTTCCTGACATAAATTACATTGAAAAACATTCCTACAAGTACTACTATCATGATCAAAATCTCCACAAAGGATACACTTCACTTTGTCACAAGCGCTACTGAGATGCCTCCTACTCCCACACTTATAATAAGCTTTCAGTTGTCCAGGATAAAAGCAAATCCCCCCATCTTTACCCAAAAAAGAAGCTATTAGGGATATGCTGTACCTCATTATTAATAATACTGAGCTTAACCTTACATTTCCAGATGCCTGTCCAGATTCCCTCATCATCAAAAATGGGTGTAGGGGGCCCTAACACAGAACATTTTTTTTCCAGCCAAAACTGAATATCCCCCACATTTACCCCTTCATTCCTGAACAAGAAGTGAATTGTTTTAAATAAAGGTTTAGTAAGAGGTATAGCCCAAAAAGGAGCCCACAAGGGAGTAACTTTACAATTTTCATATTTAGCCCAAAATTTATCCAGGCCAGAAAACGTTTTAAAATTGACGTCAAAAGTGTCTTCCCCCCTCACATTTATTAAAGCACAAATGTCAGAAGCCAAAAATTGCATTGAGTCCTTCAATAATTGTCGTGCCACATACAGTCTATCAGGATGTTCCTGTAAGCCACCCGCTACCGCAGCCGAACTGCATTACGGTGAGGTGCTTCCTCCAAGACATTTCTTTGAAAAAGAACTGAAAATCTAGGTCCTGGTCCAGCATGATCTCTCCTAGGAGCCTGAGAAGGAGGATCCAGAACAGTACTATGGCCAGAATCATGCAAAATGTTGTCTAAATGATTAACAACTTCCCCAATGTTTATCCCTGGATTAGACATAGAAAGTACTTGCCCTTCAAGAACTGTAGCCCGTGAAACTGTCGGAGGAGTTGAAAAAGAAATCCAATTGTTATCAGGCACCCACTTGCCGTTCAGGCAAACCCAGCCGGCATCCAGAAGAGCTTGCTCCTTAGACCACTGACAGTCAGAAGGAGCCGAGTCAACCAAACGGCACTTCCCGCATACCATCCTCATCCACGTCATCACTCCAAGAAACCTCCACTGTCTTGTCCGCCGACAGCTGAGACCCAGCCACATCACAAGCCAACTCCAAGAGAACCGCAGCGACAGAAGATTTCGAGCTTCCCAAATGAGCAGATATCTCTTCATCTTGAGCAGCAAGTAAGTTTACTTGCTCAACACAAACACCCGATTCAGTAGCAAATGCGGCATCCATATCCCCCGTAAGCATAAAATCCGAGGTCAGGGGAGAAACCTCGGTCCGCTGAGCACATAGCACATCCACCTCCTCCGGTGGGCTGACACCGTCTGCCATCCTGCCTAGGCAGCACAGCACCCCCTACCACAGAGTAGGGAAATTTCCCCATTGTCCTGGCCAAATTTCCCCCATTCACTAAAAAAAAAAATACCACCAACAGCTTAATCTGGTTCAGTTTCAGTTGGTTACCATCTGTATCCCCGGTCACTCTTGAAAAAGGGACTTCTCGTCTCAGTGGGCCTACCGCATCAACAAAATTCAATAAATAAATAAATAAATAAAACAGCATGGAGCAATGTCCACAGACTAAAAGAGAATGTGTGAGGGTGATATCTGGCAGCTTTTTTTCATGGAAATTTCTAATGTAATGTTTTTTTCACGTCCTGCTCAGATGTGATTTTTGAATTGGGGGAAGTGGAGGGGGCTACAGTGATGATATGGGGATCCTGCATTTGTTCAGTATGTCCTTAAGGGAAAGGGATGAGGGAGTTTTTATCTTTCAACCTTGCCTCTGGAATAGGGAGGTGGGAGCACATCTCTCAATGCCTTGACTCTGAAATATGGTACACTGATGCAGAATGAGGAAAAACGTGTAGTGCTGTGATCTGTTTAAAACTGAAGTCTTGACTTTACATCATAGCAATAACTGGCTTGTCTTTTCTTCCACAGAAGGAGCAAGTTATAATTCACCATGATAACCTGCAGGTTATAATGGCAAGCACACAACATCTGCTCCTTCTCCTGCTTTGTGCTGCACCTCAGCACGTACTCACAAAGAAAAACTCCCTTCCGAAAATCCTGTGACAGCTCCATCATGGTGCTAAAATGAACAGGCACAAAACAGCATTTTTTTACAACAAAAACTTACATTTTTTTCAGCATCTCAAACTCTCTCTCTAGTAAAATTTACACACTCAACAACTCCACTACTAACATTCCCTCTTTCTCTCTGATCACCATAGAAATGAACAGGATCCTCACATCACCACAGATATTAGCATATCATCAAGGCAACGGACTGAAAGAATGTGTAGTAATAAGGCTACTCTACATATCGCTGGAACAACAAACTCAATAAAAAAATGTAAAGAAAACTTTGAACAAACTGAAGAAAACAACCAAAACTGGACTATTACAGAGACTTTAATGGATCTTCTATAAAGGTACTAAAATGCCATTACTTAAAAAAAAGTTCACAGTTTAGCCACGTTTTCGACTTCCAAGTTCCCATTTCACTTTCATCTCAAGTAAAGTTTAAAGGGAAAAAAACACATTCTGCATTAAAAAAGACATTTTCATTGAAAAAAAAATCTGTTGTTACTATTACAACTTGTATTTTTCCACTTTTATTATGTTACGGTTCACAAATAAACTTTCAAAATTGCTGTTCAGTAAAAAGTTCCTGGCAAATATCTGTCCCAAAATATTGTTTTCTCTATGTGGTGAAAAAAGACAAGCCAGCAATTACAAATAACAATGTATGGAGGTGAGAGCATAAATGAGAAATTAATGCCCTTGCTCGGTGTAGGATGCATTTATAAACCCTTTGGGCTTCGCCTTCGGGGATTATGTAGCATCCCACACCTCGGGTGGGTATTAATTTCTCATGATGCACTCACCCCCATACAGTGTTGTATATATAACTATGACTTTCTGCTTGAAAGACTGATACAACTCTGTGGGCATCCTATTCTTGACAAATAGGCAATTCTGATGGGTAACTAGAGGATGGTACTGTCCATATAATGTGGGACAGTAGAGATGTATGGAGATGCCTGCAAAGGGGGGAGACAGGGATGAAGGAGGGGGCTGAAGTATTGAAAAAGGGGAAGGCTACAATGTTCAAAAATGGAGGGCAGCATTATCAACCCCTTGACTCAAATATCAGGGTCTGGTATGATTTTAAGATTCAAATCTCTACTTTCCAGTGACAAAAATGCCACATTTAGGAAGGACAAAGAAAATCTGTAATGCAAAATCAGGGACATCCCAGAACATCAGGGATAGTTGAGGTGTATGGAGGGCACATTGTGCACAGGGGAACACAGACATTTAATTTATAAATAAATCACTGTACTTTGTGCACCTTTTCCCTTCTTTTCTTTTACTGGAATATTTTACTTGTCCCTTGCTTTTACTGGGGCCTATTCACAAAGGTGCAGAGTGGGATATGCAACACGCATCTCCAGCGTGTATCCCACTCCACACCTACTAGCCCCCTGGGTGCATTCATGACTGAGGTATGAGCCCCATAGGCACCTGATCCCCCAGCCGAATGTGTAGCTCCATGCCAGGGTTGGGGTTCTGCCAGCACTCTGCACAATTCTCAAAGCAGTGGCGTGCTGTGCATGGCAACTGGCGGCAATGCATCCTCGAGGCAGTCTTAACCCCAAGTGGCTGGTCACATGCCTCCTGGGAAAGCAGACAATTGCTGCGGTAGACACGGTGGGGGGAATCAGCCCACCCAATAGGGATGCCACTGCTGTCAGGGCACAACAAGAGGTGTGGTGCAGTCTGCCAGGGAACCCCTGCTCAACATCGCAGTTGGCACTCTGCTCACCAGCTGATGCCATGGCACCCCATGGGCACAAAGGATCCACTGTGGGTTTGTCAATGCATCCCCTATGTGGATCTCCCCAGGTTGCAGAGCTGCACACCCAGATATGTGCCTTTGGGGCATACATTGGTGAATAGGCCCCATTGTCCACGTACGTTCACCTGTTACTTTCACTATTTGCTAATATCGGTGACTTGGTAAAATCTGCACTGCTGGACCCTGACTGTTAACTGACTGACTGGTATGGTCAGTCAGACCAACCAGACCAAGTGCAGTTTGTGCAGTCTGCCTACACTATTCGGTTCATTTTTTGTTTGTTTGTTTGTTAGCATTTTGATCCATTCATTCTGGCTCGTTCAAATTTCATCTAAGTGAGAAAATGATTGAACTCTAGACCTCCAGACCCAAAATTGGACCTTTTACAGTTTTGGTCCAGTCCAAGTCCAGCAGTTTGGATTTCTCTTATACCCATCACCCTACATGAAATCCAGACCAGCTGCAGCAGATGGACTAAAGTGGAAAAAAACTAGACTGACTGGTCTAGCCAGACCATAGAAGTTGTGCCCAGTCCGGCTGGTCCAGTCAGACCAGTTGGACCATACAAGGTATGCCCAGTCCAGTTTGTCCAGCCAGACAAATCAGTCCAGTTTTCAATTTTAAATAAAAATTGCTGAAGTGAAGCTGGCCCAGTGGCATGGAGGGCTAAGGTGCTGGATATCTTACCTTCCCAGGCTGGCAACCCAGGTTCAGGAATGGACCAGCCTTGCTTGGAGGGGCTGGCTGGGGAAAGGATGATTGATCTTCACAAGGACAGCTTTCCTTCCTTGTGGAAAGGGACACTGAATCCTGCTTCATGACTGCCACCCAGCGGAGACTGGGCAGCAGCACAGCTGGACCAGCAGACATGGGTGACAGACATGATGACACAACCTGCACATGCATCAAGACGCATACAGTTGTGTTATATGCAGTTCCCAGTTGGGAGAAAATGGAGGAAACTGCTCTGGCTCACTCGGTATCCCCCATGGACTCCTCATGACCCCGTGAGGCAAACCACCCATCAAACACGACTGAGTAAGTGGTGGTTAATCCATAAGTCCATGAGAAAGGTCAGTGGATGGGCTGGGAGGATGCTGCTAGGATCAGAGACAGCAGGGGATAATCCTGAATAACAAACCAACCCACCCAGTGGATATTTGGTTTAGCGAGGGTTTTAGCAACTGCTCTCTTCATAGCCATTATTAGCCCCAGTCTTCTATACAGTATCTGCCCCCACTAAACCCACAGCCAGTATTCACAGCCCCCACAGCATGTAATCATTCCCCATTCTCCTGACAGCCATTGTTATTCCCCACTCCTCCCAGACAGTACCAACCTATGCTCTTTCCATAGCCAGTCTCAGACCCTGCAAACTCAACCAGTAATCAGTCCCCCATAGCTATTATTTGTTCCTCATCCTCAAGGGTGTAAAAGCTGTCCATTGCAATCACAGCTTCCACTACCTCACTGCCAATAACTCATCTTCTTCCACCTGCCAGTCATAGATACCATCTAGCGCCACCCCACTCCCCACAGCGTCAACCCCTTACATCATCCCTCCCTCCAGCATCAGCTCCCTTCCCCCAGCATCTGCTTCCCTCCCATCTAACATTAGCCTCCCCCACAGCATCAGTCCTCTTCCCATCTGCATCAGTCACCCCCTCCCTCCCCCAACATCAGCAGGAGGCCCGGCTAATACTTACTGAGGCGAGCTGATTTTGGCAGTCTGAAGGGGAGGAGTAAGGTGCTGATACTGGTTGTGAGGGAGCAGGGGCTTATACTGCTGGTGGGGAGCAAATAGTGTGGCTGTGGGGAACATGCAAATTATAGGAAGGGTTAAGCCTGCAAAATCGGGAATCACAAAATATTTTGGGGGAGACAGCCTTCAAAATAAGGAAATGGAAGACTGAATTTTTCACTGATGTCCACTTGCACATGTCTTTGTGTGTATGTGTGTGTGTGTGGGGGGTATGTTTTTTATTTAATTTTTTCAGTTCTTTTCTTTGGTAACTAGGTAAGGCCCGCGGGGCAAAAGATTATGTACAGGGAACTTAAGTGACTTGCTAAGCGTGACACGGTACACAAGTGGAAGTTGTGGCAATCAAACCCAGGTTTGCTGTATGCAATAAGCTTGTTCACAGCTCATTGTTCTAACTTCTAGGTTTTACTACCACCTTGGGAAGTTGGATTGGGTCTGTGTCATCTCCACCTGCACTCGCTTAGGGTCATATAGTGAAAAATGTGGTTAAGGAACGCAATCTGGGGCTCGAGGGTTGCTACTCTACACACTATCAGCCAATGCCTTTAACTACCCCCAATTTTCTCAGGGTCCCACAGTGATTAAAGTAATTTCAGGATTTAATCTTGTGAATCCAGGTTAACTCCTTTGTGCACAAACAACCTTCTCATTCTCCTTCCCCAACTTATTTTAGGCCACACAATGAGAAAAAATGGTTAGGAGTAGGGCCAATGATTACACTTATTGCCAAAATTACAGTCTAGACCTGAAATGCTATTTTTGCTCTCCTGTCTTCCAAAAATGCTGCACAGTGCTTCACTACAGAGTTGCCATGGAGAAAAATCCACATAGTGGCTATTAGGAAAGTATAAGTATTTATTTTACATAAGTTGGGGATGTAGAAAATTGGGAAGCTTCAACTTGTTTTTCTATGCTCCTACAGTGTCCTACATGGAGCCAGATTGATTTAATAGCTGCTTTGCTGGAGTTCCACAGTACCTCCTGGAAGAAAGCAGACCTCCTCCCAGATTCCACAGAGTGTCATAACACAGAAATACAGGAATATAAATAAAATAAATACAGAGGTGCAGATTTATGTATTGGTGATAGTTGGATGCAATTTTTGGTGTACTGTATTTGTGCTGGTGAGGATTGGTTAGCTCATTGACTCCACAGGAGCTCTCTGAAGTTGCAGCACTTGTCTCCTGTATACTGTTAACAGTGAATCCTGGGCCTTTCTAAGCAAAACTGAGCCATAATCAGCATGCTGCAAACAAATGCTAATAGCACAATATCCATAAGTGCAAGACACAAAGTATGAGTAGCAAACTTGTTCATCACAAAATCACCTTTCCAATGGTGGTATGCAAGTAATAATAGGTAATTTAGTTTTTCTTCCATGCTGGTCGAAACAGCAAAAGAAATATATTTTTTCCACTAAACAATGCACCATAAGCCTTTTTTGTTGGCAAAAAAGTAACATATCAACACCAAATTAAGCATCCATTCATTAGATGTAGTTTTAATAATTTGTTTGTGAAAAAAAAAATATTTTTGTAGTATTAAACATCATTTTTCCCCATTTTAATCAAGGTGCGTTGGTGAGGTGTGAGGGACGAATATGAATCATACACACCATACCATAAACAAATGCATCTAACTACTAAAGTATACACGATACGCCCAACGTATCAGCGGCAAAGTTATTCCGCACAAAATTGCCTTTCCAACAGTGCTATGTAATCAATTGTGCTCAGTTTGGTTTTTGTTTTATACCGGCTGAGACACCCAGACTGTGTGTTTTCTTCAAAGTGCTTAGGTGGTTCTTGATGGACAAAATGTCTGCCATACACACCTTGTCATAAACAAATTTGAAGAACTCTTAAAGTGAATATGATAGACAGAAAGTGTCAGTGGCAAAGTTGTTCAACACAACATTACTTTTTCAATGGTGCTATGCAGTCAATTCTAATCAATTCTGGCTGGCAAGTAATATTAAAACGTGTGAGTGATGTCTCCAGACATTACTAGGACACACAGAAAGTCTGTAGATGACTTCTGTAGTTGTTCTGGGACACACTACAGTACATTTGCTGCTGCCTACAGACATATTCTAGGAGGAAATGAGTTAGGGATTGTGTGAGTATGACGGTCAGGGAGGCTGAGTTCTGGAAATCAGGAGCTCCAGGAGCTCATTACTCAGCAGTAAAGGACCACATGGTGGGCTGGGATTCTAAAACATAAACTAATCCAGTCAGGTTTTCATTTTTGTGTGTGGTGATGGGGTTGACTGAATTTAGATTAGCGAAGCAGTAGCCAGCAGGTGCGGTGAGGGTACACTTATACACTATGGAGCATTACTAAAACAATGTTGTCAGTGCTAACTCAGCAAATCTTGGAAGCAGAATTAGAAAATCAGCAGACTGAAAAAGTCAACCACTCCAGTCAGGTTTTCTTTTCACAGAGAACCGCAGGGGGCAGCAAGTATGACATTTAATTCAGACCACAAACAGCAGGGCACAGAATTTCAGCCAGTAGGGATTCCGTTTTGGACACATGAAGGTAGGAAATGAAATGAGTAAAATGAATGAAAATTTTCACTGTAGAATTAAAACAATTTCACAGGAAAAATTTCCAGTTTACTGTATATTGTGAATGGTATCCAGAATGTACCAAAATTGGCCAAGTTTAACCACCAGAACTGGGATAATTCCATATCTGGAAAACACTGGCCCTAGTTATGAGGTTCAGTCCTGTGACGCCAGTTTCACAGCTCTGCATGCTAGCCCTCATCCCATGCTGCCCTCACCCACTTGCTTGCTCAGGGTCACACAATGGCTAAAGTGTCCCACTAACTGCTACTCCTAGAATAAACCCTTACTCTCAACCACTTGCCAGCTAATGATCACCCCACTTACTAGAACTTCAAACGCTGGGATCTCCTTTTGCTGAGGGCTTAAAACTGCCTCTCCATCTCTGGGATGCTACTGAGCAGCTTCTTGTAATGTTTATGTGTGATTGTTCATCAGTTGCTCTGCCGCCAGTCTTAAGGCTTCAATTTATTTGAATTTGTTTTATTTTAAATTCTTTGGTAATTAGGTAAGACCACTAGGTCCAAGGCCTGTTTCCATTGAAAACAATTGTTGAACTACTTGGAGAAAAATAATATGTTTGATGACTTCCAGTCTGGTTTCAGATCTCTTCATGGCACTGCTTCAGCACTAGTCAATGTCACATCTGATTTGCAGTTGGCTCTGGACAGGAGGATGTACATTGGAGCTATCTTTGGGAATTTATACAAAGCTTTTGACACCTTGGACCATGGCATCCTCCTTCCCAGACTGCAATCAACAGTGAAGTAGTTTAGCTCCTATTTAAAAGGATGCCAGCAACTTGCAGCTTTGAATAGTGTTAGGTCTAGCCTAGTTCCTATTCTATCAGGAGTCCCTTGGGGCTCAATTTTAGGTCTGGTATTGTTTAATATTTATTTGAACAATTTTCCTAAGCTTTCTCCCCAAGCCCCAGTATGTCCTTCATACATAGAACACTGTGGCAGACACCGTGAATGAGGGTTCCCACCTCATCCATACCTGGTGGTCTAGTGGCCCCCCCCACCCAGCAAGTAGTGCCCACCACCTCTCTCCCTCCCCCATCCCATACCCTGATCGGGGTGACTGTCACAACCCTCCTCACATCACCATGGCCGGCTGCCCAATGAACTGTCAGAGTGCATACTGAACTCAGTACATGCTCTGACAGTTCATTGGGCGGCCGGCCTTGGTGGTGTGAGGAGGGTTGTTCCAGTCACCTGCTCAGGGTATGGGATGGGGAAGGGAGCAGGGTGGTGGGAACTACCTTCCAGGTGGGGGACAACTAGACCACCAGGTAGGGATGGGCCGGGGACCCTGTTCACAGTGTCTGCCACGGTCTTCTATGTATGATGGGCATACCGGGGCTGGGGGGGCTGGAACGAACTCCAGGGGCTGTCCCATTTGTCATTGTTATATGACTGTTACATACTGGAGGCATATCGTGGATATGGGGGGGGGGCACTGCTACTTAACCAGTGACTGATAGGTCTTTCATTAATACCATTTGGGCATATCAGTAGGTGGGGGAGCCCTAGATCATCAGGGTAGTGGGTTGTAGGGATTTCGGATACTGGCTGATCATAGCAGGAGGGCACATGATGGCCTACATTGCCAACCTGCCCAGAGGATCTCTAAGTACCATTAGACCTGCCCTTGGTTGGTCTAACTGTACTTGGACCTTTGTCCTCGGTATCAGGTTTGAAAATACAGGTTTGAGGGATATGGCAGCCAGCGTCTGCCGCAAATCCCATAGTGCCATGCTGCAGCCACTTTCACGATGCAAGGCTAGTGCAAGCCCCCTTGGCACATGCAGCCTGCTGTTTGATGCAGGCTGCATTGTAAAACAGATCCAGGTGCATCTCTTGGTGCAAGGTGCCCGATGCGTCAGACATGTGTGACGCAAGCACCTTCCACCATTCTTAGAGCTTTGAAAATCCTGCCCATGATCTTTATACCTTAGAATTAATCTACTTCTTTTTAACTTACTCCCTACTTCAAGTCATAATTCTCTGTTGAGACATCACAAGCTGTTGCCATGGAAGTAACTGTGATGTCACAAGCAGTGCATTATGACCTCAGGTAGGGAGAAAGCAGTAGGAATACATAAACTTTTTAGGAGCAAATATACTGTTTCTGTTTACATGCAAATAACCTCAGTAAACAATAATGGGCAGGAGAAATATAGATCTAATGTGAAATACAAGCCAAACTGTGTCTAAATACTATGTTTTATTAAAGTTTTCTTGAAGGCATCAGCTGCTTTTTAAGGCCATCAGAGGGTAAAATTATTAGAAGCAGAACTGGTAATAATTACTTAGCCATGCTCATTGGGATTCAGTTTGTTGCTTTAACCGGTTAGTGCTGAATATGTGTATTTTGCCATCTGAAATGTCTTTACAATTAGTGGTATTTATAATCGGTGTATTATGAGTAGCAAATGTTCTGTTTTCTTCTACTGTTTTATCTTTTGTATTCAGTTTAGGTAATTGTACCCATTGTAAGAAAAGACCTCATTGTAAGTTAGCGTTGCTCAGTTGAGTCTTCTATTCATATAAAATATGAATAAAATGGTTAGCTGTCTGTCTATTTCTCTATCTATCCATCTGTCTACCTGCAACCTGGGAGCACAGGGGAAACTAAATGACTTGCTTAGGGTCAGACCACATGCAAGTGGAGGTTGTGGGACTCAAACCCAGGTCTTCTGAATGTACCAAGCTCATTTACAACTTGTTACTCTAACCTCTAGGCTATACTGTCAGGCTCACTTCTTGTTCTCTAGATATCCATGTCAACTGCCATACCAGAAACTTTTTCATAGCCTACCCACTGGCCCAAAAGGAACATTAATAGGAATTATTGAAAGGGTCTCAGAAAATGCATTCTAATTGGTCGTAAGCATTCTGAGAGACCTACATTAATCTTTAATTAACATACTAGTACAGCCTCACTCCTGTCTGCCTTCTAAGGCTGAAGTCCACCACCACTAAATAGGGTTTTACTGCTGCGCTGTTACTTCCCCAATCATCGTGATTTACATTTAAATTGGCAGCCTGCTGTGTTGTCTCACTGTCTTCCCTACAAACTCTAATGTGTGCAAAAACAACGGACATGGTTCAGAGCACTCCCCTGCCCTCACTTCCTGGCTACACTCCAGAAACATTTTTTTCCTGCACTGCTGCACTCACAGTCACAGTGGTCCCATTGTTATTTTGAATATAAATCTGCCCTGCTGACTAATCGCAGCTTGTCCCCTTGTTGAGCTTCATTTATGCTTAATGCCATACCTCAGTTCACCAGCATCACTCTATCACAGCATATCCCATCCACTTTCCTGACATCTTTGCACTCTACTCGTTTCACTCCAAATTTTGGTTCAGCTCTGTTCCTGCCCTGTTACCACTCCTTCCCTTCTCTCCTGCTCCATTCACCCTACTCACTCAACTCAGCTATCTTCATCTCCTTCTCAGTTTCTCTTTCTACAACCTCTTCTGGGCATTCAGCCTTCTCTTTTCACCCCCCCCCCGAACAGGATGATCATTTCAGTCCAGTCCTCTTCCCCTGATCCTTCTTTAAAATTCTCCTCACGCATGTATTCTTGCAACACACCACCCCCTTTCTTTTCCTCATAGTGACACTTCTTTTCCTACTTTCCTTCCACGCTGCCCCCTCTGTTTTTACTTTTCTGCTCCACTGCTTCACTAATTCTGATTTTGTCACTTGTAGAAATTGTTCAGCACCATTCTTAACATTGACATTTCTGTCAAGCATGCAGGCAGGCAGGGCATTTAAATTAACAGCCGCAGGTTGTGGCATTACAACAACGCCAGAATTTCTGGTGAGCAGGTGGATGGGCAGGTCATTTACATTAACAGCTGCAGCTTGCAGCTTTACAACAGTGCTGGCATTTCTGGTGAGTGGGGGTGCAGGCAGGTCATTTAAATTAATAGCCACAGGTTGCAGCTTTACAACAGTACCAGCATTTCTGGCAAGAGGGCAGGGCATTTAAATTAACAGCCACAGGTTGCAGCTTTACAACAGTGCCAGCATTTCTGGTGAGGGGGCAGTGCTTTTAAATTAACAGCCCCTGTGTGGCTTAACAACATTGCCAGCATTTCTGGCAAGTGGAGCCACGATGTGGTTCAGTATCTGAACCAACTGGCGGTGTTGGCTTGAGAGCAGGTGGGGTTCAGTCAACAGTCGCTGTGTGCCTCAAGGCTTATGGCGGAGGAACTATTTTATGTTAAGAGGTGTAAATAATGTAAAAAAATAACCCTGCTTCAATATCTTAAGAACCAGTTTTAATAATAGCAATAAGGTACTCCCAGGGGTTATGTTAATGTTCAAGCTAATCACCCCCTGAGGGCAATATGGCACTCGGTTACGCCTCGTGACACATGCCCAGGGGTGATTAACTAGAACATAAACATAACTCCTGGTCATATCTTATTGCTCAAATAGTCATCCCTCTGATCCTCTGTCCATGATGAGTGAATCAGGGCTGTGACCTTGTGGTTCGGGGGGGGGGCTATGATAACAGAATTAGGAGGGGGTGGTGTCAGGGTTTTGACAACTGGGTGAGGCTGTGGTATTTGAGACTGAGGTTGGGATGAAGGTCAGGGATGTGATATTGGAATTTAACAGGATGTCAGCAATATGATACTGGGGGTGGTAAGGAGAGGTCAGTGAAAAGTGCATAATATTGGGGATGGGCAGGAAAGTCTGGGCTGTGATACTGGGGTTGACAGGAGGTCAGGACCAATAATTATTTTTAAATTCTTCTTTTACTTTACAGGTCCAACCCCATTTCCTCCCATAGTTATCAGATAAGCATATGCTTTTTTTTCCATTACTTCACTATTTTGATATGTTCTGAGTTGCAGTTTTTTTGCAACCCCTTTCCACTTTCTTTCCTTTCAGGTACCATAGTTCCAAGAAATCTTTCAACTGACCATAGATCAGGGCAGGTAATCCATGTTATTGCGTTTTTGTAACATTTTAAAAAAGCTGTATTGTATCAGTGCAGCATCTGTTTTAAAGCACAACTGACATCCCCTGGGCAGGAAGCTCATAACAAGGAGTTGTTTACCCAAGGTCTAAAATCAGCCAACATTTGAATTTTCCACTAAAGGATTATTTAAGTATTTAACTTACAAAGCCTTCTGTAACACTTCCTAGTTTCTCTGAAATGCCAACCGCCCACTACAACCCCGCTACTAAAACTGAGTTATGATTAGAGATGCAGTAAAATTTTAATTCACCGACGTGGTAAACATAGAAACATAGAAGTTGACGGCAGATAAGGACCGCAAGGCCCATACAGTCTGCCCATTTCTTTTTCTACCTTATAAATGTGCCATCGGCCTTTGCTCTGTCAGTGGCCTATCTATTCATACTCATCTGCAAGGCCACTGTTTTTCGGTTTTTACTGGAAAATCCGGTAAAATTCCGGAATTAGGGCTGCCTGAAAACCGGTAAAAATGAAGATTTCATGGAATCTGGCATTTTCTATCAGATCAGTAAATCTATAAAAAAGTCTGTTTTTCTTTTAATTCCTTCCTGTATTATTTTCAGTTTGCTTTATTTAATGCTCTGTATATTAAGCCTTCTTTAATTCTAATTATGTATGCACATACTAAAAGAATGATAACAGAATCCCGGTAAAATCTGGAAATTAGAGTAACAATCACCGGTGAAATTCCGGAATCTTAAATCTTGAAAACGGAATTTAATTGTTTTAATCACCGTAAATCAGTGGCCTTGCTCATCTGTATTGCTCCCTTATGCCTATCCCATGCCTGTTTGAAGTCCTGCACTGTATTCATAACCACCACTTCCTGAGGTAGGCTGTTCCATGCATCCACCACCCTTTCTGTGAAAAAGAATTTCCTCACATTCCCCCTTAATCGGCCTCCCTCTAGTCTCATGCTGTGTCCTCTTGTCCTGCGATTTTTCTTATATTTAAACATGTTAGACTCTTTCACCTTGTTAATGCCCTTAAGGTGTTTGAATGTTTCAATCATATCACCTCTCTCCCTCCTTTGCTCAAGGGTATACATATTGAGCTCCATTAATCTGTCCTCATATGTCTTCTGATGCAGTCCCTGCACTATTTTGGTTGCCCTTCTCTGGGCTGCCTCAATTTGGTTAATGTCCTTGTGAAGATGTGGCCTCCAGTGCTGCATGCATTACTCCAAATGGGGCCTAACCAGTGTCTTGTAAAGAGGGATTATTACCTCCCTCTTACGACTTGTGATACCCCTACTAATACACCCTAACATCCCCCTAGCCTTGCCTACTGCTTTAGAGGTCTGCTAGGATGATTTCAGGTCGTCGGTGATGATGATGCCCAAGTCTCTTTCTTCCTTTGTGACTGTCAGCAACTCCCCTCCCAGCCTATAGGTGGCTTCAGGGTTTCTCTTCCCTATGTGCATGCTCTTGCACTTCTTTGCATTAAATCCCAGTTGCCACTCTTCTGACCATTTTGCTAGTTTATCCAGATCTCTTCTCATTCTGCCCACCCTATCTGGATCCTCTACTCTGTTGCAGATCCTGGTGTCATCTGCAAACAGACAAGCCTTACCGTCTAGTCCATCTGCAATGTCACTAATGAAGATATTGAAGAAGACTGGCCCCAGGAATGATCCCTGAGGCACCCCACTTGTGACTTGCATCTCTTCTGACTGTATACCATATACCACTACTCTCTGTTTTCTGCCTGTCAACCAGTTTGCCACTCATTTGACCAACTTCTGACCCACCCTGAGCCTACCCAGCTTATTTATCAATCTTCTATGTGGAACAGGTCAAAAGCTTTGCTGAAGTCAAGGTAGGCGACATCAACTGCTCCCCCTTGGTCCACCACTCTGGTTACCCAGTCAAAAAAATCTATGAGATTAGTTTGACAGGGCCTTCCTTTTGTAAACCCATGTTGTCTTGGATCCTGTGCCCCTATGGATTCCAGGTGTTGCAATATCCTTTCCTTAAGGAGTGCCTACATAATCTTGCCCACTACTGAGGAAAGACTGACTGGTCTGTAGTTCCCTGCCTCCTCCCTACTACCACTCTTGTGGAGTGGGATCACATGAGCCCTTCTCCAGTCTTCTGGGACCTCTCTTGTGCTCAGAGACTCACTAAACAGTTCTGCTAATGGCTCTGCTAGTTCCACCCTCAGCTCCTTAAGTACCCTGGGATGTATGCCATCAGGTCCCATTGCCTTGTCCACCCTGAGCTTAGCGAGTTAACTCGAAGTGGGCAACTTTGAATTCACGCACTGTAGCACCTTGCAAAATTTCCATTCAAAGGTTGAAATTCACCTTTAATGGACTTTGTGTTGTTCACTTCAAGTTCACTTCACGTTACAATTTGAGAAAGCGAAGTTGGTAAGAAACAGCCAATTGATCACATATCTGACTGTCTGCAGGTCACATTATGCAGGCAGTTAATTAGGCAGGAAGTCAGTGAACTAGTTTCACTTTCTCTCTGAGAAGGAGCTGTGTAGTCAGCATTGTGTGTGTGCAGTGTGCTTTGTTGCATAAAATGTAGATATTGAGCTTTTTTTTTGCTTTTAAGTGTTTGGATTGTGTTGTTAAAGCTTTGCAGCCAGTTTGTGTTTATTTGAAAACTTTGTTTATTTAAAAATGTTGTTTATTTTGTTTACTGAGTTTTAGTTAGTGTAGTTTTAGTACTAGTAGTTCTACTAGTAATTTATTGTGTTATTTTTGATTTACAAATAAGCCCTCCAGGATGAAGCGCAGTGTCACAGGTTTACTGCATGACAAAAGGGATTAACATCCATTGAAATTGCATTGTTTACTGCAGTAACTCTACTGCAGAATTCTGCAGTGCTGCACTTCATCCTGGGGGGCTTATCTGTATGTTCACTTTTACTTAATATGGAGAGAGTGGCCAAATTGGTGGGCAATGGGGGCCCCAAATGTGTGGTTGCCTGGGGCGATCATTTCTCCTGAGCTGCGGCCCTCTTTTGACAATGAATGGTCCCTCACAGGCACAGCAGCACAATGCTGAAAGTGGCCATGTGGTGCCAGAAGCAGCAGCAGCTGCTGCTAGTGTTTCAGCCATTGCCAGCCCTGCAGCAGTGGAACAACAGCAGGAACCACAGCAGCAGAAACTGCAGCAGCAGCTTGTTGCCCCTCCACCAACTGCTGCACAGCAGGTGGCATTGTGTGGTGCCCCCCCTCTGCCTATACCTGGTCCTCACCGCAGCGCTCCTGTCTGGCAGTTTTTTATCTGCCTCCTGGCGACCCAACAGTAGTGTGGTGCAAGCTGTGTGATGCACTTGTATGTCAGGGGCACAAGAGAGGCTACTTAGGCATGAGTGGTCAGCAAACACATGTTTTAGGGCACCACCGTGCTGAGTGGGATGCAGAGCTGCAGGAGGTACTAGCCACTCCCACAGTCGAAGCTGCTGAAGTGGTAGAGGGTCTGCCTCCATATTATTGCAGACAAATGGCCAGGGCAGTAGAAGTGGAACTCCCGTATCTGCCTGCTAGTGCAGCTCCTCACAACAGCCTGCCACACAGGCTGACCTGGCTGTGCTGTGGGCAGAGGTTGAAGCCATACAAATGTAGTGGAGGGTGCAGTGCATCAGCTCAACTGGATTGAGGGTCAAAATGCTGAGACAATCAGATTGTTAACAACAAATGCTGGTGATCAGCCCCAGCCCCCACAGGCCCAGTAAACAAATATTATTTCAGAAAATCCCCCCCCCCAAAAAAAACTGTCCTCTGCTTTTCCTATTTTTCTTAAGTAATATTTTTTTTTATTACAGACTAAGTATATAATTTATGTTCAATTAATGTTTTCTTCCTTATGTTAATTTTGTTAATCCTGTATTTCTTGATGCTTATAGTGCTAAATCCAATTCCCCACCTCCCCCAAATGCCCCCTACCCCACTCTGCTTTCTGCAATAGAAATGTTTTTGTTCTTACTCTTTGCTTTATTTTATGTAATAAGTCATGTGGTCACCAGCTTTGCTCACACTGCTTGCTTTCATTTCATTTCAGATGGTGAATCATTGTTTGCCCCATTGTAATTTATTTTTTTGCATAGACACAGCCATTTCATTTCTATTGAATCTTGTTCTGTGTTGTAAGCAGTCTGTCATGTTGTTCCTTTTCAGGGAATCATAATACATTTGGAATGATTCCACTTTACCCTGGTGGACATGATGTTCACATCCACATGCCAGACATATGTTACAAGTCCAAGACCTAATGTGGTACTGTAACATTTAATTTTTATTTGGGGTTGGGGGGGGTTACCACTGTGGTTGACTAAAATATAATTTCTGATTACTTTTTTTTTTCCTCAGGTCGTAGGCACACTTGTATTCCACACGTTTTGGATGGTTGATGACTTTAGCTGTATGTAAACTGTCAGGCCATGTAAGGTTAAATATTTTTTTTTTGGGGGGGGCATCATTTGAAAACAAGTTTTATTAATGTTTTTGTCCTCTTTCCAGGTCTTCAGCATATCCTAACTGTTGTCCATCTTCAGATTGGGAGGTACCACCAACGGCAGTCCACAGCACACCAATGTTACCTGAAAACAGATGAAGAAGAAATTATTAGGAGTTCACTGCATGACCACATTCAGTTCCCAGTGTGGCTGTTCCTGTCCTCTGTTATATCCATCTTAAAATACCAAGCTATCAGTAAACCCCTTTCCAGCTTAAAATACCAAGCTATTAGTAAATTTCTTATCCAGATTAATATACCAAGCTATTAGTAAAGCCCTTAAAAACAAACTCTGGCCAGAGCCAATATGACTGTGTCAAGCTTGAAGAAGCTCCAAGTTATGAGCACCATGAGCACTGCTGAATGCCATCCCACATACACCATGTAAGAAAACTTTCAGCATTGACAAATGCTTGTTTTTTGGTTATCTTTGCACAGCTTCCAGCAGTCTAACTGAGATGAAGACTGGGGGACCAATTCTAGAAACACCCCTATGCATGTCACAAGTTGCAACATGCGAGGAGTGCAGTTGTGACATGGACCCTGCACCCAGTTCAGGAAGGGGCATGGTCCCCTCGGCTAAGTCCTGCAATTTGTGACAATGCCATAGGTATGCCAAACAAAGGGCATACCTGTAGGGATGCTGTAAGCTGCATCCCCCAGACCTGACATGTGCAAGTGCCCCCCATGCCCGGTTCCTCTTGCGGACTGAAGCCCCACAGGGCTATTACTGTCTCCCCATGCCTTACCCCTGAAGTTCCAGTCAAAGCCCAGCAGGGCTATCCCTGTCCCTCCCTGAATGCCTCAACCCCAGTATATGCACATAACCACCCTGCAGGGCTATTCATGCCCCCCTCCCAATGCCCTGATCCCCATACTACCACCACCAACAAACCATAGCCTCCGTACATGTTCCTCACACCACATAACCCTGGTAGTCTAGTGGCCCCTCACACCCCCACCCAGCAGTGGAAGACTACCCTGCTCACCCCACCCCAACCCACCCGGTGACTGGCACAGACCTACCTCACACCACTATGGCCAGCAGCTGAATGAGATACACCAGAGCATGTACTACCGTACATAGTATGTGCTCAATGAATATTCATTGGAGCACATACTATGCACAGTAGTACTTGCTCCAGCAGAGCTCAGTCAGGGGCTGGACATAATGGTGAGAGGTGGGTCTGTGACCGTCGCTGGCTGTGTTGGGGTGGTGGGAGTGGGTTGGACTTCCACTGCTGGGTTGGGTTGGGGGGTCACTAGACTACCAGGTTTGTGTGGTGTGCCAGAACATAAACAGGGGCTGTAGTTTGAGGGTGGAAGCAGTATGGGGATTGGGGCATTGGGAGGAGGGCATGAATAGCCCTGCAGGGCAATTTTGTGCATTTACTGGGGTTGGGTCATTCGGGGAGGGTTGGGGATAGCCCTACTGGGCTTTGAGTGGCACTTTGGTGGTTGAGGCATGGCGGACAGTAATAGCCCTGTGGGACTTTAAAATACAACCTTGAGATTGGGACAGTGGTGGGGGAGAGGATGGCATACTGTTGGGGATGGACCAGCTGCACATACAGGCAACCCCTGGGGGGGGGGTGTAAGTACAGTTACGTCAGCTATATGCTGGTGTAACTTATGTTGTTGAATGTCCCCTGGGGGTTGTTAGAGAACAGAGCCCTGGGGAACGTTGTTGCTTCCCTTCCTGAATAGGGTTTAACTGATGCCGTAAACCCCCTAGCGCCATGTTGAGGGGGATTTAAGGTGTAAATGGTGGCGTAAATCCACTTTGGTGCAAGCAACCTGCAGCATATCACAGGCTGCTTTGCAGAATAACAAATGTCACAACTGCTTGCGTAACTTGCTACTTGCGCCATTTTGGGGGGCATAAGTCAAGTTACACCACACGTACCCCTTTCAGAATCGGGCCCATAATCTCTGATTGTACACTGCAGTCGCTTAACATTTTAGTATAATTCATTTTGCACTGTGCTGTATATTAGAATGTAACCAGTCTATAGTTTTAATTTCTGACGTGACCACACTTACCCCTGGTACAAACATGTCATAATAAAAAAATAACTTAAGCATTGTTTTAACTAATAGCATCTTCAGCAATAACAGTAGCAAGTTCAAATCTCAGATTTGAAGTAAAAAAATGTAGTGGTACGAACATACAAAAATGCTAGCAGATAGAGGCCAATTGATCTATTGCATCTGTTTAGTCATACAGCACACAAGTTAGACTCCTGTTGCTGCCCCCCCACCCCTTGCTTCCTTCTCTTCCCCCTTCAACTTCCCACTGACTAGTATCTTGCCCTTGATGCTGTCTCACCTCTTTTGAAGCTATCCACTGTTTTAAGAGATACCACTTCCTCAGGAAGTGCGTTCCACCCCCCCACCACCCTCTCTGTGAAATAATGTCTCCTCACCTCTCTCCTGAAACCACCCTCCACCAACTTCAGGCTGTACCCCCTAGTAATTCCTCCCCTTTAATCGAAACATGCCCTTTGCACTAACCTTGTTGATGCCATTTAAGTACTCAGAGGTTTCGATCATATCACCCCTCTCCCTTCTCTTCTTCAATAAGTACATGTTGCGATCCCTCCACCTATCTTAGTAAGGTAATCTGAAATGTGTCACAGAAAACATGGCAGTAAAATGTGGTACATCAGATTTATGGCACAACAGAAAACAATATTCTGCAGTCTTATGTTTACAAAGTTGTTACCTGGCTTGAGATAAATGAATCACCTGCTTCAAATCCCACCAGAACCACTTACATGTAATGACCCAGAAGCACTTGTGTTAGATAAGGGCTACTTTCATCATGTTCATGGCTACTGTTGCAAAATATAATCTATGCAAACATATTTGTGTTTTAAATCTGAGTTGATTACACTTTGCTGTAGAATGTATGTCCTTTTCCCTGTTGCAGCATGGTTAAACTGGTTCCAAGGAGATACATTATGTAAATTGACAGTAAATGCATGCAGAGGGAATAACAGAACAGAATTTAAAGGATACATAAACCCTACTTTTGTGCCTGAAATTCCAGTTAAAATGGATCACAGAGTGAAGCAAAACAGACAGTGTCCAATTACAGAATGTGCCTCCTTAGCATGGGAACAGTTAACCTTGCTGCAACAGGCAAATGGACACACATTGATAATGTTGTTTTAGTACCGACATTTGGAGCTGCATGGCATAGCAGAGCATTCATTTATCAAACAGGGCTCATACGCTTATAAACAGATACTTATTTTGGACCAGTAATAGAAAACAAACAAAAAGAAACAAAAAAAAACCACTATTCAAGTCATTATACCCCTGTAACACTGGTTTTATAGTTCTAATTTTTTTGAACTTTATAACTTAGACATGTGAGAGTGTTGACAGCAGTAGATAGTAGAATTTCTTACATGATGACTCCCAGCTTCATGGCTGGGATTCTGGGGGCCGGGGGATTCTGGGTCTACTTCTTACATTGCTCTGTCTCCTACATAACACACATGCCAAATTAACCATGTGTTACTGGGTCAGTATTCAGTCAAAGTTAGGAGATAATGAGTCAACCGCTAGGCTGCTGAAAGAACTGGAATGAATCTATTTTACTTGAGCTGGACAGATGCTCATTCTACAGCCCTGCAAGGGTTAAATGACAGCAGTTTCAAATTGTATTTTGTTTTTATCCTGAGAAGTTGGGAGACACAGTAGCAACCCCCCTGCTTTTGAGGCAGAGCAGCCAACAGCAAAAATCAGAGGGGGGGGGCACTGTTTTGCAGTTGATGGAAGAATACATTGAAAACTTAAAGATGTGTTCCACAGAAACACCTTTTTTCAAGTGAAAACAGGATGACCATAGACTCCGCCCACAGCCATAAAAATTAACATATTTAGTGAGTGACATGCACTTGTTCACTGTTGTACTTACATTACATCATGGGTTTTCAGGACCAGGATAACACGTTGTACAACCCTGGCATACTGAAGTATGCCTGTTCCATCTATAAAGAAAAAATATATTATCTGGCCTGTATTTCACCACCGTTGAATACTTTACACCAGTGGAAAAAACTTAAAACAATAAATGAAAGAGGAAATAAGTGTGATACTTACCTGTAGATGTTATCCTTTAGACGGTAGGAGTACTGCAGTCCTTTAAGTTTACCCCGTCTGTAATCTGTGAGACCAAAATGAAAATCAGCTGCCTGTATTTGGAGACAGAGGCATCTTTAAAACAGTAAAGGAAGGATTCACACCACAGTGCAAGTCAAAACCATAGTACATGACCTTAGTACATACTTACTGTAAATTAATGATAAGAAGCAGGGTGGCTGTAGCTGGCTGAGGGTTCATATCTTGGGCACAGGTACAGTGTCTCTCTCTCTTCCTCTCTTATCTCAAGAAGCAGGGTGGCTGTAGCTGGCTGAGGGTAAATAGCTTTGGCACAGGTACAATGTCTCTGTGTGTCTTGCAAGAAGCAGGGTGGCTGGCTGGGGTATGTTACTGTTTTTCAGTGTCAGGAGGATATCTGTCATTCAGTCAGCAGGATTTAAGTGGCTACAAGTTGACATTTGTGTTTAGAGGACTGCAGGTAATAATGACTGTGCACATTCTGTGAAGTATACCTTCGAAATCAAGAAAGGGGAAGTCAAAATATAACATGTCATTATTTGTCAATTGTCATATGATAGTCAAGGCCACCATTTTTTGTTTTGTAATACAAAAAAATGCTAACATTACGGAACTGCAGCAGCCTTCACCCCAGTCATTTTGCCATTACTCCCTCCCACCAACATCCTCCTCATCATCATCAAGGAGGAAGCAGCCCTAACAATCCTCAATGCCAGAGTTGTATCCACTTGGAAATTCTTTTTCCATGACTGCATCATCAGCCTCAATGGTACACAATTTGATGCTGCCACCAGGATGGTCTGCTTCTCCTGCATCATCAACACAACCATCATCGTGACAGAGTACAAACATAAATGTGGTTGTCCTGTTTGGTATGTGACCTTCATTCATTTTGATAAATGTCAGCATGATGACATTTGTAGGTGATAGGTTAGTATGACGGTCATGCAAAATGGCCCCTGCAGAACTAAGTATCCTCTCCACACTTAGACTGGAAGGTAGGCAGGTCAGGTACTTCAGTGCTACTGATATCAGCACTGGCCATTCATTCACCTTGCCACTCCAGTACACCAAAGGATCATCCAATATTGTCAGATGCCTGCTTTCTGCCACATAGGCCTCAACCATGCTCTGTGATGCATGCATTCCTGATGAATCATCCTCCTGTTCATAAGATTCATCTAGGTCACAAATTCCTACTTGGGACAAGGCACCCCTAAGTGGATTAATGGCCAACTGTGCAGCTGACACCACCCCTTGCCCCTCAGCCACCTTTCTGGATGTGCTGAGTCCACAGTGACCTTCAGCCTTGTTATGTTGTAGTTTGCAGAACTTTGTACATGACTTCTGTGCCCCATGAACTAATCAGTCCAGCTGTCCAGTCAGATTTTGAACCTGATCATGCCCTTTCTCCAGTATGGATGCAATGCTACACTTGTAGCGTGGGTCCAGCATTGTGGCTATTCCAAATTCTAGAGATTGCTGAATAGTGGTGATGTGTCAATTGCTGTCTAATATTGTAATCATGTGTTTCAATAATGCACGGCTTGACCTGTCTCTGGCCAAATCAAGGCTAGGCTGCAGATTCAACAAAGTCTTCCTCAGTACCCACAGCAGTGGAATGGCTTGGCTAATGGATGCAGTGTCACCACTCACTGCCTGTGTGGCATGTTCAAACAACCTCAAAATTAATATGACTGAGTCCATGAGTCTCCATTGTTCAGTTGTCATAGACATTGAGGCCCTTGAACTGTCACGGCTCATGTACATAACTAGGTACTCGGAGATGGCTTTGTACTACTCATACAACCGCTCTGCCATGTAAAGTGTCAAGTTCCATCTCGTGACAACTTTAAGCTTGAGGTGGTGCTGAGGGAGTCTGTTTTGAATCTGAAGCTGCCTAAGTTGGTAAGTTGGTCACAGGCCTATCCAGAACTTGCAAAGTGTGCACAGATGCGTGCAACAGTCAGCACTTGCTTTATTTCAGAATACTGCAGAAACTCCTGTACCACAAGATCTAAACAATGGGCCATGAAGGGAACCCTCACAAAGCCACCACTGCTGATACATTTAACAATGTTTGATCTATTGTCACTAGCTATGAAGCCAGATTTTAGGGACAGAGAGTGCAGCTTCTCATCAATTTCTGTCAGTAGCAAGTCTAGCATGTTTTCACCTATTTGCAACCCTGCTACACTATACATTGCAAGCGTGGCATGCTTTCTAATGCCATGAAGGTTGCTACCACCACAGCCTGACTTATTACACTGCTTTCTCATCCTACCATTACAGACAACCCCAGTAGCTGCACCCAGTGTGCCGTAATACACAGATAGGAACTACCCACCATTTTGCCACTTGTCCACATATCCATTCTTAAGTGAATGTAAGGTGATATGGAATGTTGACAGGTATGTCTTACAGTCTCCTTCACCATCTGATATGCTGTCATATGCCTTATAACTGCACTATACTCTGTTTTGCTTATCTGGAATGTTATCTTGTAATAAGTTTGATTTATCATATGAGTTTGATTGCCATTTTCCTTGTTCAAATGCCTACTGTTATGCATACTGCCCTGTATGTGTATCTGCTATTTTGTATGTTTATCTTGCAATGAGTTGGACTATGTATTTATGTCTGCACTCCCTCTCCCTCTACCCCCTGGACTCATCTGGAATCAAGCAGTAGTCTGCTCAGCATACCTTCCTGGTAAAATCTTTAAATAAATAAATAAATATAACTCAGGGACAGCATGGGTGGAAAAGGATGTCCTGGATGGGATCTTCAATTTAGGACATGCTCATGCTGCAAAGCACTGGAATCCCTCATTCTCTACAAAGGAGAATGGTAAACAGTCAATTGCCAGCATTCCCACTACGGCAGCATTGAGTTCATGTGCAACTACATGATTTGGTGGTTATTTACTGTTCTGCACAAAAAGGCTATGCAATGTGGGCTGCATTGTTTGGTGTTTTGAACGTGGCAAGCCAAATGGCTCTCCTCTGCAAACTGACATGGATGGGGTACCTTTGACGTGTGATGATGAGTGCACAGGTGACAAGCCAATAAATGTGGTTATTTTCACTGGTTTAAGCACAGGGATGATGTAGTAGAATTACTACATGGACCACCACTGCTACTCTGACCACTACTTGAACATTCAAAATCATCATCCTCCTCCTCATGCCTGTAGTAATCCTCCGGTGTTATTTCACCACTTTTTACTGACATGGCTACTGACACTGAAGAAAAGGGGATACCATGGTCACTAATGTAGATGAGGGTGAATGCCCCACTATGGCATTGGATCCCATCTGGTGCTGAGTCCACAATGCCATGTGGCTGCTCTTTAGATGAGTATGCTGGCCTCCAGTGCCCAGATGTCTACCCTTTTTACCATGCTTTACACACACTTGGCAAAGCTAGCAGATTGCCATTGTTTCATCGCTGTCATCTTGTATGAAAAAATCCCAAACTAGGAATTTTGATGCCCTATTCTTCATATGTCACTGCTGGGGCTGCATATGGAATGGCAGCTTTGGTGGTGATGAAATGGGGGGTGCACTACATGATTTCTGGTGTTGTGCACAGTTGGACTTTGACTGAACATCACAATCTATGACTATTACCTCAGGGTCAGCAACAGACACAGCTACATCAGAACTTTGAGGAGGGGGAATGACTAAAAGAATGTTTGGCTTTAGGCCAAATAGTAGCACAATCTCTGCACTTGCCAACGTTACAAATGACTGGCAGATGGCATTAGATAACAAAAAATATGTATGTAGCCTATTCCTTGACCTGAGTAAAGCTTTCAATATGGTGGACCATGACCTTCTTATTACCACACTGCATATTGTTGGAGCAGACCCATTGTCTGTCAAGTGGTTTACTAGCTATCTCACTGGACGCCACCAACAAGTCAGAGCTGATGGCAATCTCTCTACACTGAAAACTGTGCAAAGAGGAGTGCCCCAAGGATCTATAATAGGACCCTAGTTGTTTGCAGTCTATATTATTTATTTAAACAATGGAATCTCAGATGCTAGTATTCACCTGTTCGTGGATGACACAGTGCTTTACTAAGCCAGGCCTTCTCCAGACCAGGCCTGCAAAGACCTCCAACTTGAATTTATCCATCTTCAGGAAAACCTTCTGCATCTGAAGTAGCTCTTAAATGGTAAAAAACCAAAGCTATGCTTTTCGCTCCGCCTACATGCACATATAACACAAAGGGGACCCCTACCCATCCTGTTATACAGTCGCTGCTTGGTGAATCCCTAGAGTTTCTATCAATCTTCAAGTATTTGGGGGTCTGGGATGATGACAGGCTTACATTCTCCATCCACATCGAAAACTTTACCAAAAGGCTAAGACAAAGACTTGGTATATTCTTTTGCATAAAGCATCTACTAACCCAGGAGGCAAAAAAAGTCTTGTACAAACAACGTTCATACTGCTCCTAGACTACGCAGATATCCTGTATGGTCATGGGACTAGTGCGGCTTTAGGGAAATTCTACACACTATATCATCGGGCAATTAGATTCATCACAAATGCACCATACTCCACTCAGCACTGCACCCTCTACTCTATTCTTGGCTGGTACTCTCTTAGTTACAGACTGTAAAAAAACACTATCCTTTGGACCCTAACAGCATTGACAAATAAGCTTCCTAAATACATCTCTGACTGTCTCCCTGTCTGCCTACCAGGGAATTATCTTCTAAGAAGCCTTACTTATACTTCACTTGTCATTCCTAAGGTAAGTATATGCAAAGCGGCCATAAGTCACTTCCTACCTGCCATTTGGAACACTGCAAAAAACCTTAAAAATAGTCCTCCCAGTGAAAGTACCCTTCTATAAATCTTTCTTTGCTACAACCTTTAAAAAAGTATGCAACTGCCATTATTAGATAACCCACACATGAGTTCCTCCTTTTCTCCCAGTGCCCAGCTCTGCTATTGCTTCTACTGTCTGGAATTTGTGGTCACAGGGTGGTATGTTGTCTTGTACTATTTGACTCAATTTGACTTATTTGATGCAAACACATGTATTGTTGAAAATTCATACTCCTCTCTCCCTTTTGAATATGTTGTACAAACTATGAACCAAATTGTAAGCTTGTATCGGTTATGTCACGTATTATATGCTTAATATATTATACTAACTATACCCTATCTGTAAGACTGTATTTTATTGTGCCTTATGTATACGTTATCTACCTTTTGTATACCCTATAACTGTCCCAGGTCCACCTCGCAAATGAGTTGTCTCAATGGTGTTTTCGCCTGGATAAATAAAGATTGATTGATTACAAACAGTCACCAATCACCTTCTTTTTGTCCGGTTCCCAAATGGGGTTGCTAGCATCATCATCATAATCATCATCCACAAATTCAGTTTGAATGTTGTCCTCCTGTGGAGATATTCCAACCACAGCCTCAATACTGTCATCCACACTTTTTTCATCGGTATTTGAATGTCTGGATGGCCTAACCTCAAGATCAGTGGAAACATGAGACTGCGAGTCATTAGCATGATCAGAATCGTGTTCAACTTTGTGGGGCATGGGACATCAACTACACTCAAGTCTGTGGATTCAACAACATTTTTCCCACCTGATAAGTTTGCCCAGCTTGCACTTGTACCAATACTCATGCTGTTATCAACAATGCCATCACTAACTTTACTACCAGCAGGGGCAACAGCACTTCCCACCAGCATTGAAGCAACTTATTTCGCTGTGAAAAAAGGAGCTGGAGAAACCTCTTTACTTTCAGCAACTACTGCCTTTCCCTCTGCTGTGTACTAACATGGCCACAACCACTCTTAACATTGCTAGACTTGATAGCCCCTGATGAACCTGCCTCATCATCACAATAACTTCCACTGATAATAGTCTTCTTGGCAGCAGCGCCACAGTCAGGAACAGCTTTGCATGACCTTCTCTTCAAGGGCATTTTTTTAAATTACACAGACAACTAACAGCAGCTTATTATTTCTACAGTTTCTGGGGGATGGGAAGCAAAAAAACGAAAGAGATGCAGCTGCACAGGCACAACACAAGACCTTAACCAGTCTTCAAAAATCTAAAAGTCCAGAAACAATACCTTGTTTTGTGGGGGGGATGGACAGCTGTAGCTACACAGAAGCAGGGAAAAATATTGCAGCCAGGCTGAGAAATTCAGAGTACTGCTATTGTGGTGCTGCAATAAAAGGCATATTAATTTGCACCCTGCACACAAATTAAAGATCAGGCATAGAAATTTTAACTGTTCAGTAAACTACAATAGAGACAGTCCTTAAAACGACTGAAAAAATTATCAGTAAACAGTAAAAAACATATAAAAAATTAAGTGAAGTTATACTGTGTGTACCTGAACAGACAAATAATAAAAAACTAGCCACTAGCAGTTGTAAAAACAGACTTTCTTACTAATCTCCCTTCTGCACCAAAGATCCTCCCCCCTGAAGCACACTTCTACAGTGTCTGTCAGTATAGAGACTGAATGTACTTAATTAACATTTAATATTCACATAAAATCAATAAATGCTCCATGATATAAACATATGGAAACTTCTGTACAACCTGTCTTTATGTAATGTTCTATTGCAACTGACGTGTAGCCTTTGCTTATGCTATGATTTTGAACATTTTGTCAAAATGTAATGTTTCTGTCTTGAAAACTTTTGTACAATCTGCCTTGTTGTAATGTTCTGTTGTGACTGATGTGGAGCCTTTGCAAAGGAATCCTTGACTCAAAGGTTGTAATTTGAAATTTTCAATAAATAAATAAAATAAAAATAAATAAACATAAGGGTTTACTACAATCGATGTACTAAATTTCAACATAAACATCTGTGGCAAAAATGCACTTTTAAAGGTTTTTCAATGGTTTGATTCTTAGAGCTCTGAGAGCCAACTGTTTCCAGCGTTCCACTACACACACTATACTGAACTGAGGCTGTGCAAAACAATATAGAGCCCATGTGACCTTAAATCCCATAAATCACTGCAAAATTTGCCTTAAAGAGCGATAAAATAAGGTGAAGTAACACAACGTCCATAGAGAATAATGGGAACTTCACGTTACTTCGAGATTTGAAGTTATTCGCTTCATGATGCAGAATATTACACACAATTCGGGTTCTATGTGAAATACTGCACGTAGAGAATTTCATGCACCTCACCCACATCTACCTATGATGATGTGATGCTAAGTATGGAAGGGACTACTATGATACTAATAGGAATACAGCGTGAACAGGGATAGTGCCAGCCTTATTTTAACATAGTTATTTTAATTTTCAGACAACTGTACACTTTAAAGAGGTACTGTACTATACTGTACTACCTCTTAACATGTACATTTGTATATACGGTATAAAGACGAGTGCTGCCCCTGATGCATCTGTATGCCTACTAGTATAATTGCAGGCTCTTCCTCTAGTTCTTTTCATCATAACAAGGTTTTTAGGATTGCGTTTCAGAGAATGGTTAGCAGCTTGGAGAAACTAGGAAGTGTTACCGAAGATTTTATAATTTAAATAATCCTTTGGTGAAAAAATTAAAATGATGGGTGATATAGGGCCTCTGCAGACAGCTCCTTTTTCACCACTGAGCTGCCTGGCCTGAGGAAAGATTGTTGTCACCTGTTCTTTTATCACCTGAGACCAGTCATGGCTTGATCTATATCCTGTGAGCCTTCTCATGGCTGTCCATGCCAGCGATTGTAACTGTAATTGTCATGACTGATTATAATGTTATGAAAGAATTACGGCATACCATTTTTTAGCTCTGTTCACTGTAGCCAAGTTGAAGTTTTGCAATAGATTGCTAAAGACTTCTACTTACAGTGCAGAGCATTAGGTAGCCTAAGATCTGTTTAATGTACTTGTCCTGAAATGGTGTTTGAGGTACTGTGGATGTTTTTCTTGGCTGTTTAAATTTAGAAAGGTTTAAGGTTTCTGAATCTGCAGTCAGGAGGAATATTGGTTAGTTGAAAAGAGAGCTAGGGGTTGGGAGGGATGCTTGCCAGCTGGTATGGGTCTGGGTTTATTAGTTTTGAAAGATTACAGGTAACATTTAGATCTGTGCAAACATCTCAGTTTCACTGTTTTTCATATCATAACCAGAAAAGTCTGAAATGATTGGTACACATTTGGTTCAAGGTGAAAAGTAGGCCTGTTTCATTTATAGCTGCTTTGGGGGAAATAAACAGACCTCTCTATCCTGATTTGCCAATACATTTAAGATAGATGGGGGACTTATGGTACCCTTAACCAGCTGACCCCTCAACATCCTAATGTTCTGCCTGTCCTAACAGGGTAAACGTTTTTGCCATGATCTGCCTTGTCCATCATCAGTGCCCTGCCACTGCATTCTCTAGTAGAATTTCCCCCTGGAGATTCATTGGTATAGCTGATAGCTCAGATTTGATTATTTCTGTACCTATGAAAACATACAATCCAACACTCACCAACCTCAAATAAAGTTACAGGCTCTTGAGAATTCAATAAAAATATATGCCAATGTTTATTAAGGTGCCAGGTAGATAAAAACATGCTCTGACGCATTTTGGAACACTCCCATTATCAAATATAGTCAAGTTCTTTGATGAAGGGAGTGTTCCAAAACATGTCAGTATGTTTTTATCTACCTGGCACTTTAATAAACATTGACATATTTGTAACCACTAGGTGGTGCTATCCCAAGGGCTACTACTCCTGCCTGCTTGGCTAATAACAGATTAAGGGGCCTAGATTCTGTAACTGGTGCCTCCACCCAATGGTCAGGGTTGATAGTGGTCAAACTAGCCTGGGCACAGCCCTTCGGGACACTGTAACCCCCCTCGTTCCCCACTAGTGGCCAAAACAGTACACAATAATCACTTTCACAATAACCCGATACACTTTGCAAGTACCCACACTGGTTGCACTTACAGCCAGGGCTGGCTCCTGTGGTTCAGCCCTGGGAACCCCCTGTAAAACAAGGTTAAACAGAGCAGACAGCAACAGTACAGTAATTTTAACACAAACTGGAACCACAGTCAGTTTAAATGCAGAAAAAGTAAGATCTGATTTATTCAGGGGACGTGAACAAGGAAGGAGCATAATCAGGATGATTGGCTTACAAGCTACATTAATCAAACAGTTATGCATGCAGTTCAGAACCCCTCACACAGTCACACACTCTGGGTACCCAGGTAGTAGGCAGATGGGCTAGCCAGGATTGTTTCCTGGGATATGCCGGTGTCGCAGCTGGTTGGGGCCCTGTGGTGGAAAAACAACATGCACAACACACTATTTGTAATCTGGAGCTAGATGGCTCAGTTCTTGAATAAAGAGAAATAACCAAGAAATCAGATGACACACTTACATTATATTGTAGGTGCAGGGAGCTACCTTGATAGTTACTCACGGTACCCAAGACTGAACACAGGATGGATGAAATTCGAGACAGCTGGTGGTTGGTCTGGATTGCCAGGAGAAACAGGGCCCACACAATTTCACCGAGGCATCATTCCTGTTCAAGTGTGGAGCAGAGGGGATTATCCCTAGGCAGGTCTCTCATCGATAACTTTTCTCTGTGCAGTAGGGCAGTCTGGCAGAGCCCTCGTGGCAAGGCTCAGCCACATGGTGTTAACCACGGATTCAGTGCGTTTGAGCTGGATACAGCTACCAGCAAGCAGGACACAGTTCACACAGTGGGGAAACAAATCACGACCCAAGTTCAATAACAGCACATTTATGTGCAAAGGATTCTACAGTACCAGGCAATTCTTCTTCGGTCCCAATCACACTATTCTCTGCACAAGTCAGAAGTTCTAAAGTGAATGGGATTTCTGGCAGGCTGATTGCATTCAGTACAATCTTCGGTCCTTCTCAGGTTGAGCCTGGTCCCACTTCAGTAGCTTACTTTAATCACACACACTCGGATTCAGTCTGACAATAATTCTTTCTCCCTCTCAGAGCAGTAGGCAGACATGCAGGCCAGGAATCAGGCCTTTCCACAGTTCTCCCATGCAAATCCACTCAGGATTGCTGCTCAAAAACACTTGAGATCTTACTCATTTCACTTCCCAGCTCAGAACTAACTGAAAATTGCAAGCAGTCTGGGATTTCCCCAAGATCCTAAGGGGTTCGGTTGGCTGATCTGTCTGTCAGTCACTATAAAGGCTCCCCCTTCAGGTGCAAAAAGGCACCAAAAGCCCAAAAGTACAATTCCTACAGATTTTGACTCCAGAAAGCTCCTGTAGTCCGGTTTCATTTAGGTCCCACCAGAACTGATTGGTCCAATTCGCAGTCCCGGGCCAAATGGTGGGGATAAACAAGACAGTCCTTGCTGCAAAGTAGGCAGGTTAGACAAACTACTTTATCATTATCACTCTAAATGATTTCAGGCAAATAGTTACATCTTTCAACAGAGCTCCCTCTCAGATTACTTATGACTGCAATCCAAGCAGGCTATACAGGCACTCTCTGGCAATCACATTTAAACTGCTAAAATGCAGGACACCAACCTGGCAGTGAGCATTTAGGCAAGCTCAAGGAAGACTTTTCGGGAACCCCCATTTGTAGAGGGTTTACACCCTTCCCTGCCTGGAGAAAGCTTAGCGTCTGTGTCAAGTCTGTACCATCTTGCATCAGTTAACATAAACTTACTACTTTACTATTCATTTTTACTACACTGTATAATACTATATCCATTTTAACAATACATTAGGCATATTTCATACAAGTCAGTTGAACATTACTACACTAAATCAGGTAATAACTTAAATTAAACAATGTGAGAGGGGGCCCTTCCCTGTCAGCTAACTTAGGGCTAGACGGGGCAGGGGTGCCCTACCTAGAGGGCAGAACAATCAACCTGGAATTGGTACTTAGACTTAGTTTGGGCAGTGAGCTCTGGGAAACATATACCCCCTTGTGGACCACATTGAGAGGCAAATCTATTGGCCTCTCAGGGGAATCATAGCTGAAGCGTACTACTGGTTTGACAGCTCGGCCAGTCTTTCTGGGGGGAACAACCAGAGTCTCTGTACTTTCAGCAACATTCTTGGGGCTTTCATCACTTGTGAGGGGTGCTTAGCCTGGGTAGAGATGTCCAAACTTGAAGCACTGTCAGCCCCTGGCTCTGTAAATTCTGTTTCTACAACACTTTACTCACTTGGAAGGCACTCTGGCACTGAAGGAGAATTGTCAGCACTCTCATGGCAGTCTTCAAGTTCTGGCATGTCACCAGAAAAACTCATACCATCAGCCCCTCCCTCAGGCAAATCATACAGTTCCACAATACACAGAGACTCAGCATCCTGAGACATGATACTTTGCACTTCACTTTCAGGGAGCATTGGCTCCAAGGACAAAGCCGGGGGGTTAGGCAGTCTAGAAGGCCCAGCTTCATCCGCACGATTAGTCATGGGATTACCCCGAAACAGCTGGCTCAGTTTATAAGAGGGGTAATAGGCATAGTCGCACTCACTTTCATCAGAAGTGGACTGACAGTCACTATCATTCTGGGCCTGCTGCGGAGGAAACCTTAAATCTGTGACCACTGAGGTAGGTTGGCTCTGTCTCTTTCTTGCAGCAGCACAAGTCACCGGTCCAGGGGGAACAATCTCGAGGGGTTCAGCCTCAATCATGACTTGGCCAATAGGTAGTAAGTGGTTATGGTGCATGGTCTTGACAGCTTTGGAGTTGTTTTCAGGGCACACTTTGTACATGGGTAAATCATTCAACTTGCCTACTACTATATGGGGAAGATGGTGCCATCAGTCAGCAATTCTATGTTTACCATGCAGTCCCAAATTTTGCAACAACACACTGTCTCCAGGTTGAAGTTCTTGAGCCTTTACTCTTTTGTCATGCCTCTCTTTGTTGGCTAAATTTCTCTTGGTGCCCATTGTCTGGGCCAGTTGGTAGGCATGATTCAATTGAGCTTTCAGTTTTTGTACATATTGCAGATAATTTTCAGCTCGGACCCCATCCGGACAGATCCCAAAACAGACATCCACAAGCAATCGAGCCTCTCTTCCGAACATGAGATGGTAGGGAGAGTACCCGGTAGTATACTTTTTTGTGCAATTATAGGTGTGTACCAAGGTGCTAATCTGCTGACTCCATTTATGCTTGTCTTTTGGGTAAAGGGTGCCCAGCATGTTTAGCAGGGTGTGAGTAAAGTGCTCTGGTTATGGGTCCCCCTGTGGGTGATAAGGGGTGGTTCTTGACTTTCGCACCCCCCATACAGAGTGCATTTCTTTGATTAATCGGCTCTCAAAGTCTCTACCTTGATCAGAGTGAATTCACTGGGGGGCTCCGTAGTGGACGAAGAAATTTTCCACTAGCACCTTGGCCACGGTAGATGCCTTTTGATCTTTGGTGGGTAAAGCTTGTGCATACCGTATGAAATGATCTGTAACCACTAACACATTACCAATGTTTCACTGGTCAGGCTCCAAACTCAAGAAGTCTATGCAGACTAATTCCATTGGTGTGCTGGTAGTAATGTTGACAAGGGGGGGGAAGCCTTCTGAGGCAGGGCCTTTCTCTGTAAGCAGCGACTACAAGTCCTTACATGGTGTTCAACATCAGCCCCCATCTTGGGCCAGTAGAATCAAGATCGTGCTAGCTCAAGGGTTTGGTCGATACCGAGGTGGCCCATATGATTGTGAAGGGACCTCAGCACCAAATCTCTGAAGGCTGTGGGAAGAACCATTTGTTGCTTATCTACTTGGCCACCCTGATCTACTGTCTTTCTATACAACAATTGATTAATCAGCTTCAACCTGGGGCCTTCTTTAAACAATAAAGCCATTCGAAAATCAGAGGAACACAACTTGGACGCATCTTTCCCTGCATGGAGGGCATCAAGGGCTGGCTGAATCATAGGATCTTGGGATTGAGCCCACTGAATGCTGTCATTGTCGAATTGAGACAGTGCACTAATATCTAGAGCATAAAAATGGCAATATGCTGCCGGTATGCAGGCGTCAGGAGGGCCCAAGCAATCTACTAAGCAGTTCACTGTGTCCGTAGACATCTGTTCATTTCTATCAAACTTTTGGCACAAAGCTCGGATGTCAGGTTCAGACAGCCTGACCCAGTCACTCTTGGCAATGGGCCAATAGGGCGTCAGCATCAACATGATTCAGGCCTGGTCTGTATTCGACTGCATAATCATATCTTGACAATGCAGAAAGCCACCGGTGCCCAGTGGCATTTAACTTAGCTGAAGTCTGTACATAGGTCAACGGGTTATTCTCAGTCCTCACCAATATTTTTGCCCCAAAAAGATAATCATGAAATTGGTCGACAATGGCCCATTTTAACTCAAGGAACTCCAACTTGCGCACAGGGTAGTTTCACTCTGAAGGGGTCAAGCTCCTACTGGTGAATGCCACTGGTCTCAAGCCATCCTCATGGTCTTGATACAGCACAGCTCCTAGACCCTGCAGACTAGCATCAGTATGCAGCACATAGGGTTTGGTGGGATCAGCATAAGCGAGGATGGGGGTGTGGGTGAGCTGGTATATGACTTTGTGGAAGGCTGCTTCCCAGTTAGGCATCCAACGGGACCTGAAAAGTTCACCTGAATGGAAATATACTCTTTCTGGTCTGGGGGTGGCCCCTTTCTTGTATTTACAATTGGTGGGAGGGTAACCCTGGGTAAGATTCAAGAGTGGCCAAATCACTTTGGAATAGTTCTTTATGAACTGGCAGTAGTAGCCACAGAATCCCTGGAAACATTGTAGTTCTTTCAAATTGTGGGGCTGGGGCCAAGTGGTCAAAGCCTCAACTTTACTGTGATCAGTCTCTATCCCTTCTGTGGATACTATGTGCCCCACATACTTCATGGAGGTCTGAAAAAACTGGCATTGTCGATGGACAACTTAGGGTTGAAATCTTCCAGTCGGTCTAGGACTTTAAACAGTCTGTTCCCATGCTCCTCCAAAGTGCTCCCAAACACAATGACATTGTCCAAGTACGCCAGGCATTCCAGTAAATTCATATCTCCCACTGCACTTTCCATCAACTGTTGAAAGGTGGCCAGGGTGCCTGATATCCCCTGTGGCATTCTTAGAAATTCGTAGAACCCCAAGGGCCAAATGAAAGCTGTCTTCTCACAGTCCTCCAGGGTCATTGGAATTTGGTAGTATCCACTGCGAAGATCCAACACTGAGAACCACTTGCTCCCATTTAGACAATCCAGAGCATCTTGTATACGGGGCATGGTGTATTGGTAGGGAATGATCCGCCGGTTCAGGGTTCGATAATCAACGCACATTCTCACAGCCCCATTCCTCTTACGCACAACCACAATGGGTGAAGCATATGGGCTTCTGGATTCTTGTATTACACCAGCTGCAAGCATTCCTGCAGGTGTCATCTCACATCATCTATGTCTGCTGGAGCTAAGCATCGAGACCTTTCCCGGAAGGGCAGTTCATCGTGCAGACGTATGTGATGCTCCGCACCCTGGACACATTCTACGTCCCATTCCTTCAATGAAAACACTTGATCTCTCTGGGCAAGTTTCTGGCTAATTCTAGTCTTCCATTCAGCTGGCAATGGGGAGTCACCAAAGTCAAACACGTCTGGGGTAACACTATCTGTCGTACCATGGTGCTTGTTGCTGGGCAACACTGCAGTGTCTGCGCAGTGTACCGTAGCTAGGGTGTAGCCTCTGTTGACTCGGATCTCCCGATCTGACACATTGTGAATCTGGACCACCTCTCACCATGCATAGGCATGAGCATGAGCTGGCAAGATGATGGACTTGACCAATAATCCTTCTGGCAATTTTCCATTGCCGGGCGAATCCAACATCAGTATTCTATTCTTGACATCTTTCCTCAGGGGACCTCCCCTTGAAGGGTACACTGGGCGTTAGGGGCCAACACAATTGAATCGGGATCCTTCTTCCACATGACCCCTACTGGTTCATCCTGGTCTACTTCCTTGGATTTCTGCTGCAAATCATATGCCCTCTTGATCAGAGCCGGAATTCTTATGGCCCTCCCAGTCCGTCGCCCTTGTTTCTTGTGACAGAGTTGTGCCAGTCTCCCAAACATATGGGCGTTGGTCCCAATTAACAGGGGAACCCCATCATATAGTTCAGTAGCGGGGCACACTAATGCCAGTGTCTCAACATGCTCCTCTACACCAGTTACAGCTGCAGGAAATGACAACCAGAGGTGGACATATCCTAGGTAGGGATAAGACTTGTCGCTCAGCCCCCACACATGTAGGCCTTCCAGGGATTGTAGTGGCACAGCAGATAAGTGTTTGTCATAGCAGTCCTGAAATACAATGGTCACTTGCGACCCACTGTCAAGCACAACCTGAGTGACACACCATTCACTTTCACTGTTGTTTCCATTGAAGAGCCCACTATTTTGGACTAGTCTGGAGAGGCCATAGCAGAGGCCTGGACAGATGACTGAGCCACAAAGAAATCTGAGATAGTATTTCTTGAACCCACACTGCGGTCATTTCAGACACCCCTCGGCCATTGATTTGCTTTTCAAAGCTCCCCTTGGAGTCTGTTTGCTACCTTTTCTAAGTCTTTCTGAGACCAGCATTCTCTCTTCGTATGGCCATCCTTCCCACACTTGTGACAAATGATGGACTCCTGGGTCATACTTGGGGAGAACATTGCATAAGGGACTGGAGCAGTAGCAAGGGGTCAGGGTCCTGTATCTGCTTGCAGTGGTGAGAGTGGTGCAATGTGTCTTAACAGTTCCTTTAGGGTGGCGGTCAATTCTTTGATTTCAGCCTGGGAGCTGCCCTCGGTAGAGGATACCTGAGGGTGCACCCCAACCCCCATGGCAGTCACGTCCTGTGAGGAACCAGAATCTTGTTCCATGGGGGGAATCCTTGCAGAGGCACCCTCCTTCAGCTCTCGGACTTCCTTTAGTAGTTCGACTTTCAAAAACTAGGCCCAGGGTGGGAAGTCCTCTGCATTCTCAGAATGTTTGTTAGGTGCCGACCTTTGCCCCTGAACCCCACTCGGCTTATCACTTTTGGTCACTTGTGCAGTAGCAGCAGATACTGGTGCAATTTCCCCGTGGGGTTGCCTTTGCTCAACCCCCCGAATTTCTTTCATTAGCTCATCATAGGAGGGGGGCGATTCCAGTCGGTTGGTGAGGCGCAACTGAAGAAATAATTCCGAAAACAGAGCAGACTTAAGGATCTGGTCCAGCCTAATTCAATCTAATTCATTTGATGGCAAACTACCCTTTCTGAGGCACTCTTGCAGCAGCTTTTCAAGCCGAGGTACATACACAGACAATGGCTCCCCTGAGTACTGCTGGGCATTTCTTACTCTCCACCACAGGTACTCATCTGAATCCGGGCTCCCATACACGTTCTCCAATGTTCCAAGATAGTCCTGTGCAGTTACTTCGGGGTTATTGGCCCGCTTAGCATGGATAGTAGCCAGGGCAGGACCCCGGAGGCTCTCACTCAACCTCTTTCATTTCTCTGGTTCTGAGCATTGCCATTCAAGTACTAGAGGGGCAACATAGTCTATCCAGGTCTCCCAGTCATCCTCCTCCTGGGGGGTGGGAAGGGTGCCCGAGAAGATTCTCAGCCTTTGGTAGGAGTCATGACTAATGGCAGGTACAGATATAGAGGCCAGCACTGGCATGGGCACAGAAGGTGGGACAGTAACAGGTGTTGGAGTGGGAAGGGGTGTTGGTGAAGGGACACCCCCAGGTGGCAGGAATAGTTTCTTAAAGTCATCTACAATTTTCCCTTCCTCCAGCAACAACTTAGCAAATTTCTCCTCAAAAGTCTCAGATAACGGTGGGAGCTCATCCTCCCCAGGGTTTTTACTGTATTTTGTTATCACTCTCCAGGCGGCTGGGGCCACGTCTGAGGCAATAGTCTGTGGCACTTTAGAGCTGTCCACCAGGTCACTACACTCTTCTAAGGCCCTGAAAGTTTAGGCAATCAAATCAGCTTGTTGACCCACCACCACAGGGTTTTTTAAACACTCAACTTTGGAGAGTACACCCTCTACCATGTCCTTACTGGTACCCAGAGGAATATCCAGTATAAGCATAGCATTTTGGGGGTTGATCTTCTGCCCAGTACACCACCACACCAACTGATGTACAGCCACTTCTGTTGGGGTAGCCATTTATGTTTGACAACAATTCGTAATTTCGGCCACTAGCAGGCACAAAATCCCAGCAGTGAGCCTCCACGATGTAACCCCTAGGTGGTGCTATCCCAAGGGCTACTACCCCTGCCTGCTTGGCTAATAACAGATTAATGGGCCTAGATTCTGTAACGGGTGCCTCCATCCAATGGTCGGGACACTGTAACACCCCTCGTTCCCCACTAGTGGGCAAAACAGTATACAATAATCACTTTCACAATACCCCGATACACTTTGCAAGTACCCACACTGGTTGCACTTATCGCCAGGGCTGGCTCCTGTGGTTCGACCCTGGGGACCCCCTGTAAAACAAGTTTAAACAGAGCAGACAGCAACAGTACAGTACTTTTAACACAAACTGGAACCACAGTCAATTTAAATGCAGAAAAAGAAAGATCTGATTTATTCAGGGGATGTGAACAAGGAAGAGGTGTAATCAGGATGATTGGCTTACAAGCTACATTAATTAAACAGTTATGCATGCAGTTCAGAACCCACCACACAATCACACACTCTGAGTACCCAGGTAGTAGGCAGATGGGCTAGCCAGGATTGTTGCCCAGGGTAGGCTGGCGTCACAGCTGGTTGGGGCCCTGTGATGGAAAAACAACATGCACAACACACTATTTGTAATCCAGAGCCTGATGGCTCAGTTCGTGAATAAAGAGAAATAACCAAGAAATCAGATGACACACTTAGATTATATTGTAGGTGCAGGGAGCTACCCTGATAGTTACTCACGGTACCCAAGACTGGACACAGAACGGACGAAATTCGAGACAGCTGGTGGTTGGTCTGGATTGCCAGGAGAAGCAGGGCCCACATGATTTCACCAAGGCATCGTTCCCCGTTCAAGCATGGAGCAGGGGGTATGATCCCCAGGCAGGTCTCTCATCGATAGTTTTTCTCTGTGCAGTAGGGTAGTCTGGCAGATCCCTCATGGCAAGGCCCAGCCGCATGGAGTTAACCACGGATTCAGTGCGTTTGAGCTGGATACAGCTACCAGCAAGCAGGACACAGTACACACAGTGGGGAAACAAATCACGACCCAAGTTCAATACACAGCACATTTATGTGCAAAGGATTCTACAGTACCAGGCAATTCTTCTTCGGGCCCCAATCACACTATTCTCTGCACAAGTCAGAAGTTCTAAAGTGAATGGGATTTCTGGCAGGCTGATTGCATTCAGTACAATCTTCGGTCCTTCTCAGGTTGAGCCTGGTCCCACTTCAGTAGCTTACTTTAATCACATACACTCAGATTCAGTCCGAAAATAATTCTTTCTCCCTCTTAGAGCAGTAGGCAGACATGCAGGCCAGGAATCAGGCCTTTCCACAGTTCTCCCATGTGAATCCACTCAGGATTGCTGCTCAAAAACACTTGAGATCTTAGTCATTTCACTTCCCAGCTCAGAACTAACTGAAAATTGCAAGCAATCTGGGATTTCCCCAAGATCCAAAGGGTTCAGTTGGCTGATTTGTCTGTCAGGCACAACAAAGGCTCCCCCTTCAGGTGCAAAAAGGTGCCAAAAGCCCAAAAGTACAATTCCTACAGATTTTGACTCCAGAAAACTCCTGTAGTCCGGCTCCATTTAGGTCCCACCAGAACTGATTGGTCCAATTCGCAGTCCTGGGCCAAATGGTGGGGATAAACAAGACGGTCCTTGCTGCAAAGAAGGTAGGTTAGATAAACTACTTTATCATTACTACTCTAAATGATTTTCAGCAAATAGTTACATCTTTCAACAGAGCTCCCTCTCAGATTACTTATGACTGAAATCCAAGCAGCTCTTAAAGAGACAGTGCACAGAGGTTATTCAGGCACTCTCTGGCAATCACATTTAAACTGCTAAAATGCAGGATACCAACCTGGCAGTGAGCATTTTGGCAAGCTCAAGGAAGACTTTTGAGTAACCCCCATTTGTAGGGGGGTTACATATTTTTTCACTGAATACTCAAGAGCCTGCAACTTTATTTGAGGTAGGTGAGTTCTGGATTGTATGTTTTTATGTTTATTTTTTTATCTTTAGCACCACCATTCCCAGTGCATGATCCTATTTTGTGTTTCTTGTATTTTTGTACCTATATTTTACAGTACATGGGTGTAAAACTAAATCATTCACAAAAGTATTTGTAAGTGTTTTCCATACATTTTCTTAAGATTGTTTAAAGCAGTCACTTATTAAGTCCCCCTTTATGGTCACAGTGAATAAATTGTGATTATTATGGGATTCCTGCTAGGGTTCTAGCATTCTGCTGCCAGAATCCCTAGGTTCACATTCTGCTGCCAGAACCCCTAGTTTCTTGTGATGGGATGCAGGTTAGCCTGCTATTCTTTTGTTTGTTAGTATTTCTGCAAGGTTAGCCCCCTCCTCCCCAATTGTGGCTTATATAGATAGAAACATGTATGTTGGCAGAAACATGTTCTCATGCCCAGTGAGTTTTGCATAACTTTACCTATAGAATGTTGATTTTGTGAGGGCCCTAGTGGCCCATCAATCCCCCATTCTTCCTTCCTCTTTTGACACTGTCTTCATCAGCCCCATATGCCTATCCCACCCATGCTTGAATCCCTCCACCAATTTCACACAAACTACCTCCCTAGGCAGTCAATTCCATCCCTTTACCACCCATTTGTGAAAAAACTGTTTTCTGATATTCCTCTTAAATCACCCTCCCCACCAGTTTCCGTGAGTTCCCCTTGTTACTGGTGATCCCATTCAGTGTAAACCACTGTCTGCTGTCCATACTGATAATCCCATGGAGGCATTTGTACATCTCTATCATGTCCCCTCTATATCTCCTCTTGCCTCCAGCAAGTACATGTTGAAATCTGATAATCTCTCCATATTATATAAGTCTTATCCTGATGGATGATCATTCTGGTTACCCAGAGTTCAGGGGCCCCTGAAAGATCAGCTTGGTTACAGGGGACTTGGAGGGATGGGCTAGGGTGCTGAGGGACCCAGTGGGTCTGGCTATTGGCAGTAGTCACAGGGTTCACTTGATTGCAGAGGAAAGTATCTAGACCTGGGTGAAGGGGGGCAGTGGGCTGCATTTGTGAACTGGGGCATCTACTGCGCCATGATTGAATACTGTACAAGGGGGGATTCACTGGGCTTGGGTGCAGGAGTGGGGATCCAGTAGATTTTTTTTTACATCCTTTCTCAACTAGAATGCATTGTAAGATGGCGACGACATCCCTGTTGTCATGATATTGTCAATAAAAGTACAGTACCGATGTCACTACTGTCACTTTATTAACAATAAAATGACAGTTGAGAGTTTGCTGTATGGTAAGCAATTATTTTGGTATCTAAGGCCACTACTTTCTACAGGTGTAACTAATTAGAACATTTAATTGCACATACTTGTCATTTTATGGCCATTAATGTATCAGGCACCAGTGTGGTATTTGTTAATGGTATGAAATGCTCATTAAAATAATTTAATAGCTATAAATTCTGTTACTAAAAAGGACTTTGATGAGCTTTAACAGAAACAAAAATAATAAAATATTAAATTGGTTCTAGTCATGGTTTGCTAATTGTGTAGCTTGGGCATTTAATGCTGTAAGCAAATAATACTTTCAAAACTGATGGCAACGTAATGCAAAAAACAAAATCCATTTAAAAAGATTTGCAACAAGATTTAATGGTGAAAATTAAAGGGGTTATCTAGTGTTAATGGAAAATTAATAGTATTTTAATGCATCATGTGTGCAGTACAGTTTGGATTGTTGAAAATTATTTTTCCAAGTTTTGGTTGTGTTTGGCATGATGGGACTTGAGAAGGAATAAAATTCTATTTTTATTTTCTGTAAATATATTTTTTGCTGGAAAGCAATGGAAATATTGTACTGCACATTGAAACAGCAATAAAAAGAAGACTTCTCCAAAATTCAGGTTACTCGTTTGTTTCAGTTTCTCATTGGGGAAAACAGTGAGAGGCAGCTGATCAAAGTCTTCAGTTATGATTCAGTGAGTATTAAAAAAAATGTACTTTGAAGATCATTGCAGATCTATTTCTAATCTTCATTTAGTAATAATTTACTCTTAAGTAGTCCATTGAATTTGTTCTAGAATTTAGTATTCTTAGAAGTTGTACTACTTTGATGATGATTATAAGTGACTAAAATTTGTCTTCAAAGACAAATTAATGACTGCTTTAGTACTAAATTTAGTATTCAACTTTTGTGAGGGTTGATATCTTGAAGTATGTTGCACTCCAGGAAACCCACTATCGTCCCTTTTATTAAAGGGGAACTGTCAGCATTCCCCCAGTAAAAACATTGGACCTATAGAGCTTGATTAGGTAAATCGCACTGGCTGTAACCTTTTAAAATAACTTAAAAGCTCTTATTAGTAATTTATATGGTAGATCCTGTGATGCTCTGCCTGCCACTACTATTCTAGAGTCCCCCATGGCAAGCCTTTGATGACGCAGCTGATGGGCTGAGCCACAAGGGACTACTGTGTGACAGTGCAGTTGGTAGGAAATATCAAAAGAGATAAAGCACTTTCCTCGGTCAATTGGTACTGGAGCCTAGCCTTTGTAAGGTATTTTGAAAAACTGCCCCAGTGCAATTTACCTAATCGGGACCTATAGGTTCTATGTTTTTGCCAGGTGAATGCTGACACTTCCCCTTTAATGTTTCAAGCAACTTCCCCACTATAGATGTCAGACTGGCAGGTCTGTAGTTCCCTGGTTTGTCCTTACTTCTGCTGTCATGCAAGGGAACTACATCTGCTGTTCTCCAGCCCTTAGGTACTATCCGCATCTCCAGTAAGCTGTTAAAGAGCTCAGCCAGTGGTGCAGCAATGCCCTGCCCATCTCCTTCAGCATACAGGGATGCAGCCCTTCTGAGCCTACTGTCTAACCCCTCCTTCAGTGTGTTTAATCCCTTAAACCCCTGCCTCTGAAATCAGATCCTCATTTACACCCCCCACCCTTACCTTGATGACGTGCTCAGGCAATAGTCTGTTATCCTCCACTGTGAATTCAAAACAGAAAAACTTGTTCAGCATGTCTGCTTTCCATATATCTTTCTTCTCCCACACTTCCTCTTTTTAAGCCTGACTATTCCCTTTTGATTTACGCTCTCCTGTAGGTAACAAAATATTTTTTTGTTCCCCATCTTCATTCCCTCAGCTATCCTCAACTCAGTGTCAGACTTAAACCTCTAGTCCTCACAGCCTTGCTGACCTCCTTCATCCTGCTTGTAAACACTAACTTATCCTCCTCTGTCTGGTTGGTTTTGTGATATCTGAAGGGCTTATTTTTCTCCCTCACAGCCTCTACTGCCTCCTTTGTGAACCACAGTGGTTTTCTAACTCTCTTGTATTTCCCTACTAGCCTAACACAGACACTCATGGCTTTCAAAATCCCATTCTTAATCAATTCCCATTTCTTTTCCACCTGCTCTACTACCCTTACCCCATCTAGTATCTCTTGCAATAGTTCCAGTATCCTGCCAAAACTGTCCTACAAAAGTCTAAGACTTTGGTTTTTAGCTTTTTCTCCACTTCTAGTTTGATATTCTGCTACATGGTTTGGTGATTGTTGGTTGCCAGTGTGCACTGCACTGTAATACCCCCATGTTGTCCCTGTTCATTAGGACCAAGCCACAGGTGGCTCCCTCCTTTGCAGGATCCTCAACCATTTGTATCAGGAATGTTTACTGAAATGCCTCTATAAGTAGCTGATTTCTTACACTTACTGCTGCTGGGAACATCTAGTCCACAGCTGGCATGTTGTAGTTATCTATTAACAGCCCCCCATTTTTCCCCTTCTTATCTCATTTTATAATTCTTTATCAGCTGTATCTTTCAGAGACAGTGATCTATATAACACACTCCAATCCTGATGTTACTACCTCCATCTGTAATTATCTGTACCCACACTGCCTCTATTCACTGACCCTCCCAACTTTCCTTGACATCCGTGGCTTTGATAGCCTCCCTTATGTATGAAATCACCATTCCCCTCTTCCTTTCTACCATTCTCTCCTAAACATATCATACCCTGGAATTGTCAGAGTCCGGTCACAGTATTGTGTTGCCCATGTCACTGTGACCACACTAAGGTCCACCTGTGCTTATGCCATTTCTTGTAGATTTCTTGCACATATTGCTACTGATATCCTTCAGTCCACATCTGGCATACTAAAGTCACCAATTAGCAGCATCACACCCATTTTTTCCCCTTCTGATCTCATTCTCTGGTTCCCCATTAGCTGCATCTTTCTGAGATAGTGGCCATAGATCACACTCCAATCCTGATACTGCTACCTCCATCTGTGACTATCCATACCCATACTGCCTCTGTTCACTGGCCTTCCCCACTTTCCTTGACCTCTATAGCTTTGATGCCCTCACTTTTGTATGAAATTACCAATCTGCCTTCCTTGCCCCCTTTCCCTCCTAAACATATTATATTCTGGAATGGTTAGAGCCTAGTCATAGTACTGTGTTGCCTCTGTCAGTGTAATTGCCCACAGGAACAACTGTGCTTATGCCACCACTGCCTCTAGAAAAGTGGTTTTGTACTCCAGACTTCTGGTCTTAGTGCACATAACCCTCCAAGCCACTTGCTTTCTCCTCCTCATGACTCCTTCATACTTATCTTCCAACCTCCCTCATCTTTAGTCTAGCTCCTACTGCTTTCCACCCCCACCCCAGACCCCTTGAAGCCCCTTCCCTGTAACTTTTACTGCATCCCCTATGTCTTCATACTTTTTATGCTTGGTTGTTCCCTTTATTTTTGCTCCCTTATTTGAGTTAGCACACTTATCAGAAACTGATCTGCCTCCCCCCTCTGCTAGTTTAAAACACCTCAGTGTACTCTGTAATGGGCAGAATCTAAATGAATGACTCTCCTCCTGAGATTTATTTATCTTTGTCAGACATTACCAATGCCCCCCCACCACCACCAAGAGGACATTCAAAAAGGGATATGCTGAAATCCAGGTTTTTATGGCCAGGTAAATGTCCCAGGATAGTTTATCAGATTTTATAGGTTAATGAAGGCCAGGGGCACTGGTGCCCCTGAACCTTTCTCAGTACTGTTCAGTGGCTCATTGGGCACATGCCCTATGCTTTAAAAACACTGCATATACATTACTCTGGAGGGCAATAGAAGAACATCATCCATCCTTCCCCACACAGGACACCCTCCTCTGCATGCAGAATAGAGGTAGGATGATTGATGCCCACTCACAGTTTACCCACACCATTCTGGATAATTGCAGAGCAGTAATACAGGTCCCAGTAGTTTTAAATGAGACATGAGGTACCAACCTGACTTTACTGGCAACAGACCTCCCAGTTTGCATCAGCAAATCCTGATCTCACTTTCAGACATTGGCATTGATTAGGATTCAACCATATCTATCACTTCTTTGAGGCAGGGACTTATATGTCCTTTTAGCAACTTCAAGACAAATTTGGCCTAAGACACACAGACCAATTTTGCTACCTACAGGTCAGACACTATGTACATTCTAGACTAGGTCTAGATGTGGGATGATGCACCCAAGGGCCGACTTGGCCCTTAGGGCATGAGAGGAGCATATACCAGACCATACCATTTCTCTGACTTACAGAGCCCTTTGACAGATGTCAAGTGTAGATACTCTCCACATGTGTCAGAAAAGGAAAACAGTAATGGCCATAGAAATAACAGGCAAGAACTAGGACAAGAGTTGTAGGAGACAACATAAAATTACATCATCTTATGTGTGGAAGGAGTATGGCTGGAAGACCATTAGCCACTTTTTTTTAACTCCAGACTTACTTGTAAATATAATATACAATGGGGCACACAATATTGGAGACAATATGGATATGCCCCCACTACAAACACACACATCTGAAAAAGCTCTACAAGAACTGATCCCCCACTTTGGGGCCACTACTCCACAGTTAGCCATTTTACACCTACTACCACAGGGAATACAGGATAAACATCTTCAGACACAAGCAGCTCTTTGGCTAGCGGCAACAAAAAAGACAATCATCAGATGGTGGTCCCTGGAAGATCCCCTACAGAAAAGTATTGGGAGGACACAGTCCAAGACATATATGTTATGGAAAAATTAACAGCAGTCCTATCCTTAAAAATGGAAAGGTTTAACAATAATTGGATAGGATGGCTTCTGTGGGTCATGAATCATAGGACAGATATTACACCCTGCTAGAGTATTGCACAAGAGGGCAAAATAGAATAAAGCAACTGGAGGTCACCATTTAAGGTTTTGGCCTGGAGTGGAAAGGGGCTTGGGGATGTAACATTTGTAATGATTACTGTGACTACTGTACAGTGGGTGATACCCTCTCAGAAACAATTATATGAAATGTTTTCATGCTGCATGCATAAAACTACCCATGTGATATGTGTGCTGCAAGCATGATTTAGATGTTAAATTGGAACCGACTGCATGCATGTGGCATGCGTGCAGCAAGCAAGTATGGAAAGCATGCTTTTTATGTTAAATTAGAACAGACTGCTTGTATGTGGCATGCATGCAAAAAGCAAGTGGTTACTGATAACTGCACACATAAAAGTTAAGTGACTTGCTCAGGATCACACCATGTAAAAGTGGGGGTTGATGAGATTCAAACCCAGGTTTTCAGGTCTCCAAGTTTGCAGGGCAGTGCCCTAAACCACTAAGCTATACTGCCTGCACACATACAGTATGGCTTGCTTGTACTTCAGTACAAATCTGCACACCTCTGCACACATGCAACATACTTGTAGCCACTGTTATACTTTTTAGTTTTCTTGTCACTATCATCTCAGCTGCACAGCTGAACTGTTGCACGCATACTGATGGAAACACATGTGGTTCTTACCACCCCCAATATACAATGTTACCCACAAAAACTACTTAATTACTTCTATCTGGCCTGTATGCCTACTATTTTATCTCCATAGTTTTGAATGCTTCCATGCAAACAGACCTAAAGGGGCAAACACAAAAGTAGCAATAACTTCATACCCACCACATGGCCATTCCTACCCCCCCATGCACACACACTGTAGCAGGTATGGCCCTGCTGCTACAGGCAACCCATCAAGTATAGATATAAGTCCAGAGTCTCTTATCTGTTTACTAGGACGCCAGAGACAGGGGTCTTTAAGAGATGATGTCCATGGGTTAGATTGCTGGGGCATATCCCCTTGAAATTAATGGAGTTAGTTTTTATTACTATTTTATATGTTATGATAGTGAATTGGAGAATAATGGAGGCCACTGTACTACTAGCAAGTCCCTTGTTAGTCCAGTGGTGGCCTTCATTATTCTCCAACTCACCATCAATAATGTATAAAATAGTAATAAATAAGTACCCCAATTCATTTCAATGGTGCACACCCCTGAATGCTCTCTTTCCCTATGTCATAATGTGCTTGAGCACTGGGGATGTGGAGGTCAGTTTCACTGGCTGGGGTCATAAGCCTGACTATAGGTGGGCTCCCATATTCTGTGCTTATCATACCACTCAACTGTCTCTGAATGCAAGTGACAGCCCTGATTTTACCCCTGAAAATGGCTCTGTTCCTCAGCCATCCCTCATGTAAAACATGCTGCTCACACAGTGGATCTCCTATAAATTTAGAGCTTATGGCAGGGGCACCATTTCAGATTTTAGCAGGGGGGGAGAGCCAACAACCAGTGGAGGCCAGGTGATAGTTAACCCCTAGGTGGCAAGCTCCAGAGTGTCTGTAATGTCTCTAAAAGTTAAAACTTATTTGTAGTGACTGAAAAGTAATATGCAAATGAGGAAAAATTCAAATGAATAAGATTCATCTGTCTATATCCTGGAGCAGTGCATCAGATTTGGGCTTACCCCACCCAGTTACTAACCAATTTTTTTTCCTGGCTGAAGTTCTGACCCTCCCCCCCAAAAAAAAACCTTGTCCCAGTTTCTCTCCCTTACTCCATTTCATTCAATACCCATCTAATATGGGTCGTCAAGCCACCCAAAGGTGCAGAAATATGCAAAACACATCAATACTTCAGCCCTTTCTCCTTCCCAATGCCCCTTTAAAAAAAAATTACTTTTACTTACCAAGTCATCTGGCCAGAACCTGAAGCCTGGCCCAGTGTGCTACTAACCCATTTTTCAGTCTGCTCCTCCTCTGTCTTTCTGCCAGAATCTCAATGCTAGATCTGACCATCCCAGGTCCCTAACGTGATCCGTGACCAAGTCACCTCACTAAACCGAACCAACCCAACCTGAGTTGCTTGCTTCTTGCTTGGCTGCTGCTCCACTGTACTGATCAAGGCCTATGAAGGCCATCCACACTGCTCTCTGCTGCTAGGCCTAGCTTTCTGCTGTGGGTGGGGGCTATGCTGTTTTTTTTGTAAGGTGAGCCTACTAGAGTAAGTAGGTAGGCTAGTCCGGAGTTAACTTTTAGCTCACCCTCTGCCCCTTCAGCCACCAGGGGAGATGGAGACTCACTAAGAGTAGACCAACAAAAGTATGCCACCACAACACTGTTATTGAGAGTTCAGTGCTCACCGACTCCTCCAAGCTGTAGTGTGTATCCTGTCTACTCTGTGGTGAGAAAGTCAGTGTCACACTCATCTCACTGATGCCCTTGCTTGGCTGGAGCTCCTCCACATCACGTGTGATGGTGTTGCCACTAATATGTGGAAAGAGTGGCCAACACAATGCAGATGCAGTTGAGTCAGGCATGCACCTGCAACACAAGTGCACGCAGGCCAGGAGGGCACTTCTGAAAAGATTAAATCCAAATTTAATGCTATTATTGCCACACCATAAGAACAACCTAGGCACAAATGTGTGGAGGGGGAAACTGCCTCACTCTGCCCTACCTCAATGGCACCCCTGCTTTATGGTAGAAATTCATTGTTAGGTGCTAGTATTGGTGCAAGTAAATACAATGGTTTCTACTGCGTTCTGAAGTACTGCCGTATATCTCCATGTTTCAGCATGATCATAGTGAAGGTTAGTGTCACTCATTGTCCATCATTTTGCGTGTCCATGTCCCTCATTTCAGTGACAAAATGTGAGGAATGGTGCATGTTTCCAAGACCCTACTCAGCACAAAGAGTGCTAAGCATGGCCATAGTGTATATGCTCCATACAAAATGACAAAGGAAAAGTAAGTAAGCCAAATTAGTCATGGAGAAACACATTTATAGTACTAAATATGCATAAGGGGATTTGCATGGCCCAAACTAAAAGGTCAGGCTTCACAACACAGAGGCCACTCTTCGCACATCTGGAATGGGGGATGTTGCCTGACTATATGCTAGGCATTTAATGCAGTAAAAAGACAAAGAACCTCAGTGCTCAAGCACTAAGGCAATAGTTACCCCAAAGGGCATTGGCCGGGAAGCCAAGTTTCAAAGAAATACAAAATCATACACACCCCCATAATGCAAATCACCACAGCATATTATGCTGGTTCAACTTTAAGCAGAAATGCATGGTGCTGAAAGGCCTTTCATACAGTTTGCAAAGAGTGCTAACAGAAGACACAGACATGTGTTTCATCCTACCAGGACTCATCAGTGTGCCTCATCTGTATGACCCCCCCAGTGGAATGAACCAGCTACCGTAAGATGGTCTATCAGGGTTATGTTGTTGTGAACCCAATAAAAACACAAAAAAAGTTGAAAGACAAAGAACCTCAGTCCGCAAGCACTGAGACAATGGTTACCCCAAAGGTCATTGGCCAGGAAGCCAAGTTTCAAAGAAATACAAAATCACACATACCCTCATAATGCAAAGCATTATGAACTGTATATGCAAATCACCACAGAATATTATGCTGATTCAACTTTAAGCAGAAATGCATGGTGCCAAAAGGCCTCTCATACAGTTTGCAAAGGGTGCCAACAGAAGACACATACACGTGTTTCATCCTACCAGAACTCATCAGTGTGCCTCATCTGTATGACACGCCAGTGGAATGAACCAGCTACCCTAAGATGCAGTAAGCAAACAATACTTTACAAATTAATGGCAATTTAATGACAAAAATTAAAAGCCATTAAACAACTTGCAAAAGGATCAGAATGAATGAGTTTACCTAATTTTAATGGGAAATCAATGAAAAATGTATTTTAATGGCAATTGTTAGCAGTTGTATGAGAAGTAGAAACTGATGTGTTTTTAGATGAGATTTACACCAACTTAGTTGCTGCACACATGGCAAGTGTGCAACATGTGAACCTAATGTGATTTTTAAATGATGTTCACACCAGCATAACTGCTGCACTCAAGTCAAGCATGCAACACGCAAACCCGATGTGATTTTTAGAAGATGTTCACACTAGCTTACCTGCTGCACACATGTCAAGCTTTCAGCATGTGAATCTGATTTGCTTTTTAGACCTGGTTTGCTTAGGTTCGCTTTGTGTATGCGAACCGCATGCAAACATTGCACAATTAAGCATGGCATGCATTCTGCATGTACACAGCACATTTATATTTCTGTAAGGATATGCATCCTTTGGTGTGCAGGACAAGTGGTTGGCTGCAACAGCCTGCACTTGGACCAGCTCTGGAGAAGTCTAAGTTCAGCCTTTACTGTGGATATTTCTGCCATAATTGATGCAAACTTAACTGCACACAGGCAGCACTGCCATTTCTGTAGAACCTCTCTTAAAATGTCTGCTTCACAGATGTTGCATCCCATAATGCCCCTTCCTTTCCCAGCCTATCCACCTCTCTGCCCCACATCCTCCACTACTGGCTTACCTACGCCCCTGTCTTCCCTATTTCCCTAAGGGCCATTCACTTAGCTGTCTACAAGAGGTGATGAAGCGGTCTCCCTCTATAAGGATCTGTTTACCAAAATATTCCAGATATGGTTTTCTAGGAATCTTGACATACTTGATGACAGCAGCCATTGTACTTTGTCTCCCAGGACTCCTCTCACTTATTGGATCCTTACTTTCCCTATCTAGATTGCTCTACAGAGAGTATCCTATTTGTTACTTGCTGCAAAAGAATGCCCCACTCAGAGGAACAATTCTTTTACACAGTTGTACCCAACAATTATAGAAGATTCCCTTGGTTGTAAGAACCTTGCCTGCACCTTGGTGTTACCTTGAGCAGTGTCCCCTGCATACCGGCTAACTCCCTGTGGAGGCCTCTGCAGATGTCATCCTCCCATTCTATGGTCCTTTCATTCTGGTATACTGCATGCTCCAGAGTCACTTGGTTCACCAGGAAATAAGCACTAACTACAATTGCCCTGTTGGCTGTTTGCAGTCATGTGCTCTAGCCACACACACAGACAAGGTCTAATTCAGCACAGTCCTCCCCCTGTTCGTCACAAGTACCCCACAATCCCTGTTCCACCTCCCCAGCCAGTGTTTAAAAATGACTACAGCTGTGCCCAGAAAAATGCTAAAATAATTCATTTTACTGACTAGTGCAGCTGAGTTCAGCCATAGCAGCTCACAACTGAACAAACTAACTCAGGGGCTCTTTCCTTTTTTTTTAACTCTATTTTAGCACTGACCTGGGGAACTCTCTCGGGCATCCTCCTTTTCACCCTGCTCTACCTCCATGCTCGAGAGGCCTTCGGATTCCTGGCACCAACCTGGCTATCCCCCCGGCTGTGAGCCCCCTGAGGCAGGGCCGGCCTATCCGCCCAGGGCGCTCTATCTCTTAATTCGGGCCAGGTTGGGCTCAGCCCAGGAATGGAGGACGATCAGCGATGGAGTGTGGCTGGGTGGACGGATGTGCCATTGCCTATCCCCAGTCGGGGATTTTTCTGTTATGTTTTCTTCCGGGAGTGCAGCGTGCCATGAAGTCTGCTCAAGGCTGCCTACTGACGTCTGGTGCACTCCCGCCCCTTCATCTGGCTGGTGAACCATGCCGTACTTCCAATCTCCATTGGGGGTTGCGAGGGCACTGAGCAGTCCCAGGATCCCTCCCAGGGAGAGGAAAGCTGTCCTCCAGATGCTCGATCTTCTCCTTCCCCTGCCAGCCCCTGGCTCCCCGAGTCCATCCCTGAACCCAGATCGCCGGCGTGGCGCAAGGTGTGGCATCCAGCACCTAACCCTCAGCACCACCAGACCAGTTAGGGGCCCTTTTTTGACATTACAATTGCCTATTGGCAGCATGCAGTCACATGCTATAGCCACACTCACAAGGGTCCAGTGTCAGTATAGTTCTCCCCTTGCTTCTCACTACCCTACACTCAGTGCTCCACCTCCCCTGCCAAGAAACACAAACCCTTAAATATTACAGCATTTGCATCCAAAACAATTCTAAAATGATTAATATTTCTTAATAGTGTAGTGGCATTCAACCCCAGCAGCTCACAACATAACAAACTAAGTGGCTCATTTTTAAAAAGTCACACTACAATTGTCCTTTTGGTAGCATGCAGTAACATGCTCTAGCCACACAGACACACACGCATACACACACACACGCAGAGAAAACCATCCACAAAATGGCAGCCAAAGTGGAACTGCTACTAATGGGAGACTTCAACCTGCCTGAGGTAGATTGGAGCACTCATACTGCAAGTACAAGGGGCAGGGACTTCATGACCGCTCTGAATGGGGAAAACTTATGACAGCTTGTAGCAGAACCAGCCTGCAAGGGAGCTATACTGGATTTGGTCCTGACCAATGGGGACAGGATCACAAATGTGGAGGTGGGAAGTCCCCTTTGGAACCAGTGACACCAGGACAGTATGCTTTAAGGTAACCACAGTGGAGGAGGCAAGCCATACAAGGTAAAAGGTCCTAGATTTCAGGAAGGCTAACTTTAAGGAGATAGGTAGAAATCTCAAAAGAGCCCTAGCAGTGGAAGGTACAAGAGGAAATATGGAAAAACAGTGGTCTAGATTCAAGAAAGTCATAATATAAGTAACAGGTCACTGTGTCAAAATGCATAGCAAGTGTAAAAGAAAGAAAAGGCCATTATGGTTCTCGAAAGTAGTGGCCGAGAAAGTAAGGAAAAAGAAAAGAGCCTTCAGGAGATACAAGGAAATACAAAAGGATAAGGACAGAGACAGTATCTTGAGAAGCAGAAGGTGTCTGGGAAAATGATTAGAAGGGCTAAAGCACCGACAGATGAAGGTACAGCCCAGGCTATTAAGAAAGGTGACGAGACCTTCTTCAGATACATTAGTGAGAGGAACAAGCTCTGGCAGAGCCACTACGACTGTAAATGCATTAACTAGATGAGGGTGTTTCATGGGCTTAAACATAAACATGAACTGCCATTGCATACACTAACTGAATCAAAGCACGGTGCATTGAGAAAGGGCAGATATAAAAATAATGCCGTCATCTGTATTATAGTTACCTATATGTTTCACATTTTATTCTGTGCAATGTTATAGCAATCAACTCAAGAGAACTGGGCCATAATATACATGAAGGTACTGTACCTTAATTGCAAACACTGCTGAGACAACTATATGTTGTGACAAGGTGGAAGATAAACACAATGTTGAGACATGTTTAGGAAGACATTTGATGTGTTTAATTTATTTTTTTAGAGATTGCTATACAGTTCACACGCACATAATTAGTATAATATAAAAGTGCATATACCCAAATGTCAATGTCAATCTTACACATTTCATTACAAGTTGTTCTCTTGAAGGACAATCTTACTATACAAGGCCTAAAAATGGATGTTAGGTAAAAGTAAGCTGGGGTAGGTGTGTTATTAAGGTTATTGCATAGTTTATCTTAGATCACTGCTCCACCCCATGCACACACAATATGAAAATCAGCAATCCCTTCATATGAAGCAACAGGAATTAGTTAGTACAAGGACAGAAACAAGTAGGAGACTAAGTAAGTGGGTAGAGAAGCATGAGTATGGTAAGTGAAATAACATTTCAAAAAGTCTTGCTATTATAATTCATTTTTAGGGCTGTGGTCGAAGCCTACAGCTGTTTTGCAAAAGCTTTTTAGCTCTGAAAAGAGCCAATCTCACAACCTCTTCTGTTGGACTTTTGGAAGTATCCTTCTGAAAGCCCAATGGAGCTGAAAGCCCTCCACCACGATCAGCGTATGGAAAAACAGCTGCACTATTTCAGCTGTTACTTCCACATTCCGATGCATGCACTGCACATGCGCATGAGTTGTGCACATGCATGGAGTTGTGCGCATGCGCAGAGTCATGCGCATTCACAGTGCTGCAGTGCTGCCATATTGTGTAAGGTACTGTGCCATTCACTGTGTTGTGCCCCCCTCCTGAAGTTATGCCCGTCTCATGTCACACACTGGGAGCCCACCCCAGTGTGCGGAATTTGTTTTATTTCTGTAAATTAGAAAACGTTCCTTCGTTGAGTGTTTCCTTCTCCTGCAGTGCCCCCTGCCCATGTCATGCCCAACATCAGGGTGCCCAATCCCCATGTCGGCATTTCTGTAGCACACTGGGAGCCCACCCCAGTGTGCTAAAATGTTTTTTTTATGTCCTTTTGCTGTAAATTTGAAAATGGTCCCTCGTTGTCAGTTTTGTTTCCCTGTGAAATGAAAAATGGTCCCTCGTCATTGCTGCAGTCTCCTCCTCTTCCCACCCTCCCACTGTGCACCCACCTCCCCACACCCCCTTACACCATACTTTCTTCTGGAGGTTGGCGCTGTCATCTTCTCTGGACTGGGACATGTCTGCACTCTTCAAAGCCCAACCGCGAACTGAAGAATTAAGGGTAAGCATGCTATACAGCCATTCAATGGGGTTTTCAACTTATGCTGATATCTCAGCCATTTTTTGGAAATTTTGCCCCACATTTTCAACATGGGGTTCTTGGGACCCCACCTTGTGAAAACTGTCACTTTCATTTTGTTACTCAGTCCTGAAAGGTGATTTTGTGGTCACTGCACAGAATCAACTTTTGGGACCAGTTCATGAAATGACAGTGCTACTGCTCATGAGGTGGTGTCCCAAAATGCCCATGTTGCAAATTTGGTGAAAAAAAGCCAAAAAATGACTGCATTAAGAGTGTGCATTGCGCAGCTTCTACACACACTCCTAACATCGCTAATTTTTAATATCTTCACTCCACATTTTTAACATTGCCATTGTTGCACACCTCATTCACAACAGTATAGCTGCCATTTTCCACAACCTGCCTGAAATGTGTTTTCGAACCTGTGGTGCAGAATAGTGCGTTTGCTCTGTGCAATCATCTTTCAGGAAAATTAAATAAAATGACACTGGCACTGTTCATGAGGAGGGGTCCAAAAAAGGCCATATTGAAAATCTGGTGAAAAAATTCCAACAAATGACTGCGTTGTGAGCATGCACTGCGCAGTTTCTACACACGCTCCTAACATTGCTAATTTTTAATATTTTCACTTCACATTTTTAACATAGCCATTTTTGTACACCTCCTTCACAATTGTACAGCTGTCATTTTCCACAACCTGCCTGAACTGTGTTTTTTCACCTGTGGTGCAGAATATCACATTTAGCCTGCTCAATCACCTTTTGGGAAAATTGAGCAAAATGACACTGGCTCTGTTCATGAAGAGGGGTCCAAAAAAGACCATGTTGAAAATTTGATGCAACACCTCAAACATATGGCCAAGTTACACCTGGGTGTTGAATAATTTCTATGCACATGTGTAACTTTTGTCACTTGGTAGCGCTTCACAGCCCTATCAGCTCTGATCAGAGTTTGTTTACAAAATGCGTCTGCACAGTTGACGATTTTTGTAAAAAAAAATAAGAACAATGGGAGTTGTTCTTCAAATGTCCACAGGTGCCACACATGCATGTGGAGGGATTTGAAGCCTGGATGCACTAGTCTGCCCTGCTCCTGAGTCAGAGATCATGGCAGAGAGGCAGAGGTACTGGGGGTTCCATTGATAGCTGTTGAAGCAGAGGGAACCAACTCTGATGAGGCCAAGGAGGGGATATTAGACTCATGTGAGCCCCTTCCTTCTGGTTGCTACAGGAGAGCCCTCTGAAGCACTGGGAAGTGAGAAAAGGTGTACAAGAACCTCCCTATTCGCAAAGAGATAGTTTGTTTCACCAGAAAAAAACATGCCCAGGAATGAGCGAGCAAAAATTGGGTTGTTTTGTGTTGGATGGGGAGATGAAGAGGTCTATCTCCAGCCAACCCCACAGGTTGAATAAGTTTTCAACCACCTTTTGATTTAGCTCCCACTCATAAGCCCTGACAATGGTGTGGCTGAGACTGTCTGCCAGGATGTTGCTGATGCCTGGCACATGGACAGCAGTCAAGTGGAGGTCATACTGGACTACCCAGTACCACACTCACATCGCCTCCCGGCATAGAGGGTATGAGCAAGTGCCTCCCTGTTTGTTCAGGTACCAGACCACAGAGATAATGTTGGTTTGAACCAGGAATGTCCCCAGACATAGAAGAGGCTGGAAGGCCTGGAGGGCATACAGCATTGCCTTCATGTCTAACACATTGATGTGTAGAGATGCTTTCAGCTGAGACCATGTTCCCTGGCTCTGATGGTCTCCTAGGTGGGCTCCCCAGCCTTGACAAGAAGCATCCATTGTAAGGGTCATGGAAGGAGCAGGAGGTTGATGGGGAACCCCTGTGGAGAGATTGGACTACTTCAGCCACCAAAGAAGATCCTTCTTTATGTACCCGGACACCAGGACCCTGTGGTCCAGGTTGTCCAGCCTCTGATCCCATTAGACACAAAGAGTCCATTGGGTCACCCTCACATGTAGTCTGGCTACAGGAACTGTAGGGATCATAGCTGCCTTCAGACCCAGAAGATGGAAGATTGACCGGGCTGTGGTCCAGCGTGAGTTGGCCACTGATCTGGCCTGTTCCTGCAGGAGCTCCACTCTGTCCGATGGGAGGAACGCCCTGCCCTGGACTGTATCCAGCACCACCCCAAATGAATTGTAGGCACTGGGAGGGGAGAGAAGGAATTTGGGATAGTTGACTGTTATTCCAAGTCTGGAAAAGAGGTCCAGGGTGAAGGAGAGGGACTCCTTTAGACTGCTCTGTGATGGGGCTGACAGAAGCCAGTGATCCAGATACAGGCACCATTAATCCCTCTGTGGCATAGGGCTGCAGCCACCACTGCTAGGCACTTGGTAAAAACCTGAGGTGCCAAGAATAGGCCAAAAGGAAGAGCCTTGAACTGGTAATGTTCCCCCTGTAAGGCAAACCGAAGAAAGCAGCGGTGGGCCTGGAAGACAGGGATGTGCAGGTAAGCATCCTGCATGTCCAGCACACAAAGTTAATGGCCCTTGTGGAACATGGGTAGAAGTCCCTGGGTGGTGAGCATGCAGAACCTCTTGTACTCAACATACAGGTTGAGTATGCTGAGGTCCAAGACGGGTCTCAAGTTGCCTGTCTTTTTGGACACTAGGAAGAAATGGAAGTAGTACCCTCTTCCTATCTGTGCTGGAGCCATGGGCTCTATGGTTGACTTATGCAGAAGAGCCTGGATCTTGTCCCCTAACAGAGACAGGTGCCTTGGAGGATCATGGGAGAGACCCGGGGGTTGTCCAGAGGCCTGTCTAGGAACTCTATGGTGTGACCTCTTGCTAGTAACTGAAGGATCCAAGAATCCATGGTTATGTCCTGCAACTCCGGAAGGTGGAGGGTAAATCTTCCTCCCTACTAGTTCCCCTGGAGGATGTGGAGGAGGTGGGGTGTCCCCCATGAGTCAGGAGGCCAAGGAGAGGGAGTTGGCAGCTTCTTCAGGGGGGCTTCTGGGACTTGGCAGGGGGAGTAGGGGTTCCTGATGCTGGATACCAGCATTTGGCCTGACATTTGGCAGGGGCCTCTTTGGTCTGGCATCTCTGTTGCTGATGAAAAGGCTGTTTGCATTTGTATCCCCTTGGTACATGAAGCAGACGTCATGGATGGATTTACCGTGGTTCTGCAATTCAGTGATAATATCCTTGGCATCACCTCTGAATAACAAGGATCCCCTGAAAGGGGCATCCAGGATTGGAGGTGTGGATGTCTTGTGCCAGGCCAGCATTCCGGAGCCACAAATGTCACTTAACGCAGACAGCAGTGGCTGTGGTGCAAGCAACTGAATCTACTGTGTCATAAGTGTCCTGGAGAGCATGATGACAAGAGATTTTAGCCATTCTCACTGTGTTGGCAATCTTGGCCTTAAGCTCCTGATCTTGGATATCTTCCAGCTTTGACTCGAGTGAAGCCAGGGAAGATTTCTGATAGGAAACTATATGAGCCACATAATTAAAGGACCTGAGGGTGGAAGTAAGGAGGAATGGATCTCGCGACTGAAATTGTCCAGCTGCTTAGACTCCTTATCAGGAGACATGCTCAAATGTTAGGTTTAGAGGACCAGTCTTGGGCAGCCGTGACAACAATTGAGTCTGCATTACAATGGCCAGTAAGGTGTGTGACCCCATCTGGGGGGTGGTAGAACCTGTCTGCCTTTTTTTATACAGCTGGAAGGGAGGAAGGCTGTTGCCAGATAGTGGACTTCAGGTCTTCATAAGGCCTAGTCCAAGGCAGTATGAGCATAGGAGCTCTGTCAGTCATGTCTAGATGCTCTACAAGCCTTTTCCACTTTGGATCCTGTTCCTGGATAGCCCAGCTGCAGGCATTTTGTTTAGTTATGAGGAGTTCTGCAAAGGAAGTGTCCTCCGGAGGGGATTTTGGGGACTCCTTAGGCAGAGGCCCTAAAGGTTATGTGTACCAGAGCTGGAGGACAAGTCAGAGTCAGAGTCTGAAGAGTGCCTGCTGGGGTTTGAATCCTTTTTAAAGGAGTGTTCTGGGTTTTATCCCTGACCTGGTGTCTAGAGGAGCCTTCTCCAGGAAGGTGGGAATCCACAGGACAGGCTTATCTAGGGGTTGGAAAGGAGGCAGGAGTAGAGGCCACCACTGTTTTCTGACGGTCAAGCTCTGAAGCTACTTGAGTCCTGGCCTCCTGAATCAGGGTCTGAAACAGTGGCTGGATATCAGGCTGAGGCTGCTGTGGAGGCAGAAACTGAGACTGAGGAGGAGGAGGAGGAAGCTGGTATAATGGATAGCCTGGCATCTGATATTGAGGGTTTCCATGAGTCTGATTGGAGTCAGGAAAGCCAGAAGGAGCATACCTTTGATTAGACATAGCCTAATGTCTGGTACCCTGGTACATAATGGGGTTGATGACCAGGTGTTGGATACCCCGATGAAGGGTATATTGGATATTGTGGGGGCAGATAGCCTGGAACATTGCCCATAGGTCCAGCCGGAGACAGAGCCAAAGGCCCAGCAGGAGGTGAGGCTGAAGACCCAGCAAAAAGTCCAGAAGGACCAGGCATCAGCCCCGTAGGGACATTCAATGGGACTGGCATTGGTTCAGGCACAGGAATGTCCAGCACCGGAAGATTCGGTAACTGGAGGTCTGATGGAAGGCCGTCCAGTGTCTGAGAAATGGCTGGAGTGCCAGATATACCCTGATCTGGTGAAGGGTCACATGACAAGGGGTCACTTGGCATCAGGGTGTGAGTAAAACCTGACAGAAGACCTGCCGTCATCAGGGGAACCAGAGTCCAAGATGACAGAACTTGGTTGTCCAAGTTGGCTTGGGTTGAGGAAGTCTCGATGGAAGGTCCCTGGAGGGATTAACAATAGGCCTAGTGGGCAAACCAGGAAGAGACTGACCCAGGTAAGGAGGGGGGAACCTCCAGATTAGTGCACACCTCCAGCTCTCGATCTCCGGGCAAGCCCGGAAGATCTGGTTGTGTCAGTGGGAGAAAGGAACCCTCAAAAGAATGTTGCATGCCTGGCAGCTGGCTCAACTCAACGTTGGGGGGTATACTGCCACCCTGATGGGAGAGCCTCAGCTGTGTGGTCCCCAGAGGAACCAGGGAGTGAGTTATCAGCCACAGCAGTGCAGACATCAGAAGAGTTAATGTCCTACTTATCGACCTAGACCATGCAGGCAACAGCAGAGCCCAGTTTCCTGGCTGTGACCGTGCACTCCTCTGTGGGCCTGGGGAGCAACCTATTGACCTGGCTGCTGGCAATAGACCCTGAAGAAGATATGGGCCTAAGGAGCACAATAGGGGTTATGTCATTCAAGAAGAGTCCCGACTGCACATTGAGTAAAGCAGGTAGGGAGTCCATGGTCTATTCTGCTGAAGTGGTAGGAGAGTTGGCAATAGGGATACTTACCAAAGTGGAGGCCCCTCTGGTGTCAGTGGTGCCCGATGGTTGCTGCCAAGTAAATGGAGACTTATCCCAGTCTCGGTACCTCTCCTTGTCCTTTTCTTCTTTTTCTGTTCTGGCATTGGAGAAGAAGATTTTTCCTGCAGATTCTGCAGTTCCTTTTCCATCAAAGCCTGGTATTTCTCCAGCAAGTGGGCTTCAAGACTTTTCTGGTGTATAATCTATGTGGCCTGTTTGAAGGATTGGCAGGCCGCACAGTCCTTAACCCTGTGTTTGGAACCTAGGTAGATCACACAGTGGGAATGCTTGTCTGCATGAAGGATCTGGGTGCCAAAGGACTTGCACTTCTTCTTTTCGATGTATCACCCAACTATTCATGTTCCTGAATTGTACTTCCAACTATATCCCATGCTGTAAATTTTTCACTGTTATTTATTTGCTTCCTCTTTCTTCTGTATACCCCTCAAGATCTCTGTATTAGATCTGTTTATGTTAGACCTATTTATACTGTATTTTACTATGTAATTGTTTGACCTGGTGTTGTGCTCTGTTCTCTTTTATGCTAAACTGGATGTTTGTGTAAATGGGCATTTTTGATGACCTACCTTTCAGTATAAAATGTTGATTGATTAAAAACTGGACTGACAGACCTGAACCACTGCAGTACTGTAAAAATCCAAACTGGCCATACTGGCTGCAACTTGCACAAATACTGCTGGTCCGGTCACTCTGGCTGCATTGTTCAGTCTGACTTTTATGTATCTGGTCTGTTCCTGTAAGTCTATTTTTCAACCCTTCCTTGTCATGATTGAAGACAGAACCGTCAGGATCAGACCAGATAAGTAAAAGCCAGACCAGATCATCTGGAGTGAGTGGATCAGCAATATGTGCACAAGTTGTGCCCAGTCCAGATTTTACAGCTCTGGTCCGGGTCTTGTGATCTGATTTTTACCCATACCCCACTGCATGTGGGTCAGTGACATACTGTACAGATGGATGCAGAGTCTAACCCATTGAAAGCTGAAGTTTCAGAAAACCATTATGCTAAAAATACCAAGACTCATTCAATTCCTGATGATCCCCCCCCCGCCACACTTAGTTCTCTACCAAAGTCATGCTTAAATATTGGTACCTCTACATCCACACCATTAAGCTTTTAATGCCATCATACCTCTTCTGCTGCCATGAACTCCCTCATCCATGAAGTCCCATTCTGCTTATGGCAGACCCCCCACCCCAACCAGGTAATTTTCCAGGCAGCAGCTCTTTATACTACATCAATTAAATTACTGCTATTCTCCATATTTTTAAACATTTTGTTAAGAAATTTTTGTTTTAGTATATCCATGGTCAGGAAAAATGAATTTGTAAAAGACACCAAAGCTCCCATTTATGAATTCATTTACTCACAATACAGCATGTAATGAACTGATCAGATTCTATGTGTAACCTAAGTCAAACAAAAATTAGACAAACACATGCCTTCCTATTTGCAAGTAAAGCAAATGTGGTTACTATCATTCATTTGTACACACATATAGTCACAAATTGCAAGTTAAGAACATTCAGTAGAATATAAACAGTAGCCCAGAACTACTTGCCTGAGAAAATGAAGTTGATGTATTATTTGGAAACATGCATCACTGGGACTCTTTGCTATGGAATGTCATGCAAAGTAGCAGAATGACTGCTCTAAGGATGGTGGTGTCAAATGGCTTAATGAAGTGTTTATAGGGGTTGTGGGCACAGCAGAGCTAATTGTTATGCAGAAAGCTCCAGGAAGTGTTTAACCCATTCTACTTCCAATAGCTTTCTATGATGTCTGTACTATCCATTGGTAATCTGACACAGAAGGACTGCCAGAAGATAATGAGTTAACTTTCTGTGGGCTCAATTAACTCCTCAAGCCAAGAAAAATAGTGTTCCGCAGCTTCCTATACACACACAGGCAGCATAGGCAGAGGCAAAGGCACATTTTATTTCAATGGTGCCCAATCCTGGAGGCTCTAGGTGCCATACAATTAAAACATAATAAACACATTAAGCAAATAAACACAGTAAAATACATATAACAATAAACAAATTACAGCAATAATATAAAAACGGACCCTCAAAATAGGTCTCTGGACTAAAATAGGTACTAAGACCTTCACAAGCCACTTATCTAAAAACATGTGTCAGGAAAAGCCTGGCTGAATAAGAAAGTCTTGAGGCAGGTTTTAAAAACCTCGACTGAAGGGCCTCCTGAACAGCTGGTAGAAGTGAATTCCACAGCATGGGGCCGGAGACACTAAATGTGCTGTCACTGGCAGTTTTTAACCTCATCCTGGGAATTGTGAGGAGGCCTCTCAAGTAGAATCAGAGTGAACGGACCAAGGCAGCAGGTGTGAGAAGGTCCAACAGGTAGCCAGGGCCCAGTCCATGTAAGGCCTTAAAAGTGAGCAAGTCCACTTTAAAGAGGATCTTCCACCTGACTGGCAGCCAGAGCAGTTCACGCAGCACCAGGGTGATGTGAAAGTTTTTCGACTGTTCTGTCAACAGCCTGGCAGCCACATTCTGCACCAGCTGCAAATGGCAGAGGATGGCTAGTAATGAGGCTTCAGTGGAGAAATCTATTTTTAACACTCTATCAAGTTGTTTGGTAGCAGGTCGGCCCATCGGCTCAGCGGTTGGATTTCCACTTGTGACGCTGGCGACCCGGATTCGGGAACTGACCTGAGTGGCTGGAGGGCCGGCCAGGGGGAGTAGGATCGAGCATCCCACAGATTGCTCTCCTTCTCTGGGGAAGGGTGTGGGTCACGCACAGTACTCGATGGACCCTGGCGGAAGCTGGGAGCGCAGCTACCAGCACTAACAGTCTGAGGAGTGGGGCAGATGCTGGCCATGCTTGTGAAGCCTGCTCCCAGCTTTGATTAGCCTCTGGACCTGCTCCCCCCAGACAGTTACTAGTCATGCGGCACTTGGGTGCCACATCCCCACCCTCTGAGGGTAAGACAGAGGTACTGGGAGAAGGAGCATAAGGGGTCTGGAGGTGGAATCACAGGGGCGCTGGGACCAGGCTGATGTATGGCGGCCAGCTGCGGGGGGCAAAACAGAGGGCAAAATAAAAAAAAATGAAAAAGTTGTTTGGTAGCAAAAATGACATCAGCCCTTTTCTGAATGCAAAACATCTGTTGGGCTATGCTCACAGTCATACAAAGGCCAGAAATGGGAATGTTAGTCTGAAGAAGGAAGGAGGAGAAAAGGTGGAGGAGGATCTGGAAAAGGCTGAGAAACTGAACAAGTACTTTTGCTCAGAATTCACCAGGGAAGGGGAGGTTGAGGGACTGAGACTCATTAAGAGGGATATTCAGGGGAGGGAGGGAGGTAGACACCAGCCCATTCATGATGGAAAGAGTCTTAGAAGAACTCAGGCAAAATAAAAGCAGATAAGACAATGTGGTCAGATGGGATCTACCCCAGATTACTAACGGAACTCAGGGAACTGCTGTTGGAACCACTGGCTCCCCTTTTCAATGCATCACCAGAGAAGGAGGAAGGCACCTGAGGACTGAAGGAGGGCAGATGTGGTCCCTCTCCACAAGAGTGGAAACAGAGTGGAGGCAGGCAATTATAGGGCTGTAAGCCTAACATAAGTAGTGGGGAAACTAATGAAGTCCTTACTGAAGGAGAAGATAGTGAGGTTTCTGGAGGATTAGCGAGGCACAGGATCCAAGGCAGCATGGATTCTCAGTGAGAAGGTCCTGTCAGATGAAACTAATAGATTTATTTGACTGAGTAACCAGGGTAGTAGATCAGGGAGGGGCAGTGGGTGTGGCCTACCTGGATTTCAGCAAGGCCTTTGACACCATTCTGCACAGGACATTGCTACCTAAATTGAGGAACCTGGGAGTGGGTCCTACAGTGGTCAAGTTGGATGGGAACAGGTTAAGGGACAGGACTTAGAGGGTGGTGGTAAATAGCATGAAATCTGAGGAGAGGGAGGTGACCAGTGGGGTGTCACAGGGGTCAGTGTGGGGGCCAGTCCTATTCAATGTCTTCATTAACAACATTGCAGAGCTTTTGGAGGGAAAGGTGTGCCTCTTCACAGATGACACCAAGATCTGCAACAGAGTGGACACACCAGAGCGGGTGGAAAAAATGAGAAAAGATCTAAGCCTATTTGAGGAGTGGTCGGGTGTCTGGCAGTTGAGTTTCAATGCTAAAAAGTCCAGGTAAAAAGTGCAAGATCATGCACCTGGATCACAGGAATCCAAGAGAGGAGTACAGGATGGGTGAGGACATTCTGGTCACCAGAAGTCAGGAGAGAGTCCTGGGGGTTATCATATCTGACAACGTGAAGGTGACCAAACAGTGTGAAAAGGTGGTTGGGAGAGCAAACAGAATGTTGGGGCACATAGGGAAGGGCATAACAAGCAGCAGAAAAGAGGTGGAGATGCCACTGTACAGATCACTGGTGAGGCTGCAGCTGGAGTACTGTGTCCACTTCTGGAGACCACATCTCCAGAAGGATATTGACAAAACAGAGGCAGTCCAGAGAAGGGCAATGAAGATGGTACAAGGACTGCACCAGAAGCCCTACGAGGAAATACTTAAGGACCTTAATATCTATTCACTGGAGGAGAAAAGGGTGAGGGGAGATATGATAGAGACTTTCATGTATCTTAGGGGAATAAATGGTACAGGTGGAAAGCATTTTTCAAAGAAAATGCTGCACAAGAACAAGGGGGCATGATATGAGGCTGAAGGGTGTAAGGGTCAGGGATAATGTTAGGAAGTACTTTTTCACTGAAAGGGTGGTGGAGCCATGGAACAGCATTCCAGAAAAAGTGCTGAGGGTGAAAAGAATATGGGGGTTCATGAGTGCATGAGATAGACATAATGGTACCCTGGAGATGTGTGGAGCAGGAGGGCCGCAGATCAATTAGGATCTCGGGCTCCAGCAGTGAGTGGGGAAATGGGCAGACTAGGTGGGCCATATGGTCCTTATCTGCCAATGGATTCTATATTTCTGTTTCTATGTTCTATGTTCCTACTCTAAAATCCCTGCTGCACCTCCCTGTGGCCAACAAACCCCCATCAAATTTTTTAAAATCACAGCTTTTGTGCCTAAGAAAATGCTATAAAATTTAGTTAAACCTCCTTCTGCCTCTCACTACTCCAAAATCTCTGAGCAACCTCCCCAGTTAACAATATCACAGTAAAACATTTAAAAATCACAGAATGTGTGTCCACAAACAAGTTGTAAAATTCAGTTCACTTACTAGTGCAGCAGAGGTCTATTCTGGCAGCTCCCTACAGCTCCCAATGATTCTTATGTAACAAACCCCTCCTTACAGTAGGTGGAGGGGGCCGTTTATAGGCGTGACCTCATGGAAGGAATAATTCCTTGAGAGCATAAATGGGGTGAGGCTTATAGAGAAGATAAAATAGGGTGCTATCATCGTGCCCTTGGCAGTAATGTGTCCTTGTAGTGCTAGCTATTTGAGAATTTTAGTGCTGGGTGTTCTCACCATACAGGTGCCTTTGAGGTGCCAAGTGGGGAACAGACTAGGACACCCTCACCTTGGGTGCCAGTACGAAAGCAGTGGGCACTGTCAAGTTGTGATGAGTGAGGTTGGTAAACTTTGCTTTCAGAATTACTTCACAAAATTTGTAAACTTTGTAAAGCACAAAGTGTACACTTTGCAAAGTTTCTTGACAGGCAAAGTGGTACTTTTTCCAGTGAAGTCATGCAGATTCACTGGGGAAGTTGTCACTTCATAATGACTTAGCTGGAAAAAGTGTCACTTCATCAGAAACATCACAAAATGTAAAGTTGATGCTGGAGATGGGGACCTCATAAAGCTTCATGGTGGCAAACTTGTCCCACTTTGCACCATCTTCTTAACAGACGTTTTAACTTCACAACATCTCTAATCAGTAGGAAGGCTAATAATGCTGGGGTGCCCTTGGGTATCATGGGTGCCATCTGAGGTGCCTAGGAGAGTGGGCACTGGCTAGTGCTCACTATATCACTCTCACCTCACAGCAGCAGGGAGAGTTGGTGCCCAGGTTTTGGCTGGGGTTGTGGCTGGCTACAGGATGCAGGCCAGGGGCACAGGAGGCAGGAGGGGGAGGCTCCCACTAAAAAGCATGGGGTGTGTCATAACTCTGGAACCTTCAATCAAAATATTTTTCTTTTGACTGGCAATAACTTCTTTATAATTATTGTGACTTGTACATATTCACAGTGAAGTTTAAAATGTTTTTTATATGTTTGACATCATGCATTTGTATCCCAGCAAAGATTCAAAGCACGTTTTGTTATAAATATACAGTGATACAGAGTATATACTTGTTAAGTAAGGCACTTACTGTAAACGATGTAAGAATGCATTATGTTTCACAGATATATGAGCAAAGATTCACATTTAGTACTGGCACTGTAAACAGTAAAGTATCACTTTGCATTTAACACTGACCGAGTCAATTTTCAATGTTGCAAACAAATGAAACACTACTTTTGAAATTATACTGTGACTCATATTTTGGCAACTGAAGTCAAATAGATTTAGCTGTAATGTATACCTATCCCCAGTTCAAAACAATAGTTGCTTTATTCTAAATGTACCAATTCTTTTATACCACCCCCAAGTCAATTTCATCAGTACATGGCTTTGAATAAAATTACTCTTAATTTCTGACCCAAGGGCATGGGTGTTTCTGGGGGTCTGAAAAGATTAGGGGCTTGAGCCTCCACCACTCCCACCTAGTGAAAAAGAAACAACTAAGACAGGAGACACTTTTTGGAATTGGCAATTATTTATTTGGGGCTAATGAATAAAGATTCAGGGGTCCATTCACTAATGCCCACCGCAGAGGCACCTCTGCCTAAGGGTTCAAGTCTGGTACATTTTCCAGGAATCAGAATATCTATTAATTTAAACTTTTGGTAACTGGGAAAGACACACTGAGCCAGGGCTTCTTTCCAGGTGTGACCCGAGAACAGGGTATAAGAACAATATACAAAAGGAAAGTGACATAAACATACACACATGGGCCCAGATATTCAAAAGGGTTGCGCCATGCTCAATAGGGTTGCACCAGCGCAAGTCCGAAAATGCACCATTCTGCGATATTCAGCAGGAGGCAGTTGCACCCCCAAATCACACTGAGCAATAGCGCAATGATAATGAATGTATGCGCAACTGAAGGGGGAGGAACCGTGCATAAATGGTGCAGTGCGATATTCAACAACATGCACCATGCGCAATAGGGGAGTAAGCGGAAGTTGCGCCATAGCGGAAATGAGCCAAAATAAAAAGGAACAACGGAGAGGTGCAAGAACACTACAGGGAAGGCACATGTTGCTGAACTATAGCCAGCCACACAGGCAAAACGCACACACACACAGGGCAGGACAGAGAAAGGGCACCTTGAACCCACAGGCTCAGGGAAGGTGTGGGGAGCCACAGCCACAGCCACAGTGCAGAAGGGGGAAGTGCCACACAGCACTGAGGCCAGCACAGTTAGGTGTTCCCGGTGCAGGGGAAGTAGCAGCCAAGACAGCAGGGGGAACACAAAAATAGCTGCCGGGGGGGGTGAACACAAGGCCAGGGACATGGCGGTGCCACCATCCAGATGGAGGCAGTGTGAGGGGTGTGAAGGCAGGCAGCAGAGTGGCGGCCGTGGAAGGGTCCGTTGGCGGTATGCCCCCAACAGGCAGTACCGAGCCCGCACCAGCTTCGAGCTGTACAGTGATACTGAGATCGTGGGCTGGTACTGCCTGAATCGGGCAATTCTGAGGTGTCTCTGTGAGCTGTGCAGTGATGTGATGCAGGCACCCACATGATGCTCTGTCAGTGGAGACTAAAGTGACAGCTTGCATGTGCTTGTTCACCATGGGTACCTTCCAGAGACCAACTGGGGACACCACAGGCATAACCCAGTTGGCCGCGTCATGCCACCTCACCCAATTCCTCAGCGCACTGCTGCCACATGCTGCGGAGTACATCCATGTCCCAGCACACCGGCAGAGCGCACAGCAAACATACAGTAGTTCCACAGGGTAGCACGTATGCGTGGCATGCTAGGGGCAATAGACTGCACCCATGTGGCCATCCGCACACCACCTGGCCCCAAGGGGGCCACATACATGAATCGCAAGGACTATGCTAGCATCAACTGCCAGGTGGTGTGCGATGCCAGTGGCATATAATCAATGTCTGTGCCACGCACCCTGGCGGAGCACATGATGCCTTCATCTGGCACCAGTCGTCACTGTGTCACAGATTCGAGAGTGGGAACATCCCCACTGGCCACTTAGTGGGTGAGTATGCAAGCCACACGGACAAACATAGGGCTTGGGAGGGGCATGGTCAGAGGTGACATGGGTAGTGGCCTACATGGCCCAGGTTAGGGCGATGCTGATCACCAAACTAACATCCACCCTCTACACACAGGTGACAGTGGATACTCACTATGTCCCTGGCTGCTCACACCATACCGGCGGCCCGTGACCCCATCGCAGCAACGCTACAGTGAGGCACATGCCACCACACGTAATGTCATCGAGTGGGTGTTCGGGATGCTGAAGGCATATTTCTGTTGCCTGGACACCTCCAGCGGTGCCCTATAGTATAGCCCCTCAAAGGCCTGCGGACTATTCCTGGTCTGTTACATCCTGCACAACATGGCCAATGAATGTGGGATAGCCGTACAGGTCGAAGAGAGGGACAGTGATGGGGACGATGAGGACGCCGGTGACAATGGTGATGGGCAGCCCACCCTTGGGCGATGGGACCCCTGACTGCTCCGCGGCTGGCACAGCTGCACTGGGACGCCATCACAGAGGAGCACGTCAACCAACCCAGGTAAGTCATGGGGCCATGTGCAACCACCAGTGGCAAAGGCACAACCCACAAACACGCATGGATGCACTCCAGGGGTGCATGCCATCAAGGGAAGTGGCCGGGCATGGAACCACACACACCACCAGGAATGGGTGAGGTCTAACATGGCACGCGGACAGACACACACACACACACACACACACAAACTCACCAGATATGCACAAAGGGTAGGAGGCACACCGACCCAGAACACCACCCCTAGCCACACACATGTCCACAGGCCACCACACCCACTGCCTGTCATTGTGCGTGTGTCAGACGCTGGGCACCATTGCACATTGGTGTACAGCACAATGCATGCATCATCATGCACATGCAACTGCGGACAGCAGCCGGGAGGGTGTGCAGATGGACTGCGTGTGTGCGTGCAGGGCTGGGTACCCACCCATGCATTGCCTGCTGAATGACACAATGCACACAGGGCAGCATCAGACAGTAGCCACACTGGGAGACAGGTCAGTCATGTGCCACAGTGCCCCGTCAGCCATGGATGCGTGGGCGGCCCCACCGAGACCCACTAGCAGTGACAGGCTGACCACTGGCCTCATGAGGTGGCACCGATGGTCCCCAAGGGGTTCCACTGCGTGAAAGCGACCATGCTTGTGCAGGGGTCTGCAGCACACCGAACATGCCTGCGCCAGGCATGCTCGGGATGCCCACAGCTGAACCCGGTGTCAACAAGGATGGTGTCGCATGATGCCGGGAACGGGGGGGTGGACATTGCACTGTGCGGTGTCTGCGACGCATGGGCAAATAACTGTGTGCCCCCTGTGGCCATGGCAGCTGTGATTGTATGTGTCAGCCTGTCAATGGCAGCGGTCACATCCTCCCACATCTGGTCCATCCCTGCCAGGAGCAGAGCGGTTTCTCTGCTGCAATGCTCCTCTGCCCACTGCAGAGCCGCACTCAGTGCATCCACCGCCGTCACAAGCTGCATCTGCTGATTGACTGATGCTAGCAGTATGCGGGTGTGCTCATCCAAGAGGTCATCTGCCTGATCGGCATGCTGTCCCTCAGGGTGTGTGCAGCCCTTATGCTCATCACCCCTTGAGGGTGGGCACTGCACACCAGGGCCAGGCCTGGGCATGTCCACAGGTGGTACACTGACGCCGCCCCCTGACACTATACCCCCAAGCCCATTGGCCGACTGCTGATGCTGCCTCTCTGGCTGCCACTCCCCAGGGCTCAATGGTGCTGCCGCAGTGGCCGCAACAGTCCCACTGTCCTGTACACACACCAGTGCTGCCCCAACTTAAGTCACAGTTGTTTCTTTGGCTTCCCTTCAGAGTACTGGACAGGTGTGGTGCTTAATTCTGGATGAACATTGTACTCATTAATATGCGTTTTTAAGTCAGGACCATCATCATGAGTCACTCGTGATACAAATCACGTTCTTCATCATCACAGTCACAAATGCAGTCACAAATCACGATTCACGATCATTCACGTTATGAATCACATTAATTTTTTTTCTAGTTAATTGGATGTATTGTAAGCCTGTTTTGTAGTATCTCTCCAGGCTTCCCCACCCCACCATTGTACTCATTGATACGTGTTTCTAAGTCTGGGACTTTTAAGCTACAGCTCATCAGGGAAGTACAGCCGTAGGCGGTAAGCATTCATGTTTCTTCATCATCACGGTCACAAATGCAGTCACAAATCACGATTCACGATCATTCACATTACGAATCACAACATTCATTTTTTTTCTAGTTACTTGGAGGATGTATTGTAAGTCTGTTTTGTAGTATCTCTCCAGGCTTCACCACCCCACCATTGTACTCACTGATACGTGTTTTCAAGTCTGGGAGTTTTAAGCTACAGCTCATCGGGGCCTGGGGAAGTACAGCCATAGGCATTCATGTTTCTTCATCATCATGGTCACAAATGCAGTCACAAATCATGAATTACGATCAAATCCCGTCCTTCCCCCCCTTCCCCTTCCCCCCCGCAAGTTTTTTCCTTTGTAATTTCCCCATTAAAGCACTGGGTGATTATGTAATTGTTTGTAACATGAATATGTATGAGCATTGCATTTAAATGACTTGTTACACACTCTAGACCACACCCCTGAGGAAGACTCGCGAGGAGTCGAAGCGCTGGGTGGTTAGAGAAGCACGGTTTTGTGTTGGTCTCCAATTAACCTATTTGATGCATACCTTGGACTCATTGTAGCCTTATTGGAGTACCCGAGTGCCACCATACTTTGGTTTGTTTGTTATGACTTTGAGAATGAGCTGGCTGCTCGTTTGGTGAGCACCGAGCACTCTGGACTGGTCGCGGCTGCTGTTTTGGAACTTTCCTGACTAACTCCTGTTCGTGAGATAGGAACTGAACCAGTTTGCTACTGGTGTCACTAAGCCAACTGAGTGGGGCTTACAGAGCAGGAGTGGATGGGACACTGAGTCCAATGCTTTTGCCAGGTAGATGAAGATTGCGGCAGTGATGCAACCCAGATCCATTCCTGAGAGAATGGCATGTGTGACACACAGCAAGGAGGATGTGGTAGAGTGATTCCTCCTAAAGCCAGCTTGGAGCAAGGAGACCGTGTTGGGGACAGTGAGTAAATCAGCGACTTTAGAGTAGACTAGGGATTCCAGGAGCTTTGCAAGGGAGAATCTGTTAGCTGACATCCGTTATCATTAGGCAGGCACTACAATTCAGGGATTCAGTTCAGTTCGGTATTATCTAAATATACACAGGATTGTTGTTACATAGTCAGCTCAACATAGCTCATGTAAAATGATGTTCCTTTAAATGAAGCAAGATATGTACAAGTTCCACATAAATGTATACAGTGTAGCCTGCCAGGATGCAACAGTTTCACAGATTCCTTCATGACTAAAGAAATTGACTGCCATTGAAAATGCCTTGTTTTCTGCATCAACTCTTCTGTAGAATGCTGCAGTATTACAATACATCCAGGCAGGCTCCACTATATTGTACATCTTTAAACTACTACTCTATCTGGACTACTCCATCCATATTGGCTTCATGTGTGCAAAACTTCACCTCAAACTCAGAGTACTCTTTTGGAATAAAGGTTACATTCTCCTTCACTTCCACCACATTCTGCTCTCCAAGACCATTCTCCCCCTATTAGAGCTTAGCAATGTTATCTATGCTTCGGCCCCCACCTCCACCCTCTCCCACCTAGATACCCTCATCCACTCCTTCTGCCGCTTCGCTATCAACTCCCCACTTTGGACTCATCATTGCTTTCTCCTCTCCTCCTTAAACCTTCCCTCCCTCTCACACAGAAGACACATCCACTCCTTAATCTACATTGCCAAGTACTGGTTTGAACTCCTTCCCCCTTACCTCACATTCAGTCTCACTCCTGCCCCATTACCTTCCTACTGTCTGCACTCCTTTCACCCTTGCACCTTCTCCATCCCTCATTGCTGGTCCTCTTCAGGCCCCTCTGCCTTCTCATCCCATCTCCCCCACCTCTGGAACCAACTATCCCCTAGCCTTCAACACTCCCCCTCATTCCCATCCCTAAAGCAGCAAATAAAACTCATCCCTTCTCCACCCTGCACCTGCCTCCCCCCTCCCTCCTGAGCATTTCTGAAGCTGTTTCTGTCCAGTCCATCTGCTTTGTACATAACTGTATAGGTGTATTGATTCACCCATGCTTAGATCCTTATTGTATACAGGTCAAACTTAGTATATTAGTACTGAGTTAGTCCTCGCTACTGCTACCTGTTATAGTGATGTCTCTACTGTCTTCAGCTGCTTATATGATGCAATTGTTATTTATTCTCCTGTACCCCATTTCCCCAGATCGCACCTGGAAAGGAGCCCCAGCTCAGTGTGATTTTTCCAGTTATCAACTTTTAAATAAATAACTCTGACCGCCGCTGGTTATCCCCTTTTTCCCAGAGCTTGTATTCCATAGGCTGTCTGACAAGACAATATAATTTGTTCTTGTCTCCCTCCTCCTTTGCAGCCATGTTCACCCCTATTGACTGCCCCCGGCCCCGCTGGTCCATGACCTCAGCACTGATCTCTGTCCCTAAATGCTCCACCAAAATGGGTGAACTTGCCTTCTTCTTCTACACTCTCAAATTCTGGAAATCTCTTCTGCTGGTCCTTAGATGCTCCAGTTCTCACCCTGCCTTCAAACATGCCCTCTTTAATTACCTCACCTTCCTGGAGGCATGCAGATGTCTTTAGTTTATGAATTATACCTCTTTACTTGGTCTTGCACTTCTATCTCTTGCCTATTCTGTCCCTTCCCCTCAGCCCAGGCCACTAGCACTGCTGTGAAGCACTTATGTTTCTTATCTCTGTAAAGCTGTTTTATCTCTTTTGTACTGTAATGCATATGCAATGTATGCCATTCACATATGTGCTATGTAATTCTGCTCCTCTGTAAAGCTATTGATCTCTTTCTGTACTGCAATGTATCTACTTTTCCCTGTACCATTGTTTGCCACTTGTTTTGCTTTGTAATCTCCAGGGTCATGTCTGAAAATAAGCAGTTCTGTCAAGTGCACTTATCCCCAGTTACCAAAAGCAAATAAATAAATAAATAAGAAACAATGACAATAGTATGCTGTACTGAGGTACACTGTTTTGTATTGGATACGTGTATTTGATTTTACAGTACATGCTTCAAGTAATCCCTACATGGCAGCACAGTCAAGAATGAGACTTTGACATATAAAGAGTTCAGAGTATCATACTGTGGGTTATTTTGTTTTTGGAGAATGCATCCTTTCTGTAGGATTTCATTATTCAAGTCTCTGAGTTCACATTCTTATGCTATCATCTGCAGGAATGAGATAAATATTTGCTCTCTTTTTTCACATTCTCCTTTTCAGCATTCAGAAGAGAAAAAATAATTGCTTCAGATTTTAAAGTAATACCTCCGCCCACTGTTTATTATTCATGAGGGTGGACAGTTCCCATTATAAGACTTACAACATCTGCTTATCATATAAGTTCAAATGTCTTCACAGAAAATTTGGATAGTCTCCCATATTGATCCTGATAAGACCTTTTGAATAACATAATTCAGAAGTTTGTAGTATTTGTAATTCTTTCATAAAATGCAAAACTGTCTTCTCAATTGTCTTTCTATGTTAGCTGGTTTTGTAGCTTATTTTTAAGGACTGATTTATTTAATTCTGTTGGTTGTACTTTTGGAGCGGAAGATTGCATTTCACCAAGTTTTTCAAGATTTAAAGCCTCCTTATCTGACAGAATCCTTGGAATCAGATTTCACAGGGAAAACATGTCCATAATTTGTGTTTTATTTCTTATACTTTTAAGAATTCCTTTTTAAGGTAGTTTTTAAACCACTCTAGCAAGCTGTCATGGTTTTAAACTGACTGCAGTTTCTTGTCCTTCTTATTTGTCATTTTGCAATAATGGTTAACCCAAGTTCTTTTGCATGTTCGCACAGGAATTCTTTCATCAGAATACTTTTGATTATTCATAATAGTACTAATTCTAATGATGATAATTAAAATAATAAACCACAGACTATTATCTCTGTTTAACTAATAATAAAATATGTTGCATCTTAGCCTAGTTATTCTTACAGCAGGAGCTGATGCCAGCCACTTTTGAGGTTCTGAGAGTGGCCAAGATCCAGAACACCTCAAGGAACTGATGGTATCATGTATAACAGAGAAAGAGAGAGAGAGAGAGAGAGAGAGATGGAGGGAGAGAGAGAGATGGAGGAAGAGACAGAGAGAGAGAGAGAGAGAGAGAGAGATACCCTTGTGACTACCAAGGAGTGACCTCAAGTCACCAGGACAACTAGGGAGCTGAGGTAGCACACACACAGTTGTGTATATGAATGCGAGCCAGCAGGCCCTTGTATGGATCAAGGTATGAGAAGAGTTGGTGGACTCCTTGCAAGAGAAAGCTCTAACCCACAATGGTCTCTCCTGGGATATCCAGAGCTAGCATTCAGTGGGTTGAATGCCCTCTCATTGTGATACAGCATGCTGATGTGTACTTTAAAGCAAAGCAGAATCCTTGCATTATGGAAATCTAAGATGATACCAAACAGATACCCTGAGACATAGGAGTTTCCCAGGTCTGTGCCTGCCCCCTCATACAGAGCAGTGAAACAGGTGGGTGCACCAAGCATCTCCAAGAGGAGGGGGGTTGCATAGTTGAGTCCCATCCATGATTTGGTGGATGGATTTTTAGAGGATTTTACTGAAGATCTGTAGAAGATTTGTGATTTCTTCTCATATGGGTACCAGAGATCTCTTGCACAATGGTCTGCAGACTACAAGAAAAAAGTCAAATAGTGAGAACTAACTGGCATATGGCACCAAGAAAAGGGTACAAAGAGGACCAGACAGTATGTGACTAACTGAGTTTCCACTGAACATTTGTACATGACCTAATCAGCTCTCAAAGATTTAGGGAGGAAGAAGCTAGCAATGCAAAGATGTCCCTCATAGGTGTGTGTAATGCTGGAAGGCAGGTGTACGGAGAAGTTGTTCTTAAATTACCTGTTACTAGGAAGGTTAGGAAACTGATGAATGTGTTGGTAAATTGGAGGTGGCACAGTACAGGAGCAGTATCATGTGTCACCTCGATAGGAGAGGGGAGCTGAGGTAGGTTAGTCTCCATTGCCATGACTAGGGCAGAGGTGTTAATGTCACAGTGGCAGGTCACATACATTCTTTGTATGAATAATACTGATTCAATTTGTGCATCATGTTCATAAGCACACAGTATATCCTGGTAGTAGCAATGAGATCAGTAACCACCAACAGCTTAATCTGGTTCCAGGTCAGTTGGCATTCATCTGTGTCCCCTTCCCCCGGGTTGTGCCTGAAAATAGGCAGGAGTTGTCTAGTGCACTTACCCAGTCAACAAAAGCTAAATAAAAAAAAAAGCACTGAGAGCTATGTAACGCATACAGTAATAGCAGAGACAGCCTGCATTCACATGGGTGTTGCAATGTGAGCTCTGCAACGCCTACAGCTAGGACATCCAGTCAGTGAGAGTGTGTGCCACAATGGGCAAGTAATGAGCCAAAGACCCAGCAACCAAGTGGTGTGCAATTGGACACAGAGTGACAGGTCATGATAGGCAAGGATATCAATGATTTTCCTGCAGTTGAGGAGGTTACATTCGGGAGGCGATGCAACAGTTAGAGGAGGAACATGATTATAAAGGAAATGATGACACTGTACTTCTTTTTCTTCTGAGCAGCAAACTAGCAGCTGAAAGGGAGACAGAACAAGAGACTAAAAAGGACATAGACAATGAGACCAATCAGCCATCAATGTCAGTGGGGAAAATCAGGCATAGTCATTTTACCTATGCTCACCTTAGCCCCATGCCCCAGGACAGATTCTGAAACATATGGCCTACTGTGGGTGGAACATACTGTAGAGCAGGTTATATTTGCTATAAAATAATTATGTCTATATTCTCTCAAGTGATAATTATGTGAAAATAAAATGGCACTAATTGGCCATAATTGTACATTATAAATAGGTGTGCATTTAGGCTCTAATTGCAGAGTACAAAATTAAATTTGCACAGCTGTGGCTGATTAACACCATGTGCTAAATATGACTTGCATGAGAATAAACAGTTCTACAGTTGTCACCATCTGCACATCATCAGGGATCCCCCTTGGCACCTGAAGGTTATGACAGTGAACCAGAGCAGGAGCTGGAAATGACCAATCTATTTATGAGCTCGGGGGGGGGGGGGTACTGCTCCAGTCCACTGGATGATTCAAGCAGTGGGAAGATGCAGCTGATGCCTCACTGATCAGGTGTGGCCATGGTATATACTATTAAGTGATGCACTACTTACTGCTTAGCACTCTTAAACCACAGAGAACCACCAGGACTGTTGGTTGGAGCTAGGGAGTGGCATCAACCTCAGTCAAGCTCTGGCAGGCAGATCACAAGATAGCCAGGGTCTACAACAGATGGGAGTACATCTTCCCGTATCTACCAGTGTGGTTATGGAGGATGTTTAAACTGTGCAGAGGAGTATGGCTCCATGAAGTGGCTGAGGAGTGGATGAAGTACATCACTATTGAACTGCAGGGGGACTACGATGAGACAATCCAAGGCCTCATTACCTTATTGCATGTTAAGTGCAGTATCTGCATGCACAGCATTGGGTATCATACTGTACTCCATCTAGTACAACCAGCTAGAAGAAGTATGAGTACTGGAATGATGGGAAGTTTGTGGTAAATCTCTATCCAGACATTGTAGATCCTTGAGCTGTGAATGGGCCTCAGCCTGGACCGGAGGCACTTTACTTTTGTGCCAACTTTGAGCTGTTGACTAGGCTAGTCACTGACTAAACTGTTCACCATATTGGCTCCACTGTTAAATAAAAAAGACTTTGCTGGGCACTTTGCAGGATAGTAGCCATGAAGTACATGACATGATGCAAATTTCAGTATTAAAGAAAAAAAAATGGTTTGTTTTTTGTTGTTTCTCTATTTGTCCCTAGATCAGAGGAGAATAGATGAGGAAGATGTCCTTTCAGAAGAATCTTTGTCCGAGTGAAGGCCTGCACTGAAAAAATTGGCACTGGGGAAAAGGAAACCCCTACCTAAGAATCCCCATGGAAATGTTAATGCTATGAATAAAACAATTTTATAAAAATATTCTGGTATTTTTAATCAAGATGAGCCATTGTGTAAATGCGTATATGTCCAGCTCTGTAAAGGAAAAAAAAATATTTTCTAAAGCACTTGCTTCTTTCTTTTCTGCAAGGGATGGAGGATGTGTTTAAATATTAGAAGAGGGCCCCTGGATGGGACTGAGAGGTGTGAGCCTTGGTTGGGTAACAACCCCAGAGAGGTGGTGTGACAGAGGAAGCTGTACCTCATGTGGCACCACGGAGATTATTGGCTGAATGGAGCCAACCCTGGGAAAGCTGGACTGTTTCTACCAGCCCAAGGAGTATGGGGAATGCAGATTGAGCTGGACAACTGGTGGGACCCTTAGAAGATTAACACAAGGTCTGGTACTGGCATGGGGTGTCTGTAGTATCCTGGATGCCTGGCAATTTAGGATATTGCCAGAGAAGAGGGCTGCAGACCTCTGGGAATGGTTTTCAGTGGTGCTATTGCCACATGAAATATTGGAGGCAGGCATTCCAGAGCAATAGAGTAGTTGAGTTATTTTAGTTGTAATTTCATTGAGCTGGATTTTGTCCTGGGAGGACAACACCACAGGTGCCCATACTGATCATTTTGAGTAAAGGGGGGTATAGTGCCGACCCCCTTGTCCTGGTGTGTTGGGCAAACATATCTGTGCAGCCCTGTCATTTCTGAGGATGGAAATGATTTCTTAGGGGTGGGAAGGAGCATGTAAGAACCCCTTCTTATAATAGGGGAGGTGATGTTCTCCGAAATGAGCCACTGGGAGCTGATACTCTTGCATCATTCCTGAAATGTATAGACAGGAGCTTATAGAGCAGATCGACTTCACCAGGCAAGCACCCTCTGGGTACCAGCAAGGGGAAAGATTAGGATGTCCTCATCTGGGGTGCCAGTCTGAAAGTAGTGGGCAATGCCAGTAGTAGAACTGAGAGTGCTGGTGTGCCTATGGGCTCCATGGGTTCCATCTGTAGTGCCTAGGAGAGTGGGCACTGGCTAATGCTCACTATTCTACTCTCACCTCACAACAACAGGGAGAGTTGGTGCTTAGGGTTTTGTCCAGAGAAGTGGCTGGCTGCAGGATATGGGCCTGAGGAGCAGGGGTCCCGGGGGGCAGCTGAAAAGTATGGGCACAAGTCAGATGCCAGCTGCTCTTGGTAATCTGAGAGTAGCCAAGGTCCAGAACACTTTAAGGAATTAAGGGCATCATGGGTAACAGTGAGAAAAACCCTGCTGGTTACCAGAAAGGAACCTTCAGCACCAGGGACAGATTCTGAGGGACTGGGATCTGAGGGTCATGTTGGAGGCTGCTGCCCATAGAAGGGGAGTAGTTGGGGACTAAAGGAAGGGTACAAGAATCCCATGGAATGTCTTATAAAGGGAAAAACCTGATGGCTGGTTGGTATGTGGTGGGTTCCCACAAAAGCCCCCACAAACGCATCAAGGGAGATCCTGGTTGGGAGCCACCCTGGATACTGACTATGCAAAGTCATTGTACCTGAAGACAGCAGGCAAGATCTGTGACAGAGTTAAAGCAGCAATGTAAGGTAGGAGATCAGTCTTCAGGGCTGAAGGGATGGAGGACATTCAGTCACTTTAATAATTGTGCCCATGACCTGATTCATAGTGGAAGGGACCTGAGCAGGTAGATCGAGGGTCACCAGACAGCACAGATGGTTGTGTGAAGCACATACAGTAATCAAAGAGGCCATCACATGAATAGGGGACAGGTGGAGAATCGATAAGTTTCTTGCAGGGGTAAGCATCAAACCATGATGGTCTTCCCTGTGCTATCTTGAGTTTACATTTAGTAGGATGAACACCCTCACAGCTTAAAATAGCATACTGAAGTGAACTGTAAAGCAACATAGAATCTCTGCTTTATAGGGCACTAACACAATACTATAAGGTCGTTAGAAGGGGAATAGAGATGCCTTGGCAGAGCTACCCTCTGGCAGACACAAATGCCATCCATGAAGCACAAAGTGCACGTGAGAAAAGGACAGAGAGGGTAAAATAATCACAGAGTCCAGAAAACTGGACGCCACTGGGATGAGACAATGTTACTATACTATATGCCCCAGCAGCAGGCTGTGAAGAGAAGTGGTCTGGCTGTGATAGAGTAGAAGTGGTGTCATGAAGCTACCGAAAACACTGAGAGATGACTATAGGATTGTACAGAATATCAGCTGTAAGCAAATTAATTAGGATTCATGATCAGATGTACAAATGAACTTTGACAACCATTACAAGCAACAGTTAAGGAGCAACTCTCTATTATAATAAAACACTTAAAAACACTAGATGCTTTCTAGTTTTTTTTTTTACTTTCCCCTGCTGATGATCTTCTAAATATTTTAGGTAATGCATCAGTTGTTTCACTGAGTCTTTCAAAATGTATGTAACGCTCCTCTGCTAACCTTTCAATTGCTGTTTGTGACATCACAGTCTGTTGTCATAGTGAGCACAATGATGTCATAAACAAAGGCACTGTGAGGTTAACAGGGGAGAGGCAAATGTTTTCAAATGTTTTCTGTATGGACTTTTTTAGGTGGTCCAACAGATGTTCTGTAAATCTTGAAAAGGAACATTGAAAGTGAAAACGATGTATTCTCTAGTAAACTTTAACTACTGAAACACCTTATTTATGAAAGCACGTGCTGAAGTTCAGAGTTGCTCTTTAAGTGCTTGGACATTTGCTAGTGTGCGTACTTATGTATTACATCATAACTGGATTTCAGAAATGCTACAAAGTCCTTCCAAGACCAAGAAAGAAGATACTAACAAAACTGAGTTCAAGGTAACTCCAAGAAAGCAAAGATACCCTGAGGCATGGGAGTTTTCCTCCCACCTCCATCCAGGGCAGTGAAGTAGAAGGGTGCATACATGCACCTCTTGAAGGGGAGTTTACATTTAGCTATTAATTCAATCAAGCTTTCTGCTGACCATTATGTTATACAAACATATGAATATGCCAGCAGATAAATGCATTACAGTCTATCTACTCTGCTCGAATGTTAAGATCTCCCCTGTGTCTAGAGAGGAATCTGCTCCCCCTTCCCAAATTCACCCTGACCCTTCTCAAGTCCCCCCTCCACCACCAGAAACTTTCTCCTTCATTCTGTACCATGCTCTCTTGAAGATATCCACTGTTTTCAGGGAGACGACCTCCTCTGATAACTCGTTCCACTTGGCCACCACTCTATTAGTGAAAAAGTGCCTCCTCATCTCTCTCTCTCTCTCTCTCTCTGGAATCTTCCCCTTACCAGCTTTAGGCTATGCCTCCTACTGGACTTTTTCCCTCTGAGACTGAAGAGGCCCTCCATATCCACCCTGTTAATACCTTTAAGGCATTTGAAGGTCTTGATCATATCCCCCCTCTTCCTTCTGTCCTCAAGGGAGTACATGCTGAGCCCCTTGAATCTCTTTCCATACGTGTTGCCCTGTTGGCCCTGGATCATTTTTTTGCCCTTCACTGTACCATCTCCAGTAAGTTAACATCCTTCTTAAGATAAGGGCACTAATACTGCAGACTGTACTCTAGGTGCGGTCTTACCAGTGACCTGTACTGTGGCAGTATGACCGCTATATTCCTGCAGGTAATCCCCCTGGCTATGCATTCCAGCATCCAATTTCCTTTTTCTGCTGCTCTTCTACAGAGTGCCAACTGCTTTAGGTCACTCATGATGATTACCCCAAGGTCTTTTCCTCCTCTGCCTTGGTAACCTTCACACTACCTAGCCAGTATTTGTTCTATGGGTTTTTCATCCCTGAGTGCATAACTTTGCACTTTCTTGCATTAAAGCTTCATTGCTGAATGTCAGACCAGTTGTACAAGCTAGTCAGGTCTTCCCTAAGTTCCTTTATCCCTCCTCCATGTCCATCCTCCACGGAGCTTTATGGCTGTGAAAAGGCAGGCGTTACCTTTGATACCATCTGCTATGTCACTGATAAAGATGTTAACACTGGACTGAGCACTGAGCCCTGTGGGACCCCACTGGTCACTGGCCTAGCTTCTGAAAATGCCCCCTGATCGGCACCTTTTGGCTTCTGTCCAGCAACCTGTTTATTAACCCATCTAGCAAGATTGCCCTCCCCAATCTTCCAGCCTCCTGACCAGTCTCCTATGAGGTATAGATTCAAAGGCCTGACGTCGAGATACAGGATATCAGCCACTTGGTCCCTCTCCACTGTCCATTGTCCTAGTTGACCTGCCAAAAAAGTCAATCAGATTAGTCTTCCATGACTTCCCTGACACAAACCCATGCTGCCTCTTGTCTTGCAGCCAGTTATCCTCGAAAAAGATCACCAGTCTTTCCTTCGGGATAGTCTTCAGCAGTTTCCCCACTATTGATTGACAGGCCTGTAATTTCCTCATTCATACCTTGGACCAGTTTTATGGAGAATCACCACATGTGCAATTCTCCAGTCCTGAGTCACACTTCTGGGCTCCAGAGAGGTGTTGAACAGATCTGCCAACACCTCTTCTAGCTCCCTTAGAATCCTTGCGTGCACGCCATCTGACCCAGGGGACTTGTCCACCTTCAGAGCTTTTAGGCCTTTATGCAGCCTTTCTACCTCTGTTATGCCATCCATGACTCCCCCCCACCACCACCCCTACCCCCAGCCATTTCTCCTTTGTGACACTGGTCTGTTCTTCTTTCTAGTGAAGATGGAGCAAAAGTATTTGTTTATCACCTCTGCTTTCTCTTCACTTCCTTCTGCCCACCCCCCCTCCTTTTTTAACCAGAAACTCTCATCCTTAATATCCCTCTTCTCTCTTATATATTTGAGGAAGGCCTTCTCACTAGATTGTACCCTCTGTGCCAGCTTTACTTCCTTTGCTGCCAATGTCTCTCTAACCACCCTGTTTGCCTTCCTTGATTAAGCGAATAGGCCTCCCTATCATTCTCATTCTGAATATGTTTGTACTACTGGAAGGCTGCTTTCTTTTTCTTTATTCAATTTGCCACTTCCTTTCTGATAATTATTCTGTCTGGCTTGTGGAAAGGCCTATCAACCTTCTCCACCATGTGCCTGAAGGGTACTTTGTACTCTGCTGCCCCCAGTCAGTTTAAATTGAAAATTCTTCCCATGAATTCATCTAGCTTGCCCTTCAAGACCGTTATGCCCTTTTTACTTTTTACCCATCTGGTGCAAACAGGTCCTTGTCCTCACAGGTTGCCCCCCCCAGTCACCAACTATCCCATATACCTGTGCCTCATACCACCCACAGCCAAACATTGCATTCCTTAATTCTAACCTTCTTTGCAGTACTAAACCTTATATGTAGTTATGTAAGTTATGAGTTATGTATTATCTTAATGATTTATTGGATGGTTGTTATTTGTCTGGTTGATTTATTTTTATGTTCACATTGTTACAATTTTTCTTGTCCTGTTTTAAAGTATATCCTATTGTACTTTGATTTCCTGAGCTTTCGAAGGATGCCTTATAAATAAACCTGCAGTACATACTTCATCCCCAAGCAAGTGAATAAGCTCCTCCCTTTGTTGACTTTCACATCAATGGGGGAGATCCTCCACTTTGGCATGCCCTCTGTTCAGTGAAACTATTACAGTGAACACGTCGATGCTGACAACATCGACAGTTCACTGTAATAGTCCGCCTGGGACCCTGGCTGCCACTCCCCAGGGCTCAATGGTGCTGCTGCAGTGGCTGCAACAGTCCCACTGTCCTGTACACACACCAGTGCTGCCCCACAGGTGCTGACAGGCACAGGCTGGGACTGTGATGACACGCAGGCCTCCACGGCGGCACCACCCACAGCTATGGCCGCGATGTTACCTGCTGTGTGGCCATCCTGTGGCACACACGTGTCACTGCCCATGACGTTGGCGACATCATCATCGGTGAAGGACCCGGCAGCAGCCCGAGTCCCAGCATGCTGGCATCTGTGGACACTGGCATGGTGGGACGTGGGCAGGGCCTCCTCCGCACCTGCTCTAACAACATCAGTCTGGACGTCCAGGCGGGCTCACTGTTGCACTGAGCCACATATTCCTGGGGAGGTGGATGGGCCCTCCTCCATCTCCATCTGACCAGCCTCAGTGGAGAAGCCCACCACCGCTGACCCATGCAGATGCTCAGGAGCTGTAAGGGAAAACAAAGTCATGTTACTGCATGTGACCTACCCTGTCCCCAATAGACAGACCATGACCTATCATGCAGTGACGGGCTACCAACCATCTGGAATCCACCATCCGGAACACCCTCAATGGCACAATGCTGCATGCTGCCAGCAACCCTCTCCTCCTGTGGGGTCAGGCGTAGCACCTCTGGCTGTCCCCCACCTGTCGCAGACCGTGTAACCCTGATGGCAGCCACCTTCTCCTTAATCCTCTTCCTGTCTGTGCCCATCTTCTTCTTGCACTCCTGCACAGAGCGCTGGTGGCTGCCATGCAGGTTTACAGTACGTGCCACCTCCTCCCATGCAGCAGCACGAGCCTGTGGTGTTCTCTGACATCCGCTGAGAAGTGGCTCCTGGTCTAGGTAGGCCTCGGACAGGGCATCCATCTCAGCCTTCGTGAAATTTGGCCTCCTCCTCCCACAACTCTGTTCCTCTTCCTCCACAACTCGCTCAGTCATGATTCAGCCTGTGAGAATGACAGGTGTTACCTGTGACTGTGCAGTCCCATGCATGTCCCAAAATCCACAGTCCACACTCCCAAACAGCATGCAACTCACCAATAGACTGCAGTAACCAACTATGGCCAGTGCAGCCCAATGTCACACTTTTATAGCGCAACCCATGCTAATGAGGTAGGCGCATCTTTAAATGGATGCAAATGCAGTGACTGCGCCACTGAATGGCTGATTAGCTGATTTGCATATGACGGCTGAATATCGTGCTTTTGCGCTTTGCACAATTGTGTTGAACATGCTGAGCCAAGGGCGCAGTTCTGTGACATACGCAGTACACACCTAACTGCGCATGCTCGGGTTGATGACGCAGGCACCTGCCGTGCTGCTGATGTGCTGTGCATGGGAGGCAATGCAGGGCATGGCCACCATTGTGCCAGTGGCACTACAGTGCTGTTCACCTATATGGTGCTGTGGCACCAGTGTGTCGTAGGCGCACTGGGGCAACAGCGCAGTAGGCCGCTACAGGAGGTGGCACACAGGCACCCAATCATGCTAGACACATTGGGTTCCAATCACACTGTGGCTGTCTGAGCGCCAGAGACCCTTGACTCTGTGCCCGACCTTTGCACCCTAGGCGCCATGTGTCAGGCATGGGTGCACCACTATCGCGCTGTTCGGTGACAGTGGGATAGGGAATGGCAGTGCTGTACCACGCTGCATCTGCACGTGGCAGAACCATGCTGCAGAGTGCCATTTTGACTTAACTGAGCAGTAGAGATGGCGCGGAGGAGAGCAGTACAGTGGAGCCAGGTGGAGATGGCAAACTTGGTTGCCATTGTAGAGCCACATGTTGGCCCACTATTTGGTGAGGCACCCCTGGACAGGTCCAGGAATCAGGTGTGGCAGGAGATGGCCGACGCCCTAGAGGAGGCCACTGGTATGGGGCGGAGCAGTGCCACCACAGATATGGGGACCTGAGTCGGAGGACCCAGACCTGCTTGCCCACCTGAGGGCACATGCCAGGAGGGGTATGGTGCCATGGCCAGGTAGGTGCAACATCCATACACTTTTATCTTCCATACGGGTATCACAGTTGCATGTGTCCGGCACATGGGAGGGGCCATCCGATGTTGGCCGTGGTGGTGTTATCAGGGTGTGGGGTGGGTGGGTCTGGCTGTGTGGGATTGCACACACATGGGGGCAGGGGGACTTTGCTACAGGATTGTGCTGATGTTCCTCTCTCCATGTTTGCACCTTAGGCCCAGACAAGCACTGGCTGGCGAGGGAGAGGATGCGCCAGCAGGAGGACCATCAGTCCGGGAGGGGTGAAGGTCCGCAGGGGCACAGGGACCAGCCTGATGATGGTGAGTGCCTTACATCCATGATTACTATTGCATGCTGTGTAACAGGGCGGGCAGCAGGGCATGGCCACCATCCACTGACACCACTGCCATGCACGCAACTTGTTACAGTCAGCACTGTCCAGTGGCTCTGCATGTCTGGGAGTGCGTCAATGGTGGTCCATGCGTGCACCAGGTACATGGCTGTGCCACTGCCTTCGCACCACATAGCCATGTCACTGAACAGCCACGGTGGTGCTGTGCAGGACTTGGCCGGTGGGTGTGTGCAGCGGTCCGCATGGCTGTGTGCACCTGGGTGGGCAGGTCTTGTGGAGGCGATCACTGTGGGTGGTCACACACCATCACAGAGTAATGTCCCATGGCCGTATGCCATGCACAGTGGGTGGGCTGCATGGGGCTGTGCATTCACACCTATTGACTCTGCTCCCTCGTCCTAGGTGGACGGCAGCTGCAGGAAATCAGAGCGACACTGCAGGAGATCCTACATGTTGCCAGGGCCTCCCTGGAGATCCCTGAAAGGATAGACCGGCTGGGGGTCTGACGGCGGCATGGTGGGAGCAGCGGAAGGCGGGAAGCAGGGCTCGATGGCTACTAATACCTGATTTTCCAAACCCCGGACCCACTCTCACCCCTCCTTCCCTCTACCATTTGTTCCTCCTGCCCCTTACCCACCCCACCTTGTTTGTGGCCCTCCCTCAACCTTTTGTAAATATATGTATATAGTTTTGTGTGATGTTTTAAAATACATTTGTTTTGATATACCTAATGTGGTGGTCTCTGTTTTGCAGCGGGCTATAGGTGCTCAGCTACAGTGGTGTGCATGGTGTCAGGGGTAGTGCAGTCATGTGCGTGTGTGTGTGTCCATGGGGAAGTGACTATGGTGTGAGAGTAACTATCAGTCACCGTCTGTGGTGTGTGTGTTGTTCCCTGTGTACTGGATGACTGTGTGCAGTGTTCCATGGTGCATGCTCTGTTTCCATGGCGCACCTGTCAGCCCATCCATGGCCTGTGCAGCTGACACCCTTGCATGTCTGTGACCTGCATGGTCCGCTGGCATGTCAGTGGTAGCTGTTCATGCAGGACAGCCACTGTACCCGGCACAATGCCGGGTTGCCTCCTGTCACTGCTGTGGTGCATGTCTGCCTCGGGTGACAGTGTGGCCTCCGCTGTTGTTGTCCCACCTCCATGTTATTGCTTGTGTGTGTTGCAGGGGATGTGCACCACTGTCTGTCACTTGTGCTCCGGGCAAATGCTGGTGGCATACAGCTCCACAGTGCCTGCACAGGGTGGCTGGCACTCCTGTGCCATGGAGGAGTGCTGGCCATGTGTACACGGTTTCCATGGCCTCACGCTGGGGGTCTGGTTGCCATGCTACTGAGTCCCTGTGTTGGTGTGCCCTTGGGTATGGGTGGGTGTTTGTCCATGCACTGTGTTGCATCCTGTGTGGTGCATGCTTCCATGCACCACTGTGGGTGTCTGCGCTGGTGGTTGTGGCCAGTGCTGGGTTGGGGTGTATCCTTGGGAGGGTGTGCAGGATGCTGTACCACTGGTGATGGGGTCTGGGGCATGCCTGTCACATGTGGGATACCTCATGTGCCAACACATGGTCGGTCTCTCAGCTGTACCTCAGGGGGGATGTGCGTGGTGGCACTGTGTATGCAGTCGTTGCATCGCTGTGTGCTGCCACCCACTGATGGGTGCTCATGGTGGGGCTGCCTTGCATGGTTCTGTGGTGCACAGGGTTGCATTGTCACAATGGTGGTGGTGGCATGCATGGGGTATCCTGCACTGGTGGATGCTGCTCCTGGGCAGGGTGTCTGGGGGTCACGGTGCAGGGTGTGCTCTGCATTGGTGGGATGGTGTGGCATGGGGTGGTCGGCCCTCCTTGTGTGCCAGTCACAGCTTGCCAGGGAGTGTGATGGGGCACCATGGCCTGGCTGTGAGTTTGTTGTTGGTCTTCATGGGCCAGTGGTTATTCCAGCCCTCCCCCAGTTGTGCAGTGCATGGCGTGTGGGGGAACGATGTCTGTTCTGCTGTGTGTTCCTCTGCCCATCTGTGGCATGGATGGTGGACCCCTGCATCCCTGGTTGTGCTGTTGCATTGCTGCCCTGCTGCAGGGGGGCATCCCTGGTTGTGCTATGGCACATCTGGACTGCTCAGCTGAACATCCCTTGTTGCGCTATGGCGCATCAGATATGCTCAGCTTCACCTCCCCAGTTGTGCTATGGCACAGGTGGTGTGATATTCAGTCATAGGCTGAAGGTGCATCTTGGTCTGCGCAGTTTTTGAATATCATGCTTCGTGCACATGGGAGCAATGGACTTGCACTTGCTCCTGCTGTTGCGCACTTTTTGGGCGCAGTTTGAATATCTGGGCCATGAAATGCAGCCAGATACGTAACTCAAAACTGCATTTATACAAATACATTTGTGTAATAAAAAATTTACATAAGCATAAAAAGGAAAATCAGAGATGGAGCATAGAATAGTCAGGGCTCATATGGGGTGAGGTTAGGGGCAGAGGCACAGAGCATCTGAAGTATGTTGGAACAGGCACTTGAATGCTGGTAGTGAGGTGGCTTGCTGGAAGGTAGATCAAAGTTGGTTCCAGAGCAAGGGTAGATGGAAGTCAAAAGCTGGCTGCCTTGACATAAAGTGAGGGAGGGGAAGGGAAAAAAATCGGAATGCCCTGGAGTGGAGTGGGTAGGGGGAGGGACTGGCTGGAGATAGGAAGGAGGAAAGATAGGAGAGAAGAAATCCAAACCGGTATTTGGCAATAAAAGCTAAGGAGTGCATCCGGCGATGATGGGAGAGGGGAGGGATTGAAAGTGACAAGTAGAGGGATCAATGGTGAGTGTGGAATGGGAAGTTTGTGGCAAAGAGGCAAAAGGCATTTAGGAGGGTGTCAAGTCTGGTGAGGGAAGAGGTGAGTGTGGCGCTATAAATGATGTCCGCATAATCAAGCACGGGGAGGATGGTTTTGGTGACCAGCTCGTGAGGCACAGAAGGGGTGAGGCATTCCTTGTTGCAGTACATTACACCTAGTTTTTTTTTTTTTTTGTATTATGCATTTTACCTCCCACACACCAACCTATCCACCCTCTCCCTCAGGTGACCAAGCCTACTGCCACCGCTTGTTGCTCCCTCCAGGTCACCATCCACTACCCCTCATCATGTCTTTCCCGACTGACCCAATGTATCCCTTTGTCAGGGGGGCCCCCTCCCATGGTCACGACTGGGAGGGGAGACTATTGTGCAGCTGAAGGCACACACTTCCATCCTCATTGGGGAGGTGATGGTGCAGCTCAGGGCTATCCCGGGCTTCATGGCATTGGAGAGGTGAGCTGTCATCATCCAGTTGGCATAGGTGGACATTCTTTTTCTCGTTTTCGGCCCACCCATCTCCCAATCCAACCTATCAGGGACACCCTGGGGTAGAGAAGTATGGTGGCGCATTGAGGCAGCACACTACCAAGTATGTCTGCAATTGACCACCAGGAGTCACAGGTCTGCCCAACCCCTGGGAAGGAAGTGTTCAATGGATGCTCTGCACTCCCTTCATGCTGGTCTCCGCTTCTGGTACCCAGGCTCAGGGTGTGAACCTAGGTCACTAGCATGCCGAGCAAACCCCTTTGCTTGGTACATCTAGTTCTGGGTGGAGCTTAGAGTGCAAAGTGTCAATATGGACTGAGTAATCTAGCTTGTTGTCCAGCCATTCCCCAAAGTATTTGAATACAGAGACAACTTCTAGGGGGGAACCGTCAGGGGTGGGGAAGACGGGGGGGCACAAGAGTGTTGAAAGTTTTTGTCTTGACCCAAAGGTCATAGAGACTGTTTTCTTCATATTTACCCTCAAGCCTGGAACCAGTTTAGCATGCTGTTAAAATCACTTTGGAAAGGGGCCTCTACATCAGGGGTTGAGGGACCAGTAGTATAGATGATTGTATCATCCACGTACATGTGGATTTGTGCATCTGGGCAAAGTGAGGTGAGGTTGTTGATGAAGAGAGAGAGAACAGGATGGGGCCTAGGATAGAGTGTTGGGGGACCTCAGCAAGGACTGGGAGGGGAGAAGACAGGGCAGAACCCACCTGGTCTGACTAACTCCTGGAGACCAGCACATTCCAGGCACAGAGATAATAAAGGGTTTTTTACCAGATATAGGTGATTTAGTGACTGCATGTGAAGATGGAATGGAAGAACTGGAAGATTTGGACTTCATTATTAGGGCCATGGACATGCCAGGTTTAGTAAGTGAAAACTCTGATACTACTGCAGGTATGTCAAGGGAAAATATGGATTCAAAAAATAAAGTTGCTGCTTCCTTGATTTGTAAAGATATTAGAGAGGCTACAGCTAATTTGCAGGGACATAATTTCAATAAATCCATCTTGGATATTTCCCTCTCTCTCCCCCTCTTGCAGTGCTAGCTCTAGTGCTGATTATCCAGCAACAGATAATACATGTTCACTAACAGATCTAGAGAATTTAGTGGGACTCATTATTGAAAATAGTTTAGGAGCAGAGACTGAACAGTTAGAAGATTATACCCAAACTGGTATGGCCATTTTTAGAGCAAGGAGTCCATTACTGGCACAGAGAAAAGCACTGTTTAAAAATAAATCTTCCTTCATTCCTACCATTTTAACACAGCAATTAACACCTATGAGAAAGTGGTCTGCAAACAGGTTAAAATAACACTGAAAACAGAGTCTAACCCAAGGTATAATATTTCAGGTGCAGAGAGAAAAGCGTTAGTAAGCTTGTCCAATAATGATGCCACAGTCATAAAACCAGCAGACAAAGGTGGCAATATGGTGATCTTTAATAGAGATCATTATAAAAATTTTGTAATGTCACTATTGAATGATCAGGACTCATATATGCACTTGAACCATGATCCCCTTTCAGCCTATAGAAAAGAACTCCAAAATTTGTTAAATTCAGCTTTGGAGAAAGGTGACATTTCAGAGAACGAATACCCGTACATATGGCCAGAATTCCCTATAACTTCTAGCCTTTATATTTTACCTAAGATCCATATGGACAGGGATAATCCCCCAGGGAGACCAATAATATCGGGGGTGGGAAGCCTTACACAGAATCTTGGTAAATTTGTTGACTTCTTTTTACAGACCAGTGTTTTAAACTTAAAATGGTATATAAGAGACACTAAAGATCTGTTGGGGAAATTGGAACACCTCAAGTGGAAGACAGATTTTGTTTGGTTGGGTATAGATGTAGCTTCTTTATATACGTCTATACATCACGATCAAGGCTTATCTGCTATAAAATTCTTTTTGGAGCAAAGGGATTCATAATGCATTCCCTGGAGTTCGTTTTGAAATATAACTATTTCAAATTTGAAAATGAATACTTTTGGCAGAAATGTGGGACTGCAATGGGGGCAGCTACGACAACTAGCTACACCAACCTGCTTATGGGGTATTGGGAACTCACCACTATATACAACCCTATGCTAAATCCCTACCATGCACACATAAAATATTGGTACAGACTTATTGATGATATATTGTGTGTATGGCAGGGTGAGAGTGAGACCATTACGGATTTTATGAAATGGCTCAATGTGAATAATTTCAACTTAAAATTCACACATGAAACAAGTACACAAACGCTCAACTTCTTGGACCTTAGCTTGACAGTAAGTGGCAGTGGTATCACTAATACTAGATGTTACCGTAAGCCCACTGCCACTAATTCTGTCTTGCATGCCAGTAGTGCACATCCCCTGAACCTTAAAGATTTGATTCCTTATAGCCAACTACTGAGAATAAGGAGGAATTGCAACTCGGAGGCTGATTTCAAAGAACAGTCAGATGAATTGATTGGCAGATTTGTGGCAAGGGGCTATAAACTGGATCTTTTGCAGAAAACAAGAGAGAAAGTTAATAGTTTGGATAGGGTACAGTTGATTGAGCATAACACGAATCTGACATCCCATACACAGCCATGTGCATTTATTACTGAATATAACCACAAAGCAGGAAAGATAGGCAACATTATCCATCAGAATTGGAACATACTTTTATCAGATGATGAAGTAACTGTAGCCATGGGGGAAAAGCCTGGAGTTTCTTTCAGCAGAGCTAGAAATCTTAGGGACATGCTGGTACACAGTAGAATGAAAGCGTCACCTAACACTGCTAATCGCACCTGGTTACCACACAGGACCAATGGCTTCTACAAACGTATGAGGTGTAACATTTGTAGATTTGGTATAACTGGTAAAATTTTCCAACACCCGATAGATTTAACAAAAATAGCAGAAATTAGGGAACTCATTACTTGTGATACCAGTTATGTTGTATATGTACTCTGGTGTGAATGCAATTTGATTTATGTGGGAAAAACTGTCCAGCCTTTAAAACAAAGGATTCAAGAACATGTTAGGACAATCGTTAATCAGAGACAGGACACACCAATAGGTAACCATTTTGCAGCATGCCATAGGTCTAAGCCAGATGAACTGAAATTCATGGGTTTGGAATAGTGGTGGTCGAAGTGGCCCCAATTCGCTCTGCAAAGTGATCCGTGGAGTAAAGCGGTCGTGGTGCTCCTGGCGTGAAGCGGAGTACTTCACGTTGCAAATGAGTAACGCGAAGTCCACTGAAAACAATGACTTCATGTTACTTCGCCTTCCCAAACCACTACTCCACCAATTCTTAAGGCGAAGTACATTGAAAACAATGTACTTTGCCTTACTTCGCCTTGTTTTTAAGCTCCAAAGGTGAATTTTACAGTGTTTCATGGGATTTCAGGTCACATGTGCTCTAGAGTGTTCTGCACAGCCTCAGTTTGGGGTAGTGTGTGTAGGAAGCTGTAGGAGACAATCTGCTCTGAGAGCTCTCTGCAATTCAAACCTTCAAAAAGCTGTTAAAAAAGCCTTTTTGAGTAATTTTTTTTGCGAAACTTTAGTTCATTGATTATAGAAAACCCTCCTGTGCTCATATCATCAAGCGTTTATTGTTTGTGTATGGATTTTGAATGTTAATGTACAACATTCAGTCTGTGTACTGAGAGACAGTGGAAGTGTTCTTTGGGGAAGGGGTGTATCTGTGGTGTAGGTAGATTAACTTGGAGAAAAAGACAGTGCTTTCTGTTTTGGTGATATTTTTCTTGTTCAACTGTGTTAATGTACACACAGTAATATTTTCAATATTTCTTGCCATTTTTTTGCTGATTGTTGTGGTGCAGCAGTGCATAATTTTAGTTTGTTTAAAATATGTGGTTATATTACTGAAGTTTTCAATTTGCCATGCATTACTTAGTGTGTGTGTGATTATGTGTGTGACGTATGTCATCAAATCAGACACCTTTTATAGTGCCACATAATAATTTCAGCAATGTGAAGCTGCTATCCACTGTAGCTGTGTGATTTTTGTACTTCTTTGTGGTATCTTTACTGGTACTGATACTAGTACTAGTGACTGTTACTGCAGCAGTACAGTACATTGCCCCCCGCGGTCCGCCCCAACTGGCAAAGGTATTCTTTTCCAGATTTGAATTTCTGATGGTGAGCACTGGTTAGGTGTTGTGCCTTTGTGTCTGCATCTCTTCAGTGCACAGCACAATCTTAATCTGTCCGTGCATTTGCATCTCCATCTGTAACTTAAGTCACAGTTGTTTCTTTGGCTTCCCTTCAGAGTACTGGACAGGTGTGGTGCTTAATTCTGCATGAACATTGTACTCATTAATATGTGTTTTTAAGTCAGGACCATCATCACGAGTCACTCGTGATACAAATCACGTTCTTCATCATCACAGTCACAAATACAGTCACAAATCACGATTCACAATCATTCACGTTATGAATCACATTAATTTTTTTTCTAGTTAATTGGATGTATTGTAAGCCTGTTTTGTAGTATCTCTCCAGGCTTCCCCACCCCACCATTGTACTCATTGATACGTGTTTTTAAGTCTGGGACTTTTAAGCTACAGCTCATCAGGGAAGTACAGCCGTAGGCAGTAAAGCATTCATGTTTCTTCATCATCACGGTCACAAATGCAGTCACAAATCCGATTCACGATCATTCACGTTACGGAATCACAACATGTTTTTCTAGTTACTTGGAGGATGTATTGTAAGCCTGTTTGTAGTATCTCTCCAGGATTCACCACCCGCCATTGTACTCATTGATACGTGTTTTTAAGTCTGGGGTTTTAAGCTAGAGCTCATCGGGGCCTGGGGAAGTACAGCCATAGGCATTCATGTTTCTTCATCATCATGGTCACAAATCATGAATTATGATCATGTCATGAATCACAACATAAATTTTTTTTAATAGTTACTTGGATATATTGTAAGCCTGCTGGTCACGGTGCTGAACAGGGATGGGATCCACACCTGGGCCTGGGGGAACAGGCACATCCTGCTCCAGAGGAACAGGTGCTGGACTTGGTGGTGGTGGTGGTGATGGTTCAACTGCCTGAGAGTCAGGACAGGAGGTGGTGCTGGTCCTGCTTCTGGGGGAGGCACTCACAGGTTTTGAGCGGTTCAACAGGAATGGGCGCCCATGCCCTCCACACATGCACACGGTACGATGCTTACCACTACCACGCTCTCCCAAAGCTGCCCCGTCCCAGACATTCCCTCACCCTGGTCCATCTCTTCTACTGAGCTCCCTCAGTCTGAACAATCACTACTCACACTGTCACACAACACACACACAGTCACACAGACACAGACAAACAACTAACTACTTATAAAGGTAAGAGAAATAAAATTTACAGAAAGAACAAATTAGGTAAAAAAGAGTACAGAAATGACAAAAAAATGTAGGTTTTTAAAAAGCTGTTGGGTCTAAATCAAAGTTTAAATCTCCTCCTCACTCTGATCTAAAAGTATCAGCAGTCACAAAACACACTACTCTCTCTCCGTCTGCACAGGAGAAAGTAAAAGTGTCTGCTTGTATGACTCACTTTCTTCCTGCCTAGCTAAAGAGCATGTGACTTACAGTACTGTAAGCCATGTGATGTGTGGGGGGGCTGCCAGATCTGAAATGCCAAGTGGATCACTTAGAATCTTAATGAGGAACGCGAAGTCCATTAAAAACAATGACTTCGCCTGACTTTGTGTTGCCATTCCGCCTTAATGTGAAGTGGTAATGACAAGGTGAAGTGAGCACTTTGCATTGCCCACTCCGTGTAGCGGAGTAGCAAAGCAAAGTGCCCACTTCGCGTTCACTTCGCCAGCGAATTTTAAATTCGCTGCATCTCTAGTCTGGAATGGGTACCCCCACGGGCAGAAGGAGGGAATATATCAAATTTGCTATTAGAAAAAGAAAGTATGTGGATCTACAAACTCATCAGTGTAAAACTGTCTGGACTGAATGATAGATGGGACTTGAAACTATTTCTTAAAAAGTCTTAAAAAATGATAATGATAACATGGTTGTGCTATGAAGTAAATACTATCTTTGGTAATGTGAGGATGATTGTTTTATCCTCCTGAAATTTCTCTGTTTGTAATTTCTCTCTTTGCTTTTTCTCCTTTTAGGGCAACCTGTTTCACCAGGAACCATTGACATGCAGATCACCACTCTGTATTGGATTTTAATCATTGGATTAAATATTCACTTAAAAGTCCAGGAACTGGTCTGCTCACCTCTTGTAATATTCATGATTTATGATCTAATGCTGCATGAATAATGTTAGCTTTAAAGAGCACCATAGGCAGCAACTTACATATTTCATAGAATTGGCTTATAAGAGAGGATAGCCTTTTTCATGATTAGTACATGTTAACTTAAGAAATAGTACCTTTATGAGTGCACATTTGTTACAGTTTTGATGTATTTTTTATTAGAGTTCTTACATTATGTGAGTGACTATCAAGTTTATAACAAATCCCGTCCTTCCCCCCCTTTCCCTTCCCCCCCACAAGTTTTTTCCTTTGTAATTTCCCCATTAAAGCACTGGGTGATTATGTAATTGTTTGTAACATGAATATGTATGAGCATTGCATTTAAATGACTTATTACACACTCTAGACCACACCCCTGAGGAAGACTCGTGAGGAGTCGAAGCGCTGGGTGGTTTGAGAAGCACGGTTTTGTGTTGGTCTCCAATGAACCTATTTGATGCATACCTTGGACTCATTGTAGCCTTATTGGAGTACCCGAGTGCCACCATACTTTGGTTTGTTTGTTATGACTTTGAGAACGAGCTGGCTGCTCGTTTGGTGAGCACCGAGCACTCTGGACTGGTCGCGGCTGCTGTTTTGGAAATTTTCTGACTAACTCCTGTTCGTGAGGTAGGAACTGAACCAGTTTGCTACTGGTGTCACTAAGCCAACTGAGTGGGGCTTACAGAGCAGGAGTGGATGGGACACTGAGTCCAATGCTTTTGCCAGGTCGATGAAGATTGCGGCAGTGATGCGACTCAGATCCATTCCTGAGAGAATGGCATGTGTGACCCACAGCAAGGAGGATGTGGTAGAGTGATTCCTCCTAAAGCCAGCTTGGAGCAAGGAGACCGTGTTGGGGACAGTGAGGAAATCAGCGACTTTAGAGTAGACTAGGGATTCCAGGAGCTTTGCAAGGGAGAATCTGTTAGCTGACATCAGTTATCATTAGGCAGGCACTGCAATTCAGGGTTTCAGTTCAGTTCGGTATTATCTAAATATACACAGGATTGTTGTTACATAGTCAGCTCAACATAGCTCATGTAAAATGATGTTCCTTTAAATGAAGCAAGACATGTACAAGTTCCACATAAATGTATACAGTGTAGCCTGCCATGATGCAACAGTTTCACAGATTCCTTCGTGACTAAAGAAATTGACAGCCATTGAAAATGCCTTGTTTTCTGCATCAACTCTTCTGTAGAATGCTGCAGTATTACAATGCATCCAGGCAGGCTCCACTATATTGTACATCTTTAAACTACTACTCTATCTGGACTACTCCATCCATATTGGCATCATGTGTGCAAAACTTCACCCCAAACTCGGAGTACTCTTTTGGAATAAAGGTTACATTCTCCTTCACCTCCACCACATTCTGCTCTCCAAGACCATTCTCCCCCTGTTAGAGCATGGCAATGTTATCTATGCTTCGGCCCCCACCTCCACCCTCTCCCACCTAGATACCCTCATCCACTCCTTCTGCCGCTTTGCTATCAACTCCCCACTTTGGACTCATCATTGCTCTCTCCTCTCCTCCTTAAACCTTCCTTCCCTCTCACACAGAAGACACATCCACTCCTTAATCTACATTGCCAAGTATTGGTTTGAACTCCTTCCCCCTTACCTCACATTAAGTCTCACTTCTGCCCCATTACCTTTCTACTGTCTGCACTCCTTTCACCCTTGCACCTTCTCCATCCCTCGTTGCTGGTCCTCTTCAGACCCCTCTGCCTTCTCATCCCATCTCCCCCACCTCTGGAACCAACTATCCCCTAGTCTTCAACACTCCCCCTCATTCCCATCCCTAAAGCAGCAAATAAAACTCATCCCTTCTCCACCCTGCACCTGCCTCCCCCCTCCCTCCTGAGCATTTCTGAAGCTGTTTCTGTCCAGTCCATCTGCTTTGTACATAACTGTATAACTGTATTGATTCACCCATGCTTAGATCCTTATTGTATACAGGTCAAACTTAGTACATTAGTACTGAGTTAGTCCTCGCTACTGCTACCTGTTATAGTGATGTCTCTACTGTCTTCAGCTGCTTATATGATGCAATTGTTATTTATTCTCCTGTACCCCATTTCCCCAGATCGCACCTGGAAAGGAGCCCCAGCTCAGTGTGATTTTTCCAGTTATCAACTTTTAAATAAATAACTGTGACCGCCGCTGGTTATCCCCTTTTTCCCAGAGCTTGTATTCCATAGGCTGTCTGACAACACAATATAATTTGTTCTTGTCTCCCTCCTCCTTTGCAGCCATGTTCACCCCTATTGACTGCCCCCGGCCCCGCTGGTCCATGACCTCAGCACTGATCTCTGTCCCTAAATGCTCCACCAAAATGGGTGAACTTGCCTTCTTCTTCTACACTCCCAAATTCTGGAAATCTCTTCTGCTGGTCCTTAGATGCTCCAGTTCTCACCCTGCCTTCAAACATGCCCTCTTTAATTACCTCACCTTCCTGGAGGCATGCAGATGTCTTTAGTTTATGAATTATACCTCTTTACTTGGTCTTGCACTTCTATCTCTTGCCTACTCTGTCCCTTCCCCTCAGCCCAGGCCACTAGCACTGCTGTGAAGCACTTATGTTTCTTATCTCTGTAAAGCTGTTCTATCTCTTTTGTACTGTAATGCATATGCAATGTATGCCATTCACATATGTGCTATGTAATTCTGCTCTTCTGTAAAGCTATTGATCTCTTTCTGTACTGCAATGTATCCACTTTTCCCTGTACCATTGTTTGCCACTTGTTTTGCTTTGTAATCTCCAGGGTCATGTCTGAAAATAAGCAGTTCTGTCAAGTGCACTTATCCCCAGTTACCAAAAGCAAATAAATAAATAAATAACAAACAATGACAATAGTATGCTGTACTGAGGTACACTGTTTTGTATTGGATACGTGTATTTGATTTTACAGTACATGCTTCAAGTAATCAATACATGGCAGCACAGTCAAGAATGAGACTTTGACATATAAAGAGTTCAGAGTATCATACTGTGGGTTATTTTGTTTTTGGAGAATGCATCCTTTCTGTAGGATTTCATTATTCAAGTCTCTGAGTTCACATTCTTATGCTATCATCTGCAGGGAATGAGATAAATATTTGCTCTCTTTTTTTCACATTCTCCTTTTCAGCATTCAGAAGAGAAAAAAAAAATAATTGCTTCAGATTTTAAAGTAATACCTCCGGCCCACTGTTTATTATTCATGAGGGTGGACAGTTCCCATTGCGAAGACTTACAACATCTGCTTATCATATAAGTTCAAATGTCTTCACAGAAAATTTGGATAGTCTCCCATATTGATCCTGATAAGACCTTTTGAATAACATAATTCAGAAGTTTGTAGTATTTGTAATTCTTTCATAAAATGCAAAACTGTCTTCTCAATTGTCTTTCTATGTTAGCTGGTTTTGTAGCTTATTTTTAAGGACTGATTTATTTAATTCTGTTGGTTGTACTTTTGGAGCTGAAGATTGCATTTCACCAAGTTTTTCAAGATTTAAAGCCTCCTTATCTGACAGAATCCTTGGAATCAGATTTCACAGGGAAAACATGTCCATAATTTGTGTTTTATTTCTTATACTTTTAAGAATTCCTTTTTAAAGGTAGTTTTTAAACCACTCAAGCAAGCTGTCATGGTTTTAAACTGACTGCAGTTTCTTGTCCTTCTTATTTGTCATTTTGCAATAATGGTTAACCCAAGTTCTTTTGCATGTTCGCACAGGAATTCTTTCATCAGAATACTTTTGATTATTCATAATAGTACTAATTCTAATGATGATAATTAAAATAATAAACCACAGACTATTATCTCTGTTTAACTAATAAAATATGTTGCATCTTAGCCTAGTTATTCTTACAGCAGGAGCTGATGCCAGCCACTTTTGAGGTTCTGAGAGTGGCCAAGATCCAGAACACCTCAAGGAACTGATGGTATCATGTATAACAGAGAAAGAGAGAGAGAGAGAGAGAGAGAGAGAGAGAGAGAGAGAGAGAGAGAGAGATGGAGGGAGAGATAGAGATGGAGGAAGAGACAGAGAGAGAGAGAGAGAGAGAGAGAGAGAGATATACCTTGTGACTACTAAGGAGTGACCTCAGTCACCAGGACAACTAGGGAGCTGAGGTAGCACACACACAGTTGTGTATATGAATGCGAGCCAGCAGGCCCTTGTATGGATCAAGGTATGAGAAGAGTTGGTGGACTCCTTGCAAGAGAAAGCTCTAACCCACAATGGTCTCTCCTGGGATATCCAGAGCTAGCATTCAGTGGGTTGAATGCCCTCTCATTGTGATACAGCATGCTGATGTGAACTTTAAAGAAAAGCAGAATCCTTGCATTATGGAAATCTAAGATGATACCAAACAGATACCCTGAGACATAGGAGTTTCCCAGGTCTGTGCCTGCCCCCCCATACAGAGCAGTGAAACAGGTGGGTGCACCCAAGCATCTCCAAGAGGAGGGGGGTTGCATAGTTGAGTCCCATCCATGATTTGGTGGATGGATTTTTAGAGGATTTTACTGAAGATCTGTAGAAGATTTGTGATTTCTTCTCATATGGGTACCAGAGATCTCTTGCACAATGGTCTGCAGACTACAAGAAAAAAGTCAAACAGTGAGAACTAACTGGCATATGGCACCAAGAAAAGGGTACAAAGAGGACCAGACAGTATGTGACTTACTGAGTTTCCACTGAACATTTGTACATGACCTAATCAGCTCTCAAAGATTTAGGGAGGAAGAAGCTAGCAATGCAAAGATGTCCCCCATAGGTGTGTGTAATGCTGGAAGGCAGGTGTACGGAGAAGTTGTTCTTAAATTACCTGTTACTAGGAAGGTTAGGAAACTGATGAATGTGTTGGTAAATTGGAGGTGGCACAGTACAGGAGCAGTATCATGTGTCACCTCGATCAGGAGAGGGAGCTGAGGTAGGTTAGTCTCCATTGCCATGACTAGGGCAGAGGTGTTAATGTCACAGTGGCAGGTCACATACATTCTTTGTATGAATAATACTGATTCAATTTGTGCATCATGTTCATAAGCACACAGTATATCCTGGTAGTAGCAATGAGATCAGTAACCACCAACAGCTTAATCTGGTTCCAGGTCAGTTGGCATTCATCTGTGTCCCCCTCCCCCGGGTTGTGCCTGAAAATAGGCAGGAGTTGTCTAGTGCACTTACCCAGTCAACAAAAGCTAAATAAAAAAAAAAAAGCACTGAGAGCTATGTAACGCATACAGTAATAGCAGAGACAGCCTGCATTCACATGGGTGTTGCAATGTGAGCTCTGCAACGCCTACAGCTAGGACATCCAGTCAGTGAGAGTGTGTGTGCCATACAATGGGCAAGTAATGAGCCAAAGACCCAGCAACCAAGTGGTGTGCAATTGGACACCAGAGTGACAGGTCATGATAGGCAAGGATATCAATGATTTTCCTGCAGTTGAGGAGGTTACATTTGGGAGGCGATGCAACAGTTAGAGGAGGAACATGATTATAAAGGAAATGATGACACTGTACTTCTTTTTCTTCTGAGCAGCAAACTAGCAGCTGAAAGGGAGACAGAACAAGAGACTAAAAAGGACATAGACAATGAGACCAATCAGCCATCAATGTCAGTGGGGAAAATCAGGCATAGTCAATTTTACCTATGCTCACCTTAGCCCCATGCCCCAGGACAGATTCTGAAACATATGGCCTACTGTGGGTGGAACATACTGTAGAGCAGGTTATATTTGCTATAAAATAATTATGGCTATATTCTTCAAGTGATAATTATGTGAAAATAAAATGGCACTAATTGGCCATAATTGTACATTATAAATAGGTGTGCATTTAGGCTCTAATTGCAGAGTACAAAATTAAATTTGCACAGCTGTGACTGATTAACACCATGTGCTAAATATGACTTGCATGAGAATAAACAGTTCTACAGTTGTCACCATCTGCACATCATCAGGGATCCCTTGGCACCTGAAGGTTATGACAGTGAACCAGAGCAGGAGCTGGAAATGACCAATCTATTTATGAGCTCGGGGGTACTGCTCCAGTCCACTGGATGATTCAAGCAGTGGAAGATGCAGCTGATGCCTCACTGATCAGGTGTGGCCATGGTATATACTTATTAAGTGATGCACTACTTACTGCTTAGCACTCTTAAACCACAGAGAACCACCAGGACTGTTGGTTGGAGCTAGGAGTGGCATCAACCTCAGTCAAGCTCTGGCAGGCAGATCACAAGATAGCCAGGGTCTACAACAGATGGGAGTACATCTTCCGCCTACCAGTGTGGTTATGGAGGATGTTTAAACTGTGCAGAGGAGTATGGCTCCATGAAGTGGCTGAGGAGTGGAGAAGTACATCACTATTGAACTGCAGGGGACTACGATGAGACAATCCAAGGCCCCATCACTTATTGCATGTTAAGTGCAGTATCTGCATGCACAGCATTGGGTATCATACTGTACTCCATCTAGTACAACCAGCTAGAAGAAGTATGAGTACTGGAATGATGGGAAGTTTGTGGTAAATCTCTATCCAGACATTGTAGATCCTTGAGCTGTGAATGGGCCTCAGCCTGGACCGGAGGCACTTTACTTTTGTGCCAACTTTGAGCTGTTGACTAGGCTAGTCACTGACTAAACTGTTCACCATATTGGCTCCACTGTTAAATAAAAAAGACTTTGATGGGCACTTTGCAGGATAGTAGCCATGAAGTACATGACATGATGCAAATTTCAGTATTAAAGAAAAAAAAATGGTTTGTTTTTTGTTGTTTCTCTATTTGTCCCTAGATCAGAGGAGAATAGATGAGGAAGATGTCCTTTCAGAAGAATCTTTGTCCGAGTGAAGGCCTGCACTGAAAAAATTGGCACTGGGGAAAAGGAAACCCCTACCTAAGAATCCCCATGGAAATGTTAATGCTATGAATAAAACAATTTTATAAAAATATTCTGGTATTTTTAATCAAGATGAGCCATTGTGTAAATGCGTATATGTCCAGCTCTGTAAAGGAAAAAAAAATATTTTCTAAAGCACTTGCTTCTTTCTTTTCTGCAAGGGATGGAGGATGTGTTTAAATATTAGAAGAGGGCCCCTGGATGGGACTGAGAGGTGTGAGCCTTGGTTGGTAACAACCCCAGAGAGGTGGTGTGACAGAGGAAGCTGTACCTCATGTGGCACCAGGAGATTATTACTGAATGGAGCCAACCCTGGGAAAGCTGGACTGTTTCTACCAGCCCAAGGAGTATGGGGAATGCAGATTGAGCTGGACAACTGGTGGGACCCTTAGAAGATTAACACAAGGTCTGGTACTGGCATGGGGTGTCTGTAGTATCCTGGATGCCTGGCAATTTAGGATATTGCCAGAGAAGAGGGCTGCAGACCTCTGGGAATGGTTTTCAGTGGTGCTATTGCCACATGAAATATTGGAGGCAGGCATTCCAGAGCAATAGAGTAGTTGAGTTATTTTAGTTGTAATTTCATTGAGCTGGATTTTGTCCTGGGAGGACAACACCACAGGTGCCCATACTGATCATTTTGAGTAAAGGGGGGTATAGTGCCGACCCCCTTGTCCTGGTGTGTTGGGCAAACATATCTGTGCAGCCCTGTCATTTCTGAGGATGGAAATGATTTCTTAGGGGTGGGAAGGAGCATGTAAGAACCCCTTCTTATAATAGGGGGAGGTGATGTTCTCCGAAATGAGCCACTGGGAGCTGATACTCTTGCATCATTCCTGAAATGTATAGACAGGAGCTTATAGAGCAGATCGACTTCACCAGGCAAGCACCCTCTGGGTACCAGCAAGGGGAAAGATTAGGATGTCCTCATCTGGGGTGCCAGTCTGAAAGTAGTGGGCAATGCCAGTAGTAGAACTGAGAGTGCTGGTGTGCCTATGGGCTCCATGGGTTCCATCTGTAGTGCCTAGGAGAGTGGGCACTGGCTAATGCTCACTATTCTACTCTCACCTCACAACAACAGGGAGAGTTGGTGCTTAGGGTTTTGTCCAGAGAAGTGGCTGGCTGCAGGATATGGGCCTGAGGAGCAGGGGTCCCGGGGGGCAGCTGAAAAGTATGGGCACAAGTCAGATGCCAGCTGCTCTTGGTAATCTGAGAGTAGCCAAGGTCCAGAACACTTTAAGGAATTAAGGGCATCATGGGTAACAGTGAGAAAAACCCTGCTGGTTACCAGAAAGGAACCTTCAGCACCAGGGACAGATTCTGAGGGACTGGGATCTGAGGGTCATGTTGGAGGCTGCTGCCCAAGAAGGAGTAGTTGGGGACTAAAGGAAGGGTACAAGAATCCCATGGAATGTCTTATAAAGGGAAAACCTGATGGCTGGTTGGTATGTGGTGGGTTCCTACAAAGCCCCCACAACAAGATCAAGGAGATCCTGGTTGGGAGCCACCCTGGATACTGACTATGCAAAGTCATTGTACCTGAAGACAGCAGGCAAGATCTGTGACAGAGTTAAAGCAGCAATGTAAGGTAGGAGATCAGTCTTCAGGGCTGAAGGGATGGAGGACATTCAGTCACTTTAATAATTGTGCCCATGACCTGATTCTAGTGGAAGGGACCTGAGCAGGTAGATCGAGGGTCACCAGACAGCACAGATGGTTGTGTGAAGCACATACAGTAATCAAAGAGGCCATCACATGAATAGGGTACAGGTGGAGAATCGATAAGTTTCTTGCAGGGGTAAGCATCAAACCATGATGGTCTTCCCTGTGCTATCTTGAGTTTACATTTAGTAGGATGAACACCCTCACAGCTTAAAATAGCATACTGAAGTGAACTGTAAAGCAACATAGAATCTCTGCTTTATAGGGCACTAACACAATACTATAAGGTCGTTAGAAGGGGAATAGAGATGCCTTGGCAGAGCTACCCTCTGGCAGACACAAATGCCATCCATGAAGCACAAAGTGCACGTGAGAAAAGGACAGAGAGGGTAAAAATAATCACAGAGTCCAGAAAACTGGACGCCACTGGGGATGAGACAATGTTACTATACTATATGCCCCAGCAGCAGGCTGTGAAGAGAAGTGGTCTGGCTGTGATAGAGTAGAAGTGGTGTCATGAAGCTACCGAAAACACTGAGAGATGACTATAGGATTGTACAGAATATCAGCTGTAAGCAAATTAATTAGGATTCATGATCAGATGTACAAATGAACTTTGACAACCATTACAAGCAACAGTTAAGGAGCAACTCTCTATTATAATAAAACACTTAAAAACACTAGATGCTTTCTAGTTTTTTTTTTTACTTTCCCCTGCTGATGATCTTCTAAATATTTTAGGTAATGCATCAGTTGTTTCACTGAGTCTTTCAAAATGTATGTAACGCCTCCTCTGCTAACCTTTCAATTGTTGTTTGTGACATCACAGTCTGTTGTCATAGTGAGCACAATGATGTCATAAACAAAGGCACTGTGAGGTTAACAGGGGAGAGGCAAATGTTTTCAAATGTTTTCTGTATGGACTTTTTAGGTGGTCCAACAGATGTTCTGTAAATCTTGAAAAGGAACATTGAAAGTGAAAACGATGTATTCTCTAGTAAACTTTAACTACTGAAACACCTTATTTATGAAAGCACGTGCTGAAGTTCAGATTGCTCTTTAAGTGCTTGGACATTTGCTAGTGTGCGTACTTATGTATTACATCATAACTGTATTTCAGAAATGCTACAAAGTCCTTCCAAGACCAAGAAAGAAGATACTAACAAAACTGAGTTCAAGGTAACTCCAAGAAAGCAAAGATACCCTGAGGCATGGGAGTTTTCCTCCCACCTCCATCCAGGGCAGTGAAGAAGGGTGCATACATGCACCTCTTGAAGGAGTTTACATTTAGCTATTAATTCAATCAAGCTTTCTGCTGACCATTATGTTATACAAACATATGAATATGCCAGCAGATAAATGCATTACAGTCTATCTACTCTGCTCGAATGTTAAGATCTCCCCTGTGTCTAGAGAGGAATCTGCTCCCCCTTCCCAAATTCACCCTGACCCTTCTCAAGTCCCCCCTCCACCACCAGAAACTTTCTCCTTCATTCTGTACCATCCTCTCTTGAAGATATCCACTGTTTTCAGGGAGACGACCTCCTCTGATAACTCGTTCCACTTGGCCACCACTCTATTAGTGAAAAAGTGCCTCCTCATCTCTCTCTCTCTCTCTCTCTCTCTGAATCTTCCCCTTACCAGCTTTAGGCTATGCCTCCTACTGGACTTTTTCCCTCTGAGACTGAAGAGGCCCTCCATATCCACCCTGTTAATACCTTTAAGGCATTTGAAGGTCTTGATCATATCCCCCCTCTTCCTTCTGTCCTCAAGGGAGTACATGCTGAGCCCCTTGAATCTCTTTCCATACGTGTTGCCCTGCTGGCCCTGGATCATTTTTTTGCCCTTCACTGTACCATCTCCAGTAAGTTAACATCCTTCTTAAGATAAGGGCACTAATACTGCAGACTGTACTCTAGGTGCGGTCTTACCAGTGACCTGTACTGTGGCAGTATGACCCCTGTATTCCTGCAGGTAATCCCCCTGGCTATGCATTCCAGCATCCAATTTCCTTTTTCTGCTGCTCTTCTACAGAGTGCCAACTGCTTTAGGTCACTCGTGATGATTACCCCAAGGTCTTTTCCTCCTCTGCCTTGGTAACCTTCACACTACCTAGCCAGTATTTGTTCTATGGGTTTTTCATCCCTGAGTGCATAACTTTGCACTTTCTTGCATTAAAGCTTCATTGCTGAATGTCAGACCAGTTGTACAAGCTAGTCAGGTCTTCCCTAAGTTCCTTTATCCCCTCCTCCATGTCCATCCTCCCACGGAGCTTTATGGCTGTGAAAAGGCAGACGTTACCTTTGATACCATCTGCTATGTCACTGATAAAGATGTTAACACTGGACTGAGCACTGAGCCCTGTGGGACCCCACTGGTCACTGGCCTAGCTTCTGAAAATGCCCCCTGACTAGCACCTTTTGGCTTCTGTCCAGCAACCTGTTTATTAACCCATCTAGCAAGATTGCCCTCCCCAATCTTCCAGCCTCCTGACCAGTCTCCTATGAGGTATAGATTCAAAGGCCTGACGTCGAGATACAGGATATCAGCCACTTGGTCCCTCTCCACTGTCCATTGTCCTAGTTGACCTGCCAAAAAAGTCAATCAGATTAGTCTTCCATGACTTCCCTGACACAAACCCATGCTGCCTCTTGTCTTGCAGCCAGTTATCCTCGAAAAAGATCACCAGTCTTTCCTTCGGGATAGTCTTCAGCAGTTTCCCCACTATTGATTGACAGGCCTGTAATTTCCTCATTCATACCTTGGACCAGTTTTATGGAGAATCACCACATGTGCAATTCTCCAGTCCTGAGTCACACTTCTGGGCTCCAGAGAGGTGTTGAACAGATCTGCCAACACCTCTTCTAGCTCCCTTAGAATCCTTGCGTGCACGCCATCTGACCCAGGGGACTTGTCCACCTTCAGAGCTTTTAGGCCTTTATGCAGCCTTTCTACCTCTGTTATGCCATCCATGACTCCCCCCACCACCACCCCTACCCCAGCCATTTCTCCTTTGTGACACTGGTCTGTTCTTCTTTCTAGTGAAGATGGAGCAAAAGTATTTGTTTATCACCTCTGCTTTCTCTTCACTTCCTTCTGCCCACCCCTCCTTTTTAACCAGAAACTCTCATCCTTAATATCCCTCTTCTCTCTTATATATTTGAGGAAGGCCTTCTCACTAGATTGTACCCTCTGTGCCAGCTTTACTTCCTTTGCTGCCAATGTCTCTAACCACCCTGTTTGCCTTCCTTGATTAAGCTGAATAGGCCTCCCTATCATTCTCATTCTGAATATGTTTGTACTACTGGAAGGTGCTTTCTTTTTCTTTATTCAATTTGCCACTTCCTTTCTGATAATTATTCTGTCTGGCTTGTGGAAAGGCCTATCAACCTTCTCCACCATGTGCCTGAGGGTACTTTGTACTCTGCTGCCCCCAGTCAGTTTAAATTGAAAATTCTTCCCATGAATTCATCTAGCTTGCCCTTCAAGACCGTTATGCCCTTTTTACTTTTTACCCATCTGGTGCAAACAGGTCCTTGTCCTCACAGGTTGCCCCCCAGTCACCAACTATCCCATATACCTGTGCCTCATACCACCCACAGCCAAACATTGCATTCCTTATTTCTAACCTTCTTTGCAGTACTAAACCTTATATGTAGTTATGTAAGTTATGAGTTATGTATTATCTTAATGATTTATTGGATGGTTGTTATTTGTCTGGTTGATTTATTTTTATGTTCACATTGTTACAATTTTTCTTGCCCTGTTTTAAAATATATCCTATTGTACTTTGATTTCCTGAGCTTTCGAAGAATGCCTTATAAATAAACCTGCAGTACCTACTTCATCCCCAAGCAAGTGAATAAGCTCCTCCCTTTGTTGACTTTCACATCAATGGGGGAGATCCTCCACTTTGGCATGCCCTCTGTTCAGTGAAACTATTACAGCGAACACGTCGATGCTGACAACATCGACAGTTCACTGTAATAGTCCGCCTGGGACCCTGGCATTCTTTCCCCCAGTCCTGCACCCCTTCCCCGAATCAACTCTGACTCGGGGTTGATAATCCATAAGTTTGGGAGGTGCAAAGAGCTGGATTTATGTGAACCACAACTTGTGATTGACATAAATCCATCTCTGTGATGTTGGTTGACAAAGCATTTGTTGAACCGGCATTGTAGATCCCTCCACTCTACTGGGTGGGATAGGAGGCCGTAACGGCCCTTGAAGGTGTGGAGGCAAATGGGAGTACTACAGTTTCTACTTTGTCCCATGTACTTTCTCCCTATTCCTTCTCCATCACCATCATCCTGTGCCAGCTATAAAAGCTGCAATATTTACTGGTTAGTGGTGTTTATCAACTGGTGGAAGTGTCTGGCAAACTCCGTTATTCACACGTGTGAATAATGAACAGTGAATAATGGAATTTGTCCAAGCACCTTTCTCAAAGGTTCTGCCGATACTTCCCATGGCAGGTGAGCAACTGTATGGCTGCCTTCCCTTGTGCACAGAAGTCGCTTGCGCTGCACTTGTAAACTGCCAGCTCAATGAACTGCTTCCGCGTCAGGCACCACAAACGAAAACCATATTGCACTAGTTTAAAAAAATCTTAGCTAAAAACAATAAACACAAGGTAACCTCTTCTTAATTTACACCAGGGACTGAATCTGAATGTCAGAAGTTCATTGAAGAGCAAGAAAACAGAAATACATTAAAAAAGACAAAAAGTGACATCCGGCTGTTTACCAAGAATCTCACAGAGATGGATGAGTCAGCAGAATTCCTAAGTATGCCAATGCTGTAATTGGACAATTCAACAGCAAGATTCAAAGAACCAGTAAATATAAAAAAATAAAACAATGGGATGTGTTTAAATTCAGATTTTATGCACACCTTGGCTGTGCATAAAATCCTCATTATACACACTTCCCCATGCATTATTCTATATTTCCTACATCCCAGTCAGGAACATCCCCACATGTTGCCTCTGTTTAGTGTTACTCTAGGAGGCAGTCAAGCAATGGGATGCACTGTTCAATCTAGCATCCTATTAAATGCTGCCCCTGCATCCCTAGGACAGGAGTGCCAGATCAAATGCTCAGTTCTTCTCTTGCCTGCTTCTGCAATTGGGGCCCCAGGCTTGGGGCACACACCTAGGTTACCAGCATGTCCACTACCACTTTACGCCATGGAAATGGCCAATTATTTAATTACATTACAAAACAGCAGCCAGACAGCACTGAATGCAACATTACATTTGTACAGTATCACATAGTAATAGAACTATGATTTATTTTTACAAATAAAAAGATGAAACTAGCCTTTAAATGCCAAATACAAACATACAGTAAATTGCATATTACAATACTGTCAACCCCAATGGCTTAAAAAGGGTAAACAAATCTCCCTATTGGGAGCTCGCACTGTCTCTTTAAAGGTGATAGGGAACGTTTTTTTTTCACCTTTAGATGCCATCCTGTTGACATTTTAGTGTCTATACAATATTCTGATAGGTTTTGACCTTTTCATAGGTTTCATAGGTTGTATCAAGCTGGAATAGACTTACGTCCTTAATGTTTGCCTTTTGAGGTTTATTTTAAACCATATTTAACTCCTTCCCCACAAACTTTATCCAGTCTTATCTTGAATTAATCCATATTTGGACTCTCCACCGCCTCTGGTGGGAGCTGATTCCATGGAGCTACCACTCTTTGACTAAACCAAATTTTCCTGCATAATAGGTTCCATCTAGGCCTAAATAGCTGTTGAATGTGTATTCTGCTACTGAATCTACCCTTCCTTAACTCAAAACCCAAGTCTTTCATTAGGTATAATCACCCATTGCCTTATATAGCATGCACATGTTTCCTCTATGTCTCCTGTACTGAAGTGAAAAGAGATTTAATAATTTAAGTCTCTGATCATATGTCAGTTCTTTTAACCCAGAAATTGCCCTAGTTGCTCTGCGTTGAACACCCTCAACTCTCAGAATGTCCTTTTTTTTGTATGGAGACCATACCTGAACACAATATTCTAAGTTCGGTCTCACCAAGGCCCCATACAGTGGCAGTATCATCTCTTTGTTACAACTAGAAATATGTTTGAGAATACAATTTAGGTTCTGGTTTGCTTTTGATTTGGTCATCACAGTGGGAACTAAATTTCAAGTCTGGGCTAACTTTAATTCCTAGATCTTTCTCTTGATTGGTTACCACCAGGGTTTCACTTCCTAACTTATACTCGTTCTGCCTGTTTGATGATCCTAGGTGCATAACTTTACATTTACTAGTGTTCAAGGCTAATTTGCTGTGGTTGGTCCTAATCAGTATGCTATCAAGGGCCTGTTGTAAAGCATTAGTATTTTTTAAGTTATTAACTGTGGTCCCTATCTTACAATCATCAGCGAACTTTAACAGCCAAACATTTGGTGTATTCAGACTTCAGGAGGAAACTATGTTAAACAGGCAGGGGCCCAGTACCAACCCCTGTGGCACCCCGCTTGTAACTGGAGCCCAATCAGAATAAATCCAGTTGACTATTACCCTTTGTTTTCTTCCTTTAAGCCATTCTGAAATCCAATTTAAGATGTTAACTGTTTTTTTTTTAATTCACCCAATGTATCAATTAACTCCTGATGGGGCAGTTTTTCGAAGGCTTTTGCAAAGTCCAAAAAGATTAAGTCTATTGGATTTCCCCAGTCCAACTCCTTTCTTACTTTCTCATGAAAGGTTAAAATATTAGTCTGACTAGACCTGGATTTGGTAAAGCCATGTTGAGTTGGGTCCGTTAACCCATTTCCCTCGATATATGCCTGTATGTGCTCTTTTATTATTGCTTTGAGAATCTTCCCTATAAGGGAAGTCAAGCTAATAGGTCTGAAATTTTCAGGCTTATTTCTGGGTCCCTTCTTTAGGAGTGGGACCACCGTGACCACTCTCCAACCCTACTGTATTTCTCCTAGATCTAGAGAGGTCTGAAATATTTTGGTCAGAGGTAGATATAGGATATCTGCCAGTTATTTTAACAATCTAGGGTGCACTTCATCGGGCCCTGGTAATGTCCAGTTTTAGTAGTCTGTCATGCACTTCTTTAGGGTCTATATGCAACTGTCCTGGTTAAGATCTCCCCATGACCGTGTGTATCTGATTGTTTTTCTTATTGAAAACTGTACAAAAATATTTATTTAGTATATCTGCTATTTCTTTATTGTTAGCTACTAATCCAGACTCATTGAGGGACCTATGATACTGGTTCTACCTTTTAAGCTGTTAACGTAAGGGAAAAGGTTTTTTTGTTGTCATTAACCTTATTAGCCATCCATATTTCGTGCTGAGCTTTTGCTTTTTTTATTTTAGATTTTATTTCTCTGATTAAGTCCCTATAGACTGAGCAACCCAACTGATTACTTTTTTTACTGTAAGCTGTTTGTACATTCTATTTCTTTTCTTGATTAATTTTATGATAGAGGAGTTTAGCCAACCAGGTACTGTTTTTTTCTATTATATTTATTTATAATAGAAATACTGTCATTTATCTGTTCCTTTAATTTAAGTAATGGAAGATCCCACATTTTATTCACTGTAAGGCCTTTAAATTCTTTTGACCAGTCCCCTTTGGCTAAATTGTTTCTAATGGTCCTAAAATCAGCCTTGATAAAATTTAGCTTTTTAGTGGCGCCTGACACCTCTTTATTATGTTGCTGTTGAATGTGAAAGGTCACAGATTGATGGTCACTATTGCCCAGTGGTGTATTAACTCTAATATTGTGTACTGTGTTGCCCATACTAGTTAATATGATGTTGAGGATCTTACCACCTCTGATTGCTTCTAGGACTCTTTGCTCCAACCCTATTTGTTCAATTACATCTATAACGGCTTTTTCCATTTTACTAGCTTCTTTCATATATTTCCAATCAATATTAAAGTCCCCAAGCAGTATAATTCTACAGTATCTGTTAGATCCAGATTTCTGATGTGGTTTATTAGTAAGGCATCACTTTCTGTTGAAATTGAGGATGGTCTATATACAAAGCCCAGCTTAATTTTAGCCCCAACCTCTGGAAGTAGCTTAACCCACAATATCTCTAGGTTATTAACATCCTCATGAATTTATTCACATTTTATTGATTCATGGGTATAGATAGCTACAGTATTCCATCACCCTTTGTGTATGCTCTAGATTTTGAGAACAAATTATACCCTGGTATGGACTTATCCCATGAATCCCCAACATCCCACTATGTCTCAGTCACCAGTGCTAGATGTATCCTCTCCACTGAATTTATTATCGAAGCTCCTGACATTAATTAGTACTCCTTTCCAGTTTTGTGTATCTGGATTCAGAGGTCTTAAGTCGGAATGGTTATTAGTGGTAGCTGCTATATCCCCCCTTTCCAGTTTAAATGGAATTTCAGAACCTCATTTTTTTTACCCAGAATCCTAGTTCCCATTTGATTTAAGTGCAACCCATCTGGTTTAAAACATGCTTCTCTGCTGAAAGTGACCAAGTTATCCATGAACCCTATGTTTTCTTTCAGACATAACTGTCCCTTTAACATTCAAGAAGGCAAAATCCTATTTTTTGCTAGCTCATACTTCATTTGGCTATAGAATACAGTACTGGTATGCCAATATACAGTTACCCTAGAGGGAGTGAATCCACTAACTGTGATAATGGGAAATCCGGACTTTCCCCCAGGGAGGACATGAAAGTGGAATTCCACAGATCGATCCAACAAGACTCAATACCTTTTCCCAGTTCCTATCAGGAGGCAATTGTCTCTCTTTTGCAGAACTGAGGGAAAAATATGACCTTCCACATAGTGACCACTATAGGTTCCCACAAGTTAGACATGATATATTGACTGGCAATAACAAAGCATTGATATCTCAAGACTTATCAAAGTTAGAGGATTGCTTATACTAGGCTGTTTGATTAAAGAACATTGGGAGGTCCATTTTGATTATGTACCACACACTCCTGGCAGCTGACCAACATTCCATAGCAAAAGTTAGACATAGTTGGGAGACAGAAGTTGGAAGTCCTATCCCAGACCATGACTGGGAGTAGATATTGAGCAGGGGCAGATGGTGACTTTGGCATCTGGGTGCTGGGCATACTGTTGGAAAATTCTCTTCAGGTTTCTCACATACTCTTGTAATAACAGCACATTTTGGCAGGGCAATTCCACCTAATGCTGGAGAGAATGTCAGGAGAGAGGAAACCATTACCATATATTTTCTGCATGGCCTCTGCCCTGAGACTACTGGAGACAAATGCATAATGAGTTGGAAATTGGGTGGGGTGTAGATATTCTTTTTCAGTATGAAGTAATGGTGCTGGTCCCCCCCCCCAAGTTTTTGCCATCAAAAATACAAGGAAGTGTGTCATGCTTTATGTTTGACAGCAGTTACAATTATTACTTGCCATTGGTTGTCTGCTGATATACTGACCATATCAGGATGGAAAGCAAGGCTACAACAATTAGTGGATACAGAAAGAATCACAGCGGAGCTGTGGCTCATCTAAGAGAAATATGAAGAGAAGTCGGAAGGTGGGACACACATAGAGATGCAGCAAATTTAAATTTCGCTGGCGAAGTGAACGCAAAGTGGGCACTACGCATTGTCACTCCACTTCGTGGAGTGGCCAGCATGAAATGCCCAGTTCGCCTTGTTATTATTACTTTGCATTGACATTCTGCCTTAACGCGAAGTAAGGTGGAGTGACAACAATATTGGTAGCTCCCCACATACACAGTCACTAGAATTAATGTGCATCCCCAAAATACTACTGTGTCTTGTCTTCAGAAAATTCCCCAGTGCTGATGAAGTGAAATGAGAGTGTAACAAGAAATGCAAAGTCTCCCAGAATTAATGGCACACTCAGTCATCAGGGCAGTGGTCAGACATAGTCACCAGCATTAATGTTCATCCCCAAAATGTTACTGTCTTGTGTCCAGAAAATTCCCCAGTGCTGACCAAGTGAAATGAGAGTGTAACAAGACTTGCAAAGTTTCCCATTTTAGAGATGCAGCAAATTTAAATTATGCCGGTGAAGTGCCCGCGAAGTGGGTACTTTGTGTTGTCACTTCACTACACAGAGTGGACAGCATGAAATGCCCACTTCCCTCATTATTGTGACTGTGACTTCTCATTGTCATTCCGCCTTAACCTGAAGTTAGGTAGAGTGACAACAATATTGGCAGCCCCCACATATCACATGGCTTACAGTACTGTAACTCACATGCTGTATAAGAACGCAAATGCCTACAGCTGCAGTTCCCCGATGGCAGTGACCTGTATCACAAATAGAGATGCAACAAATTTAAATTCTGCCAGCAAAGTGCCCGCAAAGTAGGCACTTCATGATGTCACTCTGTGGCCAATGCAAAAAGCTCACTTCGCCTAGTAATTCGCTATCATTCCACCTTTAATCAAGTATGCTGGCGGACACCAACATTTGGCAGCCCTTCACACACACACAGTCACCAAAATTAATGTGCATCCCCAAATGCTCATGTCTTGTGTCCAGAAAACTCCCAGTACTGACGAAGTGTAATGAGAGCACAAGAAATGCAAAGTCTCCCAAAATTAATAAGCGCACACAGATGTCATGCATTCAGTAGTCACACACAGTCACCAAAATTAATGTGCATCCCCAAATGCTACTGAGAGTGTAACAAAATGTGAAGTCTCTCAGAATTAATGGTGCACTCTGTCATGTGTGCAGTGGTCACACACAGTCACCAGAATTAATGAGCATCCCAAAAATGCTACTGTCTTATGTCCAGAAAATTCCCCAGTGCTGACAAAGTGAAATGAGAGCGTAAGAAGAAATGCAAAGTCTCCCAGAATTAATGGTGTACTACAAACACACAGACAGATTAAGATTGTGCTGTGCACTCAAGACGCAGATGCAAAGGCACAACAACACCTAACCAGTGCTCATAAGTCACAAATCCAAATCTGGAAAAGAATACCTTTTGCTGATTTGTGTGTGGGGGGTAGTGCACAGCAAAAACAGACAGTCCACTACCAGTAAAGATACCACAAAGCAGTATAAAGAATTCATGCAGTTGTGGATAGCAGGGTCACACTGCTGCAGTTACTCTGTGGCACAGTAACAGGTGTCTTATTTAATGGCACACATCGCACACACACTCACACACACTACAAGTAATGCGTAGCAAATTGAAAACCTTTAGTAATATAACCAAATGTTTTAAATAAACTGAAATTATACACTGCTGCATCACAATAATCAGAAAAAAAAATGTCAAGAATTACTGAAAATATTACTGTGCATACATTAACACAGTTATACAAGAAAAATATAATCAAAACAGAAAAGACTGCCTTTATCTCCCAGTTAATCTACCTACACCACAGATACGCCCCTCCCCCAAAGCACACTTCACAGTACACTGTTCTAAATTAACATTCAAAATCCACACACAAACAATAAACACTCGATAATATGAGCACAGGAGGGTTTCCTATACTCAATGTAGTAAATTGTGAGCAAAAAAAAAATAGCTCAAAAAGACTTTTTTTAACAGCTTTTAGAGGATTTGAATTGCAGAGCTCTGACAGGAAACTGTCTCCATCTTCCACTACACACACACTACACAGAACTGAGGCTGTGCAGAACAATCTAGAGTCTATGTGACCTACAATCCCATAAAGTACTGCGAAATTCTCCTTTGGAGCTCAAGAACAAGGTGGAGTAAGGAGAAGTAAGGCGTAGTACATTGATTTCAATGTACTTCACCTTAAAATTGGTTGAGAAGTGGCTTGGGGAAGGGGAAATAATGCAAAGTCATTGTTTTCAATGGACTTCGCCTTCCCCATTATAACGCGAAGTAATCCACTTCTCGGACTCGCAGATTACTCCACTTAATCACTTGCAGAGCGAATTTCAGCCACTTCGTCCACCACTAGACACACATATAGATGCAATTCAGCTCCCCCCGGTACTTCCGTAAAGTAATTAAAGCAACCCTGGGATAAATGGTGAACAATTATTCTTTCATAGCTTGCAATATGATGAATGACAGGCACTTTTGCAGCTGTTGTGTATGGTTCATGTTTATTACTGTTTTAGATTTGTAAAGACAGGCATTTTATATAATTATCTTTGTTTTAAAGAATTAATTTCACACCCGCAGAGAGACAGCACAAGTATTAATGCAGCAGGATGCATTTTTGAGCTACAGTACAATATAAGTTGCTTTTCTTCTTAAAAGCCACAATAGTAACCACTGCAGATTGCAAAGATTGTCATTGCTTTATATACAGCAAGCTGTTGTATTTTGGGTGCTAGATGGAAGTTATATACTGAAACGAGGTCTAACTAAAATGTAACAGTTATGCAATACTTTGTTTTATATTGTCATGTGCTGTACCTTGCTAAATAAACCTGAAGTTTAAAAAAAGGATACAGTACTCAAATCATGGGATAAAGCATGCAAGATTTGCTGCACAATGATGAAACAGGAAAGTCAGTTAATGAAATGGTACCAACTTGCTCAATGTAGAATACGTAAAGGAAATTAAAAAATGCAGAAGCAGTTTTACATTTTGCTTCCTCATTACAACATGTACTGATCTAGCCAGTTAACTGCTGTTTCAATACTTTAGGGCAATGGGTTCAGGACACCAATAGTAAAACTGTCACACCATATGGGAAATAATGCTCTTTCAGTGAGTGATTGAGTGAGTGACAGCTCAGTGTCCCAACTGCCTTTTCAAGGCAAGCAGTGGGATGGGGAGGCATGGTCTGCATATCATTTAGGGACTTTAAGCACACTGACCAATAATTTGTGTCAGAGAGAATTGAGGAAGAATTGGAGGGCAAGAGACCATGGCAGAGGGGAGTGGCCATCTAGGGAGGGAAGACATTTTTTTTAAAGCTACCTTATTTCTTTCTTTTTTACAATCCTCCTATTGGTCTACCCGGCAACACCTGCCAAGCCTGTTATCCAAATCTTACCAAGGACTTCTATGTGGTGTGTGGCCAGCCACGCTGGTCATGTGAGAGCCTGAAGGGGTGCCGGCATGGAGTAGCCCATCCAATTTCCATATTTTTCTCCTCGGGGCACTGTGTGTGATGGCACAAGAACACATGAATGCTGTGGTGTGTATACATGCCAGAACATGTGGTGGCAGCCCTTCTCCCCTTGTATGTGCCCCCAGTGGTGCTGTCACCTGGTCTCCACCAGGTGACAGTCTCACAGTGGGAGTCTTTTCCCCACCCATCCCTGTGGAAAGAGAGTAGTCCATGGGACGTTCACTCCTTTCTCCCCCAGCCATCCCCATATGATCTATGCTGATTCCCAAATGTGGATTGTCAGAGTCAAAAGTGAGAGTGCTACTGCTGTGCTGATGGGTTGACACTCAGCCTTGTTACCCTTTTTAAGCAATAGTAATATGAAAATGAATACCAGAATATTTGACTCTCACATTATGGTATGTGGCTGAATATTCAAATTATGATACTCCCACACTCTTTTTAATGTGAAAAAGAGCAACAGTATGAAGATAAGAAGATATAACTGCAGGTCTGCCATATCCCAGAATCCTTGATGGTATGCTACAATTAAGCTAAGGCTTCTGATTGTAATCACAGTGCCCATTGGCTCCACCCAGCTCCTTTCACAGGTATCTTTACTATTTTTCAATGGTTTATAAAATATGCACTGAGTGAGGCTGTGGGCAGAGGCATACTGGTACCAAAGGTGAAATCATGAGTCACCCATACTGTATGTCTTTTTAGGGCTACAGTGGGAGGAACCCTACAGACCTCCTGTTATTGAAAAGGGAGACTTTTCTGACTGAACAACAGTGTAGAGTTGCATCACAGTCACCTCCGCATCCATGAAGCACTCCGCTCTCTCCATTAGCAGTCGCATTGCACTATGTTTCCTCAGGTGGCCATGGCAGAACACGGCACAGTTTGTTGTGTCCAAGATGTTCACCAAACAGTATTGCACATGTGCGACTGCGCATGTGTAGTAGAGTTCAGTAGCCATCTTTGACAGGGCAGACTGTGCCATGTTTGCTGTGACCTCCTTTTTCTTTTTATTATATATGTTTTTCTTCCCCCCAACCTTACCCTTCCTCTCAGAACCCCCTACCAGAAAACTAACAATGACACTGGGGATGCCCAACCCCCAGTGTCACGATCAGGAAACCTCGGTTGGTTCCCTCTCCACCTGACCCTCCCTCTCATTACCCCCCACATCCACCTCCAGGAACCTAACACTGACACTGGGGTGCCCAATCTACCAGTGTCACAAATATGAATCCTCAATCAGTCACCCCCAACCTTCCCTCTCAGCACCGCCCTATAAACTTAACAGTAACACTGGGGTGCCCAATCTACCAGTGTCACAAATATGAATCCTCAGTTAGTCACTCCCCACCCAACCCTCCCTCTCAGCACCCCCCAAAAACATAACAGTGACACTGGGGTGCCAATCCCCCAGTGTTGTGATCAGGTAGTCTCAGTCTTTTTTTTCCCTTAAAATGTAAAAAGAAAACCATCCATTGATATCTTTTGTGGCCATTACTGTCCCACCACCTGACCCTCCCACTCAGCACCCACCACCCTTCCCTCCCAAGCCCTTACTTACCCATCAAGGGTCCACTGCCGTAACCCTCTCTGGACCACAGGCACATCTTCGCTCTTCGATTCAATTGAATTTTATTTTTTACCAGGAGTTACACCATTGAGGCACTCATTTACAAAGTGGTCCTGTAGGGACAATACAACATAGTACAATACAAGGTCATACAAAAAAGGAATATAACAGGGTTTGTACAGAGTAGTAATACAATGCAGTGAGGACAGTCATATACACAGAGTTAAAGGTCAAAACATAAGTGTAAAAAACTACTAAACTGAGCAGTTAGACTGCAGAAAGGTGGGTACAGTGAACAAGTGGAGGTTGGGCAAGAAGGAGAAGAATGGATACAAAAGCAAGGTGGGGGTGGGAAGACAAGGACTACAGGAGAGGGACGAGAGCAGAGGCAAGCAGCAGATTGCGAAGGGAGGCAGGAGGCGCCAGATGTCAAATGTGATGGTATAAGTGCCAAATAAAACACATACAGGGAGGAGTTGGGTATAACTCTGGCAGTTCTCCTTCAATAGGGGTTTGAGAAGAGATTTGAGGGCAGAAAGACTGAAGAAGTGGGTTAGCTTTAAGGTACTTTGGATGGTATTCCATTGCATTGGTAAAGTGCACCCAACAGACGAGATGCTAAAACGGGATCTAACCATGGGCATATCAAGTAGTATACTGTATAAGTGTATTTCCTGAAAGAGTACGCACGGGGGTAAACTTAAAGATGTTGGATATGTACAAGGAGAGTTTATTGGTGAGTGCTTTAAAGGTCCAGATAGAGGCATTATGCCACCTCCTGGTGGATAAGGAGGTCCAGCCTCGTTGGGAGTGTAGCGAGCAATGGTGAGTTTTGAATGGGGAAACAGTCACACATTTTAAGGCTTTATGATACAGTACATCCAGCTTAGCAAGAATGGTTTTGGGACAATTACTATAAAGGAAGTCTGCATAATCTAATAGTGGGAGGAACATTGTTTGCACTAGCCTAGATTTTGCATCACAAGTAAGCAGCCATTTGATGTGGAAAAATAATCCCAGCCTTTGTTTTAATTTTTTAGAAAGCTCTTCGACATGAGGAGTACAAGAAAGCTTACAGTACAACCAAAAGCCTACTGTAGATATTTAAACTTGTCCACTTTTTCAATGGAGTCACCCATCATAGTTGTAATGTCGAGGTTGGCAGACAGATCGCTTACAGTAGATGATTTAGATGGTGGGGAGATAAACATCATTTTGTTTTTTTTGGCATTAAGGAGCAGCTTTGGTCAAAGTAGGTTCTGCCGTAGTGTGTTGAATTCTTGTTGGAGGGACATGCAGGCAGACTCCATGGTAGGCCAAGCAATGTAAAGAACATTATCATCTGCAAATCGATGTACACTGGCAGATCTGATATTGTGGTCAACATTGTTGATATATATTGAGAATAATAAGGGGCCCAATATTGAGCCTTGGGGAACCCCTCTGAGAAGTGTTTTACTGGTGGAGAGGTCTCCCTGAGATTTCACCTGTTGTTGCCTGCCAACAAGGTAGCAGGAAAACCAATTAAGGGCACAGTTATCTAACCCAATGTTTTTCAGTAGGGTGAGTATAAGATCTTGGTCCACCATATCAGACACTTTGCTTAAATCCAGGAAAAGCGAGGCTATGTGATTTTTATTGTTGAGAGCAGTTTGCCAATCATTAGAGACTTTGGCTAGTGCAGTGACCATACTCTTCAAAGCTGGACCTCGAATTGATGAAACAGATATGCAGTTCAATGTATTTCAATGGTATTTTGAACTTAGTGGTATAACTTGCCCATTGCCCATTAGATCTTCTGATTCCCTATCGCCCCCTCCGCCCCCTCCGCTCCGCCAATGAGGGATTGCTAGAGATTCCCAGGGTTCATTTGAAGTTATCAGGATCTCGTGCTTTTGCCTACTCAGCTCCTACCCTGTGGAATTCTCTACCTCATTGGTTGAGAGAATGCCCGACCGTCGATAGTTTTAAAACTGCTTTAAAAACTTATCTTTTTAACTTGGCTTTTTCTTTATAGTTTGTTTGCTTAATGTTGATTTCTGTTTTATTATCATGTACAGCACCTTGATTTTGAAAGGCGCTTTATAAATAAACACGAATTGAATTAAATTGAATTGAATTACCTAACTCCTCTGCTTAAGGTGGCGGGTCCCTGCACCTTATCCACTAGTGAAGCGTGCAGCTACTAGCTGAATATAATTTGATGGGTCCACTCTGGCCCTACTGCTCACTAATCATGTATATGCTACTGTTCTGTCTCCATGTTTTACCCTTGGTCTCTCCAATACCCACTTGTAACTACTCATTATATCTGCTACCCTTATCCCTCTAGGGCGTTGTTGCCCTGGTATGTTGATTACTACTTTTATCATGCTGTTATTTTCCTCCTGCTTGCAATGTCAACCCTTGATGCTCTTGTATTGACCTTGCTTTGTTTGTGGCTCTTGATTATACCTTGTACCTGTCTTTGTCTGATGCGCTTGAATGTACCTTTGTAATCTCCCGGGTTGCATCTGAAAATAAGCACTTGGTTGTCTAGTGTGCTTACCTGGTAAACAAAAGCAAATAAATAAATAAATAAATAGTTTGCATATTTTTGGCCCAGATTTTCAACATGCCTTTTTTGGGACCCCACCTCATGAACAATTGCAATGAAGTTAGCCAAATCTGTCCCAAAAGTTGATTTCATAGTCCCTGTGCAAAATCGCCTTTCAGGCAGGAGTTGAGCATTTTCTCTGCCATTGTTCATGAGGTGGGGTCATAGGAAATCTATGCTGAAAATTTGGTGTAAAAATATTAACAAAAAAAACAGAGTTATGAGCCTACATTGAATTTTGCAAACACAAGCTTGTAACTTAGGTAGTTTTCATTATTTCTACCCCAAATTTACAGCATTGCCATATCTTTACAGCACTTCATGAATGTGACAGTTGTCGTTATTCATATCCTGGCCAATTTGTTTTCTTTGCATCCCAAAAGGTGATTTCATGGTCCCTGGATGAAATCGCCTTTCAGACAGGAGTGGCAAATTTTCTGTGCCCTTGCTCATGAGGCAGGATCATAAGAAGGCTATGTTCTAAATATGTGTAAAAATATTTAAAAAGCAAAAAAATTATGTGTCTATGATGAATTTTGCAAATGCAGGCTCGTAAGTTTGGTAATATTCAATATTTTTATCCAAAATTTTCAACATAGCCATTTCTTTAAAACACCTCATAAATGTAAAAGCTGCCATTTTTCAACTCCTGCCCAAAATGTGTTTTTGCATCCCAAAAGTTGATTTCACAGTCCCTGTGCAAAATCGCCTTTAGGCCAGGAGTTGAACATTTTATCTACCCTTCTTTATGAGGCAGTGTCATAATAAGGCTAGGTTGAAAATATGGTGTAAAAATATTATAAAACAACAAATTTATGAACTTACATTACATTTTGTGAATGCAGGCTGGTAACTTTGGTCATTTTCAATATTTTTAACCCACATTCCTCAACTGCAGCCTTATCAGTTCTGGGCAGAGTTTGTTGTTATATGGCTACAACACTATGGAATCATCTCCTGTTGGATATGAGCAGAGTGCGAAGGATGCATTATTTAGGTGGTGCCAATTTTCATGTGAATGTTCTTAAGAATGTTTGATATGTAGTATGGAGATGTAGCTGCAGGTCTGCCATATCCCAGAATCCTTGGTGGTATGCTACAATTAAGCTAAGGCTTCTGAATTGAATTACAGTGCCCATTGGCTGTACCCAGCTCCTCCCATGGGCATGTTTACTTTTTTACAATCTTTTACAAATAATGCACTGAGAGAGGCTGAGGGCACAGGGCTACTGGCACCAAAAGTGAAATCATAATTCACCCATATTTGTTTGTGTTATATGGCCACAACACAATGGAATCATCTCCCAATAGATATGAGTAATCTACCAACAAAAGAAAGTTTGAAACATGCTGTAGTTAAGTGGTGTATTTTAATGTGAATGTTCTTAAGAATCATTGATATGTAACATGGAGTTGTTAATATGTGTTACGGTATGAAAAGATTTTATGATTGGATATATTATATATTGTGATTTTAAAACTGAGTGAATGGTACAGGATGCTCTTGTAAACAGGCTTTGCCTAAAGATCTTATCCTGTATAAACAAAAGTACAGTTTGGTTCAATTCAATATTTATTATTTCTTAGAAGTGCATGGTGTCACATAGTACTGTTGGTAATTAGACTGTAAAATCAAATTTCAATACCATAATACCAGACTCAGTATACGTTTCCATATTTCTTTCAAAAATGTAGCACTTATGTCAGCAACAAGACACAACATGGTATGCATTGCTGTGGAATGACTGCATGCTCAGGTGCATTACGAGGCATTTATGCTACAGTAAATGTCTTCAGCACCCAGATATAGTAAAAAAATATATATATTAAAAGTAACTAGTAAAAAATAGTTCCTCCACACCTGTCAATCATCTGTCTTTCCACATATTCAATATATATAATTTTGGTTTACCATGTAATACGGGAACTCAGAAATCTGCAGAATTCCACTTTCAAAATGTTCACCTCTGCCGCACACACACTCACAACAGAAGGCTTCATATAAAGCCAGGTCCTCAATTTTATCTGTGGTAGGGTAACCAGCAGAGGTTTCCCTGATAATCAAGTAAGAAAAAGAAGGGAATATTTCATGGTCTGCAAATAAATGCCAGAAAATAAAACTATGAGTTGTACAGTACTTAACGCTCTGATTTTTGCATGTGTTTATAGAAACATCAGCATTGATGAAAAAAAAAGACCATTGTTCCATCCAGTCTGCCCATAACACCCTATCATACCTGAGACCTTTTGTTTATACAGGATTTTAGCCCACGCTATCCACCCCCATGCTTACCATTCTACTGCTACCACCCTGAGTAACTACTTAGCCCTTCATTCGGTCCCAGCTGTGCTTGAAATTATTAATAGTTTTGTAACTCTCCTCATCAGCTCAATCAATCAATCAATTCAAGTTTATTGTGGGGTTAAAAAAACCTTTACAACAGTTAACAACAAAAAATACCAAAGCGCATTATTAAAATTACATAAATAATCATTTGCTTAAATACAGGGTTAAAACACCCTGGGTAAAACATTGGCTGGACAACAGGACACAGAAGGTAATTGTAAATGGAGTCCACTCTGAAGAAAGAGGGGTTACTAGTGGGGTACCACAGGGTTCAGTACTGGGTCCAGTCCTTTTTAATATCTTTATAAGTGACATTGCAGAGGGACTGGAAGGAAAAGTATGCCTCTTTGCAGATGACACAAAGTTCTGCAACAAGGTTGATACACAAGGAGGCATGGAAAGGATGAGAAGAGACTTGGCAAGGTTGGAGGAATGGTCAAAAGTATGGCAGCTAGGATTCAATGCAAAGAAGTGCAAAATAATGCACCTGGGAAACAAGAACCCAGGGGAAGATTACACAATGGGGGGAGGTAGTAACAACAACAAAACAGAAAGGGACCTGGGGGTAATCATATCAGATGACCTTAAGGTTAGCAAGCAATGCGAGAAGGCAGTAGGGAGGGCTGGGGGTATACTGGGATGCATAGGGAGAGACATCACTAGCAGAAAACAAGAAGTTGTTATCCCTCTGTACAGACAGTTGGTGAGACCCCATCTGGAGTACTGCATCCAGTTCTGGAGACCCCATCTCCACAAGGACATAGACAGGATAGAGGTAGTCCAGAGGAGGGCAACTAAAATGGTGCAGGGTCTGCAAGAGAAGCCATATGAGGAGAGACTAAAGGAGCTTAATATGTATACCCTTGAAGAAAGAAGGAAGCGGGGACATGATAGAAACCTTTAAGTACCTCAGTGGAATCAACAAAGTCCAAGAGGGTAGCATCTTTCAGAAAAAGAGATGTGCAAGAACAAGGGGACACAATTTAAAGATAGAGGGCGGTTCCGGGGCAATGTGAGGAAGTATTTTTTCACACAGAGAGTAGTGGATGCATGGAACAGCCTTCCTGAGGAGGTTGTGGGGTCTAAAACTGTAGGAGAATTCAAGAATGCATGGGATAGACATAAGGCAATTCTTGTGGGGGGTAGGAAGAAATAGGCTGTTGGTTAACTAGGATCTGCGGCCTATCCTGTAAGTAGGGAAATGGGCAGACTAGGTGGGCAAAGCGGTCCTTATCTGCCATCAAAATCTATGTTTCTATGTTTCTATGTTTCTATGTAATACATCCTTATACAATTTTTATTCTATTCTTCACTTTTCTAATAGCGTACAAGTATTTAGCCAGTCTTTCCACTGCCCAAATATTTTCTGTGTGAAATAAAATATTTAACTCAGCTTTGTCCAATAAATAAATCTTGTTTAAAAAGGGCTCATCCAATATATACACAATTTCTCATATCATCTGCAATCCCATAGGATGTGTATTAGATCTTCCTTACCCCCACTCCCACAGTCTGAGTTCTCAGTATTTATTTCTAATTTTTTTATATCTAAAATTCAGAACATTACTGGGAAATTGTTGAAATTTATAACAAATAAAATTAGTTTGAATATCTGGATTAGTCAATATTTCTAGATAGTTTCTAAAGCCGTGGATATAATTATTAGCAGCAAACCATTTGGAGTAGTGGGAATCCGCTATTAAAGTCAGGTCCCTTTTATTCCAGTGTTTTTTGGTTTTTTTTTGCATATATTTCATATATTTTGTACTTATCAAAATTCCTTTATCCACGGCTCTCTTCAAATAGGACAAATTATATTCCTTCATCATGGTCAAAATAGAATATAACCACAAGTCCAAATTATATCCAAAACTATTCCAGAATTCATTTTCTTTTAGGCATCTTTTGACAAGAGCCTCCTGATTTTTATTAATAACACCAATCCAAAAATTTAATTTTCTTGTGTGCAATAAAGCATTAATATAGATTAACCCTGGTTCTGCTCTCAAATAGGAAGAGGGACAGGAATGACCAAGTCTTGAAACTTTCCTCAAAGATTTATATATTGGGACCATTAGTTTATTAGGATCCCTTATATCCCAGATTTCACAGCCATATAGCAATTGGGCTTCGACTTTTGATTAGATGACTTGAACCAAAGGATGTACCGTCATTCCACCATACATATAGTTAAACTTATTTAAACCTGCTATTGTTTTTTTTTTAACTTCTCAATAGCCATTGCTGTATGTTTAGTCCAACTGCCATTTTGCTGTATTATTATACCCAAGTATAAATATTCTGAGACTACTTCTAATCTTTCAGGTCCAATAAACCAACTCCCTTTCTGATTCTTATTTCCAATACCCATCACTTTTGTTTTGGTTATGTTGATGGTTAATTGGAGTGTGCCTGATTGTTTAGAAATATAATCTAATTTTTTTTTAAGTCCCGATTTAGTCAGGGACAACAGTATAATATCATCAGCATATGCCAATATAGGAACAAGAACGTTCTTAATTTTAGGTGAATCCATATCCACTTCACTGCAGTGTTCTAAAATCCCTTCCATATACAGTGAAAATAATAAAGGCACTAATACACAGCCCTGCCTAATGACACACTTTATTTCCAAAAGTGTTTAAAGCTGGCCCTTATGGCACAGTCTTATCCTAGACCAGGTATTGATATAAAGCTGAGCTATAACTGATATTAAACTGGGGTTTATTCCTCTTTTTAAGATAATCTGCCATAACATTTCCCTTGATACACTATCAAAAGCAGTAGTATAATCTATAAAGGTCACATACAACTTTTGCTTACGTATCTTGACATACTTTTCAATAACATGTCGTAGCACATATACATTGTCAAGGGTTGAATAATTTTCTCTGAAACCTGCTTGATAGACTGCGATACTCCCTGTTCTATTAACTTCTTCCAACAGTCGCCCTAATACTATCTTTGCAAAAATCTTTAAACTACTATCTAATAAGCAAATAGGTCTATACATTATTAGGTCTTCTAAAGGACCTTTTTTATGTATAGGCATGATAGTCGCACCCTTCCATGAAGCAGGATAAATTCCTTGGTTAATACATTTATTAAAAATACTGTCAAAAAGCAGGACCATGATGGGGTTTCCGTGAGGTAAACCTCGGCGGGGATCCCGTCTGGGCCACGTGCCTTTTGCATTTTTAATGAATAGATGGCCAAGTAGACTTTGTCTAGCATAATTGGTCTAAAATAAACAACAGGATAAACAGCACTTTTGCCAGACACATACTTTTTAATAGGAGTATAAATTTTCTTAAAGTGCTCAAGCCATTTTTCTTCTGCAACATAGGAATCAATGTTCCCTTTAAAATTATTATGTCCCTTAGCAACTAAGGTCCAAAAGGCTTTGGTATCTTTATCTTGTACTGCCCATAGCATTTCCCCACATTTCTTTTCAAAATACTGCTTTTTTTCCTTTTCATAATCAACTGTTTATAAGCTCTTTGCTTTCCATTTATCTCATTCAATAATTCCCTAGAAGGAGACTTATTATACCTTCTCGGTTTCCTAATATGTAATTTATTTTTTCTACATTCAGGATCAAACCAAGTATCCCCAAATTTGTTAATTACTTTCCAACGTGGTACCTCATCAGCTGGCAGACTCTTCCATGACTCAACCACCCTCTCTGTAACATAAAACTTTCTCCTGTCCCTCCTGAACCCCCCACACCACCACCAGTTTCCACTCATGTTCCCGTGTTCCTGCTGAATTATTCCTCACAGTTCACATTGTTCATTCCTGTCAGGAACTTGAATGTCTCTCATGTCGTTCTTCTCCCTTCAGGCCTTCAGTGAGTGCATGTTCAGTGCTTTAAGTCAATCTTCATAAGATCTGTCCTGCTGGCCCTGAATTATTTTGGCTACTCTACACTGCACCATCTCTAGTCTGTCCTTATCTTTCCTCAGGTAAGGACTCCAGAACTGGGCACAGTACTCCAGGTGTGACCTCACTTTTGATCCACAGAGAGATGGTAATAACTCCTTTATTCTTCTCTCAATTTATTTATTTAAAATGTTTCACCAGGAAAGATATACTAAGCTTGCAGCAGCTAATTTCAAGAAGTGTCATGGGGGGTGGACAGTACAAGGTGCAACAGTAAAAAAATACATTGTGTAGGGTGCAGTAGTAATAAGGACACTAAAAATGCAATAATAAGTTGAGAAAAATATCAGTGCAGTCACAGTTATGAGGTATAAAGCACATAAGAAATAAGTGCTAAACAGTGCAGGAAGCAATGCAGATGGTAGTAAAATAATGCCACCCAGACTGCAGAGTGTGGCTAACTCTCAGGACAAAAGGTAAACTAAGGAACACCACTACCAAAACAGGTATTAAGGCAGTTAATCTGGGGAGAAGGGGTTAAAAGAAAATTGCTCACTGGTGGTGGTTGGGGGGAGTGGGGGTAGAGTCACTAAACACATGAGTGGGGAATATAAGTGCATCAGTACCCTTCCAGTGCACCCTAGCATTCTGTTTGTCTTACTGTGACCTTGTTACACTGGCTAGATTTTTTGAAGGGAGTCACTTATGGTGGTTCCTAGATCTATTTCCTCATATGTAATGTCCACAGCTTAATCACTCCCATCCAGTACTGTGTCCTTGGGTTCTTGTTCCCTATGCGCATCACCTTACATTCTTTCATGTTAAGTTTCAACTGCCAAACCTTGGAACACCTCTCTTGCCTTTGTAGGTCCCTGTGCATCTGCCTAATTCCCTCCTTGTTGACTGCCCTGCCATACAGCATAGTGTCATCTGTCAATAGATGCATCTTGCCCTGAGTTCCCTCTCTTATGTTGCTGAAGAACATATTGAAAAGGACTGGAATGATCCCTGTGGCAACCCACTAGTGAAATCCCTTTCCTTGGATTTGACTCTGCCATAATTATCTGCTGTTTCTCTTCCAATCAATTTCTCACCCATTTCACTGTGTCCTTTGCTGCACTGGGATCCTTTGTCTTCTACATCAACCTCCTGTGTGCCACCAAGTTGAACGCCTTGTTGAAATCATAGTAAAGTAAATCTCAATGTGACCCCTATCCACTACCCTTGTTACCTAGTCAAATAATATGATCACATTAGTCTGGCCAGACTTCCCTGCCACAAACCAATGTTGTTTACTATCCTGGAGTCCATTTTTCTTATGGTAGTCCACTAGGCCCTCTTTGACTAGTGTCTCCATCAGTTCACCCACAACAGAGGTAAGACTGACAGGTCTGTAGTTACCCATTTCTTGGTCCCCCTCTTTGTAGAGTGGAACTATGTCTGCTACCTGCCAGTCTTTTGGACATACCTCTGTTTGAACTTGAGCTATTAAATATCCCTCCCGGGGATTCAGCTAGTTCTGATGACAAATCTGTGAGCACCCTCAGATGCATCTCACCTGGCCCCAGGGCTTTATCTGTTTTTAGGGTGGCTAGCCATATTTGAACCCTTTCACTAGTAAATACCTGCTGCCTCATGATCATCTCTAGGATTCCCCTTACAGTTGTCTTTATGCTGCTTTCTGGCAGAGGTTCACTGTTCTCTCTTGCGAATATAGAGCAGAAGCAGTCTTAAAGAATGACTGCTTTTTGCTCTTCTTCCTTTATTATCCTGCCTGTGTTAGCCTAACTATTCCCCCTTCCATCTTTCTTTTTCCCCTAATATATCTGAAGAACATTTTCCCCCACCCTTGAATCCCTCTATAGTATTCAACTCTGTATCTGGTTTCGCTTACCTGACTGCTCTCTTTGTGTCTCTAGTTCTCACTTGGTACTCCTCCAATTCTTTCTACCCTTGTTTTTCCTTGTACCTGAGTGAAGGCATTCTGTTTTGCCCTCACTGCCTCCCTGAACTTTTTAGAGAACCATACTGGTCTCTTGTACCTGTTTCTTTTGTTACCATTCTCATACATGACTTTATTGCCTCAGAAATGGCCACCTTAATTTCTCTGTACCTTTTCTCCACTGCCCCAAAGCTGTCCACTCCAACAAACTATCCTGCACTAATTCCTTCATCTGGTTAAAGTCTACTGTTCTGAAATCCCGAACTTCAGCCTTCAATGAGGGCTTACTGGTCTCAAGGGACAGCTTGAACCATATGGCGTTATGGTCACTGGACCCTAGTGGCTTCCCATCCTGCCCTCCTCTTATGATTTCTGAGTTGATAAGCAAACCATTGAGAATGGCAGCCTGCCTTGTTGGTTCCTTACCCTGAAGCACTATCAGGGAGTACTGCAATGTGTCTATCAGGGCCTGACTTCTGTTGTTCCTAGGTGCTGAAATGTCCCAATCAATATCTGGCAAATTGAGATCCCTGACTGCAACCACTTTCCCCTTCAAACCCCCGCTTATCCTCCTTGTTTCCATCCCTCTCATCCCCCTTTTCTGGTGTCAATAGACAACCCCCACCTGTAGTATTATTTTTTATCTAAGGCCACCATGAGCTGAACCCATTTGCTCCCCTGTTGTATTCATCCGGTACTGGTTCAATGCCTTCCCTGATATAAAGGGCTCCTCCTCCTCCTCCTCCTTTACTTTCCCTCTATCCCATCTACACATGGGGTAGCCTAGGACTGTCAAGTCCTAGTCATTGTTCTCTGTGACCTAGGTAGCCACTGACAATGGCGATCGCGATTGTCTGCTTTCAAAAAGGGCGACTCAATCGTGGAGCCTGTTGACAGGGCTACTGAGCAGGGAGGGTGATCAGATGGGGTGGTCCATGAATATAGTGACAGGATGTTGCTGTATGTACACACATGCAGGGGGCAGCGATCATGCCGAGTGATGAGCAGAAGGGAAGGGAGGGTTTGTGAGGCATGGTGTGGCAGTGGGCTGCCTGGCTGGCCCCGCGGCATGGTGGGTGGGTAGCAGGCTAGGGTAGTAAGGATGCGGGTTCAGATCCGGGCACATGTACATTTTGTTGCACCCAGCCCGAAATTTGTTTCCCCCTGTTTTGTCCCCAGACATGCACTTCCCTGGAGTTGAGAATCCTTTTTAGGGGGTGAGGAGAGGCAGTCCCCTGCATAAACAAACAAACAAAAAGTCCCCGGTGCCCCTTTGCTGTGTGCCTGGAGTGTTTATCGCTGAATTTGATTTTCAGCGATGTACACTTGCCATAACGGCGATCGCCTTTCCTTGATCACAGTTGTCACATGGAACCATGGCCTAGGTTTCTGTGATGGCTATGAGTTCCATCTCTGTGTTTGGTACCATTGCCTGGAGCTCACTGATTTTATTTTCCAGGCTCCTGACAATTAAGGCAGACCACTTTCCATCTTGCTTCCAATCCCCTCTTGCTTTTTACTAGTCCTTCCCCCTTATTTTCCCTAGCCTGTCTCTCTTTCCCTTCTCAGTAGTTCCCCTGCCTCATCCTCTCCTGCCATCAGTTTTACTGTCCACCAGTGTAGATGTCAAACTTCTGACCCAGTGCACTGGCCATCTCTCTTGTTAGGTGAAGGCTGTCACCCTTGAAGAGCCTCCTGTCCTAGAAGCCTCACAGTCCGCTAGAAAGTGGTACCCCTCCTCCAGACACCATCTCTTTAATCACCCATTAAACTCCTCAGTCTCCTCCTTTATTTATTTTATTTTTATTTATTGATATCTCAGATTAACATCTTTGAGCTTAAAGCTCTTTACATAAGTTCCACGTCAGAAGGTAATAAACAAAGGAAACAATACAAAGCTGTAGGGACTAAATACATAAACAACTCTACAGATGCCAGAGGGAAACCATGCAAATAAATCCCATCAACATTTGAAACGAAGCATTGTACATTGTATGCCATGGTGCAAAAATACAATACAGGAATTGGGAGACAAAGAAAGACAGACAGGTATTGAAATGAGGGGAAGAGGGGATAAGCCAAGAGGCCAGGAAAAATGGTAGACATTATAGACAGAGCACTACTACACAAGGGAAAGAGGAACAGCCAAAAACCCAGAAAAAGTGGAGGGGATAATAGCCAGGGTCTACTGTAGGGGAGAGAGAGAGAAAGAGAGAGAGAGAGAGAGAGAGAGAGGATCAACCCAGAAGGCCTAGTCAAAGGGTGAGGAGGGTAGGCAAGGTAGGGTACATAGCATAGGCAAGAGGGTGAGGTAGTAGGTAGGGGATTCTTAAGGGAACAAGCAAGTGCTGAAGGTCATTAAGTACCAGGAGAGGCATAGGAGACCAAGGGTAAGTGAAGAGCACTGATTGGTTCATATTTTTCCAAATATTCTATCAGCTGGTCAGCCACTATTCTTTCCAAAGCTTTCAAGAGTGGAGAGAGGATGGAGATTGACCTGTAGTTCCCATGCTGGTCAAAATCTCCATTCTTATGCACCGGTGTCACTAAAGCAGATTTCCTCTTTTTCCGGGAATTGCAAGTACCTGAGAGATAGGTTAACTATATGGGTTCGTGGTGTCAGGATCTGATCCAGCGCAACAGCGACAAACTTAAGATCAAGGGTATCACTGCTAAATCTTGCTTTCCCCAACACCTTAAGGAAGTACTTCCTTGCTTCGACTGTTGTGATGACTCTGAAGTAGAATGGTGGGTGAGAAGGGAGCAGGTTTACTTGGCTGGTGAAAGCATTTTTGTCAGTTGAGCAGAAGAAGTCAGGGGGGAGGACACCACTCAGATCAGTAAATGCGTTATTAAAAGTGTTCATTATAGCTCTTGGATCAAGGGAAGGTGCGCCATCACTGTTAAGCATGGAGGGGGGTGATTTGGAGACTTTCCCTGTGACTTCTTTAAGGTTATTCCAAACTTTCGTCCATCATTCCATGTGCGAGAAAGGACTTCTTTGTAGTGTTTACTTTTTGCTATACGGATAGCCCTGGTGTAGTTCCTTGATTTTCTATAGCTCTGAATGTCTGCTTGCTTCCTGCGCCATAGATGGTCTCTGGATTTCAAAAGCTCAGTGAGGTCAGGTGTGATTCAGGGGTTGCAGTGGCCTTTTGTTTTACATTTTTTAAAAGGAGCGTGCTTGTCACACACAGCGTTGAATTGGTGAATGAATTGCTCAAGTGCAATGTCAACATCGCAGGTGGAGTAGACTAAAGACCAGTCTTGTTGGTGGATGTCAGGTTTCAGAAGCTCAAGATGACTGTGGATGAGGACCCTACTGGTAGTTGTTCTGCAGGGAGCTTAGAGAATTTATTAGACGGACAGAATAAGACAGGGGAATGGTCACTTATATCATCTGGGAGAATGGTGGTGTCTGAAATATGCTCAGGGTGGTTAGTAAATACCCAGTCCAATAAGGTAGATGTTTCAGGTCTATAATTTATTCTTGTTGGAGACTTGATAAGCTGGGTGAGGTGAACGGCAGAGATTGCATCTTTGAAGAGGCTAGCTTCCGGGGAAAGTCAACTGACATTTAAGTCACCTAGCAGTATGACTTCTGAGTTAAGACACAGACTACCTAAGCACTCCAGTAGTGAGTCTATGCCAAAGGTTGTCTGCTTGGGTGGGATATACACTGATAACACTGTGATGGTTTTATTGTGTGCACCAAGAAGCACTTTAATAGCAAATGCTTTGACATTGCTACGAGCGTTGGGTAGCAGCAGGATGAAGCCCTGAAGGTTATCCCTAAGGTAAATTGTGCAACTGCCACCTCTCATGGCTAATTGATTCTGTCTGAAGACCATGTAACCCAGTACTGAGATGGATGCATCAGGTATTTTCAGGGAGAGCCAGGTTTCAACAATTGAGAGAATATCAGGATTATGTTGGACGATCCAGGCACTGAGATTATCAAATTTAGGGAGGAGGCTGCAGATGCTGATTGATGCTATTGCGAGTGACCCCACTTTTCTCTGAAGGGTGTCTGACTGGTGGGCCTGAGTTGAGGTGGATGTTGTCAGCAAGCAACAATAAAAACAATGCTAGTCTAAAGCAGGTATTCCTTTAGTTGCTTGTTACTGAGATTGCACTGCCTTCTCTGGGTGCATCACAACTTACATTTTACCTGCAAGATGGACAGCCCAGTAAGGATCGATAAAGAGGGCTGCCAGCTGGTGTGGAAGATTAGTGGCCACCTGTAAAAAGGTGATCACGTGTCCCAGAGCATAATAGGAACAGTAGAGTCTAGGCATAATGAGGAAGTAATGGTGCCATACGCACATAATCAGTTGCAATCCAGGACTGGTGTAACTGAAGTTGGTATCCATTTACTATCAGAACCAGATAGTATTAGCAGAGTGAGCAGTCTTAAGCCTTTGGGCAGCACAGCAGCAATAGGTACCATCGTTTAGCAAGGGGAAGGAGGAAGTAACAGAGATGGGAGCCTATAAGGAACGAGAGCAGTGGAGGGTTATGTTGTTAGGGGCAAAATAGAGTACTAAAACTGGGCAAATGATGGTACAGGAAGAGAGGGAGAAGTCACTCAGGAGGAGTAATGAACAGAGTGAAGAATGGCCCCTAAGGGTAGAGAGTACAGGGTAAAGCACTGAGTGAAGATAGCCACAAAGAGTGGATCTCACCAATGGGGCACACACAGTGGGAGCCAGGGATAGAAAATGAGGACAGCCTCTTTAAGAGTAAGGCTTGCAAGGGGACTTCATGAGAATAGTAGCCAGGGATAAAGGGGGCGGAGACAGGACTTGGAGCAAGTGTATTTAAAAGTGTCCGGGACAGAGGAGGGAAGGGTGGGGTGAAGCGGGAGAAAATTTGCAGCAGAAAAGTTCAGACTAAACACAGTTCAGAGGCAAAAAAGAGCACTGAGCACTTGAAGGGCTAGAAATTCAAAGAATACAACAGGGTCCAATAGAGTAAAAGCTGAGTTCTGAAGCGGCCAATAAAAGACCAGCTACAGACTCGTGGGACCAATCAAAAGTGCCACTTTCAAGCCGAGAAATCCTGGAGGCTGTGACATACCTTTATCAGCTGGGCGGACAGTGGGCAAGACAGAGAAGTGCAGCCAGCAGGATCAGAGCTGGGTCACTTGCAGGTCCGTTTGGAGCCCAGATAGGGAATTGCCTTTATCAGCTGGGCAGGCAGCGGGCAGGGCAGAGAAGTGCAGCTAGCAGGAACAGAGTCAGGCCACTTGCAAGTCTGTTTGGAGCCCATGTAGGGCAGCACCTGAATGGGGAGAAGACAGAGAAGGGAGTTAGCTTTAACAGTCTGAAACAGGAGCCAGAGTTAGGTCAGGGGAGAACAATAGCCAGGAGCTATGAGGTGCGAAGTGGTGGGCATAGCGCAAGAAGGCAAAGGGGAGAATTCCTGGTGGGGGGTATCTGGGCTATGATTTCAAGAGCACCAAATTAAACAAAAGGAAAGAAAAGGTTCAGAGTGATGGGAGTTGTGGATGCTGGGTATGCAAGGTACAGGCTAAGGGCTAAGTGCAAGTGAGAAGAAAAAAGAAAAGTACAGCAATGGAAAACAGAGACAGAGGCTAGAACAGGGGAGATAGGAAGCAGGTTATGGGACAGAACAGGTTAGATTAACAGAGACAAATGTAACCAGGAGTTAGCGGGTTGGGTAAGCAGAAAAAAGCAGTTTCAACAGAAGTAGAAAAAACAATTCCCCAGCACTGTGCTAAGATTAATGCTAGGCAAACTTTGTAAGTAAACAACATTTATGCAGTAAAATTCCTGAGGCATGCACAGTGAATTTGTATCACAACAGTTCAGACAGAACACAGTTTAGAGGCAAAAAAAAAACACAGCACTAGAAATTCAAAGAATACAGCAGGGTCCAATAGAGTAAAAACCGAGTTCTGAAGTGGCCAATAGGAGACCAGCTATAGACTCATGGGACCATTCAAAAGTGCAGCTTTCAAGCCGAGAAATCCTGAAGGCTGCGGCATACCTTTACCAGCTGGGCAGGCAGTGTGCTGGGCAAAGAAGTGCTGCCAGCAGGATCAGAATCAGGCTACTTGCAGGTTCATTTGGAGCCCAGGCAGGGCAGCACCTTTACCAGCTGGGCAGGCGGTGTGCTGGGCAAAGAAATGCTGCCAGCAGGATCAGAATCAGGCTACTTGCAGGTCCATTTGGAGCCCAGGCAGGGCAGCGCCTTTACCAGCGGTACCTGGTGGGCAGGGCATAGAAGTGTAGCAGGCAGGATCAGTGGGGATTGCAGAGAAGTGCGGCCAGCAGCATCGGTGCTGGGCCACTTGCAGGTCCATTTCAAGCCCATGCAGAGCAGCTCCTGAAAGGGGCTCACACTATCATTCTCCTTCCTCCACCCCATACATGGAGGACCTTGTAAAAGGTCAGGGAATCAGAGAGTGTCATCAATTTGTCCCCCATCCTTTAAAAGTTATGCTTCATTGTTTCCGTAGGCTGGTTCACCAGATTATTGGTACTCAAATGTACTAGCACCCCACTCCCCCCTTCTGCACTATCCTCCCTATCCAGTCTATATTACAGATGGCTGATGTACCAGGAAGTCACATCAGCATTCCCCTCCTTCCCCCCATCCACCACATCCTCTCCCCCCAAATCATTGAGTCCTCACTAAAACTCCTTGGTGACTTCCTCCTTCTCTCCCTCCCTCTGGTTGTTAGCAAGTCATCCTGCTGTCTTCCCCAACTGACTCAGAATCCCTCCCCACAGACTCAGACACCTGATCCTCCTTCAGAGTCGCAAATCAATTTGCTGTCTGGATGATGTGGGTTTGGTCAACTCCCTTGTGTCTGCACCTGCCTGCCTGCCTGCCTGCCTTCCTTCTCCCCTTAACTATAGTACCACTCTCCAGTCCCCCTTGGCTAGTTAACCTCTGAGGGAGTTGGAGTGTGGGATGTGGGAACCAGCTGAGCTGGTGCTGCTGAAGCTGCAATATCTCATCTCTTTCTGCTATCATCAGAGCAAGAAGCTCCAGTAAGATCCCACAGCGAGGCAGTGTCCCATCTTCCAGAGCATAATCCTGGAGAAGAACACCCTACAGTGCCAACAGCTGACAACCTCCACACTGCTCCATACTGGCTCTATAACTCCTGGATTGCTGGCAATAACCTTCATCCTACTATCATCCTAGTTCCCTTTACTAGAGCTGAACTGGCCTATCCTTTATGTGGAGGTTTGCTAACGTTCCTGTCTTACACTGTTTCCTGGATCTCCCACTTTTGTCTGCTTCTTTGTACCCCTACTCAGTTAACCAAGATTACTAATTATGTATTAGATTAAATATAACAATCTTACACAGTACTTAATATATTACCACTAGTGGGAGATAACCCACTCAATTGCCAAGTTGGAATACCATAGACAGAGTCATTGGGATTCCCTATACCAAGAGGTTTACTAGTTACAACACTTGTAGCTTACCAGACACCTGCACCTGCAGAGTCCGCTGCAGTCCTGCCTATCCATGCAGTAGGGGTGGACGAAAGTGCGGATTTCCGCCATAGTGGAAGTTCTGCGAAATATTGAAAATGTCACAGAATTTTACGCTCTTCCGCCTGTGGAGGAATTCCGAACTTTTGCCTGAGACATGCGGATTTCCACCTAGTTCTGCGAAAAAGTCACTTATACATGCATATTTTTTGTTAAAACTACGGAAATAATGTTTCTGGTTAATAATTTTACAAAGGTATGTTTTTTCCCTCTATTTGAATGTAAAATGCAGAATATTTATCCCTGCCATCAATGTGTGTCTATAGTTCATTTTCTGAAGATGGTATCTTAATTGCAATGGTCACATACTGAATGCAATCTCCTTGTCTGTTGAGCACTTTAACTGTGTTATCCTAAAGTAATCATTTTTGTGTTTTTTTTATATTTGTTATTTTTTTCGCTTTGTTTTATATTTCTCTTCTTAGAATTCCACAGTATTAAAAGACATCCGCAGTTAGCACCTAAATGTCACAGAAAGTTACATTTTTTCCATATGTAGCTTTGAGCACATGATTTTCAGTTCTGCAGTCACATGGTGTGCAGCCTTGAATTCCTCTGTTATGTCAGAAATCTCGCAGGTAAGGCCATTGTTTTCCGCAACTAGCAATGATCACATTGCTTTCAGTTCTGCAGTCACGTAGTGTGCAACCTTAGTTAAAAGTTCGCAGTGCAATGCAAATTCCACAGCTATGCACTGAAATTCCACAGAAAGATCAAATTATACCGCAACAAGTTCTGATCACATGCTTTTTAGCTCAGCAGCCACATGAGTTTCAGGGGGAGGGGTGAGGAGGAAGCACACATTCCTAACTGCATAGCCACTCACTGTGAAGTTGATTTCTGAAGAGGGGAGAGCTATGTTAGTTGTGCAGCACAGAACAGTCTTTTGAGTGATTAAATCCACCAGTTTCTTCAGTGGAAGAAATATAATTTGCTGCCTGTTATCTGTACTTTACTTTGTCACAGTCTCACAGATAGTTCATAATTTTTGGAATAACACAATATCTTGTGTTATTCTGTCTTCTGCAGTCTGTCTGTTTATTAGTGTCTCTTTTATTTCTGTAATACTTTCTGGTATTTTAGGGTCCAGCACAGTACAGGCATTACCTGTCAGAACCACCTGTAACATGAATAATCAGTTACTTTGGGTACCCTGCTGCCGGACCTCCCAATTCCAAAGAACCTTCAACTTCAAAGCCCCCTCCTGGACAAACGATACTCCCAAGTCTAATAACTGATGAATTAAGAATAGGTCCTTTTAAATCCAGGCTAAAGAAACACCTCCAGGCCTCAAACCTATGTGACTGCCCTGACCTCCCTTGAGGACCTAGACGAGCACCTTGCCGGTCTCCAGACCTAATTCTTCTGCTAAGTTGACAAACAGCCTCTCTCCTTTTTTTATTGGCTGTGCTGTAACATTGTATTCATGTGATCCGTGCCTATTTCAGTCACTTTCTATATCAAGTTGTGTATCCTATTCTGTGACGTGTTGTAATGCTTTTAAATTTGTAAATAATGTCATCCCTGTACCTCTCTATGTATGACGTGGAACCTTTGTAAATGAGCTTTGACTAAAAGGTCTTTCTGAATATCTCAATAAATAAAAATAAAGATATCAGGCAAAGGCAGCGGCAAGCATGGAGGACGTGGAAAAAGTAAAAGTGTCATAGGTACTGCATCAGTCAAAAGGGTGTCAGAACTAGGGCGTGGAGAGGATTCTTTGGAAGGTGTTACTGTTAGCTGCACTGCCAGTCCTTCTGGTACTACAATGCCATCCAGATCACATGCTGTGCCAGTGTTGGCTTCACAGGGAATCAAACCCTCAAGCTTCTTTGGCACTCCGCGCAGTACTGCTACTCCTACTCCCATTGCTGATGTAGTTCATCGCTCTAAGCAGCAGCTTAAAAAGACTGCATTTGATGTTGCCACTCTATTGTGCAAGTCCCAGGGGTTTCAGAATAAGCCTGAAAGTAGTCAACTGTCTCAGTCCCAGGAGACCCATGATTTAACTCAGGAGCTGGTAGTGAGTAAGAGTAAGGAGGGTTTTGGTACACTGGCAGGCAGTATGACAGATGATGACAGTAAGTGTATTGCAGGACCAGTTACTGTTGGTGAAGTAGATATTGAACAGCAGCAGACAGCACTTTCAAATGTGTCTGAGGAGCAGAAAGATTCTCGTAGTGAACACACTGTTAGTGGTAGTGTTCATGTTGAAGAGAATGTCACTGAGGAAGCAGATGTTGTATATAGCCAGCCTTTACTGTCTCCAATGGAAATTACAGAAAGCATGGAAGGTAGTATTGATTATGGTTGTGAGGATAATGATCCAGTATTAGACCCTAGTTGGCAGCCACCATGTCCACAAGCAGCAGCCAAAACAGTTATTGGCAAAGGGAAAGTAATCACTCTTCCATCAGTCCCAAAGCAGCAATCTGTCATGCTCAAGGGTCAGGAAGTATCAAAAATGAGATCTGTGGGAAAGCAGCAGCATGTCAAGAAAACAACTTTGCCCACCCTGTGCCTGTGTTACCATCGCAATCTGCCTCACCACCCACAAAAATCCGGTGTGTAGGGGGACATTCATTGGGGTGATATTTCTTTGTGCTTGATAATTCTGATGACAGTGTTGCAATGTGCAACATCTGTCATTCCAAAATTAGCCATGGCAAACCAAATTCACACTATGGCATGACTAGCATGCACAGTAACATGCAGAGCAAGTACCCCATTAAGTGGACCCAACATAAGAGGTTGGCATCCAAGCCCAGTTTGTCTATTCTGCTACTGAAAGTGAGGGTCCACAGCCAGTAGATGATGTAACATTTGACCCCTTATTGTGTTCTACCCCTACATGTGCAGACACATGTGAAGGTGTTAGTCAAGTTGATCCATCTGTACCCATACGGAGGTTCCTGCAGGGCCAGCATGTCTCTGATACCGTCGAAGTCAGCCAAAGACACAAGATCATACTTGGGAAAGCCAAACCGCAACCCACAGTCCTGCATACTCAGAGGCTTAAGCAGCCAGATATAAAATCAGCATTAGGCAAGTATACAAAATATCATCATAAACACCCAGTGACAAAAGAGCTCAATACGGCTTTGGCCAAGATGCTTGCAAAAGACCTTTTGCCATTTTCATTTGTTGAGAATGAGGAATTTAGAGAACTGATGGAGAAGGCTGTGCCTAAATAAAAACTTCCTAGCAGAAAGTATTTTAGCACTAAGGCTATTCCAGCTATGTACAATGAAATTGCATGCATGGCGTCACATGTCCTGTCACTCTCAGCAGTCACCAGCATTCATCTCACCACAGACATTTGGACCAGTGACCCATCATTGGGTGTTAGTTATATGTGCATTACTGCACACTGGGCTTTCTTTCCTCATGTATATGCTCTGCACCCCTGTCCCTCATCTAATTGTCCCCTGAATACTGGCATCAGTGCTACTGGTTGTCAACAGCAAACCACATTAAGCATGGACAGTATGCACGGGTCACATATATCACACAGAATTGTAACCCACATCAATGAGGCTGTTACACACTGGCTAAAGCCCTATGGATTCAATGCAGCTTATATTGCCAGTGACAATGCCCGTGACACTATCAAAGCCATCACTGATGGCTGCTTTTATCATGTACCCTGTTTTGCACATGTGCTGAATCTAATAGTGAGGTCCTTTCTGGAGCATGAAGCAGTTAATGCCATGTGGGTTGTCAGCCATAAAATCTGTAGCCATTTTAGTCATTCAGCACTGGCTAGAGAAGACCTTCATGCTCTGCAGAAGGCAAACAATGTACCACAGCACCGTTTGAAGCTTGATGTGCCAACTCACTGGAATACCACTCTCTATATTCTTGAGCAGCTGTATGAACAATACAAGCCACTCCATGAGTATATCATGCACATGACAGATCAGGAAACACAGTCAGCCATGTCGCTGACTCCATCCCAATGGTATTTGATGGATAGTGTTATCCAGGTACTACAACCACTGGAACAGGTGACACAAGTGGCGAGCGCAGACAATGCATGCTTGAGCCAGGTGATACGATTGCTGCACATTGTACGCCATGCACTGTGCACTGTAAAGGGGCAATTCGAAGTGGCTGCAGACACAGCTGGAGTTCAGCTTGCTGACCTCATCATGCATCTTTGTGATAATGATCAACATGCTATTCATATTAACAACTCCAAGGCATACATCTTGGCAACTTTGCTGGATCCCAGGTACAAACAGGGCATGACTGCACTTCTTCCAAGTGGGAAGGATGATTTGGATCATTATGTGGTCATCCTTCATGGCAAGGTCGAAAACTGGATGAGTAAGTCAGAGGTAAGGGTGGAAAAAACAATAGCAGGGGACAAACACCAAGCTTCAACCATCTCTCACCCAGTATCCTTCTCCTCCACCAGTACAGTGTCTGCTCCTTCACCTTCATTATCCAAAGTTAGTAGTGGTGGCACAAACCCTCTCTGGTCCAAGCTAAAGAACATTAGTGTCTCTACACGACAGCCACCTGAGGAAAGCACAGAACTTCAGTCATCTGCACGCCATATGGTGCAGTCTTATCTTGATGACCAGCAGGTGCTAAGTATTGAGGCTGAACCTCTTGAATATTGGCTTAACAAGCTCAAAATCTGGCCTGCACTTGCTGCTATTGTCATTGAGTACCTCAGCTGCCCCTGTGCCAGCGTAAGTTCAGAAAGGGTTTTTAGTGCTGCTGGCTCAATTGTGACTGACCGCCGAAGCCACCTGTCAGAACGTAATGTGGAGTACCCAACATTTGTTAAAATGAACTCCCATTTCTTCCCAAAGCAGTACATGTTGTCAACAACCCCAAGATTCCATGATCCTGGTGAAGAAGGTGTTGAGAAACAGGAGTCATCAGAGGATGAAGATAGTTTTGCAGTACCCTCAGATGAAGACACGGCTGAGGGGTATGAGTTCTCCTAAGTAGGATAGAGACGTAGTTTATGTGTCTGCAACCTGCAGTGATGTGCTGACTGCAGCTGTATTATGAGTGAATGGACCGAATGCCTATGGCGTTGAAGTTTATTCAGTCCAGCTTCTGCCTGTTGTGACTAGTTACTACTGTCCAAGTTGGCCAATGTTCCTGGTCCCACCCCCAAAAAAACCATAAATAACAAAAAAAGTTTGAGGACACATGTTTGCTTGTGCCTCCTATTTAATAATGATTTATGTGTTCTGTGGTGCACCACTTGCTGGGGTTAACACTCAGCAGTCAGATGGTTGCAGTTACTGTCCCAGTTGGCCAATGTTTCTGGCCCTCCCTGAGTTCCTTCCCCAAAAAAGCTAAATAGAAATGCCAAAAATATTTACCTAACCAGACACATCTTTCCTTGTCATCCCTTATTGTTTTTTTATAGCTACTCATCGTGTTTAGTAAAGTGGTTCACCTCAAACACTTTTCCAAGTTTTCTAGCATTGCTCCCTCAAAAACCAAAATAAATATAAACCAAAATAACTATGATTTTCCCCAAATATTTTTTTCAACAGTGTTTGAAGTTATTAGCTGCATATCATTATGTTATGGAACTGCAGATCTATGTATGTTGAGAATAGTATCAGACGTATGTTGCAAGCTAATTACACTTTTCTGCCATGGCTGCTCCCACCAGTACTGTAGTTGGGTTGGAATAATAGACAAATGTGGATACTACAAACTTTAAGTGACTGACAGCCAGGAAAAAATTAACAAAATGATTAAGTGCTGGTGCTAGACAATGAATGGCACTGCAGGCTGTAGCTGATTCTGCCATATTGGCCAAATCTGCAACCACTGAGATTCCTGTCAGGCCCATAACAAATAACTAAACTACATCCTCTGGAATTATTGTGCGTTACCTAAAATTGTGCTGAAGATCCATTTCCTACCAACAACATACCCTTGGATCATGTTTCTTGTACCGAATAACAACATCCGAAGGAAGTGATGTGCCATGCCATTGCAAGCTGGCTGATGATGATGAGCAATTTCTGGAAGCCATCACCACCTTCCTCCACCACATGTGTGTTATGAGTACTCTTCACACAGAATCACGGAAAGAGTAAACAGTATGCATATGATATGAGAACCAATTCATCTTACACCATCACAGACAGTCCTTCACAATCATTAAATCTATCCACCACCAGTGTTGATCTGTTATTCTGATAAAAAGAAAAAGAGACAGAGGGACTGCCGTTGCCCAATATATTCCGGTAAAGTTGCTGCTGAATCTAGATGCTACTGCTGATTCTGAATCCACAACAATACCACAGGTGTACATTGTCACTTATACAGTTCATTCTTCTCACATCATGATATGCATTACTTAAGTAATGTTAATAATGGTAAATACTGCAACTGCATTGTTACTGTTAGTCAAGTTATCTATAGAAAAATGCACTGATGTTGTATTGTGGTGTGGGTGTGCAGACATTAAGTTACACTAGGGGAGGGTGTTAGTAAGTTTTTTCTGTATGCATATTATGTCATTATAAAACTATCTTTGCAGAGGGATGTGTGCATGTGTGGCAGTTTGGTTACATATACTGTTTAAACTGCTGTTATCAAGTGCCGTATTCAGTAAAGTCACTGCTTCCATAAAGTTATTTTTCATAATTTATATATATCGTAGGTCATGATATGATGATGATTGATGCCGCTTCTGCCACACTGCTCCCATTTCATTTGATGATTAGACCAACATTCAGTTTCAGACTTTTTGTTTCCATTGAATGTGTTCTGTGGAACTGTCCATTGACAGGTAAGTCTTGTATGGTGGTATTATGTTTTTTTTTCAGTAATGAAAAACAGGAGTTAATAGGTAGATATTGCTTTGCATTATTATTATCCTAATTATACCATGCTACGGGCATGTGTTATTATGGATAGCAAAAGATGGTGGGACTACACAAGGTTTAGGTCGTTCCATGATAGTCAGGTTGGTAGGCAATCATAGTACTAGGCTGGAATGGCAGGAGTTGACCATGATGGTGACATATACAAGACATGTTTATTGAATCCTGACAACATGGCAATTTCCCATGGTCTTGGATATCAACATTACTTTTGTTTCTGTAACTAATATCATGTCACCCTGACTTATTGCCTTTCCCAGTCTGTCACATGCTACTGCTGCCTGGATAATACCTGATGCCACCTTTGACTGTTTCTTCATGATGTGTCACGATCACAACTAACCAGGTAAGATATATTGTAGGGACACCATTCTATTTGATACCCTTGATTTTTTTCTCTCTATGTCATCCACTATTAAGGCAGGTAAGTATTGCAGTGATATTCCTACTGTCATTCGTCAAGATGTAGAGTGTGCCGTAGGGGTAGCAAGTCAGTGGTTGTTTGAGGGAGGGACCACACACAAGATGGAGGTTTTAGGATGATTATTAGGATAGTCAGTGTTAGGGTAGGCATGGTAGGCAATGCATGGTATGACAGTGCCATGTGTATAAGACACTGTTCTGTTCATAAAGTCTGATAAGACAAGAGGTAACAAACAGTTTTTGCTATCATAATTGCCTTTTTTTCCTTTATGTAACACTCAGTTATTTTCTTTCCTGTCCAGGCCTGTCACATGCTGCTGCTTTTTTTTATTTAGTTGTTTAACCAGGAGTAGCACACTAAGCTGAAAGCTTTTTTACAGGAGTGACCTGGGAGCACAGGGAAGTTAAGTGACTTGTTCAGAGTCACACAGTATGCAAGTGGAAGCTGTGGGATTCAAACCCAGGTCTGGTCTGCTGGATGTCATCAGATTTGCAGCTCAGAGCCTTAAACCACTGCGGTATACTGCCTCCCCTCAACTGCTGTTGATGCCAGTATCATACCTGATGCTCTACTATTGTGTTTTTTCCTCATGGTGTCTTCATCGTCACACCTGACAAGGTAAGTAGTTGTTGAAAACCTTTCTATTTCATAGTATTCTTGATCTCTTTCTGTCAATGTCAGCCAGGGATTCAGGTAAGTACTGTAGTGGTGGTATGCCTAATGTAATTCATCAAGATGTAGAGGGTGCCATAGGGGTATCAAGTGAGTAGTTGTTTGGGGGAGGGGCACACACAAGGTTGAGGACAGGTTGTCTGAAAATTTTAGAACAGTTGGTTGGTTAAGCCAGTACAGATTGACTGTCGACTCTGAAAGATAGTACCATAGCTAAGAAAATGTTCACAAAGCCTGATAAAAGGTCATAGTCTTGCCTAGCCAGATGTCCGCTATATGTCTATCTCAAACTGACTTATTTCCTTTCTAGGCCAGTCACACACTGCTGCTGCTGTTACTGCCAGGATCACACCTGATGCTGCTATCACGGCTTCTTTATATGTGTTCATCCCACCTGCACAGGTAAGTAATCTTTTGCAAGTAAAAATTTAGTTAAATATAACCTATTATTCTTAGAAAAGAAATTGTGCAATTTAATTAAGCAATGGGGGGGTAGATTAACACTCTGTTAATCACCCCTAGGGGTGTAATGTGGTATGAGGAGCATCCGAGTGCCAAATTGCACCTCAGGGGTTTTTATCTGACTGGTAATCAAAGTCCTGGGAGTGCCTTATTACTATTATAAAAAATTATTCTACAAGAAAAGTGTTAAAAGTATACTTTTTGAATGATTTTATTTTCTTGATTTAGAGAGAGATTTTTATTAAAATAGTTCTTCCACATGCAGTGTAAGAATGTTGGTTTAAAATCAGACTACAGCATTCCAGTCATTTAGCAGTGCTAGAGGATGGAATGCTGACAAGAAGAATTCATGTTCCATGGTGATCGGACTGTACATGACATTATGAACTTGCAATCGTAAATAGACGAATCTGATTGGCTGAGAGCTCTTTGAAGCCATGATGATATCGAGCTACAACATCACGGCTTCAAAAAGGCTCTGGCCACCAGCCTCCTCACTTGATCTGAACTACTCTGCATGCAATATTCTCCATGTCCCTCATTGTACTGCACAAATCCCCACCAGAACTCCTGCAGTGAACTGGAGTGATTAAGACCTCGAGACAGCTATTATTCAAAAAAACAAGACACAAAATGCTCACCGCAACACCTGCTACTGCCAAGCAGCACTGTAAACCTCGCTCCTACCCCGATTTGCCGACCGCAAGTCACAACACACTTCACATGGCAAAAATGTACTTTTCCTTTATGACTGAAACAGTCACTTCTCCCACCAAGAAAATCTGTATAACGAAGTGAAGCTACGGAGTGAGTTGAGCCTCGTGCGATGGTTAAAATGCACGCACACACACACACACACACACACATATCAAAAATCACAGGCTCCATCCCAGAATTTATAACACAGCAATGGCTGCTGACGGTCAAAGATCAGCTCCGCAACAAGAAATTCATGTCAGTACTGCATGCTATACTGTATATATCAATTGACCACCATTGTACCAAAAAAAAGAAAACCAAATTGTTCCCTCTAATTGGGAGCAAATGTAGGGAAAGCACAGAGGGGCAGAGTTCACAGGTCACAACCTCACAATGCCTTAACCTCTTCTGTGGGCTTCAACTATAACAGCGCCACCTGCTGGATTCTAGAACTATTTTTTTTTATGTATTCTTACACTACAAAAAAGCTTTCTTAAACAGGTTTAACATTTTGTTTTAAAATGTTTTATTTATAAAACCATTATTCCTGCTCATATTAGCAATAATGCACTCCAGGGTGTGGTATATTATGGGATATCATCACTTCTCGGGTCGTTGGATGCACTCGGCCTGCGGCCTTGTGCCAAAGCACCCGAGGCGTGACGATATCCCATGATATACCACACCCTGTCATGCATTATTGCTTAATTATAATATGGCTATAAAAAGTCCAGTAATCTGATTGGTTCAGGAGCTCGGAACCCAGTGCTGATATCCCATGACGCAGCACTGGAAGAATGTCCAGTAACCTCTTCACAATAAAATCAATAGTACCAGCCATTCCTGCAGTCTGCCATCAAATATGTGGCTGTCACCTTTACTCACTAAAACCCTTCAACTAGGCCCTAAAAATAAAATTTGTCTTAAATTTAGAAGAATTAAATGTTATTTGCCTTCATAATAATATTGTTACACACACATTCATAACTTAAAAAATGATGTACCATAGTACTTAGAATTGTGACATATGGTGTTTCTTTGCTGACCATGAAAATTCCCCCTCCTATCCTCACCTGGTAACTAGGGAAATCAGTCTTGTTTAAGCTGTTACAGATAAAACAGAAGCCCTGGTTCCATCTTAGGCCTTCTGTTGTATGCTAGTGGGAGTAAACATTCTGTCAGCAGAACTGAGCAGAGGTGTGAATTCTTGCATTCTATCTGTAGTAAACATTCCATCTCTTGAACGTTGGCAACACAGAAAATAAGCAAGACAGAGAAAAGGGAGAGAATATTATAAAGAAGAAGAAAGAAAGGTGAGGGAATTGGGTAAAAGGCGATGGGTTGGGGGAAACTAGAGGGTTTAGCCAGGAGCTAATTACAAATGTATTCATTTTGCTGTACATAATATTTAAACCTGAGATTGCATGTCAGGGCTGGGATGTGCTGGGACTGTTTTTTAAAAAGTCATAAACATTTTCCTTTTTTGATTTGGTGCATTTCTTCACCACCCCCAAACATCTTGGGCCCATTTTATAATCACAGTCAGACACTCCAGGGTTTTCATTGTGGTGGGTTAACAGCTCTTCTTGGGTAGCTGAAGTGAAGGCACTTGGCAATGCCTCATGCCATACCCACCCAAGTTGTCCCACTCTTCAACTACAATGCATACCCTGTCATGCCTTATTGCTTAACTATAACATGGATTAATGTAAGGCTGTTGAAATCCTAACAGCCAGTCAGACTGCTGCAGCATTTGTGCAACCCTTCACTGAACCCTGAGATACAGTAACTCAATAATCTCATCCCATCCCATCCCATCCCAAGACAAGGAAGAGTACACAACTGTGAATGGATTATTTGTATATTTCAAAACACAACAGGAAAAAGTTAAGTGATTATGATGAACAACAACAATACAATAAAACAGTAACTATTTACAATAAAACAGGGTTAGTTATAAAACTGAACAAGTGTTAAACAACAGGTGTAAAACTATGTTTAAGTAACTTAACTGCCAACTGGCAATTATTTTTTGGCCCGCATGGCAGCACAGGAAACTCTACGTTTCTGAATCTGGCGATGCTGGGGAAGGGGGAGTGCTGACCAGTAGCAGCGCTTAATCTTTGGAGTATGTCGCCTTGCAGTCAGCTTCCTGAGCATAAACAACATTTTGTCCTGGTTCTCCATTAATTTTGCCATGTTGACCTCCAGTACTTTCATCCTTTTTAAAATTTTGCTGTCCTGGTCCCTCCTTTGGTTGGTGCTTGTTTCATCATGTTGTACTTCCTGGGGTGCTTGCTTGTCTTCAGCTGCTGCTGCGCCGGCTCTCCCTTTGCTTGATGGCTTCTGTTCAGTGTCCCTTGATGCAAGCCTGGCCAGTTCACGCAGGATCTTCATGATCCTGTTTTTCCTCCTAGTACTCTGTTCCTTGACTGCCATCTGGTCTTCCGTTGCTATTGTTGAGGCGGTCACCAAAGCTGCAGTAAAGAAAGATAGGCTGGTGAGGGTAAGGACAGACACTCATTGTGTTTCTAGCTACACTCCTGGCATGTATGTGTGCGCATCTTCTTTGTTCGCAAACCAGTTTAGCTGAGAGCTCTAAAGCCGTCAGAATACATGTATTCCATGTTATCATTCTGTGTGTGTGTGTGGGGGGGGCATTGTACTACTAGAACAATGAGGAGCTTTGCATTGTCCTGTTCCATGTTAAACAATCAAACACAATGTATTGGGTGTGCACTTGAAGGAAGACATATGACAGACTGACAAGTGAGAAACATTTAAGGAGGAGGAGGATTCAAGGATTATACATTATTTAGCAAGGTTTCATATTAAGGGTAGACTTATAACATTTTTAGAATAACTTTTTGTTCTGCTACATTGTCTGTTGGATCATTTAATATAAGCATTACGCACTGCCACTAAGACAAGTCTGTGTGTCATCAGTGCTGAGATACCTGCACAGTCAGAGAGCGACAGGAAGGCACTCAGGAAGGCACTCAGCCTGTTGTGTCATGCATAGCCATGCCTCGGGGTGTGCAGATATCTCAATACTACCAATACACATCTGTCATGTGCTATTGCTTACATAATGTATGATTGTACTCGCTCATACGCATCTTGTGATCAGTTCCAGTGGTTACCTTGACAATGAAGCAGGGCATTTTTTTGGTTATCATAACAACCCACTGAAGCAATTTCAGCGAGGTTCATTAGCACAACAGTAAAATGCCTTTTATACATCAGATGCTACTAATGAATAATATAATCACCATCATCACAGTGTGGGTGAGAAAACTGAAAATATTAGCCATACGTTTTGAAGGTTCACTAGCACCAGTCCAGTATACAGACTGGTTAGGGTGGAAAAATGGTCGCGGTAGCTGAGGCTACCCCAGAGGATCAAAAGAAGAAATACTTCTTCCACTACATAAGACAGAAAAGGAAAAGCAGGGAACAACTAGTGGGGAGTAAGATGGATTGGTGCTTGGAGGAAAGGGGGCTGGAGCAAGCGGATGCACTGAATAAGTGCTTCTGCTCTGTGTTTATGCAGGAGAAGTAGGGGCAAATATCTCAGGCAACTGGGGGGCAAGGGTGGGAGACGACAGCAGACATGGGGATTACAGAGGGATTACAGAGGGTGCTGGATGGCTAAAAGACTGGACAAAGTGCCTAAACAGGATGGTATCCACCCTAGGGGACTGGGGGTGCTGGCAGAGGTACTGGCAAGGCCACTGCATGACCAGTTCAATACTTCCCTGTTCCCTGTACAGAGGATGTGTACTTCAGGACTTTGGGATGTCCCATGTGGTGCCCATCCATAAGAATGGTCTGAGAGATGAAACAGGGACCTACATGCAAGTGAGCCTCACCTCGATCATGGGCAAAATAATGGAGACCATCTGAAATGAGAGGCTTATGAGCTTATTGGAGGCAAATGGTATTCAGGACGAATGGCGACATGGGTTTCTTGTGGGAAGATCATGCCAGACAAACCTGGTAAAGTTCTTTGACAGTGTGGGTGATGCAAGAAATGGACAAGGGCCGTGCTGTGGATGTTCTGGACTTGGACTTCAGTAAGATATTTGATTCAGTGGTGCATGGGACATTTGGGGGAAGCTGCAAAAAGCAGAGTCCTTACAAAAAATGGTGACCGATTAAAAACTGGCTGATGGTAATACAACAGAGAGTATTGGTAAGGGGGGGCTGTCATCATCAAGAGCGCTGCCCCGGTGATAAGTGGGGTACCACAGGGATCAGTTATGGCCCCAGGACCACTAATATTCGAGATTTACATTGCATGTATCTCAAATATGATCCGAGGTAAAATCAGTCTGTTCATTCACATTACAAAGCTGAGAGCTGTGTTTGTACATGACATGGAGGGAGTGATGGGGTTGCAGCGCAGGGGGACCTGAATAAACTGCAGGAGTGTGCAGCCAAATGGCAGCTGGGGTTCAATGCCAAGAAGTGCAAGGCTCTGCCCTAAGTTCTGAGCCTGGAACCAGGGGAGAAACTATCAATTTCATACAGTTGTGATGTTCCACTGAAGAGAAGGACCTAGGGGTGATCATAACAAGGAGCATGAACAACTATGCTCAGTCAGTGCAGTATGGTGACAGCAAGAGCCAACAAGAGCTGGGGTATATAGCTAGAGGGATCTCCTAAAAAAGGAATTCTGGAGACCCTATCTCCTCAAAGACATAGACAGAGTGGAGGCTGTTCAGAGGAGGGCAACCAAAATGGTGCAAGGTCTGCACCAGAAGACATAGGAGGAGAGACTAAAGCAGCTTAATATGTATACCCTTGAGGAAAGGAGGGAGGGGGGACATGATAGAAACTTTCAAGTATCTCAAGGGAATTAACAAGGTACAAGAGGGTAGTATCTTTCAGAAGAAGAGATGTGCAAGAACAAGAGGGCACAATTTGAAGATACAGGGGGGACAGCTCAGGGATAATGTTAGAAAGTATTTTTTCACAGAGAGAGTTGTGGATGCATGGAACAGCCTTCCTGAGGAGATTGTGGAGTCAGGAACAGTGGGAGAATTCAAGAATGCATGGGACAGGCATTAGGAAATTCTAGTGGGGGGCAGGAGGAAGTAAGCTGTTGATTAACTAGAATCTGCAGCTTATCCATCAGGTAGGAAAATGGGCAGACTGGGTGGGCCAAGCGGTCCTTATCTACTGTCAAATTCAATGTTTCTATGTTTAAGCTGGGAAGACATCCTGCTCCTGCATAGGTCGCTGGTCAGGCACCACCTGGAATACTGAATGCGGTACTGGGCTTGCACCCATTTTTGAATAACGATATCAGATTGCTGGAGGGGGATACAGTGGACAGCTACAAAGATTATTCTGGAAATTGCGGGTAACACACATAAGGAAATGTTAGGGTAGGTGAATATGTACTCCTTGGAGGAGAGAAGGGATAGGGCGGGGTGACATGAATGATACCTTTAAATAGCTAAAAGGTATAAATAAGAGTAAAACTGATGTGATTTTCAAGCTTCGAGAAAGGGATTGGAACCGGATTGGAAGGATTCATTGATATTATGGATGGTTAAATGGTCTTCCAATTGGGCTGCCACTACCTTCTCAATAACCTTCTCAATAAAGGGAAGGTTAGAGATAGGTCTGTAGTTTAAGAAACAGTCTGGGGCCAAGGTAGCTTTCTTCAAGAGAGGTGTCACCACTGCCTCTTTCAGGGAGCTAGGAAACTCACCTGACTCCAAGGAGCACCAGACTATTTGCACCAGGACTGGACCGATGATATCAGTACAACCCAAAATTAGGGAGTCGGTCCAGGGTCCAAACTACAGCTTGTGGGATGCACACTATGGATGATCCTCATAATATCCACAAACTCAGGTCGACAAAAGAAACTCCAAGAGGATTGAGGTACTGTGAACTCACACTGTTCTACGACATCACCCTTAGAGATTGCCGGACCCAATTCTGCCCTGTTGTCGGTCACTTTAGTTGCAAAGTAACGAGTGAGCTCCTCGCACTCTAATTGCGAAAATGCTTTTTGAACTTGCAGACAGGCTGGGTTGCACAGTCTGTCTACAGTCTGAAACAGCTGAGCCGGTCGATTCCGAGCAACTGCAATCTCCCTGGACAGGAATTCTGCCTTCTTATGGGTGATTGCAGATTGATAGATAGAATAATGTTCCATCAATCTAAGGCGGTCGGCTTCAAGGGCGGACTTGCACCAACATCGCTCTAACCTTTGCCCCAGGGGCAATATGTCATCTGTTGGCACCCTTTGCAGACTGTGTGAGAGGCCTTTCGGCACCATGCAATTCTGCTTAAAGTTGAACCAGCATAACATTCTGTGGTTATTTGCATATGCAGCCATGATGCTTTGCATTGTGTGGGCATGTGTGATTTTGTATTTTCTTGAAACTTGGCTTCCCAGCCAAATGCCCTTTGGGGTAACCCTTGCCTCAGTGTTTGCGCAGAGAGGTTCTTTGTCATATATATATATATATATATATATTGTTTTTAATCATATAAAAGGACTGGACCAGTGGTGCTGAGGGATTGAGGTGCTGGATGCCACATGTCACTCTGCGTTGATGACCTGAGTTTGGAAGTGGATTCCAGTTGCTGGGGCCAGCTTGGAAGGGAGAGAGACTGAGCTTGGGACCGCTCTCCTTTTCCAGAGAGGGAGGGCTTGCGTGCCTGACTGGTAATAGCACAGGATATGGTGGTGTAGAAGAGAGGTACAGTGGGCTGGTGATGCTTGCATGCCCCTACATGCATGCCTCACACTGGCTGCAGAAGGGATGGGAGAAAACTGGAAAATGGAAGCTGGCATTTCAGTGAAGCCCTGCATGTTTGTCTGTGGACTTGTACTGTTAACCTGGCCATGGTCTGAACTAGACTGTCTCAGGTGGGGGGGTGGGAGTATGGCCCTTCCTCCCTCCCTTGGCCCTGCCATCGGGAAATCTGTGGTGGCACCCCTCCATGAGGTGACCCTAGGGCACACAAGCACTGATCTGTAGGGAGAGGAACAGTGCTGAGAAGCCCCCAAATCATCCCGCTTAGTAGAAAAAAAACAAAATGTCCAAAATGTAATGAGCTGCAAAGTGATTTTTCTGCCATTGTCCAGTCGCCATCTGTCCAACCCCACCACCTAGCCCCTATCTCCAGGAATTTACCCATCCCACTGGAATGCATCTTGACTTACCCCAAGGGCGGAGCTGTTGGTGAGGGACTTCTCATAGAAATATAGAAGTTGTCAGCAGAAAAGGACCTCTTGGCCCACCTAGTGTGGCCTAAAATGCCTTCCTACTGTGCTATTGCAGACCCTACTCTCTCCTCAAATGGATGCTGCTTCATGATCTTGGGGATGGGGGAGTGCCTAAGTTGGTTGCATGGGTCTAGTTAAGGGTGGACGTCCTCCTGCATGGCAAATGTTGTCTTTTCTGAATATGCTGATCCCCAGGGAGGCATGGCATGCAATGACATAGTGTTGCAAAGAGCATTGGATGTCTGACACACCTCATGAAGATCTCAAGCACCGGCTGTCAGACCCCAGTCTTCACCGTGGTTGGTCAAAAACTGGATGCTTCCCTCACCCCTGTAGAGGAGAGCAGTCTATGAGTCATTCAATCCTCCTCTCCCCAGCTAGCCCTCTGACATTCTGGGCTCACTTCCAAACACAGAATGTCAGGTCACAAGTGAAAGCTATACTGCTGCATTGGCAGGCCGGCAAAGTTAAACTGTAAAGTGCTTAGCTGTGCTCTTCTTTAATTTCACCTGGCAATATTGACAAAAACACAATAAAATAAGGCAAATAACACAAATGATTTATTTGTAGCATTTTAATGTGTGCTACTCACACACTGTATTTTGCCATTTGTATGCATCAATATTTGGTTTTATTCACCAGTGTTCAAAAGTGAGCAGTACCCACTCTGAATATATCTTATTAGGAGCCCTACATGGCACAGCACAATGTTGGTATCACACATGACACAGTACAGTGTCACATGTGATACAGTACAGTATCTGCATTGCATGAGGCAAAGTGCTGTACCAGCATCACCATGGCACAACATAGTACTAAACAGTAGTATGCCACATGGCAGTGTTGTGTCAGCATTGCCTGTGGCACAGTGATTTGCAAGCAGTACAAGTGGCACAGCTTACTGATGACAACGCACAGCGTGGTGTTGGCAGTGTATGTAGCACCGCACAGTATCTGCATGTCATCTAGCAAAATGCAATGCCTGCATAGAATGTGGCACCTTGACTGACAGCAGTGCACATGGCACTGTGCGGTGTTAGCAGTGCATATTGAACTGCAGAATGTCAGCCCTACAAATGGCACAGTGCTGTCAGTGCTGTTTGTGATGCACTGTGGTGTCTGCACTGCACGTGGCCTAATAAGGGTCTGCAACTGCACGTGGCCCAGCAGTGTCTGCACTTCATATTGTAGAGCACATCTTTTTTCAGTGCATGTGGCACCAGGAAGTGACAGTAGTTCTCATGGCACGGCAAAGTATCAGTAACACATGTTGCATAGTAAAGTAACAGTACTGCACATGGCACATCATGGTACCAGCAGAGCATGTGCAGAGACAGTGCAGTGACACTGGTTGGGAGCACACGCGGTACAACCACAGCAAAATGCCATATGTAGTGTCTGCCACCAGGGTGGGTTGTCTCAGAAGCCTGCCATCTGTGCTGAGTGGAATCAGAGGGGAGTGGCCATTCCATATGCTGGGAGGAGTGGTTGCAGGTGCGATAAGCCTGAGGTACGTGTGTCACTCAAGGATGGCTTCTATTCCCTTAAGCTGCCTGCATCTGTTCCCATGAGCTACTTTGCACAATTGCTAGACACATAGCATCCCTCAGTAAAAGCATAGTCTGTGGGTCTGGACCCTCACCCCCCAAATAGCCTCTTCCCCCCACCCAAGCAGCACCTCCTCCCAGTACACAAAGTTGAGCAGCACTTCTCTGCTGTGGATCTTCCACTCCCCAGAGAGGGAGGTGCAGCTGCAGGGGGTAGCTAGTCTGTGGGAGAGGGGTTCCTACTGTTGGGTAGGGCAGAATACAGTAGTGGCAGTATCCAGGAGCCCTACCAAAATAAACTGCTCACCAGGCATTTCAGACGGGGCATGATAATGTGCTTGTGATCCCATTTGGACCAATTTAGTTTGCCTGCAGGAGAGAAAACATGTTTACTTTAGGCATATTCTGCCCAAATAAGTTGCCAGTAGCCTCAGTAGTCCCCACTAGCAACTACTGTGCCCAGGAAATTCTCCCACAGCTTGAGCATCACCTGTGGCAGACTGGTGATGGCCGTGACATTGTGGGTAACCATACATCATGTGTCTCTACACAGCAACCTAAACTGTAGGTGACCATTGAGAGAAGCTGGAGAAAATTCCTCTGCTGGGTGGCACTCAGCCCCACTCAAGAGGAATACTTTGGTTGTCCTTTTGGATCTCATGCCCCCTATTCCCATTTTGGTTTGTAGCCCCAGCTTAATTTCTTTGACTCCCTTCTCCATTACAAGAAGTCCTCACTTCTTGTTCATTACTGTAGCTTCCAATTAATATTCTCCCTTTCACTGTTGCACCCTCTCTCAAGTCCCACAGCCACATTCATGTTTTTTTCTTTTTATTTTTTTTGTACTGCACCTCCTTTTGCCATCATCCCCTTTGTCATTTCAGCTGAAAATAACTTTTACAGCCACTAGCAGGCAGGGCTAAAAGTCCATCTGCCTGACAAGATTTTCAGTAGCCCAGAACAATTCATTTCAACAATGTTGTTTTGTCATGCACATAGCTTTCCTACCTTTCAGTTGTTCCTACTTTTTTTTTCTGTTGGGGACTTATTTAGGTTCCTTCCAACAAACACAGCAAAATGTAGAACAAATATCAAAAAAACTATGCCTAAAAGAAAAAAAAAACAGAATGAATGGGTTCTCTGGACGGTGTTGCATTGAAAATATGCCAGCTTGGAAACAGCAACACAAATCTTAGGTCCAGTAGGAATATATCACAGGCACATGTGCAGCTGGGGACCCTTTTCATTGTGGCACTAAACCAGAAGGGAAGGAATGTGGTTGCAGAACTCTGAGCCATTCAAAAAAGTATGCTTCAGTGAGTACTGCATGAAACCAGCTACTACAGGCAGACTTCAAAGCATTCTTACACCAAGCAACAAGAAATGGTCTGCAAACAGAAGAAAAAGTTGGAGCAGGCTGAGGAAAAGGTAGAATTTTTTTGTTTATCTTTTAAACAGTAATTTGATGAAAAACATCCAGGCCAAACTGTACCCTACAGAGCAAGATCAGATCTGAAGGAGGGGCCACAAAAAGTTTGAAAATAATATACAAGTAAAAGTCAAGGGGTCTTGCTGTACACCATTAGCTCTGTAGAAGCTGATGCATCTCAGCAAATTCAAATCTGAGTAAGGGGGAAGGGAGCTGGGTTTATTGGTTGCAGTAAATTAAACTTTGAGCTATGGAGGATTGAGGAGTCTGTGGAGTGAGGGGCATTTGAATTGGGGCTGAGGAGGGAAGAAGCTAGTATGGTGGGGGCCATTGGGGGAGGTGGCTGGTGGGTGCTTTGGATGGAGGTGGTCTGGTGTAGGGTGCTTTGGACAGAGGTGGCCTGACATAAGGTTCTGTTGATGGAGGTGGGCTGGTGAAGAGTGCTGTAGACAGATGTCACAAAATGTCTGAGCATGAGGGGGTGTGGTCAGCAGACTTTGAAGTGGAAGGGATCAGCTGGCCAGTAGTTCAGCCAGAGTTACAATCCCTTCTGTCTTTCACAGGACAGCACTATTATTTATAATTTTGACAAGGAGGGACTATCACTGCAGCAGAGTAATGGGCTACTAAGCCCAAAAATCTGTAACCTTTACTTTAACAGAAGTGTGTTATATGGTCATATTAAGCTCCAAAATATACCACCATGCATCTAAACCCCAAGAGCTCTTAACTATTTCCTCCAGCAAAACAACTCAAATTATCCAACAAAACTTAAGGGTTCCTTCTATTTGTTGCTATGATTTCTTTATTATGGGCACTCCTGGCTGTTATGCTTTTTTCCTGTAGTCAATCCTTTAGAGCACCAGGGGCTAACTAATTAGCCACTGCACAAGTCTATGGTATGTGGTGCTTGCTGCTTTCATGCTTCTCTCAGGCAGTCCACTGATTTCCCCCTGCCAATTTCCCACAGCTACTTTTAAGCCCATTTTGGGCACTGGCCTTTAGCCACAGAGTAGCTTTTCATTGTAAGCCTCCATCTTCTTTTTTTGTGAGCTCTATTTTTTGCATTCTGGATGTCCAGGACATCCTTCAGAACACCACTCAACTCTACCTTCTACTCCCAGCCTGTTCCCCCCCCCACACACATACACACATTGATCTCCCTTCTGATACATGGCAAGTCTAGCCCCCAAGTTCACCCCTTGGGGAGGGCCTGCCCACCCTTGGTGGCCTGGTCTTGAATTAGAGGGACCTACTGTGAGATCAGGTTGCCTGTGGGAGATCATGGTGAGAATGGGGCTGACAGTGGAGTGCTTGCAGGTCTCTGGGGTCACCTTCATTTCCGCTGGTCACCAGAGGGTTTTTCCTACATGGTTGCCCCTCAGAGTTACAAATGTGCAATTGCGTCCAGTGGCACTACATGTTGACGTACACTGGACCTCTGCTCCTTGCAGCTGCAATGCTGCTTGCTCCCTACACTGCCCCTGAACAGCATCAGGGGCTGCCCAAGAACAGTGAGTTCCCTGGATCCCTCCCTGTGAAGGGAGATCAGTCCTCTGGATGCTCGATCCCTTCCCTTCCTTGCCAACTCCCGACTGCCTGAGCTCGCTCCTGAACCTGGGTCACTGTTGTAGCATCCAGTGCCTCAACCCAGTTGGAGTGAAATCCAGCAGAAGGAAACAGGCAGTTGGAGACAGAAGATAAGTACTCTCTCTGTGCTGTTTGTTTTCCTTTAGAATTGAGCTAGCATTTCATGAGATGGCAATGTGTGCTGTGTGATTTCAAAAGTACAAATTCCAAACAATGATTTTGTCTTGGCTGGGAGGAGGGGGGCATTTAACTGAGGGAAAGAGGTTGGAAATACGCAGGAGGAGGAGGGGTGGTCACGTGACTCGGACAAGCCAGTAATGGGGCTGGGATCCACTTATATTTCAAACGGACCAAGCGACCCTGAAGCTTGAGTGCCACAAAGCAGGAGTGTAGCATCTTGAGTAGCATCTGCAGGGCATAGGCAGGGAGGAGAGCAGGCAGCAGAACATGCTGGTAGACAGTAAGAGCCTAACTGGCAGGGCCACATATATCCATTACAGACATGGGGAGTTCAACATGGGGAAGGGGTCCATGGAGTGGGGCCGGACCAGGTTAAGGGAGGAGATGTGCAGTGGCAGTCAATTAGGGCAGGAGATGGGAAAGGTTGTATGTTGCCAAGGATGTGGAGCAGCCATATTCCTGGGAGTGACTTGGAGGGAAGGGAGCTGCAGAGTGTGTTGGCAGATTGGCCAGCTCAGGCAGGAAATAGGGTGGTAGATAAGGGAACTAGAGGCATGGAGGAGACAGAATGTGGGGAACACAACTGGGGGGAAAACTAATGAGGCATTCAAAAGAGCTCATAACAGGCACAGATAAGGGGGAACTAGGTGGGACAGCAGTAGGGCCACACAAGTGGCTGCAGCCAAGGGAAGGAAGTGATAACTGGAGGCGGGTCTGGCACAGGAGCATGACTAAGACTGGGTCGGAGAAAAGATATTAGCCTGGGGAAGGGCAACTGTACTCATTAATGGAAAGGAGATTAGCACAGCAGCAGTTTCTCTGGGTTGGCTAGTCCAGAAGACCAGGAAGCAGAGAGGAGGGAAGTTGCAGTGAAGGAGCAGGGAGAGGTCACTACAGGGGAAATGTTACATAGCAGGGAGACAGTAGGCAGTACACCAAGAAGACACAGTGGTGGGGGGGGGGAGCTCAGTGAGGAGATGCAGTCTTTCTGGAGGGAAGTTAGGAGCAAGGAGACAGGAGGACAAGGGAAGCAGCAGACAGCCTGGGGAAGGCTAAGGACAGGGACAGGAGGAGTCAGAGTGGGGGAGGCCACATTTCAGGAAGACATGGGAGAATGTGTGAAGAAGGTGGTAGCATGGTGGGATGGAGCAACAAATGAGTGCAAGGGAGGTTCACAGTTGAAAAATAGTTCAGAAGTGGGAGGTCAGTACCCCAGTCATATTTGCAAGGGGAGAGGACAGGGCAAAGGTTAGAGGAGGCAATGGGGGCAGGACAGGAAGATGAGAGGCCTCACCAGTTGGGGCAGGGGAGTGATGGTCAACAAGAGAGGCAGGATAGGTGCCACGAGGTCTAATTTGGGATTCTATACTTAAGGAATTATAAAATGTGGGGGAAGGGTGCAGAAGAAGTAACATCTGGGTAGAATTCATGCCAGGCACGACAGCAAGTAGAGTGGGGCAGAATATGGTCAGATATGTGGGGAAGGTGGAGGGGAAGCTGCACACTGTGGTGCACCTGGGAATAAATGATCTGGAAGGGAGAAGGATAGAGGAGGTACAAGACAGCTTCAGGGAAGTGTTGAAACTATGCAGCAAAGAGGGAATAACGGTAGCCTTCTCAGAAGTTCTGCCACTGACAAGAGCTAGTACAGACCGGAAGAGAAGCAAGTGCCTCAACAAGTGGCTGGGGAATGGTGTCTGTGTCAAGGGGTAATGGACTGGTGGGGGACTGGGGTAGCACATGGGATAACACAGATCTTTATGCAAGGGATGGGTTACACCTCAGCAGGGCAGAGTCACAGGTTTTGAAGCAGAAGCTGGGGCATTTCATCAATGTGTATCAGTTAAACAAGGTAGGGGGGAGGTATTGGAGCTGGGAATCACCAGGAGAGGGGATCCAATGGACCTCCCCCCACCACTGGGATATATCCAAGCTTAGGTGAAATAGGGGTTGAAGTGAAGGGTAAAGAGGCCGGAAGGCCAGTTGCAGTGTGGAGAATGGTTTCACAAAATGCTAGGAGTCTGGGGAATAAGTTAGCAGAGTTGCAGGCATTGATGGCAGAGGTGGAAGTGGACATAGCTGCCATTACTGAGACATGGGCAACCAGGCACCATGACTGGGACCTAACCATCCCAGGGTACAAAGTATTCTGGAGGGATAGAGGCAAAGGGAAGGCTTGGGGGGTTGCTATTTACGTTTGGGAAGGGATCAGATATAATTGGGAGGAAGGTGAGTAGGGCAGGTCAGAAGTAATCTGGCTGCAATTACACAGCCAGAAAGGGACCAAGATTTGTCTGGTGGTCATTTATAGACCTCCAGGCCAGGAGGAGAACATTGACAGGGAACCAGGTGAGCAGATAAGGAGGCATAGTGGCAAAGGGAGATTTTAATTTGCCAGGGGTGGATTAGAGCATTCCGGCAACCACTTGCACCAGGGAGCAGATCATCCTGGAAGCATTCCAGGATGGCTTCCTTACCCAGAGGGTAATGGAGCCAATGAGGGAGAGAAATATACTAGTCCTGGTACTGGAGGATGGCGAATAGGTTGGGGATGCATGGGTGGAGGAACCTCTAGCAAGCAGTGACCACCACACAGTGTGGTTCTCAATCAGTCTGGGTAGGGAAGTAGCTACTACAAAAACTAGGGTCCTGGACTTCAAAAGGGCAGACTTTGGCATGATGGGACATACTGGAAAGTCATATGGCAAGCATCCACCCAGAAATGGACACGGAACAAAAATGGGCAGTCATGAAGGCAGGACTGGCTGAAGCCACTAAAACCTGTGTCAAGAGCCAGAGCAAGAAAGCCAGGACCAAGAAACCAAGTTGGATGAGTAGAGAGGTAATGGAGAAGATGAGGGAGAAGAGAAATGCATTTAGGATCTACAAGTGATCCAACAGGGTAGAAGACAGAGAAGAGCATGTGAAGAATTCCACAGAAGTGAGCAGAGTGGTAAAGGCAGCAAAGGTGGCTAGGGAGCGGAGGTTAGCACAGGGGATCAAAGAAGGAGAAAAGGATTTCTTCAGATATATCAGAGAGAGAGATGAGGAAGAGCAAGGATCAAATTGTTAGGATCAGGAGGGGAAGTGGATGGGTAAAAAGGGGGGCTGAGCAGGCAGAAGTACTTAATGAATACTTCTGTTCAGTCTTCACCAAGGAAAGGGATGGGCCCATACCTGAGAAGAATGGCGAGGTGGGAGAGGGTGGAGGAGAAGCAACTACAGAAGGAGAAATCATGGTAGAAAGGGTGAGGGAGGGCCTAAAGTCCCTGAAGGTGGACAAGGCACCTGGCCCAGACAAAGTCCTCCCCAGGGTGCCAAGAGGGCTGGCAGAGGTCCTGGCAAGGCCACTGGTGAACCTATCCAATGCCTCTCTGAACTCGGGGTGCATGCCCAGGGACTGGAGGGAAGCACATGTGGTACCTCTCCATAAGAGCTGGCCCAAGGATGAACCGGGGAGTTACAGACCAGTAAGCCTTACTGCAATTGTGGGAAAACTGATGGAGATAATCCTCAAGGAAAGACTGGTTCAATTTCTTGAGGATAACAATCTCCAGGACAGCAGGCAGCATGGGTTTGTCTCAAGCAGATCCTGCCAGATGAACTTGGTTGATTTTTACAACTTGGTTATGAGGGCACTAGACAGGGGACATGCGGTGAATGTCCTCTACCTGGATTTCAGCAAGGCTTTTGACTCAGTGCCACATGATAGGCTGACCTGCAAGTTGAGGAGTCTGGGAGCAAAATGGTAAAATGGGTCAAGAACTGGCTGCAGGGTAGACAGCAGAAGGTAGTAGTGGAAGGGGAGGCATCTGAACCCAGGGCAGTGACAAGTGGTGAACCACAGGGCTCAGTGCTGGGACTGGTTCTGCTTAACATTTTCTTAGCCGGCATTGCAGTGGAGATTAAGAGTAACATCAGTCTTTTTGCAGATGACACAAAGATTTGTGCTGAATTAGATGGGAAGGAGGGAGCAAAAGTACTTCAGGAGGATTTGATGAAACTGGAGGAATAGTCTCACATTTGGCAGCTTGGTTTCAATGCCAAGAAGTGCAAAGTGATGCATTTAGGAGACAAGAACCCAGGATACAATTACTGGCTGGAGGGTGTCCCATTAACAAAATACAATGAGGAGAAGGATCTGGGAGTGCTGGTAACTGGGGAGATGAACCACTCTGCTCAGTGCAGAAAGGCAGCAGTGAAGGCAAACAGGATGTTAGGGTGTATAGCAAGGGGGATTACTTCTAGGAGTGGGGAGGTCATCTTGCCCCTGTACAGATCCCTGGTGAGACTGCACCTAGAGTACTGTGTGCAATTCTGGCGGCCCTACTTGAAAAGGGACATCAAACTACTGGAGGGAGTACAGTGCAGGGCAACAAAAATGATCCTGGGGCTGGGGGACAGACCATATGAGGAGAGACTGAGAGAGCATAATATGTATACCCTGGTGGAAAGAAGGGAGAGAGGGGATATGTTTGAGACCTTCAAGTACCTGAAAGGTTTGAACAAAGTAAACTCTGATAGAGCAGGTAAGTCATAATTACTTAACTGCTTTAGAATCCTAGAAATCTGGTGACAGGAAAGGACCATTTTGGCCAATCGAGTCTGCCCCTTAACCCCCCCAACTCATCTCCTTTGTCAAGAGACACCCCACTCCGACTGGTCAACACCTGCTGTCTGTCCCATGCCCTCTTAAATTCTTTCACCATTTTTGCCCCCACCATCACTTCCAGTAGTCTGTTGCAAGACTCCACCACCCTCTCAGTGAAGTAATGCCCCCTCACATTGCCCCTAAACCTTCTTTCTTCTAATCTTAGATTATGATCCCTAGTTCTAGCACTTACATTCCTTGTAAATAAGCTTCACACTCTCACCTTACTAGTCTCCAGCGGGTACAGATCCAATTCCCTCCACCTCTCCTCATAGGGCTTCCTATGCATAGTATGCACCATCTTGGTTGCCCTTCTCTGAACCCTTTGAACCCTTTTAATCTTGTCGGTCCTTGTGTAGTTGAGGCCTCCAGAACTAAACCCCATACTCCAGGTGAAGCCTCACCATGGAGTTATAAAGGAGTATCAGCACCTCCCTCTTTCTGTTATATACCCCTCCCTATGCACATCAGCATTCTATTCAGTTTGGCCACCTCCATGCTGCATTGGTTCCCTACCTTAAAGTTATTTTAAATTATAATCCACAGATCTCTCTCCTGCTCAGTTTTCTTAACCCCACCCCATGTGTAAATGGTTTGTGGTTATTACACCCCATGTACATTACTGTACACTTTTTGGCATTGAATTTCAGCTGCCAAATTTCCAACCACCCCTACAGAATCTATAAGTCCTCCCTCATTGCCTTCCTCTCCCCCGGGTGTCCACCCTACTGCAGATCTTCGTACTATTTACAGATAGGCACACTTTACCCTGTAGTCCCTCCTCTATATCATTGCTATTGATATTAAAAAAGGATGGGTCCCAGCACTGACCCCTGGGGCACACCACTGGTCCTCTTTCACCCTGGAATGCACCCCATTTACCACCACCCTCTGGCTTCGGTCCTTCAACCAGTTCTTCACCCACTTGGTTATTTTCTGTCCCACCCCTAAGCCTTCTAGCTCATTTCCCAACCTTCTGTGCAGCAAAGTTTCAAAGGCCTTGCTGAAATCCAGGTAGGCCACATACACCCCCCCCCAAATCCACTTCCCTGGTTACCCAGTCAGACAACTCAATTAGGTTCGTCTAGCACAACCTTCCTCCCATAAAACCAAGCTGCCTTGGGTCCTGGAGGCAGTATAGCGCAGTGGGTTAAGGGTCTGATCTGCAGGTCTGGAGACTTGGGTTTGAATCCCACAGCTGCCTAGGTGCATACTGTGTGATGCTGAGCAAGTCACTTCACTTCCTTGTTCTCCTAGGTTGCATTTGAAAACAAGCTTCTTGTGTGCTACTCCTGGTTAAACAGTGTTCTCTACCCCCCCTTCCCCTGTAGACCACTGACAACTAGGTGTTCTACTATTCTTTCCTCGAGTAGTATTTTCCATGACTTGTCCCACTGTTGAGGTCAGGTTGACCAGTATGTAGTTCCCTGCATCCTCCCTGTTAACACTTTTGTATAGAGAGGGACCACATCAGCCCTCCTCCAATCCCTGGGCACATCACCTGTTTACAATGACAGGCTGAACAGGGTAGCCGGAGGCCCTGCTAACACCTCCCTTAGCTCCTCAGTATCCTGGGGTGTACCCTATCTGGCCCCATAGCCTTATTGCTGCCAGTTCCGTGAGGATCCTTTATTTTGCAAGGGACCTGTGTCCATTTCCATGATCTCCCTATCCTTATTATTGGCCCATTTCCTGCCCCCTCCTTTGTAAAAGTCAAACAGAAGTATTTGTTCAGTATTTCTGCTTTTTGGTGGTCATTATCGTTTACCCTCCCTCCCCTTTCAGACTCACAATCCCTACCCTTGCCTTCCGTTTCTCACTGATGTACCTGCATGTAAAAGGTTTTGTCCCGCCCCACCACTGCACCAATGGGCTGGCTTGTGCTAGGGATCCCACACAAGTGTGGGTCTGGTCCCAATGTGCACTTTGCATGTGGAGACATTTTGGCTTGGCTGCTGTTTGCTGTAGTGTAGTGGATTATGGTGAACTGGTTTTGCTTGATTCTGCACTGACAGCTTCATTTGCAGCAGATCCTGGAGTCCTCTGCGGCTGACTTTGGTGCAGAGGGCAGCAGTGGGAGATTGTGTCCCATAGTGCATGGTAAGAGTTTATATACTGTAAGCTCTCATCTTTTGTTTACTGGCCCCACTGTACTCCCTGGGCTACGTTTTGTCACTGAGGACTGAACTTAGCCCCTGGGAAAAAGCAGAAGTGGAAAATATCTGATCAGAGATTGTGGAAGCTCGAATGTGCATTGCGGACTATTGGAGCTTCAATTGTTGCGTGTTGCTCTGGTGTGAGCTGCAGGGAGTTATGGTACTGGTTGTGGCTGGGGATATTGGCCTAGAGATAGTTACATTTGGCCTGCTGCGGTCTGCTGTACTGCAATGGATGGTGGTTGGAAATTCCAAACCAAGGGGGAAATTTAGAGGAAAGATTAGGAAGTATTTCTTTACTGAGAGAGTGGTTGACAACTGGAATGGGCTGCTGAGGGAAGTGGTGAGGGAGAGGATAGTTGGAGGGTTCAAGAGGGCATGGGATAAGCAGAGAGAGCAATTGCCATGGGTGGGGGGGACTACAGAAAAGGCCTAGTGGATATAGGCAAACTTAGCAGACCAGATGGGCGGGTGGCCTTTTCTGCTGTCACATACATGTGTTTCCATGTATTCTACAGGCAGGTTAGGAAAAGGGAGGGGGATCAATTACACTACCAGGGAAGCATATATTTTGCCTGCGCAGTTTTTGAATATTTGTCCCTTAGTGTCTTTATCCTGCCCTATGTTGGTCTATGTGTGGAGCAACATGACCTCCTACCCCCAAAAATGATCAATTCTAGTGGCACAGGGGGCAGTGAATCTTCCTCCCTCCCCCAACCATGACATCCCCTGAGTGACCAAGTCCATTCTAAAAGCCAGGTTGATGGTGTGGTGCAGGTCTGGTATCCCCCCCCAACAAAAAAAATACATACAACCCACTTTTATTTTCTTTTTCATACTGACCAATTTTCCCTTATGTATCTACAGGTCTAGCATTGACCAGGTATAGGAGGACACTGACCACCTGTATCAGCGAGTATTATTTTTGTATTTACCCTACACTGTTTGTCATAGCGCAAAAAGAGATGCAGATCCTTTATGAGCCCATTGCTGTTCTTGTTTTACAGGTACAAATGGCTGCTATATGAGGCACTGGGTTGGAGCTGTACCTTGTGCTTTAGAAAAGAGATGATGGGGTGGAGGGTGGGCATTAAGGTTGGCAACTCCAAGGAACACCACATAACCAATTTGCCAAGTCTCATGAGGCTCAAACCCTGTTTTTCATTTTCTTGTTTTGTGTACTTTGCATAATACCTGCATCAATGTAGTGTTTTTGTTTTGCAACAAGTACTGTATATACTGTATGTATATGTGGTGGGGACATTATGTACTGTTTTTAAGGGACTTGGGCACTGTAAGCTTGAAGGCAGAGCACTGAGCGGCAAACATGGACGGAGACACAGGTTTGAATCCCCAGCCCACACCCACTTGCACACTGTATAACCAAGAACAATTGTAATATGGCTAAAAATCTATGCCGTAAATTCAGCACAACGATAGGTGGAAACACACCCCGTGCTACAAAACCAAGCGGTCATTAATTCACAAGATGTGCACAGCTGTGTTGTAAAGCAAGAAAAGGAACACGTACTGTCAGATTAACTGCCTATCCATATCGGGAGTGCACCTCATGGAAAGGCGCAATCCAACCTATAGGTGGCACTGCAATTATGATAGTGTGGCACGGAGTCGTGCCGCTGTATCAGAAATAGACAGGAAGGTAGATCTGCATTAAACACAGGTTAGGAATTCCCATGTTGCACTTGCCATATTATAAGTGCATAAATCCCCTTAACATGAGGTCATTTTCCAGGAATTAATACATGGTTGGGTGGTGGAAAGCCCTCAGCCTGCGGCCTTATGCACCACCCCAACCCATGCATTAATTCCTGGGAAATGGCCTCCTCTCTCGGTGATTAATGCTTATGTAAGTTAGCTTTCCCTTTTACCAGGAAATGCAGTTAAAGATTTCCAGAAATGGGGGATTGCCTCAGGGATGCCCTGGAAGGGAGGGAGACTCAAGAGAAATACAGGAACAGTGGGTGAAATTAAAAAGAATTATAGTGAAAGGTGTTAGACATGTAAATAGAAGCAAGAGGAAAAAAAAGACCACTATGGTTTTCACAGAAGGTGTTGGGGAAGGTTAAGGCAAAAACATCAGCATTCAATAGGGTCCCTATTAGTTGAGCAGTGGCTTTCATTTTCTATCAAAGGTTGCTTAAATGTCTGTAAAACTGTTCTGAAAATGAGCCCCATAGACTTGTATGGGGCATTCCTCATGCCCTTTCTTGGGACATGTAATGTCAGAATGTCGTGGCACAACAGGCAGACCAGGAAGTGGAAAGGGGTCAGCTGGACAGCAGTTCACCAGAGTTACCGTCCCTTCCCTGTCTTACAGGACAGCAGTAAATTTAATCATTTCTGCATGGACAGACTATCACCACTGCCGGATGGGTTTAATGAAGCCCAATACAGAATGTCACACCTTTATTTTAAAAGGCAATGACTGATCATGATTAAATATGACAAATTATGCAAATTGATTACAGCAGAGCAGCCAGTAAGAGCCAGGTACATCACTCATGATTAAAGAGCAGCTTCTGCATTCTCAATCTTTTACTGACACATATGGCAGCTGACCTGGTCAGGAGTCGTTTTCCATAAATGATTCCTTTGTAGGCTATCACTTAAAAGTTATTCCACTCTGAAATTTATTCCCTGACCCACCAGCAAAAAACAGCCAGTTCTGCATCCTAAGGCCACGCCAGCACACGCAGCCCCATTTTGTGTTGTCAGTAAACAAAGGCTGTGTGAGCATGCCGCATTGACTTGAACAGGGCTGAATTTTCCTGAGGTTTTATGTATCTTTAATGTCAGGATTTTAAGAAATCAAAGTGACCGCTTGACTAAGAGGGGCTCTCTTAGTCAAGCAGTCACTTTGATTTCTTACAATCCTGACATTAAAGATACATAAAACCTTTGAGACAATCAGCCCCATACATGTCAGTGGGGCGATCTCATGAAGGCTTCGTTTACTGACATTGCACAACAGGGCTGCATTTGCTAGAGTGGCAGTAGGATTCTGTTTTCAGCCAGCGGGTCAGGGAATAAATTTACGAGTGGGATAACATTTTACAGTGATAGCCCACAAAGGAATCATTTATGGAAAAGACTCCTAGCCAGGTGAGTTGCCATATATGTGTCAGTGGGTGGCTAGTTGAGAGCTGCTGTTTAATCATAGCCAAATATTACAAGTCTGTTTATTTATTTTTAGTTTATTTTATTTGATTACATTTTGTTGACCCAGTAGGTCCATCGAGACTAGATGTTCCTTTTTCACAGGTGACCAGGGGAAGGGGAAATACAGATGGTAACCAACTGAAACTGAACCAGATTAAGCTGTTGGTGGTATTTGTTTTAGTGAATGCCTATGACCAAGCATGATCTGTGAAGCAGACGCTGATTAGTTGCCAGTAACGTGCATCAGGTATTGATTAACTATGATGATAAAAGAAAGCATCATCAACAGTGAAAGAAAACTTATGGTTTATGGCAGCTTTGGGTATTGATCGATAATGATAGATAGTGATTTAACATCACCAAAAGTACTGATTAAAAAATTATTATGACCGAGTAAAACTGTTGCATGTGTGGTCCTTATTGTGCAGCTGCAGATCTAAGTTTGATGAGAACTGGTGAGGGGGGGAGACAGGCATGGGGATCCAAAGTGGAGGGTTTGAGAGGCATGCGGGAAGGGGGGGCACTGGGGGGAGGATCCGATGTCAGTCTGATGGGAAGGGGACAAGCAGGAGGACCTAGAGTGGTCGGTGTCATACCATATGAGAACCACTGTACTAACATGCGCTACCCCCTGTGGGATTACCAATAGCAGTGATAGTGCAATGTCATTAGTGAGCTACCAGCATCCCCTCAGTGCACCACGGCACTGCCATTGCACATAGATGGTACCACAGTGTCCACAATGGTATGGCAATGGAACTGAAACAAATCCATTATGAGACCAATTTCAATGGTTTTGCAATGGCAGCTCATTGTGTTACCATTCTACATGGAAATCACCCCAGTGTTACCACCATTGTACATGGCACTACAGTGGCAGCAGTGGTAATACACTGGAATTGAAACAAATCCATTGTGTTACCAAACAGCAGTGGGAATACAGTGTTGTGTGTTTGAGCCATTGTAGTACCATCCATGCACACATTCACATTGCGATACCACTGTCCATGTGGTACCACAATGGCAACAATGGTTTTACAATGGAATTGAAACAAATCCAATGTGATACCAGTCAAGGGGGGGGGGGTATTGCAGTGGAATTTACAGTGGTATGGAAATGGTGGACAAATGGTAATGCTACGGTTTTCCGAGGATATTTTCGTAGGGGTATACTCACTTGTTCTGTCATCTTCCACTGTGGCTCTGGTGTTGGACTCTGCTGATGGCTTCTTCTGCTGTGTCCTCTTCCTCTTCCTACTACCACCATTCCCTTTCAGGGTTACAGCTCCCCCTAGTGCCTCCAGTATCTGCCTGTCATGCCTCTGGATGTCATCCCACATTTGTTTAATTTGCTTCACAGAGCGGGTTTGGACACCATCTCCCTCTTTCGCAATACTTGCCTGTATGGCCTCCCACAGATCCCCCCTCTGTTTTATGGAGAGTGTCTAAGGCCTATACAGCTCTTTTGCATGTGCTGTCAGCTATCTTACTAGCACTGCCACCTCCTTATGTGTGAAGGCTGGAGCACGTTTTTTAGCAGTGCCAGCATCAGCACTGGTTGAGGGCTGAGCATGAGGCTGATCTTGCTGGCCTTGCTCCTGCTGCTGAACATTGTTGGTGTTTTCAGCAACTTCAACTTCCCCTTCCCCCACACTCTGCTGCTGCTGGTCACCTTCCTCCTCCTCCACATGCCTGCTGCTCCCCCCCCCATATCCTGATTCTGCAGTTACAGACATAGTTCTCAATCTCAGTCTCAACTGAGCTAAACTAGCTGTTCTATCTCAGTCTGAGTCTGACTCTGTGACTTTTCCTGTGTTTCTCGCAATCGCGGATTCGCAACACGGTAACAGGAAAAATGTTCCATTTCCAGTTCAGCCTCTACTATCGCTACCTTTTTTTTCACATTTGAAGGGTAATCACTCACTTATAATTGGAACACAGTGTACACTGCAGAACTTTGTCTCCGCAGTTAATACATACATGCAAAAAAGGTCACCATAATTGTGGTATTTCAGTTTTGATATGTGGAAATGTTTTTCACTTACATACATCGCAGAACTGAGAAACTATCCACGATTACAACTAATTATGCAAAATTGTTTTCCTCAAGTAGTGTGTAGAGATCAGGACATTTTGCTTCTTATAAAAAGTGTCCGAGAAATTGAGGTTTCTGATCTGATTGGTTGCAAACAGTCTATCAGCCCTATGTTAATGTTTCATTATCAACATGCATGTACAGCCTAATCACTTGCTGAACAAGGTTGACTAGTATAAAAAACTATTTTATTATAATAGCAATAAATTGCTACCAGGGGTTATGGTAATGGTCAGAGATAGTTAATCACCTTCTAGGAGCATGTAGTTCTAAGCTATGCCTTGTGCCACATTTCACCCCTAGAGGATGATTACCAGTCCATTAACATAACCCCTGATCAGGCATTATTGCTTAAATGAGGTATAGTGTTGTTATTTAAAATTTTTGAGTAACATATTTTTAAAAACACACAACTTGTTCGGAAGGGGACCATGATATGTTACTGATAATGTTCATGTGGGGTGGAAGAAATGTTTTTATCATATTGAACATTAGATGGTTCGGGGGAGGCCCGGGGAGGGGGCTATGTTAGTGAACAGGCTGGTTGTTACAAAAGTTCTGAACAGGTTGTTTGCACATTAGGTAGGGAGTGCTGGCACACTACATAGTGAGAGGATGTACACAACTCTTGGTCCAGCAGCACATGTGTGCCACGCCCACACTGTTGTTGTTACTAATGTGTTGTTTCCCTTCTGGTTCCTCAACTATAGGATTTTTTCACTTTTCAGGTCTGCGTCTCTAATGGTTGCTGGTGATACTTCCACTCATGCTGTGCTGGCTCCAAATGTTCCTGTGCCAGGGACAGCCATGCCAGTAGCTGTATTGGTTGGCAATGAAAAGTGCAAAGGTACGCACTTCAAGCCTTCACACAAACATTGGTAACTGAGAAACATGCATTATTCTTGGCAGTTACAGAATGTTTATTGCCTGGTAGTGTAATAGCTGAGGACTGATTTATGATTAAGTTCAAACTAAAGCAGGTGGGTGGGCATTGTGGAAGGGGGTAGTGGCAGATTAACTTCTGCAGGCACAGATGACTTGTCCTTAATTTACATTACACAACTAAACAGTATATTCTCAGTAGGTAGTCGGGCATAACTGCTGCGTGCTACTGTTGTGTCTCAACAAAATACTCACAGTTATGGTTCTCTGATGTATGTCTACAACTGCTGTGTTTTTTTCCCTTTCAGGTATGCCTCAGAATTCCCTAAGGCTTTCTGACTCCCGTTGTTGACCAAGCGCTGTAGCTTCATCATGGCATTGACATGCAAACTTTCCAGGTAAGTATGTAATATTTATTTTAATTTTTAATGACAGCATGCAATTGATTTATTTGTTCTATTAAGGGTTGATTCTGACCGTCTTTGAGACAGAGACAGGCATTTTAAGTTCAGTTTCCAGAGGTGGTGGGGGCAGTAGAGTGGCAGTGGTTATACTGACTGCACTAGTAGGTGCAGCAGACCATTTCTGCCGATGCTGAAGGTTTATTGGGTAAAGTAAAGTAGTTTCTTTTTTTTTTTTCCTTGGCAGAGCAGGTGTTGTTTATAAGCTAAGTATCATCAATCCATGGTTGTCTTGTGTTGCTGTGACTGTACATGTGCTTGTCTTTCAGGTTTGCCTCACTATGGTTTTCTGACTGCTGCTACCATTGCGTCTACTGTTGCTGTGAGCCTCCCTTATTCTGACAGGCCTGTGGCTTCCTGATGTGTTTATCACACAAGTGCCTAGGTAAGTACTCAATATTTTTTTAAATAACAAATATGTGTATCATAATGAGATAGGTGGAGGTGGTTTGAGTCAGACTGATGGTGGTGGGGAGGATGGTGGGTGTGTGTGTGGACAGTGATGGTAGTGATGGTGGAGGATTACCGGCTTAGATTCGGATGCATCTGCATCATGTAAAGTGACACTATGCTCTGAGTGTTTTTTTTTTCAGGTAAAGAAGGTATTTTTAACACAGACTGATTGTAATTAACTCCGCTGTGTCTCTGTAACTAAGGGTATGATTGCTGTTTCAGGTTTTTGACACTGTAATGCTTTATAGCTGCAGATGCAGCCACAGATGACCTGAACCTGAATTTACCCAACAGCCAAGACTGTTGCATCATGGTTTGTTGACAATCACAAGTGCACAGGTAAGTATCTTTGGTGCTTGCTTTACTTTAACCTTCTTTTTCCACAAACAGGTACAAATATATTGGAATTGGATGCATTTCTTTACAGTTACAGAAATAAGGCCAGCTATGAGGTGGGGTGGGCAAAAGGGGGACAGAGAGCACTAAGAACATGGTAGAAATAAATACTTTATCGCACATTAGGTAGTGACAGTTGGGCGAATAGGTGCTGCTGGGTAGTGAATTGATATGATGTTCAGAATCTTTGATGCAGCCATACAGCAGTAATACATAAGCAATAAGACGTGACAGGGTGTGCATGGAACATATTTTACCACACAGTCAAGGGTGTAATAAGGCACAAGGCCTTGGGTGAATACCTTATCCCTGGTCGTGCGTTAAAATATGTTCCATGCACACACCTGGAGTGTCTCATTGTACTTATAAAATGGACTACATTTTTTTGTGTATTACAGTAAGAAAAACATATGATTTTTGTACAAATAAAATGATTTGAATATGGAAATTTATGATAAAAAAAATAGTCCTTCTGCCTACTTGATAATGACATCATGGACAGGACAGGAGACAGAGAGAGAATGCATACCAAAGAGCTGAAATCATCCAATACTGGCAGTGACTCTGCAAGTATTCAGTGATGACTGACAGAGACTGCATGTAGCAGAATGATGCCTGGTTAAAAAAATCCGAACAACAATGACACCTCACAACTCTGCAGTCGATCCCTCACACCTGCATTACCTTCAGTGTCCCATGTAACACTCAAGTCTTTGTTTACCTGATCACAGTGAGGGAGAAACTGCACACTCTGTTGTTTTCACTCCATGACTGGCCTTGTTAGTCGATCGGTGCCCAAGCCATGTTTCATTGCCAAGCAGCCATCATATTGTTTAAAAAACATGTAAAAGAGCTGCCACCTATTGATTATAATAGGCACAGCGTGTGTGCTTGCAAACAACTGGGAAGTCCTTGGGATCCTGTAAATACAAATTTATGTGGGATGAAACTTTTTTATACAAACAAGATTACAGATTATTGGAAAGCCAAACATTATTGGGATCTGACAGTATGTAAGACATACAGCAACTTACATGACTGCTATTTCAGATGCAGAATTATTTTTCCATGGAGCACAATAACATGGAATACGTGAAATGCGGAAGAAGTGCTCAATCCGAGGATTACTGGAGAAAACTTACTCATGACTACTGATTATTCCGCATCTAAAAAAAAAATCAAACACACTGGGCTTTACAAATACTTTTCTACAAAAAAATAAAAAAGTCGCATCATTTCACACAAAAAAAATACATGTATGGTGGAAATTCCACGGAAGTTGGGAAAATGTCTTCCGAACTTCCGCGGAAGTGAAAATCCACATTCCGCAGAGATTCCACTGGTAGAATTTTATTTTCATGCACCTCTACCATGTAGATATCCTGCAGACATCCCAAAGTTAGATGTACCAGTCCTGCTCTTTGCCATTTACATTCTGGGGCTCTTGGTTGGACTCAGCTTTAAACTCTATTCAATTCAATTGGCATTTAGTGCAATTGAAGGCAAGTCTAAATGCGTACAGCTGCTTTACTAGTGCCTATGCACAACCCAACAAGTAACAGATATCCCCCAGCTAATTGCAGGGAGAAGAGTTACCTGCCTTCCCTTGCACTCAGTCTAGCACACTGTTAGGTGTACTTTCATGTCCTGAGCAAAGGTCCTAATCTAACTTGCAGACCCTGCACTTGTAACATAGTATGTCCTGATCCCAGGGTATAGGGTTTACAGGAGGGATGGGGAAAAGGGAAAGGGGAGGGATAGTGATGTATGTGAAGGAAGGGATAAAGTGTGCAAAGAAAGAGGAGGAGGAGGGTAGGACAGAGGCCTTGTGGATGCAATTCCAGGACACAAAAGAATAAGATCCTCAGGATGGAGGTGGTATATAGGCCACTGGCTCAAGGAGAAGACCTAGGTAGGGAGCTGGCAGAGAAAATTAAGACAGTGTGTGAGAAAGTTAGCATATTGATCATGGGGGACTTCAATCTACCAGAAGTGGATTGGAGTACCCCAGCCACCTTGAGTGCTAGGTAGAAAATACTCCTGGATACCTTCCAGGACTGCTTCCTGGCACAGATGGTCATTGAGCTAACTAGATTGAGGAATACAGTGGATTTAGTACTGACCAATGGAGAGGCTGTAAGGGAGGTGGGGTGGAAGGCCCACTGGATGGGAGTGACCACATTAAACATGAGCAAGGAAGTGGTGGGTACAGGGACCTGCATGCTTGACTTCAGATAGGCTGATTTTGGTAGGATGGGTAAAGTCTTAGGGGAGCACCTGAAAGGAATTCAGCCACAATGGGATGCAAACAGGAAATGGTAAAAAATCAAATTGGGAATTGTGAAGGCTACCGAAACAGTACCAAATCGCAGAGCAAAAAATGAAGGGCTAAGAAATCAAGCTGGATGAGTAGGGAGGTCTAAGAAATGGTGAGGGCTGAAAATGCAGCATTCATGAAATATAAGAAACCTTGGAAGGGGGAGGATAGGAAGGAGTATGTTAAGATGTCCAAAGAAGTTACCAAGGAAGTCAGGGCAGCTAAAGCTTCCAGGGAATTGAGGCTGTTTCAGGGCATCAAAGATGGGGAAAAGGACTTCTTCAGATACATACAGGAAGGAGCTGCTAGGACCAGATAGTGAAGATCAGAAAGGACAGGGGGTAGGCAGAGAGAGCAGTGGAACAGGCAGAAGCACTGAATGAGTAATTCTGTTCTATATTCACAAGGGAGAAGGGGGCAACTGCAGCAGGGGGTGGGCAGGGGGTAACAGATAGGGTGATCACTGACGTTAGGGTATTGGAAGATCTATCAGCTCTGAGGGTGGATAAGGCACCAGGACTGGATGGCATACATCCCAGGGTGCTGAAGGAAATGCGGAGATCCTGGCTGGACCACTGACAGATCTTTTCAATACCTCCCTGGACACAGGGTGTGTACTACATGACTGAATGATGGCCCACATGATGGCCATTCATAAAAGTGGATCAAAGGATGAATTGGATAATTACAGACCGGTAAGCCAAACATGAATTATGTGGAAGCTGATGGAGACAATAATTAAGGAGAGGCTGGTGTCCTTTCTGGAAGACAATGGGCTACAGGACAGTCATCAGCATGGGTTTGTCTCCAGAAAATTCTGTTAGACTAACCTAGTTGAGCATTATGACTGGGTTATGAAGGAGCTGGACAAAGGCCATGCTATGGATGTCATATATTTTACTTTAATAAGGCCTTCAATGTGGTGCCATATGGGAGGTTGGGAGGAAAGTTGAGATACATGGAGGTGGGGACTAAGATGGTTAAATGGATTGAGAATTGGCTGCAGGGGAGACAACAGAGGGTAGTAGTGGGGGAAACTCTCATCTCCAAAGGTCATGATGAGTAGGGTCCTGCAGGGATCAGTAATGGGGCCAGTGCTGTTTGGGATATTCATAGCTGACATCTCACATGGCATCAGGAGTAAGATCAGTCTGTTTGCTGATGATTCCAAGCTGGGGTAGTGGTGGATGATACACTGTAGCAGGCTTGCAGGGGCTGCAGAATGACATGACCAAGCTGGTGGAGTGGTCAGAAATGTGACAGTTCGGGTTCAATGTGAAAAAGTGCAAAGTACAGCACTTTGGAGTAAAGAACCCAAGGAGAGTTTACCAGCTGGGAGGGGTGCAACTAGGTGCAACCAAGGAGGAAAATGACCTAGGGACAGTTGTAATGGGGAAAATGAACAATACAGACCAGTGCAGGAAGCAGCTAAAGCCAACAGGATGCTGGGTTGTATCACAAGAGGGATCTCCTCCAGCAGCAGGGAGGTGATCCTGCCTCTGTACAGGTCACTGTGAGGCCACTCCTGGAGTTCTGCATGCAGTACTGGTGTCTATATCTGAAGAAGGATGTGAGATTACTGGAAAGGGTGCAATGCAGGGTGACAAAGATGATATAGGGATTGGAGGACAGGCCACATGAAGAGAGGCTGACAGAGCTGAATATGTACTCCCTGGAGGTAAGAAGGGATCAGGGGATGTGATTGAGACCTTTAAGTACTTAAAGGGGATAAAAAAGGCAGGCACTGAAAGGATATTTTTATTTTAGTTGTTGGTAATGGGGTAATGCCCACTATGCACAAATACCTGTTTTCAGGGATGACTTGGGAGCACTGGGCAGTTAAGTGACTTGTTCAGAGTTACACAGTACGCAGTGTCAGTGGCTCAGCAGGTAGGACACTTGCCTCTGAGGCTGGGAGATCAGAAGGCTGTGGGTTCTATCCCCACACCAGGGACTTGGGTTAAATCCCAATACTGACACTGTAGTGCAGCATGATGGGGGTGCTGCACTCCTGAGGTGCCATCTTTCAGATGAGACATTAAGCCAAGGTCCCATCTGCCTGTTCTGGTGGTAGTTCAGGTGGATGTTAAAGATCCCATGGCACATCTGGAAAAAAAGCAGGGGAATTTCCCCAGTGTCCTGGCCAAATTTCCCTCCATTCACTAAAAATACCACCAACTGCTTAATCTAGTTCAAGGACAGTTGGAATTCATCTGTATCCCCCTCCCCCAGGTCATGCCTGAAAATAGGCAGAATTTGTGTAGTGCACTTACCAGGTCAACAAAAACTAAGTAAATAAATAAAATAAATAAATTAGTGGAGGTTGTGAGAATCAAACTCAGGTCTGATCTGCTGGATATACCAAGCTCATTCACACCTTGTTAATCTCACCTCTAGGCTATACTGCCAGACCAATATTCAGTTAAGCAGGGGGAGGGACACAATAGGGCATGGCTTTAGAATGGAGGAGGGACGATTTAGAATGAAAATGAGGATACACTTTTTCATGAAGAGGGTTGTGGAGGAATGGAATGCTCTGCCAGAAGAGGTGATATCCCGTAAGACAGTGGCTAGTTTCAAAAGGGGATGGGACAGGGTTAGATGGGGTTAATTGGAAAGGGGTAGTGGGTGAGGCAGCTACAAGGTGAGGGGACTAGCTGCACATTCTATCAGACTTGATAGACCAAGTGGCCTATTTCTGTTGCAAAATTTTATGTACTTATGTTTATACTTGCCCTCATGGTTAAAATCTCCTAATTGCATCAGTCAGGTGCTCACCTGCTCTGATAGCTGTGAAAGGGTTGGATAAGACATTGTTCCATTTGCTATGCAGAGAGAGTTAAAAGCAATTATCTATTTTGTCCTTTCCTATTCTGCCATTTGTCTATCTCTTGCCTGTCTGATTGTGCAATCACATTTTCTTGTGGCATCTAGGAATTGGCCACTCTGATGGCCCCACAATTATCTCCTGTTATCTCTCTTCCTTCACTTGCTGTTTCTATTCTTTCTTTCTTGCCTTGCTTCCATGAAGTTAAAAAAAATCTGCGTATCTTTATGTGAAACTGGAATCCCTTGATTTTCAAATGTATGTATATTGCTGAAATTATTGTAGAAAGCTATTTGGGTTGTTAAAAACATAACAATCTGTAATACAGGTGTTTAACATAGAGATATATTTTGACTTCCACAAGATTGTTTAGAGAATTGTCTGCAGGAAGCCAAGTCTGGGACAGAATGTTCTATTTTGTTGCGTCTGTTAATACTAGATGTGCTCTTCAGGCTGGCTTCAGGAAGGAAAATGAAAACAAGTCGATACACATTTTGTGAAAGATAAGCATAGCAACTTACAAAAACAGGATGCAGAGTTTGAACTGCCAGAAAAAAAAAACATCTTATATAATGAGAGACATGTTTTGTTTAGAGAGATAGAGAGATTGCAATTTAAATCGAGAGGGACTCAGCTGGAAGATTTTTGTTTGCTCTGCCTTTAAGAAAGGCTATCCTGTAAAATTATATTGTTTTCAGTTTAATAATAATACTAATAATATGCTACTTGTGAATTTTCTAACTTTTCCTAGCCTGCCTATGCTTCATGATCTATGTCTTTACAACAATAGCAAGAGAGGATTATGAAAGAAAAGAATGTTTTCTCACTGTAGGATCTTGCTGCACACAGTAAGAGGCTTCTTGAACTTAAGACTCTCCAGTGCTATGCCAGGTACACTTTCTTTCACTCTGTATCAGAAACAGTTTTAGATTAGTACTGTATGTACTCTCAAATGACAGATCAATGGAATAGCCAATACAATAGATTGCCTGTGCATATTAAAACACTGCAAGGACACAGATGTGCAGTACTAATATATCTATATATACATATATTTATTTTATAAGTTTTGGCCAAGAAAGACGCACTAAGCAGAGGCTTGTTCCCAGGTGCATCCATGGAGCACAGGGAAAGAGGTAAGCTTACTGCTTGTTCATCATCACTGCAAGTGGTGGCTGTGGGATTCAAACCTAGTCCTTAACCACTATGCTATACTGCCTTCACATGTGTTTATTTATACATAATGAGAATAAATAATGGCAAAGTATGGTATATGAGGAAATAATACCTTTGAAGAGTTGAACAAGCCATAAAGCCATGAGCCCAAAGGGTGCGTGACCTTTATGAGCTTGTTCAACCTCAAGATGGCATTTGTTTCCTCATTTACTACACTTTGCCATCATTTCTTTAATATAATACATAAGGTTGGACACTGTAGGCAGCTAGTAAGGGTCATAATACCCTTCTTGGCTACCATCATATATGGAGAGATTAATCCACTACAGGGTATGGGCTTACTAAGCATTAATCGATGCCTGGGGGGAGGTTGGAGTCATGAGGTAAAGCCGTGTGGCTTTAACCACCCAGGTGTGGATTAATGCTCAGTAAACCCATACCCTGGAGTGGGTTAATCCTCTTATAACATAGGCAATGTTATGTTAGACGTTTTACCTAAAAAAATAGTAAAATAAAGCCCTGTGAACAAACAACTGTGGGTATATCAGGGATTAATCAATGATCAGGTGACCTGTTTGGATGAATCAGAAGACACTATTTTCAGAACCCATGTTATAAGGGGAAATAAATAATGTCTTCTTTAATGGGGAAAGGGCCCAACCTATATCTATTACTATATATTCTTGGCAAAAAATCTTTGTTAATGCACTAGTTAGGGTTAAAGTGTGACATTAGGGTTTCTCACCCCAACACCCCATCCTCACCCCTACCCTGTAGGCAGCAACAGATGTGGTGTGTGCCATGGGGTTGTTAACCCTAATGCTCTCCTCATTCCATGAGTAAAATAATATGCGATGGGTACAGTATATGAGAATGGAATGAGCATTAGGGTTGACAACCTCAAGGCACACCCCACACCTTTTGCTGCCTGTAGGGTGGGGGTGGGATGTTAGGGTTGGAAACCCTAATGCTATATTTCCCTAATTTTGTTGCTTTAACCCAAACTAGTGCATTAACAAAGTTTTTTGCTAAGAATCTCCTTACGTTTTGAGAAAGTGTAATTGCTGCCTTCCTTGCTTGTGGGAATGCAGAGCCCGGAGGGCCCTGTGCAGCCATCCCTCCATATATCCATATGTGAATGTTGCCTTGCAACCATTCAGCCAAAACAGCAACTAACTTTTCAGCATAGCCTTGTTATTACCCCACCTTATGAATCCTAAGCTGAGAATTTTCAAATGTCTGCAGAAACGTCTTTTTGCACCACAGCTAGATCATTCCATGGCACAAGTCACAAAATACATTTTGAACAGGAATTGAAAATTGACAGCTGTCATGTTCATCCGGTGTTGTAAAAAAATGGCTATGTTGAGGATTTGGGGTGAAAATATGGATAAGTATAAAAGTTAGGAGCGAGCATAGTGAAATGGCAACAGATGTGCAGAACTTTGCCATTTTAAAACATTTTGACACCTATTTTTCAACATACACTTCTTATGACCCCACCTCATGAACAAATGTGGTGAAATTTTTGAAATCTGGCCCAAATGAGGATTTCACCAACTGACTGCAAAAGCACCTTTCAGGCAGGATTTGGGAAAATACACCAATATTGTTTATGTGGGGGGGTCTGAAAAATAGTATGTTGAAAATTTGGTGTCAATATCTGGAAAAATGACAAAGGTTTGCAACAAACTTGAAAACCCTACTGAAATACATTGAATTGCATTTACCTGAATTTGTAAATTCTGCTTTAGTCTAGTAGTCCTTCCCTCTACCCCATCTCTGTCCCCTCCCTGTTTCAAAAAATGCAGTTCCGTTTTAGTGTATTGGTTCATCCCCTTCCCCGATCACCAATTGCTGTCTCCATATAAAACATATTATATTTCCCTGGTAGTGCAGCGATCTCTCCCCTTCCCCCATTCACTGATCATCATGCCGCTATAACATAATTTTTCCCTGGTAGTCCAGTGGTCCCTCACCTCTCCCCCAATGTCCAATCGCTATCCCCTTATCTCAAGAAATATTCCCTTGTACTGTACTGGTCCCACCCACCTCCATGATTACGCTCACCTTCCTGGTATTTTTTTTTTTTTTTTAAGTTTCCTGGTAGTCTAGTGGCCCCTCCTCTGCCACAAACAGGGAGGCAGCAAAACACAGTGGTTTAAGGCTCTGAGCTACAGATCTGGTGACATCCAGCAGACCAGACCTGGGTTTGAATCCCACAGCTTCCACTTGCAGACTGTGTGATGCTGAGCAAGTCACTTAACTTCCATGTGCTCCCAGGTCGCACCTCTAAAAATGCTTTCAGCTTAGTGTGCTAGTCCAGGTTAAACAACTAAAAAAAAAAATATCCCTGTCCCATTAAATAGTGAAAAGCCATAAACCTGCTGGTCTAGTGGACCCCCACCCCAGACCCTCTCCAGACTGACCACCACCCAACTCCCCCAACCCAATCCCTAGTCTGCTGACAGTACAACTTCCTCTCACCACCATGGCAGGCTGCCAATTGAGCTCTGACTGAGTGCTTACTGTATACAGTAGTCAGTCATTCAGAACTCAGTTGGTAGCCAGCCACAGTGGTGAGAAGAAGGCTGTGCTGGTCACTGGTTGGGGATTGGGTGGGGGAAACAGGGTAGAAGGTCAGTACCTCAGAGGATGGGGGTCCACTAGACCACCAGGCTTATACATTTTGTTTATTTCACAGGACAGATATGGGTGATGAGGAGGGACCACTAGACTACCAGGGAACTTACCAGTATAAAAAAAAGCAATGACCAGAAGGCTAGCAGGGAAATATATTATATCAGCATGGGAATCGGTGAATGGGGAAGGGGAAGGGACCACTAGGCTACCAGAAAACTCAAAATGTTTTTAAAAAGAGAATTGCGAAAATAAATCTTTTTCTGTGGTTCTTTTTTCACAACTTGTATAAAAGAATTCTTGTCTGCAGCTCACTATCCTTTTCTGTGGTTGCTTTTTTGCAATTTGCAGCAAATCAATAAATCCCTTTTCACAAATTGCGAAAAAAGGATCATATGTCATTATTCTTTTTTTGCAATTGGAAAAAAAGGATTTTGACATCTTAATAAAATGCATTTCTGAGCAGACTCAGACTCTATGGGCCCCAATTAGGTAAACACAAGCACTGGTGTTTACAAAAGCCTGGTATTTTTTGAGCTATTTCATTTAGTTTCCACTGCTAACTGAAAACAAGATGGTGACAGCATGAAAAAGGATTTCCCATTTGTGTCTCGGGTTTAACCATTTACATAACAGAATCCTGATTCGAGGCTCACATCTAACTTTTCTCATAGGAAATAATGAGAAACTTTGTACTTTAATAACTTTTGAACGGATTAATATTATGATAAAGATTAATATTTTTTTAACTAATCCATTAAAAGGCATCACTGTGTCCCAAGACCTATATACCCTAAAAATGTCAGTCCAAAATTCCTTACAGTTTTTGTGCAACACGGTGACAAAGACTTTGACAAAAAATGGTAATTTACACATTTTCTGACACTCCATATCTCCGCACCTGCACATCCAACCAAAGCAGATCTTACCACATCAAGAGATTGTTGGTCCTTGATGTCGCATGCCAAATTACATGTGAATCATTTAAACATTTGTGAAGTTATGAAAGTGCAAAATTTTCAGTTTAACATAGAAGTGAAGATTTTAACCTAATTATAGGTGTGCCACACACACACACACACACACACACACATATACAGTATATATATATATATATATATATGTGTATGTATATATGTGTGTGTGTGTGTGTGTGTGTGTGTTGTAATACCACTATAGTTAGGGTTGAGTAGGTTGTTTAATAGTAAAGCCCAATTTTCTCACCTTTATTATGCTGATGGTATTTGACAGAATAGCGCACAATTTGGCATGTCTGCTCAGGCTTGACAGAGTCTCAAGATGTTATAAGTTTTGTGAAGACATAATGGCATCTTGTTCAGATTCAGAGATATAGCATACTATCAAATAATAAAAAAACAAACATTATTTTACATTCCTATACCGAAAATGGTATTTTTTTTTAATCTCATTCACAGCCTAAATTGTGCATAATTTTTTCATGAAGCTTGCAGGGCAGAATCAGCCTGTACTGAGGCAGCAACTTTAAAAAAGCTTTCATGAAAAAATATTATATGGTTCCTAAGTTGTGAGGATTTTTTGGCAAGCCATAACGCTAGTCTGGTAAAAAGCACCAATTGTGAGTGTTTTTTATCATGATTAAAAAAAAAATCATGGCACCTGCCATCTTGTGTGGTTTTTTTTTTTTGGGAGGGGTTAACTCAAAAGCATTGAAAATACCTACAAATGATGTATTAAAAAAAAAAAAACACCTTAACCTAGGTAAACATGACCTGTTTTGCCAGAGTCTGGTGCTTGTTTTCTGAAAATTGCCCTGGAAATAACGTTTCTGGGCACTTGAAAAACCTGGTTGCCCAGCTTAGCAAGAGGGCTAATTCACCCTCATTCTCTGCATGAGAACAGTGGGACTTTCTTGATTTGAGCAGCTACAGCTGGAGTCATGCTGTCAGTAGGAGTGGCATCTCATGCATAACTACAAGCCACCATCATTTGCTGATTATTGTTTCTAATTGAAATTATTTGTGTGTGTGTGTGCAGTTTATAGGCTGGACTTATCAGACACAGTACAGAGCACATCAAATTGATTTCTTCTTGCCTTTTGAAATCCTTTCCCCCACCCCTCAATTGCAGCCAGGTCATGACCACATCACCCTCAGTACTGCCTCCCTCTGTAACATGTGCCCCCAAGTGAGCCCAGTTTTCAAGAACACTAACCAGCCCATGCAGCAGCAGCAGCCACCAGGTGGCCACCTGAACCACAACTCCCCTTGCCCACAACAGCCCTTCAAGCACCCAGCTCCTCCATAGGGCCATATGTGACAAGAGCAGCACCTCCCTATCAAGGTTCTCAAGATGTTGGTGGCCCAGATAGGACACATCCTGCAATGAGTACCTGCAGCAACTGTCCTCCACCCCTGTCAGCCCCAGTAACATAAATGCATGCCCTAGTAGCCTCTTTCACCTTGACAGTAAGGGAAAAGGGAGAAGGAGAAATTGTTTAACCAGAAAAGGCACACTAAACCAGAATTTGTTTCCAGGTGTGACCTGTGAGCACAAGGAGGTTGAGTGACTTGCTTAGGGTCACACAGTATGCAAACTGGGGCTGATGGGATTCAAATTCATGTCTCTGGGTTTGCAGCTCAATGTTCTTAACCAGTACACTATACTGCCTCCTAGCCCGGGAACATAGCTTGCACCCTGCATGACTGTGAAATTAATCATATATTTAACATCTAAAGTATGTGTGTGAGCATGTGCATGTGTGTATATGTGTGTGTGTGTGTGTATGTGCGTGTGTGCATGCATGTGCATACATAAGGGCCACTTAATAATACCCCCCAACATCCTTGAGGTTGTTTTAGCTGGGTATGAATATCACTTGAAGAAGACTTTGATCTGCTCCCACAACCTTATAAGATTAAAGTGCTTTCTTGCTGCTGACTGTGCCTCACCCATAATTTGATCCTATTTTTAAAGTTCAATCACAGGCTTTAGGTACAATGTCAACATAAAAGATTTGGGTAGTTTTACTTAATGATGTAATCCTAAAGCGGGGTATTTCACATACCTCCAACTATCCAAGCTTTTATTTTTCTACAGCTACTGTTATTTATGCCCTTACATAGCTGGTCAGCCTCTTCTACTCAGCTGTCCAAGCCCCATCACCCTGATGCCCCCCAGGATTTACCATTACCTCCAAAGTTCTTCCAGAGCTTAACCCCCTCTAGCAGGGACAGCAGAGATTGCCCCAGTCTCTGCCATAGCATGGATCCAGTCTTTATGGAGGTGGTGCCTGGGTAGCCAGGTGCAGAGCCTGCAAACAGTCAGCTTTGTCCTGCCAGCCATGGTTTTTCTGCTTTGTTCTACCCCTAGGACATTGGCAGCAGGGGTGCACAAGCATGCACGCATGCAAGCATGCACTCATGCAAGCACGCGTGTTGCAGCACCAGCCAACATCCTTCCATCCACAAGCTGTTCCTGAATGCACTGCCACCTGTTGTCACCCAGCTGGCAGTAATGCAGTAGAGCTGGATGTCCTCCCTCCCTGGAGGAGGATGAGGAAAGCATCTCTTGTGACACTTGATCCTCCTCTCCCCAGTCAATATCCAATGACCTGAGCTCATTCCTGAACTTGGGTCACTGGCGTCATGAACAGCAGTGCTACCACTGTGCTGATGGGTTGGCCTACTGCCCAGTCCTTTAAAGGGTTTCTCCTGTGCCATGCTGAATGATGAATGCAGGCTGATATTTAAGAAAATGACATCAAAATGACTGTGATTGTGCTATTTTTTGCACCTGTGCATTTTTTCTATTGTGTGTTGCCAAATAATTAAAACCCACTCTCTCTCTCTTCTCCTACTGCAGTTCAGTGGCAAGAAAATTCCCTTGGCCCTCCTGACTCCGATGTGCTCAGGTCAGGCAACCGGACTCATCTCAGTCCTTCAAGCTGTCTTCAGTTACTTCCAATGGGTCTGATGAAAATGAGTCCAAATCGGGCTTCACTCTCTAATTTAATACTTAAGCAGAGTAAAACACACACCTCCAACTGCCCACGCTTTTAATGGATTCTCTTGTGCTGTGCATAAATGGTGAATACAGATTGAGATATATATATTTTTAATTCTTTTTCCTTCTGGTCACCAGAATGTAGGACCTCCCTCAGGTAACCTCCCTCAGTTGGCTCCTATACCACCCTACCTGAGGCCTTCCTGAATGGGAAATCAGGTGCTGGATCCCCTCCCACTCCATAGAACCCCCAACTGACCCCCTGGCTCTACACCCACTGAAACAGTTCCACCTGCTCCTACCTGGTGTCCTTTCTAGAATCCAGTTGGTTGAGGCATGGGAGCAGAAAGAGGCCCAGGAGAGCTGATCAGTCAGGGTCCAGCTGTGGGCATGTGAGCCAACTTCTGGAGATGCTGTTGTCCTTCTATGGTCCAGGATTTTCCACTTTTCTTTGTTACCCCCCCGGGTGTGGACGTGCAGTGATGTCTAGTGCATGAGGGTGCATTCATGCTCCTGCAGGCAGGATGTCTGAGCCACTCACCCAATCCACAGTTCATGGCTTTCATGCTTCTAGTCTCCACTAAGAGCCAGCAGTGCCATGGGTCAGAGCCTTCCCTCTCTCCTAGTAAAGGAGAGGTGTGCTCTGGACTCTCAATCCTCCCTTCCCTAGCTGATCCCCAGCTCCCTGAGCTCACTCCCAGACTCGAGTCACAGGCATGGTGTGAGGTAAGGCAGGTGCCTTAGTCCTCAGCACCATGGGGCCTGCTTGCAGGTTGATATTTAAGAACATTAAATCAAAATGACAAGTAATACAGATCTTTGAATGCTTACTTCATTTGTTTTACAGTTGGATGAGACCCTTCCCCATCATACAGGGGCTTTAGGGAGGGTTTTCACATCATATAGATATATATATACACACACACACATACACATAGCAAATGTTATAAACCTCATAACCCGACCAGGGAGCTCAGTATTAAATTCCTATAATGCACTCCCCATTTCTGGAATCAATCTGTGTTTGAAGGAGCTTGTTTTAGAAATATGAGGTGTGGGGGGAGAGAGAGAGAGACAGAGAGGGTGGGAGGGACAGAAAGAGAGAGAAATATGAGGAGAGAGAAAGAAGTTTCAGACAGTTTCCTTTTTGGAGGGGTAGATTTTAGTTCCAAGAGTTGAAGAATAACTCTCTTACAGAACCTATGTGTTGCACATTATTAAACTAAAGCAATCAAATCTATAATTAGAGACTAGTGTGTGTGCGTGTAGATCTGAAAGTTTATTGAGATTATTACTAGGGAAGGACAGGTACTGAAATACCTGACCCCCAAAACTACCCGCAGGTACATGGAGGGTTCAATATGATTTTAGGGTTCTAGTTCAGTTTGGGTTTGGCAGGGTATAGTTAGAGTTCAGTTCAGTTTGAATTGATAAGTAGAAGTTTGAGTTCTGGTTCAGTTCGGTTCATGTTTTTTGTGTGTAATTTATCAGTTCAAGTTTGAATTCTAATGAATTGACCCTACTGCCTCCATGTGGGTTCTCCTCATCTCACATGGTCTGGGTTCATGTTCAGTTCAGGTTCATCTGTTTTTTTTTTTTTTTTTAGGTTCGGATCAGGTGAAAATCAAAATATTTGCATTCGGTTTGATTCACGGACAAACCCAGGCTCTATCCACGGGTATCCCAAAAGTACCCTAAAAACACTCAGATGAAAAATGAGTAGTCGGATCAGGTAGTTACTACCCAACCCATTCTACTAACTGATTATGTGAGGCTGACCATAAGAAAAATTATGTGAGATACTGTTTTCTTTTTACTATTAAACTCTTTGTTAGGTGCCCCAAGCTGTTATACCTGTGGGGGCATTGCTGAGGCAGGTATGAGTGACACAGCCTCTCTTAGGAGCATGCTGCTGTTTCCAAAAATTACACCCATGGTGGGCAATGCTGAGGGAGGTACTAGAGCTGCAACTGCTCTTAGGGAGCCTGCTACTGTGTCCTAAAATTACACCCATGGTGGGCAATGCTGAGGGAGGTACTAGAGCTGCAACTGCTCTTAGGGAGCCTGCTACTGTGTCCTAAAATTACACCCATGGTGGGCAATGCTGAGGGAGGTACTAGAGATGCAACTGATCTTAGGGAGCCTGCTACTGTGTCCTAAAATTACACCCATGGTGAGCAATGCTGAGGGAGGTACTAGAGCTGCAAACTGCTCTTAGGGAGCCTGCTACTGTGTCCTAAAATTATACCCATGGTGGGCAATGCTGAGGGAGGTACTAGAGCTGCAACTGCTCTTAGGGAGCCTGCTACTGTGTCCTAAAATTTTACCCATGGTGGGCATTTCAGAGGTAGCTATGAGATGCACAGCTGTTCTGATTAAGTCTGCTGCTGTTTCCAAAAATTATACCCATGGCAGGCATTACTGAAGAAGTTACAAGCGGTGCAGCTGATGTAATTGAGCCTGCAGCTGTTTTAAATAATTATACCTATGGTGGGTATTGCTTAGGTAGGTAGGAAAGGTGCTACTACTGTGATTGAGCCTGCTGCTGTTTTAAAAAATTATACTCCTAGCAGGCATTGATGTGGTAGGCACGAGAAGTGTAGCTGCTGAGTGAGGCTGCTGCTGTCTCCAGAAATGATACCCATGGTAAGTATTGATCAAACTCAAATAATATAAACTGATAACTGACAAAAGAAAACTAGTACCAGTGTGGCACATGTGGCTGGCATGATGGTAGTGGAGACAGTTCCATTTGTTTTGTACACAACCTAGTCATCATAATCAGTATCACTGTTTGTTGGCTGTTATTCACGTTCAGAGTCAGACTCACATATTTCAGTGTTTGTGACAATTGGGAACCTGTCATAATTCATTTTGAGAAATGTAAGCCATTCCATATTTGCAGGACTTAGCAGTGTTCTGTGATCAGTGACTAGTCATCCAGCTGCACTAAATATGCATTCTGAATATACACTTGAAGGTGGACAGCGGGGGTATATTATTGCAAGATTTGCTACATCTGGCCATATTGTTCTCTTTTGTTTCCAATACAGAAATGGATCTTCCTTGAGATCAATCATAGCATGGTCTGCAAAGTAATCCAGGATCATTGTGCAGCATGAGATGATTACAAGTCTACCAGATGAACCAGTTGCACTTTCTTTGCAGGATACCAGTCCATGTTGTTGCAGACAACTCAGAAGTGATTTACCTGTCAGACCCATAACATAGGATGCCCAAGAGGTAGCTATAGATGTCCTTTCTCTCACTGATGACATTGATGACTGTGAAGAACTGCTAGATGTGCTTTTGTTTGTGCCAGAGTCCACTGTGATGGCTTGGCTGGGTTTGACAACTGTACATCAGTTAATAGTGTTTGTAGGGCAATGTCACATTTGATTAGCAGAAGATATCGCTAATACTCAGTGTCTTCCCCTGCAGGAAGGATTACTTCAATATTCCACTAAAAGTGGGGATCTAGCAATGTACCAAACACATACAGTAGGTGTCATTTTTAAACATGGCATTTAGTTGGTTGTGTCATCTTTTGACTGAAAGTCTTTCTTTATATCATCAAGGGAAATGTGTAGAAATCTGATTTGAGGAAGAATTTGACTCTGAGTTGCACTGTCCACACTGACATCATGTGTGGCAGCCTCAAATGGCTCTGATAAGGTGACCAAATATTTCAGTAGAGTTCAGCTGCTGGAACTGAACATGATATATACTTTACCTGTTTGATTCTGCATGGTGTAGTCCTGTACAGGCTTTTTCTGTTCAAGAAGCCTTTTCAACATGTAAAATGTTGAATTCCAGTGCGTTGGAACTTACTACTTTAATGTACACAAGGGTAAGTTGCTTGACCTCTGCAGCCCCTTCAGGATTTTTTGTGCTTTCACAGTGGCTGAAATGTCCACATATTTTCCTAGCAAGACATAACAGGTTTTCAACATTTCTGTTTCCATTTAAGAAAGTGTGGATGAGAAGATTTAAACAATGTGCAAAACAATGTATGTATTTATTGTTGCCATCTCTAACAACCTTGACTATGTTGGCACCATTATCTGATGCTATGAACCTCGGAGATAAGGAATACGGAGTAAGCCATTTCTAAAATTGATTTTGCAGCTACTTCAAAATATTCACAGCAGTATGGTTTTCCTCAAAAGTTATGACACATAATACAACCTGCTTTCAACTACTTATGGTAGAGTGGGGATTATTACTTTCTGACTGAAAATGTGCCCAATGAGCTGTAACAGTCATGTAGTCAATTGTTTGGATGCTGGTCCATATATCCATGGTTATGTGAGCCTGCTTCACCTCAGAGAGTTTCAACTCTTTAGTGACCGCACTACACACCAAGTGATATAACTGTGGAACAGTCTTTTTTGAGAAATATGTTCTGCAGGGAATGGTGTACCATGGTTCAATCTGGTTCATGAAATTGAGGAAATCTTTTTTGGCAACAAAAGCAAAAAAGAGTTGACAATAGGCCAATAGCTCTGCAATGGCTGTGTTTAACAGCTGGCATGGTGGGGATTTGTGGGCAAATTTTGATGTCCTTGCAACACTTTCTTTTAATGTTAGTTGACAAGAATGACCAGCTATTTTTAATGTGGATGGGATTGTGCTTTTCATGCCTTTTTTACGTGGAGTACAGCTGTGAGATTTTGCAGTGCTTGATGGCATCAGAATAAAACAATCTATGTTTGCCTGGGAAGACTGCAAGGATATATCAAATGTTTCAGTGTTAGTTCCTGCTTCTAGTTCATTGCCATTGTCACCAGCCCACTCCCGTGGTGTGTGATTTCCATCTACATCACAGCAAATCCCTCCAGTGACAGGAGGGGGTCAGGGATACCCTTTCTCCATCCTTAGAAACATAGAATTTGATGGCAGATAAGGACTGCTTGGCCCACCCAGTCTGCCCATTTCCCTACCTACTGGATAAGCTGCAGATCCTAGTTAACCAGCAGCCTACTTCTTCTTACCCCCACCCCTCAGAATTGCCTAATGACTGTCCCATGCATGCTTGAATTCCACCACTGATTTTGACTCACAACCTCCTCCAGAAGGCGTTCCATGCATCCACAACCCTCTCTGTGAAAAATACCTCCTTAAATTACCTCTGAGCCGCCTCTTCTATCTTCAAATTGTGCCCTCTTGTTCTTGCACACCTCTTTTTTTGAAAGATGCTACCCTCTTGGACTTTGTTGATTCCCTTGAGGTACTTGAAAGTTTCTATCATGTCCCCCCTCTCCTTCCTTTCCTCGAGGCTATACATATTAAGCTCCTTAAGTCTCTCTTTATATGTCTTCCAGTGCAGACCCTGCACCATTTTAGTTGCCCTCCTCTGGACAGCTTACATCCTGTCTATGTCTTTGCGGAGATTGGGTCTCCAGAACTGCACTCAGTACTCCAGATGGGGTCTCACCAGCTGTCTGTACAGAGGGATAATAACTTCCTGTTTTCTACTGGTGATGCCTCTCCCTATGCATCCCAGTATCCCCCCAGCTCTCCTTGCTGCCCTCTCAGATTGCTTGCCCACCTTTTGATCATCTGATATGACTACCCCCAGGTCCCTTTCCATTTTTATTGTTGTTAGTATCTCACCCCCCATTGTGTACTCTTCCCCTGGGTTTTTGTTTCCCAGGTGCATTACCTTGCACTTCTTAGCATTGAATCTAAGCTGCCATACATTTGACCATTCCTCTGATCTTGCCAAGTCTCTTCTCATCCTTTCCACCCCACCCTGTGCATCAACTCTGTTGCAGATCTTAGTGTCATCTGCAAAGAGACATACTTTTCCTTCCAGTCCTTCTGCAATGTCACTTATAAAGACATTGAAGAGGACCGGTCCTAATACTGAACCTCATGTGGTACCCCACTAGTAACCTCTTTCTTCTGAGTGGACTCCATTTACTATTACTCTCTGTGTCCTATTCTCCAGCCAATTCTTTACCCAGGCTGTCATCTTGGGACCCACTCCCAGGCTGGCTAACTTGTATATTAATCTTTTGTGTGGGACTGTCAAATGCATTGCTAAAGTCTAGGTAGGCCATGTCCACAGCCCCTCCCTGATCTACTACTTTGGTCACCCAGTCAAAGAAATCTATCAGATTTGTCTGGCATGACCTTCGTGCTGTGAATCCATGCTGCCTAGGGTCCTGTGCCCCTCTGGCCTCTAGATACTCGACAATTCTTTACTTCAGAAGTGATTCCATCATTTTCCCTATCACTGAGGTTAAACTAACAGGTCTGTAGTTTCCTGCTTCTGCCTTGCTCCCACTTTTGTGAAGGGAATCACATCTGCCCTCCTCCAGTCCTGAATTCCATCCCATCCCATCCCTCCCATGATTTGTTAAAAGGGTAGTCAGTGGTGTCACTAGCTCTACCCTTAGCTCTTTAGAATTCTGGGATGAACTCATCAGGCCCCATTGCTTTGTCCACCTTCAGTTTTAAGAGTTCTTTCAGAACCCTTTCTTCTGTAAATGGGCCGGTATCAACTTCTGTATCCAGAGTGTTACTACTGTTTGTTTTATGTACCTCCCCCTCTTCATTTGTAAATACTGAGCAAAAATATTTGTTTAGTATCTCTGCCTTTTCACAGTCTCCCTGTGCCCACCCTCCCTCCGTTTATTAAGCCTCACTATCCCTCCCTTGGTCTTCCTTCGCTCCCTGATGTACCTATAAAAGGTTGTATCCCCCTTCTTAACTGAGTTGGCTATCTTTTCCTCGGTTTGGGCCTTTGCTGTTCTGACTGCCTTCCCGGCCTCCTTTTGCTTTAACTGATACAGTTCTCTGTCCTGCTCCTTCTGTGATTCCTTGTACTTCCTGAATGCTTTCTTTTTCTCTTGAACCTTCACTGCCACTTCCTTTGAGAACCATAGTGGTTTCTTACATCGTATTGTTTTGTTCATTTGCTTCACACAAAGGCTCGTTACCTCTGTGATGGCAGTTTTTATTATTCCCCATTGTTCTTCCACCCCTCCTTCCTGCCCATTTGCTAGTGCATTCCTTAGGCACTCACCCATTTTGAGCAAAGTCAGCCCTCCTAAAATCCAGTACCTTTGTCTTTGTATGGCTTGACTCTATTGCTTGTGCTTATTGTGAACCATACTGTTCAATGGTCGCTAGTTCCCAGATGGCTACCCACTTCTACATCTGTGATCTCTCTCCATCTCCATTTGAGAGAATCAAGTCTAATATTGCTCCCTCTCAGTGGGCTCAGTACTAGTTGTCTAAGGCATGCCCCCTGTAGGGCATCTAGAATAACTGCACTCTTCGAAGTGGCAGCTGCAACTGCACTCCAGTTAACATCTGGCATATTCAGATCACCCATCAGGAATATCTCCCCTTTTTCTGTCATTCTAAGTATACCTTCTATCATTTCTCTGTCCATTTCTTCCCCCTGAGAAGGGGGTCTGTATACAACCCCTGTGCATATTGTGGTGTCATTGCCTGTCTCCAAATTTACCCACAGTGCTTCTTCTCCTCCCTGTTTACCCTTTTGTTCTGTTGCTTTTATTCCTTCCCTTATGTAAAGAACTCCTCCTCCTCCTCTTTTACCCTCTCTGTCCCTCCTGTAGACAGTGTATCCTGGTATGTTTATGTCCCAGTCATGGTTTTGTGTGTACCATGTTTCTTTGACTGCCATGATATCCAGATGTTCCTCCTCCATCAAGGCCACTAATTCAGGAAGCTTGTTACCCAGACTACGGGCATTGGTACTCATTGCTCTCCATTTTTTGATGGCTTTACCTTCTGTTGCAGCATCCCCCACTGACCATTCTACCTCGGTCTTTTTCTCATTTAGTACCCTGTTTTGTAGGGAGAAGCTGGGATTTTCCTGCTGCTTGTCAGTGCCTCCCTCTTTGACTAGTTTAAAAGCTTGCAAATGAAGCATTTAAACCGATTGTTCAAAAGACTTGTTCCATTCCTGGACAGATGCAGACCATCCTGCCAGTATAGGCTGGTGTCCTCAGGTGGAACCCCAGTCCCCAATGAAGCCAAACCCCTGTGCTCTGCACCATTTTTTCAACCATTCATTAAACTGCATGGTGCCAATTACCCTCGCCTCCCCCATGCCTTTGACAGGCAGCACCTCTGAGAAGGATACTGTGTGTGCTATTTGTCTTAGGTCCCTCCCCAACTCTGCAATGTCCTCCTTCACTGCTCTAATCTCATGATGAGCCAAGTCATTTGTCCCTAGGTGGACAATTACGTCCAGCTCAGAATCCCTTGCAGCTGTTCTCATGATCCTGAGGATGCGCTTCCTGTCCCTCCAAGCCATGGCACCAGGCAGGCACCTTACTTCAATTTTCCCAGCTCCCCCAGTTCTATACCCCTAATAATTGAATCTCCCACCAGGAGCTGCTTCCTTTCCCTGTGGTGTCCTCTGTCTCCTTCCTGTGGGCCTCCCTTGTGATAGTTGTCATCAGTCTTCTCTACGAGTGCATCCATAGGGGAGCTATGCTCCCCCAGAATGGTGTATGGATTGTGGAGTGGAACAATTGACTGGGTGTGCCTCTGTTCCACCCTCCTCACCCTCCCTGAGCCCACTGTGGTCCAACTGCTGTGCTTTCTTTGCAACCTCTGAGGTAGTGGTGCTGGTGCTAGTGCTCCCTGGATGGGAGAGGTTCCTTTCCTACTGTCCAGTGTGGCCTGGGGGAAGGTTTTCTTACTATTGTCCAGTGCAGCCTGAAGATGGGCAACTTCCTCCCTCAGGGCAGATAGTTGTCTGCAAATAGGGCAGCATCTCAGCCTCCAGAAAGACTCCTGGAAGACTACTGCCCCACAGCCATTACATTGCACTACTCCCCACATGTTTATCTAGTTTTTTTTTTGTATTTGTGTGTGTGTGTGTGCGTGCGTGTCTGATTTGTTATATAGAAATATATATATTATACAATGTGTATGCTTATATTGTCAGTGCAGTGTGCTAGAGAGGATATGACAGTGAAATACACCTTGCACTTGAGGAAATGATGTCAGAACCTCAGGTATAAAGGAACTATTTCCAGGGGTGGGTGGGGTGAGGGGTGGGAAGGGGTTGGGCCTAAACTGTTCCCTCACAAAACAATCAGCTAAAAGCTCTCACCCACCACTGCGATGAGTGCCTTCCTGTCAGCAAGATAGCCTACACAACAATTTGACAGAGAAAGTACCCTGCTAATCAAATAAAGAAAAAATCCAGACATCCAAGTCAGACACAGGTAAACCTCTCCAGCCCCAAAACAGCCTGGTGGTTTGTTAGCCACAAAGGAAAATCAAATATGCAGTTATCTCAGCCCTTCTGAGGATGCTGACAAGATAAGCAGTTTTAAAAAACCCCTTCCTGAATTAAAAACTAAAACAAACACAAAGCAATACCACTTTAAAAGTGAGGAAAACTTCTCTCAGATGTAAGCAAGAGAGAGATAGATTAGTTACAGATATTTAGTCCAAAATAGTATATCCCACACAGCTTCTCATTTGTTTCCAAGCACACCCTGTACACAACTTGGAAGAAGATGGACTTCACCTTTAAGCATGCTTGCTGTTTCACAACTGAGCATGCACCAGAGAAGCCCAGGGCACCCTTTCTTTGTGTGAGAGGATGCAAATACTCTCTCAAGTCTGTGTTCCTGGGGTAGAACCCTTTTCAGACACTGCACAACAAACCAGAAAGCCACATGCATGTACAGGCTTCAGGGGACCTTTAGCACACTATTATGTGTCCTTCTCCAGAAATGCAAAGCTCAGTTTGAACCCCCACAGGTTCCTCTTGAGACCCTTTATATTTCCTCACCTCCTTTCATCATGAAGTCCCTAGTGGTACTTCACTTTTGGTAGTGTTTGGCCTTAAAACAGTCACACAGGCAAGGTATCATTTGAAAAACCTTTACCAGGGCAGCACACACACAAACACACACAAACAATACAGACAGAATGCTAGGAACCTCCACAAGGGAGACCCACAGGAGGGTGGCATGGGACCCCACAGGGAAGGGAAACAACTCCTGGTGGGGGACTTCATTGTTTGGAAGGTAGAACTGGGGGAAGAAAGGGGAAGGGAGGTAACATGCCTGCCTGGTGCCTTGGCTTGGAGGGACAGGGAGCGAATCCTCAGGATCACCGGAGCAGCTGCACAGGGGAGGGAGCTGGATGTCACTGTCCACCTAGGGACAAATGACCTGGTTAAGAAAGGGATCAGAGCAGCACAGGAAGAGTTTATGGAGTTGGGAAGGGGCCTTAGACAAGTAGCACGCATGGTAACCTTCTCAGAGGTGCTGCCTCTCTATGGCATAGGTAAGACTAGGGTGCTCCACACCATGGGATTCAATCAGTGGTTGAAACACTGGTGCAGAGCTCAGGGATTTGGCTTCATTGGGGACTGGGGGTCCACCTGGAGTAATGCAGGCCTATACTGGTATGATGGTCTGCATCTGTCCAGGAGGGGAACCAGGATCCTAGGTGATAGGAAATAATGCTTCATTGGCAAGCATTTAAACTAGCCAAGGGGGAGGCACTGGAAAGGAACAGGGAAATCCTAGCCCCCCCAAAAAATCAGGGTAGTAAGTGAGATAAACACCAAGATAGAGATGTCGATAGGAAGAAGGGTAGGGGTAAATGGAGGAAGTGAGAAAGGCAATAAGGACAGGGATGGGGCAAAAAGGAGTAAGGCCATCAGGAAATGGAGGGTAATGAGTACCAATGCCCATAGTCTGGGCAACAAGCTCCCTGAACTGGTGGTCTTGATGGAAGAGGGATGCCTGGATATCATAGCAGTCACAGAAACAAGGTACACAGAGAACCATGACTGGGATGTTAACATACCAGGGTACATAACCTACAGGAGAGACAGGGAGGGGAGAAGAGGGCTAGGAGTAGCTCTCTATGTAAAGGAAGGGATAAAAGCAAATGAACAAAAGAGTAAACAGGGAAGAGAGGAGGCACTGTGGATCACTTTAGAGACTGGAAATGGCACCACAATCCACACAGGGGTTGTATACAGACCCACATGTCAGGGGGAGGAAATGGACAAGGATTATGATAGAAGGCATTCTTAGAATGGCAGAGAAAGGGGAGACACTGTTGATGGGAGACCTGAATATGCCAGATGTTAACTGGAGCACATTTACTGCAGCCACATCCAAGAGCAGGGCCATTCTTGATGCCCTACAGGTGGCATACCTCAGACAGCTAGTTTTGGAACCTACTCTTGAGGAAGCAATCTTAGACCTCATACTCTCAAATGGAGACAGTGAGATGATCTCAGATCTAGAAGTGGGTTGTCATCTGGGAACAAGTGACCTTCAAACAGTGCAGTTCATGAAAAACTCAGCTACAGAGTCAAGCCATACAAAAGTGAGGGTACTGAACTTCAGGAGAGCTAACTTTGGCAAGATGGGAGAGTGCCTTAGAAAAGCACTAGCAAACAGACTAGAAGGAGGGGTTGAGCAACAATGGGGAAACATCAAAACTGCCATCACAGAGGCAACAAGCCTTTGTGTGAAGCAAATAAACTAATTAAAATGAAAGAAAAAGCCACTATGGTTCTCAAAAGGGGTGGCAGGGAAAGTCAGGGAGAAAAAGATAGCATTCAGGAAGTATAAGGAAACACAGAAGGAACAGGACAGAGAGCTGTACCAGTTTAGGCAGAAGGAAGCAGGGAGAGAAGTCAGAATAGCAAAGGCCCAAACTGAGGAAAAGATAGTCCAACCAGTTAAGAAGGGGCATAAAACCTTTTATAGGTACATCAGGGAGTGTAAAAAGACAAAGGGAAGGATAATGAGGCTGAATAGAGTGGAAGGTGGGTGGGCAGAGAGGGACAGTGAAAAAGCAGGGATACTGAACAAATATTTCTGCTCAGTATTCTCAAAAGAGGAGGAGGGGGAGGTGTCTAATCCAATTAACAGAAGTACTTTTGATAGGGGGTTGATCCCAATCCTTTCACAGAAGAAAGGGTTCTGAAAGAACTCCTAAAACTGAAGGTGGACAAAGCAATGGGTCCTTATGGAATTCACCCCAGAATTCTAAAAGAAATAAGGGAGAACTAGTGAAACCACTGACTACCCTTTTTAACAAATCATGGGAGGATGGTGTGGTACCTGAGGACTGGAGGAAGTGGATGTGGTTCCCCTTCACAAAAGTGGGACCAAGACAGAGGCAGGAAACTACAGACCTGTCAGTTTGACCTCTGTGGTAGGGAAACTGATGGAATAACTTCTGAAGGAAAGGATTGTAGTGTACCTAGAGGCCAGTGAGGCACATGACCCAAGGCAGCATGGGTTCACAGTGGGAATGTCATGTCAGATGAATCTAATTGATTTCTTTGACTGGGTGACCAAAGTAGTAGACCAGGGAGGGGCAGTGGACATGGCCTACCTAGACTTTAGCAAGGCATTTGACACAGTCCCACACAAAAGATTAATTGTCAAATTAAACAGCCTGGGATTGGGTCCCAGGGCGATAGACTCTGTAAAACATTGGCTGGACAACAGGACGCAGAAGATAATTATAAATGGAGTCCACTCTGAAGAAAGAGGGGTTACTAGTGGGATACCACAGGGTTCAGTACTGGGTCCAGTCATTTTTAATGTCTTTATAAGTGACATTGCAGAGGGACTGGAAGGAAAAGTATGCCTGTTTGCAGATGACACAAAGATCTGCAACAGGGTTGATACACAAGGAAGTGTGAAAAGGATGAGAAGGGACTTGGCAAGGTTGGAGGAATGGTCAGAAGAATGGCAGCTTGGATTCAATGCAAAGAAATGCAAAATAGTGCACCTGGGAAACAAAAACCCAGGGGACGATTACACAATGGGGAGGGGAGGGGAGGTAGTAACAACAACAAAAATTGAAAAGGACCAGGGGAAATCATATCAGATGACCTTAAGGTTAGCAAGCAATGTGAGAAGGTAGTAGGGAGGGCTGGGGTATGCTGGGATGTGTAGGGAGAGGCATCACCAGCAGAAAACAAGAAGTTGTTATCCTTCTGTACAGACAGTTGGTGAGACCCCATCTTGAGTACTGCATCCAGTGCTAGAGACCCTATATCTCCAAGGACATAGACAGAATAGAGGCAGTCCAGAGAAGGGCAACTAAAATGATGCAGGGTCTGCAAGAAAAGCCATATAAGGAGAGTCTAAAACAGCTTAATATGTATATCCTTGAGGAAAGCAGGAAGAGATGGGACATGATAGAAACTTTTAAGTACCTCATTGGAATCAACAAAGTCCAAGAGGGTAGCATCTTTCAGAAAAAGAGATGTGCAAGAACAAGGGGACACAATTTAAAGATAGAGGGGTGCAGTTCAGGGGCAATGTGAGGAAATATGTTTTCACAGAGATGGTGGTGGACGCATGGAACAGCCTTCCTGAGGAGGTTGTGGGGTCTAAAACTGTAGGAGAATTCAAGAATACATGGGACAGACATAAGACAATTCTTGTGGGGGGGTTAAGAAGAAATAGGCTGTTGGTTAACTAGGATCTGCAGCTTATCCTGTAGGTAGGGAAATGGGCAGACTAGGTGGGCCAAGAGGTCCTTATCTGCCATCAAAGTTTATGTTTCTATTTAAAAAATAAGCCAAAGGCTTAACTAATTAAATTAATAAAAAAAAGTAAATAACATTAAGACAAAAAATTTTAGAAGATGGTTACAGGATATTAAAAATAAAAGGGAAAGTATACATAAAAGCCTACACTTTAAAGCTCATAGATTATAGTTCTACCCTGAGTCCTTAGTTGTTGAAGTTTGAAAGTGCAACATGTTCTTAGAAGTGTGGTAGTTGAAGTCTTGGTTCTCAGTGATCCAGGAGAAGTTGTCTCTGCTCAAGACAGGCAGGGTTCCAAATGAAGCAATGGCAAATGGCTTCAAGCAAAGAAGCAAAAGCTAAAAGGCTCAGATACCCCTCTGCATCCTATTTTTAAAGGGTTTCAAAAGGTCAGGTCCAGTTGATAGTGGCTGGCCCTGTGACTGACTAGTATTCTGTTTCTATGGTTATCCAACCAATCAGATTCTAGTATTCTATTACAAAACACATATATGCAGTTCTGAATATAAGAAAAAAAAAAACTTCAGAGGTCAACCAGTTGAAACCAGAATCCTGTGGGAACATTCCAGCCTCCCTGTGAGAGATGGCTGTAGTTAAACTACACGTGAATACAATCATTTACTTAAATGGTAGCCTATTCAGCTGGTAACAAGCTTAAGTAACTGCAGCCTTGCAGATACAAATGGAAGCTAGACATTCTGTCTCCTGTGGATGCTGTGGTCCATTCAAACACAAATGGACCTGCCTGCATGCCAGCTCTGCTTAGTTATTCCTTTTGACTTCTTTTAAATAATTTAATTAACTCTAGCCCAGGCTAGTAGTAAATAGAGATGCAGTGAAGTATTATTCCACCTACAATGTGGATGTGAAGTCCCCCACTCTACATCACAGATAGTTATGCAAAGTGCATTCAAAAAGGTGGAATTTTGCCTTTTTGAATGTACTTCACATTCTATCACTTCGTCCTATTCCATGTTGTGGTAAAATAAGGCAGAGTGAGTGAAAAAGTGGGCCACAGATCACATGGCTCACATAGTCTCACTCACTAACACCACCAGTGGGGACACCATCTCCTCCAACTATCATTGAAGCAACAGACTGCGATGTAAAAAACATTGATGGAGAAATCACTTTACTGACATCAGCTATGCATTTCTGCGTACTGCCACACCCACAGCCAATCTTGCCACAGGCAGCAGTGCCATGGCCAGAAACAGCTTTGCTTGCACATCTCTTTTCAGGCATTTTTGGGGATCACCAAGAAAATTCTAAACAAATTTAGATTTATGAACTTTCAGTTTGGGGTGGATGGGAAGCCAACAAACAACAACTGTGACTTGCAGATGGAAACTAGGCACTAAACAGATGCAAACACACAGACAGATTAAGATTGTGCTGCACACTCAAGAGATGCAGATGCAAAGGCACAACAACAGCTTAACCAGTGCTCACAAATACAAAAACTGGAAAAGAATATCTTTTGCCAGTTTTTTTTTTGGGGGGGGAGTGCACTGCAGCAACAGTCCACTACCAAGATACCACAGAGCAGTACAAAATAACACAGACACATAACAGGTTCTCAGTACTGCAATTACTGTGTGGCACAATAACATGTGTCTGACTTGATGGCACACATCGCACACACACTCACACATACATGCGCAGCAAATTGAAAACTTCTGTAGTATAACCAGATCTTTTAAACAAACTGAAATTATGCACTGCACCACAACAATCAGCAAAAGTATTTCAAAATTTGTGAAAATATTACTGTGTACATGAACCCAGTTATACAACAAAAATATAACCAAAACAATTAGAAAGACTGCTTTTCTCCAAGTTATTACTGATGTTCCAAAATGTCCCACTTTGCCACCATGACTAACACTCTTTTTGCACAGACTGCATTCAGCTCGAGAGCTGTCTGTAGGATAAAATAAATTCCATACTAAAGATTTACCCTTTGTGCTTTGTACTACATATGGTACCTGGCACTATTTCCTGTACAGTCAAGGGACATGGAGGAAACCCTACTCTTTCATTTCCTTGTTCACATGAATTTTTCTAATTGATGCACATTTTCTTATTCTTACATTTAGCACATGATTTTATTTTTCTGGACTTGCTCTCATGCCCTACAGCAGCATTCTCTCCTACCACCTCATTGAAACTACAAACTTCATCGCCACAAGATTCAGAAGAACTGGAAGTGCCATCATCATCATTTGGGACATAGCCTGTAGTATCCTTTTTCCAGTCACTACTATCACCACCACCTTTATCAGCATTCGCTGCCTCAGCAACTGAGCTTATATTTGAGGAAGATGCCTCCTTGTCCTTGCATGCTGTTTCAGCAGCTGGAAGTATCCTAGCAAATGTAGCAAAACACTCAGTACCTCTATGAGTAACTACTGTCAGTTGTCAGTTCTTTCCAAAATTCTGCTATCATTTCATTGCTAACATGCTTTTTTTGGTTCAGGAGGACATTTAGTGCCAGTCCTGATGATGTTATTATCGTTGCTATGTTCTTCATTAATGCTAGGATTCATATTGTCCACATAATTTGCAGTTGCATGTGCAGCAGCACTGGTCTTCCTTTTAGTAGACTTAGACTGGAAAATATGAGACAAAGTAGACACAGCTGTGGCTTTCGCTATGCAGCAGAGAGATGTCACATACAGTGTAGCTATGACAGGGCTCAGGGCACCTAACAGGATAATAGACAGTGTAATACAGCCTAAATGGCTTTCACTATACTGCAGAGACACACAGAGTAGCTATGTAACAGACAGGGCTTGGGGCACCTAACAGACAGTGCATATACAGCCCAAATGACTTTCACTATACTGCAGAGATACACAGAGTAGCTGTGTCACAGGCAGAGCTTGGGGCACCTAAACAACAGTGTGTAATACAGCAGAAATGCCTTTCACTATATAGCAGAGACACACAGAGTAGCTACCTCACAGACAGGGCTCGGGGCACCTAACAGACACTGTGTAATACAGCCTAAATGGCTTTATGCAGAGACACACAGAGTAGTTATGTCATAAACAGGGCTTGGGGCACATAACAGACAGTGTGTTATACAGCCTAAATGGCTTCATGCAGAAACACCCAGAGTAGCTATATGTCACAGAGAGGGCTTAGGGCTCCTAACAGTGTGTTATACAGCCTAAATGGCTTTCACTGTACTACAGGGACACACAGAGTAGCAATGTTACAGACAGGACTTGGGGCACCTATCAGACACTGTGTAATACAGCCTAAATGGCTTTCACTACACTGCAGAGACATGCAGAATAGTCATGTCACAGTCAGGGCTCAGGGCACCAGACATGTGTAATACAGCTTAAATGGCTTCACTGTACTGGAGAGAGAGACACAGCATATTAACTATGTCACATATAGGGCCCAGGGCACCTAGCAGACAGTGTGTATACAGCCTAAATGGCTTTCACCAATGGTAAAGACACACAGAGTAGCTGTATGTCACAGACAGGGCTCAAAGCACCTAACAGAGAGCATGTAATACAGACTAAAATGGTTTTCACTATACTGCAAAGGCACACAGAGTAGCTATGTCACAAACAGGGCTCAGGGCACAAAAACCCACAGTGAATAATACAGTCTAATGGCTTTCACATCTGCTGCCAGCAATGAGGGCCCCCCCCCCCCCCCCATTTTATCCTGAGCACTGCACTCGATCCCCCAATTATTTCCCCTTCAGTCCACAACCCTTGCTCCTTGGCCTTCTTCGTGGACTGATGTTTGTGTTTGTGTTTTTTTTTTTTTTTAAGTATAAACTTTTGTTTTCTTTTTTCGCAGTGGTTAAAGTGAGATCCAATTGCTTCCTCTCTCACCAAACTCCAGATCTATTCTGCATACTCACACAACAGACAGGGAGCTCAGACACCAGCACTGACCAATTGAATTGTCAGGCTAGTGTCATGTGACCCTTTCTGCTGTGAGAACCCCACATACTGCCTGTAATGTCTGATTAGAAGTTTGGAAGAGACCCCAGGACCCCACTTGCTGCCTGCAATGCTGGTTTAAAATTTCAATTACTCATTACATGACCCATGCCCACAGTAGCCGACCCATGAAGTACACTGTTATGGTGGGTAGGGTAGTAAATTACCTGAACTACCCTACCTGGCAAAAAACACTGTTACCCAACCTACCTGCTCCAGCTACCCAACAGATAGCCTATCCCTTACTGAGCTTTCAGTTTAGGGTCCTGTGAAATGTGCTTTGCTGAGGACTGATTTAAGCACAGTGTCAAATTGCGATAACACTATGATTTGCATCTGGCATTTTTTTCTGTGATGTGCTGCCAAACCACTGAAATCTGCTCTCTCTTCTTGCATTGCAGTTTGATGACAAGAAGAGTTCCTTGACTAACTTGCCCATGCATGCTCTCAAATTAGGAAACCAGACCTGTCTCTATCCGCCAAGCAGTCCTCAGTCACTTCCAGCAGGTCCAGTAAAAAGGAGTCCAAATCAGCCCCCAAATGTCAGTGATGTTGAAGAGGAAGACAAATTGAGCTTTAGTCATAGTTCAAGCCATCTAAGGAGTCCTCCTCAGGAGTCTCTGCATTGGGGGAGAAGGCTGGTTTCTGCTGCCAGCCATGGCCAAAACTAGTGAGCCCAGGACAAGATGGACCACCAGGAGGACACAAAAGCCAACTCCTTGGAAATGACTAGAGCCAAAACCAGTATCATCCACAGCAGAATCAGCATCAGCTGCACTGGGATCAACATGGAAGTCAACTAGCATCAGGAGATTACCTCTGGTCCAATCCTACCTCCTCTGACTCCTCATTATCATCTACGGTCATCTCATCTGCGTCAGTTCTCAGATCTGGACTAGTAGACCCAGTTTCTCAAACAAGCTTGTCAAACTGTGTTTTGTCTTCCACTGGCCAGCATGACAAACCCAATGACTTTGGCTGGAACTTATGCTGGGTACCTGTCACAGTACCCGCCTGCTGGAATAACTTTAGACTCAATGAAGTCAAATAGCCTGGTCAGGGCTCAGTTAAGTTTACTTGGCTTCAACAAGCCAGGTCCAGACCCTTGGCAGGGTCCTCACCACCCTCAATAATAATGTCCTACCTTTGTCGACACTCTTACTGCCTGAGCTACCATTGTGCCAGCCACCTAGCTGGTGCTTCCAGTGTGTCATGCACTTATGACTCAACTGGCTTGGCTCTTAAATCTAGATATTTTTTAGTGCACCTCACCATCCCCTACACTTCAAGGGATGCGGCTGTGTGTGTGTGTGTGTGTGTGTGTGTGTGTGTGTGTGTGCATGCGTGCTTGCTTGTGTGTGTGTGTTAGGGCCACTTAAAAATACACACCTCCGTAAGGTGGTTTTTGCTGGGTACAAATATCATTTGAAGAAGCCTTTATTCTCCTTCCCCAACATTTTGACATTAGGGTGCCCCTTTGCTGCTGATTGTCCCCCCAATAATTTAATCCAATTTTCAAAGTAGAATCATAGACTTTAGGTACAGTGTCAACATGTAAGCTTTGTGTGACTTCACTCCTTTATTTAATCCTCAAGAGGGGTACTGCACATATTTCCAACTGCCCGAGCTTTGAAAGGGTTTTTTCTTTGCTGTGACTAAATAGCAAATGCAGGTTTATATTTAAGAACATAACACCAACATGATTGCGATTATGCTATTATTTGTGCCTGTGCATTTTTCCATTTGTGTGTTGCTGAATAATTTCAAACTTGCTGTCTCCTCTCCCATTGCAGTTTGATACCAAGAAGAGTCCCTTGGCCCTTCTGGCTCAGACGTGCTCTCTGATTGGGTAACTGGACCCATCTCCATTCTACAAGTTGACCTCAGTCAATGCCAGCATGTCCAGTGAAAAGGAGTTCAAATTGGGCTTCAGTCCATAATTTAATGCTTAAGCAGTGTACTGCACATACCTCCCACTGCCTGAGCTTTTAATGGGTTTCTCCTGTGCTCTGGCTAAATGGCAAAAGCATGGTCATATTTAAGAACATGGCATCAAAATGACAAGTAATACAGGTCTTTGAATGTTTATTTCCTTCTTTGCCTTACAATTGAATGAGACCCCCATACAGGGGTTTTAGGGAGTTTTCATGTCATATTTGTATCAAATATTGTAAACCTTATAACCTAACTGGGGGCTCAGTACTGAATTCTTGAAAAGCACTCCTCATTTCTGAAATCAGTCTCTGAAGCAGCTTGTGTTAGAAATATGGGGAGAGGGAGAGAGAGAGAGAGTAATGGCGGGAGGGAGACAAAGAAAGACAGATTAGGAGAGGGAGAGGGAGAGAAAGAGAGAGAGAGAGAGAGAGAGAAAAATATGAGGAGAATAGGAAGAGAGAAATTCTGGAATGCTTCACATCTTGGTGTACAGCAGATTTTAGGTCTAAGAATTTAAAGATAACTCCTTTACAGAACCTATGTACTGGACATTATTAAACTAAGTAAATCAAATGTATAATTACAGACTAGTGCGTGTGTAGGTCTGAAAGGTTATTATTGAGCTTTTAGTTCTGGGTCCTGTGAAGTGCATTCTGCTGAGGAAAGATTTGAGCACAATGTTAGATTGCAATTGTGCTATTATTTGTGCCTGTGCATTTTTTCTGTGATGTGTTACTGAATGATTAAAACCCACTCTCTCTTTTCCCACTGCAGTTCGATGCAAGGAAGAGTCTATTGCCTTCTTGACTCAGACGTGCTCTCAGATCTGGAAACTGGACCATCTCAATCCTCCAAGCTGCTCTCAGTCACTTCCAGCAGGTCCAGTGAAAAGAAGTCCAAATCGGGGTTTGCTCCATAATTTAAGCCTTAGGCTACCAATAAAATTAGAATGTATAGTAATTCTGGACTGATATATCAGTCCGCGGCACAGCAAGGGTTAATCCTCAACTGGAGTACTGCACACACCTCCATTTGTCCAAGCTTTAAACATATTTCTTCGGAGCCGTGCCTAAATGGTGAAAACAGGTTTATATTTAAGAACGTGGCATCAAAATGACTAGTAATGCAGATCTTTGGATGCTTCGTTTCTTGCTTGTTTTACAGTTAGATGAGACCTCCCCATACAGAGACTTTAGGGAGAGTTTCCATGTCATATTTATATCAAATGTTGTGTACCCCATAACTAGATCAGGGGGTTCAGTACTGAATTCTTTGAAAGCACTCACCATTTCTGAAATCAGTCTCTGAAGGAGTTTGTTTAAGAAATATGGAGTGAGGAAGAGAAACAGAGGGAAAACAAGAGACAGAGAGAGAGAGAGAGAGAGAGAGAGATGGAGAGAGGGGTTGAGAAAGAGAGGGAGAGAAATATTTTGGGGGGGAGAGATAGAGAGATTAGACTGTTTCCCTCTTGGTGTAGATTTTAGGTCCAAGAGCTTGATTCTTGATGCTCCCGGCACAGTGCAAGGGGTTTTCATCAAAATTAATGGTGCAAGGTGCCCCTTGCACCAAATGATGTGCCAGGAGTGATTCACAATGGCAGCCTCTGTCACCCACAGGATGCCTGCCCCAAATGGGGCTTGCACCACCTGTGCACTCAAAAATGGGCTGCAATGTGCCACAAGGGGGCATGTGGTAGATGCAAGCTGCCACATCCCCAAATGTGGGATTCACAGAACTCTCCCAGACGGAGAGATTCTAAATACCCTTAGACCAGCCAGAGCTGGTCTAAGGGTACTTAGAAAATTCTCCCCTGGGAGAGTAGCTTGTTTGCGACAGTATGCCACAGTCCCCCATCCCTGATCCCCGATGTCCCCATTATTACAACATAAAACACAACCCCTCTCACTGATGATCCAGTGGCTCCCCTTCCCTGTTCCTCGATATCCCCATTAGTATAACATAAAATAATGCCCACCCTCATTGATGGTCCAGGGTCTCCCTTCCCCAATCCCTGATGTCCCCATTAGTACAACATAAAATAACACCCCTTTCATTGGTGGTCCAGTGGCCCCCAATCCCTGATGTCCCCATTAGTGCAACATAAAACACAGGCTCTCTCATTGATGGTCCAGTGGCCCCCCTCCCCTCCCCAATTCCTGATGTCCCTGTTATTATAACATAAAGCACAGCCCCTCTCATTGGTGGTCCAGTGTCCTCCACACCCTCATCCCAACAGGTAGTGCCCACCACCCCACTCTCCCAATCTTGAGACAGAGCTGGAGACTGGCACAGCCCTCCTCAAACCTCCCTGGCTGGCCCCCGACTGAACTGGCATTGAGCATGTACTGTAAATTGTATGCACTCATTGATAATCAGTGAGCACGTTGACTTTACAGTCTGCTCAGTGACAATTCAGTCGGGTGCTGGCTTCTGAGGTATGAGGAGGACTGTGCAGTCCCCAGCTCTGTCTCAGGATGGGGAGAGGGAGTGTGGTGGTGGGCATTACCTGCTGGGGAGGGGGGATGAAGGGCCACTGGACCATCATTGAGAGGGGCTGTGTTTTATGTTATAATAATGGCGACATTGGTGATAGGGGAGGGGGCACTGGACCATCAATGAGAAAGGCTGTGTTTTATGTTGTACTAATAGGGTTATGGGGATCAGGAAGGGGGGCACCACTTGCCTTTGCCACAAGGTGGCTGTGACACACCCTTCCTCGTGCCATGTGTTTGCTGCATGGGAGGGGTTGCCGCAAGTGTGGGGATGTAGGTTCTGGGACCCCTTCTGTACCAGAATATGGTGCAGGGTCCATGGCACACCGGACTTCAGCACAAGCTGCTGTTTGCTGCAGCTTATGCTGATCTAAGCCCATTTTGAGAATTGAGCCCCAAGAGTTTAAGGATAACTCATTTACAGAAACTATGTACTGCACAGTATTAAACTAAATAAATCAAATGTATAATTACAGAGTAGCATGTGTGTGTGTGTGTGTGTGTGTGTGTGCCTGTAGATCCAAATGTTTTTTGAGGTTATTATTAAGCTTTTAGTTTATCATCCTGTGAAGTGCATTCTGCAGAGGACAGATTTCAGCCCAATGTCAAATTGCGACTGCACTATTATTTATGTCTGTGCATTTTTTCTGTGGTTTGTTGCCAAATAATTTAAACCTCCTCTCCTCCCCATTGCAGATTATTGGCAAGAAAAGTCCCTTGGCCCTCCTGGCATAGATGTGCTCTCACACTGGGAAACTGGACCCATCTCCATCCTCCAAGCTGTCCTCAGTCACTTCCAGCGAGTCCAACAAAAAGGAGTCCAAATTGGGTCCCCTTAAGCTCAGTGACATTGGGGTGGAGGAAAAATTGAGCTCAGCGACATCAGCGTGGAGGACAAATTGGAGCTTTAATCTATAATCTAAACCATCTAAGAAGATGGAGTCCTCCTTGGGAGTCTCTGCAGTTGAGAAGAAGGCTAGTTTCTGGGCTCAGTGCCACTTGCGAGGCATTCACTCCAAGGAGAGGCAGCCCAAACTTATCCAACTCCTCTGCCTTCTCACTGCCATGTCCCTCTTGGCTCAGATGCACTCTCTGATCAGGCAACTGGACCCACCTCAGTCCTCCAAGCTGTCCTCAGTCACTTCTAGTGGGTCCAGTGAAAAGCATCCCAAACTGGCTTCACTATGTAATTGGATGCTTAACCAGGGTGCTGCACACACCTCCCACTGTCTGGGCTTTTAAGGGGCTTCTCCTATGCCATGTTTAAATGGCAAAAGCAGATTTATGTTTAAGAATATGACATCAAAATGACAAGTAATACAGATCTTTGTATGTTTTCTTCCTTGTTTGCTTTACAATTAAATGAGAACTCCCCATGCAGGAGTTTTAGGGAACATTTCTATGTTTGTTTCAATATATTGAAAACCCCATAAGATGACCAGGGAGATCAGCAGTGAATTCCTATAAAGCACTCCCCATTTCTGGGATCAGTCTTTGTTTGGCTGTTTGAAGGAGCTTGTTTTAGAAATATGGGAGAGGGAGAGAGGGGGGAGACAGAGAGTGAAGGGGAGAGAAAGAGAGAGATGAGAAGAGGGGTAGAAACAAATATGGGAGAGACAAAAATATGAATGGGTATGGCCTATCCCCACATTGTGGTCTCTAAATAGTTGGGATTTGATTCTGTATATCAACTACAGACTGTATCATATGTGTCATATCATGTGTGGTAATTATATGTGCTGCTTCTTTAAATAAAAAATAAAAAAAAGAAATATGAATGGGGGGAGAGAGATTCTGGACTTTTTACCTCTTGGTGTATGGTAGATTTTAGGTCCACGAGTTTAAGGACAACTCTATTACAGAACCTATGTACAGAACATTATTAAACTTAGTAAATCAAATGTATAATTACAGTGGCGTGAAAAAGTATTTGCCCCCTTCCTGATTTTCTCTATTATTGCATATTTGTCACACTGGATGTTTTCAGGTCTTTAGACAAAATATAATATTAGATAAAGGGAACCTGAGTGGACAAATAACACTTTTTTTTTTTTACTTATTTCATTTATTTAATGAAAAAAGTTAACCAACACCAACTGGCACTGTGTGAAAAAGTAATTGCCCCCTAGTTAAATCAACCCAATTAAAGGGATAATTAGAGTCAGCTGATTGAACACAGCCAGGCTTGATTACAGCCAGCCCTGCTCAATATAAACCTCACTTATTTTGGCCCTTACCATCAGAGTCACATTGCCAGCACAAAGATTCAACAAGCACATTATGCCATGATCAAAGGAAGTTCCTGAAAAGATCAGAAAAACATTTTGTTGCCCTCTATCAGTCTGTGAAAGGGTTACAAAGCTATTTCTAAGGCTCTGGGACTCCATCGAACCACAGTGAGAGCCATAATCTCCAAATGGAGAACACTTGGAACAGTAGTGAACCTTCCCAGGAGTGGAGGCCTGCCAAAATTACTCCAAGGGCGAGTGTAAAATCATCCAAGAAGTCTCAAAGGATCCTAAAACAACATCCAAAGAACTGCAGGCTTCTCTTGCCTCAGCTAAGGTCAGTGTTCATGACTCCACAATCAGAAAGAGACTGGGCAAAATGGGCTTCATGTGAGAGTAGCAAGGAAACCACTGCTAACCAAGAAGAACATAAATGCTCGTCTCTCATTTGCCAAGAAGCACCTGGATGATCACAAGCCTTTTGGGAGAATGTTCTATGGACAGATGAGTCCAAAGTGGAACTTTGGACAACATGGATCCCATAATGTCTTGCATAAAGCAAACACAGCATTCCACAGTAAGAACACCATACCAACAGTCAAACATGGTGGTGGTAGTGTGATGGTGTGGGGATGCTTTGCTGCCTAAGGACCTGGATGACTTGCCATAATTAAAGGAACCATGAATTCTGCTCTGTACCAGAAAATTCTTAAGGAGAATGTCCAGTCATCCTTCCATCAGCTGAAGCTGAAGCGTAGTTGGGTCATGCAGCAAGACAATGATCCAAAACACAAAAGCAAGTCCACATCAAAATGGTGAAAAAGAAGTAAAATTAAAGTTTTGGAGTGGCCTAGTCAAAGTCCAGACTTAAACCCAATAGAGATGCTGTGGCAGGACCTGAAACGAGCAGTTCATGCTCGAAAACCTACCAAATGTTACTGAATTAAAGCAGTTCTGCAGAGGAAGAGTGGGTTAAAATTCTCCACAGCGATGTGAAAGACTGATATTGAATTATAGGAAGTGTTTGGTTGCAGTCATTGCAGCTAAATAGCTCGTAACCAGTTATTAAGTGTAAGGGCAATTACTTTTTCACACAGTGCCAATTGGTGTTGGTTAACTTTTTTTCATTAAATAAGTGAAATAAAAAAAAAAACAAGTGTTATTTGTTCACTCAGGTTCCCTTTATCTAATATTACATTTTGTCTAAAGACTGAAAACATCCAGTGTGACAAATATGCAATAATAGAGAAAATCAGGAAGGGGGCAAATACTTTTTCACACCACTGTATATAACTTTAATGTATAATGGTTGTTAACCCAAAATGCTCACCCCCATCCTGTAGCCTTCAGTTTGAACCACAAAGTACAGCTCCAATCCAGTACCTCATAGTGATATACTGTCCAAAAGTAGAGAACTATGTTAATCCACATTTTGCCAACACAATTTATTATAGCTTGCTTCATGCAGGGCCCTTTGGGCCCTGCATAAAGACAGGAGATCATGTGAGTCATTGATTGCTTAGGAAATGGGGTAAGCATTATTGCTGACAACCCCAAAGAAGATCCCACCACTGATTCATCAAGACTCCTGAGACCCAAAACCCTAATGTTTTTCCCTTTTGCTGTTTGGGAGGTGGGGTGGGGAATTATGGTTGGAACTGCTAACACCATGTTTCCCTACTTTTGTCACATTAAGTTACCCTAACTGGCGTATTAAACAAAGTTTTATGCAAAGAATTTCCTTTCTTTCTGAGATAGTGGAATTGAACAGGTGCAAATGTGCAGAGCCCTTTTGGTTCTGTACCATGAGAAGACTACATCCACCTACAGAAGTGCATGACCTGGCACATTCACTCTTTACACATTCACTGTTCACACATTCACTCTTTATTTTTATTTAATTTAGACCCCAAATTTTCAAGACAGTCATTTTATGACTGCCCTTATAAACACTGCATGTAGCATTTACAGTTTATGGGCCAAAATCACCAGGTGGGCAACCTGAGGGGAGGGGGGAAGAAAGAAGCAGTACCAGGGGTGAGGACCCCAGTCCACTTAAAGAGAACTGCTTTGACTTCAGGGGACCTATGTGCTTGCTGTTAAGAAGAATAGCATCCTGTGGCTATTACTAACAGTACTTCAAATTGTAACCCCCTTTTTTAGTCTAGCACTATTGACAAAGGGTGTTGGCAATGTTTATTTTAATTTCACACCATGTAGGTAATTATGTGCATCTTGAGCCACTGTGAAATACAGTAATTATGAAGTGCAGTAAGCTATTAATTATGATCCATTCATAATTTTCAAAAGCATGAAACACTATTTTGTTTTTATTTATGTGAATGTCTGAGTATTATTCATACAAGTACAATCTCTAATTCCGAGTTGCGAGTAGCACAGTAAGCACTGTAATAAAGTAAACGTTAACCTGTATGTTAACTTCCTGATTTCTCCGAATTGCAATGAGTCACAATAATGTTATATTTTATACCTTTTACTATTTCATCAGTGTTTCTGTTTTCACTCATAGCATATTTATTTTTATTTTAGTCTTTGATAACCGAGTAAGGCCCACTAGGCACAAGTGCCTGTTTTCAGGAGTGACCTGGGAGCACTGGGCGAATTAAGTGACTTGCTCAGAGTCACACAGTATACAAGTGGAGGTTGTGAGAATCAAACCCAAGTCTGGTCTGCTGGATGTACCAAGCTCGCTCACAGCTCATTACTCTAATCTCTATGCTATACTGCCAGCCTCATATTGATGCTGGTTCATCAGTTTAGATTTTAGTGGCAGTCAGGGTGGTTATGCAATTTAGATTTATATAATCTGCTCACAAAGCATGTTCTACTTCAGATGAATAATGCCAAAATGCAGCATTTATTTTTTTTTATTTTTTTGTAGCCATACTCTCATTTCACTTTGTGTGGTCTTCTGCAATAATGTTAGCCTGAATGGATTGATCATTGTATATAGGAAACTTACCATTTGAAATGAGTGCTAGTGTGCAACAAGCTTTGTGTGTGTGTGTTGAGGGTGGTGCAAATGTCTTGTTACTGTATTGTATTGTAATTGCCATAGTTACACAGATTGTGCATACTCAATATTTTCAGCCTGTTATGATATCTCAAACATCTTGAAATAATTAGCAAAAATGAAGATTAGTTTTTCAGTATCTGTACACCAGTAGCCACTGACCACCTTCTGGATTAATTTCAGTTAATTTCAATTTAATTAAACAAATTTAATTAAAGTAAATTTCAGTTCTGAGCATACTTAGGGTATCAAACCTCTATCCAAAAGACCCCACTTAGCATGTTCAGAATCAAATATCAAACCCTTATAACATGTAAATGGTTTAGTAATTTTTTCACCAAACCAATGAAAGGCACCTTTCTGGGCACGTCCATTCTACCCTGAATATTTCAAACCAAAATTACAAACATTATCACTGTAGGCAATGACAAAAAAAAAAAAATACAGCAAATAAACCCACAATCATTCCTAAAAACACACTATCTGGATTTTGGAATCTGCACATCTGAATGGAATGAAAATTGGCAAATCAAGAAGAAATAAATACCCTAAAAAATCAACTAATGCATATGGAATGACAAATAAACAGACTAAAAAGGCCACTACCAAATCTAAGGGACGCTGAATCTCAAGATTCAAGGGTAAGAAGGGCGGAGGACATAGAAAGTGAAGACACTAGATGGGCTACTATAGTACAGTTTCCAAAAAATAAAAAGATGTGAGCACTGGGTAGTAATGAGATTGCTCTTCTCAATAGGTACGCTCCTCTAGGCATTGAGGATGAGAAAGTACGTTTGGGCCCTGACCAACGGAATGCTGCCGGGTCAGGTTCCCTACCCACTATCTTGAAAAAGAACATCAAAATGTACTGGTAACTGGAGATTTAATACTGAGAAAAACAAACTCCATCATAAGCAGAAATGAAAAAGCAAATACAGTTTTAAATTGTTTACTGGGCCAAAAGTGCAAGACATCAAAGTAAGACTTTCAAAGCTATTAAACATAGAAATCAATAGTCAAATTGGGGTAATTCATGTGTGGATCAATAACTTAGGGAAAGATCATAAGAAAGATGTGGTAAGAGAGCTAACTGAATGAGCAGATATCATCAAACAAGCCAGTCAAATCCCAATAATTTCTGGGTTGCTCCCAAAATTAAATGTTGATGCAGAAAAAAACATACCATCCAAAGGATAAATGTATGACTAATAAATAAATGTGCAGCAGAGAAAATATGCTGTTTACACACTTGGGACTCTTTTTTTCAAAACACAAAATTGTACGCAAATGATGGTCTGCATCTTAGTCCCCTTGGCACTTCAACCCTGGCAACTCTAATTGCGAACAAAGTGCAACAACATTTAAATTAACTAGGAGGGAGGAGGGGGGAAAACAGAAAATCTGTCTTCCACAAATTTTGAACACACCCAAAGTAATCAGGCCAAACCCACAAATGGACAGAACAAGAAGATTAGTAAAAGCCACCTGAAATGCTTACTAGCCAACGTAAGAAGTATCAGAGACAAGAAAGATGAACTTGAAGTTATAATATGCAATGAAATGGATGTGGTAGATCTAATAGAAACTCAGTGGACTCCCAAGATACCTGAGAAAGGGACATAACTGGGTACATACTATATCACCTAGACAGAGAAGGACAAAAAGGAGGAGGGCTGGCAGCATATATATCAAATCTAGCTTAATCAGCAGACATCTCAGATAAAATTAAACAAGGACCAAAAAAGGCAGAGACCATATGGATAAGAACAGAAACAGGAATAAACTCCTTTATTATTGTGGGAATCTGCTACAGACCCCCGGGACATACCCATGGAGATAGCACCCCCATCTATCAGGAGATCAAAAGAGTTTGCACAATGGGGGAAGTACTGTTGATGGGAGATTTTAACCTTGGTGACATGAACTGGACAACAATGGAAGGTAGTAAAATGACCAGTAAAATATTGATAGCAGTAATAAGCAAAATAGGCACAACTCAATATGTTAGACACCCCACAAGATGGGATAGTATACTAGACCTGGTGATGTCAACAAAGGACATCAGAGTCACTAACTGTAGCATGACCCCCCCCCAAGGAAATAGTGATCATAACTGTGTACTCTTTAACCCTTACACTGCCAAGGTTTTTCTGTAAATTGCATATCCTTGCTGATAGAGGTTTTTTCATTGGGTTTGTACACCTGTCGGTTACAATGCTATTACATAATTTTTCTTAATTCTCTGGTAAAAAAATTTTGTCACGGTAGTAAAAACCTAACACAACTATAATTTAAAGTGAAAATATAAGTTTTCCAATTAAGCAATTCTGTTATGTATATGTTTATTTAGTGAAATTTCAATTGGTTTTTCGAATTTGTATTAAAAAAATATTGAAGTTTGTAAAAACATTAAAATTGGTTGCATCATTGACAAACATGTTTCTCTAAAATGTAACTAATTTTCAATTTCAGGTTATAAATTATTTATATGAACACAAATTTCACATTGGTTTCTCACCTACAGATTATGAGTGTGACCAGAACCAACCACCCAGGATAGGGCCATGCTGGCCCATGAGGAGGTATCTATTGGATTATGGGGTACATGCCACTAAATCCATAAAGTAAAGTAAAAAGTAGCTTGTTTCACATGACAGAGAAGTGAATGAGTAAATCAAGGCCCAGATTGTACCCATAGCTACATCCCCCGGGTCACATGACCAAAAACAAGATGGTTGACACCGTCCAGTCATTTTCTGTGTCAAACTGCTTCTGTTACTCGTTTATTGTGATAACTAGATTATAAAAGTGGTAAATGTCAATGGATTATACCTCTCCTTATAGTAGCAAGGGTTTGGATAAAATTTCTGATCACTAATTTCACATTACAGACCCACCTGCAGATAGCCGGGGTGTCATACCCAACCTCCCATGGTATGTTCATACTGGCCCATTGGGTGTCCACCTGTTGTATTATGGGGTGCATGCCAATAAATTCAGAAAGGAAAAGTAAGAAGTAGCCTGTTTTACATGACAGTGATGTGAATGAGTAAAGCAAGGTCCGGATTGTACCCATATCTACATCCCCTGGGTCACATGAACATAAACAAGATGGCTGACATTGTTTAATCATTTTCTGTGTCAGACTGCTACTCTTACACATTTATTGGGATGACTAGATTATAAAATAGGTAAATGTCAAAGGAATACACCTTTTTTTACAGCAGGACGGGCTTGGATGACATTTCTAATCACTAATTTCATATTCTGGACCCACCTGCAGATAGCAGGGGTGCCATATCCAATCATCTATGGTACACCCATACTGGTCCATTGGGTGTTCACCTGTTGCATTATGGGGTACATGCCAATACATTCAGAAAGGAAAAGTAAGAAGTAGCCTGTTTTACATTACAGGGACGTGAATGAGTAAATCAAGGCCCAGACTGTACCCATATCTACATCCACTTGGTGACATGACCAAAAACAAGATGGATGATACCGTTCAGTCATTTTCTGCATCAAACTGCTTCAGGTGCACATTTCTTGGGAGAACTAGACTATACAAGATTTAAATGTCTATAGATTACACCTTTCTTACAGCTGCAGGGGCCTTGACTATATTTCTGATGACTAATTTTACATTACTGACCAACTTGCAGATAGCCAGAGTACCATACCCCCATACCCAACCACCCATGATAGTGCCATGCTGGCCCATAGTGGGGGCTACCTATTGTATTATGGGGCACATGCCAATAAATCCTTAAAGAAAAGAAAGCAGAAGCCTGTTCTACATGACAGGGACATGGATGAATAAATCAAGGCCCAGATTGGTCCCATATCTATATTCCCTGTGTCACAAGAACAAAGGCAATAAGTCTGACACCATTCAGTCATTTTTGGAGCCAAACTGCTTCTGTTACACATTTATTGGGATAACTCAATTATAAAACTGGTAAATGTCAATGGATTACACCCTTTCTTACAGCAGCAGGGGCTTGGAAGCTATTTCTTATCACTAATTTCACATTACAGAGCCACCTACTGATAGCCGGTGTGCCATACCCCCATACCCTGCTACCCATGCTAGGACCATGCTGGCCCATGAGGGGCCCAACTATTGTGTTATATTGTACTTGTCAATAAATCCATAAAGGAAAACTAAGAAGAAGCCTGTTTTGCATGACAGGCAGGTGAATGAGTAAATCAAGGACCAGACTGTACCCACATCTATATCCACTGGGTCACATGACCAAAAGCAAGATGGCTGACACCATTCAGTCATTTTCTGTGTCAGCCTGCTTCTGTTACACATTTATTGGGATAACTAGATTACAAAAGTGGTAAATGTCTATGGATTATGCCTTTTCTTACTGCTCCCAGGGCTTGGATGAAATTTCTGATAACTAATTTCACGTTGCAGACCCACCTGCAGATAGCCCAGGAGCCACATCCAACTACCTATTGTAGGGCCATGCAGACCCATGGGGGGGGTCCACCTATTGCATTATGGGGTATATGTCAATAAATCCATAAAGGAAAAGCAAGAAGTAGCCTGTTGTACATGACAGGGAAGTGAATGAGTAAATCAAGACCAGATTGTTCCCATATCTACATGCCATGGGTTACATGAGCAAAAACAAGATGGCCACCACCATTCAGTCATTTACAGCAACAAACTGCTTCTGCTACACATTTAGTGAGATTGCTATATTATACAAGTGGTAAATATCTATGGATTACAACTTTTCACACAGCTGCAGGGCCTTGGAAGAAATGTATGAACACTAATTTCATATTGCAGACTCACCTGCAGATAGCCAGGGTGCCACACTGAACCACACATGGTAGGGCCATGCTGGCCAATTGTGGTCTCAGCTATTGCGTTTTGTGGTACTAGTTAGTAAATCCATAAAGGAGAAGTAAGAAGTACTCTGTTATACATAACAGGGAAGTGAAAGAATAAATCATGGCCCAGATTGAAGCTATATCTGCATCCCTGTATCACATGTACAAAAACAAGATGGTGCCAACCGTTCAGTCATTTTCAGCGACAAACTGCTTCTGTTACACATTTATTGGGATAATTAGATTATTAATGTTCTCAGTGTGTGTGTATTACATCTTTTCTTACAGCTGCACAGGCCTGGATGACATTTCTGATCAATAATTTCACACTGCAGACCCACATGCAGATACCCTGGGTGCTATACCCAAGCTCCCGTGGTAGGGCCATGCTGGCTTACTGGGGTCCTCCCTATTGCTTTATGGGGTATATGTTACTAAATCCATAAAGAAAAGATAAGAAGTAGCCTGTTTTACATGACAGAAAAATGAATGATTTAATCATGGCCCAGGTTTAACCCATAACTGCACACTGTGAGTCAGATGAACATAACTCAAAACCTCAAAGAATGAAGGCAACAGTTGATGAAGGACTGAAGACATATAGAATGGAAGGAAGATGGATAAAAGCAGAATCAGGGTGTGAAACACCACATTAGGGATACCATGGGAGCTGCTGTGTGTCTTCCAATGTATAGGCAGTGTGTAAAAGAGAACAGCAGCTTAGTGTTATCAACAAGAATCTTGAGTGTACAACAGACACTTGGGCATGTCTTGTATATGCTGACAAATCTGAGAAACTGTGTGTCAAACATATGCAGATGACTTTATTGATGAAAACGTTAGAATCTGTAATCAAGATTTAAATGATTCTTTTTAATTTCTCCAGTCTGTCCATTGTGGGGTAATACATTGCAAGTTCATATGATCACCTTCTCATAGTCACCTTGCCCCTTTAAAACAGGCCAAAGGATTGAATGCTGTCAGAAAGTACAGCATGTCTCACCTTGCCGTGCTTTATCGGGCTAAAGAATAATATAAGCGGCTTATGTCAATTAACTTTCTGTTATGAAAATGGCACATTCAAATACACAATGCTGTTTTGTCTGTTGGAATACTGTCATCACAACTGCACTTGTTACAGGATCCTTCTTTTTCAGGGCCTCTTCCTGGTTCAACACTCTGCCAGCAGAAATTACCAGCAAAGCAACCCTGGGTGCCCTTAAGCTCAGCCTGCGTCAATACCTCATCTCCTGTGCATTCTGAGACTGCTACACCTAAATGGTTTATCCCCCACCCCATACCTCACCCTTCCCTCCTACTCCTTCCCTCCTCTTCTACTCCCTTCACACACCTCCTCTCTGACCCTGCCCCAGATCCACCCCCCACTCCCTCTCTTTCTCCCTCTTTACACCAGCCTCTGGCCTCGTCTCCCTCTGTCGGATGGCTACCTATACGAATCTATATTGTTTAAATCATTATAGAAGTGATTTGCACAATTGTGATGTTTTGGTAATTGACAAAGCCCTCCAGCTGCTATGTTTATTTCTCTTTTACACAAAACCACTGCCTGTCCTAATGTTTCAAGTAACCTGACCTGGAATCTTTCTAAAAGAACCCTTGGCTCAAAGGTGTATCTGATTCCCCATATAAATAAATAAACAAAATATCCATGTGTGGGTAGCTGGATAGTGTGGGAGATAGCAGACAGTTATGGTTAAAGTGATGAGCTAGGTGAAGACAGAATTCACAAGTTTGGTGCCACACATGTCACTCGTCATTTTCAATTCCAAAGTGTTCATCAATGTAAGGGAATGAATATAGGGCAAGATTCATATCTTTACAGATTACATCAAGTGCCGTGGGATATTTGATAGGAGGGGGTACAGGAGTAGCAGAGGGACCTGCAAATGAGATGTGGTCCAAGAGGTAGCAGTTGAAATGCAATGCCAAAAAAGAGCAAGGTTTGACACATACAAGTGAGCAAGAACAAGCAGAAAAGATGGAGAGAGGACAATAGGTAGAGTTGCCTAAAGACAGAGGGTGGGATATTCAGAAATGTACCAGAGGCAGGCACAAGAGTGGCACAGCACAAATCCAGTGTGCCAAGGTGCACTGAATGCGATATTCAAAGGTTGTGCATGACGGCATGTGCTAGCACAACATGGCTGAATATTGCAGAGATGCGCCATAGTGCAACTAGGGCCATGCCAGGGAGCAAGCCAACATACGCAATAGCACATCAAGGGCTATGCAAGGGGCAGAGGTGTATGCGCCAGGACACAGATGGAAGGGTAACAGGCAGAGAAAGGAGCAAGGAGCAAGCCACTGGAGCTGGATGTCCCAGGGTGCAGAGGGTGGCAGAAGTAGGGCATGGCAGGCACACGATGGAACACCACCCAGTGTGCATGGGGAAGCATCAGGCCCCTGACTATGCACATCACAGTAGTGCACAGAGGTAGAGTGGCACCAATGGCCACTGGTAAACAGCCACCTGCAACCCCCACAGAAAGGCACAAGAAATGCCACCCAGACCACAGCCAGCAACACACAGGCAAACAGCACACAATGCATATGCCACACAACACAAACAGAGAGCCCACAGCTGCCCCAGGGCACAGCCACCATCCAATGGGTGCACACCACCAGGCACAACACCCTGGCTACCCCTGTCGTACCACACTGCCGCCATGCACACCACTGCAGCATGGCTACTCATGCCAGCCACAAAACAGACATGGACACAGATGGCTAACCATATAAAAGTGTATTATAACAGGTATTAAATAACCATATACATATTCACAAATAACAGGGGACAGGGAACAAGGAATGGGGAGACCACATACAAAATGGGAGGCCGGGGAAGTGAGGCAGGGGACAGGGGTCATGGCTATTCAAGGGACAAGGGAGGGCAAGGGAGGGGGGACAGGGAAGAGTAACAGCAACAGGCCAATAGGCCCTATGGCTGTCCACACTCCACTGGTGCCTGACACCAACATCTGCGCTGCTGCCTGCGCATTATTCATTGTAGCTGCTGTGCCACCTGGAGTGTGACAGTGGAGACCCACAGGATCTGTCACAGGAGCCTGGTGTTGACATCAGTGCAATGGACACCTAGGACAAAGGAGGGAACATGGTATGAGTGTATGTCTGGAAGTCTGTAGCCCACCAACCATGTGCAGTGAACAGCGGTGACATGCGCTCCTAGGATGGCACCTAGCCACCCACAGTGTATGTGCCCACACATGCCACCCACTCGGCAATTCACAGCTATGCAGAACACTGCACACTAACACCACCCATGTGCCACACACCACCACCATGGCAGGAAGGCAACATGGCTAAGCGGCAGGATGGCAGTGGCACAGCTTGGATCCAGGTAGCCCACAGCCCACCTGCAGCAGCCACACACATGTGCAATAGCCACAGCACGGTGCAACAGTCACCGTGACCAGTGCACAGCTGGAATGGCCATGTGCACAGGGGGCCATGACCCACTCCCACCTCCACTGCCCACCCTGAACAACATCGTAGCATGGAACAGTGCCTACCTGCATGCTGCGGCGCACCTTGCATTTACAAATTCCACCTGGGATCAGTTAGGTGCTCTTGCACTGCTGTGGCATGACATGGCTATTATGCACTCGCAGAACCAAAATGGCACCCAGTAGTGTACGAGCCACATGTACTGGGGATGCGCGGCTCACATGGGGATGTGCTGCCATCACCAATCACGCAGCCATGGAGATGCGTGATATGGGCAAAGCAGCACTGGCACATGCTGCAGGGCACACAGAGGGGTAAAGGGCAACCGTGTGGTCAAGGGTCAGCACATGCACTGTGAGCGACTGCACTATTGCCCGCCATGCATGGGGTGCAATAGGGGCATGTGGGTGCCACGGTACATGGCCCAATAGCACTTGGGTGCCATGGCACCCATAGTGCATGTGTGCCAACTGCCACATGGTGCCACAGGCCCATGGCACTATGGCATCCGGGCACCATAGGCCATACAGAGCATGAGCACCACATGCCCAATAGCGGAAGAGCACTGTAACATGTATTGTGCAGTGTGCGTAGGTGTGCCAGTGGCATACATGCCAGCAGCACGCGCATGTATACTACCGGGCCTGTTGTACACATCATGAAGTTGCGCCATGACTTGAGCATGTGCAAGTCCATTGTGCAATGTGCAAAATCAGGATATTCAGCCAGCATATGCAGATTAGCTAATCAGCATAGCCGCGGCACATCGGAGGCATTTGCATGCCATTACAGTTGTGCAACCCCTCATTTGCATGCAATGCACTATAAAGGCGCTGAGGGACTGCACAGGATATGGACTGGTATTGCATCCTTCAGAGGTAAAATGCGATGATGTGGGGATCTCGGGACAGTGGATTGGGAGGGTGGTGTGGGTAATAGCTGTCAATGACCACATGTCTATTCCCACAGAACACAGCATGATGGAACAAGAGGAGACTGAGGAGCGTGGGCCTGCATGAAGGCATAGGCCCAACTTCATGAGGGCAGAGACAGATGCCCTATTCGAGGCTTACCTGGACCAGGAGCCTCTACTGAGTGGCTTGACAGACATTCCACAGGCCCAAGCAACAGCATGGGAGGGTGTGGCCCAAGCCGTAAATCAGCAGGGCAGCCATTAAAGGTCTGTGCAGGAGTGCAAGAAAAAGGTCGGCACAGACTGGAGGTGGATTAAGGATAAGGTGGTAGCCATCTGGGCTGCACGTTCTGCCATGGGCAGTGGACAGTCTGACGTGCCACAGCTGATGCCGCAGGAGGAGTTGGTGGTGGCTACCATGTGGCATAGAGCCATCGAGGGGGTGCCCAGGGATGGCTTTCAGACAGGTGGCAGCCCATCACTGCATGGTAGGTATGGCAGCACCCAGGGCAGGGGGGCAGGGGTGTGTGCCAGCGGCACTAATGTGACTGTTTTCCCTTTCAGCTCCTGAGTGCCTGCATGCAGCAGCAGAGGTGGGGTGTCTGCCTTGGGGGCAGTCCTAGACCTGGAGGACCATCCTTCCACCTCCACCAGTGTCCGGGGGCTGGACCACATGCAGCCCAACACTGCTGACCATCTGGATGCCTATGGCATGGTCATGGATGAGGCCCTGGCTGTGTTTCAGCATGATGTCAGGCATGGCATCCAGTATGCCAAGACACAGATCGGGGCAGGATCTGGGACCGATGATGATGAGACCATCATTAAGGATAGCAATGTTGCTGTTGTGGGGCAGACACCTGTACCACACTCACACCACAGCAGTGCAGACAATGCCCTGGAGGTGGTTGTCCACCAACCGGCCACCACCCCCACTATCGCCGTGGGTGCCACCGCTGCGGTGCTGGCTGATGGTGGTGGCAGTGGTGGTGCAGCCGCACCAGTGCTGCTCAGTGCACAGCAGCCAGAGGGGCAGCAGTGGCAGTTGGATGGTGTCAAAGGGGAGCCAGGTGCAGCACCCACCGATGGTGCACCACTGAACAAACAGCCCCAAGAGGGCCCAGCTGTGCAGCATTCACCTTTGTGGGGTGCTGGGCTACAGGGTCGAGCAACACATGTGGGTCAGCACAATGCCCATGCACCCCAGGGCACCGACCCTTTGGCCAAGCACACCAATCTCTATGGGCTTCCATTGACCAGCAGGTGATGGTCGCAGCAAGGGTGCATGCACTCTATGCACAGCTACGCCGGGCCACAGTGTGGCATGACAGGGACTTTGAACAGCTCCTGGCCGAGAACACTCATATGCAGGAGGACACGACCACAGCCCTGGTTCGGCTTACCACTGGTCACCACGGTGCATGGCCATCTGCCGCAGACCCTGTGGAGTGCATTCTCCACCCCTCAGTCACAGCATCGTGTGACTCACACTGTGTCAATGCCAGGATCCGCTGTGGGAATTCTGGGCATGCCTGGAGCGGGCATGTTCTGGAGTCTGCAGAGACTTGTGAGGATCTGGTCGCATTCCTGCAGTAACACCCCTGGGGGACCATCACAGACTCCCCCTGTGGCCGTCACACAGCCTGTGTCTGCTGGGCAGTCTCAGCGGTCCATTCACATGTCCGCAGTGGCCATGTGACTGTGCGGTGGTCCTGAACCACCCACCACCCTCTCCACTGTCTGCTGCTGCCCTGTGTGCACATTGGCGTGGCATGTGCATTCCAGTGACGTGGCATCCATGGTTCATGCCACGCACAGGCCTTGTGCACACCCACCCTGCTGCTGGCCACTGTGGTGTGTGTATGATGATGCCTGCAAAGTGTTAACTGCAACCGTGCACCGCTGCTCAGCGTCTGACACATGCCTGGTGCCTGCTTCTGGTTGAGGGCATGATGATTCCTGTGTGCATGTGCGTGTGTGTGTGCGTGGGTGTGTGGGTGGGGTGTGCAGAGCTGTGCTGAGTGCTTCCATGATGTCCAGTCCCATGCCTGTCCATGCCCTCTTCCATCCGTTACTGTCGCAGGGCCCACCCATGCATGTCTGTATGCTGTTCCATAGTCCCCGGGACATGCATGTGTACATGTTCACTTACCTGCATGCTCCATATTGCTCCTCTGCAATTGTGTCCTGGTGCTGCTGGGTCATCCTGTTCAGCCTGGGATCCCTTCACCCTGGGGGGGCTGCCCACCTCCATCTGGCCCAGTGGCCACATCGTCCCCACTGCTGTTCCCCTCTTCGACCTAGACAGCTATCCCACAGTCGGTGGCCATGTTGTGTAGTATACAGCAGGCCAGGAATAGGCCACAGACCTTTGAGAGGCTGTACTGTAGGGCACCGCCAGACCTGTCCAGGCAAAGTAACTGTGCCTTCAGCAGCCCGAACACACGCTCGATGATGTTCCATGTGCAGGCATGTACCTCATTGTATAGCTCCTGCACTGGGGTCAATGGGCACTGGTATGGGGTGAGCAGCCAAGGCTGGAGTGGGTAGCTACTCTCACCTGTGTGTACAGATGTGTGGTTAACATGGTGGGCTATGTTGCTGCACCCCCCTGCCTTCCCGGCCTCACCCTCTGGTGCATCTACCCTGGCTTCCCCCACACCCTGCCCTGTTATGCCAGGCTGCCCGTCTCCACAGCATACTCACCTACTAGGTGGCCTGTGGGGATGTCCCCACTCTTGAACCTGTGGCACAGTGCTGACTGGTGCCAGATGTAGACATCATGTGCTCCACCATGGTGTGTGGCACAGACATTGATTATGTGCCCCCTGGCATCACACACCACCTGGCAGTTGACACTGGGGTAGCCCTTCCTGTTGATGTATGCTACCCCCTTCAGGCCAGGTGGTGTGCAGGTGCCAACATGGGTGCAGTCGATGGCCCTTAGCACACCAGGCATATCCGCCACCCTGTGGAACTCCTGCATGTTCACTGTACGCTCTGCCTGTGTGCTAGATAAATTGATGTATTCCACAGCATGTGGCAGCAAGGCATTGAGGAATTGTGTGAGGAGCCATGATGTGGCTGACTGGGTTATGCTTGTGGTGTCCCCTGTTGGTCTCTGGAAGGTACCCATGGCAAGCAGGCATGACAGCCATGACTTTCATCTCCACCAACAGGGCGTGGATCCATCTTGTGGGTGCCTGCATCTCCTCACTGCACAGCTCACAGAGCTGCCTCAGATTTGCCTGGCTTAGGTGGTACCAGCCCACAATCTCTGTATCACTGTACTGTTCTAAAATGGTGCGGGCACGGTACCACCTGTTCCAGGCATACTGCCGACAGGCCCTTCCACGGCCATGCCGCTCTACCTCCTGCCTCCTCATGCTCCTCATTAGTGCCTCCATCTGGAAGATGGCACTGGCCATGGCCTGAGTTGCCCTGCCCCCTGACAGCTGTCTCCCCAGGCACCCCCGACTGTGTGCTGCTGAGTGTGCCCCTGTGCTGTGCACACACCTGTGTTCGGGGTTCCCAACTGGCAGCCTGTGGGCTGTAGCCTCCACATCCCACCTGTCTGGGCACCTGTGCTGCCCCTCCTGTGCTGGGTTTCTCAGGCACATGCTCAGGTTGTTGCCTGTGCACCTGTATCACACACACACACACACACACACTCGCTCACACACACGGACACACTCACTGTCACACACCCAGTCTCACACTCTGTGACACTCCCTGCCTGCCTCTTTCTCTGTCTTGCACCCCTTCTGCTGTCTAGCCTGCTCACTCGCTCTTCCTCTTTATAGTTCCCCTCTGGCACAAGCCTTCTTCCCTTGCTTGCTCCCTCTTTTTATGTGCTCAAGTTTGCTCCATTTAAGTCTCTTTTGCTCCACCCTTGCACTGTTGGCCTGCTGTTGAATATTGCACTGTGACGCTTATTGATGGCTATGCCTCCTGCACTTGTGCATGCATGCATTACCATTGCGCATTGGCGCATGGGGATTTGCACTGTGCAGTTGCAGCTGCTGAATATCGCTCTCTGGTGTATTGTCGCAATTGTGCTGGCACAACCCTGTTGCACATTGCGCAACTGCTTTGAATATCCCACCCTTAGTTTATCAATTTACTAGCCTGAATAAAGATTGTTAACAGCAAGCTGGTATTCAGAAAGAAGTGGACGTTTGTTGAAGCTATAACATTAACGTAACCCTCACCGTTCAGTATTAATTATTATGTTCAATTAATTATTTATGAGCTAAAGAAACTCACTGATTGGATGCAGTGCCAGTCTGACACCTATTAGAAATGCTTAGCATGGCAGCCACACAGATGATTGCAGTGATCAGCGTCTACATAGATGGCAGCGATTCTGTGAAATTAAATCTGAAAGAAACCAAATTTCATCATATGCGACCACCTTTACAAATAACTGCTCACAAAATAAAGAGCCGCGCCACTCCACCATGAACACCAAAGCTCCCCTACTACATAGATGGGATACCACGAGGTACTGTCATCATGAGCCAAAAAGAAAAAAAAAATCTGTTATTTAAAAAAAGAACAAAGAAGCTCATTATTGTGATTAGAGATTGTACTCTGGCCACCCAACCCAGCTAGTCATTAATTTCCAGGAAATGACAGGCTCTTTGGTCATTTTTGCTTAAATAAATACAAAATAAATAATGAATATGTATGATATTTACACGATTTCTTTATGTTAAACAACTCTAGATATAATTTATGATAATGGTTCTTATATTGCAATCACACTTTCAGATAAGTGGTGGGCCTTACCCCACTACTTCTGGTGTTACAAATTCTGCTCAATGTCATACCAATTATTACACTATGGGAGTATGTTCACCAAATCCATGAAGGAAAGGTAAGAAATGGATCTGATTACATATAAGACAAGCTGTGTATGTTTCAGTTATCATTTAACATTAGCTATTGGCATTTCAACTCTGGTCAGCTCGCGCATGCGACACTTAAACCATTTGCCATCCTATTGTACGTAGATGAGGGGGTTAATTGCATTGTGATGTCTCTACTAAAGCAGAATGAAAAGTAATTCTGTTTATTAGCAATGTCACTATTACTACAGAATAACATTTTCAAGTGTATGCATCACCAACAAAACAGCGTTCCATCATAAGCTATAAGACCATTATCATGTGGCCAAAAACCCTATTCTTTCCCTATTCTAGAACATGTTTATTATTCAACTCTTGGTTTTAAATTCAAATCAAGCAAGCCATTTCCAATCCTGTTTGGAGAAAAAGCTATCTTACCATATAACTATCATGCCTGTGACCTGTGAGGGAAAAAAGTCCCTTCTACTATAACATTTTCATTGTTATGTACGTACTAAAGCAGAATGTGACATTGTTCTGTTTTAGTAGTGACGTCACTATTGCAGCAGAATTACTTTTTCAAGACTTGTACGTATTATCATACACAATAGCGTTCCATCAGATGCTAGAAGACCATAAAGCTGTGGAGAAAAACCTTATCCTTTACTTTTTCTAAAACATGTCATGTAGTCCACTCTTTGTTTTATATTTATTTCAAACACACCATTGCCGATCCTGTATGAAATAAAACTATCTTGCCCTGTATCTATATACCTCATTCATGCTGGTGACCTGTAGAAACAAATACCTGTCTACTATTACCCTATGCTATTATTTTTTAGATCACTGTACTGCTCCTGGAAAAGGAACACATTTTTCTTAATTTACCCTATCCTACTATGCCTTGATTGTTATTATTCTTATGTTTTTTGTCCCCGTACATTATATAGAATAGTTGGAGGTCGTCAACACACAGCAACGATATGCCTTCACCCTAAGGTTATAGTGAGAACAGCAAATTAAGAAAGGTTTTAAGAAAAGCATTGTTGTTTATTTAGGCCACCATACAGTAATTTATATAGTGTACTATTTGAAAGAAACTGAAATAGCTTACTTTTTTTGATTACCGTTAGCATTTATCATTAGTGGTCCACATTTCACTTTTGGTATTTTGCCGATGTGACACTTTGACAGCTTGACATCCCATGTACGGCGGTGCTGGGGTCACTTGCACTGTGATGTATATACTAAAGCAGAATGGAAAGTCATTCTGTTTTAGTAGCAAAGTCACTGTTGTAGCAGAATGACTTTTTCAAGTGTATGGATCATCATACGCAAACAGCGTTCCATCAGATACTATAATACCAGCAACCTGTGGAGAAAACCCCTATCCTTTCCCTATTCTAAAACCTGTGGAGACAATGTATATCCTTTCCTTTTCTAAAACATGTCATGTAGCCCACTGTTTGTTTCATATTCATTTCAAACACGCCATTGCCAATCCTGTAAGGAAAAAAAAGGTCTTTCCCTATATCTATCTACCTCCTTTATGCATGGGACCTGTGGAAATACCTGTCTACTATTACCCTATACTATTATTTTTTAGATCGCTGTACTGGCCCTGGAAAAGGATCACATTGTTCTTATTTTACTCTATCCTACTATGCTTTATTCCCAAGTTTTTATATGATTTTCCCCAATACGTTATATAGAATAGTTGGAGGCCACCAGTAAACAGCAATGATACACCTTCACCATAAGGTTCATAGGCTCATAGATGGAATATAAGTTATGTAGACCATATGCCATTTGTGAACTTGCCACCATTCAGTGTTCTATTGGTGGAAGGAGAATTTTTTGTTATTCATATATTCATCAAGTCTCTTTTTGAATGTATTCATATTTTGACTCTCAACTATAGTCTTAGGTAGAGTATTCCAGGTTATTATTGACAGTTTTGTTTTTATCGCCAATCAATTTAAGTTATGTGATCTGGTGCTATTATTGTTTCTATGTCTTCCGAGACCAATTGTTTCTAGAGCCAAATCTTCCTGGATCACACTAAAAGTTTGATATAGGTCACCCCTGAGTCTTATATAATCCATAGAAAAGAAACCTAGTTTCTTTAGTCTCTCACGCTTACAGTGAGGACAGCAAATTAAGAAAGGTTTTATGAAAATCATTGTGTATTTAGGCCACCATACAGTATTTTATATAGTGTACTATAGGAAAGAAACCAAAATAGTTTACTGGTTTTTATTACTGTTAGCATTTACCATCAGTGGTCCATATTTCACCTTTGGTATTTTGCTGATGCGACACTTCGACAGCCCAACATCCCATGTATTATGGGGGTGGGGTCACTTGCACTGTTAAGTATACACTAAAGCAGAATGAGAAGTCATAGGGCCCGATTCTTAAACAGGGCTGCTTCCAGTGCAAGCTGCGGCAAACAGCAGCTTGCGCCAATGCCCCCGCATCAGGGATCCTGCACCCAATTGAAGTATAGGATGCGGCCCAGCGCCTAAGTCCCCTTACATGTGACAGCTCCCCCCATGCATCAAACACAAGGTGCATGGAAGGGGTTTGCCACAAGCCCCTTGCAGCAATGTCCAGCTGATCCCCCCATCCCCTATGTCCCAGTCATGGTCCAAGTACCCTCTTAGGGTTTTCTGTTGCCCCCTCACCCCAGCAAGTAGTGTCCCCCCCATCCCCAGACAGAGCAGGGAAACAGCACAGCTCCCTCATACCTCCACGGCCAGACCCGGAATGACCGGAATGTGTGGCGGACTGTACAGTGTATGCACTAATAGTAGCTCATACACTGTACAGGCTGCTGCACAGTCAGTGCAGTTGGGGACCAGCTGCAGAGGTGTGAGGAGGGCTGTGCCGGTTCCTGGCTCTGTCTGGGGATGGGTTGGGCACTACCTGCCTGGGTGAGGGTCACGGGTCACCAGTGTGAGGGTTGGTAGCATGTGCTTGATATTGGCAGGGCACCACAATCCTGGGGGGGGACTGTGCCTATGCATGTTATGGGGCACATCAGGGGCACATCGGGGATCAGGTGGGTGATCCAGCCCTGTATGCCCTATAGGGGCACATCATGACAGGTGAGTCCAGCAGCACTGTGGCACATGTGGGGCACATCAGGGTTGAGGAGGTGGGACATGTGGCACCACTGAAATGGCAGATCTCCCAGGGATCTATTTCTAAGGGTACTTGGAAATTCTCCCTTTGTGTGCTCTTTGTGAATAGCAGTTGTGGGGAAGCAGCAGCTTGAATCTGCCATAGGGCTCCTAGTGCTGTGTTGTAGCCCATGTCTTGGTGCAGGGCTGGCGCACACCCCACTTGGTGCAGGCAGACTGCATTTGATGTAGGCTGCCTTTGTGAATTGCTCCAGGCCATACCTGTCAGCGCAAGGTGCATCCTGTGCCGTGCTTGCGCCATGTCGGACCTTTTGAGAATCGGGCCCATTCTGTTTTAGTAGCAATGTCACTGTTGCTGCAGAATGACTTTTTCAAGTGTATGGATCATCATACACAAAAAGAGTTCCATCAGACACTATAATACCAGAAACCTGTGGAGAAAAACCCTATCCTTTCCCTATTCTAAAACCTGTGGAGAAAAAGCCTATCCTTTCCCTATTATATAACATGTCATGTTGTCCACTCTTTGTTTTCTATTCATTTCTAACACACCATTTCCAATCCTGTATGGGAAAAAATATGATCTATCCTTATAACCATCTACCACCTTTCTGCCAGCGACCTGTGGAAAACAAATACCCCACTACTATTGCTATATATTATTTTTATTTTAGCTCACTATACTGTTCTGGAAAAGGAACTATTTTTTCCTAATTTACCCTATGCTACTATGCTCTAATTGTTGTTATTCACATGTTTTTGTTTTATATATATCCTCTGCATGCTTGTGACCTGTTGGGGAAACAAACTATTTGCTCTTACCCTATGCTACACCATTTCATCAATTGTTGACATACAGTTTGTAATATTTAATTTAACCAAAGTAATTTTTGTGATGTATAACACGTCACACGAAGTCATCACTTGGAGTGTTCAAAACTAGTCAAAGCATTATAATTCACTCCAACTGATGAGACTGTGAAAGTGAAGTTTGGTGTGGTACAATGCATACAAGGCTGATTTATGTTAACACCACAAGGTTTCCATAGCCTGTTAGACAAATTAGTTTGTTTCTTACCTTAATCCCAGAAATTATCAGTTGAGTAGTACCATATGAAGTCGAGATGTAAAATGTTGTAATGTATCATCATTGCAGTGTCTTGATCTTCAGTGTCATTCAAAAATGGTAATTTTGTGACTTCTGCAGATTTGTTGAGCCCATGTTCCCTGAGAAATAAGAATTATGCAATGAATCAATGTGATGACTTCTGGACAAACTACAGCACCACTTTTACTACATCTGGGCACCAAGTCTGAAATTCTTGTGAGCACCTCAAAATCATTGCCTTTCCTAAAATGCTTCAAAATGTCTGCCTTTGCTAAAATGGTTCAAAATAGCCACCTTTGTTTAAAAAGCTCTCTGAATGGGTCAGGGTTGATGCGGTATGGTGGTAATCAGTCATGTGACCACTTCCAGACACACTACAGCAACACTTTTGCCACATCCAGGCACCAAGTGTGTATCACTGGTGAGTGCCTCAAAATGGCAGCCTTTGCTCAAATGCCTCAAAACAGCTGCCTTTGCTAAAATTAAACTATCTGAAATAGTCATGGTTGATGTGGTATGGTGGCAATCAATCATGGGACTACTTCTGGACTCACATCTGTGCCACATTTGCCACATCCACGCAACAAGTGAAATCTCTGGCAATTGCCTCAAAATGGCTACCTTTGCTGAAATGCCTCAAAATGGCTGCCTTTTCTAAAATGCCTCAAAATGGCTGCCTTTGCCAAAAAATTCTCTGGGTCTGTGTTGATGAGGTATGGTGGTAATCAGTTATGTGACCACTACTGGACACAGTACGCCACCACTTTTGCTAGATCTGGACACCAAGTGTGAATCACTGCTGAGCAGCTCAAAATGGCCACCTTTGATTAAATGTCTCCAAATGGCCACCTTTGGTAAAATGTCTCAAAATGGCCACCTTTAATTAAATGCCTCAAAATGGCCACCTTTGACAAAATTCCTCAAAATGGCCACCTTTGATAAAGTGCCTCTAAATGGGCACTTTTGCTAAAAAGTTCTCTTTATGAGTTAGGGTTGAAGTGGTATGGTGGCAATCAATCATGAGACTACTACCAGACACAGTACTGCATCACTTTTGCCACATCCAGGCACCAAGTGTGAATCACTGGTGAGCACCTCAAAATGGATGTCTTTGCTAAAATGCCTCAAAATTGGCACCTTTGATAAATTAACTCAAAACAGCTGCCTTTGCTAAAAGGCCTTAGTCAAGTGACCAAATCCAGGCACCAATTACCTTAATACAAGGCATAACAACCAATAAAGCATCTCCTAGAGTCCAATGGCCTCTCCATGACCTCCCACACCAGGCCCCACCATTACACAAAATCCATTTTCTGGTGTATGCGAGTTCCACCATACCTTACGAGACATGGCACCATCTCAGAAAAAGCATTCCCAGCTGTCTAGTGGTCCCACCTCACCCTCCAAACTCAAACCAATTACTGTTGCACATCTCTGACACTAACCACACATAGGTTTCAACCCTTGAACCTTGCAAGGTCCCACCAAGTGAATGCCACCTCTCTCGTAAAAACCGGGTGCTGGATCCTCAGGTCATAGCCAAAACCCAACTGAACCCATACTCATTACTGTTACACCTCCCTGACACCAACCAAACAGAAGTTTCAACCATAAGCCCTCGCACGGTCCCAGTCAGATAATGTCACCACCCAAATGAGAGCTGCACCCTGAGGTCACATGCAAAAATTTATTATCTATTGTTTGTTTAATTATGACATGCTCCCCTTGATTAACCAAGTCACCCTGCTAAAAAGTAAAAACACACACACACACACACACACACACACACACACACACAATGCAATATGGCAACTGGAAATATCACTGATACTCCCCTAAGTGTAGTTTGACTATATGATGTAAGGAGTGTTTTATCTCTGACAGGTGTAAAGTCCTCTAGAATCACATTCTCACCATATTATATGAAATGTAGCATTCCTACAAAATACAAACAACAAAATCCATTGATTTCAGTCTTGAGACAAATGATGAACAAACAGCAATGTCAGAGGAAATAGGAGCCATGATAGACCCACCCTGTACTCCTGCCCTGAGCTCCACCTAAATGCAACCTCAACAAGCTTTAACATAGCCCAAAAAGTACACCTTTTGCAGTAAGAAAAAATGTTTCAGCAACTCACAGATTAGCAAAATGTGCTTGCCTTTTCAACCTATAGCTGAGGTTCCTAATGGACTAACATTGTTAGCAGTTTACATAGGTCAAACCCTGACTTAACTTTAAAACATGACACATACAACAAAACACAAATATCAAAACCCAAAGCTAAATTGTAACTTACTGTTAGTGACATTACGTAGTAACCTACCTTATGTACTTATTATTTGCAATTTCTTATTTCCCAAACTGACTGTTGCATGAGTATTTCTGAAGCCAGGAGACTTCTTTCGTACAACGCACTGTGTATATAGATTACAATGATCGTCATATGGAAGACGACCCCGACGACAGGCGATAGGGCATTTGGCACGTACTGTATATCATTATATGTGGTTAGATTTAAAGTCTATTGACCTATATATTCTGATCTGAAAGGTAAAATTTAAAGACATTATACCAATGTTGATCAGAAAGTTATAGTCGATTGGATTACATACATTCCATTCCACTATATTAAATGGTCATTCATCCCATTATGTTTCCTAAGCACAAATTAATATACCAAAACATTAAAGTCATGGCATAACAAATATCCATGATTACCATCATAGTCAATGGTACCAGAAATATGGCCTTAACAATGTGCCTTAGTAGCTGTAGGAATTTTCTGGCTGTGATTTGGTGAGATGCAGATACTGTACCAGCTGGTCATGCACCTGCAAGTGGTCTGTCTTGTCTGGTGACAGATAGGCCTTGCCTTAAACTCAGTCTTCCTCTATCAAACAAGCACTCATACATCTTCCTTTCCATCCAAGGCCTGCTGAACCAGGACTAAAGTTGCTTACATCAGGAGCAGAAACAGAGCCTTCACTGCTGGCATATATACCCCTTTACTCCCTTTACAGACATACAGTAACTGGGCAATCAAGCTCTTTCTCCTTCATCTGTCCCACTAAAGTACTGCTGCACCAGAAAACATGTTGGAGCACAGGAGCAGAAACCTTCTGGCTTTTCTCTCCCTTGACCTCCTGGACAGACATCACCTATCAAACAACCTCACACCCCTCCTCCATTCATAGAAACATCGAAACATAGAATTTGATGGCAGATAAGGACCGCTTGGCCCACCCAGTCTGCCCGTTTCCCTACCTAATGGATAAGCTGCAGATCCTAGTTAACCAGCAGCTACTTCTTTTGACTCCCACCCCCTAGAATTGCTTTATGACTGTCCCATGCATGCTTGAATTCAACCACTGTTTTTGACTCCACAACCTCCTTCAGAAGGCTGTTCCATTCATCCACAACCCTCTCTGTGAAAAAATGCTTTCTTACATTAATTTTGAGCGGCCCCCCATCTTCAAATTGTGCCCCCTTGTTCTTGTAGACCTCTTTTTGTGAAAAATGCTACTCCCTTGGACTTTGTTGATTCCCTTGAGGTACTTGAAAGTTTCTATCATGTCCCCCCTCTACCTCCTTTCCTCGAGGCTATATATATTAAGCTCCTTTAGTCTCTCTTCATATGTCTTCTGGTGCAGACCCTGTGCCATTTTAGTTGCCCTCCTCTGGACAGCTTCCATCTTGTTTATGTCCTTGCGGAGATTGGGTCTCCAGAACTGCACACTGTACTCCAGTTGGGGTCTCACCAGCTGTCTGTACAGAGGGATAACAACTTTTTGTTTTCTACTGGTGATGCCTCTCCTTATGCATGCCAGTATCCCCCTAGCCCTCCTTACTGCCCTCTCAGATTGCTTGCCCACCTTTAAGTCATCTGATATGACTACCCCCAGGTCCCTTTCCATTTTTGTTGTTGTTAGTTTCTCACTCCCCATTGTGTACTCTTCCCCTGGGTTTTTGTTTCCCAGGTGCATTACCTTGCACTTCTTAGCATTGAATCTAAGCTGCCATACATTTGACCATTCCTCTAACCTTGCCATATCCCTTCTCATCCTTTCCACCCCACCTTGAGCATCAACTCTGTTGCAGATCTTTGTGTCATCTGCAAAGAGACATACTTTTCCTTCCAGTCCCTCTGCAATGTCGCTTATAAAGACATTGAAGAGGACCGGCCCTAATACTGAACCCTGCGGTACCCCACTAGTAACCCTCCTTTTAAGCACTGCTGCACTAGAAAACAGGGTGCTGAGGGCAGGAGCAGAAATGGAGACCTCCCTGCTGGCATCTCCCCCCCTTGACTACCTGGACAAATATCACCTATTAAGCAAGTACACTCTCGTCCCCTGTCCCTCTTAACCATTGCTGCACCAGAAATTGAGTTCCTGAGTGTAGGAGCAGAAACAGAGAACTCCCTGATGTCATCTCTATCCATTGACAACCTGGATAAACATCACCTATTAAAGAAGCTCAATCTCCTCCTCCATCCCTAATAAGTGCTGCTGCACCAGAAAATGAGTTGCTAAGTGTAGGAGCAGAAACAGGGAATTCCCGGCTGGTGTCTCTGCCCACCGATAACCAGGATGGACAGACATCACCAGAAAACAAGCTCTCACCTCTCATCTGTTCCTCTTAAGCACTGCTGCACCAAAAAATGGGTTGCTAAGTGCTGGAGCAGAAAGAAAGATCTCCCTGCTGGCGTCTCTCCCCCCTCTACTACCTGGACAGATATCACCAAGCAAGCAAGCTCACACTCCTCCTCCATCCTTTTTAAGCACTGCTGCACATGAAAATGGGTTGCTGAGAGTAGAATCAGAAATGGAGACCTCCCTGCTGGCATCACTACCCCTTGAATACCTGGACAGACATAACCTAGCAAACAAGCTCTCACCCCTCCTCCATCCCACTTAAGCACTGCTGCAAGAGGAAATTGGTTGCTTAGGGTAGGAGCAGCAATGGAGACCTTACTGCTAGCATCTCTCCCCCTTGATTCCCTGGATGGACATAATTTAGTAAACAATCTCACCCTCCTCCTTTGTCCCTCTTAAGTGCTGCTGCACCAGATAATTTTTTGCTGACAGGGAGATAGTGGAGTGTGTCGGACCACTCTTATGGATACGTTTAATGCATAAGCGATGCTGCGCAAGAATGATGTAATATGTTATGTCAGTGGAGATTGCCGTCAGCTGTGGTGTTGTATTGTTTGTTGCTTGGTGTTGGTACAGCCCCCCCCGAAAATGGAAATTGTTGACGCATGCCTCTTTCCACTGTTAGCTCACTTGATGAGCACTCTTCACCTTGCGAGTTGCGTAGCATAATGCGTACTTGCGATTCACGTTGCGTTTACACTACGCAACATCGGGTGGTCCAACTCTTTCCACTATCACTGCTGATGGCAGGAGTAGGAATGGAGACTTCCCTACTGGCATCTCTCACACTTGACTTCCTGGACAGACATCACCTAGCAAATATGTTCTCATCCCTCCTCCATCCATCTTAAGTGCTGCTGCACATGAAAATGGGTTGCTGAGGGCAGAGGCAGAAACAGAGATCTCCCTGCTGGTATCTCTGCCCCCTTGACTTCCTGGACAGACATCATCTGCATCATCTAGCAAACAAGCCCTCACCAACTCCTTTATCACAATCAAACACTGCTGCATCAGAAAATGAGTTACTGACAGCAGGAGCAGAAACAGAGACTTCCCTGCTGGTATCTATTCCCCTTGTCTCCGTGGTCAGACATCACCTAGTAAACAAGGTCTCACCCCTCCTCCATTCCACTCAAGTGAAGCTGAACCAGGACACAGGCTGCAGAGGGCAGGAGCAGAAATGGAGCACTCCCTACTGGTGTATCGTTCCCCACACTACCTGTACATTCATTCCCTTGCAAATAAGTTAATTCCCCTTCTCCATCCCAGTCAAGCACTGCTGCACCAGAAAACTTTATTCATGATTTCTGTTACTGTAAATGGTCTTTTTGTTCCCCAGTAGTCTGTCTGTCTTCCTCTGTCTCTCTCTCTCTCTCTCTTTCTCCAGTCTGGATGGCATCATCAAAGATTTATTTTAACAGCCTGCCCTTACCCTCCCTGAACACACACAGACACAATGAGTTCTGGAAAACACTATTGACATTTTCTCTTACTGTAAATGGTCTTTTTGTTGCCCAGTAGTCTCTCTGTCTCTCCCCCATCTGGATGGTATCATCAAAGATTTATTTAGCCAGCCAATTCACAGATGCAGCCAGAAGATATTCACAGAACAGACTGAGCAATATTAGTGGCAGTAACCTGTCTGGAGAGATGAACAACTTGCATCACTGCACTACCAAATCACATATGTGAATGAGTAAATTAAAAAATGAAAATAATAAAGATAAAAATAAACTAACCTCTGATGTCTTTGTCATACATTAGTCAAGCAACTCTACTGTACTGAAAATAAAATAGTCAGAGATAAGGAAAATACAATGGGTCTGATTTTTAAAGTCCCTGTAGAGAGGCCCATGTCCATGTATGGGTTAGAGCACACTTGCATTTGGTTGCCTTGAGTGCTATCAGCCTTAAGGTCTGGTTGCCATGCATGCTGGTTGCCAAAAGGACATGTAGCCCTAAGGGATTTCAGCCTTGAGGGCTGGTTGCCTTGAGAGCCATCAGCCTTGAGGATTGGTTGCCTAGAGGGCATGAACCTTGATAGCTGGTTGCCTTGATGGCCATGAGCCTTGAGGGTTGGTTGCCTTGAGGGCCATGAGCCTTGATGGCTAGTTACCATGAGGGCCATCAGCCTTTAGGGCTGATTGCCTTGAAGGCCATCAGCCATGATGGCTGGTTGACTTAAGGGCCATCAGCCATGAGGGCTGGGTGCCTTGAGGGCCATCAGCAATGAGGGCTTGTTGCCCAGAGGGCCATCAGCCTAGAGGGCTGATTGACTTGAGGGTCCATTGCCTAAAGGGCTATTAGACATTGCAATTGGTGTACACCAATCACCCATTTGTGTTTGGTTGCCATGAGAGCCATCAGCCTTAAGGTCTGTTTGCCTCTAGGGCTGGTCGCCACAAGGGCATGTTGCCATGACAGTCATCAGCCTTGAGGGCTGCTTGCTTTGAGGACTGATTGTTTTGAGGGCCATCAGTCTCAAAAGTGGATTGCCTTGATGACCATCAACTTATTGGGATGGCTGCCTTGAAAGCCATGAGTGTTGAGGGCTATGAGCCCTGAACCCTGGTTGACTTGAGGGCCATCAGCATTGAGGGCTGGTTGCCTTGAGGTCCATGAACCTTGAGGGATGGTTGTCTTGTGGGCCATGAGCCTTGAGAGCTGGTTGCTTGAGGGCCATGAGACTTGAGGGCTGGTTGACATGAGGGCCACCAGCCTTGAGGGTCATCAGTCTCAACAGCTGGTTACCCTACGGGCCATCAGACTCTCAAGGACCAGATGCTTTGAGGGCCATCAGACTTGAGGGCAGGTTGCCTTAAGGGCCATCAGCCTTGAGGGATGGTTGTCTAGAGGACTCTCAGCCTTGAGAGCCAGTAGCCATGAGGACCCAAAGCCTTGAGGGCCAGTTGTCTTGAGGGGCATCAGCCTTGAGGGCAAGTTGCTATGAGGGACATTAGCCTTGAGGGCCAGTTTGCCTTGAGGGCCATCAGCATTGAGGGTCAGTTGCCATGAGGACTATCAGCCTTGAGGGCCAGTTTGCCTTGAGGGAAATCAGCCTTGAGGGTCAGTTACCATGAGGGCAATCAGCCTTGAGGGCCAGGTGCAATAAGGGCAATCAGCCTTGAGGGATGGTTGCCTTGAGGGCAATCAGACTTGAGAGCTGGTTGCCTTGAGAGCCATCAGCCTTGAAGGCCATCAGTCTTGAGGGATGGTTGCCTTGAGGGCCATTAGCTTTGAGGACTGGTTGCCTTGAGGGCTGTTGCCTTGAGGGTCATCAGTCTTCAGGGCTGATTGCCCTGAGGGCCATCAGCCTTGAGGACAAGTTGCCTTGAGGACTAGTTGCCTTGAGCACCATCAGACTTGAGGGACAGTTGCCTTGAGGGCTGGTTGACAAGGGGTCATCAGTCTTGAAGGCTGGTTGCCTTGAGACCATCAGCCAAGGGGTATAGTTGTCTCAAGGGCCATCAGCCATGCAGACTGATAGCCTTGAGGGCCTTTTGCCTTAAGAGCTGTTAGACATGGCAGTTGGTATACAAGAAATCACCTATTTGTTGCTGACTGCCTTGAGGTAGTCAACTTGATGGCCAGTGGTGGCCTCACAAATTTCCAAGGCAGATGCCATTCAGTTGCCTTGACGGCCATAAGCTTTTAGGGCTCATTGCCTTTAGGGTACAGGGTCAATGCGGTATGCCAGTAGTCAGTTACAAGGCCCTTATCCATCCCAGTACTGCACCACTTTTGCCACACCCGGGAACCTTCTTTGAATTACATGTGAGTGCCTCCAAATGGCACCCTTTGCTAAAACATGTTCATAATGACTAAGGATGCTAGGGAGAAGTAACAGCAATGGGAAGGGGTTTAGCTGGGCTGTGGCTATGACCTTAGGAACAAGCGCCCAGTGTTTATGGGGCAGTGGGATTTCCCTGAGTGGGATTGTTCAAAGTTCCATATGCCCAGTTGCTGTCAGGGATATTACACAGAGCTTGACCTGAAGTCATAGCCACAGCCCAACTGAACCCCTTTCCTTGACTGTTACTCCTCACTGGCACCCTTAGGTATTATGAAAACATTTTAGCAAAGGTGGCTAATTTGAGGCCCTCACGTAATTCACAGAACATTTCCAGGTGTGACAAAAGTGGTGCAGAAGTGTGTTGGGTAGTGGTCACATGACTGATTACCTCTATACCACTTCAACACTGACCTATTCAGAGAGCTTTTCTAGCAAATGTAACCATTTTGAGGATTTCTTTAGCAAAGGCAGCCATTTTGAGGCATTATATGAAAGGAGGCCATTTTTGGGCATTTTAGGTAAGGTTGCCTTTTTGAGGCACTCACCAATAATTCACACAAGGTGACCAGATGTGGAAAAGGTGGTCCTCAAGGCAATCAATCTCAAATGGACTACTGGTGTACACCAATCACCCATGGGCGATAGTTGAACATCAACTGCCACACCCTAACAGCCCTCAAGGTAAAATGCCATCAAGGCATAAAGACCATACTGCCAATTTGTTGCTGGTTGCCTTGAGGGCTTATTGCATTGAGGACTATCAGGCAGAGCAATTGGTTTACACCAATCATGCACTGGCAAGTGGTGAACACCAATGGCTGTTTCTGCTTAGTTGCCTTGATGGCTGTCATCCTTAAGGTCTTGATGCCTCAAGGGCCATCAGCCTTGAGGGATGGTTGTTTCAAGGGCCATCAGTCTTGAGGGCTGTTTGCCTTAAGGGCTATCAGCCTTGAAGGCTGGTTGCCTTGAGGGCCATCAACCTTGAGGGCCAGTTGCCTTAAAGGCCAACCGCCTTGAGAGATGGTTGTCCTGAGGAACATCTGCCTTGAGAGCTGGTTGTTTTGAGCGCTGGTTGCCTTTGAAGGCTGGTTACCTTGAGGGCCATCAGCATTGAGGGCCAGTTGCCTTGAGGACCTTCAGCCTTGAGGGCCATCAGCCTAGAGGGTCTGGTTGTCGAGAGTCATCAGTCTCAACAGCTGGTTGCCTTGAGGGGAGTCAGCATCTCAAATGCTGTTTGCCTTTAGGGCCATCAGCCAAGGTGTATAGCTGCATTGAGGGCTGATTAACTTGAGGGCCTTTTGCCTTAAGAGCTGTTAGATACAGCAAAATGGTATTCAAGAATCACCTATTTGTTGTTGGTTGCCTTGAGGGAAGTCAACTTGATGGCCGGTTGTGGGCTCACAAATTTCCAAGACAGAAGTCATTCAGTTGCTGTGAAGGCCATAAGTATTGAAGGGCTCATTGCCGTTAGGGCTCAGAGTCACTGCGGTATGGCAGTAATCAGTCACGTGACCACTACCCATCACACTACTGCACCACTTTTGCCACATCCATGAACCTTCTTTGAATTAATTATATGTGGGCTCCTCCAAATGGCCACCTTTGTTAAAATGCTTTCATTATGACTAAGGATGTTAGGGAGATATAACAGCAATGGGAAGGGGTTAAGCTAGGCTGTGGCTATGACCTTAGGAATGGGCGCCTGGTGTTTGTGGGGTGGTGTGATTTCCCTGGGCGTGACTGTTCAAGGTCCCATAAGCCCAGTTGCTGTCAGGGAGATTGCACACAGCTGGACCTGAGGTCATAGCCACAGCCCAACTGAACCACTTTCCAAGACTGTTACTCCTCACTGACACCCTTAGGCATTATGAAAGCATTTTAGCAAAGGTGGCCATTTTGAGTCTCACATGTAATTCACAGAATGTTCCCAGATGTGATAAAAGTGTCACAGAAGTGTGTTGGGTAGTGGTCAGATGATTGATTACCACTTTTCCACTTCAACTCTAACCCATTCAGAGATCTGTTTTAGCAAATGTAACCATTTTGAAGATTTATTTAGCAAAGGCAGCCATTTGGGGGCATTATATGAAAGGAGGCCATTTTGGGGCATTTTAGGTAAGGTTGCATTTTTGAGGTGCTCATCAATAATTTGCACAAGGTGACCAGATGTGGCAAAGGTGGCCCTTAAGGCAACCAATCTCAAATGGACTACAGGTGTACACCAATTACCTATGGGCGATAGTTGAACACCAACTGCCACACCTAACAGCCCTCAAGATAAAATGCCATCAGGGCATAAACGCCTTACCACCTATTTGTTGTTAGTTGCCTTGAGGCATACCTCTCAACCTTTTGTCCCCCAAATGTGGAACATTGCCTCTCAAAATGTGGACCAAATGAACAAAATGTGGAACACTTTATCAAATCTTTGCTTAGGAGGCTCAGAACACTGTTAAAATGTTTGCATTTATGTTCAGAAAGTCTGTTATTAATTGAATAATATATTTTTTGCATCATTTACTATAGATTTTTGCTTTAAAATGTTAACACTGAATGTGGAACAGGGAGCTTTTGTGAAGTAAAATGAGGAACGTTCCTCGTAATGTGGTACAGTTGAGAGGTATGCCTTGAGGGCTCATTGCATCTAAGACTATCAGGCAGAGTAACAGGTTTACACCAATTGACCACTGGTAAGAGGTGTATACCAATCGCCATTACTGTTTAGCTGTCTTGAGGGCTGTCAGCCTTAAGGTCTCAATGCCTCAAGGGCCATCAGCCTTGAGGGCTGGTTGCCTTGAGGGCCATCTGCCTTGAGGACTGGTTGCCTTGAGTGCCATCCACCTTGAGGGTGGTTGTATTGAGGTCCATCAGCCTTGAGGGCTGGTAACCTTGAAGGACATCAGTCTTGAGGGCTAATAGCCTAGAGGGACTTCAGCCTTGGTATCTGGTTTCCTTGATGGCCATCAGTCTTGATGGCTGGTTGCCTTGAGGTCCATTCACCTTGAGGAGAATTTACCTTGAGGGACATCAGCCTTGAGGGCAATCACCCTTGGAAGCTGGTTGCCTTGAGGGCCATTAGCCAAGGAGTAAAGCTGCCTTGAGGGCTGATTGCCTTGAGGGCCTTTAGCCTTAAGGGCTGTTATACATGGTAATTGGTATAGACAAATTGCCTATTTGTTGTTGGTTGCCTTGAGGGCCATCAGCATTGAGGGATGGTTGCCTTGAGGGCATTCAGCCTTTTTGGACCAGTTGGCTTGAGGGACATCCACCATGAGGGATGGTTGCCTTGAGGGCCATCAGCCTGGTGGGCCATCGGCCTTGAGGGCTGGCTGCATTGAGGGCCATTAGCATTAAGGTCCAGTTGCCTCGAGGACCATCAGCCTTGAGGGAAGGTTGCCTTGAGAGCCATCAGCCTTGAGGGGTGGTTGCCTTGAATGCCATCAGCCTTGAGGGATGGTTGTCTTGAGGGACATCAGCCTTGAGGACTGGGTGCCTTGGGGTCCCTCAGCCATGAGGGCTGGTTGCCTTGAGGGCCATCAGCCTTGAGATCTGGGTTGCCTTGAGGGCCATCAGCCTTGAGGGATGTTTGTCGAGGGTCATCTGTCTCAATGGCTGGTTGCCTTGAGTGCCATCAGCCTCTTGAGGGCTGGTTGCCTTGAGGCCATCAACCAAGGGTATTTTTTTATTTTATTTAAACTTTTGTTTACCGGGTAAACAATATGAGCCAAGGCACTTTTTCAAATGTAACCTGGGATCATAATTAAAGTTATAGTCAAGATGTAATACAATATACCATACAATACAATTTTACTAACAACAGAACATAATCATACTAACAGCAATACAATTAATAACAATCACACACCATCATACTTAAGAAATGTCTCATAGATGCCTTAAAAGCATTTCTTCCATTAATATGTTGTAAAGTGTATGAAATCTTATTCTAATAGACTGAAGCATTATGAGAAAAAGCTTGCTGCCCTAATCTCAGTTTAGTTTTGGGATAGCAACCATAACAGAAGCATTAGAGAGTAGCTCCCTATGTGGTATCCTAATATTTAACAATGAATACAAAGGAGAAACTGCACCCAGGGCCTAGGTGTTATAGACCAAGCAACTTAAATTATATTGAGAATATAGACACAGGGGAAGCCAAGATGTTGCTAAGTACAAGTTGCTGTGATGTGTTCTAAATGGAAGTTTTAATGCAAATGTATAGTTGCCTCAAGGGCCATCAGCCTTGAGAACCAATTGCCTTGAGAGCCTTTTGCCTAAATGGCTGTTAGACATGGTAGTCGGTGTACACAAATTGCATATTTGTTGTTTGTTGCCTTGAGGCAGTCAACTTGATGGCCAGTGGTAGCCTCACAAATTTCCAAGGCAGATGTCATTCAGTTGTCATCAAGACCATAAGCATTGAGGGCTCATTGTCTTTATGACTCAGGGTCAATGTGGTATGGCAGAAATCAGACACGTGACCATTACCCATCACAGTACTGCACCACTTTTGCCACATTTAGGAACCTTCTTTGAATTACATGTGGGCTTCTCCAAATGGCCACCTTTGCTAAAATGGTTTCATAATGACCAAGGATGTTAAGGAGAAGTAGAAGCAATGGGAAGGAGTTCAGCTGGGCTGTGGCTATGACCTTAGGAACAAGCGCCCAGTGTTTGTGGGGTGGTGGGATTTCCCTGAGTGGGATTGTTCAAGGTTCCGTATGCCTGGTTGCTGTCAGGGAGAATGCACAGAGCTTGACCTGAGGTCATAGCCACAGCCCAACTGAACCCGTCCCCGGTACTGTTACTCCTCACTGACACCCTTAGGCATTATGAAAGCATTTTAGCAAAGCTGGCTATTTTGAGGCCCTCACAAGTAATTCACAGAACGTTTCCAGATGTGACAAAGTGATGCAGAAGTATGTTGGGTAGTGGTCACATGAATGATTAACAATATACCACTTCAACCCCAACCCATTCAGAGAGTTTTTTTAGCAAATGTAACCATTTCGAGAATTTCTTTAGCAAAGGCAGCCATTTTGAAGCATTATATCAAAGAGGCTATTTGGGGGCATTTTGGGTAAGGTTGCCTTTTTGAGGCACTCACCAATAATTCACACAAGGTGACCAGATGTGGCAAAGGTGGCCCTCAAGGCAACCAATCTCAAATGGACTACTGGTGTACACCAAACACCCATGGGTGATAGTTGAACAATAAACAGCGACACCTAACAGCCCTAAAGGTAAAATGCCATCAAGGCATAAAAGCCTCACCATCAGTTTGTTGTTGGTTGCCTTGAGAGCTCATTGCATTTAGGACCATCAGGCAGAGTAACTAGTTTACACCAATCGACCACTGGCAAGTGGTGTACACCAGTCGCCATTTCTGTTTAGTTGACTTGAGGGCTGTCAGCCTTAAGGTCTTGATGCCTCAAGGGCCATCAACCTTGAGGGCTGTTGCCTCAAGGGCCATCAGCCATGAGGGCTGGATGCCTTAAGGGTCATCATCCTTGAGGCCTGGTTGCCTTGAGGGTCATCCATTGTGGCCTCACAATTTTCCAAGGCAGAAGCCATTCAATTGCCTTGAAGGCCATAAGCATTCAGGGCTCATTGCCTTTAGGGCTCAGAGTCACTGTGGTATGGCAGTAGTCAGTCATGTGACCACTACCAGTCACAGTACTGCACCACTTTTGCCACATTTGGGAACCTTCTTTGAATTACATGTGGGCTCCTCCAAATGGCCACCTTTGCTAGAATGCTTTCATCATGACAAAGGATATTTGTCAGTAGTAACAGCAATGGGAAGTGGTTCAACTGTGCTGTGGCTATGACCTTAGGAACAGGAGTCTGGTGTTTGTGGGGTGGTGGGATTTCCCTGAGTGGGACTGTTCAAGGTCCTGTATGCCCAGTTGCTGTCAGGGAGATTGCACAGAGCTGGACCTTAGGTCATAGCCACAGCCCAACTGAACCACTTTCCAGGACTGTTACTCCTCACTAACATCCTTAGACATTATGAAAGCATTTTAGCAAAGGTGGCCATTTTGAGGTGCTCACATGTAATTCACAGAACATTCCCAGATGTGACAAAAGTGGTGCAGAAGTATGTTGGTAGGGGTCACACAACTGATTACCACTATACCACTTCAACGCTGTCCCATTCAGAGATCTTTTTTTAGCAAATGTAACCATCTTGAGGATTTCTTTAGCAAAGGCAGCCATTTTGAGGCATAATCTGAAACAAGGCCATTTTGGGGCATTTTAGGTAAGGTTGCCTTTTTGAGGCACTCACCAATAATTCACACAAGGTGACCAGATGTGGCAAAGGTGGCCATCAGAGCACCCAATCTCAAACTGACTACTGGTGTACACCAATCACCCATGGGTGATAGTTGAACACCAACTGCCACACCTAACAGCCCTCAAGGTAATATACCATCAAGGTATAAAGGCCTTAACACCAATTATAGTTGGTTGCCTTGAAGGCTCATTGCATTTAGGACTATCAAGCAGTGCAGTTGGTTTACACCAATCGACCACTGGCATGTGGTGTATATCAACCAATGGCCATTTCTGTTTAGTTGCCTTGATGGCTGTCAGCCTTAAGGTCTCGATGCCTCAAGTGCCATCAGCCTTGAGGCCTTGTTGCCTTGATGGCCATCAGCCTTGAGGGCCAGTTGCCTTGAGAGCTGGCTGCCTTGAGGGCCATCCACCTTGAGGGCTGGTTGCCTTGAGGTCCATCTGTTTTGAGGGCTGGTTGCCTTGAGGGCCATCTACCTTGATATGTGGTTGCACTGAGGCCATCAGCCTTAAGAGCTTATTACCTTGAGGGCCATCAGCCTTGTGGGCTGGATGTCGAGAGTCACCAGTCTCAAGGGCTGGTTGTCTTGAGGGACATCAGTCTCGAGGGCTGGTTGGCTTGAGGGCCATCCTCATCTTAAAGGCTGGTTGCCTTCAGGGTCATCAGCCAAGGGGTATAGCTGCCTTGAGGGCTGATTACCTCAAGGGCCTTTTGTCTTACAGGCTTTTAGACATAGCAGTTGGTGTACAAGAATCGCCTATTTGTTGTTGGATGCCTTGAGGGAAGTCAACTTGATAGCCATTTGTGGCCTCACAGATTTCCAAGGCAGAAGCCATTCAGTTGCTGTGAAGGCCATAAGGATTCATGGCTCATTGCCTTCAGGGCTCAGAGTCACTGCGGTATGGCAGTAATCAGTCACGTGACCACTACCCATTACAGAACTGCACGACTTTTGCCACATCTGGGAACTTTCTTTGAATTAGATGTGTGCTCCTCCAAATGGCCACCTTTGATAAAATACTTTCATAATGACTAAGAATGTTATGGAGAAGTAACAGCAATGGGAAGGGGTTCGGCTGGGCTGTGGCTATGACCTTAGGAACAGGTGCCTGGTGATTGCGGGGCAGTGGGATTTTCCTGGGTGAGACTGTTCAAGATCCAGTATGCCCAGTTGCTGTCAGGAAGATTGCTCAGAGCTAGACCTGAGGTCATAGCCACAGCCCAACTGAACCCCTTCCCAGGACTGTTACACCTCTCTGACACACTTAGGCACTATGAAAGCATTTTAGCAAAGGTGGCCATTATGAGGTACTCACATGTAATTCACAGAACGTTCCCAGATGTGACAAAAGTTATGCAGAAGTGTGTTGAGTATTGGTTACATGACTGATTAACACTATACCACTTCAACACTGTCCCATTCAGAGATCTTTTGTAGCAAATGTAACGATTTTGAGAATTTCTTTGGCATGGCAGCCATTTTGAGGCATTATATGAAAGGAGGCCATTTTGGGGCATTTTAGGTAAGGTTACCTTTTATAGGCACTCACCAATGATTCACACAAGGTGACCAGATGTGGCAAAGCTAGCCTTTATGGTAACCAATCTCAAATGGACTACTGGTGTACACCAATTACCTATGGGAGATAGTTGAACACCAATTGCCACACCTAACAGCCCCAAGGTAAAATGCCATGAATGCATAAACGCCTTACCACCAATTTGTTGTTAGTTGCCTTGAGGTCTTATTGCATTAAGGACTATCAGGCAGAGCAGTTGGTTTACACCAATTGACCATTAGCATGTGGTGTATACCAATTTCCATTTCTGTTTAGTTGCCTTGACGGCTGTCAGCCTTAAGGTCTCGATGCCTCAAGGGCCCTCATCCTCGAGGGCTGGTTGCATTTAGGGCCATCCACCTTAAGGTCTGGTTGTCTAGAGGGCCATCTGCCTTGAGATCTGGTTGCATTGAGGGCCATCAGCCATGAGGGCTGGTTACCTTGAGGGCTGGATGTTGAGAGTCACCAGTCTCAAGAGCTGGTTGCCTTGAGGGCCATCAGCCTTGAGGGACATAAGTCTTGAGGGCTGGTTGTCTTGAGGGCCATCAGCATCTCAAAGGCTGGTTACCTTCAGGGCCATCAGACAAGGGGTATAGCTGCCTTGAAGGCTGATGGCCTCGAGGGCCTTTTGCCTTATGGCTTTTAGACATGGCAATTGGTGTACATGAATTGCCTATTTGTTGTTGGATGCCTTGAGGGAAGTCAACTTAATGGCCGTTTGTGGACTCAGAAATTTCCAAGGCAGAAGCAATTCAGTTCTCAGGAAGGCCATAAGGATTCATGGCTCATTGCCTTTAGGGCTCAGAGTCACTGCGGTGCAGCAGTAATCAGTCACGTGACCACTACCAGTCACAGTACTGCACCACTTTTGCCACATCCAGGAACCTTGTTTGAATTCCATGTGGCCTCCTCCAAATGGCCACCTTTGCCAAAATGCTTTCATAATGACTAAGGATGTTATGGAGAAGTAACAGCAATGGGAAGGGGTTCAGCTGGCTGTGGCAATGACCTTAGGAACAGGTACCTGGTAATTGTGGGGCAGTGGGATTTCCCTGAGTGGGACTATTCAAGGTCCCATATGCCCGATTGCTGTCAGGGAGATTGCCCAGAGCTGGACCGCAGGTCATAGCCACAGCCCAACTGAACCCCTTCCCAGGACTGTTACTCATCACTGACACACTTAGGCATTATGAAAGCATTTTAGCAAAGGTGGCCATTTTGAGGCGCTCACATGAAATTCACAGAACGTTCCCAGATGTGACAAAAGTTATGCAGAAGTATGTTGAGTACTGGTCACATGACTGATTACCACTATAATACTTCAAGTCTGACCTATTCAGAGATCTGGTTTAACAAATGTAACAATTTTGAGAATTTCTTTAGCACGGCAGCCATTTTGAGGCATTGTATGAAGGAAGGCCATTTTGGGGAATTTTAGGTAAGGTTGCCTTTTAGAGGCACTCACCAATAATTCACACAAGGTGACCAGATATGGCAAAGCTGACCTTTAAGGCAACCAATCTCAAATGGACTACTGGTGTACACCAATTACCTATGGGCAGGGCCCTGTGTTTTCTGCAATTCTACGGTTGCAGCAGTGGCCGCAGAAACCAGGGGTGACTGCAGAAATTAGTGCTTGCTGCAGAAATCAGGAAAACCAGCCACACAGTTGCAGAAATGCTAGCTATGCTATACGATCACACAAGGCAAGGGTATAGCTACTGATATGTTAAGTATGCTATGGCATACATACTCACTAGAAGAGACAACAAACTGGTGCCATCCACTACAAAGCCAAAAAGCTTGTGGCTGCATGGCATCTTGACTCGTGCTGGCTCTTGTTACATAACTCCATCCAGCCAATATTGTTTGGAGGGGTTGGGAGATTGACACAAGAGTAGCAGAGCTTGATTAGGTCCACGGCAGTTATGATTTGCTGCTGAGTAGGTGTGCCTAGCTGAGCCATGTTAATGTTCCATTGTGAGGCTGCTCATGGTACACACTGAACCCTTGGAAGATGAATTTGGAAAGAAGACCTGGAAGGTGAGCAGTAGTCAAGGAGTGAGAAGATTCAATGGTGCCCATGGGAGTGGAGTCAATCTCGGTATGGTGGCAGGTACTGGAGGAGGAGCTGATTGCAGAAACACAGGGCTGGCAGCAGACTGAGCAGAGGCCTCATTCCCCACTGGTGGACTCTGATCACAGTTTTGATATGTAGGCTGCAGGTCTGTACCTACAAGTGTGAGAGTAATTTCTTGTTAGATTTAAACCTGCAGCCTAAGTGGTGGCATCAAGCACAATTCTTAAAGAGGGTCAAGTTGCCCAACTGCAGCAAAGATGGGGACCAGGGTATACTAGAACTGGAGCAAGCGGGTATGGAAAAAATCAGAGTGGAGAGTTGTATTGCTGCTATATATAAGTGAAATGAGGGTCACTGACTAAAGAACACCACAACCCCCTGAGTTGCGAGAAGAGAAAATGCTAGCCAAGGTTACTGCAGCTTAATAAGAATGGCTTGCTTGCATTTTTTTGTGTGTCCCCCAAAAGAAAAATAAGGAGTCAACAAATCCTACAAACACTGCAAGTTACACCCTCCTTCACTGTTACAGCAAGACAACCCCCCCCCAAAACATAGATTTGCACACTGCACTCAACATGTTTGTTGCAAGGCAGCTGGGGTGTTCCTAGTTTAAAAAAATAATGATCTAACAGAACGTTAATCAAAATTAGAAAAAAAATGGCTTTCAAGTTGGAGTCTCTCTTTATATCTGCTAACTGTAAATATAAACCAGAAGAAATCCAAGCAGGTTTTGCCTTCTGTGTAGTTTTAGCTTTGTGTGTATGTCCTCCTCTGATTATAACCTAGGAGAATGACAAAGGCCACCAATTTGCAATAGAAGAACAGATGAGACTTCAGATATGGGGTGGGAGAGAAAATTCATTAAAAGAGAACACTGATGCCCATGTATGTGCCAGGTTTGGGTTGCTGCAGTTTAATATTTGTGATAAGAAGACTATATTCTGTTAAATGGCCTGCTGTTCCACTTTCAATGTAGCAGAGTTGTTGCACGAAGGCAGTCAAAGGGTTAACTAAGACTTAATCCCTTTGAAGGTATGCTGGTTAACCACAATTTATCTGCCACAGAATGGCTGCAGAATCAGCAGTTCTGCTGCAGAAAGTATGAGGTCCTGCCACAGAATGTAGGTCCACTTTGCTGCAGTAAACACGGGGCCCTGCCTATGGGTGATAGTTGAACAACTGCCACAGCTAACAGCCCTCAAGGTAAAATGCCATCAAGGCACAAAGACCTTACTGCCGATTTGTTGTTAGTTGCCTTGAGGGTTTGTTGCATTTAGGACTATCAGGCAGAACAATAGGTTTACACCAATCGACCACTGGCAAGTGGTGTACATAAATCACCATTACTGTTTAGCTGCCTTGAGGACTGTCAGCCTTAAGGTCTCGATGCCTCAAGCGCCATCAGCCTTGAGGACTGGTTGCCTCAAGGGACACAGCCTTGATGGCTGGTTGCATTGAGGGGCAAGCCTTGAGGGCTGGTTACCTCGAGGGCCATCCACCTTGAGGGCTGGTTGCCTTGAGGGCCATCAGCCTTTAGGGCTGATTACCTTGAGGGACATAAGCCTTAAGGACTATTAGCCTTGAGGGCCATGAACCTTGGGGGATGGTTTCCTTGAGGGACATCAGCCTTGAGGGCTGGTTGCCTTGAGAGAAATCAGCCTTGAGGGCAATTTACCTTGAGGGGCATCAGCCTTGAGGGCAATCAGCCTTGGGGGCTGGTTGCCTTGAGGGTCATCAACCTTGAGGAATGAATGTCGAGAGTCACCAGTGTTGATTGCTGGTTGCCTTGAGGGGGCATTAGCCTTGACGGCCACCAGTCTAGAGGGTTGGCTGCTTGAGGACCATCAGCATCTCCAAAGCTTGTTGCTTGAGAGACATCATCCAAGGGGAAAAGCTGCGTATCACCCCTTTTCATCGACATCCCAATGGCAAAACATGGAGAAAAACCATTACAGTGACATTCGCGGTAATGGTCCTTTTTCCATGTTTCGCCTTCCCCCAGTGTTCCGCCCCCTCCCTGGACCAATTCCAACCTGGAGTTGGAATCCTAGAGTCCAGAGGGTGTGGGGGGCAGAGCCCCCCACAGAAAACACCCATTTAAGAGGCAGCACAATACCTACGTCGGTATAGTGCCATCACTGTGGGGGAGGTCGGCATTCTCACAGATGAGAAAACTTGGTGCTTCCATAAAGTTGTCTTGAGGGCTGATTGCCTTGAGGGTCTTTAGCCTTAAGGGCTGTTATACATGGCAACTGGTGTACACAAATTGCCTGTTTGTTGTTGGTTGCCTTGTGGGAAGTCAACTTGATGGCCGTTTGTGGCCTCACAAATTTCCATGGCAGAAGCCATTCAGTTGCCGTGAAGGCCATTAGCATTCAAGGCTCATTGCCTTTAGGGCTCAGAGTCACTACGGTATAGCAGTAATCAGTTACGTGACCATTACCCATCATAGTACTGCACCACTTTTGCCACATTCGGGAACCTTCTTTGAATTACATGTGGGCTTCTCCAAATGGCCACCTTTGATAAAATACTTTCAAAATGACTAAGGATGTAACAAAGAAGCAACAACAATGGGAAGGGATTCAGCTGGGCTGTGGCTATGACCTTAGGAACAGGCACCTGGTGATTGCGGGGTGATGGGATTTCCCTGAGTGGGACTATTCAAGGTCCCATATGCCCGGTTGCTGTCAGGGAGATTGCACAGAGCTGGACCTAAGGTCATAGCCACAGCCCAACTGAACCGCTTCCCAGGACTGTTACTCCTCACTGACACACTTAGGCATTGTGAAAGCATTTTAACAAAGGTGACCATTTTGAGGCATTCCCATGTAATTCACAGAACATTCCCAGATGTGACAAAAGTGATGCAGAAATGTGTTGAGTCTTGGTCACATGACTGATTACCACTACACCACTTCAACCCTGACCCATTAAGAGTTCTTTTTTTAGCAAATGTAACCATTTTGAGAATTTCTTTAGCAAAGGCAGCCATTTTGAGGCATTATATGAAAGGAGGCCATTTTGGGGCATTTTTGGTAAGGGCGCCTTTTAGAGGAACTCACCAATAATTCACGTAAGGTGACCAGATGTGGCAAAGCTGGCAACCAATCTCAAATGGACTACTGGTGTACACCAATCACCCATGGGATAGTTGAACACCAACTGCCACACCTAACAGTTCTCAAGGTAAAATGCCATCAAGGCATAAAGGCCTTACCACTGATTTGTTGTTAGTTGTCTTTAGGGCTCATTGCATTTAGGACTATGAGGCAGAGCAAAAGGTTTAAACCAATCGACCACTGGCAAGTGGTGTACACCAATCGCCATTAATGTTTAGTTGCCTTGAGGGCTGTCATCCTGAAGGTCTCGATGCCTCAAGCACCATCAGCCTTGAGGGCTTGTTGCCTCGAGGGCCATTAGCCATGACAGCTGGTTTCCTTAAGGGCCATAAGCCTGGAGGGCCAGTTGCCTTGAGGGCCATCAGCCTTGGGGGCTGCTTGTCTTGAATGTATATATATATATATATATATATATAGGTATGTGTATATATAGATATATGTGTGTGTGTGTGTGAGTAGAAAAATGTTACACCCCAATAAATTGTGATGATTTTCAATGTATGTATATTGAATTGTCCAGCTTATGAGATGGGTGGGGGGATGTGTGATATATTAGTAAATTATGTAGACTAATTTGAAAATATGATTATAATGGTATTATGATAAGATGTATTATGGCTAATGTATGTTATTGTTGGCTAATGTTGAAACATCTTATTAAAAAATTAAGCACAAAAAAAAAAGTGACCAGATGTGGCAAAGGTGGCCCTCAAGGCAATCAGTCTCAAATGGGCTATGGTGTACACCAATCACCCAAGGGCAATAGTTGAACACCAACTGCCACACTTAAGAGCCCTCAAGGTAAAATGCCATCAAGACAAAAAGGCCTCACCTCTGATTTGTAGTTGGTTGCCTTGAGAGCTCATTGCATTTAGAACTATCAGACAGAGCAGTTGGTTTACACCAATCGACCACTGGCAAGTGGTGTACACCAATCGCCATTCCTGTTTGGTTGCCTTGAGGGATGTCAGCCATCATGTCTCAATGCCTCAAGGGCCATCAGCCTTGAGGGCTGGTTGTCTCAAGAGCCATCAACTTTGAGGGCTGATTGCTTTAAGGGCCATCAGCCTTGAGGGCAGGTTGGCTTGAGAGACATTCACCTTGAGAACTGGTTGCTTTGAGGGCCATCCACCTTAAGGGCTGGTTGCCTCGAGGGAAATCCACCTTGAGGGCTGGTTGCCTTGATGACCATCAGCCTGGAGGGCTGGTTACCATAAGGACCATCAGCCTTGAGGGCTGGTTACCTTGTGGGTTATTAGCCTTGTGGGCCAGTTGCCTTAAGGGCCATTGGTCTTGAGGGCCAGTTACCTTGAGGGCCATCAGTCTTGACAGTTGGTTGCCTTAAAGATCATTAGCCTTGAGGGCCTTCAGTATCAAGGGCTGGTTACCTTGAGGGCCATCAGCATCTCGAAGGCTGCTTGCCTTGAGGGCCATCAGAAAAGGGGTATAGCTGCCTTGAAGGCTGATTGCCTTGAGGGCCTTTTGCCTTAAGGGCTGTTATACATGGCAATTAGTATACACGAATCTCCTATTTGTTGTTGGTTGCCTTGAAGACAGTCAACTTGATGGCTGGTTGTAGCCTCACAAATCTCCAAGGCAGAAGTCATTCAGTTGCCATGAAGACCATAAGCACTCAGGGTGCATTGCCTGTAGGGATCAGAGTCATTGCAGTATGACAGTAATGAGTCAAATGACCACTACCGGACACAGTACTGCACCACTTTTGCCGCATCCAGGAACCTTCTCTGAATTACATGTGGGCTCCTCCAAATGGCCACCTTTGCTAAAATGCTTTCAAAATGACTAAGGATGTTATGGAGAAGTAACTGCAATGGGAAGGTGTTCAGTTGGACTGTGGCTATGACCTTAGGAACAGGTGCAGGTGATTGCAGGGCAGTAGTATTTCCCTGAGTGAGACTGTTGAAGGTCCCATATGCCCAGTTCCTGTCAGGGAGATTGCACAGAGCTGGACCTGAGGTTATAGCCACAGTCCAACTGAACCACTTCCCAGGACTGTTACTCCTCACTGACACAGTTGGGCATTTTGAAAGCATTTTAGCAAAGTTGGCCATTTTGAGGCACTCACATGTAATTCACAGAACATTCCCAGATGTGGCAAAAGTGGTGCAGAAGTGTGTTGCATAGTAGTCACATGACTGATTACCACTATACCACTTTAATTCTGACCCATTCTGAGAGCTTGTTTCACAGATTTAACCATTTTGAGGATTTGTTTAGCAAGGGCAGCCATTTTGAGGCATTATATGAAAGGAGGCCATTGGGGGCATTTTAGGTAAGATTGCCTTGTTGAGGCACTCTCCAATAATTCACATAAGGTGTCCAGAAGTGGCAATGGTGACCCTCAAGGCAACCAATCTCAAATTGACTATTGGTGTACACCAATTGCCCATGGGTGATAGGTGTGGCAGTTGCTGTTCAGCTAACATCCCTCAAGGCATAAGGACCTTACTGTCTGTTTGTTGTTGGTTGCCTTGAGGGCTCATTAATTCGAGGACTGTCAGGCAGAGCAATTGGTTTACATCACTCGACCACTGGCAAGTGGTGTACACCAATCACCCATTTCTGTTTAGTTGCCTTGAGGGACTTCAGCCTTAAGGTCTCATTGCCTTGACAGCAGTCAACCTTGAGGGCTGGCCTTGAGAGCTTGTCTCCTCTAGGGCCATCAGCCTTGAGGGCTGGTTTCCTTAAGGACCATCAGCCTGGAGGGACTGTTGCCTTGAGGGAAATCAGCCTTGTGTGCTGTTTGCCTTGAAGGCCATTAGCCTTGAGTGCCATCAGCCTTGAGGGTGGATGCCTTAACGGCCTTCAGCCTTGAGGGCTGCTTGACTTAAGGGCCATCAGCATTGAGGGCTGGTTACATTGAGGGCCATCAGCCCTGAATGCCAGTTACCTTGAGGACCATCAGCGTTGAGGGCCTGTTGCCTTAAGGGCCATCAGCCTTGAGGGCTGGTTGCTTTGAGGGCCATCAGCGTTGAGGGCTGGTTGTCTTGAGGACCATCAGCCTTGAGGCTTGGTTGCCTTGAGGGCCATTAATCTTGAGGGACATCAGCCTTAAGGGCCAGTTGTCTTGAGAGATATCAGCCTTGAGGGCCAGTTGCCTTGAGGAACATCCACCTTGAGGGCTGGTTGCTTTGAGGTCTATCAGCCATAAGGGCTGGTTACATTGAGGGCCATCAGCCCTGAGGACTGATTACTTTGAGTGCCATCAGCCTTGAGGGCCATGAGCCTTGATGGCCGATTGCTTTGAGGGACATCCACCTTGAGGGACAGTTGCCTTGAGGGCTGCTTGCCTTGAGGACCATCAGTTTTGAGGGCTGGTTACATTGAGGGCCATCAGCCCTGAGAGTTGGTTACCTTAACGGCCATCAACCTTGAGAGACAGTTGCCTTGAGGGTCATCAGTCTTGAGGGCCATGAGCCTTGACGGCTGATTGCCTCAAGGGACATCCACCTTGAGGGCCAGTTGCCTTGAGGACCATCAGCCTTGAGGACTGGTTACATTGAGGGCCATCAGCCCTGAGGATTGGTTACCTTGAGGGTCATCAGCCTTGAGGGATGGCTGCCTCTAGGGTTATTTGCCTTGACGGACATCAGCCTTGAGGGCTGGATGTCAACAGTCACCAGTCTCAAGGGTTGGTTGCATTGACGGCCATCAGTATCTTAAATGCTGATTGCCTTGAGGGCCATCAGCCAAGGGGTATGGCTGCCTTGAGGGCCTTTTGCTTAATGGGCTGTTAGACATGGCAATTGGTGTACATTAATCTCCAATTTGTTGTTGGTTGCCTTGAGAGAGGTCAACTTGATATCCAGTTGTGGCCTCACAAATTTCCAAGGCTGAAGCCATTCATTTGCCATGAAGGACATAAGCATTCAGGGCTCTTTGCCTTAAGGGTTAAGAGTCACCGCAGTATGGCAGTAATTAGTCACATGTCCACTACCCATCACAGTACTGCACCACTTTTGCCACATCTGGGAATTTAACGAACTACTTGTGGGCTCCTTCAAATGGCCACCTTTGCTAAAATGCTTTCATAATGACAAAAAATGTTAAGAAGAAGTAACAGCAATGGGAAGGGTTTCAGCTGGACTGTGGCTATGACCTTAGGAACAAGCACCCAGTGTTTGTGGGGCAGTGGGATTTCCCTGAGTGGGACTGTTCAAGGTTTCGTATGCCCAGTTGCTATCAGGTAGATTGCACAGAGCTGGATCTGAGGTCATAGCTACAGCCCAACTGAACCACTTCCCTGGATTGTTACTCCTCACTGACACTCCTTAGGCATTATGAAAGCATTTTAGCAAAGGTAGCCATTTTGATGCACTCACATGTAATTCACAGAATGTTCCCGGATGTGGCAAAAGTGGTGCAGAGGTGTGTTAGGTAGTGGTCACATGACTGATTACCATTATACCACTTCAACAGTGACCCATTCAGAGCGCTTTTTTAGTAAATGTAACCATTTTGAGGATTTCTTTAGCAAAGGCAGCCATTTTGAGGCATTATATGAAAGGAGGCCATTGGGGGCATTTTAGGTAAGATTGCCTTTTTGGGGCACTCACCAATAATTCACATATGGTGACCAGAAGTGGCAAAGGTGACCCTTAAGGCAACCAATCTCAAATTGACTATTGGTGTACACCAATTGCCCATGGACATTAGGTGTGGCAGTTGCTGTTCAGCTAACATCCCTCAAGGTAAAATGCCATCAAGGCATAAGGACCTTATTGCCTATTTGTTGTTCTTTGCCTTGAGGGCTCGTTGATTTGTGGATTGTCAGGCAGAGCAATTGGTTTACACCAATCGACCACTGGCAAGTGGTGTATACCAATCACCCATTTCTATTTAGTTGCCTTGAGGGCTGTCAGCCTTAAGGTCTCATTGCCTCGAGAGCCATCGGCCTTGAGTGCTGGCTGCCTTGAGAACCATCAGCTTTGAGGGCCGTTTGCCTTGAGGTCCATCAGTCTTGAGGGACGGTTGCCTTGAGGGCCATCAGCCTTGAGAGTAGGTTGCCTTGAGGGCTATCAGCCTTGAGGGTAGGTTGCCTTGAGGGCCATCAGCCTTGAGGGAAGGTTGCCTTGAGGACCATCAGACTTTTGGACCAGTTGCCTTGAGGGCCATCAGCCTTGAGGACCGGTTGCCTTGATAGCCATCAGCCTTGAGGTCTGGTTGTCAAGTTACCAGTCTCGAGGGCTGGTTGCCTTGAGGGCCATCAGCATCTCAAGGGCTGAGTGCCTTAAGGGATATCAGCCAAGGGGTATAGTTGACTCAAGGGCCATCAGCCTTGAGGGATGGTTGCATTGAGGGCCATCAGCTTTGAGGACCATCAGCCTTGAGGGCTGATTGCATTAAGGGCTTGTTGCCTTGAGGGGCATCAGCCTTGAGGGCTGTTTGTTGAGGGTCATCCATCTCGAGGGCTGGTTGCCTTGAGGGTCATCAGCCTCTCAAGGACTATTTGCCTTAAGACCTTCAGTCAAGGGGTATAGTTGCCTCGAGGGCCATCAGCCTTGAAGACTGATTGCCTTGAGGGCCTTTTGCCTTAAGGGCTGTTAGACATGGCAGTTGGTGAACACGAATTGCCTATTTGTTGTTGGTTGTCTTGAGGTCAGTCAACTTGATGACCTGTGGTGGCCTCACAAATTTCCAAGGCAGATGCTGTTCAGTTGCCATGAAGGCCATAAGCATTGAGGGCTCATTGCCTTTAGGGTTCATGGTCAATACAGTATGGTAGTAATCAGTCACATCACCACTACCCATCACAGTACTGTGCTAGTTTTTCCACACCTGGGAACCTTCTTTGAATTGCATGTGAGATCCTCCAAATGGCCACCCATGCTAAAATGTTTTCATAATGACTAGGGATGTTAGGGAGCAGTAACAGCAATGGGAATTGGTTCAGCTGGATTGTGGCTATGACCTTAGGACCAAGCACCCGGTGTTTGTGGGGCGGTGGGATTTCCTTGGGTGGAACTATTCAAGGTTGCCTGTTTGCTGTCAGGGAGATTACACAGAGCTGGACCTGAGGTCTTCACCACAGCACAGCTGAACCCCCCGCCCGGTACTGTTACTCCTCACTGACACCCTTAGGCATTATGAAAGTATTTTAGCAAAGGTGGCTATTTTGAGGCCCTCAAACATAATTCACAGAACTTTCCCAGATGTGACAAAAGTGGTGCAGAAGTGTGTTGGGTAGTGGTCACATGACTGATTACCACTATACCACTTCAACCTTGACCCATTCAGACAGCTTTTTTAGCAAATGTAACCATTTTGAGGATTTCTTTAGCAAAGGCAACCATTTTGAGTCATTATATGAAAGGAGGCCATTTTGGGGCATTTTAGGTAAGGTTGCCTTTTTGAGGCACTCACCAATAATTCACACAAGGTAACCAAATGTGGCAAAGGTGGCCTTCAAAGCAAACAATCTCAAATGGACTACTGGTGTACACCAATCACCCATGGGTGATAGTTGAACACCAACTGCCACACCTAACAGCCCTCAAGGTAAAATGCCATCAAGGTATAAAAGCCTTATTGCTGATTTGTTGTTGTTTGCCTTGAGGGATCATTGAATTTAGGACTGTCAGGCAGAGCAGTTGGTTTACACCAGTTTACCACTGGCAAGTGGTGTACACCAATCACCATTCCAGTTTAGTTGTCTTGAGGGATGTCAGCCTTAAGGTCTTGCTGCCTCAAGAGCCATCAGCCTTGAGGGCTGGTTGCTTCAAGGGCCATCAGCCTTGAGGACTGGTTGCCTTAAGGGACATCAGCCTAGAGGGCCAGTTGTCTTGAAGTCTATCAGCCTTGAGGGCCAGTTATCTTGCAGGCCATCCACCTTGAGGGCTGGCTGCTTCATAGGCCATCAGCCTTGAGGACTGGTTGTTGAATGCCATCAGTCTCAAGGGCTGGTTGCATCCACCCTGACCCATTCAGAGCCTTTTTAGCAAATGTGACTATTTTGAGGATTGTTTAGCAAAAGCAACCATTTTGAGGCATTATATCAAAGGAGGCCTTTTTGAGGCATTTTAGGTAAGGTGGCCTTTTTGAGACCCTCACCAATAATTCACACAATGTGACCAGATGTGACAAAGGTGGCTCTCAAGGCAACCAACTGCAAATGGACTATTGGTGTACACCAACTGTCCATGGGCGATTGCTGAACACCAATAACTACGCCTAACAGCCCTGAATAAAAAATGCCATAAAGGCCTTATTGCCCATTAGTTGTTGGTTGCCTTGAGGGTTGTTGCATTGAGGGCTGTCAGGCATAGCAATTGCTTTACATCAGTCGACCACTGGCAAGAGGTTTACACCAATCACCCATATGTGTTTGGTTGCCTTGAGGACTGTCAACCTTAAGGTGTTGTTGCCTCGAGGGCTGGTTTCCTTAAAGGTGTATTCTACCTATGGGACCTGGCATTGGATGAGAGCCTTTGTCAGGTGCCTGACTACTGGAGGGCAGAGGAGGTTTTGCAGGGAATTCCTTTGGTGAAGGTTCCAAAGATCTATAGAGTAGATCCCATTTAACAGTGTTCCACCAAGAGGTGAACAATGCACTGATGTCCGCTGGAGGGATGACCATTGGTGTGGGGCATCAGGTGAGAAGGACTGTGCATTGGGCCTGGAGACCCCTCTGGGCTGGGCGTCTGGTCAGGGGACTCCTCAATCAAAGTTGCTGCAGGCTGCAGGTCTGGCTCAGTATCAGGGACAGACCTGTCGTCTGAACCGGCATCCGGTTTTGGATGCAAATCAACAGGCAACTGATCCCAAGGAGTTGGGGTAGATGCCTGATCTTTTGAATGAGACAGCCTCTTATTGGCCAGCAGCACCTGGTCATGGCCTGAAGGTGAACTAGACTGGCTTACAGGTCGTCTGTCACCCATGGAAGGTTTCCTCCTTTGATGCAGGGAGTGGAGGTGTCCGATGCTGGATGACTTCCTTACATCTGGTGGAGTCATCCCTGTGCTTGTGTCTATTGGACAGACCACTGGACTTAAGGCCTGCTTCCAAAGATCTGCCTGAGGCAGATGCCTGTCCCTCTTGGGCTGACCCATGAGAAGGTTTGTGGGGTCAGTGAGCCAAGGGGAGCTTGGCGGATGAATGGGAGGAGGATGACATCTTTTTGGAGACAGTCCCGGGAGCAGCAGGTGAGACTGACTCCAAGCTCCTGCCAGAGGCCGAGGAAGTAGATGTTTTATGGGGGGCTTAGGGTAGGACTCTGGCCTGTCCTGTCTTTCTCCTGGTGATGAGGTTTCCCTCCCTATGACTTCTCTTTGGAGGGAGACTCTCGAGTGCGAGGATGACAATTACGTCCCAATGGAGAGTTCTGCATGGTGGCCACCTGATTCTCTAGAAAATAGGCCTTAAGGGCATTTCCCCTTCTGATGCAGCTCTTCTTGTTAAACTTCTTGCAGTGCAGGCAATCGTTAGGCCAGCAGCACTGACACTTCGACTTGCACCACGTGGAAGAAGAAGAAGACTTGTAAATTCATCTAAAGAATGATGAAAAAACACTTAAATTGAGCATTAGGCAATTGGAAAAAAAACATGGTCGACTGCAAAAAGTAAGGCGTCCATGGAGCCGATGTAAGTCAGTTGATGGCAGGAAAAGAACTGAGATAGCGCTGGGGCACTGCACACTTTATAAGTCTCACGGTGGGGTGGAACTGATGTTGGGGTAGTCCCTGCAAGTTCAAATACTGGAATATCTGGGATGTGTATTACGGTATGGGCTGCACACCAATTGGCTCACGCTGTGGACCAATGGGCGTACAGCCCTACCGACAGTGTCAGTTGGTGGGTGGTGGGGTGGCAGGCAAATGGGGTGCTGCCGCTGCAGCTGATGTGGGGGGCAGGGCAGAGGGGATCAGTGGGCGGGTGGGAAAGGTCCACTGGACCACCAGGGATGATAGGTTTCATTAAATTCTACTTCAGCCCGCGATTGGGCAGACAGATCCACTGGACCACCAGGGATAATAAGATTTTTTCATTTCTTTACTTAGCCCCTGATCGGGCAGGCAGACAGATCTATTGGACCACCAGGGATAATAGGATTTCTCATTTCTTTACTTAGCCTGCGATCGGGTGGGCAGACAGGTCCACTGGACCACCAGGGATATTGGATTTATATTTGATTCACTTAGCCCGCGATCGGGTGGGCAGCAGTCCACTGGACCACCAGGGATTTTTTATTAATCTTTTTTTTACTGATGCCCGCAATCGGGCATGGGGGGCCACCACCACGGAGATGCAGCTGGAGCTTGGGTGGCCACCCACAGGTGGCAGCTGCCGTGTTGCGCCCTGCAATGTGGCAGCTCATCTGTGGGTGACCATCCATTGTTCCTTTTTTTTTTGGATCAACTTTGTGCTGGCACAGCTAGGGGTTGTGAATGCATGGCTCAGCACATCCTGGGCTGAATATCGGGCTATGCAGAGTATGCATGGGCACGCCCCCCCTACCAGTGCCTGCATACATTACTGATGTGCTCCAGTGCATTAGGATTTGTGCCGTGCACTTTCCCCTTCTGAATATCATGCTAGGGTGCATCAGTGTGTTGCGCATAGCGCTACACTGTTGCACCATGTGTGCTGGGCCATGTGCAACCCTTTTTGAATATCTGGGCCAAAGTGTACACACTTTGATGCCAAACATTTTTTTTTGGATTATATGTTTTGAAACTGAGATTCCCCTTCCACAAAATGGTCGCTTCATCCAGTGCCAGGTCCCATTCAGGAAGGTATGTGTCTTGACATCACTTCACAAACTTGTCTTGCATGGCTGTGATGTGGTAAAGGTGATCAAATCCCTCTTCTCCTCTCTTCTTGGCAGCCGTGTTGTCAGCCAAATGGAAGAAGCTTAACAATAATTGAAATTGATTCCTGGACATCACCATTCCAAAAAATGGGGTGCAGCTGATCTTGTCTAACATCCAGTAGTCCTGCACCGATGGCTTATTCACAATTCCCATTGCTATTTACAGTGCAAAGAATTGTTTCATCTCCTCTATGTCTGTCTCCTTCCACTTTCTCATCCTGGAATGTGGTGGTAAATGTTCAGTTGGGTGCTATGAGAAGTACGGGGCTGCTTACCTATTTGTTTCAACAGCCGCCAGTTCAAGATCTTCATCCTTTAGGCAGAAAAGCTGTGCAAATCCTATTGGTGTTTCCTGTATAGGTACTCGAAGTCCTGGATTCCAAGTAAACTGAAGGGTATTTTCTGCCATACTGCCCTTGATCAATGTTGCATCATCAATCCTCCTCACTGATCTGCTTATCTTCTTCATCACTTTCATTGCTTGTCCTCTTCTGCATTCACTGTTGGTCTCAGCAATCTCTTCATCATACTCTTCTAAAACAGAAAACACATTTAAAAGTCATAGAACCTTTTTAGTGCACAACATTATAAATACTGTATATATTATTAACTTTGAATGGCCAGTTAAAAGTATATAGAATACTGTTTGGACAACTATGTACAAGCTTTGTGTTTTACTTGAATATGGTATGTTAACGTCTTACTTCTAGAGTGACTCTCGATGATGCTATGAGAATCAGAACTCCAATATGGAAGTACAGGTGGTACATTATTGTTCTGTTAATGACCCTCTAGTAGTGCAATGTGACACAAGTCATGGTCAACAGGGTGATTAACTGGACATTAACAGAACTTGAGATTGTCTTATTTATATTATAATAAAAATATTTTTTAAATACTGTTAATCCCTTTTCAGCATAAGATCAAGTTATTTTTGTATTTTAATGACAGATTAACATAAAGCTGTTATGTTTACAGTAAATCAGAAAGATCAGTTTTGAAGATAATGTTTAAAATATACAACACATTACAAAATGCATTCCCCAGTCTCATTTTCAGGTGCATAATCAGGATCTTGATGAGAGTCATCCTCATTATCCTGTTTATCTTCCATTAGACTGCATAGTAAATCTTCGGCCTCTGGGATTTCCCTTTGAAACATTGATGCCTTACTTCTCTTCATGGTGATATTCGTGGCTTAACCAGTTCTGCATATTTTGCTGGTTGCAGCAGCTTGCTCTTTATACACTGAGAAAAAAGCAAAACAATTGAGGATAATAATATACTTATACAGTACATCAAAAATGCAAATAAGAAAGCTGATTTGACAAAACTTGCAAAATGACATGTATTGAGATCACAGATCACAATATAATTAAATACAACCATTTTCCTTGGGGGAGATTTAAAAATCTACTTGTGTTTTGGCTCCTTCAGGGGCGGGGTCTCATACCCAGAGCCAGAGGTGGAATCAGAGTCTGAGTCCAATGAAGGGCTAGCAACCGATGACAAGGACCTAGGCAGGGGAGTCTCCTTAAAAGACTCATGCAGCACACTGATATGGCCTTTCCCCTGTGGAGGCACCTAGCATGCACCTAGATGTGATAGGCCATTTATCCACTAGTGGCGATCATGTGTAGGGGCCTGGTGGACCAGCATGGTGGCCGCAACAGGCTGATGGCAGTCTAGTTCCATCACCACATGAGACTTGGTACTGCTCTACCAAGAATCAAAGATGGCCACAAAATTCATGTGCAGCTGCGAGGGAGGAGGCTCAGTACTAATGATTATTATCTACTGCAAGAACCATCTCGACATAAGAGTAACAGATACCTGAAGTCAGACCCCAACAATATTCCCCATCTCAAGAAAAATCTTATTATCATATTCCCTGACTATCACTGCACTCATTGCAATCAAAACAACTTAACTGCTATCATGTCATTGTGATTACTTAATAATTGTGTATCTCCAAATATACTGTACTTTCCTTTTACCTGCTCTTTCTTAGTATAATACAATTATTAACATGCATTAAGACATGCTACTTTCAGCAGTATTGGAAATAATTACTGAATTTTTTAAGTTGACAGAAACCACTTGGCTCTGCCCTGTGTCTAATACATCCAATCTGTACCATATGGGTATGTGGAAATACAAAACACACTCACTTGTGTTACTACTTATACTACACTTACAAAGAACCAGAAGGTTATATTTCTCAAAACCTTTTCCTAACTGCTTTTTGTGCCAGTACCAAGCTTCTTAAAGTATAAGTCTATCACATACTAACTGGATCATTACTAGAACTAGTTTCAGCATCATTATGTCCTTCTTCGTCTATCCAAGTACCATACAATCTTTCTTCAATCTCTTCTTCTTCATCGACTTCATCCAAATCAGACTCAATATCTTGTTGTATCTCTATCCAGACATCCATTGCAGACAGGCAGCGCTTTGCCATGACTGTATATGTGAATCAAAACACACACACACACAAAAAAAATAGGTGGAGAATCAACAAATTGGAGAATGAAACTGAACATTAGTTATGGTATAATGAGATACTGAAGGCTTATAATTATGGGTGCACAGGAAATGAATTGCACAGCATGTGACGTTGCTTACAAAAAAAAATCAGGTCAGGTTTAATGACACAATGATCAACACAGAAAATCTGGACCATGCAAAGGTGTGGAGAATCAAACCACATTTTAATTCATAATACTTACAACAAAAATTGCCTTAGTAGATAATCAGCTCTTTAAAAGACAACCAGATGCATTTGTATCAACTTGTGACTCCCGTGATTGAGTGTAGTAAAATCTCTTAATGTGCAGGTAGACGTCAAATCCACGGGCCACACTCTCAAGTGAAGAAGTGAATATGATCAAATTACACATGTGGCTTTGTGGATTGTTGATTCTACAGTTAGGCACTTTTTTGTTGTGTATATAGAAGTTATAGCATGTGCATTTCACAATGTTGCTTTTAATAGGCAACACAACATGCAGAGATGTGTTAGTGGTGTCGGACCAATTCAGTTATTGTGGAATGTCAGTTATATAAACTCACTCAAATGCTGTAATTTGACTAGCTGGTATGATTCATGCATTAGTTTAAATGTCTTGAGCACCAATGAAGTGTATATACATTCATAAAAATAAAAAATATACTCAGAATATAAATAAATGATCTTAATCTCATTTGATCTTTAAGTCATGAATTGTGCATCAATTCTCAATATGTTTTTTATGTTATAACATCCGATTATAAATCTGAGTCCCACCAACTATTGCCAGATTCATTCCAGTGGCATACTTTTGCCAGAATCATTGTCACATATTTTATGCACTATTCATCCACTGGATGCATACTCAAAGGGTATATGATTTTCTATGGGTGAGAAAAATGACAATTGTAAGAAAACATTGTGACATGCTGTGCAACACGAATCTTAAGAAAATAAAGTATGATAATAACCCTGTTAGAAAACATGCAGTACATAACAGATGCACAGATTGAATGTGTAGGACTTGAGAGTGTAAATGTTAAAAAATTAATCATTACTGTCATTTACACCCTTTTTCAGCCAGGAGTAATATTTATAAAGAATAAATATGTATATGAACTGTAATCTGCAATAGAGATCAAATACTAATAGCATGATTATTTGCCCAAAATGTAATTACACAAATAAAACAATTCATGTAGTGTATACTGTATCTGTATGTTACCATCAGGAAAAAATTAATGTGGCAGGCATGGTATAAATATAACTGTGATGAGAGTGGTGAAATGCTTCAGCTATGAAATGATTAACTTCAACGAGACTATCTAGATACTACAGAGATGCCACATCTGCAGGTAACTATCTGATGAAGGCCATAGAATTAACTTTATCTGATGGGGGGGGGGTCAGTATCCTATCAGACCTGTTAGAGGGAAAAAAAGATCAATATTTGGATGATACAGTAGAAAGAAAAGAAAAAAGATCAGAGAGATACAAAAGAGTTATACAACTACATTTGAGTAAAAAAAAGATTTAGATCATTAACAATTAGAAAACAGTTTGTAAAGGAGAAGATAAAGTGTTTGGGGAAAGGCTCAGAAAAGCAAGTGATCTCCATGGAGATTTCCTAATTGCCAGTAATTTTAAGCCATATTTCCCTGTGGTATATAAAAAAGTAAAGTTACGTAAGAACTTACCGTAACAGTAGATCTTCAAGAAGGGCTCCTGCAGCAGTTTACACCATAAGGACTATGCTGCCAGGCACTAGGACTCCACGGCAAACTTCTAACCAGCCCATCAATGTAATCCTCTGTATAAAATGGGTGGTCCCCAGCCACACCTCAGTTCAACCACTGGAGACCCGGAGGATGATCAGCAGGAGAAACTTGAGGCAGGTGCCGAAATGTCCCTTAAGGAAAAAACAAATAGGGGGATGGAGGGAGGGAAAAAGCACCTGCTGCAGGAGCTCTTCTCAAATATCTACTCTAAGTTCTTTCATAACTGTATTACCTTACTTCGAATAGGAGCTCCTGCAGCAGGTTACACCATTAGTACAGAGTGCCAAACAGTGTCTGAATACAGAATAAAGAGTGGAAAGAAAAAATTCCCTGAGATGACTAGGAAACAAGGTCCTGGAGCACAACTAGGCCAAATCTTGCCCTGTTTCTGGAAATAATATCCAGAGTGCAGTGCTTGACAAAGGTGTGCACAGAGTTCCAGGTGGCAGTGGCACATATATCTGCCACTGAGACATTCTTGAGAGCTACAAAGGATGCACCTATCTCCCTGACTGGTCCTGGCAAGGATTTCTCATACCTGTCGTAGATGAAGGTACAGTACTACAGTTTTTTAACCATCTGGAAATGGATTGTTTTGCCACAGGTTTCCCCAAGGACCTGTGAGTAAAATAGACAAATAACTGATTCAATTTCCTGATCGATTTTGTTCAATGCAGGTAGTAACAAAGGATTCTGTGAACATCCAAAGTGTGAAGGAGGGCCTTCCCTCAATTGGAATGTTCATGGTAATAAACTGGAAGACAGGGGTCTTGATTCAGTGTCAACTCAAACACCACCATCAGGAGAAACTTAAGGTTGGTATGATGAGTCACTTGGTCTCTATATAAAACTAAATAAGGTTCTCTGTACATCAGTGCTTGTAGCTCTGAAATCCTTCGAGCTGAAGTAATGGCAACTAAAAATAATGCTTTCCAAGAAAGAAAGCGTAGGTCGCAATCTGGCAGTGTAAGCTTCTCTAGGACAAACAAAAGATCCCATGGTAGTACTGGATCCCTAATGGGTGGTTTCAGTGAAGAATGCCCCAAAGGAATGTTCAGGTAAGATCCAACTGAGCAAGATTTCTTCCTTCTATTGGTGCATGGTTAACTCGAAATGGCACATAGATGCACATTAATAATAAATAATCTTTCTGATGAGACGTTAAACCGAGGTCCCATCTGCCTGGATTGGTGGTAGTTCAGGTGGATGTTAAAGATCCCATGGTACTTATTGAAAAAAGTAGGGGAGATTTTTATTGAAATACATCAGAAACACATCAAAGATAATCCAAACCAACAATGATACATGTTTATCAAAAGGAAAAAAAAAACAGGAAAAGAAATTTACAAAGCTCAAAACAAATTCAGATCAAATTATGCAAATAATCTCTTATTTATATTTAATAAAAAAGTGAAACCCTTCCACCATTGTAGCACCTGATGTGCAGAGTGTTTTAAGCAAAATGATTTATAAATATCTTGAAGTTCTTTACAAACTAATATGCTCAAACATTCAAAAGACATTCTGTTCTGATGTAGCACCCATTGGCAATGAGCCTGCCACAGATAACATCTAAAGCAGCAGAAAAACACTATTAAAGAGTCTGGATGGAACTGAGATAATCCTGGTCCATATTTCCCCACCACCAGTATATCATACGTCAGAAAACGGAGCCAATTTAATTTCCATTTGATTGCTAAATAATTCCATAAAGCAACTGTATAAGAACAGTGTAATAAGAAATGCTCCATAGTTTCCATCTGCGCTATACATTCCATATAGGGACAGTTTCATTCTGTAATGCATTTATGTTTATCATTACCCCTTATAGTCAACCTCCCACAGACTGTAAGCCACAAGTTCTCCCACATTTTCTGAAGAATTCTTGAAAGTGTTCACTGGTGGAGAATGTAATGGTTATCTGCTGAGGGACAATTCTTAAAACAGGGTTCCTTAGGATAATTTCTATCAATGATATCTTGATATAGAGATTTTGTGGAAAGTGTGATGGGACCGTTTTTCATGATACCCCATTTATATAATTTTTGAGCAGCTGGCAAAAAATAGGGGGGAATATTCAGATGTGGGTGCATTTTTGGTGCTATTTATAACCATGACTTAAAATATACAGCTAGGCCTTTTATCATCCAAGCCTTTTAAATATTGTCCTTGCTGTGTAGTATAGTGCCAACCGAATGCTTAAAAAACAAAGCATGGAGGAAAACAACCGGTTCTATCATGTTGAGACCCCCCTTTTTGAGATCCAAATAGGTATAATTGCATTTAATGGGATTTAATTTTGAGCCCCATAACATTTGAAAGCATAGCCTATAGATCCTTGTTTCCAATTTAATGGGTAATGGATATAATACTGCTACATACTGTAATAATGGTAAAATAAACTTTTTTAATATATCAGTTTGCTTAATTTTGGAATATTTCCACTGTCTCCATCTGTTCACCTTCTGTTCTGCTTTGATAATAGCTTTTTCCCAATTTTGTTCAGGTAAATTATGTGGTCCAAAAGTGATCCCCAATATTTCTAAAGGAGTGGAAGACATAGACAGTCCATACCAGATGGAATCAGGATGGACATTAGGCCCAATAAAAAGACCTTTACTCTTCCCCATATTCAATTTGGCATTCGAAACCTTCTGATAAAGTGCAATTTCTTGTAAAAAAAGATTAATTTGCCCAGGATCTGAAAAAAAAGCACAGATATCATCAACATAACCTTGAATGCATAAGGCATGAGGGATGCTGAGCCCACTAATGCTAGTCAATTTCGGAGATGCTACAGCCAAATGTAGTAAAGGATCAAGGGAAAAACTATACAGCAAAGGGCTCAAAGGGCATCCTTGTTGGACTCCAGAGTGTACTGTGAATTTTTGTCTGACCACACCTTTTAAAAGAGGTCAGACTGTAAAAAAAGAATATAATAACTGTAATTGAGATATAAAAAGTGATGGAATTTTGTATGCCTTTAATACTGCAAACAAATATTTATGTAAAACTCTATCAAAAGCTTTTTCCTGATCTACTGTTACCACACAACCGGACACTTCTGAAATATTACAATGATAAATGATATCTCTTATGGTCCCTAAGGCTTGTTGAATATTTTTATCAGGTATACCGCAATACTGAACTGGAGATAGCACCCTGGAGGCATACGCTTTTAAGTGTTTAACATATGTGCCAATATTTTATAATTGGTGTTCATCAAAACTATAGGTCTCCAATTATTTATTTGAGTACGGCCCCCTTTTTTATAAAGATAAAATAGAAGTCCTTCAGAAAACTCGGAATGTATAATGTTATTAGTAAACCAGTAATTGTAAGTAATAAATAAACAGTCTACCAATTGTAAAATAAATTGTTTATAGAAAGAGTGAGGGATACCATCCAAACCTGGAGCAGGATGAAGCCGTAATGCTTTAATAGCTTGTGTAATTTCTATTTTAGTGATTGGAGATTGTAAATTTTGTACTTCTATTGGAAAATCGATCTCCACTGACCTTAAAAACTTATTTATGTCGGAGGATAAAATATTACTGACTGATTCAAGAGAGCCATAATGTCTCCGAATTTCAGTCTCTATGTCTACTAAAGAAGTAACTGTTCTGCCATCTGGGGTAGTTAGAGACTCCAAAGAGCCTGTATGTTTTAAATCTTTACAGGCTTCATAGGGATCACCTATAGATGAGGATGTTGTGCTGTGATTCAGAAGAGACTGAATTGATCTTGCTCTGGTAGATTCAAAACTTTCATGGCATCCTTTACTGTGGAAATCTGACTAGAGTAATCATAATTGGATGAATTTGATAAAGTAATTAACTTATGCAACTGTTGCCTAAGGGATAAATAGTGCAGAAAGGAGGCATTTCCTTTTTTTTCCATGTTTAGAAAACCACTTTTTTATGTCAGCTTTGGTGTCCATCCACCATTCACCTTTATCAGTACACAGACATTCAACCGACAACCTAGCATGAAACAAAACTGTTACCTCCTGAATAACCACTGGATCATTTAACATAGAGTCATTAAGCTTCCATCTGCCATAAAGAGTAGATTTTGGAACAAAATGATGCAAAGAAAATAACAATAACAAATGGTCTGAAAAAGTAACTGGAATCTTAGTTAAAGAACCTTTAGGAACATTTGCTGATATGAAGATATAATCAATGGTCGAGGAATAATTGTTCCTTGTATAAGTAAACTTAGAGCCTGTAGTATTTAGTAAATGACAACTGAATAACCCAGCCGATGAAATCATCTGAGATAATGCATGGGAATCACAATATATTTTTTTTGTATCTCCTTTTTTTCACTTGTCCCCTATAACCAAGGGACAATTAAAATCATCACATAGAAATATTTTATAGTATGTAACTAAAAAAGGTTGGATTGCTCTTATGAGATTTACTCTTTCTGCCTTTATTTGGGCAGCATAAACTGAAATAAAATGACAGTCCATATTATTCCATAGACCATCTAAAATCAAAGCTCTTCCTGGTATCAAATCATATAATTTACGGAGAGAAAAATTGAAAGAATGAAAAAGGACCCCAATCCCATCAGCCACATTCTGGCCGAAAGACCAATAGGATGGACCCCAGACCCATTCCCTCTTAAAAGAATGAATCTGATCTGCAGCATGCATCCAGGTTTCCTGAATTAAGCAAACATCTATGGCTTTATTATGTAAAAATTCAAACACAACCCTTCGTTTTTCATAATTTAACAAACTATGAACATTGAAAGAGCAGACTAAACCACCAGTCATTCAAAATTCCATTAGAAAGAGCACCTAGGTCTTTTTCCTCTTTTTTCTTTTTTTCCCCTTTATAATCACCATCTACATTTTTTTTCTGACCTTGGTCATTAAAGGATTTTTGGGAATCTGAATCCCCCACTTCCATTTCAGAGTCTCCCCAAGGGGTAAACAAGGCAGCATATGAATTTTTAGATTCCACTGGGATGGGAGGATCCAAGGGAATGGATTTAGAAAATCTAGATGATCTTCTACAAGGCAAGGGGTCCGAAAAAGGTACACTAGTACCATCTTTTGGAGGAATGGGCATATCTGAATAACAAACTGGAGTGAGTATATCTGGTTTCATGATTTGTTGTACTGGAGCCGGGTTCAAAACCTCTTGTGATTCTAAATCAATAGAAATCACTAAGGGATCTATGGATGGAGTTTGGGGATGTAGAGAAGAAGGGGGGAGTCAGGAAGATCCTTGTGGGGGATTAGAGAGACCAAAGGGTGGGGTGGAGTGGGGGGGAGGTTTGAGAAATATCATTTGAGGTACTGGGGCCAGGCTGAGCAGGGTCCGCCAAATCTTGCGCTTGCTGGAGGAGAAGCTCAGGGCTAATACAGCTTGCTTTGTTACGGGCTGCCCAAGGACAGTCACTGAAGACATGCCCATATTCCTTGCAAAGGTCACAACGAGTATGGTTAGCACATTTCATAATGCTGTGACCAATTTCCCCACAGTTGTTGCAACGGGGTTTGTCACAAGTGCTTGAAAGATGAGTGCGAGAACCACACCTATAGCAGGCCCGGGGTTGACCTGCATAAAAACAGACCCCACGGTCTCTTCCCAAAAGGAGGGAGTTTGGAATATACTCTATTCCTGTTTCACCCTGCCATAGTTTTACCTTGTACTTCCACCCCCCAGTCCAGAAAAACTCTCCATCCAAAATGGCTTCTGGTGAACTGAGTATTTTACATTTCTGTGATAACCAGTATGTGATATGTTCGACATGAACTCCTTCATTACGAAACATAACGGTCACATACTTAATTAAAGATTTAGTCAGAGGTATAACTACAAAAGGGGTCCATGTTGGAGAAGTCTTGACTTGTCCATACCTCTCCCAGAACAAATCTAGTGCATAAGATGTTCGAAAACTAATGTCATAAGTATCCTCTCCTGAAATATTGATAAAAGCATAAACTTCCTTTGGAGAGAAATGCAGAGAATCCTTTAATAAAATTTTCCCCACATGATATTTATCAGGTCAATTTTCCAAACCCCCCTTATATCTTATTGGCACTGCGTTCCTGCGGGGAGCAGCCACTTGTTTAGTATTAGAAAAAAGCTCAGACAGTAAGGGTTTAGATTCTCGTGACTGGTCTGACAGCAAAGGAGGGGGTTTCTCTCCAACCTCCTGTGCCCCAGGTATCAAAGGTGGAAAAGAGTCAGTAGAGACTGTTTTAGAGCTGTCCTGAATCAGTTCTGAGGTAGGGGACACAACTGTAGTATGGGAGTCAGAATGAATAGGAGTATTTAATACAGGCCTGGAAGAAACCCCAGGCTTCCATTCTGCTGTGGCTTGGGAGAAAGAAATATCCCACGCAGGGTCTGGAATCCATATCCCCTTTATGGATCTAGTCCATCCTGCCCCTGAAAGGGCTTTTTGCGGTGTCCATGAAGCCATCTCAGAAATATTCTCCCTTGGGCCAGAGATCGTGTTTTTATCAAAAAGGGAAGCAACCTGGTGAGCCTTATCAATAGATTTTAAATTCTTCTTCTCTAGTACAGCACTCTCAGATTTTTTGTTCCCAAAGAAAAAGTCTGCAGCACTCTCTTGTGTGTTTAACCTGGTTTGGTAGATTATTGTCATCTCCTGTTCTGCAGAGTTTGGTTGTCTAAAAACAAACCCTGCTGTCTTTGAAAGTGTAAAGTCTGGTGGAACCACTGTAGGGGATTTTTCATGGGGGACCCCAACAACTGAGCCATGCACTTTTTGCTCTGCAGGGTGAGCTGATGTATTCGCCTGCAAGTCAGACTCTAAGCCCTCGCTTGTTTTCTTTGACACTTAGGCCGTTGCTACAGAAACTTCCTGGCTCATTATTGACAGCTGTGCTTGAGCCGTCAATGGCTTGGAAAAGACTGGGAGCTGTGTTTCAGCCTGTGAGTTAACTTGAGCATTTTTAGACCCAGACATGGTCCCAAGATCAGAAAGGGGAGCTAGTAAACCAAAGTCTTCAGGCTTTTGGCACACACCACTAAAGGTGTTATAACTGCCAGCCTTGGAAATAGATACATCAGAGCAGGCATTTACTGGTGCAATCAGTGGCTTAGATTGAATCAGTAGCCATGATTCAGCTTGTAAACAACCTTGAACATTTTTTTCCTGCACTGTACCATAAACAGAAAGGGGAACAGGTGGACTAGAACCTTTAGGCTTTTGGCACTCACCACTAAAGGTGTTTTTACTGCCAGCCTTAGAGAAAGCATTTGAAAACTCACCCAGCCCTGCTGTAGTAGATTCAGGAGCAGCTGTGCCATCTGCTAGTTTGACAGGCCTGAAATTCGGGTTGACAGAAGACACTCCAGACTGTAAAATATTTAGTTTTTCTTCCAAACGTTGTTTTTCCAGCAAATGACACTCCTCTTCAACTAATACAAGCTGAAAAAGTTTTTATTGTTGTGATTCCAAGTTACCTGCTGCATCTTTTTCAATATCCAAACCAGGTTCCACACATAATTCTTCTGTAGACATATAAATATCCATACTATTTCCTTCAGGGATAGTAGTACTTTCACCCAAAATTTCATCTTCAGCCCCTGTTGAATTCAGACCAGGAGAAGAGGCCTGCTCTCCTGTCTGCAACACTTCCACATCAGGATCCATGGGAGCCTCCATCTTGGTCCCACAGGAAAATGGGTCCTCCCCTGCTCACAGGAAGCAGGAAGTAGGGGAATTTCCCTGGTGTGCTGGCCAAATTTTCCTCATTCACTAAAAATACCACCAACAGCTTAATCTGGTTCAAGGTCAGTTGGCATTCATCTGTATCCCCTTCCCCCAGGTCGTGCCTGAAAATTGGCAGGATTTGTTTAGTGCACTTACCCGGTCAACAAAAAAAAAAAAAAAGAAGAAAGTATCCCAGCCACTCATCTGAGAGGGATAGGAGGTAATCCAATACAGATTTCACCAAGCATGTGGAGGGATCCAGGGAACGTGCTGCTGTTCATATGCAAAAGCACTTCAATCTCATGGTGTGAGTCACTCTTGTAGAAGGCTTTCTTGCTTCTAAGACCTCAACCACCCTCTGTGAGACTCCATGCCTTGAAACAGCTAAGTCTGCAGGAGCCATGCATGAGGGTGCAGAGACTGAAGGTCTGGGTGAACCAGCATACCCTGTTATTGGGACAGCAAGCTGGGCATGATTGGAAAGATGAAAAGGGGATTGTGTTGCCAACTGTTGCAGCAGCAGGAACCAAATTTAATGCGGCCATAGAGAGGCTACCAGGATCATGGTCACTCCCTCTGCCTGAAGCTTGAGCAGTACTCTACATTAGTGGAAAAGGAGGGAACGTGTGAAGAAACCTCCCTGTCCAACAAAGAAACAATGCATCTTGCCTGAAAACACCAGGCCCTGGATCTAGCTAGCAAAAATTAGCCAGTTTTTCATTGCACAGGGATGCGAAGAAGTCCAGCTGTGGATGACCCCCATCTTCTGAAGAGGTTGTCTACCATTTCTTGGAGCAGCTCCCATTCATGAGTCCTAGACTGGGAATGACTGAGCTTGTTGTGCAGGATGTTTTGGATGCCTGAAGCATGAACTACTGTCAGAGTGAGACCATGTTCCAGGGCCCAATGCCATACTCTCATGGCATCTCTGCATGGAGGATAGGAGTGCATTCCCCCCTCCCTGTTTGTTGATGTAAAACACCACCAACATATTGTCGGTCCAAAGAAGCAGGGGTCCCTGCATAAGGTGATTCTGAAAGGCCTTCATGGCATAAAGAATCACCCTCATCTCTAAAATGCTGATATGCAGAGACACTTCTATATCTGACTATGTGCTGTGTGTGCAGGGATTTTAAAAATGCACTCTCCACCCAAGACTCATGGTGTCCGTGGTGAGATCCTGGCTTGGTGAGGGTGATCAGGATGGAACTCCCAATTCCAGATTGGGAGATGTCAGCCACCATGACAGAATCTGTTGAATAGCCCTTGAGACAGTGATCTGATGTTCTAGATCTTGGGAACATGATCCCATTGGACTCGTAGGTTCCATTGTGGTACTCTCATATGCAAGTGCGCTAACTGCACCGTAGGAATGACCACTGCCATATGACCCTGCAGCTGCAACATAGTCCTTGCTGCAATTCAATTTGATGCAGCTAGTTCAGAAGCCAGATCCCTCAGCCAACTGGCTTTGTTGGGAGGGAGAAAGGCCATGCCCTGTTGTGACTCCAGGATGGCTCTGATATACTGTAGTCTTTGGCATGGCCGAGGACAGGACTTCTGAATGCTGATGGTTATCCCCAGATGGTGAAACATCAGTAAAGTGTCAGAGAGTGTGAACTAACTGCTGCCTTGAGGGAGCAGTCAGGAGCCAGTCATCTGGGTAAGGGTAGACAAAATGAATCTGTCTCCTTAATGCAGCTGACACCACCGCAAACCACTTGGTAAACACTCTGGGCACTGAGGATAGACGGAAAGGCAGGGCCCGAAACTGGTAATGGTTCCCCCTGAAAGGTGAATTGAAGGAACCTCTGGTGGGCTGGAAACACCAGAATATGGAGATAGGCATCTTGCATATCTAGGGAACAAAGCCAATCTCCTTGATTAAGCATGAGGATCAGACTGGGTAGGGTCACCATCCTAAATCTCTTGTACCATATATGCTGATTCAGATTATTTAGATCCAGATTGGGTAGTAAATCTCCCATCTTCTTGGGGACCAGGAAGAAGTGGGAGTAAAACAAAGCTCCCTGTTGAGATGGAGGAACAGGCTTGATGACTTGCTTTAATAGCAAGGCCTGATTCTCCTCCTTGGTGTGGGCTGTATGGGTAAGGGAGTACTGGGAGGAGGCTGGATGATTGTCCATAGGGATTCAGATAAAATCCAGTGAATAACCCCTTCCTACAATGTCCTGAACCCAAGCATCTTCTGTCATGTTGGTCCACCCTTCTAAGTAGAGGGATAACCAAGATCCTGCTGTCTCCTCCACGTCCTCTGCCAGAGGAGGGGGAGCTGGCAAGCAGTCATGCATGAGTGGCTGAGGTGCACAATGAGGGCTGGGAGGGAGCCTTACACTTGAAGGAACCTCTGGGTTGTTGTCCTCTCTGTCTATTGGCACCTGGGCACCGAAATAGTTTGTGTCTCGGTTGTTGAGGTTTGACTCTGTACATCTGGTGGACAGACTGCACAGCTTCACCACCCCAAGTCCTGCAGATCTGTGATAATTTTTTGCACCTCCTCTCCAAAGAGGACAGAGTCATGAAAGGGGGCATCCAAGACAGAATCATGGAGGTCCTGCCTGAACCCAGATACCCTTAGCCAGGAGCGATGGTGAAGGCAGATCCCAGTAGCCACAGCACCAGCAACAGTATCCGCTGAATAGTAGGAAGCCGGTAAAATGTTTTTTCTATGTCCAGACTGGATTGAAGAATATCCAGAAGCTGCACATGGGATGGGTTATCTGATTGCTTCTGGGAGAGTTCAAGGGCCTTCCTCCACAGAGACTTCTGGTAAAGGACAATGTTGGCCAGGTAATTCAAGAACTGCATGGAACATGTGGAAGAAGCATAAAACCTCCTGAGCTGGCCCAGCTTCTTAGACTCCTTGTTGGGGGGTTGTGAGCTCATATGCTTGGGTTGTTTGGTCCTACTGTGGGCAGCAGTAAGGACCATAGAATCTGCTTTTGGAGTTTCTGCCAGGATAGGAGCAGCCTTGGGGGCTCCATAAAGTCTGTACGCTTTCTTCAGAAGCGCAGAGAAGAAAAAATTACTCACCATAGTAATGTTTCTTCTAGTGAAGTCTTGCTGTATTCCGACTATATGCAGTTAGACCCAGCACTTGAACTGCTCTGGAGAGGAAAGGGTTAACTCTATGCAGCAGCATAGAAGCATAAACATAGAAACATAGACTTTGACGGCAGATAAGGACCACTTGGCTACCTATTCTGCTCATTTCTTCTATCTACTGGATAAGCTGTAGATCATAGTTAACCAACAGCCTGTTTCTTCCTACCCCTAACAAGAATTGCCTTATGTCTGTCCCATGCATTCTTGAATTCTCCCACAGTTTTAAACCCCACAACCTCCTCAGAAAGGTGGTTGACATAGAACATTGAGCTCAAGCTTGGTTTTCAAACCTCTGTCTCGTACATCTCAGTGTAACTGTCAGATTCTTATGAGCAATACTAACTAACAGCTATAGAAATTGTTTTAAAACGTTAAGCCATAGGCAACAAAACTTGGGTACAAAAGACTCAAGTCAAGAACCCAAGAAAAAAATCTATGTAGATAGTGAACAATTCATATATAAATACAAAAAATTAAGAAAACCCCCAACCCGGAAACTTCCGGTGATATCACGGAACCGTCAGCAGCAGAGTGAGAGGTACTCCTAACCCCAAAAGCATAAAAATAGTCAAATTAACCAAAATACTGCCTAATAGTACTCAAGATGGCAAGTTCAGGACATACAAAAGACGGACAAGGATGATCCAACTCTAAAAGTAAAATGGGTTTGAAGGATGCACAGCGATTCCAACAGCAAAGCAGGACAGCTAGTCGGAGCCCTTCACCCTTGAGCATAGCAGACATGGAAGGTGAGAATGATCACTTGTCCAGATCCCGATTTGAACAGCTGTTCAAGGAGATAAAAGCCTTGCGTTCTGAAACAAAACTGGAATTCAGACAGCTAAACCAAAAGTTAACCAGTTTAGAGCAGAGGATGGAGCATGCTGAGGACAGAGTATCGGCCACGGAGGATTACGCGGTTCAAATGGGCCTCATATTGCAAGCAATAGCAGCACAAATGGATTACCTCCAGGAAAAATGCATAGACTTGGAGAGTCACTCCCAGAGGGAGACTAAGATTATATGGCCTTCCAGAGGGTACAGAGACTGGTCGAATGCCTGAATTAATTACTGACCTACTAACAGATATCCTTCAACTGCCAGCCGGATACTAGCTGGGCTTAGAGAGGGCCCACCAAGCGCTCCAACCTAAGCCTACAGATGCAGCTACAAGGCCATGATCTATTTTCATCATATTTTACAGCTACAGAACAAAAGAAGGCATATTGGCCAGAGCCTGGAGACAAAAACAGGTTAAATACCTAGCAACCAGACTATTTCAATAATGATTTTCCTCCAGAGGTGCAGAGGCAAAGGTTACAATACAGTGAGATCATAAAAGTGTTCAGACCTAAAGGTTTGGGATTTCACACCCCTTACCCAGCAAGGATGAGGATTTTCTGGGCACAAGGATCCAAGTTGTATGAATCGCCAGAGGAAACCAGGGCTGCATTGGTGGAGAGAGGCCTGATTGAATCCCGGGAGCTAGCAATAAAGGACTCCAACACCCAGAAGGCATTGGGAAACAACATGGATTGGTCCGTGGCTTTGAGCAAGTGGAAAAGAGGATGCGGCACCATGATGTCAACACTGGCTCCCCTCCAGACCATGCGCACTCTTCTGCAGAAGTTACAGGAAAACCAGAAGGACTCACACAAAGACTCACAGGACTGAGCTGGTAATCATTTTCTGAAAGGTAATGAGTCTTTCTGTCAACACGAGCATTCTGGCCTGAGGATCCTCTTTTGATTTGCAGATTGATTGCAGACTTTGTCCGTATACAAGAACGGACATAAAGTAAACACTTTCTCATGCTCTTGTGTTAGCTTATACTTGAAAGAAAAAGAAAAAAAAAACTAACTGTAGTGCCATCACAGACATCAAATTATAGCTGGCTTTTTGTTTACTTTGCTGAAACGGTGGACTACAAGGCATAGCATCAGAGTTCTCTTTATTATTTTTTGCTCTTGGCTATTATACAAGAAAAAAACACCTGTAAAGTCAAGGGCAAGGTACACCTCTGGGGTGCAACACTGTACCTGCCAACCCACACCCCAAAAGAGTAGGTTCTGAGAGGGGAGGCAGGAAAGGAGGTCAGAATACAGCAAGACTCCATTAGAAGAAACAACATTACTATGGTGAGTAGTTCTTTCTTCAAACAACTTGAAGTCTTGCTGTTCTGACTATATGCAGACTACCAAACAGTACCCCCCTGGAGGAAGGGAGAACAGAACCTTACTTTGGGAACAAGCTCTGCAGTACTGCTGTGCCAAACCTAGCATCACTCCTAGCCTGTGTACCCAGAGAGTAATGCTTGGTGAATGTAAGAACTGTTTTCCAGGTGGCTGCTTTGCAAATTTCCACCAAGAGAATATCCCTAGCAGCTGCCAAGGAAGCAGCTGTAGCCCTGGTCAAGTGTGCCCTCAGGCCTGAGGGTGGCTCTTTCCCCAACTTTGAGTAACAAAACTGGATACAGGAGACAATCTACCTGGCAATAGATCTTTTAGTGGCAGTTCTACCTTTTCCTACTTCACCGTAGGTAAGAAACAGCTGAGTGACATCTTTCCTGTGGGCCTTAGTTTGCTCTACGTAATAGCTGAGAGCCCTTTTAACATCCAGACACTACAGTCTTCTCTCTCCTGAAGAAAAATGGTCAGTGAAAAAGACAGGCAAAGACATAGACTGGTTCAAATGAAAATCTGAAAACACTTTAGGTAGAAATTTTCTGTTCGTCCTAAGGACCACCTTATCCCTGTGAAAGGAGATGAAGTCAGGTTCAACTGATAAGGCCTGTAATTCAGTGATTCTTCTGGCAGAAGTAATGGCTACCAGGAATAGTCTTTCAAGTCAAGTACTTAAGCTCAGCAGAGGATAATGGTTCAAAAGGGGGGTTGAATAAGCTGTGCAATACAGATATTCAAGTCCCAATCTGGAGTGGGGTCTCTGAAGGGCGGGTTGATATGAACCAGACCTTTGAAAAACTTACTGAAGACAAGATGAGATGCCAAGGGAAAATCTCTTCCCAGCAGAAAGAAAGCAGAAACAGCTGCTAAATTAACTTTAGAGTAGCAGGCCTAAGGCCTAGCCCATTAAGGTGAACCAGATAGTCCAGGGCTGTGGCAATGCCTACAGAATCTGGTGGTACTGTATGTCTTTCCGAGAACAACAAATACTGAACCTTTTCCATTTGGAACTGCATGTTTTTCTAGTGGAAGGTTTCCTAGAAACCTTAAGGACATCTATTACTGACTACGAGAGATACAGACTTGCATATTCTAACTCTTCAAGAGCCAAGCCTTGAGTTTGAGAGACTGAAGATTGGGATACCAAATCCTCCCCTGAGAGGTCAGGAGGTCATGCCTCCTGGGAAGAAACAAAGGGAGTGCTGCTGCTAGAGACAGTGACAGAGGATACCATGGTTGCCTGGCCAGACTGGAACCAGCAGAATCACTGTGCAGGGTTGAGACCTGATCTTGATCAGTACTCTGAAGATCAAAGGAAAGGGAGGACAGGCATAGAGAAACCTGTTCATCCAATCAAACAGAAGAGCATCTAGAGAGACTCTCCCCAGGACTGGGGGTCTGCAATAAAAGAGGGGAAGTTGATGATTGTCTGGGGCTGCAAATAAATCTATCTCTGGGGTGCCCCATCTGTTGAAAATTACCTGAAGGATATGAGAATTCAGGGACCATTCCTGGTGACCCTTAGAGATCCTGCTTAAGGAGTCCGTGAGCACGTTGTCCTTCCTTGGAAGATTAACTGCTATCAGATAAGTCTAAAGAGAGTAAGCTAGAGACCATAGCTTCATGGCAGCTGTGCACATGGCCGTGGACTGAGTGCTCCCTTGCTTGTTTATGTACCACATTGTAGTGGTGTTGTCTGTCCTGACCTGCATCACTTTGCCTTTGGCTGATTCCGAGAATGCCTGAAGGGCTAGAAACACTGCCCTGAGCTCCAGAAGATTAATATGAAGGAAAGACTCCTGTCGAGACCAAAGACCCAGTGCAGTGAGGGCTCCAAGATGGGCTCCCCACCTCAGGAGAGAGGCATCTGTAGTCAGGACCACCGAGGGTGCCTGACTGAGGAATGGGACACCCTGCCTGAGGTTGTCCTAACCCAGCCACCACTGGAGAGCCTGAGTCACTGGAATCAGCTTTGTGAGAGAATCTTTTTTCTGAGACCAAAAGGACTTTAAATGGAACTGAATGTCTCTCATCTGAAACTTGGCTCCCTGAACCACTGCAATGGAAGCTGCCATGTGGCCTAGGCGTTGAAGAAAATGTCTGGCTGGGCGAGACAACAGAAGATGAAAAGAAGCTGCCAGATCCATAAGGGCCTTTACCCTTGAGCATGGGAGGAAGGTCTTTGCCTGAACATTATCCAGCTCTGTCCCAATGAAAGTAAGGAGCTGTACTTGTTTGAGAACTGACTTTGAGAGATTTAGCAGGAATCCTAGAGAACTAAGAAGATTCGGGGTAACCTCTAGAGCTGACTTGACTTGGTCTGAAGACTGGCCTACAATGAGCCAGTCATCTAGATAAGGAAAGACAGAGATGCCCTGCTTTCTGAGGAAGGCTATCACTACTGCAAGGCATTTTGTGAACACCCTTGGAGCTGAAGTCAGGCCAAAGGGCATGGCTCTGAACTGGTAATGACTTGATGGCAACTCTAACCTGAGGTATTTTCTGTGGGAGTACCTGATAGGTATATGGAAATAGGCATCCCTGAGGTCCAGGGATGCTAGCCAGTCTCCTGACCTCAGGGAGGGAAGAATTATTCCCAGAGTCACCATTTTGAACTTTGGCTTTGTGATATGTTTGTTCAGGTATCTTAAGTCTAGGATGGGTTGCCACTCCCTTGTCTTTTCTGGGGTAAGGAAGTATCTTGAATTCAGCCCTTTTCCTTTGTGCTGTGAAGGAACCTTTTCTACAGCTTTTAACAATAGTAGGGAAGAAACCTCTACTTCTAGAGCAAGTGTTTCTGATGGAGCTTGAGGTGGAAAAGACCTGGCTCTCAGCTTGGGGAATCTTTTGAAGCTGAGAACAAGTCCCTGGCTTATTACTTTCAGGACCCATTTGTCTGAAGTGATAGACTTCCAGGGCTGGAAGTAGTAAGCCAGCCTGCCCCTACTGGAATAAGGGAGGCAACCCGGTCTGACACATCAGGGTGTCTGTTTGGCAGGAGCTCTGGATTGAGAAGAGGATGCAGCCCTGCTCATCATTGTCCTGCCTCTCCCACTAAAGAACCCCCCCTGGTGAAAGAAAGAGGAAGCCTGGGCTTAGTAAAAAGGCATTTGAAAAGGCCTGCTCCTGCCAGCCCTAGACTGCTGCTTTTGAGGAGTAGCCTGCTTTTCTTTGGCCACTGTACTCCTGTAGGTGATCCTGTACTCGTCCATTTTCTTTATGTAAGACTTAGTCTGCTCCCCAAACAGAGAATTACCAGTAACAGAAAAATCCATGGCCTTATCCTGAGTATACTGTGAAAGGCAAGTACATCTAAGCCAAGCAAATCTCCTTAGGGAGACAGATGTAGCCATGACCCTAGATGCCACATCGTTAGAGTTCACAGCAGCATGAAATTGTACTTTGGATGCCTCAATTCCATCAGCAGCCACCTCCTCCAGCTCTTTGGCTAGCTGAGGGGAAGCTTGCTTAGCCATTTCCAGAACTGTATCTCATCTGGACTTCTGGTACCTGTCTGTAGAGGCCACATAAGCAGCTTGTCTGAGTCCCAAGGAGGACACCAAGTACTGTTTTTTGGCCATGGCATCCACCTTCCTGGAATCCTTATCAGGGGGGGAGCCAAAGGTATATTTGCCCTGTCACAGGCAGCAGCTTGCACTACCCCAACATGGTTACAGTGATTATACATAAATTCCGTGTCAGAACCTGACAGCATATACTGCCTGTGCATTTTCTTGTCCACAGTGGGTATAGAATTAGGCATTTGTAAGATCTTTTGAGTCTGTCTCCCTAAAGATTTATGGAGTAGGATAGACAGCCTCTTGGACTCTGGGACGTCCATCATTTCAACATAGGTTCTTCCTTCTTCTCAGCAGCAGCTTCCACCACTGAAAGCTGGAGAGTTTGAGCCACTTTTTTGTAAAACAAAAAGTGTGCAGGGGACTCAGAAAGTCTGGGAGGGGAGACATTGGAAGGCCTGTCTGGGGAGATGTCAGGCATTATAGGCTCATCTAGGCCTTCAAACACATCATCATCCTCCTGTTGCTCGGGAAGATATTGGCCCCCCTCCCACTCCATATCATAGAAAAACTCTGAATCTTGATTCGATGGAGCTGGTACCATCTGAATCAATGGCTCACCAGAAGGCATAGGTTTAGAAGGAACCGGGCGAAATGATTACACAATATTGATCGCTTTCGCAATTTTTTCAGCGGTTAGGATTGGTGGGGTTGAATCCAAACCAGTGGACTTGTTTTTCTTTTTTGTCGGATCTGATCTCTCTGAACTAGATCTCCTTTTGCCCAAGGGGATATCGCCCAGGTCAGAAGACACCCCCTCAGGTTCCATCGGAACTGAACAGGGCTGGCCATCTGGATCAGCGGACTTTTGGGCCTCTTTTTCCACTCAGCCTACTTAATCTTTTTTCTAGAGTGGCTTTAGGAAAATGTTTGCATGTTTGTCAATCTGTTTTGAGGTGGCCAAACCCCAGACAATAAACACAGATGAGGTGGGGATCAGCTTTGGCAAAAGCCTACCCACACTCAGTACAATGCTGAAACCCAGTGGGACTGTTTTTTTTTTTCTTGGGTTTCTCAGACATAGCCTTTTTTCTTTTATAAAGTTACCCTTAATAGCCTTCAAGCCAGGCAACACCACTCCTACTGGTTACCAACCGTGTCACGGACTGTGGACAAAAATGAGAAAGGTTCGGATTTTTGAAACCGATAGGAACTGGACACCACAATTCAAATTCAAATTAAGTAAAAGTAGGAAAAGATGTTGGTTCCCAACCGGACTGACCGATGGGAAACAGAGAAAAACAGTTTCTACACAATTTTATTCCACTAACTACCTACTTACACTATCTGTACCGTAGTCAGAGACCTGATACAGAAAAAATAAACTGTTGATAAAACAGAATGATTTTTCACTTAAACGAACGGAAGCGAAGGAGAGATCTCTGGAGCTACTTCAGTTAGGCAGAGTAAAGAATCTGACAGTTACACTGAGATGTACCAGAGACCAAGGTTTGAAAACTAAGCTCCAGCTAAATGTTCTATGCTGCTGCATAGAGTTAACCCTTTCCTTTCTAGAGCAGTTCAAGTGCTGGCGCTAACTGCATATAGTCAGAATACAGCAAGACTTCATGTTGTTAGAAGGAGGTGGGGCGCTTCCAGGCCAATCTGGTCAAATCTTGGAAGGAAGGGACCAAAGGGAGGATGACCAGTGGTTTTGGGCCACTCATACCCAGGAAGGTGTGAAACCTTTTCCTCTTGGGGTCTAGTTCCTCCATGTCCCATTGGTTAATGAACGGAATGTGATGCATCACATCCATGAAGGTTGGGTCATCTAGTGGAGATTGGGGAGAGTTGCATAGTCCTTCTGAATCCAAAGAACATTGCTCTGTGGAGGAATCTGAGCTATATGGGTGATACCCAGAAGAGGAATAGGAGGTAGATCTGGAGTGCTTACATCTGCGCCGATGTTTGGTTCTGTCGTTGGGGGATGATGACCTGGAGGAAGAGTGACAATGTCTCCACTTGCACCCACACCCCTGATTAGAATCCTGTGGGGTGGGGCTTTTAGGCTGTGTCATGTTCTCCCCTGCTGGGACCGGTGTCTGAGGATGTGGGGGAGAAGAAGAAGGAGGGGCATTATCTTGATGTAGTAAGTCCCCTTTTACAGTATTCCACTATGAAGTGAAAAGTTCCCAACATCCTCTAATGGGACCATGTGGACTTGAGGGGGAGGCATAGGCTTGGGGTCCCCTATGTCCTTAGGTGGTGCACTAGACCCTGGCATATCCATCAACTCATCAACTCCTGGCAACTCATCAATGAAACTACATGTCCAAATAAAACCAACCCTACTAACAGCACCCTGTTAGACATTATCCTTGTGAGCAAACCCCACCTATTCACCCATGCTGGTGTCTTCTCAGACATTAGCGATCACTACTTTATTGCCTGTGTAAGGTCCAACCACATTGCCTCTTCAGGAGTCAAATTCTCCACTACTAGGTGCTTACGCAATTTGACCCCTATGCATTCACCTCTGAGTTAAAACATTCTGTATACTAGCCAGACTTTTATCTAGCAAAGTCTGTGACTACTGCTTATGATATCTTTCAAGACATTATCCTAGCCGCTCTCAATACACATGCACCATTAGCGAAAACTCGGATCAGGAAAAAAACTGTCCTTGGTTCTCTAACGAGCTGAAGGACGCCTTGCACAATAGAGACCTGCCATGGAAGAAGGCCCTCAAGACAAAATCCAGGAATGACTGGAATCTATTCAGGAGGACGAGGAACTGGTACACCAAACTGGTTAGAGAAGCAAAGGCTAGTTTCTATCACTGCCAACTTGATCTTTCATCCAACTGCTCCTCCAAATTCTGGAAACTAATCAAGGATTGTGAAGGCCATTCCCCCGTGTATCACTGTCGACTAAAATCTCGATTGGCACTACTACATTCACCAATAAATATTAAATCTTTGACTCTTTCAACAACCATTTTGCCACAGCAGTATTAGCATTCGATACCTCCCCAGCTAACACACTATGAACTCAGCTTGGACTCAGTGATCAAGGATCCCCATCCCCAAATCTATCTTTCTCCCTTCAAGCTACAACTTTGAAGGAAGTCGAAGATCTTATTCCAGCTGGATGCTAGAAAAAGCACAGAAGCAGATCAAATTGGTCCTTAATTCTTAAAGCTGGGCTACTGTGCCCTGGCAGTGCCCATTACTCACCTGTTTAACCTCTACCTCTTTCAAGGTGACCTTCCTTCTATCTGGAAAATGGCCCATGTTATCCCACTGTTCAAATCTGGAGATCCCAGTGACTTGGACAATTACAAGCCAATCTCCCTTCTACCAACCCTGTCTAAGATGCTGGAAAAAGTTGTGAACATCCATCTTAGGAACTATTTGGAATTGGTGAAACCGCTAAACCCACTACAGTCAGGCTTCAGAGCACAGCACAATATTGGCTCTAGCCAAAGTGACCAATAACTGGCAGACTGAGTTGGACAAGAAGAACTTTGTCGGAGCTGTATTCTTGGACCTAAGCAAGGCCTTTGATACTGTCAATCACAGCCTGCTCCTCACGTCCCTCTGACAAATTGACCTAGACGCTTTATCTACCAGATGGTTCAAGAATTACCTTGTAGGCCGATAACAGCAGGTAAAAGCAGAAGGTGAAGTCTCTCCCTTAAAGCTTTTCCTGAGAGGAGTACCTCAAGGTTCCATCTTGGAACCCCTGTTATTTGCAATCTACATCTACAGGATAGACAACACCATCAAAAAGGCCCAAATACCCCTTTTTGTGGATGATACAGTGCTTTACGTCAGTGGACCCACCCCTGACATACTGTACTCAGTCCTCTAGGATGAATTTAATCTCCTGCAATGTCAGCTCCTAAATCAGAAGTTGCTTTTGAATGTCAAGAAAACAAAAGCAATGTTCTTCTCGCCTTTTCCCAACCTACCTAACCCAGGCTTGGTTGGGACTCTCCCCCTGGTCACTACCATACTTGGTGAGCAGTTGGAGTATGTGACCAAATTCAAATACTTGTGGGTATGGCTCGACAACAGAGTCTCCTTTCTGGTTCATACTGAGGAATTGATAAAGAAACTTCACCAGAGGCTTGGACTTTTCTTCAGGATAAAAGACCTCCTCCCAAGGGAAGCCAAGAAGAAGCTAGTTCAATCTACATTTCTTTATCTGCTAGACTATGCTGACTTCCTGTACAATCAAAGGCCTGCTGGAGAACTCTCAAAATTTGACACGCTCTATCACAGAGCCCTAAGGTTTATAACAGGCCTTCCCTATTCCACCACCATTGTTTGTTGTACATGGCCATAGGGTGGTCCTCTCTCAACTTCAGGCGACAACAAAATGCCATCATCTGGACATATAAAGTCATCCTAAATAAGCTTCCAAATTACATCTCTGATTGCTTACTATTTTGCACTATCAGTAGGTATGCTCTGAGAAGTGCCTCCTATCTGTCCTTGAAGGTACCTAAGGCCAGTTCTCGTTTTGGCTGTGCAGCCATTAGCCATGTGCTGCCTTTAACATGGACTAAACTGCAAAAAAACTCTAAAACTAAACCATTTCATTAGCTTAGCAATGGTCAAAACACTATACTCCTATTACGTCACAGAACCCTGTGTCTGCCATTCCTGAACACGGATCCCCTTTGTCTGGTGCCCACTATCCACCTTGCTGCAGCCTTCCCTAATTACTGGTCCAGCCACTGCCTGGCCCTCTCTCTCTCTCTCTCTCTCTCTCTCTCTCTCTTGCCACCTTTTCCCCTTCCTTGCCTCCCTCTCCTCCTCTTTTCTCCTCCGACCTGCTCTGGCACTGCACTTACTTTGCTCATGCCCTGCCCTCCATTATTCTTCCTACTAGAAGACCACATAACACAATCTGCACTGTGCACCCTACTCTTTAATCTCTGCCCCTTGCCTCTTCCTCCCCAGCTCCCCTTCCCCATCCCTCCCTACCCCTTGTGAGCCTTCTATGTGACCTTGTGGCTCCAGTCAGCTCACCTTCCCCTTATGACCTATGCATTTTCCACGTTAATTGTGGAAGCCATCTGCAACACTGGTTGTTTGAACAGTTTGTTTGGCTGTACAATCATTTCTATCAACTCCTGCTCTCATCCCTGCTGTTTTGCTAGTATATTGTAATTGTTGTGTATCTCCTTTTTTTCTTTGTGTCTCAACATTGATGTACTCCCTGCTTGACTCTATATATGTTCATTCAACTTGTCTCACATTATTATCGTTGTTTATATCCATATGGTTTATGCCATTGTATTGTAACTATTGTGTATTATCCTTTATTCTGGATTTGTTATATCCAGGTCCACCTCAAAAATGAGCCTTGCTCAATGGTGATCACCTGGTTAAATAAAGATTTTGATTGATTGATTGATTGATTGATATCCACTGGGTGTTCATCGGGGCTCAGGTTGTCATGACCTGTTGCCTGGTGTCACCTGGTCACCCAACACCTGGCCATCTGACACAGGTGGTGGTGGTGTGTGGCCTGAAGTAGTGTCAAGAAGAGGGGTGTCAACAGTGAGCCTGCTGACAGACTGGTGGTTGACAGCCATCGACTGCCCTGATGATGGGCATTGAGGTGGGCAACTGGGGGGCATCTGGGCTGCAGTAGCTGCCCCTGTCATCTGCTTGTCTGATGCTCGATGTTGTGGCATCTGCCTGTGGTCCTTCTGTTTGTCAGAAGGCCTATCATCTGAGACTGCTGTTGGGAGTATCGACATTCACCACCGACTGGTCACAGGATGGGAGTCACCTGGACGGGAATGCTCCCAGAGTATTTGCTTGTCCTCTGAAGTGGATGGAGAGCTGGAGGAATGTGAAAACATTGCCACTTTAAAGGTGGAAGACCTTGCTTTAGCCCTGGGCTGCTGGAAGGGCCTAAAGCTAAGGGAGGGATCCAACGGTTTGTGTCCCAAAGAGCTGCCGATTCAAGAAATGGTAACATCGGGAATTTGTCAATGGCAGTCGAGACAAAGACAGGCCTGACGGAGGGGCCAAATCTGCTCTCTTGCTGAAGTGGGAAGAAGACTCCCTTGGACGGGACTCTGACCTTCTGTGCTCCCGGTGATGGTGCTTCCCTTCTGAATGTTTTTTCTTATGGGAAGACAGTGACCTAAAGGTTGAAGAGCCATCCTTCGCAGGACGTTGAAGGGTAGCCACTTGTTGCTCCATGAAGTAGGTCTGGAGAGTTTTGCAGCAACGGATGCTAGTATGCTTGTTAAAGTTGACAAGTCCAGGCAGGCATCCATGTTATGGTTAGGCCCCAGGCTGAAAAGGCACTGTGAGTGATGATCGTTCACTGGTATTTGCCACCCGCACAGCCACTTGGACTTCCGTCACTTAGATGGAAGAGATGGAGAAGACATAAATGGATGAAGTATTGATTAAACTAGTGAAAAATTAACAATACTGTTAGGCCAAAAGCTAAAGATGGCAGTCAACAGTGCAACGAGGCATCCTAGAACCCAAAGCAAATGGGTCGACAGCTGTAAAAGAGCTGAGGTGGGGCTGGGGACCTCCCCCTTTATACAGAGGCTGTTGGTAAGCGGACTGACGTAGGGGGCCATCCCCAGCTGGATACTGCTGGCTAGAAGTTTGCCATGGAGTCTTAGTGCCTGGCAGCATAGTCCTTATGGTGTAACATGCTGCAGGAGCTCTTACTTGAAGTAAGATCTTCAATTTTGAATCAGCATTCCAGTATTGTTTATGCAGTTACCAGAATGCAATCAAAATGGAGTAATGCCACCACATGGCTGCAAACAAAATGGAGGAACGCTTCTGCATGTACAGTATGTGAACAAAACTGAGGCATGCTGCAAACAGTATGCAAACAAAACAGAGGCATGCAGACACCCATGATGTGTTTGGAGGGTGGAAGGTTAAGGAGGGAAGTGTGGAGGCACTTCTTTACAGAAAGTGTGGTAACTATGTGGAACATGCTATCTGGAGAGGTGGTATCCTCTACATCAGTAGACATTTTAAAAAGGGGATGGGACAAAGTGAGGGGTAGGGTCACCGTTATAGAGGTAGAGGAGAGAGGGCCAGCTGTGGTATAATAATTGCTAGCTGCACACTTGAGCAGATTGGATAGACCATATGGCCTGTATCTGCTGGCACTTTGGTATGTTCATATAGCTATACCAAGGCAAATTTTATCTTGTAATTTTAAGAGCAAAGTTCTCTTCTGTTACAAAGAGGCCATCACAAGGATTACAAATCATTTGAAATTTTTAAAATCAGAGTAACGGTTACCGAAATACAAGACTTTAATATGGTAAAAAAGTGCTAATTTTCAGATCATCAGCCTATGCATTGAGCAAAACAGTCAGATATGTCTAAAATGATATCAATTTGTTGTTTTTCTTCATAAAGTATGCATAACTACTTAATAAACATCCATAATGTTTTGAAACTTGAAATATTTATGTATATATGTACTGTGAATTCATTGGTTACATTATTTTTGCTGTCAGAATTAATTTTGATACATAAAATTAACCATTAAATGGCTAATTTGTCATAAAAACCATTTAGATTAATGTTTTACACATTATTTTTGATAGTAATTGAATACATTTAATATTATTTTTAAATTAATGGCCATTTTTAAATTCAATATGGCCTCCACGATAACCAATTAATATAACTTAGAAATATCAAGTTACATATCATATAAAAACTTAAGTCAAGTCAAGTTCTACTTAATTTAATCATTAAATACCTACAACTAACATTTTTTGTACTGATGGCAGCCATTTTTAAGTCTAAGATGGCTGCTATACCTGTTGATAAAGTAATATTGAAATATACCAAGTGATATATCATTTGAAAGCTATAATTAAGCTCTATTTATTTAAATTATTTAAAGCACAGCATAACATAGAGGGTTAAAAAATTACCTCTCCCCTCCTAAAAAAAAATACTGAGCTAAAGCCTCTACTTCCCAAAACAGGTAGTATGGTAAAAAAACAGCATACAGTGACATAATTGTTAAGTAGTACAGCCAGTTTTTTATTTATTTATGAAGTGTTTTTTTTCATAGTATTCTAGTGTGATAACATTATTAATATTGTTATAAGACGAGCGGAATACCCCTCTCTCTGCCAGCTAACATAATTGATCCACAACATCAGCATCCATATCTCATAGACAGTGAGATGACTGCCATGGGAGCCGTCGAGTTGCTGTTCCTAATCTAAGCAGCAGCCAACAATGAGTCACAGTAATGGCACAACGAATTGATTTAGTCTGGCAGCTAGAGATAGATCTTTCATCTGGCAAAATGAGAGCTGGTCCAGTCATCACACCTGATACTGAACATCAGAAACAGTCTTATAATTTACCAAAGAAAAAAAAAAAAAAAGTACTACAAATGTAAAAATAATAATAATTATTTTATTTATATAGCACTTTTCATTTTTCAAAGCTCTGTACAGCTTAAAACAATAAAAAATCAAATATTAAAATCAGATATCAAACACAGATAAAAACATAAATAAAGCCATCTAATTCAGGACATTCAGATTTCTAAAAAAGGCCATTTGCCAAAGATGGGTTTTCAAACCCCTCTTAAATTCCTCCATGGAAGTGCACTCCCGTAACTGGCAAGGTAGAGAATTCCAAAGAGTGGGCGCAGCATAAGAAAATGCCCTACAGCCAGATGATTTAAGATTCACTCTTGGAATCTCCAACAACCCCTTGTCAGTCGAGTGGAGCGATTGGCCAGGGCAGTAGGGAACCAGAAGTTCTTTCAGATAGGCCGGACCCTGACCATGAAGGGCTTTGAAAGTCAGTAAACTGACTTTAAAGGTGATCCGCCACTGTATAGGCAGCCAGTGCAGCTTGCGCAGCACCGGGGTAATATGACAAGACCTACTGAAACCAGTTAAAACCCGGGCTGCTGCATTCTGCACTAGCTGCAGGTGGCGGATTTCAACCCCTGAAAGCCCAAAGTAAAGGGAGTTGCAACAGTCCAGATGCGAGGACACAAAGGCGTGGACCAATGTTGGAAGGTCATTAGATGGAACTAGGTGCCTAATTCTGCTGATATTCCTAAGATGGTAAAAGGAAGTCTTGATGACTGTTGACACTTGTGACTGCAGCGACAGACTGTCATCCAAGACAACCCCAAGGTTATGCACCTGTTCAGAGGTCAGGAGTAAGATGCTGCCAAGAAAAATTCCTGAGGGCGTACCAACAGACGACCCCTCTATCTGGTGACCCGGGTCCACAACCAACACCTCTGTCTTTTCTGAGTTCAACTTCAGCCAACTAGAATCCATCCACTCCTGGATTTATTTCAGACAATTGTAAAACATCGAGAGAACTCCATCCTGGTCGGGTACAAAAGACAGGTATAGCTGGCTATCATCCGCATAGCAATGAAACCTCAGCCCATGCCGTCTTACAATGTCTCCGAGGGGCAACATATACACTGCGAACAACATGGGAGACAGCACTGAACCCTGAGTCACCCCACACAAAGACATTGGGCCTGAGCAAAAAAACCCAGGCACAACTCTTTGTGATCTCCCAGTGAGGAATGAGGTGAACCTTCGAAGGACGGTTCCCAGTATTCCACAAATATGCCTCAGGCATGCAATCAACACTATGTGATCCATGATGTCAAAAGCTGAAGAGAGCTCATGGAGAACCAAAATGGAACATCTCTCCTGATCTCTCGCCCTCAGATCATTGAGCACCCGAACCAGTGCTGTCTCGGTGCTATGTCTTTTGCAGAAACTGGACTGGAGAGGTTGGTAGATGTCATGGATAGTTAAATGGTCCTCCAATTGGGCTGCCACTACCTTCTCAATCACCTTCCCAATAAAGTGTAGGTTAGAGATAGGTCTGTAGTTTGTGAAACAGTCTGGGTCCAAGGTAGCTTTCTTCAAGAGTGGTGTCACCACCACCTCTTTCAGGGAGCTAGGGAACTCACCCGACTCCAAGGAGCAACAGACTATTTGCACAAGGACTGGACCGATGATATCACTACAGCCCAGAATTAGGGAGGTCGGTCCAGGATCCAAACTACAGCATATAGGGCACACACTATGGATAAAATCATGTCGACTGAAGGAACTCCAAGAAAATTCAGGTGCTGTGAACTCACTGTTCAACAGCATCCTCCCTAGAGAGTGCTGGTTGCAGATCCGCCCTGATGTCAGCCACCTAAGTTGCAAAAAATCGAGCAAACTCCTCGCACTCTAATTGTGAAAATGCTTTCCAAACTTGCAGACAGGCTGGGTTGCACAGTCTGTCTACAGTTCAAAAAAATCTGAGCTGGTCTATTCCGAGCAACTGCAATCTCCTTGGACAGGAATTCTGCCTTCTTATGGGTGATTGAGGTTGATAGACTGAATAATGGTCCATCAATCTAAGGTGGTTGGCTTCAAGGACGGACCTGTGCCAGCACCACTCTAACCTTCACCCCTGTCTCCGCATCTCCCTCAATGTCCCATCAAACCAGGGGGACTTGGGGTGAAGGGATGGGGGGCACATGGACAGGAGCAATAGAGTCCAGAGCTGCCACAACAGCCGTATTATAGACCGACACGAGGGACTCTGGATTATTGCTCGCCAACGCGGGGGACAAGAGGTCAAGGACCGCTGCAAGGCCTTGGAGAGTAATATCCTGTAAAGGGCAGTACCTAACCATCTCCACAGGAGTAGGCCTTCTCAGGGAGGTGCAAAAACTGAACCTCACGGTGTAGCGATCTGACCAAGTGACTGGTTCCACCTCCAAGTTGGATGTTTCAATCCCAAGCAGGAAGATCAAGTCCAGAGAGTGTCCAGATTTATGGGTAGCAGTGGAAATCACCTGTGTAAGGCCCAACAAAGTCATTAATTGGAGGAAGTGATTACTAAATTGCGAGAGGTCATCATTGACCCAGGTGTTAAAGTCACCCAGAACCATCAATCTGGGCAACTCAAATGCCATGTCGACAATGAAGTCCACTACTTCCTGTAAGAATCGCTTCCCATCCCTGGGTGGACGGCAGATGAGAACGATTCGAGCACCTACACCTGCTACCACTATACACTCAAAGGACTCAAACTCCCCAACTATTACATTCGTGAGGCCCAGTTCAGTTTTGAAACAGACTGCAACCCTCTCCCACCCCCGTGATCCAATCTCAGGCAGTGTATCACCGAGTACCCAGCTGGAGTCATAGCCTCCAAAGTGAGGCCAGGATTTTTATCCCACCAGGTCTTGGTGATGCAAGTCAAGTCCACCAAACCGACAAGATCAGCAATAATGCCAGTCTTATTCCCGAAGGACCTGGCATTGCACAACACCGCCCGAGTTGGACGAACCTTGGAGGCTATTGGGCCCATCTGCCTACTGAACTCAGTAGAGCCCTTGGATATGGGTACCAGGCATGGTGAACCATGATCTGGATTCCATTTCACCCAGGGCACCTTCTGGATCTAACTACCCTAATATGGTGGCCCCCCTTGTCCATCCTCCCATGTTCGCATTCCCCCGCCCTCCTCCCTCTCCTGCGAGTAATTCTCAGTGCTCTACAGTACTGATACATCTCATAATGGAGAGGGGGAGAATAAAAAGGATTGGAGGGCATGAAGAGAGGAGGATGAATAGCACACCACCATGGGAATTAAAGGCCAACACATGCTGCTACTGGACAATTAAAACAAAACAATAAGCACTTACAGTAAATCACCCAAAGTAATTAACAAAAAAAACTTAACAAGGAAATCAAATCTGAGTCAGGCTAGAGGACAATAAGATCCTTCTTAGACTTAAAATAAATATAAAGAGTTCTCTCACCACCCAAATTAAACAAAAAAAAAAACAGATAAATAAATATAAAATTAAATAGAATTATTTACCTCTCCTAGCTCTCTCACAACCAGAGGAAGAAAAAATCATAAATAACTTTAAACTTAAAAACAAACAAACAAAAACAACATAAAATAAAACATCCCTTCCCCCTCAATCCTCTCACAGTCAAGGAGTACAGGAAAAAAACAATCAAACTTTAGAAAGTAAATGGACACAGGGTCCTCTCACCACCTCGTTGTCCATAAAAAAATAAACTTAAAACAAGTCAAGGAGGAAAATAAGAAGTCCTCACTCCACAAGGCAATAATATCTGAGGGCTATGGAGAACCAAAATCCATAGGGATCATAAGTAGGAAGCACAATCAGTCTACTCATCCAAGTAAACGTATTTGAGGATGCAAATTCAGGGAGCATCCAGAGAACATCCAGAATACCAGTTGACCAGATCCACCAAGTTTCCACAATAGGTTAGGGCCCCCTCACTCCCAACTGGGAAAAACACCACAGGAGATAATGTAGCACAATAAAACGCCCCGGACAAGCCACATTAGTAGCTCAACCTGGGAGTCTAGGGGGCACGAAACTTCAGCCAACTCCTTGGCCGGAGGAATTTCAATACCCCCTTCAGACCACAATTCATGTGTAGAATCACAGTGGGAGTCGGGTTTTGGATCAGTCCTGTAACCAAGCTTGAGGTGACCTCGTACACACCATAAATGATCGAAATTAACTTGGCAGGTCCCCCTCCATCCTTCTTCAACGCTCATACCAGAAAATGTATATCTTTCATTTCTGCCTCTCATAGATCCCTGTTGAATTTCATATAGCTGAAAAAGATATCCAGAATCACAATCCCAGTCTCAGATCCATTTGTATTATAATAACCAGGCGACCTTCCACTCCGACTTCGGTCGCCACACCGAGCGAAGGAAAAAAGAAGCCCTCACAGCAACAGACCGAATAAAATAATCTGGGCACTGGGATAAATTTTACAAGCTCTGCGAGCACACAGATGCAACAGAGCACAAATCCCAGATGCAACCCCGACCAAACAAAAAAATCAGGGGTAAACACACAAAGCACCCAGGTGCTGATAATTCCCATGGTAAGCAGCACCCTTCAGCATTCCAGTCGCAAGTCCAGTTCGCTCCGGTTCATTCTACGCCTGGTCAAGATCAAAGTCAGACGGCAGAGGAGCAACGCCAAATGCCAAAACACAAAACAGTTTAAACTAAAACAGGACTAAGAAAAACTGCAGAACAAAAATAAAATGGTCAATGGCTGACTGCGTTTAGAAACTGTAATACCCATTTTAGGCACACTAATTCTTTAAATTTTCCCACTTGATCTGGTGAGTGAAATATTGCCCGATGCCAGTTTTAACCCCGTCTTCTATCCTTCGTGTTTTGCCAGCATGTGTTTCATGTATTTGAAATGTACAATTCCAGTTCTCTGCTGCCTGATTCGAATGATAAACGTTTAACTTCCTATATATTTATCAGTTTAACTGAATTAATGAACCTAGATTTTATCCTGCTCTGAGTTAAGAAGCTATTTTCTTTGATACATTATTGGGCAGACTGCAATTGGATAGTTTTCAAACTTCAGAAACATACCGATGCTTTTTTTTCATCACAGATTTAATCAACCGCTGTACAATGTCAGAGATTGCAAGCAGACATTCTAGACCATGATGGCTTGCTCTTAGTTATAAGAATTCCATCTCCAGAATCTGTAGGTTAGAAAAGTTGATTTGCTCCTGTATTACCAGGCTGTTTTCACCATTGAAATCATTCAGAGGAGGATGTTTAAATTAATTACTTTCTGCTGATTCTACAACAGCAAAGTAAAGACAAGCACTGTAGGCAACAGATGTAATACAGGTACAAATGAATTAAATAGAGAATAAACCTTGATATCGCAAACTGCAGATCACACACCTTCGTGTTATTTGTTATAACAACAACTTGTGCTAAATAAACAAAGATCAGAGTCTTTCATGGTCAAGCATGATACACAACCTGGCATGAGATCATGTAAGTCACACCAAATTGCAGGCTAATACAACTTTTTACAGGTATCAACAAAGTGTTGATAAGTAGGTGATGGTGATCAAATTAGATTTATAAAAAAAACTGTTCCTGGATGTGCAGTTTCCACGGCTGCTGCACTGTAGATGCTATTCACAGAATAAGAGTGTTCATGCTTGGGAAACAAGTGCCCCCATTTGTTGGCAGTGCTCACTCATTCTATAACATCAATTAGAATTAGACTTAATCATTAATGAACATAACAAGGCTCCCTATTGGCTAACTGACTGGTCAATAATGTCTTAGAAATGACTAATTCAGCTGGTAGGTGATACTGTGTGACACGCACAGTTCACACCACTACTTTAAAATGAAATTGTAGTTCTGGAACAATCAGGTCATCAGAGAACTGGAATGGGGAGGGGGTGGAGGGAGCAGGATCGAGCAGCTGATAGGCAGCTGTCCTCTCCAGGGGGAGGCTGTTTGCCCCTCCATAGTTCTGCTCCCATTAGACATGTGGAGGTCCAATGGGTAACATAGTTGGAAGGGGCATCATGGGCTTGTCAGCGGTGGTGCAAAAGGGGCCAGCCAAGCCAGTGTCGGGCATGCATGTGTGCCTCTATGCATATGTCTTCCGTGTCCCGGGAGTCTGGAAGAAAATGGGAAACAACAGAAATATAAAAAAAAAATAATTGCATTAAGAATATATTGGGCAAAAAAGTAGTTTTTGCAACTAGACTTAATCACAATAACAACCTTGAAGCTGTTCATTTCTTTGGATTAACAACCAGCTGAATGGAGGCGGCCCTCATCTGCTCCTTGTGCTACTCTAACATACTAACATACTAAAATGCCAGCAGAATAGGCCTAACGGTCTTTCATGTCTGCTCGTTTGGTCAGCCCCCACCCTGGGTGCTGACCTTGCTGCTCCCCTCGCCTTCTCTGGCTTCTCCCTTCCCAGTTCTGGATATTCTTGCTGCATTGGATTTTGCTTCCAGAACCCTTCCCCAGTACCTGTCCCACCCCCTCTTAAACTCCTCCACTGTCTCTGCCTCCACCAGCCCCTAGGCAGCGCATTCCATGGCTCCACCACCCTCTCAGTGAAGTAGCACCTCCTCCTTTCTCCCTGAATCTTCCCCTCCAGCTTCCACCCATGCCTCTAGTGGCCCCTCCTCCTTCCTTGAAGCACCCTGACTGTTCCTCCCTATTTACCCTCTTCATGTACCTGAAGACCCTATGATGTCCTCCGTCCCTTCTCTCTTCCAATGTGTACATATTTAGCTCTTGAGCCTCTCCTCATAAGTCCTGTCCCCAAGCCCCAAATCATTTGGTTGCCCTCCTCTGGACCCTCTCCAGGAGGTTAATGTCCCTCTTTAAGTGTGGCCTCCAAAACTGCCACGTACTCAAGATGCGGCCTCACCAAGCAGTTATACAGAGGAGTATCACTTCCCTCCTTCTGAGGTAATCACCCTAGCGATGCATCCCAGCATCCTGTTGGCCTTGGCTGCTGCCCTCCTACAAGTCTCAGAGTTGTTCATCTTGACATCCACCACCACCCCCAGGTCCCTCTCAGCCATCGAGACTTGCAGCATTTCCCCCCCCCCAGGGTGTACACTTGGCCCAGGTTTCTGGCCCCCAGGTGGAGTACCTTGCATTTCCCTGCATTGGACTCATTCTATCAACTCATCATTAATCCCTTGGAAATCACCAGATTGTCTGTTGTTCTTTCTTAACACTGATGTACAGTATGTGCCTTTTAAGATATTGAGATCTGATGTCTGAGTGTGAATGTTGAAGAATGTATTACCTTTTTATGTACTGCCATAATCAAGAGCAGTATTAAAAAATTCTCTCTAGTGGACCTATATTTTTCAGTTAAGACAAACCCTTTATAGTCTTTAGTATAGTAGTGATCATGTTAGAAAGGTTGTGAAATGACAATGTTTCTTTAATTCTAACAATACAGAGACACACTGGCCCAGATATTCAAAAGAGTTGAGCCATGCACAATAGGGTTGCACCTGCGCAAGTCCAAAATTGCACAATCCTGCGATATTCAGCAGGAGGTAGTTGCGCCCCCGAAAACATGCTGAGCAACAGCACAGTGATAATGAAGGCATGCACAACCAAAGGGGGAGGAACCATGCATAAATGGCACAGTGTGATATTCAAAGACTTGTGCAATGAGCAACAGTGGAGCAAGCAGAAGTTACGCCATAGCAGAAATGAGCCAAAATAAAAAGGAGCAAGGAAGAGGCGCAAGAACACTACAGGGAAGCCACATGAGACAGAGGCAGAGGCACAGACAGGGCAAGTGGCAGGAACAGGGCAGGCCAGGGAAATGCCACAGCAGAAGACAGGTACAGGGAAGGTGTAGGGATGCACACAACTCAGAGGCCAGCACAGACAGGTGTATCCAGTGTAGGGGAGGTAGCAGCCAGGACAGCGGGGAATAAAGCAACAGCTGCTGGAGGCATGAAGCCAGCAACATGGCCAGTGCCACCTTCCACATGGAGGCCGTAATGGGGGGGGGTGAGAAGGCGGGCAGCAGGGGGACGTGGCCGTGGAAGGGCCTGTCGGTGGTATGTCCCCAACAGGCAGTAGCCCGCACCAGCTTTGAGATGTACACAGATACCGAGATTGTGGGCTGGTACCACCTGAACAGGGCAATACTGAGGCAGCTTTGTGAGCTGTGCAGTGATGTGATGCAGGCACCCACATGACAGAGTCATGCCCTGTCAGTGGAGAGCAAGGTAACAGACTGCATGTGCTTGCTCGCCTCGGGTACCCTCCAGAGACCAACTGGGGACACCACAGGCATAACCCAGTCAGCCACGTCATGCCACCTCACCCAAATCCTCAGCGCACTGCTGCCACATGCTGAGGTGTACATCCATTTCCGTTGCACAGCAGTGGAGCACACAGCAAACATACAGGAGTTCTACAGGGTAGCACGTATGCCTGGCATGCTAGGGGCAATAGAATGCACCCATGTGGCCATACGCACACCACCTGGCCACGAGGGGGCCACATACATTCACTAAAAATACCACCAACAGCTTAATCTGGTTCAAGGTCGGTTGGCATTCATCTGTATCCCCTCCCGGGTCGTGCCTGAAAATAGGCAGGATTTGTCTAGTGCACTTACCGGTCAACAAAAAGCTAATAATAATAATAATAATAATAATAATACATGAACGCAAGGGCTATTCCAGCATCAACTGCCAGGTGGTGTGTGATGCCAGGGGCGCATCATCAATGTCTGTGCCATGCATCCTGGGGACATGATTCATACATCTGGCACCAGTCGACACTGTGCCACAGATTTGAGAGTGGGGACATCCCCAGGACACCTAGTGGGTGAGTATGCAAACCAAATGGACATATCGAGGGCCTGGGGGGGCATGGCCAGAGGTGGCATGGGTAGTAGCCTACATGGCTTGGGGCAGGCCGAAGCTGATCACTAAACTAACCTCCACCCTCTGCACACAGGTGACAGTGGATACCCACTCCGCCCCTGGCTGATCACACCCTACCGGCGGCCCACAACCCCATTGCAGCAATGCTACAATGAGGCACATGCCACCACATGCAATGTCATTGAGTGGGTGTTCAGGATACTGAAAGCATGTTTCCGTTGCCTGGACACCTCTGGTGGTGCCCGACAGTACAGCCCCTCAAAGGCCTGTGGGATATTCCTAGCCTGTTGCATCCTACACAACATGGCCAACAAATGCGGGATAGCCATACAGGTCGAAGAGGGGGACAGCGATGGGTAAGATGGGGACGCCGGTGATGATGGTGATGAGCAGCCCCCCCTTGGCTGATGGGACCCCCAACTGATCCTGCTGGCACGGATGCACCGGAACACCATCACAGAGGAGCACTTCAGCCAACCCAGGTAAGTCATGGGGCCATGTGCAACCACCAGTGGCTAAGGCACAACCCACAAACATGCATGGACACACACCAGGGGTGCATGCCATCAAGGGAAGTGGCAGGGCACAGAAGCACACACACAACCAGGGATGGGTGAGGATCAACACGCCACATGAACGGACACACACACACACACGCACACACACAATGCACCAAATATGCACAGAGGACAGGAGGCACACCAACCCAGAATGCCAACCCTAGCACCACACATGTCCACAGGCCACCACGTCCACTGCCTGTCCATGTGTGTGTGTCAGATGCTGGGCATAATTGCACTTTGGTGTACAGCGCAATGCAGGCATCATCATGCAAACATAACTGCGGACATCGGCCGGGAGGGTGTGCAGGTGGACTGTGTGTCCGCATGCAGGGCCAGGTACCCACCCGTGCACTGCCCACTGAAACACACAATGCACACAGGGCAGCACCAGACAGTAGCCGCACTGGGAGACAGGTCAGTCTCGCGACACAGTACCACGGCCACCATGGATGCGTGAGTGGCCCCACCGAGACCCACCAGCACTGGCAGACTGACCACTGGCCTCATGGGGTGGCACCGATGGTCCCCCAGGTCCCCCTGTGCCCACGCAGGGGTCTGCAGCACACTGAACATGCCTGCACCAGGAGTGCTCGGGATGCCCACAGCTGAACCCGGCATCGACAGGGTGGGGGTCGCACGATGTCGGGAACGGGGAGTGGAGAGTGCACTGTGTGGTGTGAGCGATGCATGGGTACCTGACTGTGTGCCCATTGTAGCCATGACAGCAATGAATGCCTGTGCATGCCTGTCAATGGCAGCGGTCACATCCTCCCACAAACGGTCCATCTGTGCCAGGATCCGTTCGGTGTCCCTGCTGCGACGCTCCTCCACCCACTCCAGAGCCACACACAGTGCTTCCACGGACATTGCAAGCCACATCTGTTGCTGGACCGATGCTCGCAGTAGGCGGGTGTGCTCGTCCAAGAGGTCATCAGCCTCTTCGGCATCCTGTCCCTCAGGGTGTGCAAAGGCCTGATGTTCAGCACCCCTTGAGAGTGGGTGCTGCACACCAGGACCAGGTATGGGCATGTCCACAGACAGTGCACAGATGCCACCGCCGAACCCAGTACCCCCAGGCCCGGTGGGCGACTGCTGCTGCTGCCCCTCTGGCTGCCACACCCCAGGGCTCAGTGGTGCCACCGCAGTTGCTGCAACAGTCCCACTGTCCTGATCAGACACCAGTGCTGCCCCACTGGTGCTGACAGACACAGCCTGGGACTGTGCTGACACACTGGCCCCCACGGCGGCACCAGCCACAGCCATGGGCACGAGTTGCCCTGCTGCGTGTCCATCCTGTGGCACACACATGTCACTGCCCATGACGGTCATGTCATCATCACTTGTGCCGGACTCTGCCCCTGCCACAGCCACAGCGTGCTGGCATCCATGAGTGCCAGCACGCTGAGACACAGACAGGGCTTCCCCCACACCTGTCTCAACAACATCAGTGTGGACAGCCAGGCGGCCCCACTGTCATACTGATCCACACATACCTGTGGAGGTGAATGGTCCCAACTCTGACTCTGTCCAACTGTCCGTAGTGGACAGGCCCACCACCGCTGACCCATGCAGATGCTCAGGATCAGTAAGGGAAAGCAAAGTCGCATTACTGCGTGTTATCTACCCGGCCCCCCAAGGCAGACCATGGCTTACCATGCAGAGATGGGCCACCACCCATCTGGAAGCCACTGCCTGGAACTCCCTCTATGGCACTGCGGTGCATGCTTGCAGCAAGCCTGTCCTCTGCTGGGCTGAGCTGTACCACCTCCAGCTGTACCCTACCTGTTGCAGCACGTGCCGCCCTGATGGCAGCCACTTTCTCCTTTACCCTCTCCTGTCTGTACCCATCTTCTTCTTACACTCCTGCATGGAGCGCTGGTGGCTGCCATGCAGGTTCACAGCATGTGCCACCTCCTCCCATGCAGCAGCTTGGGCCTAAGGGGTGCCCCGCCATCCACTGAGCAGTGACTCCTGATCCAGGTAGGCCTCGAAAAGGGCCTCGGTCTCGGCCTTAGTGAAATTCGGCCTCCTCCTCCTCCCACCACTGTTATCCTCCTTTCCCAGAACCTGCTCGGTCATTATGTAGCCTGTAAGGATGGCAGTTGTTATCTGTGACTGTGCAGTCCCATGCATGTCCCTGAATCCACAGTCCACACTCCCACATAGCATGCAACTCACCAATAAACTGCAGTAACTGACTATGGCCACTGCAGCACTTTGTCGCACCTTTATAGTGCAATCCATGCAAATTAGGTGAGGAGCAACTTTAATTAGATGCAAATCGTGGTGCTGCGCCATTGAATGGCTGATTGGATGATTAGCATATGACGGCTGAATATCGCGCTGTTGCGCTTTGCACAATTGTGTGGAACATGCTGCACCAATGGCGCAGTTCTGTGGCATGCGTAGTACACCTCACTGTGCATGCCCAGGCTGCTGATGCAGGCATCTGCCACGCTGATGACGTGCTGTGCATGGTAGGCAATGCAAGGCACAGCCACCATTGTGCCAGTGGCGCTATAGCGAAGGTCACCACATGGCGCTGTGACAATGGGCCTTCTTAGGTGCAATGGCACAACTGCCCGATAGTCCGCTGTGGCGCTGGCACACAGGCAGCCAATAGTGCTACACGCATTGTCATCTGATGGCACTGTGCGTGGCCTTGCGCCGGGGACCCTTGACCCTGTGCCTGACCTTTGCCCCTTTGGCACCATGCGTCAGGCATAGGTGCACCTCTATCGTGCTGTTCGGTAACAGCACGATAGGGAATAGCAGCACTGTACTGCGCAGCATCTGCACATGGGGTACCGTGCTGCATAGTGCCATATTGCCTACTACAGCATTTGCAATGGTGTGGAGAAGGTCTGCTCCCTGGTCTGCTGTTGAACTTGCAAACCTGGTGGCCACAGTGGAGCCACACCATGGGTCTCTGTTTGGGGAGGACCCCCTGGATTGGGCTAGGTCCCAGGTGTGGCAGGAGGTGGCCACAGCCCTTGAGGCAGTTACCAGCAGGGGCAGGACAGCGGAGCAGTACAGGCACCATTATGGTTACCTGCAAAAGAGGGAGCCGGATTTACTGGCCAGACTGAGGTCATGTGCCAGGAGGGGTACGGCACCATGACCAGGTAGGGGTTCCTTCAACACACTGTTATTGCCCATATGAGTCACATTGTTGTTTGTGTCCAGCACATAGGGGAGGGACTGTTTGGGTTTGGCTGTGGTGGTGTTCACAGGGTGTGTGGTGGGTGGGTCTGGCTGATTGGGGGGGCACACTCCTTGGGGCAGGGGTGCTTTGCTTTGGGAGTGCACTGATGTTCTTCTCTCCTTTTTGTCCCCACAGGCCCGGAAGAGGTACGTCACTTGCGGGCAGAATGGAGGGCAGTGGAGGCCACAGCTGAGCGGGTCGAGGGTCCACAATGGCCACCCGACCATCCCTATGAGGGTGAGTGACAGACTTCCATGATTAATTTTGCATGCTGTGTGACAGGGTGGGCAGCGTGGCATGGCGACCATTCATTGACATCACTGCCATACACGCCACTGGTTATGGTCAACACTGTCCAGTGGCAATACATGTCTGCGTGTGCATCACTGGTGGTGCATGCATGCACCAGGTGCATGGCTATGCCACTGCCTTTGCACCACATAACCATGTCACTGGACAGGCATGGTGGTTCTTTGCGTGACTTAGCTGGTGGGTGTGTGCAGCATTCCGCATGGCTGTATGCACCTGGGTGGGCATGTCCTGTGGACGTGATCACTGCAGCTGGTCACACATCATCACAGTGGTATGTCCCATGGCCATATGCCATGCACAGTGGGTGGGCTGTATGGGGCTGTGCATTCACACGTGTTGACTGCGCTCCCTTATCCTAGATGCGAGACATCTGAGGGAGATTCGAGACACCCTGAGGGAGCTACTCACCCTAGCCCAGGAGATGGTGGCCATTCTCCGGAAAATTGATGAGGCAGGGGTCCTGAGGAGGTGACATGTGAGGCGAAGCCAGAGACTGGACCAGCTCAGAAAACAGTAGTCTCTTGTCCCTGACCTCCCATCCCCTGGACCCACCCTCCCACCTCCTATCCCATCCCAGTTGTCCACCCTTCCCCTGCCCACCCCACCCTTTTGTATCCCTACCACCTGTATATAGTTGACAATGATCTTGTAAATAGTTTTTATATATTTATAATACATTTGACTTTTCTATGAATACCGTGGTGGTCTCTGATTTGAAGCGGGCTATAGGTGCTCAGCTGCAGTGGTGTGCATGGCATCAGGGGTGGTGCAGTCATGGGTATGTGTGTGTGTGTCTGTGTGGAGGTGTCTATGGTGTGGGGGTGGATATCAGTCAGTGTCTGTGTTGTGTGTGTTGTGCCCCGTGCACTGGATGACTGTGTGCAGGGGTCCATGGCACGTGCTCTGTGTCCATGGTGCACCCATTGGCCCGTCCATGGCCTGTGCAGCCGACACCCATACCTGTCTGTGACCTGCATGATCTGCTGGCATGTCAGTGGTGGCTTTCCCTGCATGGCAGACACTGTACCCATCGCTGTGCTGGGATGCCCATGTCACTGGTGTGGTGCATGCCTGGCTCAGGTGGCACTGTGGGCAACACAGTCATTGTCCCACCTCCATGCTGTGGCTTGTGCGTGTTGCAGAGGATGTGCCCCACTGTCTGTGGCTTGTGCTGTGGGTGACTCATGGTGGGGTATTGGTCCATGGTGCCGGCGCAGGGTGGTTGGCACTCCAATGCCATGGTGGACTGCAGGTTGTGTGTACACGGCTAACATGGGCCCATGATAGGGGCTTGGTTGCTCCACCACTGCATCCCTGTGTTGTGCCCTTGGGTATGGGTGGGTCTGTCCAGACCCTGTGTGGCATCTGGTGTGGTGCATGTTTCCACGCACCACTGTGGGTGTCTGTGCTGGCTGTTGTGGCCAGTGGTGGGCCAGGGTGTGTTACTGGAATACTGTGCGGAGTGCTGTACCACTGGAGGAGGTGTCACTTGCACAACCATCCAATATGGGGTCACTCTTGTGCCAACGTATGGTTGGTGTCTCAGCAGTACCTCGGGGGACTGTGCATGGTGGCACTTTGTCTGCCATTGTTGCATTGTTGTGTGTTGCAACCTGCTGATGGGTGCTCGTGGTGGGATTGGCTTGCATGGTTCTGTGGTGCACAGGGTTGCATTGCCACTGTAGGGGTGGTGGCATGCATGGGGATTCCTGTAGTGGTGGTCACTGCTCATGGGGGGTTGTCTGGGGGTCACTGTGCAAGGTGCACTGTGCACTGGGGGGGATGGTGTGGCACAGGGTGGTCCACCCTCCTTGTGTGCCAGTCACAGCTTGCCAGTAGGTGTGATGGAGCACCATGGTCAGGCTGTGGGTTGGTTGCATGACTCCATGGACCAGTGGTTATTCCAGTCCTCCCCTGGTTGTGCAGTGCTTGGGGTGGGGGGGGGCAATGTCTGTTCTGCTGTGTGTTCCTGTGCCCATCTGTGGCATGCGTGGTGGGCCCCTAACTCCCTGATTGTGCTGTTACATTACTCTGCAGCTGGGGGGCTCCCTGCTTGCGCTATGGCACCTCTGGACTGCTCAGCTGAACATTCCTTGCTGCGCCATAGCGCATCATATCTGCTCAGCTTCCCCATCCTAGTTGTGCTATGGCACAGGTTGTGCGATATTCAGCCGTTGGTTGTAGGCGCAATTTGGCCTGCTCCTTTTTTGAATATCGCATCTGTTGCGCATGGGCGAAATGGACTTGCGCTTGCTCCTGCTATTGCGCACTTTTTGGGTGCAGTTTGAATATCTAGGCCACTATGTAACAAGATGTCCCGCATTATGTGACAAAGAGGCTCAAAATTAAGTAAATGTGACATACAGATAGCAAAATGTTTGTTTTGACTATCTGGTGAGTCGGACATTGACGTATGTTTTAATATAGTCATCTCTTTACAAATTAAGAATCTGCTGTATACACAGACACTGTAGTATAAAAAGGGACATCCATCAGACTGCAACAGCTTAATCTGCTTCAAGGTCAGTTGGCATTCATCTGTATCCCCCTCCCCCGGGTCGTGCCTGAAAATAGGCAGGATTTGTCTAGTGCACTTACCCGGTCAACAAAAACGAAATAAATAAATAAATAAATGATCATGATTCTGGCATTATTTCAGACCCATTTTTCCCAGCCATTACTGCAGGTCATTCATTTGTTTTGTGTCTGACAGCTCTACAAATCGACTTTAGTATTAAATGCAACATTTACCAAAAATCTCTGATATTTTCTTTCTCGTTACACAAAATGCACAGCATATGTGGCACACAAAGCAAACTGAATGCCTACTGTACTCCAAGTATCAAATCCATTCTCGGGTATTGACACTTGTCATGTGTAGCACAAAAACAAAATGACAACCAGTCATAACTAATGCTTCATTAGTAGAGACATCTGGAACTTACAAGCAATACCCCTGTCATTCTGTAGCTGGTATACTGCACTGTAAGAAATCTTGAGTTTACATCATTAATTGCAATGTTGCTGCATCCTGATGCTCCTTGAGATGCTTGATCTCTGCATGCTGTTCAAGATGCAGCATCAATTGTGGGCCCCACCTCCAAGAACGATTTACTTATTTTTTAATTTTTTTTACAAATGTGCTCTACATAGCCCACAATGTGGTGTTTCTTTCAACCCAACCACAGTGGGGTCCATTCTCTTGTATTGCAAGATCTGGTGTGATTATTAAGCTCATTTTTTTTTTAAATAAATAATTCATGTGGGTCAGCACCTTCCCAATGGCGCTTCTGCATTGTCACCCCTCCAACCCAGACAAAATAAACCAAAGGAGGCAGTTGCTTGTCTGGCAGGTGGGTAGATTAGCTTTCTAGATCTTTGCTGTGTTCAGATAGTCTTCAGCACACACACTCTCTGTGCTTGCTGTACAAGATGCTAATCCACTTGTGGGCTCTGACGAGGGTATTAAACTGGTAAAAAGAGCCAACACCAAAGCCTTCCCTCGGTCTCTATTATGGTTGTGACCATTCACTTGCTGTGTTTTCCAGCTGAATTACAGAATTGTTTTTTTATAATACAACAGTTCAGGCAGTCAGCATCTGTCATGTTACTACAGCCATCACACCACACATCCTGCATCGAAGAAACCGAAGAGTAGATTGGTTTTCTGGCAGCTGGTCACAGGCAGGTGGGAGGTATTTTTTTTCTGGGTCCTGATACTCATCACTTTTGTTCTGTACTCATTCTGTTAAAGATGTCACCGCCGAGGTAATTATTTTTTTCAAAACAACAGAGCTAAACAGATCCCACACCATCACCTTTCTTTAGCATTAACCACAGTTACGGCCATTCACTTGTATGCGCATATTGGCATGATTAAACAAATAAATCCAGATTGTCACAACCTGCCCAATGGTGCTGCTGTTTTGTTGCTAACTATCAAGAAGACACAACAGGTGGCAGATTTTCTGGAAACCGGCTACTTGGAGGCATGCAGTTTGTATTGGTCTTTGGTTTGTTGCGATTCTTCCTCTCTTCTTACCATCTTCAAGATTTGGGCCTGCATGTGGAAGTCGCTGACTGGCCTTAAGCTTTTCTTTTTAAAAAGGCAAATTAACAAAACCGGACTACATAGAGACAACACTGCAGACTTCTTCCACTCCCAATCACAGTTGTGGTCATTCTTGTGATATATATTCAGGCTTGCATCAACAATTGTTTCATTTTTTGTCTGTGTCTTGGTTGGAGCCTGCAGCAAAGGTCTAGAAGTTATTGTCTGTAAGAACAACATAGTGATGAACAGAAAATGAACCATAGCCTACAGCTAATGGCAATAGTGATAGTCTATGGACTTGCTGATAGCTGTCACAACTATGACAGGTCAATCGGGTGACTGCAGGTACTACCGTTTCAACATTTACCCCCCTGTGTCTCCTTTCTCCCTTTGACACATGAAACTCTTCTTCCTGACTTTTCTCGTTGGGCTTGGGGAGCACGTCCTGTCCCCAGCATGCACTAATCACTGGTTGGTGCAAGTCTGATTAACAACCATTGCTGTCCACTCTTGAGAATTCTCTTTGTGATGCAGTTTCTCCAATGACAAATTAATCTATCAGATATCCCACCTGAGCTGGACCTTTGGCCCAGCACCGGCTTGTGCCACAGTTTGGCATGCTGTTGAGTTGAAGATTAAAATGTTATTCACTGGTATTAGTATACACTAACCTGTCGTATATTGTATGATTAGCCATCTTTACTGGAATTTATCTTTTTTTTTTGTTTGTTTAGAGGTGAGCCTGCTGCAACACGGTGCAGTGCATAGACAGTTCTGGTTCTGCATCTTTTGTGTATATTATTACACCTCCTTTTCATGCAGCCTTCATCAGAATGCCTTTTTGTTTTGTTTCAGCCATATCAATAATGAATGTGGCATTTCAATGACAGCACCCAGGTATGTATGGACCTTACCATGCCTCAGTTTCTCAGAAATATTGCCATGACTCACCCAGGTAACAGATATTCACAGCTGTTGCCTAATAAGTAAAAAACTTCATTAATTATGTGAAATAACACCCATTGTCCGTCTTTAGAGTAGCTAAGGTAAGATTTCCCTATTCCATTCCTGCTGCTTCAGTTGAAAAGTGCGTCTTTCTTTATACTTCAAAAAACTCTCTTGTCTGATGTTTATGGTTGAACCATTTTCTGCACTGAAATCTATGCCTGGAACAGTGTGGTTGCACTGCCCTGACAATGTCACAATCTGTGATGCAGTGACTAGTATGTCACCAGTTCTGTACAAAGTTTGGAATGTCATCACGCAAACGTGAGAAAGTGTGCCATGGCATTGACAGAGAGAAGGCCATGAAGTGAATGAGTGAAGTAAATCACATCTTATCTTTCGGTATTAGAATCGTCTTTGGAGTAAATATGTGTTTACCCATACCCTATAAGATTGTGTAGGAGTAAACAAACACAAACAGTGCAGTTAAGACCCCTAAGTTTGCAGTAGTTATGAAACTCTTGAACAGTTCGCTCAATGTTGCATGTTACCACACAAACCTCTTAGTCTTTCACATGCCTTGTTGTTTTAGATTGGCACATGCATACACACTCAGATACCAGCTTTTATTTTTTGGTACAGAATCAAGATATACTATCAGTGCTCAGACCTTTAAATAATAAGAGACAACAGGGTGTGGGTTATTTAAATATTAGAAAATGGGTAAATGTGTTTCATCCTTCTGATTGGCTGAGGAATTTCTCTAGCTGGGCATCTATCACACAACAGGTGCCCAGCTATCAAAAGTACCAGCCCAGCCTGATCCATCACCAGAATCCTGGTGCCCACGCTGCTCCCTAATTGCCTAAAACCTCTTCATTTTCATTTGAAATGTCTATCATTTTTATGTCTCGCTTAGTGCGAGGTACTGGCACCTAATCCTATGTACTTCAGTGCCAGCTACTTGACGAACTGCTTGGTTCACTTCGCTATTTCTTTCTTGCTTTTGACAATACCCTCTTCTCCCATGCCCAGTCATTGTCTACAGCCTCTTTCTCTTCTTTCCTCCTCATCATTCACTCATACCAACTTTTTCCCCTAGATTACTGAGTGAGACAACACCGCCAAATGTGACCTCTGCCCCTCCACCAGCAGAACAATGTCACTTCTCTGCTCTACACACAGCAAAAAAACAGCAAGCCTGTCTACCCCTATCTACAGAAATACACACTCACACATAACTGTTTCAGAAAAGTGCCGTGTACACAGCAGTCAGATTTTCCGGCTCACCTACCCTACTCTGGTCCTCTCTCAACAGTTTCATTACAACCCACTGGCCATGGGAAAATCATGACAATGGCTTCAAATTCATTACCATTCCATAACCCCCACCTCTCCCCAGAGTAAATATTTTTTTCTCATTAAAAAAAAAAAACAACTACTCCTTTCATTTAAAACAGTAGCGCGAGCAGGTGGCCTATTCAGCACTACTGTGGGCTGCTTGCTAACAACTCATGCACACAGAGAAATGCAGGAAAAAAAGTATATTTTTCTAAAAGAAAGATCATTTACCATCCTTTGCCCTCTGTTGCTCCCATACCACAGCCACTATAGTCTGCTCCGATACTACTTCTACAGGTCATGCTACATAATGGAGGAGGGCATAAGTATAACAGAATATGTGTGTGTGTGGGGGGGTGGTACAGCACATGGAACAGCACAAAAAATGTAGAGACTACTTTACCAAGGAAAAATGATTTTTATAGTATTTCTATTCATTTTGAAAGTCTTTTCCTATACTGTATTTTAACTTCATGAAAACTTACACTGAAGCTCATTTTCTAAGTGTAATAACACTCTCCAGGGTGAGCCACCATTCCAGGGGCTATAAGGCCCTCCTCCTGCGGTGTCAGGCCTCATTACACCCCTGGGCAGGTGGGTATAGTCCAATACCACCCACCCTGTCTGGTATTATTGCTTGCATAAGCCATGAGGGAGTATGGGTTATAGGAAGATTTACCACAGCTGGAGTGGGTAAATCCTCACCTGCCATGGTAAATCCCCTAATAACCCACATCCTTCAGGTGGCTTACTGAGATTATACCACGGTTCATTTTTTTTACTATAATAAAATACAAATATTAAAGAGGTTGCTTTTTTTTATTTTTACTGTATTTATTACTATGCTAGGATGCCACAGAAGATATCCTCTTCAACAGCCATTGGTTATCAGAGGATTTAGAATGGTGGTAAACTGCCAGTGTGACAATTTCATTGGCAGTTCACTTATGTCCTTGGTATAATGGGTATTTACCCACACCTTGTGTGATGTGTCGTGAGGCATTGATAAATGAATGAACAACACAAGAATTGGGTAAATCACCCAATAACTCACACCCTGTTGAGCCTTATTGTAATTATTACAATGGACTCGAAATACAGTTTCAATGTGTTTAAATATGTTTTTTTTAAATGGCATTCTTCAGCAATGGGTTACGTAGAATTTAACCATGACCATGTGACATGTTTTGACTAATGATGTTACAGAATTTTCACACACCATAGTATAATTCTCTATTTTAGCACTCCTAATAATTGTGCTCCTTTCCTCTGTTTGAGAAGACACTCCTATTCAGTGGAAAGTATCTCACAAGCAGATACCCTTGTAATGCACATGTTCTTGAACAGTCCAAAAAGAAGTTTCATGTTGTTGAAACCGCTTGATCAATATATCTCTCATTCACACTCATGTAAAAGAGTGCTTTAATTTGCATTGTGCTTCAGGCACACACACACACACACACACACACACAAAACAGCTCGACTTTGCCATTTTTTATACTTTCTGTATTAATCCAGCTTTTCCATAGATATACCCTCAACATGCTAATACTACACATCTGATTCCACTACCTTCATTTGTTTCATTTTTCCACTGGCCTTCTGCTTAATTGTTGTATGTTTTTTTCTATTAAAATATATCCACCCTTATGATTTATTCTACAGGATACACTTCTTCATTCCTTAAGTAACCGCCCCCAGCTTTTTGGTAATAATGTTATTTATGCGATATGCCCAGTTTTATTTCATGTATCAGACCGTTTTTAACTCAGTACTTTGTGTTTTTTGCAGTGTTAGTATTTAGCCTGCAACTTTTTAATTTATTTAAATACTGACTGCCCAAAACAGTCACTGCTGCTGCCATGGCTGCGCTTTGAGCGTCTCCTCACCCACAGCATATTTTATGAAGAAATCAACTTGATAATTACCTTAATTTCCTTTTTGTTGTTGCTCCAGCATTCTCAGATGATAATCAAAACTGCACAGTGCACCCCTACCAGGGGAATGGCACAGCCCAAGCTGTAGAATATTGGGATGCAGCACTCGGCATTAACCGACTATCTAACCACATTGATCTTGTGCCTACAGATTCATTTTGCTCATGGTGGCTTTATTGGAACTTGTGATCTTTCTTTGGGGCCTGACTTGTACAAGAACTGAGATACCTCTAATATGAGATTTGTTTTGTTTTCTCCAATTTGTAATCCAATTTATACTTTTTCTTGCTTCAGGGACCCAACATGTATGAGAACTGTGATCCCTATCCAGTGAGATGCTGGTTGTTGTCCTCATGCTGGCTGCATTTTAGAATTTTTTTTTTATTCAGGGACCTGACCTGTTAAACCAAGATCCAACTTCTCCAATATTTCTTTATATCTGGTACCACAATTGCAGAATGGGAAGCCTTGTGCTGCCATGCTGGGATGCGTCACTCAGCAATCCCCCATGATCTAGCCCCATTGATTGAAGACGTACATGATTGTTTTCCTTATGTTGACTGAATTAGAACTGGTTTTCCTCGTGTTGGCTATACTAGAACTTTAAAAAACAGACTGGAATGAAATGCTCACTCACCCATATGTTTAAAACTGTATCTGTTTGATTTTTATTTCTAGTATTTCATCCAGACTCAAAAATACTTCCTATGTTTCTGGATTGCCAGCCCTTCATCAGGGAGTCCGGTTTTGTAAATACTGTATATTTTAAAAAAGAGGAAAATTATAAATGCAAATTCTTAGAAGTAGACAGATTCAATTTAAATAAATATGGATCAGGTGAGAAACAAAATATCATTCATCTAATACAAATCACTTACTTTCAAGGTCCTCTTAAGACTTCCAAAATTCAAACAAATGTTTCTATACAGTAAATGCTGTTATTGCTCCCCAGGGTACTCCCTGATGAAGTGATGGCAATCCCAAAATGTAGGAAGTGTTTTCAAGTCTGGATGAAATATTACAAATAAAAATAAAACAGATGCAGTTTTACACATGTGGGTGAGTGGGCCTTTTATTCCAATCTGTTTTCTAGACTTCTAGCTTTTGATTGGTTTTTGGCCTCTCCCCTCAGTCATTTTTCTTATGTTTTTTCATGAGGTGTTGGCTGTACTGGAGTTTCAGTAATTGTGATTTGAAGCACCTTGCTGGATGCTTTCTGGAGGTCCGAACCACAAGGGATCTTGGATTTTACTGCATATGTTTTGCAGAGATATAGGATGAGACTTTGTTGCAAATATCTTAAAAGTATTAAACTGTTTTTTCTTTGATCTGATCAATTTGGAACTGGATAACCATCTTCGATATGCTTGAAAGCAGCAAGTAGCTCGGACTTTGAAAAAAATTAATTTATTGGGAACACTTCAAGAGATTAGTATTGACCTTTAGTGATGAAGAACTTGGATTTATAACTATATCTACATCGGAAAATGCTGGTATTTAAACCAGGAATGTTTGATCTAACCAATTTCTTGTCTGGATAGCTCACATATCCACTTCAGTATATTTTGATATGTTCCTGTATGTCATATGACTGTACTTTAGCTTATATATGAGCCCTATGTTATTTTTCCTAGTGGGTTGCCAAATGTTGTTCATACACTTCATATCCATAGTGTGAAACTAGGCTACAGAAATGCCCACATCCCTCATTCCAAATGGTCTAAATTTCCCCCTCCCCACCTATTTTATACCCTATACCTAAGCATTTTAATATTTTGATTATATGTATTAAAAGGAATTTGAAGGTAATAGTGAATGAATTTTCAGAACTCGATAAATTTACAGGTAATAGATCAGTCCCTATTGTCATATCAGAAACTGAAGAGCTAAATGTATTAGAAACCTATAAATCAAAAAGGCAGTTTCAAAGGGCAGTTCCGTCTAGACCTAACCCTAATGATTTTGAATTTAATAAATAAAGACAATTAAAACTAGACTGACACGCTCTCACTTTCACCAAATATTTGAAACAAAAATGCAGTCCTAGGGGTTTGAGAATTCTGATCAAACCTAATCTAGGATTTAAAATGGATGAGTTAGAACAAAAAATGGGATAGTGCATGAAATAGATGCTCTAGAGATTTTATTTTGATCTTGGTTGAAGCTCTTACAAAATAAATTAATATAATTGACCAAGAAATAGAAATATTACAAAAAGATGTGAAGAAAAAATTCCCTGCTGAGAAATTTACTGAATTTTTGGATAAAGTAAATAAACAATTAGATGATTTTGAAAATGAAATTTACGTGACCAAAATCTATAAATTCAAAAGAGATCTGAATGACTATAGGGATAATAAAGTATACAACTGGTTTAAAGATAAACCTAATAAATTGAGGGGTAATTTTGTTTATAATCTGGAATCTGATAGTACCTTATACACAACTAGCAGTGATACGTAAGGGAAGGCAAAAATGTTTGAGTTAATCATTTTTTAGGCAGGGTGGATCACGATGGAGGGGAAGACAAAGGGGAATGTGGAGAGGAAACAATGAGTATCAGTATACAAGAATAGGGCACAACCATTTTCAAGACACAAGAGAAGGCGCTTCAGGCATAGACTTGGAAAAAAACAGGAGAGAGTACAGATCCAGGAAGAAAGAAAAGAGGAAACAAAACAAAAGAGTAGTCACACATAAAAATGAGGTCACAACAACAGCAGTCGTGATTTTTAATTTTCCCAAATGAATTCTGACCCCTGCAGAAATATGTTTATTAAGTAGAGGTCTCTCTTTTTGTCCAAATGAGAGATTACAGGAATTTGAGGTTAAGTTAGAACTAAATACATTTTTTTATGAAACTAAGATTAAAGTACTTTTTGACAATATTGAAACTCAAACTATTACCCCAGCTGCAGAGAAAAAATGGATTTTAAGTCAAAGATCCAATTTAAAATCTCTTTTTCTTCCACTAGGCACTATTCCTCATTTTATTGAAACTTACATTAATTTAGTAAGCAAAGATATAGCGGCTGTACTTGAGAAAGAAAGAAACATGGATAGAAGGAAAAAGTATAATTTGTCATCAGAGGAATACGGTGCTTTGAGAAATGTAGAAAATGACCCACACATAGTAATTAAGAAAGCTGACAAAGGGGGTGGAATAGTGATTGAAAATTATTACACATATAAACAAAAATGCAATCAATTATTAACTGATAAAAGCAATTACTTACCTTTGGAACAAGATCCAACTCAGAAAATACAGGACCTAATTAGGGCAGTTTTGAATTTAGCGGTAGAAAAAGATTGGATCTCAGAATGGGAAAGAGGGGTGCTCACAAAAGAATATCCATTGATCCCTATTTTTTATACATTGCCTAAAATACATAAAGATCCTTTTAATCCCCCTGGTAGGCCTATTGTCTCAGGGGTAGTTTCAGTGTTAGAACCCCTTTTGATCTTTGTAGACCACCATATTAGGGAATTTGTGGAAAACACTTCCTCATATCTAAAGGATACTACACATTTCATTAATATATTAGAGAAACTTAATAAAGGTGTTTTGGATTTGGAATGGACAATTTTGGTTACTTTGGATGTGAATGACCTCTACATGTCCATCCCACATGAACAAGGTCTTTTAGCTTCAGCAACTCTGTTAAATGCAGAAAGGAAATAAAATAAACCTCCAAATGAATTACTTATGAAATTAGCAGAAATGGTTCTAAATCAGAACTATTTATGTTTTAAAAAGAAATTTTATGTTCAAACGCATGGTGCAGTGATGGGGTCTAGAATGGCCCCATCTTATGCAAATATTTTCATGCATGACTTTGAACAGAAATTTATGTACAATAATGATACCTTTAAAGAGAACAACAAATTGTATAAATGTTTTATTGACAACATTTTTGTGGTGTGGTCTGGCACAGAACATTGTTAAATCAAATTCTAGGAGTATTTAAACACAAGTTATGAAGGCCTTCATTTTACCCTAAATCAAGATAAACAGGAAATTTCATTTTTGGATTTGACGGTTTTTAAATTTAAAAATAAGTTGTGCACAAAGCGCTGTCGTAAGGAAACAGACTGAAGTACGATTTTGAGAGCAGAAAGTTTCCATCCACGTCCTCTGATTGATTCCATCCCTTATAGTCAGTTATTGACAGCAAAATGTAATTTCACCTTAAAAGAAAACACAGAGAGTAATATGAATGTAATACTTGAAAGATTTAGAGATCGAGGTTATTCGGATATAGTCCTTTCAACAGCTAAAAATAAAGTAGAACATATACAAAGGGAGGATTTATTGTCACAGACTATAAGGAGACAGAATACACAGAATGGAAAAATCATGATAATGAAATACAGTGACATATTTTATGATATCAAAAGGACAATTAAGAAACATTGGCATGTCTTGAAATTAACTGGAGATAAGGAGACAGCTTTTGGACAGGAACCTTTGGTTGTGGCAAAAAAGTAAAATCATTACATGATGAAGGGATGGTAATCATAAAACGTAGGAAGTATTTTTAAGTCTGGATGAAATATTACAAATAAAAATAAAACAGATACAATTTTATACATATGTGTGAGTAGGCCTTTTATTCTAATCTGTTTTCTAGACTTCTAGATTTTGATTGGTTTTTGGCCTCTCCCCACAGTCATTTTTTCTTATGTTTTTTCAGGAGGTTTTGGCTGTACCAGAGTTTCAGTAACTGTACTAGAAAGTACAGTTACGTAAGACCTTACCGTAACAGTAGGTCTTCAAGAGGAGCGCTTGCAACAGGTAATGCCATTAGGACTAAGGCTGCCAGGCATTAGGATCCCTCAGAAAAATTTTCTAGCTAGCAGTCTGTAGCGGGGGACCACTCCCGACATTTGGCACACCCTACATCAGACATGGTATAAAGGGGGCATTCCCCTGGTGCCATCTCAGTTCCCCGCCTGAGACCTTGTAGGTAAACAATGGAGAACTGAGAAGGAACTCTCCCTAGAGAGAAAAATTTGAGGTACAAACTGACCTGGGGGATGGAGGATGGGAAAGCCACCTGCTGCAAGAGCTCTTCTCGAAGATCTACTGTTATGGTAAGTTCTTACGTAACTGTACAATCTGATTTTGAGATGGAGCTCTTGCAGCAGGTAATACCACTAGAACTAAGTCTCAAGCAGTACTGCAAAAAAGGCCCAGATCAGAGGGGAGGAGGAATGCCTGTCAGGGAACAAACAGAAGCACTCTCTCACGAGAGCAGTTCCTGAAGCACAGCCAAGCCAAAACCTGCTCTCCTCCTAGAGGCTACATCTAGACTAATGACGAATGAAGGTATGGACAGTACTCCAAGTAGCTGTGGCACATAAATCCACTGCTGACACATTCCTTAGAGAGGCTAAGGAGGTGGTGATAGCCCTGGTGGAATAACCCTTAACCGAGCCCGGTAAGGGTTTGTCGTGATGCTGATAACAAAAGGAAATGTAATTTACTAACCACTTGGTTAGTGTTTGCTTAGTGACAGGATCCCATGTCTTGTGTTCTGCAAATGCCATGAACAACTGGTCCATGTTCTGGACAGAACAAATCCAGTCCAAATAATAATGGAGAATTCTGTGAACATCCAAAGTATGTAACAAGGCTTCCCCCCATTGGAGAACTCTGGGTAGTAGACCGGAAGTTGAATGTCCTGGTTCAGAGTCAAGGTGGACACAACTTTTGGCAGGAATTTGAGATTTATACAAAGCTGCACCCTATCCCTATGAAAAACCAGGTAAGGCTCCTTGCACAACAGGGCCTGAAGCTCAGAAATCCTCCAGGCTGAAGTAATGGCAACTAAATACAATGCCTTGCAAGAAAGGAGACGTAGCTCGCATGACGTGGCTGGTTCAAAAGGAGGGAGGGTGAGCTTTTCTAAAATAAGCAGGAGGTCCCAAGGAGGTACTGGATCCTTCCTGTGGAGTCTGATATGCAAGACTCCTCTGAGGAATGTCTTGCAAACATCAAGCTGTGCCAGAGTTCTTTCTCTAACAGCATCATAATATGCCAAAACTGCGCAAAGATGTACCTTGATAGAGGAATAACTGATCCCTAAATTAAGGAGGTGGAGCAAGTACTCTAGGACAAACTTGACCAAGCACTGGAGAGGATCCAAGGATTGAGCTGCCACCCAGAGACAGAACCACTTCCACTTCATGGCGTAAGTGGCCCTAGTAGAGGGTTTTCTTGCTGCCACTAAAATCTCTAACACCCTCTGAGAAACTACCAGTCTCTCCTCTGCTAGGACTGCAGGAGCCAAGCATGCAGGTGAAGGGATCATAGGAACATGTGGACCAGCATCCCCTGATCCTGGGAGAGCAAATGAGTGGAGAGAGGCAGTGACACAGGGGACTCCACGGCCAACTGCTGAAGAAGTGGAAACCAGATTCTGTCGAGGCCAGAAAGGGGCTACCAAGATCATCCTGTCACCTTCAGACTGCAGTATGAGCAGTACTCTCTGAACCAGAGGGAAGGGCATGAAGGCATATAGAAACTTCCCTGCCCAGGAGAGGGATAATGTCTCTCGCCAGAAAACACCAGGCTGTGGATCTAGCGAGCAAAAATTTGGCAGTTTGGCTTTGTGCCAGGATGCAAAGAGGTACAGCTTGGGACAACCCTAGCTTATGAACAGGTCATCTGCTACATCCTGCAGCAACTTCCACTCATGGTTCACTGACCAAAAATGGCTTAGACTGTCGGCGAGAATATTCTGAATGCCTGGCACGTGGACCACTACTAAGAACAGATTGCATTCTACCACCCAGTCCCAGATTCTCATGGCCTCTCTGCAAAGAGGGTATTATCCCATTCCCCCTTGCTTGTTCAGGTAAAAGCCTACTGGGGTATTGTCTGACTGAATTACCAGAGGACCCCAGGAGAGCTGATACTGGAAGGCCTGAAGGGTGTGAAAAACTGCCCTCATCTCCAAGACGTTGCTGTGGAGAGACCTTTCTGTGGTAGATCACGATCCTCTCATCCAATGCTCGTGAAACTGAAAGCCTAGTCCTGAGGTATCCATTGTGACAGATTGCATTTGACTTGCCTCTGAAAGGGGACACCCTGTTCTAGATGAGCTGGTTCTTGCCACCATTGGAGGAAGCGTTGGGCCGCTTCTGAAATTTGGGCAGGGTGCTCTAACTCATCCGAACCCTGATCCCATTGGACCCTGAGATGCCATTGGAGAATTCTCATGTTGAGACATGAGAAGTGGACTGTGGCTATGGCTGGAGCCATGTGACCCAACAGTTGCAAGACGACTCCGATAGGCATCTGGTCCACAGATTGGACTCTACGGGCAACAGCCAAAAGTCGAAGCGCTCTGTCTGGAGGTAAAAAGGCTCTGCCTTGAAGAGTGTCTAGCACCGCTCCAATATATTGAAGCCATTGGAAGAGCCAGGATTGGGATTTTGGGCAGTTCAGGGTGACTCTGAGAGATAGAAAAAGCTGTTCCATCTCTCGAAGAGTGCTCATGAGCTGCTGTTCTGTAGGTGCAGAAAGCAGCCAGTTATCGAGGTAGGGGTAGATAAAGTGACCCCTTTTCCTCAGCACTGCCACTACCACTGCTAGGCACTTGGTAAAAACCCTTGGGGCCAATGACAGGCTGAAAGGGAGAACCCTGAATTGGTTGTGCTCATCCCGGAACCAGAAGCGCAGAAACTTCCTGTGAGAAGGCAGGATCTTAATGTGCATATATGCATCCTGCATGTCCAGGGAGCATAGCCAGTCCCCTTGGTGTAGGAGTGGGAACAGGCTTGCCAGGATGAGCATCCAAAATCTTTTGTATAGGACAAACTCATTCAGGTGGCTGAGGTCTAGGATAGGGTGAAGATCTCTTGTTTTCTTGGGAACCAAGAAAAAGTGGAAGTAGAAGCCTTTCCCTTGTTGGGACACTGGGACTGGCTGGATGGCCTTCTTCTGTAGGAGGGAGAAAATCTCTTGTTCCAGGAGAAGGGCATGTGCTGGTAAGCAGTGAGATGTCATAGGTGGATTGTCTGGGGGAACGCTGAGGATCTCGACAGCGTTACCCCTCTGAATTACCTGTAGCACCCACTGGTCGGATGTAATTCTGATCTATTCTTGAAGGGAGAGGGAGAATTTCCCCCTACCTGTTCTCCCCTCAAAGACTGATGACTTGGGGGAGGTTGCATGGGCTGACTACGGTGCTTGAAGCCTTTGCCTTGATAAGGTTGGCCTCCTTGCTGACTTTGCTTATGAAAAGTAATGCTGTGGTTCGGACTTGTACAGTTTGTGAACATCTACAATCACCTGTCCTGAATCTTGGTGGTCCTTTATGATCTCTTCCACTTCCTGTCTGAAGAGGACTGGACCCTGGAAAGGGGTGTCCAAAATAGCGTCCTGGAGGTCTTGCCTGAAGGACGTTGCCCGGAGCCAAGCGCGCCTGCGGGGACAGACACCCGATGCTGCTGCTGCTGCTCTTGCTGCCATGTCAGCTGAGTCATACGAGCATCTAAGGATGTGCTTATCAACGTCCAGACTGGATTGAGTATAAGCCAGCAGTTCATTTTTTGCATCTGAGTCTGGTTGGGCCTTGAGGAGCTCCATGGTCTTTTCCCATAAAGATTTCTTGTACATAACCATGTGGGCCAAGAAGTTTAAGGATCTAATGGCCCAAGTGGCCAACGAATATACCTTCTGTCCTCAGTGGTCCAGCTTCTTTGGCTCTGGGTCTGGAGGCTGGGTGCTGAGGTGTCTAGGTTGGGACTGTCTGCTGTGTGCTGCAGTCAAGACCTTGGAGTCTGCCTTGGGCTGTTCCACCAGGAACAGTTCCTCTTTGGGTGGCTTGTAAAGGCAATCAGCTTTGTGTGGATGAAGGCCTCTTCCAGATCAGCTTGGCCACATCCTGGAATAGTTCTACCCCATGGCGGGATTACAAGGAATTTTGGATCCTTTGCACACAGGAACTTCACCAGTCTCTTCCTATCTGGGTCGAGTTCTTTGGTGTCCCATTGGTAAATAGTCTGTATGTGTCTCATGATGTCAAGAAATGAAGGATTGTCTGGTGGAGACCAAGGGGTGTCCTTCGTATCCGGAAAGGGTGGCCTCAAGTCCTCATCTTCTGATGAGTCCAGAGTAGACTCTTCTGCATGATCTCCAGAAGTAGAAGTGGAACTGCCACTGGAGTCAGGGACTGGGGAAGATTTCCTCTCCCTTTTGCCTTTAGGGCATGCTGGGGGTAATGTCCCCCTCTCCTGCACCTGCATCCAGAGTGAAAGTAGGAGGAGGAGGAGGAGGAGTATTTATCAGGGATAGATCTGGAGGTCTATATAGGTGGTCCCCTTTAATGATGTTCCACCATGAATTGAATAGTGCACCGACATCTGCCAAGGGGACAACTGCGGGAGGTGGCATCATGGCTGATGGACAGGGCATCGGAGGGATGTTTGGTACCTGGATCTCCTCCAGGGGGGCCACCCCTGCTGCATCAGGCTGAGGGCTTGGCTCCCAGGGAGAACGGTCGTCCGACCCACGTCCGGAGTCACCTTCACCTGATCTGGCAACTGGTCATCTTGGGGGACGTCGTACATTTGGTCGGCCTTCATAGAGCACCTGTCTGGTGACTGCCTCTTTTCAGGCAAACACTTGATGTCTGGTACAGGCATCATGGCAGGGGGATGTCTGTCTCTTTTCTGTGGAGTTCTGTCGGCCGGAGTCGATGGTGGAGGCATCCACTGATGAATTACCTCCTGTCACCAGTGGGAGTCATCTGATCTCTTATGTTTTGTCAGAGGACCCTGAGGAGCTGCAGCCTTCTTTGGACCTAACAGCAGGTGACTACCCTTCCTGGACTGAGCCCTGTGAGGATTTATGGGTCAGATGAGCCAGGGGTACTTGCTCGTGGCTATGTCCAGAGGATGAAGGCTGGTCCTTGGGCTTGGAAGAGGATGACTTGTGGGTACTGGAACTAGTCCCCCTAGAAAATGGGGGAACAGACCCCGACCTCCCGCTGGAGGTTGAAGGAGGCCTGGAGGGAGACTTTTGGCAGGACTCTGACCTAGGTCTATCCTTATCTTTGGAGTGGTGTTTTCCCAGGGTCTTCTCTCTGTGGGGAGACTACTTAGTGGGCGATGAAGAACTACGACCCGACGGAGACTTTTGCATGGTGGTTACTTTCTGCTTGAGGAGGTATGCCTTCAAAGTCTTAGCCCTTTGGATTCTAGTCTTGCTGTTAAACTTTTGACAATGTTGGCAGTCGTCGGGCCAATGGTCAGGGCCTAAACAGATCAGGCAGGCCTCCTGGCTGTCCTTTGCTGGGATCTGTTTGCCGCAGTGGCACTTTGACTTCCACTGAGTACGTGAAGGAAAAGACATGCACCAAAAATTAGATTTATAGTGGAAATATCGAAAAAACTTTATCAAAACTTTTATCTAAAGCGATTACTTATCTGCAGTTGACTGCAGAAGCAAGGAGTCCGAGGAGCCGAACAACGCGGGTCAATGGCAGGAAAGTAACTGGCATGGCACCAAGGGACTGCCCCCTTTATACCACATCTGACATTGGGTGTGCCCGATGTCGGGGGTGGTCCCCCGCTACAGACTGCTAGCTGGAAAATGTTTCCAAGGGGTCCTAATACCTGGCAGCCTTAGTCCTAATGGTATTACCTGCTGCAAGAGTCAGATCTTGTAATCTTTCTTTTTCCTGGCACGTGAATTTGAATGAGAACCATGATCACTCTAATATGTTACTATGGACCAAGCTCTTCTGGTTTGGTGACCACCTAGATGGGTTCCCCAGCCTAGGCCCAAAGCGTCTGTCATGAGGACTTGCATCAGGCAATGTTTCTGGAAGGGAACACCCAGCTCGAGGTGAACTAGACACAACCACTGCTGAAGTGAACGATGGACCACCTCTGAGATCCCAACAGGGTAGTCCAACTCATCCAAGCCCTAGTCCCATTGAACTGATGCCACTGAAGAATAATCATCTTCAGTTTGGAAAATGGAACCATGGCTATGGCAGCTGCCATATGCTCTAGTAACTACTGGACTACCCTTGCTGGTACTCTGGATGGTGACTGGACCTGGTGGGCCAGATCCCTCAGCCGAGCTGCTCTAATGGCAGGAAGGCCCTTCCCTGACTGGTATTCAGGACTGCCCCAATATACTGAACCCATTGGGAGGGCCCGGGTTGTGACTTTGGCCAATTTTAGGTGATGCCCATAGACCAAAATAAGACCATTGTTTCCCTCGGGGCATCAGCGAGCAAGGCTTTGGACTGGGCAGAAATGAGCCAGTCATCAAGGTAGGGGTAAATAAAGAGGTCTTTTCTCCTCAAGGCCGCAGCTACCACTGCCAGAAGCTTGGTGAAGACCCTGGGTGCCAACAAGAGTCCAAAGGGAATAACCCTGAACTGGCAGTGTTTGCCCTGAAAAACAAAGTGCAGAAACTTCCCGTGAGAGGGAAGAATCTTAATGTGCAAGGAAGTGGAGGTTCCTCGAAAAATTGTTGCAGAAGAGAGAACCAAACTTGCCTGGGACCGAAGGGAGTGATGAGAATCATCAGTGCCCCCTCTGCTTGAAGCTTGTTCAGCACCCTCAGAATCAAAGGAATGGGAGTGAAGGCATAAACAAATCTGTCCCTCTAACACAGAGACAGCGTGTCCTGCTAGAAAACGTCTCACCCTGGAGCGAGCGAGCAAAAGGCGGGAAGCTTGACATTGTCAGGGGAGGTGAAGAGATCCACCTGAGGAGTCCTCCACTGCTGAAAAATGTCATTTACAGCCTTTTGATCTAGTTCCCATTTGCGGGACCTGGCTGACGAGCAACTGAGAGCATCGGCCAGAGTGTTTTCCACTCCTGGAACATGAACTGCGGTCAGGTGAAGGCTGTGCTGGGCTGCCCCATACCAGACTCTCATCACTTCCTGGCATAGAGGATAGGAATGAGTTCCTCCCTGCTTGTTGAGGTACCAGACTACACACATGTTGTCTGACTGAACCAGAAGATGAATGGGGAGAATGAAGGGAAGGAAAGTCTGTAGGGCATAAAGGACTGCCCTCAGCTCAAGCACATTGATGTGAAGCTTCTACTCGAAATGAGACCAGCTGCCTTGTGTCTTGTGAGACCTGAGATGGGCACCCCAGCCCTCCCCAATGCATCCGTCATCAGAGTCTGGATTGGAGGGTCGATACAGAACAAGACCCCCAGACTGAGATTCTCCTGAACCATCCACCAGTGCAAGTCCCTGATCATGGGATCCAACACTAGTACCTCATGGTCTAGATCATCCAGAGTTTGGTCCCATTGTGACAGAAGTGTCCATTGGGAGGCTGTCATGTGGAGATGTGCTAAAGGAACAGTTGGAATGGCAGCTGCCATGAGCCCGAGAAGGGGAAGGACCTTCCTGGCTTTGATCCATCTGAGGCCGGACAAGAGACAAGCTTGGTTCTGAAGCATCTTGGCCCTGTCCAGGGGCAAAAAGGCTTTGCCTAGGATCGTGTCCAGAAGTGCTTCTATAAACTGCAACCATTGGCTAGGGACCAAATGGGACTTGGCCTGGTTGATAGTTATACCCAGGCTGGTGAAAACCTGCAGGGTAAGGGAAAGGGAGTGCAGGAGTTCCCCACTGGATGGTGCCGCCAAAAGCCAGTCATCCAGGTAGGGAAAACTTGCACTCCTGAATATACAGGTGGGCCACCACCACTGCCAGGCATTTGGTAAATACTTGGGGACCAAGGAAAGACCAAATGGGAGGGCCTTGAACTGGTAGTGGGCCCCTGCAAAACAAAACCATAGGTATTTGCAGTGGGAGGGCATATTGGGATTTGGAGATATGCATCTTGCATTTCCAGAGCACATAGCCAGTGTCCCAGCCAAAGCTTTAGAAAAGGCTCTGCAAAGAGAGTATTCTGAAGTGCTTGTACTCCACAAACTGAATTAGGGAGCTGAGGTTTAGGATAAGTCTCAGGTTTCCAGTTTTCTTTGGTACTAGGAAGAAATGATAATAGTAACCCATCCCCTGAAGGGGTGTGGGGATGGGTTATATTGCTGCCTTCAAAAGAAGAGAGCGGATTTCCTCCAGCACTAAAGGAAGATGTTGAGGGGAGAATGATGACTGAGGGGGTGGTCTGCAAGGTGGTTTCTCAAGAAACTCTACTGAGTGTCTGGCTGATATTAGCTGGAGCACCCGAGTATCTGCCGTTATCCTCTCCCAACCTAGTAGATGAGAGGAGAATCTTTCCCCCACCGGTTCCTCTGGAATGGCCAGAGGGAGAGGTAGAGAGTCAGGAGGTGGAGGGTAGAGCAGCAGCCGCAGATCTGGAAGTTTTTTTTACTGGGGGGAGCTTTGGCTGCTGGAGGGCTCTATGCTTACTGGGGCATTTATCCTGTGTTTGTTTCTGTTTAGGTGATTTTGGCACCAAAAGGAATGCCTCTACCCTCAGGAGAGTCTGTACAAAGTCTGAACAGGCTTAAGTGCAGTACCCTTTTCTTGAAGTTCGGTTATGATGTACTTAACATCACCGCTGAACAGCACTGAACCCCTGAAGGGAGCATCCTGGATAGCAATCTGCACTTCAGAAACCATTCCTGACACACAGAGCCAGTGTCCAAATCTGATGGCTCTGAAGAAGAAGAGGAAGACTCCTTCCTGTTTGGGGGGGGGAGAAAAAATTACTCACCATATTATGTTTCTTCTAATGGAGTCTTGCTGTATTCTGACTATATGCAGTTAACCCCAGCACTTGAACTGCTCCAGAGATGAAAGGGTTAACTCTATGCAGCAGCATAGAATGTTGAGCTTGAGCTTGGTTTTCAAACCTCTGTCTCTGGTACATCTCGGTGTAACTGTCAGATTCTAACGAGCTATACTAACTAACTAAGAGCTATAGACATTGTTTTAAAACTTTAAGCCATAGGCAACAAAGCTTATGTCCAAAAGACTCCAGTTGAGAACCCAAGAAAAAATCTATGTACACAGTGAAAATCTATAAGAACAATAATCCATAAAGAAAAAAACACCAGGTAAGGCAGGGAACAAGGTACACCTCTGGGGTGCAACACTGTACCAGCCAACCCACATCCCAAAAAAACTAGGTTCTGAGAGGGGAGGCAGGGAGGGAGGTCAGAATACAGCAAGACTCCATTAGAAGAAACATTACTATGGTAATTTTTTCTTCAAACAACATGAAGTCTTGCTTTATTCTGACTATATGCAGACTATCAAGCAGTTCCACCCTGAAAGAGGGGAGACCATAACCTTACTTTGGGAACAGGCTCTGCAGTACTGCTGTGCCAAACCTAGCATCACTCTTAGTCTGGGTATCCACACAGTAATGCTTGGTGAAAGTGTGGACTGTTTTCCAGGTGGCTGCTTTACAAATTTCCACCAAGGGAATATCCCTAGCAGCTGCCAAGGAAGTAGCTCTACCCTGGTTGTGTGGTCCCTCAGGCCTGAGGCTGGCTCTTTCCAAAGTTTTGAATAGCAGAATTGGATACAGGAGACAATCCACCAGGAAATAGACCTTTTAGTGGCAAGTCTACCTTTTCCCACTTCACCACAAGTACAGTAAGAAACAGCTGAGTGCCATCATTCCTGTGGTCCTTAGTTTGCTCTATGTAATAGCTCACAGCCCCTTTAACATCCAGACTGTGCAGTCTTTGCTCCCCTGAAGAAGAAGAAGAAGAAGAAGAAGAAGAAGAATGGTCAGTAAAAAAGACAGGTAGAGACATAGACTGGTTCAAATGAAAATCTGAAACCACTTTTGGAAGAAACTTTCTGTTTGTCCTAAGGACCACCTTATCCCGGTGAAAGGAGATGAAGTCAGATTCAACTGACAAGGCTTGTAATACACTGATTCTCCTGGTAGAAGTAATGGCTACCAGGAACACAGTCTTCCAAATTAAGTACTTAAGTTCAGCAGAGGATAAAGGTTCAAAAGGGGGTTGCATAAGCTGTGCAATATAAATATTCAAGTCCCAAGCCAGAGTGGGCTCCCTGAAAGGTGGTTTATTGTGAACGAGACCTTTGAAAAACTTGCTGTAAACAGGATGAGATGCCAGGGAAGACCCCTTCCCTGCTGAAAGAAAGGCAGAAACAGCTGCTAAATGAACTTGAAGTGTAGCAGGCCTAAGGCCTAGCCCATTAAGATGAACCAGAGTCCAGGTCTGTGGCAATGCCCACAGAATCTGGTTGTATATCTTTCTGAGAACACCAAATACTGAACCTTTTCCATTTGGAACTGCAAGTTTTTCTGGTGGAAGGTTTCCTAGAAACCTTAAGGGTATCCATTAACCCCTGGGAGAGATTCAGACCTGCACCAAATTCTCCCCTGAGAGGAGGTCATGCCTCCTGGGCAGAAAAGGGGACTGACACTAATAGAGACAGCAGCAGAGGATACCATGGTTGCCTGGCCTAATCTGGAGATACCAGAATCATTGTGCAGGATTGAGACCTGATCTTGATCAGTACTCTGAATATTAGAGGAAAGGAAGGAAAGGCATAAAGAAACCTGTTCATCCAATCTAACAGGAGAGCATCTAGAGGGACAGTCAGGACTGGGGGTCTGCAGCAGAAGAGGGGACGTTGATGATTGTCTGGCGGGCTGCAAAGAGATCTATCTCTGGGGTGCCCCATCTCTTGAAAATTACCTGGAGGACATGAGAGTTCAAGGACCATTTGTGGTGACCCTGAGAAATCCTGCTTAAGGCATCTGCCAGCACATTGTCCTTCCCTGGAAGATGAACTGCTATCAGAGAAGTCTGAAGACAGTAAGGTAGAGACCATAGCTTCATGACTTTCGTGCACACGGTCATGGACCGAGTTCCCCCTTGCTTGTTTATGTACCACATTGTAGTGGTGTTGTCTGTCCTGACCTGCACCACTTTGCCTTTGACTGATTTTGAGAAGGCCTAAAGGGCCAAAAACACTGCTCTGAGTTCCAGAAGATTGATATGAAGGAGAGACTCCTGCCATGACCAAACACCCTGTGCGGTGAGGGCTCCTAAATGGGCTCCCCACCCCAGGAGAGAGGCATCCGTGGTAAGGACCACTGAAGTTCTTGACTGAGGAATGGGACACCCTGCCTGAGACTGACCTGATCCAACCACCACTGGAGAGCCTGGACAAGCATCTGAGTCACTGGAATCAGTTTTGTGAGAGTCTTTTCTCTGATACCAAAAGGACCTTAAGTGGAACTGAATGTCCCTCATTTGGAACCTGGCTTCTTGAACCACTGCAGTGGAAGCTGCCATGTGGCCTAGGAGATGAAGAAAATGTCTGGCTGGGTGAGACACCAGAGGTCGAAAAGAAGCCAGATCTGTAAGGGCCTTTACCCTTGAGCATGGTAGGAAGGCCTTTGCCTGAACAGTATCCAGTTCTATCCCTATGAAGGTAAGGAGCTGTACTGGTTCGATAGCTGACTTGAGGAGATTTAGAAGGAACCCTAGAGAACTGAGAAGATTCTGGGTAACTTTTAGAGCTGACTTGACTTGGTCTGAAGACTGGCCTACAACCAGCCAGTCATCTAGATAAAGGAAGACAGAGATGCTCTGCCTTCTGAGGAAGGCTACCACTACTGCAAGACATTTTGTGAACACCCTTGGGGCCAAAGTCAGGCCAAAGGGCATGGCTCTGAACTGGTAATTACCTGTGGGCAGCTCGAACCTGAGGTATTTTTGTGGGAGCACCTGATAGGTATATGGAAATAGGCATCCTTGAGGTCCAGGGAAGCTAGCCAGTCTCCTGACCTCAGAGAGGGAAGAATTATTCAGAGTCACCATTTTGAATTTTGACTTTGTGATATGTTTGTTCAGATATCTCTGGTCTAGGATGGGTCGCCACTCCCCTGTCTTTTTTGGGTTAAGGAAGTATCTGGAATACAGACCATTGCCCCTGTGTTGTGGAGGAACCCTTTCTACAGCTTTGAGGGTTAGTAGGGAGGAAACTTCTGCTTCTAGGGCAATTGTTTCTGAAGTTGTTGCAGGTGGGAAAGATCTGGCTCTCATTCTGGGGAATCTTTTGAAGCCAAGAGCCAGTCCCTGACTAACTACTTCCAGGACCAAACTGTCTGAAGTGATAGACTTTCAGGCTTGAAAGTAGTAAGTCAGCCTGCCCCCTATTGGGACAGAGGAGGTGACCCGGTCTGACACATCAGGGTGCCTGTTTGGCAGGAGCTTTTGACTGAGAAGAGGATGTAGACCTGTTCATCCTTCTTCTGTCTCTCCCTCTGAAGAACCCCCTCTGCTGGAAAGAAGAGGAAGCCTGGGATTGGTAGGAAGGCCTTTGAAAAGTCCTGCCCTGGACTGCTGCTTCTGAGGAGTAGCCTGTCTTTCCTTGGCCACTGCACTCCTGTAGGTGGTCCTGTATTCATCCATCTTTTTCATGTAAGACTCTGTCTGCTCCCCAAACAGAGAATTACCAGACACAGGGAAATCCATAGCCTTAGCCTGGGTATCCTGCAAAAGGCTAGTACACCTAAGCCAAACAAATCTCCTAAGAGATATAGATGTAGCCATGACTCTTGATGCCACATCATTGGAGTCCACAGCAGCATGGAATTGTACCTTGCGTGCCTCAATTCCATCAGCAGCCTCCTCCTCCAGCTCTTTGACCAGCTGGGGGGAAGCCTTTTTAGCCAGCTCCAGAACCTTATCCCACCTGGACTTCTGGTACCTGGCTGTATAGGCCATATAATTAGCCTGCCTGAGCTCCAAGGAGGATGCCAAGTATTGTTTCTTGGCCATGGCATCCACCTTCCTGGAATACTTATCTCGGGGGATGATGCCAAAGGAATGTTTGCCCTGTCACAGGCTGCAGCCTGCACTACCCTAACATGGATGCAATGGTTATACAGAAACTCCATACCAGAACCTAATAACATATACCTCCTGTCCATCTTTTTATCCACAGATGTATAGAAGTAGGCATTTGTAATAATTTTGAGTCTGTTTCCCTAAAGATTTATGAAGTGGGATAGACAGCCTCTTAGACTCTGGGACATCCATCATCCCTACATAGTCAATGTTCCTCTGCTTTCTCAGCAGCTTCCACAACTGGGAGCTGGAGACTTTCAGCCACTTTATTGTAAAACAAAAAGTGGGAAGGGGACTCAGAAAGTCTGGGAGGGGAGACATTGGTAGGCCTGTCTGTGGAGATGTCAGACTCTATAGGCTCATCTAGGCCTCCAAACACATCATCATCATCATCATCATAATCATCCTCTGGAAACTCTTCATCTCCCTCTCACTCCTCATAATAAACACCTGGATCATAATCTGATGGAGTTGGAACCATCCGAACTGATCGCTTGCCAGAAGGTGTCAGTTCGGATGAAAACGGGTGAACCGATTGAACTATGTTGATCGCCTTCACAATTTCCTCAGTGGTTGAGATCTTTGGAATGTGATCCAAACCTGCTGACTTCTTTCTCTTTTTAGATGGAACTGATCCCTTGGAATCGGATCTCCTTTTGCCCGAGGAGGTATCGCCAGGGTCAGTGGGCACCTCCTCAGGTTTGGTCAGAAACTAACTGGGTTGTCCATCTGAATCAGCGTACTCCTCGGTCTCCTTTTCCTTCAGCCTACTTAATCTTTTTTCTAAAATGGCCTTGCGAAAATTTTTGTTTTGAGGTGGTCAAACCCCAGACAATACACACATATGAGGTGGGGATCAGCTTTGGCAAAAACCTCCCCACACTCAATATAGTGTTGAAACCCAGTGGGACCATTTTTTTCCTTGGGTTTCTCAGATATAGCCTTCTGTTGAAAAAAGTTACCCTTTGCAGCCTTGAAGCCAGGTAACATTGTCCAACAAGTTACCAACCTTGTCACGGGTTGTGGAAAAAAAAAGAGAACAATTTCATTTTTTTGAAACTGATCTGAACTGGGACCCACAAGAGAAACCAAAGATAAGGAGAGAAACAAATTTGTTTCGGTTCTCAACTGGACCAACGGGAAACCGAAGATAAAACAATTTCTATACCAAAATATTCATTATCTACCTACTTACACTGCCTGTACCATAGACAGAGATTCAACAGCAAAAAATAATGAAACGGTTGTTAAAATCCACTGATTTTCACTACAACTGAACTGAAGTGAAGGGGAGATCTCCGGAGCGACTTCACAGTTAGGCAGAGTAAAGAATCTGATGGTGAGACCTCTGGCATAGGGAGAAAGTAGGAAGGAAGTATTTTTTCACAGAGAGGGTAGTGGACGCATGGAACAGCGTTCCTGAGGAGGTTGTGGGGTCTAAACTGTGGGAGAATTCAAGAATGCATGGGACAGACATAAGGGAATTCTTGTGGGGGGGTAGGAAGATATAGGCTGTTGGTTAACTAGGATCTGCGGCCTATCCTGTAGGTAGGGAAATGGGCAGACTAGGTGGGCCAAGCGGTCCTTATCTGCCATCAAAGTCTATGTTTCTATGGTTACACTGAGATGTACCAGAGACAGAGGTTTGAAAACCGAGCTCGAGCTCAACATTCTATGCTGCTGCATAGAGTTTACCCTTTCCTCTCTGGAGCAGTTCAAGTGCTGGGGATAACTGCATATACTCAGAATACAGCAAGACTTCATGCTGCTTGAACGACCTCTCTGGGGGCAACCCAGGGTGTGTGTCCTCTCCAAACCGAGATCCAGACAGTTTTCCTCTGGCATCGGGCAAAGGGGGAGGGGTCTCCTCTCACCGACGTAAGGGTTCCGGCATAGGGACCAGCGTTGGCAGACAACCTTTGACCTCCCTAGTGAACTGGGCCTTGGCTTCTGCCCACCAGGAGGCCAAGACTTCCTTCATGTCCACCAGCAGCTGCAAAGGTGGAGGAGAAGGAGGGGGGGCTTGGGTATGGGTAATTGGGAAACCCATAATAAGAGTATCCATAGCCCGGTGTCAGGTATTGAGGCGCCGGGTACTGCGGCGTTGGATATTGCGGTGTCAGATACTGGGGAGCCGGGTACTGTGGCGCTGGTATTGCAGCATCTGGTATCTTGGCACCAGGGGCTCTGACAGAGCAGGAGGTCCTGCCATCAGACCCTCAGGAGGAGCGGGCAGTGGAGGTGTCGATCCCGAGGGCATCATGCCCAGAGTGGGGTGACCCAAGAGAGAGTCAGCTGGCCCAGTCAGTCCTCCATTAGGCAATGGTATACCAGAGGGTGATGTTGGGTCAACAGGTGTCGGGTCTGGTGTCTGAAGATCTGGGGTCAGGGTGGCACCCCCAATGGCAGCATCCCTGTATCCTTAACCCTGGCTGGGGAAAGAAGAGCAGAATCCCCGAGGGGAGTCTGAGGGGATGGGGGATCTTAGAGGCAATGTAGTTGTAGTATGCTGTGATGAATTCTGGATGTCAGGCGTAGTCTCAGGGCCTGATGTGGGTTCATGGGCTGGGTGGTTGTCAGAGAGGCTGACAACCGGCTTAGCAGCAGTGTCCAGGCGGATGTCAGTAGGACCACCATCCAGCTTACTGGACTCTCTCTGATCAGAAGACCATGAGGAAGAAGTGGCCCTCGTGAAGGGAGGAACGGGCTGTGCGGTTGTCATCAGCGCCGATAACTGACTTAGCAGGCTTGTCCGGGTGGACGTTGGTAGAACCAGCGTCCAACTTACCAGACCCACTCTGACCGGAAGGCTGTGAAGGAGAAGTGGCCTTGGCGGGAGTGGAGGTCTCCTTTGCACCAGAGGCTCCCAATGGGCCCGAGCGCAAGCCTGCCGGGAGTGGAGATGCTTCCTTGGTAGCCACGAAGACGGCCATCAAGGATCGGTCCCCCAGAGGGGAAGATACCTTGAGGGCCATGACTTCAGCCGGAGTTGCGGCTGCTGTGTATGACAAATCCTGGTGCTGGTTCTTCTCTTTGTCCCTTTTCTTTTTGTGGCCTTTGGGGGAGGTCGACACCTGCCTAAGTTTTTTCAATTCTTTCTCTATGGATGCCATTTTCTTCTATAGCAGGTGAGCTTCCAGGGACCGCTACCTCCATTTTAGGTTGGCCGAATTGAATTTCTGGCAATGATGGCACTCCTCCATGCGGTGGTACAGACCTAAGCTGAAAAGGCATAAGGAATGGCTATCCTTCTGAGGGAGCAGGGAACTGCACAAGTCGCACTTGTTTTTATGCGATTCGGAGGGCATCGGGGATGACATACACAGTAGATGAGAGAATCATCGATATAACAAGAAAAAAATACAAAGTTAGGGCCAAAAAAGCGATAACTTTAGCCAAAAAGGCAAGACTAACGAGAGCTGTTCTACCGTGAGGTACTTTCATAAGCCAACGACGGGAAAGAACTGGAAGGTGGGCATGGGGGGCCACCCCTTTACACTGACATCAGCTGACATCGATCACCTGATGTGGGGACGGTCCCCCAGAAGAGACTGCTACTGTAGCTAGAAATGTTTCCATGGGGTCCTGACGCCTGGCGGCTTAGTTCTATATGTGAATACTTACTGAAAAAGCCCTCTTGAAGTAAGAGTGGATGGTTCCCATGGTGGAAGAATAGACCTTTCTACCCCAGTGATCCAGTTTCTTAGATTCAGGGTCTGAGGGTTTGGCACTGAGGTGCTTTGGCTGGTTAATACGCCCATGGGCAGCAGCCAGCACTATTGAGTCAGCTTTGGGGTGTTCCCCTAGGAAGGGCTTCTCTTTAGGAGACCTGTATAATCTGTCCACCTTTCTAGGGCAAATGTGGATGACGGTCTCTGCCAAGTGAGCCTGGTGACATGCTGAAAAGGTTTGACCAGTGGTTTAGGGTCCTTGGAGACTAGAAATTAGGCTAGCCTTCTTTTTTCTGGGTCTAGTTCTTCCGTATCCCATTAATAAATTGTCTGGATATGCTGCATTATGTCCAGAAGAAACAATTATTTACCATAGTAATGTTGTTTCTGCTAATGGAGTCTTGCTATATTCTGACTAATGCAGTATGACCGACCGGTTCAGCTGCCCCAGAGAACAAAGAGTTAATCTCTTTGCAAATGCATAGAATGTTTAGCTCGAGCTTGGTTTTCAAACCACCATCCTCGGTACATTCCAGTAATTGATCAGATTCTTATAAAGCTAACATATAGCAATAGGAAAAACTATTTTCTAACCCTATAAAGCCACCAGGGGCAACACAACACAAAAAGGGCAAAAAGGAAGGCTCAAGCCACTGATGCCAAAGAACAACACCTTACCGCCAGGTGGGTAAACAAAGCCTGAAGTCAGAGCCAGCCTAAAGACCCCCTAGGTTCTGTAGGGGTGGCTGGGAGGGATTTCAGAATACAGCAAGACCATTAGAAGAAACAACATTACTATGGTAAGTAATTTTTTCTTCAAAATGCATGAAAACTTGCTGTATTCTGACTAATGCAGACTACCAAGCAGTGCCCCTTGGGAGGTGGGCATAGAACCTACTTAGGAAATAGGCTTTGCAATACTGCTGTGCCAAACCTGGCATCACTCCTTGCCCGAACATCAAGGCAGTAGTGCTTAGTGAATGTGTGAACAGTTTTCCAGGTGACTGCTTTACAGATTTCTATCAGGGGAATATCCCTGGCTGCTGCCACTGAGGCTACAGTACTCCTAGTGGAATGGGCCCTCAAACCTAGAGGGGCATCCTTTTCCAACTTGTCATAGCAAAACTGTATGCAAACCACAATCCATCTGGCTATGCTGCTTTTTGTGACTGGCTTACCTTTACCCATTTCCCCATAGGTAAGGACCAACTGGTTGGGGCCCTGCCTGTGTTCCTTTGTCCTATCTATATACCAGCTAATAGCCCTTTTTACATCCAGGCCATGTAACTTGCGTTCACCTGAGCTAGAATGGTCTGAGAAGAAAACAGGAAGGGCAATGGACTGATTGAGATGGAAGTCAGAGACTACCTTAGGGAGAAACCTCCTGTTAGACTGAAGGACAATCTTATCCCTATTTGGGGTAATGTAATTGGGCTCCACAGACATAGCTTCAAGCTCACTAATCCTTCTGGCAGAAGTGATAGCTACTAAAAACACTGTCTTCCAAGTCAGGAATTTAAGCTCTGCTAAAGACATGGGTTCAAAGGGGGGCTGCATAAGTTGGTCTATGCAGATATTGAGGTCCCAAGCTGGGGTGGGCTCTCTGTGAGGAGGGTGAAGATGAGAGAGCACCTTAAAGAATTTCTTGAATATAGGGTGAGCAGCAAGGGAAGGGCCCTTCCCTGCTAACAAGTATGCAGAGACCACTGCCAAATGCACCTTTAGGGTAGAAGGTTGCAAATGGAGGGATTGCAAATGCACCGGGTAATCCAGAAGAACTGGAAGCTCAGCCTGGGGGATCCAACTCCTTGTGAGAACACCAAATGGAGACCCTCCTCCACTTAGAAGAATAAGTCTTCCTAGTGGAAGGCTTCCTAGAAACCCTCAAGATGTTCAGGACACTCAGAGAGATGCAGGCCTGCATACTCTAATTCTTCAAGAGCCAAGCCTTAAGGTGAAGGGACTGTAGATTGGGGTAGAGGATTCTCCCCTGAGATGATGTCAGCAGGTTGTGCCTCATGGGAAGAGGAATGGGGCTGGCCAAGGACAGAGACAGAAGCATTGGATACCATGGTTGCCTTGCCCAATCTGGGGCTATGAGAATCATGGTCACAAGCTGAGTCCTGAACTTGACTAGTACCCTGAGAATCAGGGGAAAGGGAGGAAAGGCATACAGAAACATATTTGTCCAGTCCAGCAGCAGGGCCTCCAGAGGCACTGATCCCCGAACAGGAGGCCTGCAGCAATTCAGAGGCAACTGATGGTTGTCTGGGGCTGCAAAGAGGTATAACTCTGGAACCCTCCACCTCCTGAACACCATCAGGGGGACTTGTCTGTTGAGGGTTCATTTGTGATGGCCCTGACTTATTCTGCTGACAGCATCTGCAAGGACATTGTCTTTCCCTGGTAGGTGAACTGCTGACAGGAAAATCCCCAGGGAGTAGGTCAAAGACCACATTTTCATTGGTTCCGTGCACAGGAGGGAGGACCATGTTCCCCCCTGCTTGTCGATATAGTACATTGTGGTGATGTTGTCAGTCCTGACCTGAACCACCTGTCTCTTGAGATGAATGGCAAATGCCTGAATAGCTAGGAATACTGCTCTGAGCTCCAGGAGGTTGATGTGTGACAGGGTCTCCCGAGGCAACCAAGTTTCATGAGCTATGAGCTCCCCCAGATGTGCCCACCCACCCCAAGATGGAAGCATCTGTAGTCAGTACTAGGGAGGGTACTTCTGGAAGGAAGGGAACTCCCACCCAGAGATTGTCCAGCTCCTGCCACCAGTGGAGAGCTTGCAGGAGAGTGGATGATACTGGAATGAGTTTGGATAGTGAGTCCCTTCTCTGGGACCAGAAGGGCCTGAGGTGAAACTGAATGTCCCTCATCTGAAACCTTGCCCCTGGGACCACAGCAGTAGTGGATGCCATGTGGCCCAGGAGTTGCAGAAAATGCCTTGCTGGGTGAGGAACTCTGACTTGAAAGGAATCTGCCAACTGTATGAGTGCCTGAGCCCTTCCTAGGGGCAGGAAGGCCCTTGTCCTGACTATGTCCAGCTCTGGCCCATGAAGTCCAAGACTTGAACAGGGGTCAGCACTGACTTTTTCAGGTTTATTAGGAACCACAGAGATTGAGGGGAACCATGAGTAAGTTCCAATGACTGTTGAACCTGCAGACAGGACTGGCCTACTAGGAGTCAGTCATCCAGATAGTGGTAAACTGAAACCCCTTGCCTTCTGAGAAATGCCGCCCCCACTGCTAGGCATTTTGTAAACACCCTTGGGGCAGAGGTCAACCTGAAAGGCATGACCCTGAACTGGTAATGGCCTGAAGGTAATCTGAACCTGAGGTACCTTCTGTGGGATTTTCTGATAGGTATGTGGAAGTAGGCATCCTTGAGATCCACAGATGCCAACCAGTCTACTTTTTGCAGAGTGGGTAAAATTGTAGCCAGAGTTGTCATTCTGAACTTTGGCTATGCCAGATGCCTGTTTAAGTATCTGAGATCCAGAATGGGCCACCACTCCCCATTTTTCTTTAAGGCAAGGAAGTACCTTGAGTACAACCCCTTTCCCTTGTGTAGTAGTGGCACTGTTTCCACTGCCCTTGAGAGCAGGAGAGTGGAGACCTCTGCCTCTAGCAGAGCAGTTTCTGAAGAAGAGCAAGGCCTGAGGGGTCTTGCCCCCAGTCTGGGGACAGATTTGAAATTGAGGGCAAGACTCTGACCCACTATCTCCAGGACCCACCTGTCTGAGGTGATGGCTTGCCAAGCCTGAAAATAGTGGGTCAGCCTGCCCCCTACAGGGGTAGGGGAGGTGGCCCAAGCAGACTTCTCATGGTGTCTGCTTGGTAGGAGTGGGATGGTAACTGCATGGCCTGCAACCCTCCTTCCTCTACCCCTGAAGAACCCCCTGGGTTGCTGAGATGAAGGGAAAGCCATAGCCTGATTGAAGGGCCTAGGGTAAGGTCTGCCCCTTCCCCCTCTGGCCTGTTGTTTTTGTGGGGTGGCTGCTCTCTCTTTAGCAGAAGCACTCTTGTATGCCACCCTATAATCATTCATCTTTTTCATGTATGCATCTGTCTGTTCCCCCAAACAATGAGTTCTGTGTCAGGGGAATGTCCAGAGCATTGTTCTGGGTATCCTGGGAGAGGGTGGTACAGCTCAACCAGGAGATCTGCCTGAGAGAAATGGCAGAAGACATAGCCCTGGAGGCTGCATCATTCAACTCCACAGCCATGTGGAACTGTGCCTTAGATGCTTGTATCCATTTATCCACTAACTCCTGAAGGTCAGCTGCCAACTCAGAAGAAGCTTTCTGGGCTAACTGCTGTACAGATTCCCAGAGTGCCTTCTGATATCTGGAGGCATAGGCCATGTGAGAGGCCTACCTTATACCCAAGGAGGAAGCCAAATAAGTTTTCTTGGCCAGGGAATCAATCCTCCTGGAGTCCTTATCTGAAGGATGGGAAGCCAGGAGAACACCAGCCTTCTCACAGGCTGCAGTCTAGACGACTCCCATGTGGCTGCAATGGGAGAAAAGAAATTCAGTGTCATTGCCAGCCAGAGTACACTTCCTGTCCATCTTTTTATCTAAAGGAGGAATAGAGAAGGGGTTTTGGAGCACCTTAAGAGTATGCCTCTTGAGGGACTTGTGAATGGGAATGAAGACACCCTGTGAGGAGGCAGGGATGTCCATCATCTCACTGCAGTCATCCTCTTCCTCCTCACCCTGTCTAGTCTAGTGGACAGGGAACTGCAGGGTCTCTGCCTCCTGCCTCATGAAGGCAAAATAGGAGGTGGCTTCTGAGAGAGCCCTAGGAGGAGACTCATATTGGGGATGCACAGGGGGAAACCTCCAGTTCGATTGGTTCCACTTCCTCATCCTCATCATCAATATCATATTCTGGCTGATAGTACTCCTCAGGCTCCAGAGGGCCAGAAGGCGTTGAACCGTCAGTAACCTGAAGCAGTAACTGCCCAACCGGTCCTTGTGCCAATACACCAAAACCGGTCTGTTAAGACTGAACAATTTGGATCGCCTTGGCTATTTCATCAGAGGTAGGAACCAAAACTGGCGTTTGTGCTGTTCTGAACTGGACTTTTAGATTTATTTGACGGAGCGGTATCTGAGTTGAATCTGACCAGTCTCTTAGAAGACGAAGGTTGCCCTGTTCCAAGGGATCTGAAACCGGATCAGCTGGTTCATCTGAACTGGACTAGACATCCAGGGCCAACTTCTCCATTCTTTCCTTCAATTTACTAAGTCTCCTATCTATAGTAAATTGTGGAAAGTTTTTACAAATGTCACAGCCTGCTTGAAGGTGATCAAAACCCAAGCAACAGAGACAAATTAAGTGTGGGTCAGCCTTTGCAAACTGTTCACCACACTCAGTGCAATGCTGAAACCCAGTGAGACTAGTTTTTCTCTTGGGTTTCAGAGACATAACCTTCAATTTAACACTTAACCCAGAGGCTTAGTCAGGCCGGTTAAGCTGTGCCCAAATGAAAATTGTTCATCCGAAGTGGCTTAGTTAGGCCCGGATAAGAAAAGTTTGTTACCCCTGGTGGCTTAGTCAAGCCGGGTAAAGAGAAAACGGGACCCGACAACCGGTGGTTTAGCAAGGGTAAAAAAAAACAAGAACTCAGTTTCAGTCAGGAACCTGCACCAGAACCCAATAGATAACTACTTTATTAGAAAAAGACAAACTTAAATGTTGTTCAGTTTCCTTATGGTCGCGGAACCGATAGGAACCCGGACCACTTACCCAACCGGTAAAACTAGGCTATACTGAGGATGGAGGTTTGAATAACAGTGAAAATGGATGGTAAACTGACAAATTTTTACTCAAACTGAAGAAGATGAGGAGCAATCTCCAAGGCAACTTAACTGGCAGGCGGAGTAAAGAATCTGATCAGTTACTGGAATGTACCGAGGATGGTGGTTTGAAAACCGAGCTCAAGCTCAGCGTTCTATGTATTTGCATAGAGGTCAACTCTTTGTTCTCTGGGGCAGCTGAACCAGTCAGTCATACTGCATTAGTCAGAATACAGCAAGACTTCATGTTGTTTGAAAAGAGGGATCATCCGCTTGAGACCTGGGGGAGTCCCGCAGGCCCGGGGACGGAGCAGGATAGTCTTAATCATCATCAGAAGACTCAGAGGACGAATCCTCTGCATCCTCTCCAGAGGACGAAGGTGGATGTCCACTCAAGGAGGGAACAGAAGATGGGTGGGCTTTCCTTTTGCCTTTAAGACTGGACAGTGGGCAGGAACCATTGTCGGGCATCCAGTCGTCCGGGGCTGAAGGGGGTTCCATTGGAGGTTCCATGGAGGAGGATCCAGGGGCCGATATAGCAGGTCGCCCTTGACCGTATTCCACCATGAGGTGAATAAGGCTTCAACTTCCACCAACGGGACAACTGATGCAGCAGGCGTTGGGTTAGGGGGCTGGGCATCAGACTTTCTGGGACATCCAGCGCAGGCATCTCTCCAGGTGAGTCCCCTCTTGCTGTGTCAGGCTGTAGGTTGGGCTGTGTGTCTGGCATGGACCTGTCATCCACTCTGGTGTCCGGTGTGGGCTGTGTGCTCTCAGGTGACTGATCTCTTGGAGGAGGATCAGGCATCTGGTTGTCAGCTGGCAACCGCCTCCTATCGGGTGCTAGGACCTGGCCTTCTGGTGAGGTCACCCGGCTTGAGGGGTGTTTGTCACTTGCATGCGAACACCTTATAGCCTGAGGAGGAGGCGTCCGATGGCAGACTGTCTCTTGTCACCTGGTGGAGTCATCCAATCTTTTCTGCTTGTCGGATGACCCACTGGATTTATGTTCTGCTTTCTTAGGCCTACCTGATGGCGACTGTCCCCTCCTGGGTCAACCCATGTGCAGCCTCATGGGGTCGGTGAGCCAGGGGGATCTGAGCTGGAAAGCACTCGGAAGAAGAAGAAAACTGCTATCTGAGCTTTTCGTTAGAGGAAGAGTGAGTCTTCTTAATGCTGGTCCCAGTGGAGGCCCTGATGGACCGACCCCAACCTCCCACCAGAGGCTGAGGAAGTGGAAGCCTTGTGGGGAGTTTTTGGGTGGGATTCTGACCTGGCCCTGTCTTTATCCCTGTGATGATGGTGTTTCCCTTCTGATGACTCCTCTCTGTGGGAAAGACTCCTTGGCGGGAGACAAAGAGCTGCACCCAAATGGAGATTTCTGCATAGACACTACTTTTTTCTCCAACAGGTAGGCCTTCAATGCATTGGCTCTTTAGGTCATTTTGCTGTTGAACTTCTTGCAGTGCGGGCAGTCATCAGGATGGTGGTCTGAGCCTAGGCAGATCAGGCAGGTCATGTGGCCATCCTTGGCTAAGTCCTTGGAGGGACGTCCGTGGGACCTGGGGGGGAGAAACAAGCACCAGAATGATGCCCCGTTGTCACTCCACCCATGTCCACCCTGCCACCAGCTAGGTTTGTCCTGCTGCTGGTTACTGTGGTCCCAATGCCGGCTACTCTGGCTCAGCCCAATGTCAGCTGTGAGGTCTCCCCCTCTCCTCAGATGCCGGCCCGCCTGATGTCAGAGCCTGATGATGGGGTAACAGAGCCCCCCCAATTGTCACCTGTCAGACTGACGCCCGTCACTCCTGACACTGGTGCCGGTGGGTATAAGGCAATGCCAGTCTCCCCTGACAACGGTGCTGGTGAAAGCTCTGGCATGGCTGCTCCTCCTGCACCTGGGTCTCCCAAATTCAATAAGGCACAAGTTAAGGAGCTATTCTCCCACAGTGAAGCAGGACCTCCCTGTGACCTCGCCTCACCAAACTCCTGTCCCTATCCCAGACTCCGGAGTAGTTCCTAATCTGGACACCATTGTGGTTTCTGAGCCATCTGGAGAGGAGGCTGTGAAGGAGCCAGTTGTGCCCAAAAAGCACACCTATAAATCCAGGCACTAGAGAACTCGCTCATGGAGTTCTTCCCATTCACCTTCTCTGGACAGGAGACTTAAGAGGAGGAGACACTGTTCATCCTGTTCATCTTCCTCAGAATCTTATGTTGACACTGACATTTCTCTTCCAGATTCAGATATCGACTACTCCTGAGGACCCGGAGGCACCCCAAATCCCCTCCTAATGACCCCAGCTTCATGGAGGTCATAAGGCACATCCAGGAGAACATGGGCTGGGATACAGAGGCTGCACCCCAATGGAGATTTCTGCATAGCCACTACTTTTTTCTCCAGTGGGTAGGCCTTCAATGCGTTGGCTCTTTGGGTCATTTTGCTGTTGAACTTCTTGCAGTGCGGGCAGTCGTCAGGCCGGTGGTCTGAGCCTAGGCAGTTCAGGCAGGCTGTGTGGCCATCCTTGGCTAAGTCCTTGGAGGGACATCCATGGGACTTGGAGGGGGGGAAAACGAGTGCCAGACTGATGGCTATTGTTGCTCCACCGCATCCACCTCGTCACCAGCTAGAGTCATCCCGCTGCCAGTTACTGTGGTCCCGACGCCGGCTACTCTGGCTCAGCTCAACGTCAGCTTCAAGGCCTCCCTCTCTTCTCAGACACTGGCCCACCTGACATCAGAGCCTAATGTCAGAGCCTGATGATGGGGTAACAGATGCCCCCCCATTGTCACCTGTCAAACTGACGCCAGTCACCCCTGACACTGGTGTCGGTGGGCCTAAGCCGATGTCGGCACCCCCTGATGATGGTGCTGGTGAAGGCTCTGGCATGGCTGCTCCTCCTGCACTTGGGTCTCCCAAATTCAATAAGGTTCAAGTTAAGGAGCTATTCTCCCACAGTGAAGCAGGGCCTCCCTGTGACCTCGCCTCACCCCACTCCTGTCCCTATCCCGGACTCCGAAGTGGTCCCCAATCTGGACACTGTTGCAGTTTCTGAACCATCTGGAGAGGAGGCTGTGAAGGAGCCGGCTGTGTCCAAAAAGCACACCAATAAATCCAGGTGCCAGAGAACACACTCTAGGAGTTCCTCCCATTCGCCTTCTCTGGACAGGAGACTTAAGAGGAGACATCGTTTGCCCTATTCGTCCTCCTTGGAATCTTATGTCGACGCCAATGTTTCTCTTCCAGATTCAGATATTGACCCTACTCCTGGGGACCCGGAGGTACCCCAAATCCCCTCCTGATGACCCCAGCTTCTTGGAGGTCATGAGGCACATCCAGGAGAATATGTGCTGGGATAGAGAGGCCCTTGACCTCAAGCATTTGTGACTGGCTAAATACCTCCACTAAAATGATCCTGAGCTGGTGGTCATCCCTCCCATGGTAGACATCTTCGAGGATGTCACTTATGCCACCTGAAGGCACCCTCACTCCTCATCTGCCATGCCCAGAAAGGCACATAGGCTATACCTGGCCCCTAAGGACCACCTCTTCTTGGCCGAACACCCGACCACTGATTCAGTGGTGATTTCAGTGGCTCATGATCGTTCACATAGACCCAAACATCTGAGCACCCAGCTGCCCAACAGGGAGTCTAAGCAGCTGGATTCATTGGGCCGGATAGTGTACTCTTCTGCCACCTGCAGTATCATGAGTCTTAACGTCTTGATACGCATAGTCCAGTTCTAGAATGCCCTTGTGGAACAAGCACTAGACATTGAGCAGAGTTTGCCCGACTGTCCACAAAGGGTTGAGCTGTCCAAGATCCTTCAGACTGACTCAGACATGGATACCCACATCCTGAGATCAGCCTATGACTCTGCGGACACCTCTGCAAGGGTGGCTGTCTCCAGCATCTGCCTCCTGCACCATTCCTGGCTTTGGGTTTCAATCCAGATTTTCAGACCAACCTTCTGGATTTTCCCTTTAAGGGCTCCATGCTCTTTGGAGAAGACTCAGAGAAGATTACTTCAAAGCTATAGGACTCTGGTAAGGTTGTCCATACCATGCAGTACATGTACCACCCGAAACAATCCTATATGTGTTACGTGCTGCAACTGCAAGAGCTTCTCTCAAAGATCTACTGTTATGGTAAGTTCTTACGTAACTGTACTTTCTTACGTAACTGTACTATCTTACTTTGAGTAAGAGCTCCTGCAGCAGGTTACACCATAAGGACAGAGTCCCAAGCAGTGTCTGAATACAGAATTAAGTGTGGAAGGAAAAATTTCCCCAAGACTCCCCATGATTGGAGTTCTCCAGGAAGAAAACTAAGAGCTCAATGGATTGATTCAACTTGGATTCAGCCACCACCTTTGGAGGAAACTTAGGGTTAGTATGCATGGCCATCTGTTTCTTGTGGAAAATCAAGCAAGGGATCTTTCACATCAGGGCTTGAAGCTCGGAAATCCTCTGACCAGAGGCGATGGCCATGAGAAAGTGTCTTCCAAGAGAGGAACTTCAATTCTGCCTCTGCCTCCAGTTCGAAAGTGGGCAGCATGAGTTTTTCCAGAATAAAATTCAAATCCCATTGGGGGGGCAAGATTGCGAATTGGGAGTCTCAAATGGAGAACCCCTTTAAGCAAGGAAGTGTTGGAGACTTCCAGCTGAGTGAGTGTCCTGTCCCCAAAGGGAATATGGTAGGCCGAAATTGCTGCCATATGTACCTTCAAAGAGAAGTAGCTAAGGCCCAGATCATAGAGATACTAACATACTAACATACTATGAATCCAGCAGAATAGACCCTATGGTCTAACAAGTCTGCTCGATGGTCAATGCCTATGCAGGACACCAGTTTAGACCTCCCGCCCTCCCTCCCTCCCAGCAAGGACCCGATTTCCCAATGGGGCTCCAGGATGTACCTTCCCCCTGCACCTATCCCAGCCCTTCTTGAACTCCTCCATAGTAGTAGCAGCCACCAGTTCCCCGGGCAGCACATTCCAGGGTCCGTCACTCTCTCAGTGAAGTAATGCCTCCTTGTTCTCCCCTTATTCTCCACCCATCCAGCTTACTGTGGTGTCCCCTGGTGGCTCCCAGTTCCCTCAGCTAAATGACCCCCTCAAGGCTTCCCCTATTGATCCCCTTGAGATACTTGAAAACCTCTATCATATCCCTCCATCGCTTCTCTCCTCCAATGAGTATAGGTTAAGATCCCCCAGTGGCTCCTCATAGGGCCTTTCCCCTAGCCCCAATGCCATCCTGGTCGCTCTCCTCTGTACCCTCTCCAGTAACGCAATGTCCTTCTTTAAGTAGGGATGTGAAAACTGCATGCAGTATTCAAGGTGTGGTCTAACCAGGCTATTGTACAGTGGAAGGAGTACCTCACTATTCCTCGAGACTATTCCCCAGGCTATGCACCCCAGCATTTTATTTGCTTGTGCCGCTGCCCTTCTACACTGCTCTGAGTTGTTAATTTTTACATCCACCACCACCCCGAGGTCTTCCTCTCCCCTCAAAACCTGGAGTGTCTCCCTCTCCCCCCCCTTGAAACCTGCAGTGTCCCCCCCCCCAGTTGTATTTATAAGTCATGTTTTTGGCCCACAGATTGAGGTTCTCTAGAACCATCCACCACTTCAAGTCTCTGATCATCGGGTCTGAGACTAGGACATCATGATCTAGTTTGTCCTGAGATTGATCCCATTGAGAATGGAGAGTCCACTGCAGAGACTCTCATATGAAGTCTTGCCAGAGGGACAGTCAGTCTGGCTGTAGCCATGAGGCTGAGAAGGTGATGAACCTTCCAGGCCATGACCCAGGGTGGACAGACAGGGAGCTTGTGGTTGAAGAGTCTCGATTCTGTCTGGGGGCAGGAAGTCCCTGCCCAGGGTCATGTCTAACACTGCCCCAGTGAACTGCAACCATTGACAAGGGACCAAATGGCTTGGTTGACCATGATACCTAGGCTGGAAGAAACTTCCAGGTTGAGAGAAAGGGAGCATTGGAGGTCCTCCTTGGAGGGTGCCACTAGGAGCCAGTCATCCAGGTACAGAAAAACTTGGACTCCTTGGGTATGCAAGAAGGCTGCCACTACTGCCTGTTTTCATTGGCACCAGGAAGAAATGTGAGTATTAACCCATCCCCTGGCAAAGGGAAGGAACGGGTTCTATTGCTGCTTTTTGGAGAAGGGAGCTGATCTCTACCAGTGCCAATGATATGTGAAGAGGGGAGTATGAAGATGGAAGAGGAAGTCTGTGGGGCGGTTTCTGGGTAAACTCCGTTGAGTGTCCCAGAGATACCAGCTGTAGGACCCATATGTCTGTCATTATTCTCTCCTAGCCCGGCAGATGGGAGGAAAATCATTCCCCTACCGGTTTCTCTGGAAGCCCCAGAGGAAGATGGAGAGGCAAGAAGGCAGAAGACCAAGGGCAGAGCTGTGGCTGTGGCTCTGGGAGTCTTGTGAGACTTGTTTGGGGGAGCTTTGGCCGCAGACGCAGCCCGGCATTTGTTGGGACACTTAGCCTGTGTCTGCTTCTGCTGTCAGCAGTTTTGGCACTGAAAGGGATCCTTCTGGCCCTGAGTGGGTTTGTACATGGTCTGGGCTGACTTTAATGCCAAACCCTTCTCTTGCAGTTCACTGATGATGTCTCATCCCCGAACAAAACTGATCCCCGAAAGGGGATATCATGGATAGCCATCTGAACCTCAGGGGCCAAACCTGACATATGAAGCCAGGCATGATGATGTAGACTTACGGCAAAAGCTGAGCTTCGACCTGTGGTTCTCCTCAGGCTCACACCACCAGTGTTGAAAAGCTCCTTAATGCCCACTGCAGCACCCAGCATACTCGAAGTGCTCAACATCAAACTTTATGGCATATGGTCAATTCGTCACCGTCTTTTTACGCGGGCAATATGTTGCGATCCATTCAACAAAATTGTTTTGTGTCAGAAACTTGCAGTCTTCGGTCATAATAATGTCGCTAATACTGCTGGCGACATTATGACCGCTGCCTCTGTAATACCATTAGAAGACACAGAGAAGGGGCATTTTGTGACTGCATGTGACTGGGGTGAGTGAATTAAGGGTACACAGAGAAACAGAAAGGATGCTCCTGATGAAAGGGGACCACAGAGAGAGTAAGAAAGGTATACATTAGAGGATTGGAGGAAGTTGGGGAGAGAGGACTGGAGGAACACAAGGTCTGAGAGGTAGTCAGGAATGGGCAAGCCAATAAGAAGGAGGTTGTAGTAGTCCACATGTGATGAGATAAGCAGAAGAGAGGTCAAAGAAACCATGTGCCCTAACAATAGTACAAACACACTTGCAGCTTTCCCAAAATAAATTTATCATTACTGACTGACACATTCAATTTTATCATATACTCTTTTGCTATTATGAGGAAGTTCAAAGACCGAGTTCCAAACAAGATGTCTGCTTAAATTATGCTGACACAGAGTTAGAATATTGTCAGATTGTCAGATCAAACGAGTTTTCATCACGACTTTTTGTCTGGCGACCAACGTTCAAAGCGGCAAGTTATACCGTTACCTTTTGTCCACTCGGTATTTTGACTGTGGCTAGATGACTGCAACGTTTAGTGCGGGGACTTTTAGTCCATATACGAACCTTCCAAGTCCCCAGATGCCCGACCACAATGGGTCAGAGGTCGTTCATCCACAGGGCACCTCAGCGGTAAAATGCACTCGACAAAGAGACCCTTACAACTGCTAAACTTGGCCCCTTTGAAAGGCAACTCCGACAACACCTCACCTAGACCAGTCAATGTGATTGTTTCTCCTAAAGGGACCACCTCTCCACCCACATTAGCCAAAGCTGGCCCATAACCTCCCTTTCTCAACTAATCTTTTGACTCTTGTGTTCCCACCTGTTCACCCTTCCCCTCACCCCTGCCCCTACTTCACTCACCCCCACCACTTATTGGGTACTTCGTGGACATCGGTCCCTTCTACTCCTATCAACCTTGTACTTCCTCTTCCCTTCCTCTACCCTCAGACAATGGCCCTTCAGCTGCTTACTCTTCCTGGACCCCACCAATCTGTCCCCACACCAAATGTGATCTCTTGAATAATATTGATCCTGAAATCAGTCTTAACCTAGCTGATGTTATCGCTCTCCATGAATGATTGCAATACTTAAACCTCAGCCTTCTTTGGGTTTCGAGACTGTGTAACTTTGCTGACCTTTGTATGTATGTTTACCCTCCATCTTTTGACATGGAACCTTTGTAAATGAGCTGTTCTTGCTCAAAGGTATTTGTATTCCTAGAGTTCAATAAATAAATAAAATAAAAAACATCCTGGTGTCCAATAGCCGACACATGCCATCCCATACCAGGCCCACTACAAATGCCCTTGTATACCATTAAACAACCCATCAAAAAGGATACCCAGTTGGCCAATTGCCATAGGGCACATGTCCCACACAAGCCCTCCCATACCAGACACAAGCAAGTAAAATGTGCTTAGTATCTTACCAGGATAATGTGGAGTCAGAAGCAAGAATCTTGAAGGGACAACGTCTGTCAGTACTGTGAAACAAAATATAGAAATGGAATCACAAAGGATCCGTAGTTCTTAGTGAAATAATAAGACAAAACATGTTCACAATAGAGCCTTACTTATCTGAAGGGGAAGGAGCCCTCATCCATGAAGGCATGTGAAAGAGAAACAAAAATATGTTAATGTGAAGAAGATACAGTAATGAGATAATAAACAAAGAGTGGATAGATACTGTTGGTGTATCAGGCTATATTTGAGAACAGTGTTGCATAAAAAAAGGTACTGCTAAAGCTGAGTATAACAATAGAGGTATAGAGAAATAAAATTAATTAACAGATAGGAGAAGAGAAAGTGTTAGTGGAGAGGTTTAGAAAGACCAGTGGTCTCTGCCTAGATGGCCTATTTTCCATTAACTGAAAGTAGTATCCCGGGTGGGATAACATGTATTACTTTTGGATCACTGGACCAGTGTTGTTCATGCAATCATTTAGGTTCATTCACTGGCCCTTTTAATGGTGTTCCTTCTTGGCACCTCTTCTGTAAATGAAGTACCTAGTTCACTTCGACCATCAAATTGGCACATGCACCTTGATAACATGCGGTATCACAAATTTTCCATATGACCGTCAAATTGGCCCAACATGCACCTTGATAATATGCGCTATCACGAATTCTCACTTCGACCATCAAATTGGCCCAACATGTGCTTTGATAACGTGCACTATCATTAATTTAGCACCATAATATAGTATGGTTGAGGATTGATTTCTTCAGCAGAGATCAAAATGTTGAAAAAAACCCAGCAACATTTACCAAAACATGTCTGTCGGTGGTGTGTCAAGCATCATCCTACCGGTTATTATCAAGGTAGGCCAATAGCTTTGTCCACCCTCCAACACCTTGAATCCAAGATCCAAAATGTTTTTTTTATTTCTGTGACCATAAAATATCTTAGTCCACAGTAATTAATCTCATTCTTTCCAAACTCCCCAAAACTAAACACCCACAACTGGGATCCAGCAATCCCAACATTGTGTAGTTTAGCATAGGGATAGATACTAACACAAGTCATAGTAGGACAAAGGTTTTGGATTTCAAAAATGCTCACTTTGCTGAAATGGGAAGGGGTATCAAAAGAGCCCTGGAGAGAATGGGGCAGGAGGGGGAGTGGAAGAACAGTGTAAGTGTCTAAAGGAAGCCTTAATGGAAGTAACAAACCAATGCATCAGATTGGTATCCAAAGGCAAGAGAATAAGAAAGTCACTATGGTTCTCAAGAGAGGTAGCGGTAAAGGTCAGGGCAAAAAGGAAAGTGTTCAGGACTTATAAGGAGACCCTTAGGGAGGAGGACAGGGAGGAGTACCTAGAGTGTCTAAAGGAAGCAGGAAAGGCAGTAAGGAGAGCAAAGGGACAGACTGAGGAAGGTTTAGCACAGTAAGTTAAGTAAGGGGACAATATATTCTTCAGATACATCAGTGAAAGGAGGAACAACAAGAAGGAGATTGCAAGGCTCTAGGGAGAGGTAGGGGAATGCAAGGAGGGAGACATGGAAAAGGCAGAAACATTGAATGAATATTTGTGTTCAGTATATGCAAAAGAGGGGAAGGGAAAGGGACAACAGCAGTACAGCAGTTTCCAATAGGGTGAAGAGGTAGACAATATTCCATTCACATGGGAATGCATAGTGAGGCATCTAGAAGCCACTTGAGCCCAGGACCACAGGCAACATTGTTTCACATTGTGAAGGTAATTTCAGACAAATCTAGCTGATTTCTTCAACTTGGTGACAAAGGAAGTAAATTAGGGTGGGGCAGTGGACATCACTTACCTTGATTTCAGCAAAGCCTTTGACACTGTCCCACATAGGAGTCTAATAGACAAGCTGGGTAGACTGAGTATGGGGGACAGGGTGGTAAACTGTGTTAGAAACTGGCTAACAGACAGTAGGCAGAGGGTGGTGCTAAATGGGGTGCAGTCTGGTGAGAGAGGGTAGTTGAGTAGTGGGGTACATCAGGGATCTGTCCTGGGGCCAGTCCTGTTCAATGTCTTCATTTACGACATTACAGAAGGGCTGTAGGGAAAGGTCTGCCTGTCTGCAGATGGCACCAATATTTTTACCAGAGCAGATACCCCAAAGAGGGTGGAGAAAATTAGTATGGACCAGGGGAAGCTTGAAAAATGGTCTGAGGATTGGCAACTGAAGTTTAATTAAGTGCAAAATTATGCACCTGTGACACAGAAACCCCAGGGAAAGCTACAGAATGTGTGTGTGTGTGTGGAGGGGGGGTGTCACTGCAAGTCACAAAGGAGGAAGGGGAACAGGAGGTTATGTCAAAGCAGAATGCTAAGATAGCTGGGAGGGCCAGTGGCATGCAGGGGTGCATAGGCAGGAGTATCACCAGCAGAAGGAGAGAGGTAGTGATGCCATTATATAAAACCATGGTCAGGCCTTACATGGAGTACTGTGTGCATTTCTGGAGGCCAAACCTTTGTAAGGACATTAACAGGCTGGAGATGGTCCAGAGAAGGGTGACTAAGATGGTACAGGGCTAGAAACACAAGACTTATGAAAGATTAAGGGACCTCAATATGTACTCACTGGAAGAGAGGATGGAAAGAGTAGACATGACAGAAATATTCAGCTACATCAAGGGTATAAACAAGGTGTGGGGGTGGTGGACTGTGGATGGATTCAATCATCCTTGGAAAAGGCATAGGGGAACCATAATAGGAGGTACAGAAGCAGGTGGGTCAGAAGCAGAAATCCAGCACAAGGGCTTACAGGCAGACTAGATGGTCGAAGCATTCCTTATCTGACAACAATTTCTGTGTTTCACTTTGGACCACTGCACAGACTCCTAATCTGAATACATTCCTCCTAGTTGACCCTCCTCAGTTCTGTCACTCACCCACTTCTGATCACTGTTCCTGACACTGGACCCCCCACCCAGACCACTAGCCAACCCCTAAATCTGCATCCCCCACTCGACCACCTTACATTCTTGTTGGCCCGCCCCCACCCCACACCCTTTTTGAACCAGGTCAGCTACCAACTTGACAGAAAATCCTCATCTTGTCCTGAACAAAAAACTCTTCCCAGTGTTCAGTAGCCTCCCAATGCCCTCCCAAACCAGGTGCTGTCACAATAAATGCAGTCCCTGTTGTCCAGTTGTACCACAATTCCTTCCAATACCAGGCACAACAATATGTAAACCATAAAACTAACCTTGACTAGCGAATGGATCAATGTTTAAAAAATCTCTGAAAACTCAGACCAGGACTCTACTAGACAGATGTTCTTGTCATACAGTAATACCTCTGATAAGGAGCTTTCCTGTGGAAAGACATGAAGTGATATGTTAATGAAAACATCCCTTCCCATATTAGGTGCCATCTCTAGTTAAGCATTCCCCGGTGTACAATGTCAGTACAAACACCCTCCCATACCAGGCCCTACCACTCATTCTTGTGACTATAAAAATGTCTCTTTCATTCTCTACTGCCTTGGTCCCCTCTTCATGGAAACATGCAGTGGCCCTCCCTCTACCCAAAGTGGGTGATCCCTCACCCCAGGCAACTATGGCCCAATTTCTCTCCTCCTTACCTTTGCCAAGATTCAAGAGCATTGTCCACTCCCAACTCACCTCTTTTCTATCAGACACCTCCTTTTTAACACCTTTCCAGTGTGGCTTCAGGAAATCCCACTTAACCACCACCACTGTCCTCTGGCTCACTGACTCCATCTTAACTGGGCTGGACCATGGCCAAATCACCTCTACCATTTTTGTCGACCTGGCAAAGGCCTTTGACATCATCTCTCACTCCCTTCTCCTCGACTCACTCCCGGCAACTGATCTATCTCCCTCCACCACAAACTGGTTCAAGGCCTACCTTATTGGCAGACCAAATCAATAAGGATCTTGGAGGCCACCTCACCTCTCCTCCTGATCAGCACTGGTGTCCCCCAGAGCTCTTTATTAGGGCCACCCCTATTCTCTACCCTATTAAACAACCTTCTCTGTTTGCTCCCCCTCCTCCGCTGTACATATGTATGCCAATGATGCAGTCCTGTATGCATCTGGCTCCTGTCCTGTTGTGGTTACAACCAACTTACAGCATGACATCAACAAGGCCCAGCTCTGGTTTGCTAACCATCAACTTTTCCTCAATGCCAAGAAGACTGTCTCCATGACCTTTGGCACAAAGCAGAGACTCTCTAGGCTCTCCTACACTGTGCACACTCTTGTGGACTTTACTTAGGACACATCCTCCTTCAGGTACTTAGGTGTTTGATTGGACCAACACCTAAACTTCTCTGGACATATTAACGCCATCCAGAAAAAAATGCATTCCAAGCTTGGTGCCCTGTTCAGGAACCATAGTTGTATCCCTCCTACGGTTAAGCATGAACTTGTCACCCTGACTGCTGGAAAGATTAAATCCCCTGAGAGAGGGGTCCGGCAGAAACTGTAATCAGCAAGGCTCTCCCTGCTAAACCGCTCAGACCCCCAACATAGAGCTTATGCATATCCAAAGGATGAGGAAAGAAGTAAAGTAGGCAGAAGGAGTGAATAGACCAAGGCACAAGTACACACCTTCATGTTTCAAAGACAGAAACTGTATGCCGACTGCAAATATGGTCGACATGACAGTTTCACTATATAGTCGTTCAACAAATATTTTGTCAACAACTGATCATAGATCCAACGTAACCCACCCACTCCTTCTAACATGCCCCACCAAAGGGACACAAGCTATGTAGGGGCAATGCTTTGTCCCATAACCAGAACCCTTCCATCTCCGCCCTAAGTCACCACCAATAACCACCGAGGGTACTCAGGACCCTGCAACACAGAAAGTCACAGGGAAGCCAGTATACAATATAAATAAAACAGTGTAAATAGACAACTATGTTAAAATAAATACAAAATGAGTAGCTAAATAATAATAATACCCCAGATGGTATAATGGTAGTACTGGATTTGTCTGGTATGCCGAGGGTGTGCATGGATCCAAGGGATCTTGTGCTTGCCTATAACACAGCTGTAACAGGATGCCCTGGATTCTATTGCTCCTGTTTGCATTGTCCCATCACCCTACACCCAAGGTACACAACGGGTACAGGAGAAAGGATGTGGTGAAGAAACTGGGACACACATGGCTCAGAGGAGGCACAGGGGTACAGAGGCCAGGGGTTAGGAGGGGGCGATCAAGAGGGGCCAGGCTGAGGATGCTAACACATGTATCAAGATACAGAGCAAGAAATCTAGAACTGAAGTGAAGCTGGATGAACAATGAGGTGGGGGAGATGGTGAGGGAGCTGGTTGCAGGATAGACAGCTGAAGGTAGTAGTGGGGGGGTGAGGAATCTGGAACACATGTCCCTCCTGCACCTTGTTTATGTCCTTAAGGTATTTGAATGTTTCTATCATGTCCCCTCGCTCCCTCCTCTTCTCCAGAGAATATATATTGAAGTCTCTTACTCTACATAGCAACATACAAATTGTCGGCAGATAAGGACCGCCTGTCCCATCTAGTATGCCCATAATCCCATGTATTGGATTACTATATTGACCCATCCGCTGCTGTTACACAATGGTTACTCTATGCCTGTCCCAAGCATGCTTGAATTACTCACAGTGCTTGCGTCTACCACCTCCTGAGGCAGACCATTCCATGCATCCACCACCCTCTCTGTGAAGAACTTCCTCACATCTTTCCCAATATGTTTTCTGGTGCAAACCCTGTACCATCTTAATTGCCCTTCTCTGGACTGCCTCAACACTGTCAATGTCCTTACAGAGGTGCAGTCTGCAGAACTGCAGACAGTACTCTAGGTGAGGCCTCACCAGTGTTTTATACAGCGGAATCACCACTCCCTCCTTCTGCTAGTGAAACCTCTGCCTATGCATCCCAGCATGCCACTGGCCGTCCCTGCAGCAGTGATGGGCAGAGTGCCATAGCTGGGAGGTGGAACTACAAGGGTACAGTCTTTTTATGAGAAATAGGCAGAGGAAAAAGTCCAGGAATAAACTTTGTGATTTATATGACTGTAAAATATCTATCTGGTGCCCCGTATTCTCTCTTGCCCCGCCCCCAACCATTTGGCACACATGGGGTGGTCATCTACGTTAGGTAAGGGATAAGGTGCAATAGGGAGGAGGGGAGGAAGACAGAGCAGAGGCCATATGAGTGCAACTGTACAACCTGAGGGGTAGCAAGATTAGACTGGGGAATAGTTTATAGGCTTTCGACAAAGAATGAGGATATTGATAGGGAGCTGGGGCCACACCACAAGTATGGCATTCCCCAGTGTTCAGTGGTCACAATTCAATCCCTCCTATAAATGGCACCATCAAAAATAATGAATTCCCTTGAGTCCTGTGGGCCTACAAAAGTCCTCCCATAAAAGGCACTTCCAAGAATAAGGTCTAGACTGGTGTCAAATGGTCTCACCCGAAGCCCTCCCATACCAAACACCATCAAAAATAAAAACATTCCTGATGTACAGAGGTCCCCCATGCCCTCCGATAACAGGCCCCACCGCAAATAAATCACTCCCTGGGGTCCAGTGGTCTGCCTATGCCATCCCATATCTCGTGCCACCAAAAAATAAAGAATTCTCTGGTACTGGTGGTGGAGGACAGGTCTGACAGGGAAAAGAGCAGGGTGCAGTGAGGTGGGGGGCTTGCTCCTGTGGGAGATACAGGGTTGGTCTCTTGCATAGCAGGGGGAAGTAAAGTGGCTGAGGCAGACAGGTCAGTGAGGCGGAAGACCTGGGGGTTAGGGGCCCTTGCTCCTGGGAGAAAAACGGAAATGGACTGCAGTGCCATAGCAGGTAGGGAAGATGTGAAAGAGGTAAGGTTGGTGAGAAATAAGGGTTGAAGTGGAAGAGACAGATTGGAATTGGCATGAGGGGGAGAGGAGGGGACATACAGGGTAACATGGGGGAGGGAGAGAGAAGAAGGGAGGGAACTGGGATAGCAAGCAAAAATAAAGGGAAGTAAATGTATGGCTCAGGTAATGGAGCAAGGCCAGGGGGTTGGGTGGGTCAGGGACTGGGGTGCAAAATAAGAGGACAAGGAACTCTATGCAAGCCACAGGATCCACCTTAGTTCAGAGAGGAAAGCGGTCCTGCAGCTTAGACTGGCAGAATTCATCCACTCCAGGTGGGGTTTAAACTTGTGAGGGGGGGCTACCTGGCAGTCCAGGTTGGCCCTGACCTGCTCCCACAAGTGGGGAGTGGTGCAGGGCAGGAGCATCTGATAGTGCACTTAGAGAACTTCTTTCTGGGCAGACTAGGTGACATACACCGTAATGGATGATGTGAAAATACCGAGTATTTTGGAAGTTAAATCGCTGTAAATCATGGATGACTGAATGCTTTACTACCGTGTCTGTCGAATGAACTGATGCGACAGAGGGAAAGAACTGGAGAGCGGGCATGGGACCACCTCCTTTATAGTCATGCTGATGTCGCATCACCTGACAATGGGGGGGTGGTCCCCACTGATGATTGCTAGTTACAAGTTTGCTGTGCAGTCCTGACGCCAGGGGGTGCATACCTATAAATGAAGAACTACTGCAGGAACCCTCTTGAAGTAAGATCAGCTGTTTTCTGTCCTGCCTATGGTCCATAGTGGCTGTCATGTAGTAGCTGAGAGATCACTTGACATCTAGACTGTGAAGACTTCTTTCACCAGAAGAGGAGTTCTCAGTAAAAAAGATAGGTAGGGTAATGGATTGGTTAAGATGGAAATCAGAAACCACCTTGGGGAAGAATATTCTGTTTGTCCTCAGACAGTTTTGTTTGTGCAAGGTGAATGAATTTGCAATCAGCTGGAGATTGCTGACTTTGTCAAGAGGCAGGTAGGCACTGCCCTGCAGGGTATTGATCTCTGCCCTTATGAACTGCAGGACTTTTGCAGAAAGGAAGGCTGATTTATTTGTGACTGATCGGGAACCTCAAAGGCTCCAAGAGCCATTGGGTGGGCTGTAGATATTGTCAGACTTGGTCTGGTGATTTCTCTACCACCAACCAGTCATCTAAGTACAAGAACACTGTGACCCCCTGCCTTCAAGTTGTGCCACAACTGCTGACCCTTGGTGCTGAAGAAAGGCCAAAAGGCACGGTTGAATCCGTCACTCCCTCCCCAGCCTTTACTGCCCCCCATTCTCTTGGGTAGCACCCTCCCTCTCTCCTTCATAAATACCAAGCAGACACAGTTATTGAGTGCTTCTGCCTTCCCCCCTCTACCCATCCGCCATCCTTCTTAATCCTTACTATCTGTTATTTAGTGTCTTTTTCTCCCTGATGTACATGAAGAAGCTCTTTTCCCTCTCCCTTACGCCTTGTGCCACCATAAGGTCTTTGGTGGCTTTTGCTTTTCTTACTGCTTTTATCACCTTCCTTGCCTTCTGCAGGTACTCTTCCCAATCATCCCCCCTTCCCGATTCCTGTATCTCATAAAGGCCACCCTTTTTCTCCTCACTCATTGGCGTCACCAGAGACTGCATTTCCCAATGACGAGATAACATGGAATGCATAGAACTAACCTTGACAAGAGAATAAACTGAAGTTCAAAGATCTCTGAAAACTCAGACCTGGACTCTATGAGACAGATGTTCTTGTCAATTAGTAAGATGTTCAATCAGGAGCTTTCCTGTAGGAAGACAGTGATATGATAATAAAAACTTCCAATCCATTATCAGGTGCAACCACATGTTAAGCATTCCCTGGTGTTCAATGGGCCCAATCAAACCCTCTCATATCAGTCCCAAGAAAAGTGCACCAATCGTCCACCAATTTCTTCCCATATCAGGTGTCACAACATTTTAGGCATTTTGCTTGTTTGAATGGTGCCGGGTATTCCAACACCAAGCACCATACAACAAACAGCATTACCTGATGTTCGTGGGTTGCCTATCACCATCAATGTTCCCACAAGCCACTCGCCACATCACCACTGGCAAATATGTGTAGAGAATGAGGCTAAAATTTCTAACGATTTTTTTTTTTATTTTTTTTTTTATTTTTACATGCTTATTTATCCTCCTGTGGCCCCCTCTCTACCCCAGCTGTTCTTCTCGCATCCCATCAGTTGGGATCCGGCTGCCGTCCACCTCAACTGGGACCGCTGGCACCCCTATAGCCCCTGTGGCTTACCCCCCACAGCAGGGTGGCAGGGAGCCCCCTAACTCCCCACCCAGATGGATCCAGCTCGGGTGCCAGCATCCCGACGAACACTCATGAATGGCCATCAAGCCATAGGAGGCGCCACTTTTTCCACTGTTCAGAGATTCCCTGAGTTAGTGGGCATGCAATGACGCTAGCGGTCATGAGCGTGCGCGTGTCTGCATGCGCCCTCATCCAGGCGTCTGCCGGAGTCCTCTCTAAGGTATGGCGTGCGTCTGGGCAGTCGAGCACCAACCGTCGTGGCCCCCTCTCCCCGGAGAGGGAGAGCAGTCCTTCAGATGCTCAATCCTTCTCCTCCCCTGCCAGCCCCCGATGCCCCAGGCTCGTTCCCAAACCCGGGTCACCGGTGTGGTGCAAGGTGCTGCGACCAGCGCCTCTGCCCTCAGCACCACTGGGCCGGCTCTAATGATTTTTTAAGTTACCCAAGCCATAGAGTCTAAAATCTTCTGTTCATGCTGTTTTTAGCAACAGCATAGTACATGGTTTAGAATAGCCAATTTGGCAGCATATATCGTGGTGTGGCTCATGATTTCACAGTAACGGGTCATTTTAGCCACAGTGGCTAACATTTTCAAAATCCTAGGGGGAATAGAGGCCATCCAATGACTGACACCATCAAACATATATCATTTCCAGATGTAAGTTGGTTCTCCACAACCAGCCAAGGCATGGCACCTCTTCACCTCTCTCTCTCTCCCTTGTGTATGTCTCTCTCTCTCTCTCTCTCTCTCTCTCTCTCCCCCTTTTGGATGGCACATGACAAAGATTTATTTTACTAGTCATTAGGGACATTGCAGAAAGGCTGGAGGCAAAGGTCTGCCTGTTTGCAGATGTCAACAGGATCTGTACCACAGTGAATACCCTCAGAGAGGGGGGAGACAATAAGGAGGGACCGGAGTAAGCTTGAAAAGTGGTACAAGGACTGGCAACTGAAGTTAAATTTAAAAACCTGAAAAATTATGCACCTGTGCCACTGAAACCCTGGGAAAACTATAGCATGAGGAAGGGGTGGGGAGTTGCTGGCAGTCACAAAAGAGGGAAGTGACCTGGGGGTTATTTTAAAAACAATGGTCATGCCTTACATGGAGTACTATGTGCAGTTCTGGGTACCACACTTTGTAAGGACATCACCAGACTGGAGACGGTCCAGAGAAGAGTGACCAAAATGGTATAGGGTTTGCAACACAAGACTTGTGAGGAGAGATTAAGGGACCTCAATATGTTCTTGCTGGAAGAGAGGACGGAAAGAGGTGACATGATAGAATCATTAAAGTACCTAAAGAATAAAAACAATGTGCTGGGGGAGACATTTTCAAATACAGAAGAACAAGAACATTTCCCAGGCTGTACACAAAAGGCCACATTTAGGCCAAGAAAATAACTTTTTTTGTGATTTGTGACAGTAAAAATATCTCTTTGTTGCCCCGAAGTCCCCCCTCTTCTGTATGGCACAAGTCAAAGATTTATTTTGCCAGACTCCTCTTGCCCAGTCTGTACACACACAGCTACATTGAGGCCAGGAATACACTTTATTTGTGATTTCTGTGACAGTACAAATGTCTCTTTGCATTGAAAATGAGTTACGCCCAGCCGGTGTGTGTCCGTGGCGCCAGCGCCAAGCAAGTGAGAAAAAAAGCCATGCCTTGCCACACTGTGCCCTCCCTCACTTGTCAACACACACACACTTTGCGCATTGCGACTCGCATCACTACGTGTGATGTTGTCTACTAGTCTACACATGGAACCACGCATGTGCTGTGCGTGTGCATCCAGCAATACTGGCAGATTAGTTTTGGCACTAGTCACTATTTACTTACTTTGCTTGCAGCCCAGGTACTCGAATGGTAATAGAGAAATCAAACGGAGAATATCCTAGGAGTTGGGAGACCCAGAGAACTGAAACCCCCCCAAAAAATAGCAGCAGTTGCACTGGCACGGCTGGCTGGGGAATTTTTTTTTTGTGCACCTCAGGTCCCCAGTGACAAAAGTCTTGAGTGTGCCATCAGTGGTGCTGCGCCATGCCCAGATGATGGCTGTTCTTGTAGACCCTGCTGCTGCTGTATCTTATCTGTGTTTGTGGACTAGGACTCTCTTGGTGTGCGACAAACAGAGCCCAGGAACTCTGAGTTGGACTTGGAAGGGATGGGAGCCACTGTCTGACTTGAGTGCAGCCTGAGGAGTAAGTAAATTCAAATTCACTGCACAGGCCATAGATAGCATGCATCTATCCACTAAGTTTGGAAACTTGTGTAGCAGAGTTTCTCTGAGGACTGGGCAGTAGTAGTAACAGATGTCTATCTGCATTTATTGACTAATTTGACTGGGCTGCATTGCAGGTTTTTAACCCCCCCGCATCTAAACCACACACAGCCACACTGAGGCCAGGAATACCCTTTATTTATGATTTCTGTGACTGTAAAAATGTTTTTTTTTTCCCCCAGTAGTCTCTCTTCTCTTCTCTTCTCTTCTCTTCTCTTCTCTTCTCTTCTCTTCTCTCTTCTCTCTTCTCTTCTCTTCTCTTCTCTCTCTCTCCCTCCCTCTCTGTCTCTCTTTGTCTCTCTCTCTCTCTCCCCTCTGGATTGCACAAGTCAAATATTTTTTTCATCAGCCTGCCATTGCCTGGCCTGTGCACAAAAACCCACATTTAGTGCTAGAATAAACTTTATTTGTGATTTATGTGACAGTAAAATATCTTTGGTGCCCCGTAGTCTCCCCTCTCGTATGCCACAAGTCAAAGTATTATTTTGCCTGACTGATCATGCCTGTCTGTATACACAAAGCTACACCGAGGCCAGGAATACACCGTTTATGCTTTCTGAGACTGTAAAAATGCCTCTTTGGTCCCAAACATTCTCTCTCTTTCCTCTCTGTGTAACCCCTAGATGGCGCTATCCCAGGGGCTACTACCCCTGCCTGATTTGCCACTAACAGGTTGAGGGGCCTGGATCCAATGGTGGGTGCCTCCACCCAGAGGTCAGGGTTTGCAATAGTTAAACTAACTTGGTCACAGCCCTCTGGGACACTGCAACCCCCCCTTTCTTCCCACTAGTGGCCCACACAATATATCAGAATTACCTTCACAGTATACACTTACCCCCAGGTCTGGTTCCGGCACTGGGACCTCCTGTGAAATGAGATACAGTGCAACAATCACAGTACAGTACTTTAACATAGACAAATACCTCAGGCAGTATAACTTTGCTGAAACAAGCAGCTCTGATTTATTTAGGGGATATAACAAGGACAGGGAAATCAGGTTAATTAGCTTATCACTCTAATAATCTCCTTGGCTCTGTGCACAGGCCTATCCTATCAGTTACTGTCCCTGGGTACCCAAGCCCTAGTGGCTAGTCCCAAACCGTGGCAGCTGGTAGGGGCCCTTTCACACAGAGAAAAGGAGAATTAAACAGTCAGCAGTACAGTAATTCCATTTGGATTTAATGTGGCAATTCAACAGGAGCGACCCTGAATTAGTACTCACGACCTCCAAATAAGATAGGGTCCTTCAATGTCAGCAGGGCTCACTTGAGGTACACAAACCCTTCACACATCCATATAAAAGAAAGCACTACACCAGGCAGGCTGCATCTGTATCCGATCGCAATTACGCACAATACCCGAGAACACACAGCAGATTCAGTTCCTGACAGACCGAGTAATTTTCAGCAATTCCTCCAGTCTTCTACAGGGTGAGCCTGGTTTCTACTCTTCAGAGATCCTTTGATTCTTTTCACAGGATGGATTCAGTCCTAACAAGCTGTTACACAAGCTGCAGACCCGGAACTCTGGACCTTACACACATTTTGACTAAAACTGCCACACTGAAAAGCACAGGGCTCCTTCTTTCTTCACTGCCAAAGCTCAACTGAAACTCCAACCGACAAAACCGAGCACTTCCTTTGAGTTCCTCCCAGTTCTTGACTGGATTGGCTGTCACTCACAATAGACTGCTGCTGTTGGTCCAAAAAGGCACTGAAGTCTAAACTACATCTCCCAGAGTCACTGCCCATACAATCCTCTTTACTCTAAATAATTTCTGGCAAACAGTTACATCTTTCAGATGGGTTCCCTTTGCACTCCTAGTGACTGCAAAAATGAAGTGAATTGGCAGCAGCTCGAGTGGTACTCAGAGAAGCACACAGTCCCCCCATACAAACTAATTATGTCTGCAAGCAGACAGCTCTTAAAGAGACAGTACCAGAGGCTCTAAAAACACTCACTGATAAATGGCTTAAATGCCAAGCACCATTCAGGCTTGGAGCATTCAAGCAAGCTCCTGGAAGTCTTTTGGGAACCCCCATTTGCAGGGGGGTTACATCTGGATTGCACAAGTCAAATATTTATTTTACCAACCTGCCATTGCCCTCAATTTGTCCCATCAAACAGAAAACAATTCCTGGTGTCCAATGGCCTCCCCATACCCTCAAAAACCAGGCACTGCCACAATATCAGCATTCCCTATTATTGGGTTGTACCCTAATTCCCTCCCATACCAGGCGCAACAACATGTAATGCATAGAACTAACCTTGACAAGTGAATAAACTGATATTCGAAAATCTCCAAAAAGCTCGGACCAGGACTCTAAAGGACAGATGTTCTTGTCAATCAGTAAGATGTCCAATCAGCAGCTTTCCTGTGGGAAGACACAGTGATATGATAGTAAAAACATCCCATCACATATAAGGTACCACAGGTTAAGCATTCCCTCATTCCCTGGTGTACAAAGTCAACCTCCATAAATCCTCCCAAAGCAGGCCCCACCACAAAAAACAAACAAAAAAACCCCCCATACATTCCCTGTTGTCAAGTGGTCCACCAATTAACTTTTATGCCAGGTGACACAACAGGTTAAGCATTCCCTGATGACCAATGCCCCCCCCCCAAAAGACCTCCCATATCAGGCACCACCACCAAAAAATGCATTCCACGTTGCTCATTGGTCCCCCAATTCCCTTACATATCAGGTGCCGCAACATGTCCAGCATCCCCTTGTTGTCCAGTTATCACCCCACAAGCCCTGCCATATCAGACCCCATCACCAAAAATGCATTCCCTGTTGTTCAGTGGTCACCTAATTCCCTTCCATATCAGGCGCCACATGTCAAGCATCCCCTTGTTTTCCAGTTACCCCCACAAGCCCTCCCATATCAGACTCCACCACCAAAAATGCATTTCCTGTTGTCCATTGGTCACCTAATTCCCTCCCATATCAGGTGCCACAAGTTAAGCATTCCCTGGTGTCCAATGTCCCCACACAAGCCCTCCTAAACCAGGTGCCACCACCAAAAAAGACATTTCCTGTTGTCCAGTGGTCCCCCAATTCATTCCCACACCAGGTGGCACCACACTGAGTCCAGGATTACACTATTTCTGTGACTGTACAAATGTCTCTTCGGACACCAACAGTCCCCCTTCCCCCTATCTCTCTCTCCCTCTCCCTCTCTCTCTCTCTCTTTCTCTCTCCTGCCTCTGAATTGCACAAGTCAAATATTTATTTTACTAATCTGCCATTGTCCAGGCTGTACACAAAAAGCCACATTAAAGACAAGAAAATAACTTTGTGATTTGTGACCATAAAAATATCTCTTTGTTGCCCCGTAGTCTCCCCCCCCCTTCTCTATAGCATAAGTCAAAGATTTATATTGCCAGACTGCTCTTGCCCCATCTGTACTCACACAGCTGCACAGAGGCCAGGTACACACTTTATTTATGATTTCTGTGACACTACAAATGTCTTTGCATTGAAGTTCTCTTTCCTTATCTGAAACTGGCTGCCCTTACCCTGGATGAAGTCCTGTCTCACCCCCCCACTCCCTTCACTAAGATTAAAACCTTTCTCTCAGGTTTTCCCAGACAATTAAAAGGCACATGCCTGTAGTTATGTTGGGGAAGAGCTCTTCCCCCACATCCTACTTAAACTAGCAGGCTACCTGCAGCTCTGCTTAGAGTGAGTTGCACTCGCAAGTGGTGCTGCTGGTGCTCGGCTGCTCTTTCCTCTGTTTCTCGTGCCCCCCCCTTCCTGTGCCTTCTCTGTTCATTGTCCATTGTCTTTCGTTGTTTCCTTTGCCCCCACCCCCTCGCTCCTTCATTCTTGCCATTTGTTTTTTCTTTCTGCCCTGTTCTTTTGGGGATTTTCATTGCTAGCTACTTCCTACCCTCTCTATGTCCTTCTTCACTGCCCCTGCTTTTATGAGCAGCCGTTGCCTGTGCTACTGCCAGTTCCTGTGCCTTTTCATCTGTTTGCTGCTCTTACCTCAGAACTTCGGACCTCTCGCATTGCACCACTTGCCTCCCCTCTGCTGCGGCCGAATGCCGCCTCTCCAGGAAGAGTTCCATTCCTTTGCTACACTGTGGACCCTGGGCTACCTCAACCTTACATCCACCTGTGTCTGCCTGTCAGCTCGGACAGCTTACCTTCTGCCATAGACAAGGAACTGACTACCTCTGCAGAGCTGTATGTATCTCCATGATACCTTCTGAATTCCACAGTCACCGCTTATGTGTCAGCTTCAGCTCCAGCATTCTCACAGGGTATTTATTCAAGCACTGCTAGCCTTCTCCTCAGACTCAGTACTTTTGCCATTTATTCACACCTTCTACAAGCGTACCGCTCACAGACTATAGCTGCGATGCCCGTGAAAGCAACTCTATATTGAAGCACATCTGCTAGGTGTTAATATATAATTCCTGTGACATTACAAGCACCCAGAAATGTATAAGTGGCTGAAGTACTTAACGGGAAAGCCGCCATTCAGTAGCTAATCAGGGATGAAATAATTTAGTATCTGCCATTACTGGCACGAGGCCTGAAGCTTCCTCAAATGTTTATCTTGATTTGCCCTTAATGAGCATCGTCTGACAAACTTTATAGTCACTACGTTGTGGATCCCAATTTCAGCTCTGTGACTTTTGTAGAGATATGGGGTCACACAGACTATGTTCACGAAAGTAAAACAATGAACTGATATTCAGGTTTAGAAGAACACCATGCTCGTTAACCATTCAAGTGGCCGGAGTCAGGCCCTATTGTTCTGTTTGTTGCATACTGCCAGCTGTTCTGGATTTGGTACTCTATCTGCACTGCTACTCTCCTCTCTGGTTTGGATACCCCCCTACTGGGCTACGTTGCTCGGTGGCACAGGAGGCTTCCTTTACTTGCTACTTACTCTACATACTCAACTAACTTCCACTCAGCTTCAACCCTGGGATCTCTGTCTAGCCAGACAGCCCACTGTGATGGCACCTGGTCATGTTAGCCTACATGGGGTCTAGCTTGACTCGCTCTGTTTCCGTCTACCTACGTGGGGTCTGGCTGTACCGCCTGCCATGAAGGAGCCTCACTTGGCACGCTTTTCTGCTCTTTTATTGCCCTACATGTGGGTTTTGTGGCCTGCTAGCCTTCGTGGGGTTTAGCTGCCACTGTCTACTCACTTTGCTGGCTGACCTACATGTAGTCCAGCCACACATCCTACCCCTCGTATGGGCCTAGCTTGCATTCAGCTCCCTTGGACGCTTCCTTCCCTGCTGCTTCCATTCAGTTGGATCTACTACCACTCCATTTCCTCCAAGGATCCTCAGCAGAGCTCTATTTTATAGCGTCTTCCTACAGCATAGCTCAAACCTCGAATGTAATGTATGGTAGTGCCATATAGGCTTATTAACTGTTGTTCACATTGCCAGCTCATCCACCTTCATCTCTTCCTACATTCTGCCATCTTCAATCATCAGGAATTCATTTCTACATGACCATTGCTGCCTTCAAATCAGAGCCTGGGGTTTGACTATTCAATAATACTCCTCTGCTACTACGTCTGCTTCATGCAGGTTCAATTACTACTACTACTGCCGACTTATGTACAGGTCCACTTATTTACACTATCTGCTCATATTTACCTGCTTCACCCTATCAGGGCCTAGAGGTTCATCAAAGACTGTCTCATCTATTCTACAACCTTCTTCGCCTCTCGGGGCCTGGAGGTCCATCTAACTTATGTTTATTCACATTAAGATCTATTCTCAATTCACTTTACCTGCTTCACTCACTCAGGACTGAAGGTTCCTACTGCTCCGCCCTCTCTGATCGCACAGCCTGCACCTAGCTCATGTGCTTTATCACCAAGGCCTTAATTTGCAAAGCTTGCCAAATCAGAACATGAACTACCCGTCTTCATATTTTGGGTTTGGAGACTTAGTCATTTGTTAACTGCTTCCCTTTGGAGAAGACTTCCTTGCCTTCTGGATCGCTTGACCAATACAACTTTCGACTCTTTGAATTGAATGCTCGACCATGGATTCCAATCTACTATCAGATTCTACCCTAGACATTGATTTCTGGACTAAGAATTCACTAGAAGGATGTGCTGTCATCTTCACCTGACACTCAAATATCAGTACTTTCATTCAGCTTCCCTGCTTTCACTGGATCAAGGTCTACAGCTCTGGATATCAGATTAGCCGACAATTTAATATTGTTAATTTAGGATTACTCTCCTTTAGCATGCCCAGAAGGATGGGCAGGTCAGTAGCCATTGGTCATCAGAGGTCCCCCCCCAAGAGGTTTTTCCTCTCCTGCGTGCTACTGGCCACACTCTCAGGAGTTGGAGGAGATCATCGTATTGATAATCATTATTTCTTTTGTGGGTCTCATCCTACTCGACTAACCATCCTTCCTATGGTGGGATACAGAGAAAGGCCAAAACATCAAGTCATAACAAGTTACTCATCAGTTCAAGCATCTAAGCACCTTGCATATACCACCCAGTTCACATGTACTATAATCACTGACTTGCTCATGTCTATGCTGAAGTACATAAGCACTAATCACTCCACACAACAATACCTCATAAGCATTGTCCTACTTACTGGTCTGACCTCTGTATCCAAGCACAACCTACATTAATCAGCTACAGTACATAGCACAAGCACAGAGCTATGAACCACACATAAATGGAAACCAGCAGCTGTTACCCCAATTTATAAAATTGGTGACAGGACAATACATAGCAAATACAGACCCATTTCCATCCTCCCCCCCAAAGCAATTGACCAAATCATGGCAGAACAGCTTGTAGATCTTGAGAAATACAATATGCAATGTCCACAGAAGTACGGTTTTAGAAATGTGCACAGCGCCATCACTGCCTTCTTGAATTCACAAATTACATCCACCATGCTCTGGACCATAGCCAACTTGATGGTGCCACATATATCGACCTTATAAAGTCATTCAATACTGTCAATCATTTATTGCTGATTAAACAATTGTATCCAGGTGTCTCAAAGGCCCTTTAGTGTGTGTTAATGCCTTCTGATGTTACCCATTCATAACTGAATAATGATTTATCATACTATAATGACCCACAACTTCCCCTGACATCATGAGCAGTTCAGTACTGCATATGTGTATGCAGTTATGGGTGTCAGCTGACATGAACAGCCAAGTGGAATAACAGAATAGCACGTAAATGACTGTGGGGTTATGACCAGATAACATCAGTCAGAATTTTTACCACCCTTTAGTGTGTGTTAATGCCTCCTGATGTTACCCAGTCATAACCAAATAGTGCTTTACCATACTATAATGACAAGAGACTTGCACTGACCTCATGAATGCTTCAGTACTGCATATGTGTATGCAATTCTGGGCATCAGCTAACACGAACAGACAACTAAAATAACAGAATAGCAGATAAATGACAATCTGCTTATGACCAGATAACATCATTCAGCATTTTCACCACCCTTCAGTGTGTGTGAGTTAATGCCTCCTGATCCTACCCATTTGTAACCCCTAGGTGGTGCTATCCCAAGGGCTACTACCCCTGCCTGCTTGGCTAGTAGCAGGTTAAAGGGCCTGAGTTCTGAAACGGGTGCCTCCACCCGGAGATCAGGGTTGGTAGTGGTCAAGCTAACCTGGGAACAGCCCTCTGGGACACTGTAACCCCCCTCTTCCCCCTCTAGTTGCCTGAACACTGTACAATAATCACTTTCACAATACCATTGGTACACCACACAAGTACCCACACTGTTTGCACTTACCACCAGGGCTGGTTCCTCTGGCTCGACCCTGGGGACCCCCCTGTAAAACAAGGTTATGCACAGCAAATAGCAACAGTACAGTACTTTGAGCACAAACTGGAACCACAGTCAGATTACATGCAGAAAAAGTTAGATCTGATTTATTCAGGGGACTTGAACAAGGGAGGGGCAAAATCAGGTTAATTAGCTTAAAGGTTATATCAATCAAGCAGTTATGCATCGCTTTGAGTCCCCCTACACAGTCACACCTCTGGGTACCCAGGTGGAGAAGAGATGGTCTAGCCAGGACTGTTGCTCGGGGTTGGCCGGCATTGCAGCTGGTAGGGGTCCTGTGATGGAAAACACAACATGCACAGTACACAATATTTGTAATCCGGAGCCAGTGGGCTCAGTTCGTAAAGGAAACAAAACAAGAAGACAATCAGATGACACACTCAGATTAAGCTGTTGTTGCAGGGAGCTACCCTGGTATTTACTCACGATACCCAAGACTGGACACAGGCTGCATGAAAATCGAGACTGCAGGTGGTTGATCTGGAATGCCAGAAGAAGCAGGGCCCACATGAGTCGCAGAGGTGTCATTCCTGTTCAAGTATGGAGCAGGGGGCTGATCCCCAGGCAGGTCTCTTGTCGATATCTTCTCTGTGCAGTGGGTAGACTGACTGGGCCAGTCTGGCAAGGCCCAGACCACATGGAGACAAATTCAGATGTAGTCCGTTTTGGGCTAGATACAGCTTCCAGCAAGCAGAACACAGTTCACACAGTGGGGGACTAACTCATAACCCGCTAGCAGCTCATAGCACATTTACATGTAAGGGAATTCTACTGTACCAGGTAAAGCTCTCCCCAGTCACAATCGCAAAGTCTCTGCACACACCAGGAGCTTAGAGGTAGCTGGAACTCCTGACAGGCCGATCGCATTCAGCAAAATCTTCGGTCTTCTTCAGGTTGAGCCTTGCCCACTTTAGTAGCTTACTTTAGTCACACAAACTTGGATTTAGTCCAAAATAATTCTCTTCTTTCCCTCTCAGGAGCAGCACACCCACATGCAGGCCAAAAATCTAACCTTTTCAGAGTTCTCCCATGTGAATCCACTCAGGATTGTTGCTCAGAATCACTTCAACTCCTTCTTGTTCAGCTTCCAGCTTAGATCTAACTGAAAACCACAAGCAGCCTGGGACTTCCCAAAGATCCAAAAGGTTTGGTTGTCTGATTTGGCTGTCAGTCAAAGCAAGAGCTCCCCCTTCAGTTGCAAAAAAGGTGCAAAAAAGCTCCAAACTACAGTTCCTACAGATTTTGAATTCAGACAGCTCCTCTAGTCTGGCTACATTTTAGGTCCCACGAGTACTGTTTGGTCCAGTTTGCAGTCCAGGACCAAGATAGTGGAGACAAACAAAACAGTCCTTGCTGCAAAGAAAGCAGGTTAGACAAACTACATTATCATTATCACTCTAAATGATTTTCAGTAAATTGTTACATCTTTCAGCAGAGCTCCCTCTCAGATTACTGAAGCTGCAATCAGGCAGCTCTTAAAGAGACAGTACACAGAGGCTATACAGGCTGTGGTAATCACATTCAAACTGCTAAAACGCAGGACACAGCCTGTCAGTGAGCATTTAGGCAAGCCCAAGGAAGACTTTTTGGGAACCCCTATTTGTAGAGGAGTTACACATTCATGGCCGAATAATGATTCACCATACTATAGTGACCCACAGCTTGCCCTGACATCGTCAGCACTTCAGTACCGCATATGTGTATGCGGTTGTGGGCATCAGCTGACATAAACAGCCAAGTGAAATAACAGAATAGCTGGTAAATGACTGTGGGGTTATGAATGGATAACATCAGTGGGCATTTTAACCACCCTTTAGTGTGTGTTAATGCCTCCTGATGTTACCCAGTCATAACCGAATAGTGCTTTACCATACTATAATGACAAGAGACTTGCACTGACCTCATGAACAGTTTAGTACTGCATAGGTGTATACTGTTCTGGGTGTCAGCTAACATGAACAGTCAACTAAAATAACAGAATAGCAGATACATGACTATCTGGTTATGACTGGATGATATCAGTCAGCATTTTAACCACCATTCAGTGTGTGTTAATGCTTCCTGATGTTGCTGAGTCATAACTGAATAGTGATTTACTGTACTATAGTGACCCACAGCTTGCCCTGACATCATCAGCACTTCAGTACAGCATATGTGTTTGCGGCTATGAGTGTCAGCTGACATGAACAGCCAAGTGGAATAAAAGAATAGCAGGTAAATGGCTGTGGGATTATGACTGGATAACATTAGTTGGTATTTTCATCACCCTTTAGTGTGTGTTAATGAATCCTGATGTTACCCAGTCATAACCGTATAATGCTTTACCATACTATAATGACAAGAGATTTGCACTAGGTGGCATGGCTAACCAGCAACCAAGATGGCATCTTAAATTAATAGCTCCACAGACCCAGAGCCTAGAACCCATCTGAACTTTCCTTATGGCTGAATCCCGATTGGAAAATTTTGTTCCAGCAGCAATGGGAAGTACTGTCCTAGCCTTCGGCTGAAATTGGGGGAATTCTGAGTGAGGAATGCTAAACTAGCCACCCTAGAAATCTGGACAACCCTTACAGACAGGCCGCATGGCACATGCTGTTCCGGGAGGAGAAGAACCCTCCATCAGGGAAATGTTCACATCAATAATTACCAGCATTGATGCCCTAACTCTAGCAGCTAATACTACCGCAGTGTCCATCCAGCAACTCGATGCCAGAATCGAACGTACAGAGCAAAAAACTACCGCTCATGAGGACATCCTTCAAGGCCACTGTGCCACTTTGCAAGAGCAGGCTGCACAAATCCGGCAAATGCAAGACAAGTTAGAGGATTTGGAGAACAGGAGCCACCGCAACAACTTGCAGCTCCTCAGTTTTCTGGAGGGCAGCGAGGGAAGGCAAGCACTACCATTTTTGCTACAGGCACTTCCAGAAATCCTTAAGCTTCCCCCAACTACCAGAATCATGACTTAATGGGCGCACCACTCGCTACAACCCAAACCTGCACAGGGAGATAGGCCTCGGCCTATTATCGCCCAGATTTTAAACGTCATCGAAAAAGCAGCCATCCAGGCCAGAGCTAGAGGACTGGGACAACTTCATTGGAAAGACCACAAAATCATGATATTCCAAGACTACTCCGCCAACTTAGCATCTAAATGCAAGGCTTTTGCGGAAGTCCGCCAGTCACTTCATACTCTGCAGGTCCATTTCTCTCTATGCTATCCTGCCATTTTACAGATCATGATCATTGGCACGCTGCACCAATTTAGTACTCCAGATGCTGCCATGACATTCATCAAGGAAAGGTGGCCTAAAGGACAGGATCCCTCATCCAGTCTGAACCCAAATATAATAAAGAACTGCAGCTCTCAAGTTAAGGGAGATAACTCCAATGCCATCCTTCAGAAACCACTTCCTTCCCCAATGATGGACCAGGAATCTCGCAACTCGAAGATCCGGAAAAGACCTCCTTAGTAACCACATTCCAAATGCAGGCACCCCCAGGACCGAAGACAACCACCAGAGAAGCAGGACCAGAACTCTCACTCTCTCAACAGAGATGACACAGATTACACCAGCCCATACTTTGTTCAAAATCGTTACTTTTTATTGCGGGACCTCCCGGATACGGATTCCTGAGAAGAGATGGACATTAATTCAGCTTCCCCTGAGATTGTGACACTTGGAGAACCACTTGATTCATGGGACTCTATCACGGAAACCTTGCTTCCATTAAAAGACTTGGACTGGCACGCCAAGGCTTCATGCTCCACACCAGGTCGCTGCCCAGAAATTCATCCTGCAGATCAACAGCAGACTCCTTCAGAACATCGCCCTGGTTGATGTACTTTATAAAGTCAGATAAGTACAGTTGGTTTCATGTATCAGGATACAGGGGGTCAGTAGAGAGTGGTGCACTCAGACAATAACTGTAATGGGGCTGGAGTCAATGGCTCAGTTTAAAGGAACTTATGGAGGGCCATTTTCACCTGCCTACTCCCCTACAGCTAAACTACCTGATGGTCTGAACCTTAACACTCCTCTGAGACATCCTGCCTGTCCTGCTTAATGTTGCTGGTGGTTTATTTGTTAAGCTGTTGCTGTTCATTATAACCCTGGGTAAATGTTGCTAGCGGGGATTTTACCTCAGTGAATTGCAATGGCATATATGAGACATTTGAAACCCTACCCCCTTATGGAATTCCTTGCTGAGTTGGGAGCAAGATACTACCAACGATCTGCAATAGCTGCAGTCGATTCTCTTACCCCACACACCTCCCTCCCCACAAGGAACAAGCAAACCTTATCTATTAAGGGGGACATAAGATCCCCAAAGACCCCAAGGCCTCACCCTCGGGACCCTATACCTGCTGCAGTTGGACCTTCCTCACCCTGAGTGCAAGGAATTTACTGGTTGCCAGGCCCCCATGTGGCTCTGGACAGTGGCTTTATAAACTGTCTAAACTCGAACCAACACTAGCACACCCCTTGCACTGCCTATTTCTAATCCACTCAGTTGGCAACTTGGAAATACAACTCCCCTGCATTCTCATTTTCATTTCTCTCTCACACCTCACAGAAGAGACTGGGCATACCATTGGCTGGGGATCCAGCCGGTTAAGTCCTTTCTTTGTCCTCACTGGTGTTCTCTTGTTAATAAAGTTAATTAGAAGTTTAGATTAAGTGTACAGGTATATGTTTCTCTCTCTGTTTGTACTGCCTTGTATATACTGATAATCGCACAAGGGCCCCCTAAGACATTTGGATAGGTGCCACCTTGCTTGCATGCTCTAGTAACTGCTACTGTCCCCCTCTGGTGTAGAAGGGAAATAAACATCCTACTAAGTTTGAGGAAATTTCTTGGCCCCCTATTTGTAACTACATTGCTGGCTATTGTTTGCTTTTAACCTCTTAACAGCACAATGTCTGAAACCGCATTCCACATCTGGAATGTTAGAGGGTTAAACTCTCCGAGCAAACGGAAGGAAGTATTGGCCCATCTGAAATGCTTACATTTAAAGTAGCATTTTTACAAGAGACTAAATTCACGGGAGTCGACCACACCCATATGTCGAAGGATTGGGTGGGACAGCAGGTACACTCTAATGTCCTCTCCAGGAAGCATAGGGTCCCTATCCTTTTACATAAATCCCTACCATGGACTCTTATCAAGACACTGTCCAGTCCTGATGGCAGGTGGGTGATGGTGACATACGACACCCCCACAGGCCCAATTACCCTTTGTAACCTATATGACCCCAATGAAGATGCCCCACAATTTTTCCATAGTCTTGTAGAGGTAATATTGGAATTTAATCCCCCTGACTGCCCCTTCTCCTGGGTGGTGACTTCAATCTAACACTAATCCCCTCCCTTGACAGGAATGATATTGGCAAAGAATCTCACCTTAGGAGTGGGAAGGCATTACAACAGCTGATTTCAGATTAGGGCCTTACAGATATCAGGAGACTTTTTCACCCCAGAACTAGAGGTTATACCTTCCACTCGGATCCACATGCCTCATATAGCAGGCTAGATTTTTGGCTTGGCTCACCTACTTTCACCACAAAACCCCTCAATGTCTCCATCCTTCCATGAATCATATGAGATTACACCCCAGTTCAGCTCATGGTTCAATGGGACCCTGTAGCCCCTCCACCTAAACACTGCAAACTAGATCCCCTGTTAATGAGGGACACAGATTTTGTCCCCTGGGTTCAAAATGAAGCCTCTCTTTTTATTGCTGAGAACCCCAAATTAGACACCTCAGCAAGTAATACCTGGGAGGCCTTTAAGGCTACTATGAGGGGTAACATTATGGGGTTTGCAGCCGGTAAATGCAGAGAAAGGGAACATCAGCTGGCTGCCCTCGAACATAAATTAGCAGCAGCTGAGGTTACTTTTAAGGTGATGCCTTCCCCCTCCAATCATTCTACATTAGATAGAACTATCCTAGGCCTCAGATTTTCAATCAATCAGCTTCTTAATAGGAAAGCAGAAGTGGCCATCCTTCACCTCCATCACACCTTCTGGGAGGGAGGAGACAAAGTGGGCAAAGTGCTGGCTTAATAACTTCACAAGCAGTAAGCCAGTAGGTATATCTGTGGACTGAAAGACAAGCATGGGACACTGGGTACATCCCCAGAGGCCATTAATACCACTATGGCCTCCTTCTATAGATCCCTTTATTCCTCCTCCTCACACCCAGAACCAAACAAGGACACCCAGCCATTTTTAGATGCTTTACAGTTACTTATGTTAAATTCTCAACAGAAACTTCTCTTTGAAATTCCTATCTCCCGGGATGAGGTAGACTCAACCATTCAAGGTCTGAAGCTGGGGAAATCACCTGGGAATGATGGTTACACAGCAGATTTTTACCAGGCACTAGCCTCAATCATCTCTCCACTTTAAACTGAGGTTTTCCAAGAGATAGAGCTCAAAGGTACATTCCCTCCCTCCATGCACGAGGCTACTATTGTAGTCATCCCCAAAAAGGGTAAGGACACCACAAACCTGGGAAGTTATCACCCGATCTCACTCATTAACCTTGACAGTAAAATGTATGCCAAAATCTTGGCAACCAGGCTTGGCCCTATGCTCCCTGAACTCATACACTCTTCACAAGTAGGCTTTATCCCTGGTTGACAAAGTTCGGACCACCTGTGTGCCCTTATGAGTCTTATGCATTTGAGATTTTGAGAAAGCATTCAACTCTGTTGAATGGGACTATTTATATTTAGTCCTACAACATTTTGGGGTGGGTGAAAAATTTATCTCAAGGATACAAGCCTTATATGATTCCCCATCAGCCAGAGTCAATACAAACTTGGTTTTGTCACCCTCATTTCTATTGGAGCGAGGGACAAGACAGGGTTGTCCCCTTTCCCCTCTCCTGTTTGTTCTGGCAGTGGAACCACTGGCCAGTGCTATACAAAGTCATCCGAACATTATTGGCCTCACAGTGGGACATACAACATATACAACCCTGATGTACGCTGATGACCTCCTCCTCCCCCTAGCAGATGCCCAAAGCTTCATACCCCCTTGCTCCAATTCTTAGAGGTCTTTGCTACTTACTCAGGCCTAAAGCGGAATCAGAACAAGACCGAACTACTGCCTCTAAATGCCCACTGTACTCAACAGATGGCGACCTCAGTTGGCCTCCTTTGCACCCCCAAAGGGATCACTTATCTTGGAATTTTCTTAACTCCATCTCTGGAGACACTCTGGCAAGTTAATATACAACCCCTTCTTTCCTCTATCAAGGTAGAATTTGACCGATGGAAACTCCTTAACCTTACCCTGGCTGGAAAAATTGCAGCAATAAAAATGGTCTCAGCCCCTAAACTCTTTTATCTACTCATGCACATCTCCATTCCCCTTCCCAAACATTGGTACATGCACACTTACGGATTAATCGGGGACTTCCTTTGGGAGGGTTCCAAACCCAGATATAGCCGCTCTAAGCTTACCGTCCCATGGGAACGGGGTCTGGAATCTCCTCTGGGTTGAAGGAAACCTTCAGGCCTTTCTTCTAGCCCAAACTCTCAAATGGCTGCACCCCCCCCTTTCCCTACAATAGCTCCAAATTGAACTAGGTGTTACAGTAACTGTACACCCCTCTTCACTCCTGACTTCAGGCAACACCACCAAATGCAGACCTGCCAACAGACCGAACCTAGGTTATATCTTACCTACAGTAGAGGTCTCCAGAACCAACTGGTTTGCCACTCATTGGAAGCTGAAAATGGACCTTCTCCTGCTCTCTCACATTCCTTTGTGGCAAAACCCTTCCATTACTATAGGGAGAGTCTAGATATACTGGAAACGCTGGACTAAATTAGGTATCACTAAACTCGGAGACCTAATGGACCCTTACCATAAGGTTCTTCATACATTATGGGACATCCCCCAGTCAGACTTCTGGAGATACCTCCAACCCAGAGAAGCAGTATGCCACTACCTAAGTCCACTCATGACAAGCAATACTCCCTCGGCGCTGCAGTCCTGGTTGCAACATCCAAAGGGCCTTGCAAGATGAATATATGCTCTGCTTAGGGATACTTTACCCTCCCAATCTGAAGCTGCTAAGCATAAATGGGAAACAATGCTACAACTTCCTGTTTCTTCTCTGGCCTGGGATCAGGCCTGGAAGAACATGCACAGCTGGTTTAGGGATGCTAGATCATGATTAATTCAAAACAAAATTGCTCACTCACGGTACAAAACCCTGTGGTTCTTCATAAAGTCAAACTTCTAGAGTCAAACTAATGTTGGAAATGTCAAGGGGTGGGGACTTGCTGCTCATATTGTGGTTCTGCTCATAGATCCAATCTCTATGGCAAGGGATACAGTATGTAGCCTCCAAAGTGCTAAGCCACCAAATTCCTCTCAGTCCCCTTTTCTACCTCCTGGGAATTAATAGTGCCCTCCCAAAGCTATCCTCGCTGGAATACAGGTGGCTCACCCTACTGTTTCTGCAAACCAAGAAAGCCCTGCTCAGCAAATGGAGATCCACACAAGTCCCCACAGTTAGGGAGGTATTAGCCTCTCTCTCAACTCTGGCCAAAATAGACAGAATTTCCCACCTCCAAACATACCAAATTTCTTCATTTTGATTATGCTGAACCCACCATCTCAGATATATTCACCCCCAGACAGGTGTAGGATGAATACTCCCTGTCCCTACTGGAATTAACTTGAATTTGCCACTTTGAGCTAGGTCAGTGTTTTCATTGAGTAGTTACTGACCAGCCTCCTCAATATCTAAGCCCAATAGAACTTTAGCTCAAGATGTCAGGTTATATATACATGTGCTTGTCTTTTATGTAGCTGTCTGTATCAATGTAACTATCTGACTCCTTTACCTATCATTAGAACTACAGTCCAAGTCAAGAACTAGAATTCTTGGGAAATACTCCGTCTGTATTCCAGGTTAAAGATGACTTTTGTGGAACATATACACACTAGCGGCTCAACTCTTCTCCTCAAGCCTTGAAAAGAGATATGCTTGACTGGATCAGTTCGGATCAGAACTGGCTGTCACCTCCTCTGTCATGTCTCTCATTGACTATGGCCTTCCGGTCTATGGCTCAGCAGATCAGACTGCCCTCAACAAGGTTCGCCTCACAGTTAATAAGGCCTGCAGACTTATCACTGGTGCTCCCAGACTCACTCACACATGTGAGCTGTACACCCTGGCTACCCTACTCAACCTGGAAGAGTGACTCATGTATCAGACATGCCAGCTCACCTTTAAAGCCCTGCATGGCCTATCCCCCATAGGCCTATCCAACTCCATTCGCCGTACTGCACCGACCCTGATCACGCGCAGCTCGTCAAGAGCTACCCTAGTTATTCTGAGAGCCAGGACCTCTCAAGGTCAGAGGGCATTCCCCTACCGTGCGCCCCACTGGTATAACTCCCTCCCTGCCAGTGTCTCAAACTCACTAACCTTAGCTTGCTTTAAGCCCAGGCTCAGAAACTTCCTGCTTAGCTCTCTAAATGCAACTGCCGCTAGCCTAGTATAAAAAACATATATATATACTCTGTTTGACAATGCTCACTGAGCAGCCCCCCTTCCTTCTCCCTACTAATTCCTCCTCCCATCTCCTCCTTCTACTCCACCAGCTCTCCCACGACCATAAGTTTTGCACCTTTGGTTATCTTTTGCTTCGTTGGAGTTTGTATTCTATTGAAACAAAATTGTAATTGAACTGTAACTTTTTTGTTTGTAAGTACTGTGTCCCTTGTACTACTGTTCTGATGTCCTCTTTGTGACGAGGTGCCTTTGTAAATGAGCCTCTGGCTCAAAGGTTTCTAAACTGATGTTTAACTAAATAAATAAATAAATAGAGACTTTGTCAGGTGTGCCTATGTCCAGCAAGAATGTTGAAAGAGACCTCTCTCTCTGGTGAGTACAATATAGAGGTACACACCTGGATATTTGATCAGACATCCATGGTTTATCTCTTTCTCATTCACCCTTGCTACAATACTTATTTCTGTACACCTCCATCTCCTCTTATTGGCGGTAAGAGATAGGTGTTGGCAAGCTTTGTATCCATATTACTTGGCAGACATGATTGTATGTAGCCTTAATGTCGCATCTACCTGTACACATTAATATCTGTAACCTGTAGATTTCTGCCTTTACCCTGTATTGGTTTTAAGTACTTGTACAATGCCAGATTACATGAAGGCTTTGGCCTTAGTGATGTATGTTAAGTCAACATTTCCTTTCTGAAATAAATAAAATGTTACAACAAGAGGCTTCCACTAACCTCATGAACACTTCAGTACTACATATGTGTATGCGATTCTGGGCATCGGCTAACATGAACAGCCAACTAAAATAACAGAATTGCAGGTAAATGACTATCTGCTTATGACCAGATAACATCATTCAGCATTTTCACCACCATTTAGTGTATGTTAATGCCTCCTGATGTTACCCATTCATAACTGAATAGTGATTTTCCATACTATAATGACTCACAGCTTGCCCTGACATTGTCAGCATTTCAGAATTTGGAGTGTAAATATTTAAAAACACCAAAGTTACACACCTGCATAGAAACTTTTAAATTAACATACATAACTTGGGTATTTTCTTGGAATTTTTACACCAAATTTTCAACATGGCCTTTTTGGGATCCCACCTCATGAATGATGGTATTGTCATTTCATTAATTGGTCCTGAAAGGTAATTTTGTACAGCAACCCCAAAATCACCTTCTGGGCCTGATTAAGGAGATGACAGTTGCAGTGTTCATGAGGTGTGGTCCCAAAAAAGCAATGTTGAAAATCTGTAGAAAAAACACAAAAAAATGCCAAAAATAACATAAGTTCAAAGGACATAGACAATAATTATACAGCGCTTACCTTGTTTCTTCAATAAGTTATTAATTAGTGATTTGGCTTTGAAGAGTACAGAACTGTTCTGGTCCAGTGAAGATGAGAAGACTAATTATATGTCAAGATCAGGGTTGTGGGGTGCTCAGTGGTAAGGGTGGGATGGGGGAGGAGAGGCGGATAGGACAAGGGACTGTTTTCTTTTTTCAAGTTTCAAATAAAAAAACAAAACAAAGGACTGGCATGGCTTTATGTGCACCTCAGATTTCCAGCATCAACAGCTTGGAAACAGCAGCAACTCAACAAACTTCAGCTAAGGGCTATCAGGAGAGATTGATTACTAAAGATGGAGGAGACACCGTTCAGGAATAACTATCGGAGACAAGTCTGCATACTGCCCCAATTTGATATCCCCTGCTGTATTTCCCTTCTGCCACCATTCCCATGACACAAAAATCTCCCTACCTCACCCTAACATCCCAGAATTGCAAATCAGCTCCTCTCGCACAGCATGGGTGTTTGAGCTTGTCGGGCAGGCCATGTTTGCAGCGCCAAGTCCAAACTTCAAGGGCAGCAGCAAAAAGTAATAATTCAGCAGCAGCAAAGATCCCCCACCCCACCACCACTGCTTCCCTGGTTGTGATTCCCCCACCATTCCCTTTCCCAGTCAATTTTTCTTTACAGAAGAAAAACATTTTTTTTAAAATAAAATAAAATGAAGAAATTGTCCTGATATATTCCCCACATAGACTGCACTGCAGATGAATTCCTCAATATCCTCTGTACAAGCCGATTAACAATATGAGAAGGGAATGCAGTTCTGAGTATAAAACCCACTATCTGTAACTTGCACTATCTAGGGGGTTATTTTTTTCATTTGTGAATTATTTCTTTTGGCTTCTGCTGAATTGTATGTCAACAGGCATCTTAGATGGGTGAAGAGCTAGAGTGAAGCAAGGCAGAGAAAATAAAAACTCCAGAAAAACCATGCAAACAAACTCGGTGTTTGGTTGGATAATCAGTGCTTACTGGGTCCAATATGATCTCTTGCTTACTGTGCTGCTGAGCAGATTTTGCCAGATGTTAATTTAGGTGTGATTTGCATCAAATAAAAAAAACAAAACAAGGGACCAGTATGGCTTTATTTGCACCTCAGAATTTCAGCATCAGCAACCTGGAAACAGCAGCAACTCAGCAAACTTCAGCTGAGGGCTATGAGGAGAGACTGATTACTACAGATGGAGGGGACATCATTCGGGAATAAATATCAGAGACAAGTCTGCATTCTACCCCATCTTGATACCCCCTGATTCATTTCCCTTCTGCCACCCTTCACGTGACACAAATATCTCCTTCTCTGAAGCAACCATTCCAAAATTGCAAATCAGCCCCTCTCGCACAGCATGGGCATTTGAGCTCATCAGACAGGCCATATTTGCAGCGCCAAACCACACTTCAAGTGCAGCAGCAAAAAGTAATTCAGCAGCAGTGCAGAGCCCAACTCCTCCACCACTGCTTCTCTGGTTGTGACCTCTCCCCCATCCTTCCCCATTCCAGTTTTTTTTTTACAGAATAAAAACAACTATTTATTTTTGTGAAAAAAATAAAATGAGGAAAATGTCTTGATATATTCCCCATATAGACTGCTCTGCAGATGCATTCCTCAATACCCACAGTACATGCCGAATAGCAATATGAGAAAGGGATGCAGACCAACTAAAAACCCACTATCAGTAAACTTGCCCTATCTAGGGGGTAGTTTTTTTCACTTGTGAAATTATTCCTTTTGGCTTCTGCATTTGAAGTTTTGACATATGGCCTGCCTGATGAACTCAAACACCCATGCTGTGCGAGAGGGATCAATTTGTTCCGGTGTTGGAATACAGCTTCCATGGCACAGGGCTAGGTAGAACCTGACCATTGGGGAAAATAAAAGATTGTAAATAAAAAAAAATCCCCATGTGCCCAAACAGCATGCAACTGTGCAGACTTCAGGAAATGAGGAGATTTCCACAAATTCCAGTAGACAGTTAGCTAAACTGCTCATCTCAGCCGTCACAGAAAAGTTAATTACCATGTCCCTAGCAGTACACCAGGTGGAGATGTCTAACCTGTCTGCTTTATTTTTTTTTTACATTTCCACCTATTTTATTCCACCCTAGTAAGATTACAGATCGATTTCAGCATGGCAATGTCCTCTACAATGACAAAGGTTCTAATTCCACATGGGTCAGAACCATAACACCACATGAAAAAAAGTGGCAAACTTTCCAACTTGCAACTAAAAATTACAGGAAAAAAAATATGACAAAACACACAGAAAATAAAAAAAAAAAACAATATAACTTTACACTGGAAAAATACTCTGCCTCACTGATGTCTCCTCAATAGCAGCAGTAAATTAAAAAAAATGAACGGACCACGCAGCAGCTGATATAAAACACAATACTTTTGGAAAGAAAACATTCCATTCTTTATGTTCAGTAGTCCTGTCATCAGATAATGAAGGATTCCACTTCTAATGAATGAATTATCTATTATCAGGCATCTTAGATGGGTGAAGAGCTAGAGTGAAGCAAGGCAGAAAATAAAACTCCAGAAAAAACACCTGATTATGCAAACAAACTTGGTGTTTGGTTGGATAATCAGTGCTTACTGGATACAGTATGGTCTCTTGCTTACTGTGCTGCTAGGCAGATTTTGCCAGACATTATTTTAGGTGCACTTTGCATCAAATGAAAAAACAAAACAAGGGACCAGCATGGCTTAATGTGTACCTCAGATTTTCAGCATCAACAGCCTGGAAACAGCAGCAACTCTGCAAACTTCAGCTGAGGGCAGATGGAGGGGACATCGTTCAGGAATAATTATCAGAGACAAGTCTGCATACTACCCCAACTTGATACTCTCTGCTGCATTTCCCTTCTGCCACCATTCCCATGACACAAAAATCTCCATCTCTCAGCCTACCATTCCAAAATTGCAAATCAGCCCCTCTTGCACAGCATGTGTGTTTGAGCTCATTGGACAGGCCATATTTGCAGTGCCATGTCCAAACTTCAAGGGCAGCAGCAAAAATTAATAATTCAGCAGCAGCACATATCCCCACCCCACCACCACTGCTTTCCTGGTCATGATCCCACCCACCATTCCCGGTCCATTTGTTTTTTTTTTACAGAATAAAAACTTTTTTTTGTGAAAAAAATAAAATGAGAAAAATGTCCTGATTATATTCCCCACATAGATTGCCCTGCAGATGAATTCTTCAATACCCATAGTACATGCTGAATAGCAATATGAGAAGGGATGCAGTTCTGACTATCAAACCCACTATCAGTAACTTGCACTATCTAGGGGGATTATTTTTTTCAATTGTGAATTATTCCTTTTGGCTTCTGTATTTGAAGTTTTGACATATGGCCTGCCTGACTAGCTCAAATGCCCATGCTGTGTGGGAGGTATCAATTTGTTCCAGTGTTGGGACACGACTTCCATGGCACAGGGCTAGGTGGAACCTGGCCACTGGGGAAAACAAAAAATTGCAAATAAAAAAAAAAATCCCCATCTTCCCAAAACAGCATGCAACCTTGCAGACTTCAGGAAATGAGGAGATCCCACAAATTCCAGTAGACAGTTCACCAAACTGCTTGTCTCAGCTGTCACAGAAAGGCTGATTACCATATCCCTAACAGTACACCAGGTGGAGATGTATGTCCTGTCTACTTTATTTTTTTCCATACCTATTTTATTCCACTTCTAGTAAGATTAAAGATTGATTTCAACATGCCAATTTCCTCAACACTGACAAATGTGCTAGTTCCACATGGGTCAAAACCGTAACACCACATGCAAAAAGCAAAAAAGTTTTTGACGTGCAACTAAAAGTTACAGGACAAAAATATGACAAAACATGCAGAAAATGAAAAAAAAACACTATAATGTTACACTGGACAAATACTATGCCTCACTGATTGTCTCTTCAATATCAGCAGTAAAGCAAAAACAAAAAAAAAAAATGGACCACACAGCAGCCAATACAAAACACTGTACATTTTGAAAGAAAACACTGTCAGATTTTTTCTGTTCTCTGTGTTCAGTGGTTCAGTTGTCAGATAATGAAGGATTCCACTTCTAAGGACTGGATTCTCTGTCAACAGGCATCTTAGATGGGTGAGGAGCTAGAGTGATGCAAGGCAGACAGAAAAAAATGACAGAAAAAACACCTGATTATGCAAACAAACTTGGTGATTGGTTGGATAATCAGTGCTAGCTAGATACAATGTGGTCCCCTGCATACTGTGCTGTTGGGCAGATTTTGCCAGACATTATTTAAGGTGGGTTTTGCATTAAAATAAAAAAAGTTGTTTGTGGATGAGTTAACTCGTCGGCGGCAGCAGTACAGCCACATCAGCAGGATGAGATATTACATCGGTGGCAGTTGGAAGGTTAACATAAATAAACATATCCCTCTCACCAAAGGTTGAAAGGAGATCTATCTTTTCAAAACAGTAAAGAAAGAACTTCTTGGAACTGAGCTACAGAAGATACAGTGGGGCATCATTTTTGAAAACCAATCAGTCAATGAGATGTAAAATTTTTAAACAACATGTTTCCGAAATATGCGATAGGTGCATCAAAAAAAGAAGCAAATTTAATAATAAAGGAATAAAACCTTAGTGGTTCTCTAGCAGAATTAAGAAATCACTAAAACGAAAACAGAAAATATATGAACTATAGAAAAGGGAAGGATCCAAAGAATCATGGAAAAAAATTCAAATCAGCACAAAGAGAATGCAAAAGTCTAATTAAAAAAAGTAAACAAAAAATGGGAAAAAAAACTATCCAGATGGGCAAGGAAGGACAACATGCAGCAGTTCTATAGCTATGTAAACTCACTCAGGAAAACAAATAAGGGTTTATGTGCTCTCATAGCAAGGGGTGAAATAGTAGATGACCTCCAGAAGTATGGCAAGCATTTTTAATTCTTACTTCAGGCCATGTTCTCCCAAAAAACTATAATGAACCACCAAATAAGGACAAATACCACGCCATCTATCCAGATAACAGAAAAAGTTATAAAGGAAAAAATAACTGGGCTCAAGAATACTTTCTCTGCCAGACCAGACAATATGTTAAATGTTATGTTAAAATTGTTAGACCCTGAAGCTGCAAAACCACTAAAGCAGATATTCTTACGTCTTTACAGGAAGATGAAGTTCCACAGGATTGGCTAACTGCAAATGTTTTTCCTATCCATAAGAAGGGGGATAGGGCAGATTATACAAACTACCACCCAATTAGTTTGACATCAATCCCAGGAAAACAGCTAGAAAGCATAATAAAAGATGAGATCAACTCCTATTTAGAAAGAAATGGTCATATAGATCACAAGCAGCATGGCTTTCAGGCAGGAAGGTCATGTGTCACAAACGTCTTGTGTTTTTATGAGAAAATATCCTCAACATTGGATAATGGGAGCCTAGTGGATTGTAAATACTTGTATTTTGTGAAGGCCTTTGATAAAGTCCCACACTGTGAAATTATTACTAGTCTATTGGATATAAGGGTAGTAGAATGGACTGATGTCTGGTTGATGAATAGGACCCAGAGGGTGTGTATAAACAAATATTATTCCCATCTTGTACTGGTGACAAGTAGGGTTCCGCAGGGGTCGGTTTTGGGTCTGGTGCTGGTTAGAGTGTTTATATCTACAATGGGGAGGGACACAACAGGTTGGTTTAGTAAATACGCAGATGACACAAAACTTGTAGGAATCTCGGCTCAGGAAGAGGACATTGATGTAATACAGAGAAATTTGGACAGAATAAATCACTGGGCTTCCAAAAAAGTTATGAGCTTTAATATAGATAAATGCTGTGTCATACATTTGGGTAGACAAAATAAGCTGGCCGATTATACCCTAAATGGACAAACAGATCAGGAAGCAGATTTGGGCATAGTTATAGATAATAGATGAACATATAAAGTGTAGTGCACAAACCAAATAAGCAAGGCAAGTAACATATTGTGGGCCATAAAGAGAGGTTTTAGGAGTAGAAGTTGAGATGTGATTATGCCACTTTATAGATCATATGTGAGGCCTTTGCTGGACTACAGTAGTCCTGTGTGAGGTTCAATATCTAGAGGTGGTGTGCATAGACTGGAGAGGGTGCAAAGGCATGCAACAATAACAATATATGATTTAAGAGATAAATCATACATGGAAAGGCTCCTTAACTTGAACCTTATGACCTTAGAGACAAGAAGAATATGGGGTGACCTCTGGCCGTGCTACAATATTATGCAGGATAACTACTTAATAAATGAGCTACAACTAGAATTTAAGAATATATCAGTAAACAGCAGGGGACACCCACTGCAGCTACAGCCTAGGAAATTCAATATAAATTAAATCACTATCTAAGGAGTGGCTTAGAAGCTGGGCGCTGCGACATTGAGAAGAGAACATCAGCAGCAGGAGTCTGTGTAAAGTCTTTAATTCTTTTAGAACAGGTATGCCACCATTGCCATAAAATTACTTTTAATGTTTCGCAGACCTTTCCACACCAACTTGGGGCCTTCAATCGAGAGAGAGATTCAGGGAGCAACCCAGGGCCTCTGGGACCCCCCTGTAGTCCAGTGTGGAGTTTGTGTGGTGGAGAAGCCCACCGCGAAGGGGGAGACAGGTTCAGTGGAGCTTGCGGAGGCTTATCAGCCTTGGGATAGCTACCCAAGAAAAGAGACTGAATAGGCTGTTATAATTTCTTCTTTGCTTACCTTGAGTTTATTTTGGTCTTGCTTGTATCTTAAATATTTTCACATTTTTACATTTTACCATTTGTATTTTGTTCGTGTTTTTGACCTGAGTTTGTTTTGGGTATATATGGCATATAATGAATGAAATAAATGAAATGAATGTCTAAATCTGGTTTTAAAAAGCTATCTGTGCTAGCTGTGTTAGCTGTGTTATTTGTATAGCATCAGGAATTAGGAAATAGGATTAATTAAGAATAAATAAATGTTTTTGCTGAGCGTATACTTACTAGGAAGCGAGAGTCTCATTGGAGGGTTCCTGCATGTGATCTAGGCAGATAAAGGTGCATGTGCTGGTGTTCGTTTAGACTCAGCACCATTTCTATTGCAAACAATTAGTATAACGGTCAAACCCAGTGGAGCAGGAGCAGTTAATCAGTAGAGTTCGTTATTAATTCTGCTTCAGTTTGCATTGGCTCATTTGCCTTAGTGTGCGTCGATTTGTGAACGACTACCTTGCTTAAGAGACAGGGGGATTCTCGTTACATTATTTTGATTTTTTGCTGATAAACAGAGTACACTCGAGCTACTGAGATCAATACTGTATCTCAGTTTTACTTATAAAGCTGTGTATTGCATGCTGGAAATCACCTGGTGAGACTCTGCTTGCTCTTAGATATTATTTAAACAAGCAAGTAAGTTATTTTAAGTTATACTAAGTTTAAATACATCTAATTTATAAATTCTGGATTTATTACAGTGCTGGGGTTCTTATTAGAGTCTATCTTGTTTTTGCATTATATCTTGTACTGATTAGTACTCGGTACTCCTGTATTATTAGCCTTGTGTATTTGTTTCCTTTGTTTATAGTGTATATCTTTTTGAAGGAAGAAAGAAAACTTTTAAAGAAAGCTAAAGCTATGGATTTTAATTGGTTGGAACTAGAAAGATCGGACTGTTTGGACTAGAGCCCACTGGAAAGCATGAAGATGTATAAAGAAAGATACCTATTTAGGTCTTAAGTGGCTGCTATCCGATATTCTACCCTAACATCTTGGTTTCTCAAGACAGAAAATCTAAGGAGTTCTTAGGAATCTGACGAATGGGGATTTACGCATTTGCCTTATTATTGTATCTGGTTGAAGACAAGGCGATATTGTGTTACTGGGCTCATGTGTTACTGAGCTAATTAAGCTGTGGAATTTTGACTCTCCACTATAATTGCGGGAAATTGGAAAATAGAAAGAAGTTGTGATTCAAGAATGAACTAACAAAACTAACTAACTAAATTGCTAAATTGGAACCACTATATATACTTGGGCCTGTGACTTTCATGTATGATTGCGCTTTGATGCTTATTACCTTCTTCCCATAAGGCTTTTACATTTGGAGTAAAAGACAAAACTTGTTACTAGTTACTAATTGTGATTAATCAATTGTTTAATTACTTAAAGGTATGTCTGTAGACTCCAGTGAAGGGAAAAAACAAAATTAATAGCTATACAGGTAGTGTGGACCTAAAAAAAAATTAAGATGGAGAAATCAGTGAGTAAACAGAAAAATAAAGAGAAAATGAAGAAAGCAGCAAATCCAAAAAAAGTGGATATGACACTTAATCTCTTTTTGGATGCTAAGAATGATAAGAATGAGGAGGAAAAGGGGGAAAGGATGAGAAGGAAAGTCACTTGGTAAAAGAAGGGGAATTAAATTCTAATGAGATAGTGAAAATTAAATCTAAACAAACTAGAAATGAGAATATCAAATAAATAAATGACAAGTATTCTTCAACAGGTTTGGTGGAGGACAAGTCAAGACCAAAAATTGAGACAGCCTTAAATTATGGAATTCTGGAAGAACCAGGGGTTGAAGGATCCATTGTCAGGATATGGGGAGAATAAAGAACGTTGGAACATAGAAAATATTAAAGGGCATAGCACACTGGCCCATCTTAAACAAGGCAATTTGAGATCCTTTGTAAACGATTCAGGTCTGATTGACAGGATGAATGATGAAGTTTGTAAAACAGTGGAGAGTATTAAAGAGTCAATTAAATTAAATAATAAAATGAAGCAACAAATTGAACAACACATTTTTGAATACAATAGAACTAAGGAAGTAATTAGTGATTCCCCTGATATTTTGACCTCTGCACCAAATCTGTTGGTAAAAGATGCAGGAAATGATAAAGAGAATTTAGTGGAAGATTATGAGATTGATTCTGAGCAGAAAAAATGGACACTACAATATGAAACTTTATGTATGGGCCCATTAGAAACAAGTACCCCTTCTTTAAATACCATGACAAAGGAATGTGCTAGGGCATTGAGGGATCCTATGAAGGCAAATATATTGCTTTATGAACAGCAGCTGTTGAATAAAATGGATTTGGTAATCATTATGGGAATTTGCATTGAAAATAAAAAGAAAATATTGACAAGATACTTGATTATTTAGTACAAGTTAATGTTGTAATAGCTGGAAAAACATTCTCTAATGAATTTATGAATGCTCAGCTTAATTTAGAAACTTCTTTGCAGATTGGAAACAGTAGTAAGAATGATAAAGATGGAATATATAAGGGAAAATGGATGGGAAAAGAGACACCTGAAGTAACCTTGGAATCGGATCCTGAGTATGTGATGCTCCCTGAGAATTATGATTCCCAAGATAGTATAATAAACAAGATAAGAGAAGGAAATGTAGAACTATAGGAAAAAGGTTTAGAACAAAAGGAAAAGAAAAGAAATAAAAATGATAGAACATTAAAAATGGAGAATATCAGTGTACTTACCCAAAAAGGCATGGTTTATGATATAAATGATGATATAAGACAGGTACATATATCTGACCTAATACATCTTGAGAAGTCTCTTGAAGTAGTGATGAGCAATCATAAAGAACAGAAAGAAACAGAGAATGGAAGTGATAGGATAAAACCCCCAGGGCATAAGAGAAATGTGATCAAAGGGAATAAAAATGGGTTAAGTGTTGTTAGACAGGATTTGAATGGTAAAGGTAAAAATAATATACATCTAAATAGACCTAGTAAATCTATTCAGAGTGGAAAAAATTGTAAAGGGTTTAAGAAGAACAAATGCTAAGGAAAACAAAAGAGGGTGAAAGAAAGCAAGAAGAATGGTGAGGAATTGATGAATAATAATGAGATTATTGATAACTACCTTAAACCAGAAGGGAAGAAATAGGATCTTTCAATAATAAAGGAAATGATGATTGAAGAAAAAAATTCCTGTGATCTAAACAAGATTCTTAAAAGAACATTAGTAATAGATTTTGTATTACTCATATACAAAGTTCCAATAATGCCAGATGAGACTAAAAATAAATTAAACCTGAATATTAAACAATTATTAGGTTTGATTTTGCAAATGAATAGAAAGCCAGATAACATAATGGCAAAATTTAGTGTCATTAGGCCACTGATGCATAAGGAACTGATTCTTCTGGTATCTGACCAATATTATATGCTTAAGACCATTGAGAATCAGAAAGAAAAAATTAGATATTATGGATATGAACGGGATGTTGCGGTTTGTATTAAAAATATCTTTCCAGATTATTACAAGGGATTAATAAATAATGATAATGGAAAGGAGTTTCAAATCTCAATATGTGGTTTGAACAAACTTTTTGATTGAGACAAAACAAAATCTTAAGGCTAAAGTGGCTGAGATGCTACAAAACCTGACCAAAGATAGAACTCTCAACAAAAGAATAAGAAAGGCAACGCGATGGGAATCAAATGGACAGATAACTATTTGGGTGAATAACCAAGATGATTATCAACAGGTCATGGCTAAAGCAAATATCCTTGATAAAGTAGAGATCTATTTGCAGGGTGAAGATGAGCTGAGAAATAAAGAATGGGATAGGGACAGTAAGGATCAATGGTTAAATTTAATTGAAATGATAAACAGATTTGAAATTTTGAAAGAGTGTGAAGAATAACAAATAAAGAAGAATTTAAGTAGTACAAACTCTTACAATATAATTACTTGGAATGTGTCAGGGCTCTTAAATAGTTTAGCGGATCTGACTTTTGTGGATTTTACATTAAAGTTTAAATTGATTGCAATACAAGAAACATGGATTCAAGAAGAAATGAATATAAAAGGTTATAAAACTTTCTGGAAATCTGCCTCTAGGAATAGAAAACATGGTAGGATGTCTGGAGGGTTAATTACTTGGTGCAAAATAATGCAAGGAATAGAGTATAAGGAAATAGAATCAGATTCGGTGCATATTTTGCCTGTACAGATAACTAAGAAAGAGGGATTTTTTGTAATTATTAATGTTTACTTCCCACCTATAAAGTAGCAGCCACAGACACTGCCAGCTATTTCCTGAAATTTTGGTGATATTTCCAGAAATATCTCATGCATTCTCCATTTCCACAGTAGGGGCAGCAGAGAGAAACTCTTTAGGAATTTCGCGAAATATCTGGAAATAGCTGGCAATGTCTGTAGCTACTACTGTAAGTTCAAGATTTAGGAATGATAGGGATTTGGATACTTTGGTAGGAATCATTGATTCCTGCTTGGAAAGGAACCCTTTATGTGGAATTGTTGTAACTGGGGATTTTAATGCCAGGATGGGGCATCGCTAGGAGATAATGGAAGAACTATGGGAGGCATGTGGGGCTGTGCATGGACTGTCTTTTAAAAGAGTTAGAGCTTCTAAAGATACAAAGAGTTGTGAAAGAGGGATGATAATCTCTAGAAAATTAGAAGATAGAGAATTTATTTTAATTTATGGTCATACCCAAGGTGATATAGATGGGAAATTCACTTACTTAGGAGCTAGAGGAATGTCAGTAATTGCTTTAAGTTGGTTTAATATAAACCTAGTAAACGGACTTGGGTCTTTTAGGATAGATTCGAGATTGGGTAAAGAACATAGGCCTTTACAGATAGAAATATTAATTGGTCCAAACTTAATTAAAAGAGTAACAAATAGGGTGGAGGTTATTACAGTTAAAAAGGGAATTACATGGGAATTATTGGAGAATTATAATTCTATTAAAATACTTCAATATTTTGGAATAAGAGATCTAATATTAGAATTGGGTTATCAAAAAGCCTCAGAAACCTATGTCAAATTATTTGAAAAAGTAATGGAAACAGTCTCAGGTCTTTTACTTAAAACTTTGACCATTAAAGAAACTAGAAAAGGAAGTAAATGGTTTGATGAAGACTGTATCAAAAGTAAAAGAGAAATTAACAAACTTGCCAGAATAGCTATTAGTCGACCAACAAAAAATAATAAGCAAAATTAAATAAGTACAGGAAAGAGAATAAAAAAATACTGGATTAAAAAAAAAATAAAATATAGAAAAATCTTTTGGGAAGAATTTGAAAGAGCGGCCAAGGATAAAGATATTAAGAAATTTTGGTGGTTAGTCACCTATGGATGGGATAATATATCAGAAAATATAGAAAGTCATATGAAATGAAATGAAGCGTTATCTATATGGCGCCTTTCTGAAACCAAGGTGCCTTACAATATTTAAAACAATACACAGTAAATAAATACAAATCCATAAATAATTTATACAACACTAAATCTGAGCTCCAATTCACAGTCAATTAATTAAAATTAATCTTCGACCATAAATAGGTCTTGAGGGCCTTTTTAAACTCCTCCACGGTCGTGCACTGATGAGAGAATTCCAGAGAGTCGTAGCAATAAACATAAAAGCATGAGCACCTTATGACTTTAAAGAAACCCTTGGAATCTCTAGCAACCCCTTGTCTGTCAAGCAGAGAGATCATCTGGGGTGGTAGAGAACCAAAAGCTCTTTCAAGTAGTCTGGACCCTGTCCATGTAAGGCTTTACAGGTCAAAAGACCAACTTTAAAGGCGATCCACCACTGAATTGGCAGCCAGTGCAGATTGCGTAATACCAGCAAGATATGACAGGTACGACATGTACCCATCAATAATCGGGCTGCAGCATTCTGCACCAGCTGCAAGTGGTGGATATCAACCCCAGGAAGCCCTAGATAAATGGAGTTGCAATAATCCAGGTGTGAGGTCACAAAAGTGTGAACCAACGTAGGAAGGTCAACTGGTGAAACAAGGTGCTTAATCCTGGTGATGTTCCTAAGATGATAAAAGGAAAGTTTGACAACTGCCGACACCTGCGAACGCAGTGTCATTTCATTGTCAAAAATCACCCCCAGGTTCCTCACCCATTCAGAGGTAGGGAGCTGGATACCTCCCAGAAATAAACCTGAGGTTAAACCAGCTCTCATCCCCTCTAGTCTGTGACCTGGGTCCACAACCAATACCTCCATCTTCTCCGAGTTCAACTTTAGCCAGCTTGAACTCATTCAGCCTTGGATTTCAGTGAGGCAGCTATTAATGACAGAGAGAGCTCTGTCCTGTTCAGGTGGAAAAGACAGGTAGGGCTGAGTATCATCTGTATAGCAGTGAAACTTCAGCCCATACCTTCTTACAATGTCTCTAAGGGGCAGCATATATACTGTGAAGAACATGGGGGACAACACCAAGCCCTGAGGTACCCCACATGACAGTGAGAGTGGGCAGGAAGAATTTAATCCAGACACCACTCTCTGAGTCCTGTCAGTGAGGGAAGATCCAAACCAACTGAGGACTCTCCCTGACAGACCACAAATAAACTCCAGGTGTGCAAGAAATACCCCATGGTCCACAGTGTCAAAAGCTGATGAGAGATCAAGAAGAACGAGGATGGAATGATTCTTCTGATCTCTAGCTATCAGGAGATCATTGAGCACCCGAACCAGGGCTGTCTTGGTGCTATGCCTCTTTTGAAAACCAGACTGGAGGGGTTCATAGATGTCATGGATGGTTAAATGGTTCTCCAATTGTGCAGCCACCACTTTCTCAATAATCTTCCCAACAAAGGAAAGATTAGAGATCGGCCTGTAGTTAGCATGGCAGTCAGGGTCCAAGGTAGCTTTCTTCAGGAGGGATGTCACCACTGCCTCCTTCAGGGAGCTAGGAAACTCACTCTTATCCAAGGAGCATCAGATTATCCATGCTAGAACTGGGCCAATAGTCTCAAGACAACCCTTTATCAGGGAAGTCAGGCCCAGGTCTAAACTACAACACTTAGGGCGCATACTCTGGACAATCCTCAAGACATCAATGAACTCAGGCCAGTCAAAGGAACTCCAGAAGAGACCAGAGGGAGCAACCAGATGCTGATCAAAAACATCTCCAATAGAGGGAGCAGGTTGGAGTGCTGCCCTAATGTCAGCCACCTTATCTGCAAAGAAGCGAGCAAGCTCATCACACTCTAATTGTGAAAAAGCTTTCCGAACCTGGAGACAGGCTGGGTTGCACAGTCTGTCAACAGTTTGAAAAATCTGAGCTGGTCAGTTCTGAGCAGCCTCAATCTCTCTGGACAGGAACTCTGCCTTCTTATGAGAGATTGTGGAATGCTAGAGTTGATAATGTTCCATCAATCTAAGATGGTCGGCATCAAGGGCAGTTCTCTGCCAGCAATGCTCTAATCTTCATCCTTGTCACTGCATCTCCCTCAAGGCCTCATCAAACCATAGAGACCAAGGCTGAAGGGGAAGAGGACGAACACAGACAGGAGCAATTTGATCCAGGGCCGAAGAGATAGCCCTATTATAGGCCAGCACCAAGGCATCAGGATCATTGCTCACTTCAGAAAACTCTGATAGGTTAAGTGCTGCTGCCAGGCCCACAGAGCTAATATCTTGTAAAGAGAAACACTTAACCATCTCCACATGGGTAGGCCTACAAGGCGGGGTGCAAAAACTGAAACCCACAGTGTAGTGATCGGGCTAACTGAGCAAAACCATGGAAAATGTTGTAACTGTTCTCATGCCCAATTTTCCCAATCAATACATTTTTAAACCAACTGCCCTGTATGGTGCCACATGTGCAAATGTACCATTATTGGTTTATGAAAAAAAAATAAACAAAATGAATGCCTGCCTAGATTTTAAACTGCTCATTTACTTTTCCTAGTATAAAATCAATGGGCCTTCCGACATCCTCAGCAGCTCCATACAGTGGTCACCTACCCTCCACTACTGCGGTGTACCCACTGTACACCGATACCAACACAGTGACCTACATTGCTGTCAACAAAATCGACAGCTCGCCAATTGGTCACTCTGTTGGTGTGCTTGAGACAGGGGCACACTGTCTCCTGGTCCTGTGCCCCCTCCCCAAATCAACTCCAACTGGAATTGATAATCTAAAATGTGGAGTGTGGTGTTGGGGGGGCAGAGCCCCCAATAGAAAAACAGCACCGGAAGATATTTGGGAATTATGTCAACCGCAAATTGCAGTCGACATAATTTCTAACACTGTGATGCCAGTCGACAAAAATGTTGTCGAACTGGTATCATAGAGCCCACCATCGCTACTCAGCCCAATTCTACAGGTGCATTTAGTCTTATAGTCCTGCACAGTAGCCCAGCTGACAGACAAACAACAACACCACATAATAGCACATACACATACCTGCATATTGCAGGCTTAGTTTTACATCTCAGCTCAGTCTCCCATCGATGTAAATACGTGGACCTTCTGTGTCTCCTCATGAGCTCCATAGTACAGTCACTACCACTGCTCCTTGCCCCGATTCTTGTGCATTGATCACTAAATATTTTTATCCTGCTCAGTACCCCAACTAAAAATGAAATGCACAAAGCACAGAAATGTACCTGTTTTTTTTCAGGGGATTTCAGTGGGACTCTTTAATTAATATTAATGAGACACATGAATATTAATGAGCTCCCTGCCTGCCACTCAGAGACAGTGTAAAAGGCAGCAGCAACAGGCAGGGGAGAACCTTTTAAATGTTGGCTCTACGTGCCTAACAGCCATATATTCCCCCCCAAAATAAAACAATTAATTAAGCGCTAAGTTGTGGGGGGGGGGGGAGTGAGCAGGAAACCATGACAACAACATCAAAACAGACAACTAAATGCAGGGGTAGGAACTATTATATTTTAAAAAAGCAAGACTTTTAACATTAAACATAACAATATTTTTTTCAAACACTTAAAAACGCAGTGGGACATTTTTTAAGCACAATATTACCCTCCAGGGTGGGCAGTATTGGGAAATAGTGGACCTTGCGGGGACTATTAGGCCCTCCACTGTGGCATACACCCCTGGGCAGTCCAGTATTGCCCAATACCACCAACCTTGTTGGGTATTATTGCTTAATGAACCAAACAAACACTGGCAGTTCTGTTGTCCAAGTTCTTTCTACCATAAAAAAAAAATCACACTGAAATTCCACACCATCTGGGTGCAAGGTGATGAGAAAAAAAATGAAAAAGTGTTGACTTTAACTTTTTGACACTATCTGGATCTCAGAATCTGCACATCCAACCAAAATGAAACTTGCCTTATCAAGAGATCTACCCCACAAGACAGTGCATGTGGCATTTTGTACAAATCTGTTGAACAGTTGCAAAGTTATTAAAGTGCAAAATTTGAGGTTTAACACTAAACAGGCTACTCAACCCTAACTATAGGGGCTATAGTTAGGGTTGAGTAAGGCTGTTAATCAAACCTCAAGAATTTTTCTCTTTAACTTTGCAAATGACTGATGGATTTGGTAAAATTTGGCATGCCCTGCCCTGTGAGGTAGATATCTTAATGTGTAAGATTTGTTCTGGTTGGATGTGTGAATTCTGAGATCGGGCTGTGCAAAGAGTAATAGCGTCATCACTTTTGTGGCTTTTCCTCGTGGCCCTGGGTCCAGATGGTGTAGAATTTCAGTTTTATAGTGGAACCAACAGGTAACAGAACAGGCATATTAGATTTGTGAAAAAATATTAATCTGTTTCAAAGTTATTATGTTTTCCATTTCCTATTGTATTCAATAGGAAGATCACTTTTCAGAATACAGGGGGAAAAGTCACCGAAGGATTTGTTGTCATGAAAAAGGCTTCACTCTCGGGAGACCTGTTCCTTTTTTGCAAGAATACAATCCTTTTTTATGAGAGGAAAATCCTTTTTTGTGAGCTGCCATCTTGTTTCAGTTTTTTCTTAAATTATTTTTCAAAGGCCGCAAAAATGACATCCTGGAGAGAGACCACAACACATACTGTAGCTGACTCATCAGGACCCCGTTAGGTGCAATCTGCACTTCAAGTTTAGAACTATGCCCCTGAAATGTGTTTTTTAATATAATAAATCCTTTTTGTGACTGCATGATACAAGAAAAGAATCCTTTTCTGTATCAGGAGTCACGAAAATGGATCCTTTTTTGTCACTCTAGAATCCTTGCTTGTCCCTTCCACTGCCCTCCCCAGTATATAATGTTTTTCCCTGGTGTCTTGTGGTCCCCATCCTCCTATAACCCTGCACTTTCTTGGTGTCTAGTGGCAGCCCCACCCTCTGATCGCTATCCCTGTAATTTTGTTAATTTCGCTGGTGTCTAGTGGCACCCCCCACCCTCCAATCACCCTGCCTCTAATACAATTAATTTTTCTGGTGTCTAGTGGCATCCTCACCCTCTGATTGCTGTCCCTGATGTTTCCCTTGTGTCTAGTGGCACGGCACCCCCACCATCTTTTTTTTTTTTGCTTGGCCTTCCCTGCCCTCATTCCTGGCTGAGGTTCAGGCACTGCCCAGCACACCACCTCCATGCCCAGGCTTACCCTCTAGGCAGGGCCCCCGGGTGGGTACCCTTTTCCAACAATCATTGGTATGGTGCCCTGTTTACCCCCCAGGGTGGGGCCACCAAGTGAACCCCCCCGGTGGACACTGGTAGCAGTAGGAATTGCAAATGGGCAGAGCATCATGCATAGGGGGCTAAATGTTTTTGATATGCTGCATTCCCCTGGAGACAGGACATGCAATAATGGCCAGCATCTGTTCTGCCTCCAACTTCCTCTGGTGCTGATCATTGTGGATCCCCTGGCCTCTGCCATGGGCTGCTACACACTGGACACTCCCCCCCCAGAGAAGGTGCACTGCTTCTTGGGCACTCAGTCCTTCTCCACTTGGCTGGCCCTCCAACTCCTTGGTCCGTTCCCAAACCCTAGATGTCGACATCACACATGGATGCCTTGCTGATGCACCAGTTAGTAGGCCCATTCCCCACCCTTTGATCTCTGACCCCTTCTTTCTGTGAATCCCAGTGTCGGATACCTCTCCACCACATCCCATTGTTTTATTTGTATGCTGACATCAGGGTGCCTAATCTTCATGTCAGCATTAAAAGCCTCTTCCCCTTCAGCAGTGTGGGACACTGGGGAGCCCACCCCCAGTGTCCTGATATATTTTATTACTTTCCTAAAAGGAAAAAAGTTCCAACTTCTTTTTTTGCAAACATGAAAAGAAATAAAACTGTTCCTCATCTTCCCCGCCATCCCTCTCCCCACCCACCCTCCACTGAGCACCCACCACCCCTTTACCCTACACTTACCTCCAGAGGTCATCAACTGTCACCTTCTGTGGACTGGGACACGTCTGCACTCTTCAAAGCTGAACCACGAACTGAAGAATAAAGGTAAGTGCCATATAATGTATTTTAATGGTGTTTTGAACTTATGTTCATAACTGTGCCATTTTTTGGAATTTTTTCAATACATTTTCAACATGGGCTTTTTGGGGCCCCACCTCATGAACACTGTCACTGTTGCTTCATTAATTGAGCCTGTAAGGTGATTTTGCAGTCATTGCATGAAATCACCTTTAGGGACTGATTAACAAAATGACAGTGCCAGTGTTCATGAGAGTCTAAAGCCATGGTATTTGGTAAACAATTTCCTAAAAATTTTTGAGTTATTCATGTTCATTGAACTTTTTTTATGCACGTGTGTAACCTTGGTAATTTTTAATATTTTGACTCCAAATTTTCAATATAGCCATTTTTTCACACCACCTCATGAACAGTACAGCTGTCATTTTTCACATCCTGTCTGAAACATGTTATTACACCTGTATCATGGAATGGTGTTTTGGCATGGATTTAAACATTTTCATCTTTGGGGTTTTGAGGTGGTGTCACAAGAAGACTATGTTGAAAATTTGAGGTCAAAATATGACAAAAATGCTGAAGTTATGACCATTCATTACAATTTCACTACGCACGCCCGTAACTTTGGAAATTTTCAATATTTTGATCCCAGATTTTCCACATAGCCTCCTTATTACCCCAACTCATGTAAATCACGCTGTCATTTTTCAAATCCTGCCCAAAATATGTTTTCACAGCTGTGGTGCAGAGTGGCATTGCAGTTGTGCAGAATTACATTTTGGTGGGAATTCAAAAATGTTCTGTACCAGGTACATGAGGTGCAGTAATAAGATGGCCATGCTGGCAATTTGGTCACTGTTGTCCTATAAATGGAAGTGCAGAACCTGGATGGCCCTGTGCTTCCACAATTACATACTGTATATACTGTATATGCATCTATGGAGGAATGGGAGTGCAGGTTAAGAAGGACCCTGCGCTCTCACAGTAAAATAAGAATACTATTATACTACCTCAAAAAGTAAGGAAATACATTGAAAAAACTTTGTTAGTGCTCCAGTTAGGGTCAAAGTGAGAAATGTTGGGTAATGAGGCATTAGGGTTTTTAGCCCCAAAACCCTACCCTCCCAAACCAGGCAGGAGAGCAGGTGTGGGTTGTGCCTTGGGCTTCTCAAGCCTAACGCTCACCACATTCTCGTAAAGTCTACACATCTGATGTTATTTACAGACAGGATGGGGTGAGTGTTACGTTTGAGAAGCCCAAGGCACACCCCATACCTGCTCTTCTGCCTGGTTTGGGAGGGTGGGGTGTTAGAGTTGAAAACCCTAATACCTCATTTCCCAACTTTTGTGGTTTTGACCCTAACTGGAGCATTGGCAAAGTTTTTTGTAATATATGTACATATGTCTCGTGTATATATATATATATATATATATATATATATATATATATATATATACACACATATATATATATATATATATATTTATCTATAGTGGTGCAGTCGTACCACTGTAGTTAGGGTTCAGTTGTCACTTCTATGTTAAACTCAAAATTTTGCAAGTTAATAACTTTGAACCTGTTCAACGAATTTACCTAAAATTTGGTATGCATGGTGGAGCATGGTAGATCTCTTGCTTTACCAAATTACATTTTGGTCGGACTTATGGTCTTTGCATACGAAAACGCTGAAAAATGCAAAATTATCAGTTTTTGGAGGCAGCGTGGAGATTTTGGATGTCGCCCTGCATGGCCGCTGTGCAGTGTGCTGCTCTGTGAGATGGCTTGTTTGAAAGAGCTTTGGTGGCCGAACATGCTGCTTTTCATTTGGTGAAAAAATATTAAGGCATTCAAAAGTTATGCCACTTTCAAGTTCCCATTATAAGTCAATGGGAAAATTTATATGTATGTTTTGCGAACAAAGAATGGGGTTCTGGCCATCTCGTCCCACCTGGTGATCAAAGAATTTGCAGTCTCGCGGTTCAAGAATCTTTGTCCTTGAGAATTTTAAAAGTGTTTACGGTATGTCCTGTAGATGTGAATTATGGTGTTTACGTGTCGGAGAAAATTTTTTTTGTGGAGATATTGTGTGACACACTTTTAAGTGTTGCAGTGTTTTGGATTGTGCTGGTGGCTTAAAATTGATAGGGTGCCTAGCCTTAGTGTCATGGATGTAGTTTTCAGTGATTGTGTGTTAGATGTCAACAGGTGCGAAACTGTGCCACTCTGACAAATGAAAATTTCAAACTTCAACATGTTATATCTTGGACACAGTTTGGTCTTTTTACTTAAAATTTGGAGGGTGTTAACGGCATGTCCTACAAATGTTAATAGCGGTGCTTACGTGTCGGACAATATATTTTTTGCGGAGATATTGTGTGGGGTAGTTTACATTTTGTGGACAGCGTTTTCTATTGTTCTACTCGATTAACATTTGTTTGGTGGCTGGCCTTGCTGTTCTCAATGTACTTTTTAGTCATTGAGTGTGTAATGTGGTCCGACACTTACAAGTTGTGCAACTTTCTACTTTTATATTCTTTCTTAAAAAGTAAGGAAATTCTATGCAAAAAACATTGTTAATGCACCAGTTAGGGTTCTTCTACAGCAACAAAAGTGAGGAAATTCAATTTTAGGGTTCCCACCCCTTACACCCCACACCCAACCCCGCCCCCAGAAATACAGGCATCGGGATATGAGTTGGGGTCATTGGCCCTAACTCTCACCCCATTCTCCTACACTGCACCACCTCAGCTTGTTTACACATGGGATAGGATGGGGAAGTTAGGGCAGATGGCCCCAACACACATCCCGATGCCTGTTGGTGGTCAGAGTGGGGGAGTAGTGTACAAGGTGGAACCATAAATCAAATTTCCTCACTTTTGCTGCTATAGAAGAACCCTACCTGATGCATTAACAAAGTTTTTTGCATAGAATATATATATTTATATATATATATATATATATTTCAGTGAAGCATTTTGTGAACAATTTCAATGTTTTGTGCTGCAGTTTCTATCTGTTTTAATGCCCTGTATCTAGTGATATTAATTAGTGCTCTTTTTATGCATTTAATAGTCCTACTGTGATTACTGTTTTCTCTGCTTACCACATTGTGCTTTGTTTCTGTTTGAGCTCTCTATGCTGATTTTTTTCCTGCTCTTGAACAAAATGCCATTTCATATGTCAGCTCTATGCATGCACATTGCTCTAAGGGCTGGAATAGAAGCAGAAGCCCCCCTCTCTTTGTCTCTCTTTCCCACCCTGAACTTGATCCCTTTGTCTGCCTTTGTATTGTAACCTTCTCCCTGCCTAATACCTGTGCTTCTTCCCTCCCTACAGGCTGCCTGCCCTCAGATTCACCATCCTCAACCCATGGAGCAGAAGAGCAGCAGAATGGCCCTCTAATGTACAAAGCAACACAGGAACTGTGTTAGCCTGTTGCTACTTATGCCTCTGCAGCCTCCTGGTTAACTATGATGCTCTCCACAGCTGGGTTGCCCAGCACAGACTGGATGTGCTGTCAGTGGTGGAGACCTGGCTTACCCCTAAGACCCCTGATACTGTAATTTTTCTGGATGGATAAACCCTCTTTAGGCATGACAGGATGGGCAAAAGGGGTGGGGGATGTGCCATCTACCTCAGGAATACTCTACAAGGGCATGTCATCCCTCAACTGTACACTGGGAAAACCATCCAGACCCTGGCCATACGACTACTTCTAGGGTCCAGTAGTAAGGTTCTCAATGTAGTCTCTTTCTACATCTTCCCTAAAAACCAGGCCAGTGGCATTAGTGTAGTTACTGAATATCTGACCACACTACAAAGAAAATACTGAAGTGATGCTTCTGGGGGATTTTAATGTGAATTGGCTAGCCCCTGAAGCTGACCCCTACAAGGATGCCGTCTCCTCCATCAATGCTGTGCAATTAGTTGACTCCCCAACCAGGATTAACTACCAGACTAGCTCCAGTACACAGATAGATTGGATAATTTCCAACCACCCTGAAAGAATTACAGGCACCACAGTCCTCCCTGATGTGATTAGAGACCATTTCCCTGTTCTTTGTCTGTAGCCTAACACAGCCTCTAAACTGCCTGGAAAAATGGTTACACATCATACCTTAAAGCATGGGAGCTCAAACATCTGAAGGCTTCCCTTTTACAAACTGACTGGACCCCTATCAATACTGCTGAAAACGTAGACTAAGCCTCAGAATATTTCATTGCTAAATTCAACACAATCTGTGATATCTATGCCCCATTAAAAAGCATAAGATGAAGGGCATAGTCAATCCTTGGATTACCCCAACCCTCATAAATCACATGGCCAACAGAGATAACCTCTGGCATCATGCTCAGGCCACTGGCAAGCAAGCTGACCTGCAGCAATACAGAGCTGTGATGAATACCTGTACCAGGGAGATCTGCCTAGCAAAACTCAACCACTTCAAGAAGTTCACAATTTTCTTGGGGAATGGAAGGCAATTCTGGAGTAACATCAAATACCTCATGGGCAAATCCAGTAAGTCATCCCCTCCATGCTGAAGATAAATTGGGTAGTTACCCAGGATCCCAAGCACATTGCTGACACCTTCAACATGGCCTTCTCTGACCTGAGTGGTATACTTTCCCCTGACTTCTTCAAAGTACCAGACAACACAACTGACACTGGGAGTTGTGGCAACCCTCAAGGTCATCCTCCTTTCCACCTTAAGACAATGTCCCAGATGGAGGCAAAGAAGCACCTGCAAAAGGTGCTCAGAAAATCTAGTTTTAGTAGTGACTCACTTGACCTTAGCAAACCATTGATGAGGTTCTAACACCTTTCAAAAAACTTTTAAATAAGTCACTATTTATTTTATTTTATTTATTTAGTTTTGATTACTGGGTGGGTGTGCAGACACAAGCTGTGACTATTTTCAGACATGACCTGGGAGGTTATAAAGTTACAAACAGTGTTACACCAAAGTAAAACAGTTTCAGATTAGGAGCATCAACACTGTACAGTACATACGATGGTATAGCAAGGTAAGGTATACAAATTAACAATTACATTTAGTCATAGACAAAAATTGACATCACAAAAATTGCCTGCCCTGGCCAGTTCCTCCAGTGGTGGAAAGCAGCTGAGGTTACGCCTGCACACAAAAGTGGCAACTGCATCCAGCACACAAATTACCATTCAATCTCAATCCCCCGGTGCTTGAAAGTATTGTGGTGGATCAACTAAACGAGTACCTAGAGAAGTACCAAATCCAATGTTCACAACAGTATGGATTCTGGAAGGTGCATAGCACCACCACTGCCTTGCTTGAGTACACCTCCTTTACATAATGCTCTTGACTGAGATCAGCTTGTGGGGGCAATTTATATCAACCTCATTAAAGGTTTCAACACAGTCAACCCCACCCTCATATTAAACTGCCTCCTTGAGACTGGCCTATCAAACAACGCAGTGGTTTAGAAGTTACCTTGGAAGTAGGTCCCAAGAGTCAAAATAAGTGGCATCTTATCTGATAGCAGGCAAGTGCTATCCGGGTGTCCCACAAGGCTCGATCTTAGGCCTGTTACTCTTTAGCCTCTTCCTCAATAACCTCCCCCAGCAGTGTTGGGTACGTTACTTTTTCTATTACTTTCTACTACATTTGGAAACTTGTTCCAGGAAACTCTGTGCAGTCACGAGCAAGGATGATGAAGTACTAGAAAAAGTAGTACACCTTACAATTATAGTTACTTATTTCTTTTAATACAAAAACAATACAAAATTAATAAATAACTGTAACAGATTACATTTTTTGAAAGTAATAGGTTAGTTACTAGTTACTTTCAAATAACTGTAAATCAGTTACAGTTATGTATTTCTTTTGTATAAAAAGACATAAGTAAATGTAACTGTAAGGTGTATTACATCTTCCAGTACCTTTCCATCTTTGCTAGTGACTGCACAGAACTTTCTGGAACAGGTTTTCAAAAGTAATAGAAAAAGTAACTTACCCAACACTGTCCCACAGGCATGCACCAATAATATGCTGCTATATGCGGGTGATGTCGTCATTTATACTAGTCTACCTAACCCACTTCCCTTGAAACTTAACTTCAGGTTAGATTCTCTGATATTGAGGACTGGTTTAAAAAGCATAAGCTGTTAATGAATTACAAAAAGAGCAAGACCATGCTCTTCTCTAGCCAGCACAACAGATACAAATCGCACAAACTAACCATACTGAACAATGAAGTCTCACCACTTGAACAAGTCCCAAATTTCAAGTATCTTGGGATCACACTGGATGCCTCCCTCTCCTATGGTACGCACAGTGACCTTGTTGCAAGGGCAATTAATACCAGGAAAGGACTGTTATTCAGGAACAGGCACTGTACATCCCAGACACACTCCAGACTGCTGTAACTAGTTCAATTTTACAGCGTCTATCATTGACTATGGCTTAGTTTACGGAGCAGCTATGGGCACCATGCTCAGAAGAACTGCACAGCACTCACCAAGGCATGCAGGTTGATTACTGGAGCACACAGAATAATGCATACTTGTAATCTGTATACACAGTACAACTAGTTAAACCAGTAGGGCAGAATCACCTATCAGACCTGCCTTCAGGCAAAAAAAAACAATCTTGGTCAGTCTACCCCTGTCACTCAGAAATACCTAATCCCTGCATCTAACCCCCCACCAAACTCGGGGCATGTCTAAACTGGCATATCAAGTTCCTATTTGCCATACCTTCAAGGTGCAGCATTGCTTTTCATGCAGAGTACCTGCTGGTAAAATAACTCCCCTCCCTTGTATTTGGGAAGAGTCTAGGATTGGACCTTTTAAGTGTAATCTTAGGAAACATCTCTCTGCACTTAATAGCTGTAAATGCTGACTATAAGTTACTCCTCTCCCTGAGTGACACCTTTCCTCTCTTTCTCACTCCTTCCTAAACACCTCCCTCAGCCCATTACACTCCTGCTTCAAACCCCTCCCCCATTGACCCCACTCCCGTCACTCACTACCCCACCCCCCACTCGCCCCATACCTCAACCCCTCCCCTCACTCACGTCCCTTTCCTCCACCTACCTACACTTGATGCTGCTCCCACCACCCATATCCCACCCCCACAAACCTTCCTCTACCCCTCCCCTATGGTATTCAATATGGTTTCATCCCTACCTACCCCACCCCTCCCCTATTATGCTTGCACTCTCCCCTCTCCTTCCCCCCTTATTTGAACCACCTTGAAAATGAGCTTGCTCAACAGTGTTTATGCCTGGTTAAATAAAGTGATTGACTGATTGATCGATTGATTTGTGTCCATCATTTCCCCCTCTACACAGCCCACTTCCCATCATACTGTACATCTCACCCCAACCCGCTTACATCAACTACCTTCGGCAGCATAATTTTCTACTGCTGTGGTATACCTTCCTGGTTTTGCTTAGTATTGTCATGATCTTTATATGCTTATGTTAGCTGCAGAATGTTTGAATTTGTCTCCTCACCACCCTGTTCATTTCCCCTGGTCTAATCTTGTTTTTTTACCACATTTTGGTGCACTTATGCTATTCCTCTGACTGTACTGACATGACTGTATCTTATTTATTCATTTAGCTTTTGTTATCCATGTAAGCACACTAGACAAAACATATGCCTATTTTCAGGTACAACCCAGGAGAATACAGGAGAATAAAAGAACATACAGAGTACAAATTGAAGCAAGTAAGGAAGATACACTGAAGTCAGGAGAAACATAACATACATAGTGGGATAGCTCAGGTTATAGCAGTGGACACCGTCAAATGTAAACATGTAACAGCACAGAGTTTCTAAAGCAATATTCCTAGCAAAATATACAGAATATACACAATTTACACAGGGCCACACCCAGGTGGGCAGGCAACAACAGCAGGGCCAGAGCCAAGTACTAGAGATGATACAGAAGATACAGAATATACACAATTTACACATGGCCACACCCAGACGGGCAGACAACGACAGCAGGGCCAGAACCAAGTATAGGAGATGATGTGATCAAGTACAGTGCAGGAACCAGGGTAATCAGGGAGGCCTGAGACATTGCATACTGAGAAAAGCTTCAAGTGCTTCCACAGGGAGGTTTGTAGACATGTCTGGGAAGGGGTGGACCTAGACAGGAAAGGAGTTTTATAATCTCAGGGCACAGGATGCAAAAACCCTATCCCCCATTTGGGTACGTGTCACAAGAACCTTAAGGATAGCAAGGCCCAGGGACCTTAGGGAGTAGGGAGTGGAGACAGCTGGCATGAGAAGCTTCGCCAATCCAGGGGTGGTGCCAGAGCCCAGAACCTTGCCCGTGAAGCAGCTCAAGACAAAGTTCATGTAGCTGGATGGGGAGAGCCAGTTTAGCTTGCTGTACAGATCACAATGGTGAGTAAGATTAGGGGCTGCAAGAGCAAAATGGCAGATGTTATTGTAAGCTACAGTCCACCTAGTGAGGTGGACCTTGGTAGTACGGGCAAACAAAAGGAGTCCATAGCATAGGGATGGGAGAAACACTCCTCTGGCCAGTGCAAGGTGAGCGGCTGAGGTAAGATTATTCTTCGCCCTGTAAGCCAGACCCAACTTCCAGTTAACAGCTTGAAATGTATTGTGGATATAGAGACCAAGGTTGAGCTGAGGGTTGAGTGTCACCCCAAGATATTTGACAGAGTTGGTGGTGAGCACGGGAACACCATCAATACCTGAGATGCACAGAGGGATAGAGGAGGCTTTTAACTTAGCCTGGGATCCAAACAGCATGGCCTGAGTCTTTCTAAGATTTAGGACCAGCTTGTGGGACGATATCCAGGATTGGATACTAATGAAATCGTCACTCAATTGGTGGTTAAGGACCCCAATGTCCTGGGCATGAGTAAGAATAACAAGGTCATCAGCGTACAGGATGGCCTTGCAAGAGGCAGCTGAGGAGGGAAGGTCATTGACGAATATGGAGAAGAGTAGGGGCCCGAGGACTGATCCCTGGGGAACACCTGAGGACACAGTGGTGGCGGCCGAGAGTACCTTACTATATTTAGTAAGTTGCTGCCTGCCCTGAAGATAATTGTGAAACCATCTGAATGTAGGTGGGGACAGGCTTAATGTTCTAAGTTGCGTGCATAGCAAGGTATGGTAAACTAGGTCAAAGGCCTTAGAAGGATCAATAAAGATGACCCCTGAGAGTCTGCCCTGGTCCATAGCAGCCCTTATCCCAGAAGTGACAGTGACTAGGGCAGAGGTAGTACTATGCCCTTTTTGAATGCCATGCTACGAGAGAGACAGTAGCTCATGAGACTGGATGTAATCCGTGAGTTGCCCCACCACAACTTTCTCAAGAAACTTACCAATAGCAGACAGGATGGCAATCGGCCGATAGTTATCTAGGATCCTAGGGTTGCTCTGTTTGAGTATGGGGACAACCTTCACTACCTTCCACAGGTCAGAGATAACCCCAGAGGCTAAGGATAGGTTGATGATATGGGCCACAGGGGAGGCAATGAAGGTAGCCGCAAGGTGGAGGAGCTTTGTTTCCATACCATCATGACCAGCACTAGAAAAGGGGGACAGACCAGAGAACAATCTTTGCATCTCATGTACCATCACAGCCTTGAGGTAGAACAGAGGACGAGGGGAAGGTGCCAGTTGAGATGAAGGGGCTTGAACAGGTCTGTCAATACCATTGGAAGAGAATAAAGATGTGAAGGCAGACAGGTCTGAGAAATGTGAGTTAAATGCATTGGCGATGGTCAGCGGATTAGTACAGCTAGCACCCTCAATAAGCATGTCAGGAGACTCACAGGTGGAGGAACCACTCATAATGTTTTTAATACTCCTCCAGAAGCTTCTAGGGTCCTTAGCTGAGGTTCATAAGGCGGCTTTGCAAAATTCACTTTTGGCAGCCCTTATAGCCTTTTTACATTCATTCCGGCACCTCTTGTAATGCTGGAAAATGGCCTGATCCATTGAGACCTTGAAATTGGCCCATCCTTTGTCCCTTGTCCTCATTAGAGAAAGGAGGCTCCCATGCAGCCATTTCGTAGCAGCCACTTTTCCCTCCGTCTGACAAGAGGGACATGCTTGTCCTGTAGCACCCCAAAGATGCTTTAATTGTACTTTGTTGTTGTTACTGAATTATATGTCAAAATTGTTGTTTTTATTTGCAGTTGTATTGCAATGTTTCTCCAAAGTGGAATCTTTGTAAAAGAGCCTCTGGTTCAAATGTATTGTAATCCAAGATATAACTTACTAAATAAATAAAATAAAATGTATACACTGTATATAAATATATTAATAGCTTCATCACTGTTCAATTGAATTGCACAGAATTTTGCATGCACAGTCGGGGGTTGGGGGGCAAGGTGTCTTGATTTGACAAGTTTTGTGCCAGTTGGATGTGCACATTCCAAGATCCAGATAGTGCATTTTTAGGAAAATTCTGTATTTTTTTTGTTTGTTTTGTCATCACCTACAGCCCAGACAGTTTGGAACTGTGATATGAAATTTTCAGGGAAGAAAGGGCTTACCCAGAATGGTTCCTTTCATTGGTTTGGTGAAAAAATATTAATCCATTCCCAAGTTACAGTATAAGAATTAGAAATTTTTGTTCTGAGCATGCTCAGTAGGGTATCAAATGTCTATCTGAAAGACCCTACTACGCATGTTCAGAACCAAAAATTCAAATCCTTATAACATGGAAATGAATTAATGTGTTTCCACCAAACTAATGAAAGGCACCATTCTGGGGCAAGCACTTTCTACCTTGAAAATTTCAGACTAAAATTCCAAACTGTCTGGACTGTAGGCAATAATAACAAAATAACAAAAAAAATTTTTTCCTAAAAATGCACTATATGGAACTTGGAATCCACATCTGACTTGAACGAAACTTGGCAAATCAAGAGATGTTGCCCCCCTCCAAGACTAGACATGCAGAATTTTATGCAGTTCTGTTGAATGGTGGCAACACTATTAAGTTGCAAAGTTAGAGGGTTAACATTACACAGCCTGTGGAACCCTAACTAGTGTGGTGGTACCATGCCACTATAATACACTAGTCTCACAGCCTGATCCAAGAGCACTGTGTTATCCACATAGATATGAAAGAGGGCAGGGAAGCAGGTTTTGGGGAGATCATTCAGGAAAATTAACAAGAAGACTGAGCCCATGGCAGAGACATGAGTGACTCCTGAACTAATAAAGAAGGATGGGAAAAGGGAATCATCTACAAAGACCAAACAATACCAGCTAGACAGGTAGGAGTGAAACCATCTGAATGAGAGGTCAGGGTGGCCTGACTTCAAAAAATTGTTTCAAGTAGGGAGGAATGTGCCACTGTGTTGAACATCTTTGTCAGAGCAACAAAGCATGTTACTATCAATAGAGCCTTATCCTTCTAGCTCAGGATAAAACAATGAATCAAAGGATAGAGGATACAGTGGAGTGGATTTGTCTGAAGCCTGGCTAGAACAAACTATGGTAATGGAAGAAGTCAGGAATGAGAAAATCTTGGAGAACTCTACCTTCTCCTGAAATTTTGCAAATACAGTGAAGAGCGAGAATGGTTAGTAATATCCCGGAAAAGAGGAATTTACATCTTTGTGAAGAAGAATCCTTGTATACTTCCAGGCCCCTGTGAAAACTTGTGGTAAAGGAAAGGTTGCAGAAGGAGGCAATCAGGACAGCATTAGTGGGGGTTGTGAGATGGAGGAACTCGGTGTCCTTACCAGCAGGGCTAGTGCATTATTGGGTTCAAGCTACAGGGAGTGGGGCATATAGAGTGATGGCTAGGGAGGCAGGAGAGAAAGAGAAAAGGTATGGGGAGGATGGCTGCAGGGTGGGTGAGTGGGAGACAGGCATGAATGTAAAGCAATGGTAGAAATGGGTTGGAACCTGGGAAACTCAGTTTGAGGAGTACAATTAAAGTCTGATTCTGTTTGAAGAGCAAACTACTGAAAGACAGCGTCTTCATAAAATATATTGTACTTCCTAAAGTCATACAATTTACTAAATAAAGTGTACGAATGCAATATATAATGAGCCCTCAGGTCCATTGCCAAGATTTTTGCAAGGGGGGTTCTTTTCTTGAAGTTTGTGACTGTTTTCCAAAAAGCCAAGGGTCTGGGGCCATCATGCCACCAGAAGTCCTGGTGTCCAGGATGCTCTATGGTACATTTCGTATCTGATCTTGAAGCTAAATAAGTCATATCTGAGCTCTCCTCCACCCCTCGCTCTAAGGAAAATTATTGTCTGGCTGGCTGTAGGGTGAATAAATATATTTATAAAATGGTTAGAAAATTCCTAGTATTCTGATTGGCTGAAAGGCACAATTTGGTGTGTCCTTATCCAACCATAACCTGCCAACCGGTCCTACCTAGATCAAGAAGGATGGTACACTGGCAGATATCAATACCACATCTTTTAGTAAATGATAGTCTCTCACTTGCAGTCGGAGTTTCCCCAAACACTATGCTTGTAATTCACCAGCCCACCCCCCCAGTTCACCAGCCTCTTTCCATCTAAAGCGCTTATAGGATCATTTTTTTCTAAAGTAAAAATGTAACTCAAAATCCATCTGCCAATCTGCCGAGATCACCCACAAAAATTTGACCCAGTCACAGCAGCACAGCAAATAATAAAACATCATATTCATATTGAATTTAAAAAAAAAGTCTTTGTTACAGCGAGAGGTGTGATGAAACTGCAGTCAGTGACCGACCACTAAGCCGCTCGCTCAAAAACGGGAAGAGTGAAACAAAAAACACTGAGTACAGCAGCTTCAGATGAACAAGCTCACTCTCACACCTGCCTCGTGCTGCCAAAAGTCCACCCTGCATGACTTATTAACATGTAAATTGCAATGTACCTCTATTTTTTGTTGTTGTTGTTTACAACTCCACTTTCTCCAGTCGATCCTTTTTACTGCAGCTGTTTCTGCGGTTCTCATTCCCCGCAGGTGCCAGACCTTGCTCTCCCTCTTCCTTAACAGTGTTTGCAACAGCCAGGCTGCAAGACTTTAAAAATTGTAACGCAGAGTGAGTGATGTAAAACAGAAAACAATGAGCGCTGCACACCTTGCTCGCTCTTACTGCTGCACCATAGGTAACAGCGCTAAGCACAAAAATCTTATCATGATGGCTTCAAAAAGACATGTTCACGCTTATAGTGAACACTTTGTCATTCCTCTGGTCTCTGTCCTGCTGCTGCTTGTTCGAGCATACTTCTCGATGACACTCCTCATCAGCCACAGTGTCTTTCGGTGCTAGGCATATCACTAAAGCGTAAACCAAAGATGTACCATAAAAAAAAAAAAAAAAATTGAAGTGTGTGTGTGTGTGTGTGTTTTGTGTATAGAGGGAGAAACACAGTGTATGGGAGAGAGGTGGGTAATACAGCCTAAAACAAAAATATTAACTAAATGAAAAATAAAACAATTGAGTGGGTGTAGAGAGAAATAGGAGTGCCTGTGTGTGAGGAGGAGGGAGAGACAGCCACAATGACCTAACTCTAGACAGACACAATGACCTAAAGCTAAATTTTATATATGGTCTGCATCACAAATACAGGGACTATTTTTTCATGTATATACCTTAATTAACCAAAATGTTAATACTTATGTTTATCAGACTTTTTTTAATAATTAATTATTTTCCTGGGGATAGTTTTTATTGGGGAGACCTATTTTATAAGCAGAATAAGACACTCTGAGGTGTGGTTTATGGGCTGATTAAAGCATGCCCTAGGTGGTAAAGGCACTTGGCGTAAGCGCCTCATGCCTTATGCACCTGGGGCGTGCTCTTATCAGTCCATAAACCACATCTCGTTGTGTCTTATTGCTTACATATTTAGTACCTGAAGCTGAAAAGATGCTAATAATAACTGTACCTGAGGCACAGAGCCTACAGCTGTGATTGGCTGGGTATTGTACAACCTTAGGTAGTATAATACCCAGCCAACCACAGCTGCTCCTTGCTGCTGTGCCTGCTGGCTTATAGACCAGGTGTCTGGGGGTCACTAGGTCCCCAGAAACCCAGGGGTATTAGATGGCTCTGTGCTGCATCTTGTGGCTTTTTTTCTTAAGTTAATAACTCCTTCATGAGCTCTTCTACACTCCTTGCTCTGAGGAAAATTATTACTATCTAGGTTGCTGCACCTGAGGGAAGCATGATGCTGATAATGTACTGTACCTGGGGTAGATTCTGCAGCTATGGTTTGCTGGGTATTGTACTGCCTTGCTGCTGTGCCTGCTGGCTTGTATGGTTGTGGTCTGATAGGCACAGAACAGAGTGAAGGAAAAGGTAACTTGACAGTGGTGGGCACCCAACTTAATAAAAAAAAAACATTTTTTCACTGAAATGGACCACACCACTGAAAAGGTACTGTACTCTCCACTGCCAGCCACCAATGCCTACCCCCCCATGTCTCTACTTAACACATGCTGCACAAAGTTCCTAGCCCTAAACAACCATCAAAGATTATGCGCAATCATTTCACATTGGAACATTAGCACCAAGAGCAACACACCTAAGTGTGTGGCTGGTCCCAATTTGCAGTTTGTGTACAAAACCATTTTTTTGTTTTACTCACTGTTTTCTGCAGCATGAAGAAATTGTGTATCAGGCTAATTCTACTGCCTTACAAGCTGACCTAGTGCTGTAACCAGAAATTCCAGAATCCCCTGAAGCTCATATCACAGCAGGGCTGCAGTCGTGTGAGATTCAATATCTTGCAGTGTATGTTAGAGATTTATAAGCTCAGATGAGTTGTCTGTCTGGCCCTCTGTTCCTGTGTGACTTTACTTAGCCTTGGCAGCATAGCAGGACTAGCAAACAAAACTCCAACATGCACTGTGGGTTATTGAATGGTACTGTAGTTTACTCACTTGGTAAAGGTGATTGTGGGGGCATACTGTACAATAGTAGGCACAGACATTGCCAGCTATTTCCAGATATTTCACAAAATTTCTAAAGAGTTTCTCTCTGCTGCCCCTACTGTGGTAATGCAGAAAGAAGGAGATTTCTCTAGAAATATCACTTAATTTCTGGAAATAGCTGGCAATGCCTGTGGCTATTACTGTATATCTCTGAGGCACTCCAGGATCCTTTCATCTTAGGTTATGTTCAGCTGACAGGTTGCTGATGCACATGTGACTTGAAAAGATTAAATCTGACCCACTTCTCCTCTAGTGTGATTAGGCTAGCCCAGTTTTAACTGTGCATTGGATCAGGTTGAAGCACAGGGTCAGAGCTCCTGTCATTCAACAGTTTGTAAAGGCCCAAATATGGAGCTTCAACTTCTTAAATACCAGGGTATATGTTTTTTTTTTTCTGTCAGGTATTTATCCTTCCGTGGTGAGTCACAGCTGCTCGTCCGCCAACCTACTGGTCTTTGGGGGTCTTTTGGGGGCTTCTAACACTATACGTGCCCCGGTGGACCCCCTGGAGCCAGCCCAGAGACTTCATCCTGCTTTTGGCTCCCGTTTATTTCCTCCTGGTTTTCTCCCATTGCTCTGAGGCCCCAGACAGAGAGGTGCATGTGCATGGAGGCGTGTATGCACCCTCTCACTCTGGTGATGGCCTCTTCCCCTCATTGGCCTAGTGCCCTGGCACCATCAGCTTGCACTACCTCCCGGCTTCCACTGCGAGGCAGCCAAGAGCTGAGGGAAGCACAGATGCCTTCCCGGAGAGGAAGGCTGCCAGCCAGCAGCTCAATCCTGCACCGCACCCCCCCCCATGCTGACCTTCAACAACCCATGCTCATTCCCGAACATGGGTCACCGGCATAACCAGAGGTAAGGTGCCCAGCACCTCGGCCCTCTGAGCTACCAAGCCAGCCTCAGGGTATGTGTTTTTATTGTTCAGGCTTGTGACTAATAAATTTAACAGGGAGGCTTTTTGGATACTAACTTATTCTACTTTATATATCCCTATCTGTAGCTAGCCACTGACTTTGTCCAGGGCTGGCAACATGACAGTGTGTCGTGTACGGAAAGGAGAAATTCTATTAGTCAGGCATGGGTACTCTATGTGCCTCTGGACATCTATATGTAATGTCTGATTGAATACTGTCAACTCATTGTAAGTGTTAACCCACCAGTGTGGTCAGGATATTATACATGAGGAAACTGCTATTTGAAATTGCTGCTCAGCCCTGCACGCACAAAGATGCCAAGACAGGAGTCGTAGCTCCAAATCTGGCTCTTTATAAACTGCTGAATAACAGAAGCTGTGATCATGTGCTGCAGCCTGATCCAATGCACATTTAAGCTGCTGAGGATTCTGTGGTTTACTGACTACAGCACATGTCAGCTTCAGCAAGGTAATGAAATTAGCACGGTGCATTCTAAACCGCAGTGAGCAGCAAGTAAAAATACATATTTTTGCACACAAAGTGAAAACTGGGACTACAGTTTGGTGTGGGGTCCAACTCTTCATGCTGACTGTTCTGCTTTTAAGCAGCCTGTGCTCATCAGAACACTAAACCACAATTCCCTAATGCAGCAGTCAGAGTAACTCCCCCTTCCCCACCTCGGGGAATAGTGGGGGATTCAAAATACCTGAGGGGTGGTGGTATGAAACAGCATGAAATCCCTAGATTTACCTCCTAGAGGGCAGAAGGCAGAAACCCCAGAGATCTCATTGCTTACATTGCCACACAGGTGGGGAAACTGCTGGATAACATGAGTATATGTATTTGTTTCTCTTTTGTTGATAATATATTAAACTATTTTTACACAGGCACAACAATGCAATGGTTTTGTTATTGCAGAACAAACGTTTGAAAAAATTATCTACACAAAAAACTACTTGCACATTGGTAATCTTAACTCACAAATAATTTATATTAGGCCACATGGAGTTGAGGGACTCCACATTACAGAATTTTTCTCTGTCTATAGGTCATATGACAGAATCGAGGGCATCAACAAGCATCCACTGCTCCATTAAAGTCTAATCTTCTGTGGCTTCTGTTGGCTGGTTAGTTTACAGTAGGCTGTCTTGAGCTCACTCCCGGCTTTTATGGCTCAGACACCAATGAGATGTCCCAGGTAGTAGTACTGGCAGCTCTCACGTGAGTGAGGGGGAAAATGGCTTCCATCTTTGTCCACTTGTCAGATGTAGGCGGGGCCTCTTGGTGCCCATAGGCAAACTTGTGGGGATGAGACCGGGTCCGGGAGGGAACAAAAAGAAACCTTACAATTACAGAATAAAACATCAGCTGAGCTCACTGCTTCAAATTTCATCACTCACATTGTTTGTTAGTCCTCTTAACAGAACTTGCAGCTGCTGCTGCTGGCTGGCTGCCTTGCATACCATGTCTACACCACACACCACCAGAGCCGGTTCTTTTTTCTGCTCTGTCTGTGTCTGGGCCTAGCCCGAGCATGACTCTCCTCATTCTCAGTCTCCTTTCTCCCTCCAGCCCGACTCTCTGAATCCTAGCTTTTCCAAGACCTGCTTGCTCTCTCACTTTGACCGGCCCCAATCTTCTGGACTGGTCTGGTCTCCATCAGGCCACCAGGAAGCGCAGAGTCAGTCATTATCAGTCATTTATTCTGTTAAAGAGGTGATCTGGAAAGTTTGCCAGTCAGTGAAAATAGCAGCACTCTGCACTTCATCTCCTTGACCTCCACCAGCCTGCTTCATGGTCAGGTGTGGTGTCTCTCACTAGACATCATCTGTGGCATGCTTATTGGCTGCATCTGCATGTGCAGTTCTCATGCTGTAGCTAATTAGTATGATTGGAGGACGTCATCTGTATGCTGATTGACTGATCATGACTGGGGCTGGGGGGTGTACATGACAGGGGAAGGCGCAGGGCAACCATAATTTGTCCACACCAGACAGTCTGCAGTTCAGTTGGGGGATTTAAAGGGACATGACAGTAATTCAAAACATACAGAAAAAAAAAAGAAAAATGGTGGTTCAAAGAAGGGGAACCCAATGAACCCCAGCTGGCAATGAGCCTTGTCAGGTATGTTTGATCCTACATAAAAGCTGGAGAGTTCCATTAATAAATATTTTCCATTTTCAAAGTTGGGGGGAGGCGTGAGAGAGCATAGAAGGAAAAGAGTTCTAAGGGCCTAGCAACCCCCACCCCGTGTCTAAGAATACATGACGGTAATCTTGTCAGAGGAGCATCAGCATTACATCATAGAATCTGTATCTTCACAATCACTGCTACCACCTTGGGGCTGGGACACTGGAGTAGGTGAACTATAACCAACACACTATGGCATCAATAAACGACAGCCCACACACAAACTGAATCCAAACATTGAATTGGTATCAAGCTGCGTGCATTTACGTAGATGCTTCAGACAGTACAATGTAAAAGGACATTTTCCACACAAAGCACTCCTTCATACCATCCTTCCTACAGCTAGTACAGTAATAACTGTATCCTCTGTATTCTCTAACATCTGACAACAATTCATTCATTTTCACTGTAGGAGGAAATACTTTAGTTATTTGGGTTTTGTAAGACAGAAACATGACATCCTCAATGCAAGGCTTAATTAAAACTTTCCGCTTCTTTAGTTTGGTAGCTCCAATTACTCCGTAGCCATTTTTCAACTGCTTTTTGTGGGAGTGGATCCAAAAGGATCCCAGTGACCACCCTTGACAGGCAGCACTCCACTTTCTGTGCTGTCTGGTTCTCATTCTCTCTAGGGTTCTTGAGGCCCTCCTTGGAGATGACACATCCTCCTGCTGCCTACTGGTGGAACTCCAGAGACCTGGACAGGGACCAATACCACCTGAAACCAGGGACCCTGCCACCATCTCTGGGCCTGCAGACCTCTGCCTGGGTCACAGCAAAGGCAGTACTCCCTTCCTGTTCTCTCTGTTGTAAAGACCCAAGACTCCCCCTCCCTTCCCCTTGCTCACTTGCCTCCCCTTCTTATAGACATTCAGGGGAGTACAGAACACAAAGGTTATGCCTGCAGTTGAATGGGCGGAAGCTACCAGCCATACCTCTTCCTAAGCTATTTAAGTTGGCTTCCTCCAGCCTTGTTTGGAAGCACTGTTTCATTGTTGCAGCCAGAGGCTCTGCTGGGGCTCTGGCCCACCCTCCTCTTTTCTCTGCTTGTTTTCCTGACATTTTTCCTTTGTGTTTTCTTTTTGGTTTGTGCCTTCAGTGGATTTTAAGGTAATTTTTTTTTTTTACTTTCCTGGTTGCAGCTTGCACTTCCTTCTTTCTCTTGGTTAGCTATTCTTGCTGCACTCCTGTCCTCATGTAACTCCTGTGTTTCTTTCTATTTTGGTTCTTGATATGCTTACTAGTTTCCACTGTATGTCTTATCTATCTCATTCTGCTATTTTGGCTTGTGCTATTTCAGGCGTTTACATTTCGCTGTTCATACCTGGTCACTTGCAAACCTCTCAGGTCAACTGCATTCCTTCTCAATTTTGTTCAGTTGATTTCCTAGCAAGGCAGCCGCTCCCATGGCTGGTGTCATTTTTATTAGTTTGCTAAGTCAGTCTGCTTCAGCATTTGCCACCCTAGTCTTAGTGTGTATACAGCTTCCAGCAATTTCTGTTAAGGCTGAGTTTTATCTCTCATTTTGACCTTGACTTATGTTAAAATATAATACCTTTTCAATTCAGCTTTTGCTCTCCTTGAAAACCATAGCTTGAGGGTGAGCCCCTCGTCTTAGGTGGGGATCTTTCTCTGTAGGCTGCCTGTCTCTTGTGGTACCTCCTGGCAGTCCCACCAGGTAGTAAGGTCCAGTGCTCCTGGGGTTGCTTTAGTCATGTAGACCATCAGTCAGCAGCATGTCAAGGTGCAGCATTTAAGACTTCAGCTGCCAGAGGGTGGGACCATAAGACCACAGGGGTTCCTTTAACCGTGCAGATTATGTTGGCAGCCCCTGTGAAAACTGTTCTACATGCTTTAGCCTAAGGTCCACCTAGTCTCATTCTGTATCCCTTCCCTTTACTTTCCATTCAAGAATAGGCCTCTTCACAGTCTCAGGATTGGGTGATAGCCTTTCAGCAATCACTACTCTACTCATTCCCTGCTTTTATGGATGGGCCTCTTTTGTGGTAACTTAACTCATGGCACCCCACAGCATAATCACATTAGAGGGATAGACAGAGAGAGAGGCAGAGAGACAGTGAGGGATGGAGACAGAGAGATAAAGAGAGAGAAAGAGAGAGACAGAGTTATCCCTCCGAAAAACTTCCTCTGAATTTCAAACTCCAAATTAGTATTCTGAGTTGTCACAATAATAAATTCCAATGCCAGGACAGATGGCCGAGTCCATGGATCACCAGAGATTTCTTCCGCAGTTTTTTCTCTCCCGATGCCAAAGGCCATAATGTACTATACATATTTAAGTATAGCTTTCTCCCTGTTTGGGTAGGATGGTGGTTTCTTATCCTTTAATCTGGCCACTGCCTCTCTCCTTATGGAATTCATGCCTCTGTCTGCTATCACTTATCATAGAAACATAAAATGTGACAGCAGATAAAGGCCACCAGGCCCATCCAGTCTGCCCATTTTTTTTTAATTAATGCTGCAAACCTCACCTGATCTATGGCACCATCTGTACCCTTCCCTTTCCCCTCCATTACTCACCCCGTGGTTCCCCCTCTTCCTTTCCCATATAATTCCATTGTGTCTCTCTCTCAGGCATTTTTGAACCCCTTCATTGCTTGCTATTCCAGGGGTCTACTACCCTTTCCATGAAGAAATACGTTCTCAAATCCCCCTTGAAATGACCCCCTCCAGCTTTATAGCATGCCCCCTTGTTCTAGGGCACCCTTTTCTCTGAAAAATACTCCCCTCCTGTACCTTATTTACCCTTGTTAGGTATTTAAAGATCTTTATCATATCCCACCCCTCAGTTCTCCTCCAGGGTGTGCATGTTTAGCTCCCTTAGCCTCTCCTCGGAGGGCTCATGATAAAGATCCTGCACCATTTTGGTGGCCCTCCACTGGACTGCCTCCACTCAGTCTATATCCTTCCTGAGGTGTGGTCTCCAGACCTGGACATAGTATTCAAGGTGCAGTCTCACCAGCGATTTATACAGGGGCAGCACCACCTCCCTCTTCCTACTGGTGATACACCTTGGTATGCAGCTCAGCATCCCACTTGCCTTACCAATTGCCTTGTCACACTGCCTAGCCACCTTTAGGTCATCTAATAGGATTACCCTTAGATCTCTTTCCTTCTTTGTCTTTGACAGTATCATTCCACCCAGTTTGTACTCTGCTCCAGGGTTATTATGGCCCAAGTGCATTATCTTGAACTTTTTCACATTGCAGCCAAGCTGCCATACCCTTGACCACTCCTTCAATCTTTTCAGATCCCTCTTCATCCTTTCCACCCCCGCCCCCACAGTGTCCACTCCGTTGCAGACCTTGGTGTCATCGGCAAAGAGACAGACCTTTCCTTCCAGTTCTTCTGCTATAACACTTATGAAGACATTGAAGAGGACCAGACCCAGAACTGATCCTTTAGGTACCCCACTGGTCACCATCCCTTCCACAGAGTAAACTCTGTTTACCACTACCCTTTGTGTCATGTCTGCTAATCAGTTTTTTACCCAGGTTACTACCTTACTACCCATCCCTAAGCCCTCCAACTGGATTACCAGTCTCCTAAGTGGAACAGTGTTGAAAGCCTTACTGAAGTCCAAGTAGGCAGTATAGCACAGTGGTTTAAGGCTCTGAGCTGCAAGTCTGAAGACCTGGGTTTGAATCCCATAGCCTCCATTTGCATATACTGTGTGGCCCTGAGCAAGTCACTTAACTTCCCTGTGCTCCCAGGTTGCACCTGTAAAAAAGCTTTCAGCTTATTGTGTCTCACCTGGTTAAACAATTGGAAAAACAAATGGGCCACATCCACTGCCCCCACCCCAGTCCAACTCCTTGGTTACCCAGTCAAAGCATTCTATCATATTTGTTTGGCATGATCTTCCCTCAATGAAGCCATGCTGCCTTGGGTACTGTAATCCATTTGATACAAGGTATTCCACTATGTTTTGTTTGAGCAGTGTTTCCATAAACTTACCCACCACTATTAGGCCTATAGTTGCCCACCTCCTCCTCCTCCTTCTTGCTGTGACCTTTGTGAAGTGGGACCACCTCTGCCCTTCTCCAGTCACCTGTGACCACGTCAGTCTCCAGTGATCTGTTAAATAGGTCTGTCAGAGCTGCATCCAGCACCTCCCTAAGCTCCATCAGCACCATTGGTGGTACCCCATCTGGCCCCATAGCCTTATCTACCCTCAGGTTAGCCAGAGCTTTTTCAACATCCTCCTCGGAAAACAGACTGGTGTCCACTTCTCTCCCCCAAAGTCCCTGGTGCCTTTTCAAGGCCCCCCCTCTACTGTGAATACTGAGCAGAAGTTTCAAAATATCTGCCTTTTCTCGATCCCCCTTCATACAATCAAATGGACTTTGGTCTCTGGAGCAGCATGGCTTCTGGAAATATTACAGCACAGGTACTGCCTTGCCATGTTTTACAGATCACACTTTAATGGCAATGGATCTTGGTAATTTAACTGGTGCAGTTTTTGTAGACTTGTCAAAGGCTTTTGATTTGGTGGATCATGCCATGCTGAAGGATATTGGCCTGGCAGAATCTCCCTGCAGGAAATTTCAGAGTTATCTCACAAATCATCCTGTGAGGGTTAATTTTAGAGGAGCATTGTCTAATTCTCATTTTTTGGAGCAAAGGGGTCCCTCAGGGGTTCATTTTTGGACCCTTTTTATTTTCTCTTTATCTCAGCCTTGTAAAAATTCTAAACAGTCCAATCTTTTACAGTATGCAGATGACATAATTATTTTTGCCAATGGAAAAACAATGGATGGGATAAACACAGTCCTAAATTCTAATTTTCCTGCATTAAATGTTTGGCTGCTACAGCATAGCTTGCTGTTAAAAGGACACTGCAATCTTTTTTCCATCATATTATTTCTAGAGAAAATCCCCACATTTTTATGAATACTTAACTTCTCTAAAATGCATTGATGTTGCTGGTTGGTTTGTCTGCCTCCTTGCATATTAGAATTGAGATGCATGGGAATGTATAGTTATACCCAGTCTTGTTTTGCTCCAATTCATTGAATTAAGCTTACTGAATACTTCCTGAACATTAGAAACACCTTTAAACAGTGCAGCCACTCGTGATACAATAGTTTCCTCTACTCCCACTGCATAATAAGTAGCTAGATAGTGTTGGGGATGTTCCTGATTTCAGAAAAAGATGCAATGGTAATTGGTCAAGAAATGTAAACTAACATGTTTTGTTGTGGTAACACCAGTATGGTGTGCACTCAGTTTTTCACTTTTTAAAATGAAAAATGACTCAGAATCAACCAACCAGCTACATCAGCAGTCTCTATAGAATGTGAGCAATCATAAAATATGTTTTTTTAAACTAGGGACACTTTGAGGCTGAAAGGGGTTGACCATGTCCATTTAAGCACCAAAAAAACAAATTGTGAACTTTTTGGATCTCAGCCCAAATTGGCAAGGTGCCAGCCTATGCAAATATTTGACTTGGCTGAAACATTGCTGCAACATGAAACAGAATTCAAATATTTAGGAGTGCTATTGGATTCTAGTTTAACTCTGCTCACATAAAGAACACTATTAAAACTGTAAATCAGAAGTTGGGAGCCTTATATAGATTGAGGGATTGTTTTAGTAGAGAGGGTAGGGAGGCAATTTCTAAAAGTGTACTATTGCCTACTCTTTTTTTACAATTCATTTTTGCTTACAATGTTGTCAAAAGTGATTTGGATCTAATGAATAAGACATTTAATGCTGTGTGTCGATTCGTAATACTTAAACCATATAATACTCATCACTGTATATTATACAGGGAGACTAGGTGGCTGCCACTAAGGCTAAATTCTATGTACTACTTAAGTTGTTTGGTGGACAATGTTTTGAGATTAAAACATTTGGCCACTTTATTTAATCGTATTAAGATTAAAAAAGAAAATAGATTATTGAGGTTTTCTATGGGCATTGAATTATTTATACCCAAGAGTTCAACTTCTATGGGGGAACAAACTTTTTCGGTGCAGTCTGCCAAGCTCTGGAATACAGTACCTCAATGTTGCACAAATACAAGCAGTCATGCAAATTTTTAATCTTTGTTAAAATCTTATTTTCAACAACAAACTGGTTGTGAATGTTATTAAATGTAGTATACAGTAGAGTATGTATATTATGTTCTGTGAATTTGTATCGTATTTTGTATGTTTTGTACTATTTTTGCAACATATGTAGTGGACAAGGTCGCTCCTGAAAAGGGGCCTTTGGCTTGGTATACTTACCTGGTTAACAAAGTAAATAAATCGCCCCTTCCCTCTTTAACTGCACAATCCCTCGCTTTGTCATCCTTTTCTCAATCACATACCTGAAAAATGTCTTGACCCTTTTTGATATTCCCTGAGCTATTCTTTTCTTAGTCTGCGCCTTTATGCTCCTTACAGCTTGGCTTGCCTCCCTTTGTTTTACTAGATACACCTCCCTATCATCTTCTCTCTGGGTCCCTTTATACCTTATACCTTATGAATGCTATTCTTTTAGCTTTTACTTTTTCTGCCACCTCTTTGGAAAACCACAATGGTCTCCTCTTTCTTTTACTATTGCTTACCTGCTTGAGACATTAGTCTGTTGCCCTCACTGTCCCCTCTTTTAGTTTTGCCCACTTTTCCTCCACCTCATCCAGGCCCTCACCCACTGCCAGGTTATTCTTGAGGCATTCCCCCATCTTCAAAGAGCCTGACCTTCTGAAGTCAAGGACTCTCATCATAATGTGGATGGATTCCGCAGCAGTTCTTATGTGGAATCTCACTGTATGATGATCACTGGTCCCCAGATGGCTTCCCACCATGACTTCCTCAATCCTATCACCATTTGTAAGCAAAACCCTGGTCCCCACATGACAAGTGGGGATACTCACTGCTGTAGTAATGAGGATTATCAGTTGCTGTCAGTCATTGCACTAATCAGTCTCTGTCTGTTATCAGTCATCACCAGTTGCTGTCAGTCAGTACTCCACTTAGTCTCTGTGTTCATGACCTGCTGCACAGTACTTTTCAGCTCCTTCCTAAGGTACATTTAGCCTAAAGAGCTATGTTTCCAATGTGTCTCTAAGGGAGGAACTCTCCTCAAGGGGCTTCCTTCACCTTTGTTTACCCCAACAGGGTGGTAGTCCCCCAGGGGACAGATAGTGCAAACGGACAAAGTATCCACATATACATTCAAACAACACATTCATTCAACTACCTTCAGACTATCAGCAATGCTGAACAAGCATAATTCCTCACTAAGTTGACTACACCCTTTGAACCATACATATTAATGACAGAACATTTCCACTTCTAGCTCAACCAGAATATTCTGTACACAAACATCCAGACATCCTGTCATCAAGCAAACAAAGGGCCTCTCTAGAGGACAGCTCTCATGTTCAAACTTAACCTTTTAAGGCCCTCTAGAATTCAGTCTTGTGAAAAAAGAGACTAGTTACACATTGAAAGCAGCAGCAACCTCAGCAGGGGTAGGGGGACATCATAGATGACAGAACTGCCTAGTTTGAGGACTGGAGGAGTTGAATAGGAGGGGATATTGAAAAGGTAGTGGGCAACTTTCCAGTGTTTTGATGCACTATTTTAGTTGTTCTGGAAGGTGGAAGCAAAGTAATCTGCATAGGCTTGCCTGATGGCCTTAGTTCAGGCATTCTGGATCTTCCAGTATGATGGTAAATCCTCCTGGCATCCAGAGGCTTTGTGTAGGCACATTGAGCTTTGAGGCTGCCAGTAACCTTGACTGAGGCACAAAGGGGGTGCTGGTGCTAGTTCCCTTGAGTGAGTCATGCTTGTCCCAGATGTATAGGACTTTGGAGGGGAATTAGTCCAAAGCATCACCAACATCTAAGGATGCTGATATGGGATACTAGTCTGGCTTGTGATTGTCAGCCAACATGGAGGGCATGTTAAGGGTCCTGAAAAAACGGAGAAAGATGATGTTTGGAGGGACCTTGAGGCGGTGGATTTTGTGCACACATTAGATCAAATGATGATACATGAGTGAGTATGAGAGTGCTGCAGCTTTGAAGATATGATTGGAATGAAAGAAAAGAACCAAGTCAATAAGTGACTGAATGTAGAAAGACTGATACTGGTTAATTGTAATATGCTTCATAAAGTGGAGGGATTTAATTTGTTGAATAAGTGTTTTAGATGAAGGGTTGGGACAAGTAGTATTGAAGTCACTAAGAACTAAGGGTGACAAAAGTGGTCCAGAACCATCTTCCATTTTGCTTCGACTTGGGACCTAAACATTTGGCTCGGATACATCTATTCTGCCGAACAACTTTAGCTTCTAATGCAGTAATTTGCATAGGGTAAAAGAGACTACAAAATGGAGGGGGGGGGGCTTGAGGTTTGCAATAAAGTATTAATTATCATACATTGCTTGTGACAGGCCATGTTTGCTTGCAGCTGCTTGGGATTGGTGTGCACAGTCTACAACAAGTCCAACTGCAGTGTCCCAGTTCTGAGCTATAGTAATTGTTAGTATTCATTGCTGAGTACTAGGCTTACCACCCACTCCCCACCCCATCCCCAAAGTCTCTGTTTTACTTCCATGCCAATTACTAACTTCTTACTGGCACCACATACTTCCAAAATTTGTGGTAATTCCTCCACAGCCTCTAAAAAAGTTATATAGCCAGGAAAGAAACACAAATTAGAAGGGAATACATCTGAGGTATTACATTTGCCTTCCCAATGTTTCACTAGGCATAGATATAGAGTGTTTTTTGTTTTTCATTTTACTTTTTTTTTATTTTAGATTATTAACCAGAACATTGATTCTCGTGTCCAAGTAGAGTTGACTGACCCCAGATGATCTTTCTGTCACACACAGAGAACAATATGCTCTTAGTGGATTTGTGGGGTCATTGGTAAACTATTACCACACTGCAAAAGATCATCTTGTTATTTTAGTTACATAACATAGAAACATAGACTTTGACGGCAGATAAGGACCGCTTGGCCCACCTAGTCTGCCCATTTCCCTACCTACAGGATAAGTTGCAGATCCTAGTTAACCAACAGCCTATTTCTTCCTACCCCCCACAAAAATTACCTTATGTTTGTCCCATGCATTCTTGAAATCTCCTACAGTTTTAGACCCCACAGCCTCCTCAGGAAGGCTGTTGCATGTGTCCACCACCCTCTCTGTGAAAAAATACTTCCTCCACATTGCCCCTGAACAACCCCACCTCTGTCTTCCAATTGTGTCCCCTTGTTCTTGCACATCTCTTTTCTGAAAGATGCTACCCTCTTCTCGAACATACAGAATTTGCCAGCAGATAAAGGCCTAGAGGTCTATCAAGTCTGCTTGAATGTGCAGCTAGCACCTCTTATTCTGAAGCTGCCCCTCCCTTCCACCCTTCCCCTTCATTGAACCTCCCCCTTGTCCTGTCCCATCCCCTTTTGAAGCAGTTCAATATGCTCTTGGACTTTGTTGATTCCACTGAGGTACTTAAACATTTCTATCATGTCCCCCGTCTCCCTCCTTTCCTCAAGGGTATCTCTCCCTCCTTTCCTCGAGGAATGTGGGGTTTCTTTGGGAGCAAAAGGGTGGTGACTGTGAGATAATTTATTTTTTTAGCCACAAGGGAATGACGTGACTGGGCTGGATGCCATGGCAGGGCAACACTGGCAGCATCACTATGGTTACAAAGAGGCTGATCATCTGGGGGCTGGGGTGGCCTGGCCTTTAGATTTCCCTGCCTGACTAAGTTGCTTTCTTACTTTCTTGTTCTGCATTTTTTTTTTTTATTTGGCCAATTAGTCCCAAGATGGCCTGAACTACTCTGTATTACACATCATGAACACTTGTTTGTGTATCTGACAGTGCACTTCTAACTGCTTCTACATCCTCCTACTGTCCTGCAGGTGTTTCCTTCTCTCCTGCATCTTCCCCCGCCTATCCTCTTCTTTGATTTCTTCTTCTTTCTCCCTTTCCCCATGCCTTTCCCTGTCAGACTCACCCAATTCTTTATCTTTCTCCTGTCCCTTTCCTGCCTCCTACTTGTGTTCTTTGGCTTTACCTTCCTACCCCTTAACTCTCATGCCCCCTTCTGGTTTGACAGCTTCACTCCCATAACCTCACTGGCTCCCTCCTACACTATTAACTTCTTTAGTTTTGGCCATGGTGCTACTGGCTTACTTTTATAAACTTGCAGGGTTGGCATACCTCACCCTATCCAAACAATTTCACTTTCTGCTTAGGTGACAAGATAACAGCAGTATCAGTGCCAAACACAGAAGTTACCTTCTTCACACGGTGCTTGGTGCTGCTGCTGTTGCTACTGCTTAACTTGGGGTTTGGGACTTTACTCCGAGGGGGGACATCATATAGTGCCTTAAGCCAGATAAGCCATCATCCATGCCCATAGCCCTGAGGTAGCTGTGTTGGTTCTTGTGTCACTGTCACTGGAAGCTGTCGTTGTGTTGTTCATGTAAGACAAAAGGGGGGAGGTATTGCCTTTACAGATTAGGATGGTTCTTTTATGTAATAGCTCATATTAAAGCTGTGCTTCAAAGTGCTTGCAGGAGGGAAAGTGAAGGACCTGTGTGCTTCTGGTTTGCTCACAGTGCTTTCATCACCAGATGCACTGGACAATTGGGACTGCTTGGGATAGCTGCTGCTTGCAGTGGGAGTGAAACCAGTTGACTACTGGGGATTAATGAACCATGGTTTCTTAGGATGGATTATCACATGCCCAACCCAGGTCCTTCTGTCAAGCATATCCTCTGCCCCATAATTATGACTCTCAATCCCTGCCCTGACTCCTTCTCCAGCACCACTTATAGAACTGGTTCTTGGCTGAACTGTTAGAAAGGTAGAACCTCTCTCTGCTCCTTTCCTCCTCCTGCATTCTGTTCTCTTCCAATTCTTTTCATCATGTTTTCTTTATTGCAAGATGGCAGATGCCCACATACACATGCCCACTGCATCACCCAGCACTGACTTACAAACCATCACCCTCCTCCTCATCCTCACTGAGAAACTGAATGTCTCACTATAGCAGCCCATTTCACTTAGGTTTTACTCACAAGCAAAATAAAACAAAAAAGAAAGATAGATTGTGCTCCACACCCCTAGCAATCAAATTATTTGTCACATCAGTCCTTCAAACTCCTCAATGCACCTCTCCTAGTACACTAAATATCTTTGCTCTGTTCTTGTATCAGAGGGCAAAATAAAAAAAAATAAATGAATAAATATGATTTTTTGCACCTTCTACACCACTGGCACCTAATAAAAAATGTCAGCCAAAACAATCTTTCACAAATCTCCCCTGCCCCTGTCCAGTCTACTAAATTCACTTGGCCATTCTGCTGTACAGGCCTATAGGTACCTGTGCAGGCACACACTGTGCTTTTCTCCTCTCCTCTCCTCTCCTCTCCGGCACAGTTTTACTAGCCTGCCTGCCTCAAACTACAGTTAAATGTAGTAAAAATTGGAAACATAGATTTTATCAGCAATGACAGCAGAAAAGGTCTGCAAGGCTCATCCTGTATTCTCTAACCCAACCTACCCTATGTGGTGGCAAGGAGCCTAAACAGCCCCCAGCATCCTCCACCCTCTTTGGGTGATACTTCCTTTTATTGATACCCATGTGCCTCTCCCAGGCATGCTTGAATCCCATCTCTGTCTTTGCCCCCACCACATCCCTAAGCAACCTGTCCCATCTATACACCACCCTTTACCGTGAAGAAATTCTTCCTCACCTCCCTCTTGAAAGTTCTCCCTACCAACATCTTTGCATTTCCCTTGTAATCACATTTGTACTAAATCTAAAAAGCTCCCCACACTTCACCTGTTTTTTTCCCAGATGAATTTAACCATGTTAATCATTCTTTCCCCCTTACATCAGCTGTCCTGTTCTATAAAGGATACAAGTTCAAGTTCTTCAGCCTTTTCTCATAGGGCTTTCTCTGCTGCCAATGTAGCATCCCGGTTGCCATCCTCTGCCAAACCTCCATCCTGCCAAAGTTATTTATAAGACGAGGGCTCTGGAACTGCCCACAATATTCATGGTGAGGTCAAATCAATGACTTGGAATGGGGGAGTATTACTTCCTCCTTTTGTTTGCTATCTACCTCCTTATGCATCCCATCTTCCAATTTTCTCCCCTACCACACTTGAACACTGTGCTACTACTTTCAGGATGCATATAATGATATTACCCAGGTCCCTTTCCTCTGAGGCACATGACATGACATTCCTTCCCTTCCTTTACTCCGCTCTGGGATTTCTGTGTCTAATATGCATTACTTTGCACTGTCTGGCACTGAATCACAGCTGCCAAATTCTGGACTACTCTTCCCTCCTTTCCATGTCCCTCCCCATGGCCACCACTCCCTGTGTATTAACTCTACTGCAGATCTTGATGTCATCTGCAAATAGACTTTTTCTTCTAGCCCGACCCTCTTTGTCCAAATGAATTTCCACCAGCATTTTCTTCCCTCAGGTGACCATGACCCTATCCCTTCCAATCATTGGTCACACACGTGTACAGCAAATGTTTGTGGATGAGCAAGCACTTATCTACCACTGCTAGGGTTGCTGTAACAGTGGAACACGGCACAATTCCATCTCAGGCTAACATGTACAGCACCTCCACAACCCTGGATGATGTAGTTCAGCTCCAGAGTCTGCTTCCAAACCCAGATTGGTCACTGGGCCATCGGGCTGCCTCATCTGTCAAAAATGTTAAGGTACATAACCTGAATTTCCAAGAGTTATAAATGATGGCGATGTCAAGAGAAATTCTGGACAGACCATTTTCTATCCCCCGGCCACAAATAAGGTATATAAATACTTTTCTAGAGCAACCAGAAAATTAGAACATTGAATAATAGATATGTGATGGCAGAAAAGGACCCTCTTGGCTCATTGAGTCTGCCGCTTGCCCCCTCCCTACTTTCCTTCCTAACCCAGAGATCCCACTTGCCACCCCCGGTCAGTCCTTTGTGTCTGTCCCATGACCTCTTGAACCCCTACAGTGTTTCAACCCCTCACCATTACATGGTGGAATGTTTTTAAAATCTGACTTTCAACTGTTATTACTTTTTTAACCAGAGATATTGTCAGGGTGACAAAAGAGCTGTGACCAGAGCCCTCAGTCTTCAGGGACAAGCTATAGATTTTCTTGAAAGTAAACTAATTTTAGCAGTGGTGTTTAGTGAAGATTCAGGTTCCTTCTTAAAACATCCAGAGCTAAAGCTCCTTATTCCTGGGCAAAATAAAGCCCCTTTTTTGTGCCACTGAGCCTTCCTTGTATTCTCCCTCATCACTGCTTGCCACTGTCTGTTTCTCTGTTTCCTGGCTGCTCTATGATGTCAGCATTGCTGCTTACTGCTATTCATTTGGCAAACTGGAGCGGTTGTATCAGCATGATACAATGCCTGGAAAATATCTAACCACACTGGGAGTTTAATCCCATCAGATGTCAGAAGCAAAGAAGGGTAAGGGCTGGTTAGTAGTCGGATGGGAGATGTCCAACAGACACATGGGGCAGCAGGCTGTGCTCTTGGAATCTCTGTAGGGTGCACTTTCCCCTTGGTTATAAATAACTATATGGATGCCTCAGCATTCTGTTTGGGGAACACAATGCTGTCTTCAGGTGTCCGCTTTCAGATGAAACATTAAATCAAGGTGCTGTCTGCCTGTTGTAGTGGTTGTTCAGGTTATGTTAAAGATCCCATGGCACTTCCTGAAAAATGTCCTCCCTTCTATAATCCACCAACAGATTAATCTGGTTCAATAAAATTGTTTTTTTATCTGGGCACAGTGAGTTGGACAACTGTTGTTTAGTGTGCTGGTACAGAACGGCTGCAGTGTTCCACATCAGGTGTGGCTGCACTTCAGTGACTGTTTGGTGTGAGTTCTGTGTTGGTTGTAAATAGTTGTTAGATGCTTGCATGAAAGCCACAACATAAATAATTATGATTATTTTATGGAACAGTTTGGGGATGAGTACTAACTACTTGGTTAGTGCACCTGTGACCCCCATCACCCCCTCAGAATTTTTAATTTATTACTAACTCCAAAGTATTGCGCTCCAACAGAATTCACATCAGGCTTAAGGTTTTAGTTTAACAAAGCCTTTATTCAGACATTGCGATACCACAACCTGTAATTCAGAACAGCAGAGTTTACCCCAGCGCTTCACCTATCAACGAAGCTTCCTAATGGGCATGTGAATTCTATCAGAGTGCAATACTTTGGAGTTCATATTATCTGGGTTAGCCACCCTTGTTGCACCCCTCTGGATAAACACTGGAGTGCACATGCATGTTTTGGATCTGCTCATTTATTACTGTCCTGCTGGTTCTGTTACTGAATCAATATCCAACCCATTTGATTATTTTGTTCCATGCCCCTAGGCTTCTTGATTTCTGTAGTAACCTCTTGTATGGCACTGTGTGAAAGGCTTAACTAAAGTCCAAACTGGCTGCATTGACAGCTCATCCTATCACTGTCTACTGAATACTCTAGGCCTTGTCTCATCCTCCCTTGAACTTGCTGTATTCCTGTGCCACCCTCCATGGCTTGCATCGTGCCTGAAAATGGTTCTTGGACCAGTACACCAAGATGATAAACTAATGAATAAATAAATAAATCCTCTGTCCACTTCCCTTGTCACCCGGTCACAAATTCTATTAGATTTGTCTGGCATGACTTCCATGTAGTGACCCCATGTTGCTTATTGTCCTGTAATCCATTATGTTCCAGGAATTCTGATAATCTCTCTTTCAACAGGGTCACCATCAACTTTCCTACCACAGAGGATAGGATCACTAGCCTGTAATTCCCTGGCTCTTACCTGCTGACATTCTTGCGCAGGGGACAACATGTGCCCATCTCCAGTCCTCTGAGATAACTCCTGTTAGCTGTTAAACATGTCAATCAACTGGGCTGCCACGGGCTTGCTTAGTCTCCCTAGCACTCTTTTGTGCAATCAGTCTGGGCCCATGGCCTTATCAACCCCTTAGCAACCATAACCCTTTCAAAACTCTCTCTTAAGAAAATAGTGTAGTGTCCATTTCCCTACCTGCCTACCCCTTGCCCATGTATGTTCCCTCTGATAATGCCCCCTCTCTCCGCTATGAATACTGAGCATAAGTTTTTATTCAGTATTCCTGCCTTTTCCCTATATACTGCCACCAATTCTGACCTACTGTTTTCTCTAGCTACTCTCTGTTTGCCTTTCTTTTCTCACTAATGTGTCTAAAGAATGTGTTGTCCCCCCTTGCCCCTCTGCAATCCTTTACTCTGCCTATGCTTTTGCTCTCCTGAATACCTTGCCAGCCTCTTTAAGTTTCTGAAAGTAAACTGCTCTGTCTTTATCCCTCTGACTTGTCTTGTACATTTTGAATGCCACCATCTTTTCCCTAACTGCTGTGGCGAGTTATGCCACTGCCATTCAGATGTCTAGATATAGATATTATATTCTGTTATATTTTGTGTATGTCTAAAATGCCACAAGGAAAATGGATGACAGGGTCACAGAAAGAGAGAGAGACTGGATTTTTAAAATGTTTTACTTTCCTCTAAGCTGAGGGGGAAGTTTGCTGGGCAGGAAGCCACCTTACTTCAAGGGCTGCTCAACAAGGATGTGCCAGAAAACCATCACCTGTCATAAACCTTTGCACTTGACAGGAAGGATGCTTGGGAAACCAGGTTTTGGGAAATAGCCCTTCTTGACAAGCAGGTGTAAATTACCTTACCAGTAAGGCAGTAGGGCATCAAAGGCAGCCAGAAAATTGGGTTGCGGGGAAAGCGCAAGAGTGACCTATACTGGCCTGAAAGAGAAGGCCACTCTGTAAGACCAGACAGAGCTTGGCAGTGTGGACCCAAACTATTTAAGCAGCTCTGACACAGAGCAAACTTTCTCATTTTCCTGGAGCATTTCTTTCTAGACACTCTCCTGACAAGACAAGACCAGCTGCCAGCACACAATGAAGGCCAGTGCCTGCTAGAGAAGAAAAGGATTCTTCAGACTTTATTTATTCTTCTGAACTTTCAATTCACCACGAATATAAAGGTAAAACTTTAGATAACAGTTATAGTGCATTTTTCATGTATATTTTCCACTTTTATTTGTGTTGTTCTGTGACCAAATTGATAAAACCTTTTAGTTGTAAATGTATGATAATTAATTACTTAGTAAAAATATTTGTTTTTAAGAAATCTGCCTGAGTGGGGCCCCCTACAATCTTTTTACTCCCTACAACCTCTTGGTAGTGATACTTCTACCTCTAACTGATGTGGTTTTAGACTATAGCTCTGTGTAGGGTATAAAGAGGGGGGAGATTATAGGAGGGAAGGGGAAGGGAGGGAGAAAATAGATCCTTTCATGTAATTGAGTATCTGTTGACTAAGTCATGTACACAGTAGATCTGTTCTCTGTATTGTAAAACTTTAATAGGCTTTGAATGGAAAAAAAAGAAACCTGCCAGAGCGAGATTGTTATATTGTGTGTGTGACTGTGAGATGTTTTAGTAATACTCTGTGACTAAACTGTTATTGCTAAGAGGTGCCTTCATAAGCTACAAATCAAACAAGGGTCTGAAAAGGGAAAGTCTGAATAGAGATGGGGGGATGCCAAAGTCTCAGGGAAGGGTCTGTGGGGATTTGAATCAGGTTATTGTATGCCTTGTGGGAGAAGGCAGAATCAGGGTTACAACACTACTCCAAAGAGGTGCTGGATCTTCCCCCTTTGTGTAACAACCAAGAAAGGTTCACTTTGCTCAATATTCACAAAAGAAGATGAGTGGGAGGTACCTAAACCAAACAATAGAAGCAATCTGGTCAGGTGGTTAATACCAGTCCATTCACAGAAGTTTTTAGTTGTTCCAGAAGGTGGAAGCAAAGTAATCTACATAGGCTTGCCTGATGGCCTTAGTTCAGGCATTCTGGATCTTCCAGTACGATGGTAAATCTTCCTGGCATGCAAAGGATTTTTGCAGGCACCTTGAGCTTTAAGACTGCCAGTAACCTTGACTGAGACATGGGGGGGGGGGCTAGCTCTCTTGAGTAAATCATGCTTGTCCCAGAAAGCTAGGACTTTGGAGAGGAATTTGTCCAAAGCATCACCAACATCTAAGGATGCTGATATGGGGTACTAGTCTGTACTGTGATTGTCAGCCAACATGGAGAGCATGTTAAGGGTCCTGAAAGAAGGGAGAAAGATGATGCTTGAAGGGACCTCGAGGTGGTGGATTTTGTGTGCACAGTAGATAAAATGATGATTTTTTTTTTATTTATTAGAGTCTAAGATTACAATTACCTTTGAGCCAAGGCTCTTTTACAAAGGTTCCATGTCAGGATGAGAACAAACAAGCAGGACATTAATTATTACAGGATAAGAGGTTACAGTTGTTTATCATTACATGAGTACATACAGATTAGGCGGTACTAGAGGAATGCACAGGGAAGCCTAAAGGAGTGAGTATGAGAGTGAAGCAGCTTTGAAGATATGATAGGAATGAAAGAAAAGAACCAAGTCAATAAGTGACTGTTTGAATGCAGAATGATTGATACTGGTTAATTATAATATGCTTCATAAAGTGGAGGGATTTAATTTGTTGAATAAGTGTTTTAGATGAAGGGTAGGGACAAGTAGTATTGAAGTCACTAAGAACTAAGGGTGACAGAAGTGTTCCAGAACCACCTTCCATTTTGCTTCGACTTGGGACCTAAACATTTGGCTCAGATACATCTCTTCTGCAGAACAACTTTAGCTTATAGTGCAGTAATTTGCATAGAGTAAAAGAGACTACAAAATTGGTGGGGGGCTTGAGGTTTGCAATAAAGTGTTAATTACTATACATTACTTGTGACAGGCTGTGTTTGCTTGTAGTTGCTTGGGATTGGTGTGCACAGTCTGCAACAAGTCCAACTGCAGTGTCCCAGTTCTGAGCTATAGTAATTGTTAGTATTCATTGCTGAGTACTAGGCTTACCACCCCCCCCCAAAGTCTCTGTGTTACTTCCATGCCAATTACTAACTTCTTACCAGCACCATATACTTCCAAAATTTGTGGTAATTCCCTCCACCCCCCAAGAAAGTTATACAGCCAGGAATATAAACACAAATTAAAAGGCAATACAACTGAGGTATTACATTTGCCAGCATCAGGTGTCAGCTTGGCTCAGTTGGTAGCACATCCGCCTCTGAACCAGAAGGTTGTGGGTTCTTGTCCCACACTGGGATTGGACTTGCACCTAAAAATTGCTGGCATCCGAGTGCAGTATTGGGGGGTGCTGTACTGCTGGGGTATGCCATCCTTCAGATGAGACATTAAACCGAGGTCCCTTCTGCCCATCCCGGTGTTGTCCAGGTGGAAGTAAAAGAACCCAGGGCACTCTTTGCAAAGAGCAGGGAACATTCCCGGTGTCCTGGCCAACATTCCCTTTCCCATAAAACCGGCTCATGCAATTATCCAGGCTGTGTGTCGGTGATGATGTGTGATATGGCCGCCACCACACATTCAGTCACTTCACTACCAGTCTAGCATTGCTTGTAAAGTGCTTTGGGATACTGTGTATGAAAAGCACTTTATAAATGCTGATTCTTCTTCTTCTTCTTCTTCTTTGCCTTCCCAATGTTTCAGTATGCGTGGATACAGTGTTTTTTGTTTTCCATTTTACTTTTTGTTTCTTGTTTTTCATTTTAGATTATTAACCAGAACATTGGTTCTCAGTGTCCAAGTAGAGTTGACTGACCCCAGATGATTTTTCTGTCACACAGATAGCAATATGTTCTTAATGGATTTGTGGGGTCATTGGTAAACTATTGCCACACTGCAAAATATAATTTTGTTATTTTACTTACATAACTTGAATGTGGGGATTTTTTGGGAGTGAAAAGGTGGTGACTGTGAGATAATTTATTTATTTTTTTTGCCACAGTGGAATGACATGACTGGACTGGATGCCATGGCAGGGCAACACTGGCAGCATCACTATGGTTACAAAGAGGCTGGGGGCTGGGGGGGAGCTGGTCTTTAGATTTCCCTGCCTGACTAAGTTGCTTTCTTACTTTCCTGTTTTGCATATTTTTTTTATTTGGCCAGCTATTCCCATGATGACCTGAACTAGTCTGTATCACACATCATGAACACTCATTTGTGTATCTGACAGTACACGTCTAACTGCTGCTACATCCTCCTACTGTCCTGCAGGTGTTTCCTTCTCTCCTGCTTCTTCCCCCTGCCTGTCCTCCTCTTTGATTTCTTCTTCCTCCCCCTCCCTTTCCCCATGCCTTTCCATGTCAGACTCACCCAATTCTTTAGCTTTCTCCTGTTCCTTTCCTGCCTCCTGCTTGTGTTCTTTGGCTTTCCCTTCCTGCCACTTAACTCTCGTGCCCTTTCTGGTTTTACAGCTCCACTTCCATAACCTCACTGGCTCCCTCCTACACTATTAACTTCTTTAGTTTTGTCTTATGGTGCTGCTGGCTTGCTTTTATAAACTTGCAGGGTTGGCATACCTCACCCTATCCAAACAATTTCACTTTTTGCTTAGATAACAAGATATTAGCAGTATCAGTGCCAAACCCAGAAGTTATCTTCCTCACAGGATGCTTGGTACTGCTGCTGCTGCTACTGCTTAACTTGGGGGTTTGGGACTTTAGGCAGAGGGGGATATCATATAGTGCCTTAAGCCAGAAAAGCAATCATCCATGCCCAGAGCCCAGAGATAGCTGTGGCGATTCTCATGTCACTGGAAGCTGGTGTTGTGTTGTTCATGTAAGACAAAAGTGGAGATATTGCCTTTACAGATTAGGATGGTTCTTTTATGTAATAGCACATATTAAAGCTGTACTGCAAAGTGCTTGCAGGAGGGAAAGTGAAGGACCCGTGTGCTTCTGGTTTGCTCACAGTGCATTCATCACCAGATGCACTGGACAATTGGGACTGGTTGGGATAGCTGCTGCTTGCAGTGGGAGTGGAACCAGTTGACTTCTGGGGGTTAATGAACCATGATTTCTTAGGATGGATTATCACATGCCCAACCCAGGTCCTTCTTGCAAACATATCCCTTGCCCCACAATTATAAGTCACAATCCCTGCCCTGACTCCTTCTCCATCACCACTTATAGAACTGGTTCTTGGTTGAACTATTAGAAAGGTGAAACCTCCCTCTCTGCTTCTTTCCTCCTCCTGCATTCTTTTCTCCTCCAATTCTTTTCATCATGTTTTCTACACTGCAAGATGGCAGATGCCCACATACATATGCCCACTGCATCACCCAGCACTGACTTACACACCATCATCCTCCTCCTCACCCTCACTGAGAAACTGAATGTCTCACTGTAGCAGCCTATTTCACTTAGGTTTTACTCACAAGCAATATGAAACAAAAAAGAAAGATAGATTGTGCACCACACCACCAACAATCAAATTATTTGTCAAATCAGTCCTTCAAACTCCTCAATGCACCTCTCCTAGTACACTAAATATCTTTGCTCTGTTCTTGTATCGGAGGACAAAATAAAAAATTAAATGAATAAATATTAATATTTGATCCTTCTACACCACCAGCACTTAATAAACAAGCATTTGTCAACGCTAAATGTTTGCTTGCTGGTATTAGCATTGGAAATGCAGGAGTTAGAGAGATGCAGAATAAGAATGGCAGTGAAGCATTGAACTTCACGCCAACCCTAACTTCACCCTGCAGAGATTAGGGTATGCGTTTGGGTCATCGCCCATAATGTTCATGCCATTCCACTTCACCCTATCCTGCAGACACTGACAATTGTTGAGGTGTACCTTGGGGTGTTCAGCTGTACAGTCACCCCATTCCATAAGACATACACTGACATGGGTGCAGTATAGGAGAACAGGGTGAACTGTGGGGCCGAAGAGTTCAAGGCACACCTCGATGCCTGTCACTGGCTGCAGGCTGGAGGCGTGGGGGTGGAATGGCATGAGCATTACAGTTGGCAATCCAAAGGCATACCCCTGATGCCTGTCAGTCTGTACAGGGTGGGACGTTATGGTTAGACACCCTAACACCCTGGGCGTTTGTTGGTATTTACATTACAAATATTCAACATGGCCTTTTTGTGGCCCCCACCTCATGAAAGCATTTGGGACCTCTTCTCATGAATAGTGGCACTGTGATTTTGTTAATGTGTCCTGAACGTTGAGTTCCCACAGTGAATGTGCCATTCTGTGCCAGATGTACAAAAACACAGATCAGGCAGTATGTGAAAAATGACAGCTGTACCATTCATAGGGAGCTGTGAAGAGATGGCAATGTTGAAAATCTGTAGTGAAAATATTAAAAATACCTGAACTTCCTGGTTTATGTGGAAACTGTGTGATGCATGTGCAAAACACAGTCATTTAGTGGAATTTTTTCATCAGGATTTCAACATAGGCATTTTGTGACCTCTGCTCATGAACAGTGTCATTATGTGTGGTTCATAGCTCAGTGCTTATGTAACATATAGTTGAATGATGAATATGGTTGTTGGATACAGAGGCCAGCATAAAGAGGACATTGTCTACTAGGTAATAGTATAGAATGTATTGTGCTTAGGTACTTGGATGCTTGAAATGAGTCATTTGATAATATTTAATGGTTTAGGCCTTTCTCTGTATCCCACCTGTAGGAAGGAAGCTTGGTTTAGAATTATGAAGGCCCCCCCCGGTGGGATAAGAGTGCCGTAGAAGGAGGAGGTGTTGGGGAGGATGGTGGGTGAGTACGACTCACTCTAAGCAGAGCGGAAGTCAGCTGGATGAATTAAATAGGCTGAGGGGGAGGAGCTCTTCCCCCACATAATACCAGGCAAGCCTTTCCATTATGTGTGATTCATAGCTCAGTGCATATGTAACATATAGTTGAATGTTGAATATGGTTGTTGGATACAGAGGCCAGCAAAAAGAGGACAATGTCTACTAGGTAATTGTATAGAATGTATTGTGCTTAGGTACTTGGATGCTTGAAATGAGTCATTTGTTAATATTTGATGATGTTGGCCTTTGTCTGTATCCCACCTGTAGAAAGGAAGCTTGGTTTAGAATTATAAAAGCCCCAAAAAGAATAAAATATCAACGATTGTTCTGTAACTGAATGCTGAAGAAGTCATGCATAACAACTTAATGATATGAATAGACGATCACCTCCTCCAACTCCGGAGAGTGTGACCAGTAGCACTCAGAAGAGGAAAAACCCTCTTGGGGGGAAACCTCTGAGGACCCATGGCTACTGACCTGCCCATCCTTTTGGGCATACTAAAGGAGAGAAATACTAATTAAACTAAATTAATCAGCTAAATCTGAATTCTAATTTGTAGAATTCAATCCAGATAAATGGAGCTTGAGAAAGAACAGAATTGTAAATGTCCAGTGAAGTAATTTCCTCCTAATAAAGTCCAAGTCCGAGAATCCATGTACAATTTGGAATGATGGAGAGTGGATATACGAAGAACCTTCTTCTGGACTTCAGTTGATAGAGGGCATAATCCAGGAAATGTATGATGCTGGAGATGAAGTTGATGACTGACAAATTCAATACAGGAGACCAGACGCAGATAGTTGCATCCAAACTTGACGTCAATGAGGCAGGATGAATAGAAGTAGTACGACTTCCTGATTTATAATAGAGGGCTTGTATAGTACGTGTCATGAAAGAAATGAAAGAAGGCTTGTAGCCAGGCTACCGACTGATGAATCCAGTTCTGATAAGTGAAGTATAGTCTTAGAAATTGATATGAAGGCAATGGCTGTAGAGCTGAGCTGGAATAATGGCAAGCTGTAGAGGGTAATCGGAGACACTAGTGCGAGGTATGAAGCATCCAAGTAGTAGAATATGGTGAGCCCAAAAAGTAAGCAAGTCAGTTGGACAGCTAATCTGAAGTGAGAGGTAGTAGGAGCAGGGATTGCACCCACGAAGGCAGATGAGAAGGAACAGGATGTGGCAATCAGCCCCTGAAGAAAGCGCAGCTTAACCAACAGCTGCTGGGGTAGGAGAGAGAGGCAGCTGATTCCATGTATGGGAAGTGTAGACAGACCTATGGAAGTCTGCTGGTAGAATAGAGCGTGGCAGTTAGTCCCTTGACAAGAAGCACAGCTTTTCCATCAGCTGGAGAGGTGACTAGCTCCAGGTAACAGGAAAATGCAGCCAGACCTATGGAGGTCAGCCAGTAGGAATAGTGCGTGTCGTACAGCCTCCAGGAGACGTATCTTGAGTCAGTTTAGAGCAGAGTAATACTGCATTTGTAAGGCAAACGTAGAGAATGGAATGGAGCTGAGCACTGACGGATCCATTAGATCAAGGATGGCAGGGATCACACTGAACAGACTGTGGCATAGAGATGGCAACTTGACGAGGAATAGCATTTGAAACTGTAGGTATACAATCTCTGAGGCAGCAATAACGTGACGAGACCCGAATAGTCGAGCATAAGAGTCCTGGATGGAGATAACTGAAGAGGCTGAGGCAAATGGAGAAGCGTTGTCACAGGTCAAAAAGCAGTAGAGCACAATCAGGATAAGGTCTTCATGAGAGGCGCAACTAAGTGTCCTGGAAAGGGTGAAGCAGCAGCAATTCCACATGGCTGAAGCAGCAGGGCAAGGATCCAAGAATAGAGGAGGAACGAAGAAACGGGCAGATGAGGATCCATAATAAAGGAGCTTCCAGCCGGCTGACATGGCAGCAGGTAAGTGTATAGTAGAATGTGGGAATCTCCAGGCCCCGATCTGGTGAGGCAGAAGTAGAGCAGAAGTAGGTAAACCTCCCAGCCCGATGGGTGAAGGCAAGTCATAGAAGCAGGCGAGTAGTAGGTAAACCTCCCAGCCTGATGTGCGAAGGCAGGTCGTAGAAGCTGTGACTCTCCAAGCCCCAAGCTGAACAAGGCAGGCACAGAGCAGAAGCAGGTAAACCTCCCAGCCCAAAGGGCAAAGACAGGTCATAGAAGCTGTAAATCTCCAGGCCCCGAGCTGGGCAAGGTGGCGTAGAGGAAAAGTAGGTATTGAAATGGAGGTAGCATCCTGTGCCAGTTAAGTGCAAAGTAGCATTGTAACTGTAAAGCAGATGTATGAAAGTAAAATAATGCAGTAGACCGATGGATCCTGCAGATTGAGGATGGTAGGGATCACAGCGAATATCTTGGCAGAAGAGTAGGCAACCTGTCAAGGCAAAGAACATCCTGAATCTGGAGTCTATGAGTGAAGCAAAGGTGCGATCACGTAAAGCATTGCAGGCAGGCATGGTCGAGAGAGCCGAATGGAACATCCAGAAGCACACTTAAGAAGAAGGCCTGAGGAACCATACAAGACCTGCAGAAGCCCTATAGGGAAGAACTGATGGAGGCTAAGGCAGGAAGGAGCGGCGTAGGAGCTAGGCAATCTGACGAGGCAACCTCCCGACCAGCGTGGCATGGGTAAGCATGGTGTACGAATAGATGAACCCCAGGCTTGGCGAGAGGCAGAATGGAGGCAAAGTAATGAACCTGCAGACCCAGTTAGGGGTGTTAGGCTGACAGAGGTCAGAAATCCCGAGGCCCAATGCTGGCGAGGCAGATGGAAAAAGAGAGCAACCCTGGAAGCTGCTGAATGAGCATTGAGGTAGTCTGATAGCATTTAAGTGTGAGGACCAGCCATTTATTCATATAATTAGGAGTTACCCTTTTCCAATGAAATGCAGAATAAGACCATGCAGTATAAGACTGAGGATAGGAATGCTGCAGCGTATCAAGTATAGGGCCAATTACCTTCAATGAGTCATCCCTGGTGTCTGCCATGCAAGGAATTCAGGGAACTAGACGTTTGCATACAATTCATCAGTAGTTAGGAAGATAATACTGACATAGATATATACAGAGTAAGCCTTTCAAGTGTCAGATAGCCGTATCCTTATAGTTTGGTACACCAGGGTCTGACTGCTATTGTCTGTGTGCTGCAATAGAGAAAACAGGTACAGGGCAGTCCCCCGAGAATGGTCATATAGATAATGCATCTTCAAATGCGAGTCTGTGCAGGCAGTGACATGCTGTTTTTAGAGGTATCATGATAGAGGGGTGTGGTTCAGATTAAATGACTTGTAGCACCTCTCACCCCAGCCAATGTCGAATGAACTGGCCCATAGAGAAATGGATGAACAACATACTGTGGGATTACCTCCAGCTGTAGCATACAGGTATGTGGTCCGGTCTGGCCAAATACATAGAGAGACGTGCAAATCAGGTGATCCAAAGGCTCAGCAAGCCCGCAGTGGGTGCCTGAAATAGCATTGCGAGCAACGTGAGAGAATTTGGTAGGGTTCATCAGAGCTGTAGAAGAGGATGAGTGTCCCCGCTGAAGGGCCCACAATGGCAAAATGCAAAATAATTAGAAGCTAGCAAAGGCAAAATAGAGTGAAGTGGAAAGCGTAAGTAGGCATTGTGGTGCGGCATTTGTAAGGCAGGCTGTTCGTGGGGGAAAGGCTGCACAATTCAATAGGAAAACAGTAACATGGGGCAGAAAGCCGCGAGACGCTGATGAGCCAGGGAAGCTGGAATGGAAGCAGAGCCCTGCTGCAGCCAAAAGCCACTGGAGGGTACTAGATGAAGGCCTCAGGCAGTAACGAGGAGTAAGTCATGCCGACCGAGCGAACTGAGCGATGCTGCTGTGCGAGGCCAGAGAACCCCCCCCCCCAAACAAGAGAAAAGAAAAACAGAAGGAAGCAAGGGACAGGGGAAACAAATGGAGAAAGGGAACATGAGGGGTGTAGAGCAGAACAGAGGGAGGAATCTAGCCGCAGCTCACAGCACATAGCGAGCGCAGCGAGTGCAACTCGCTCTAAGCAGAGTGGAAGTCAGCTGGATGAATTAAATAGGCTGAGGGGGAGGAGCTCTTCCCCCACATAATACCAGGCAAGCCTTTCCACTATGATTTTCCTACTCTTTCCCGAGCACTGATTTCCCACAGCTGCCGTGTTATTCTGCGCCAGATGTGTAAATGCATATTTCAGGCAGGATATGAAAAATGACAGCTGCACTGTTCATAAGGAAATGTGAAAAAATGGCAATGTTGAAAATCTGGAGTGAAGTTATTACAAATGCGCGTAATTACGAGGGTGCATGGAAACTGCGTAATGTAAACTCATAACACAGTCATTTCATGGACTTTTGTCACTAAATTTTCAACAGAGGCATTTTAACACCTCTGCTCATGAACAGTGTCACTGTGATTGGTTTTTAATCTGTCCCGAACATTGACTTCACAGCAACCACGTTATTCTGCACCGGAAGCGCAGAAACACATTTTGGTCAGGATGTGAAAAATTACAGCTTTACTGTTCATAAGGAGGTGTGGAAAAATGCCAATGTTGAAAATCTGGAGTAAAAATATTACAAATTCGCAAAGTTACGAGTATGCGTAGAAACTGCGCAACGCATGCTCGTAACACAGTCATTTTATGAACTTTCATCACCAAATTCTCAACATATGCATTTTAGGACCTCTACTCATGAACAGTGTCACTGTGATTTACTTAATGTGTCCCAAACACTGATTTCCCACAGCGACTGCGCTATTCTGCGCCGGTAATGCGAAACCATATTTCAGTCAGGATGTGAAAAATGACAGCTGTACTGTTCATAAGGATTTGTGGAAAAATGGCAATGTTGAAAATCTGGAGTGAAAATATTACAAATGAATGAAGTTACGAGTGTGCATGGAAACTGCGCAACGCACGCTTGTAAAACAGTCATTTTTGGTATTTTTTTCACCAAATTTGCAACATAGGATTTTTGAGAGCCTACCTCATGAACACTTTCACTGTCATTTCATTATTCAGTCCTGGAATGTGATTCTGTGTAGTGACCGCGAAATCACCTTTCAGGACCAAATAATGCCATGACAGTGCCTGAATTCATGAAGAGAGGTCCGAATAACCCCATGTTGAAAATTTGGTGCCAAAATTCCCCAAAATGCCTGAGATGTACACCAAAGTTGAAAAAAAAACCTATTTATGTCATTATACAGCTTACCAGCATTTCTTCAGTTAGCGGTCGGCTTTGAAGAGTGCAGGCGTGTTCCCAGTCCACTGAAGATCATCGCACCAGACTCCAGAGGTAAGTATGGGGTGAGGGATGTGTGGGGAGGTCAGGTGCACAGTGGGTGGGTGCGGGTTGGAGGGAGATGGTGGCGACTGGCGTGGGACCATTTCCTTTGTTTCAGGGAGATAAAAAAAAATAAAAAGACGTAGCAGGAAGGTTTTTTTCATCCAGGCTTGTTTGCAGCACACTGGGGTGGGCTCCCAGTGTGCTATTGCCTTCACAGGGGTGGGGTACTAAAACCAAGGGAATGGGCCCCATTGGAAAAAGAATGACTGTTTAGTGGGGTCATGATGCCAAGGGGGATTGGGCACCCCCTCGGCACACAACAATTGGGGAAGGGGATTACATCATGCCGACGGGAAGTGGACTCCCCTGGTCAGCAAATTAACTGGGTCAGGGGCTGCTGGGGGGGGATTGGCCACCCTCAATCTGCTTTCATGGGGCCAAGTGGTGGTGGCAAGCCACAGCCATCTTTAATTCAATTGTTACACTTGGGAAGGTACCTCCCTGCAATGACGGGTCGCTCCCTCATTGCAGTGGAATGGCTGACGCTGCAATGATGAGGCGGCCCCTCATTGCAGCGGTGAAAACATTTCTACTTGGTGGCACTTTTAGAGGCCAGTGTCATTAGCACATTGTGCCTCCATTGGTCCACCAGTGCCAAGCTCCCAAATGCACTGCCTCCGTTGGCTGCCACAGTGCCGCACCTCCACAACCCGCTTATCTCCTAAGCTGCTGCATAATGTTTCTTGCACATGCGTGCAAGCAAACATGAAAATGTCTGTCAAAACAATGTTTCACAAATCTCCCCTGCACCTGTCCAGTCTACTAAATTCACTTGGCCATTCTGCTGTACAGGCCTCTAGGTGCCTGTGCAGGCACACACTGTGCTATTCTCCTCTCCTCTACGGTACAGTTTTACTAACCTGCCTGCCTCAAACTACAGTTAAATGTAATGAAAATTGGAAACAGATTTTGTCAGCAGTGACAGCAGAAAAGATCTGCAAGACTCATCCTGTGTTCTCTAACCCTACCTACCCTATGTGGTGGCAAGGAGCCTATACAGCCCGCAGCATCCCCCACCCTCTCTGGGTGATACTTCCTTTTAATGATACCCATGTGCCTCTCCCACACATGCTTCAATCCCATCTCTGTCTTTGCCCCCACCACATCCCTAAGCAACATGTCCCATCTATGAACCATCCTTTCCATGAAGAAATGTATTTATTTATTTATTTTAGTCTTTGGTAACTGGGTAAGGCCCACTAGGCACAAGTGCCTGTTTTAAGGGGTGACCTGGGAGTATTGGGCGGTTAAGTGACTTGTTCAGAGTCACACAGTATGCAAGTGGAGGTTGTGAGAATCAAACTCAGGTCTGGTCTGCTGGATGTATCAAGCTTGTTCACACCTCGTTCCTCTAACCTCTAGGCTATACTGCCAGCACAATTCTTCCTCACCTCCCTCTTGAAAGTTCTCCCTACTAACATCTTTGCATTTCTCTTGTAATCACATTTGTGCTCAATCTAAAAAGCTCCCACACGTCACCTGTTTTTTTCCCCAGAGGAATTTAACCATGTCAGTCATTCCTTCCCCCTCACATCAGCTGTCTTGTTCTATAAAGGGTACAAGTTCAAGTTCTTCAGCCTTTTCTCATAGGGCTTTCTCTGCTGCCAATGTAGCATCCTAGTTGCCATCCTCTACTCAATCTCCATCCTGCCAAAGTTATTTATAAGGTGAGGACTCTGGAGCTGCCCACAATACTCACGATAGGGTGAAATCCATGACTTGGAATGGGGGAGTATTACTCCCTCCTGCTGCTTGCTGTCCACCTCCTTATGCATCCCATCTTCCAATTTTCTCCCCTACCGCATTTGAACACTTGGCTACTACTTTCAGGATGCATATAATGATATTACCTAGGTCCCTTTCCTTTGAGACACATGACATTCCCATCCTTTACTCGGCTCTGGGATTTCTGTGTCTGATATGCATGACTTTGCACTGTCTGGCACTGAATCACAGCTCCCAAATTCAGGACTACTCTTCTCTTCTTTCCATGTCCCTCCCCATGGCCACCACTTCCTGTGTATTAACTCTACTGCAGATCTTGATGTCATATGCAAATAGACTTTTCCTTCTTGCCCGGCCCTCTTTGTCCCAATGAATTTCCACCAGCATGTTCTTCCCTCAGGTGACCATGAAATTATCCCCTCCAATCACTGGTCACACACATGTACAGCAAATGTTTGTGGAGGAGCAAGCACTTCCCTACCACTGCTGGGGTTGCTGTAGCTGTGGAACATGGCACAATTCCATCTCAGGCTAGCATGTACAGTAGCTCCCCAACCCTGAATGATGCAGTTCAGCTCCAGAGTCTGCTCCCAAAGCCAGATTTGTCACTGGGCCATCAGGCTGCCTTGTCTGCCAAAAATGTTAAGGTACATAACCCAAATTTCCAAGAGTTATAACTGATGGCGATGTCAAGAGAAATTCTGGCCAGAAAATGTTCAATCCCCCAGCCACAACAAAAGTGTATAAACACTTTTCTAGAGCAACCAGAAAATTAGAACATTGAATCATAGATATGTGATGGCAAAAAAGGACCCTCTTGGCCCATTGAATCTGCCGCTTGCCCCCTTCCCTCCTTTCCTTCCTAACCCAGAGATCCCCCTCTCTACCCCCTGGTCAATCCCTTGTGTCTGTCCCATGACCTCTTGAACTCCTAAACCGTTTCGACCCCTCACCACCATTACGTGGTGAAATGTTTTTAAAATCTGACTTTCAACTGCTATTGCATTTTTAACCAGAGACATTGTCAGGGTGACAAAATAGCTGTGACCAGAGCCCTCAGTCTTCAGGGACAAGCTATAGATTTTCTTGAAAGTAAACTAATTTTAGCAGTGGTGTTTAGTGAAGATTCAGGTTCCTTCTTAAAACATCCAGAGCTAAAGCTCCTTATTCCTGGGCAAAATAAAGCCCCTTTTTTGTGCCACTGAGCCTTCCTTGTATTCTCCCTCATCACTGCTTGCCACTGTCTGTTTCTCTGTTTCCTGGCTGCTCTATGATGTCAGCATTGCTGCTTACTGCTATTCATTTAGCAAACTGGAGCGGTTGTATCAGCACAATACAATGCCTGGAAAATATCTAACCACACTGGGAGTTTAATCCCATCAGATGTCAGAAGCAAAGAAGGGTAAGGGCTGGTTAGCATTTGGATGGGAGACCTCCAACAGACACATGGGGCTGCAGGGTGTGCTCTTGGAATCTCTGTAGGGTGCACTTTCCCCTTGGTTATAAATAACTATATGGATGCCCCAGCATTCTGTTTGGGGAACACAATGCTGTTTTCAGGTGTCGGCTTTCAGATGAAACATTAAATCAAGGTGCTGTCTGCCTGCTGTAGTGGTTGTTCAGGTTGATGTTAAAGATCCCATGGCACTTCCTGAAAAATGTCCTCCCTTCTATAATCCACCAACAGATTAATCTGGTTCAATAAATTTTTTTTTTTTTTTATCTGGGCACAGTGAGTTGGGCAACTGTTGTGTAGCGTGCTGATACAGAAAGGCTGCAGTGTTCCACATCAGGTGTGGTTGCACTTCAGTGACTGTTTGGTGTGAGTTCTGTGTTGGTTGTAAATAGTTGTTAGATGCTTGCATGAAAGCCACAACATAAATAATTATGATTATTTTATGGAACAGTTTGGGGTTGAGTACTAACTACTTGGTTAGTGCACCTGTGACCCCCATCTCCCCCTCAGAATTTTTAATTTATTACTAACTCCAAAGTATTACACTCCAACAGAATCCACATCAGGCTTAAGGTTTTAGTTTAACAAAGCCTTTATTCAGACTTTGTGATACAATAGCCTATAATTCAGCACAGCAGAGTTTACCCCAGTGCTTCACCTATCAATGAGGCTTCCTAATGGGCATGTGAATTCTGTCAGAGTGCAATACTTTGGAGTTCATATTATCTGGGTTAGCCACCCTTGTTGCACCCCTCTGGATATACACTGGAGTGCACATACAAGGTTTGAATCTGCTCATTTATTACTATCCTGCTGGTTCTATTAATGAATCAGTATCCAACTCATTTGGTTATTATGTTCCCTGCCCCTAGGCTTCTTGAATTCTGTAGTAACCTTCTGTATGGCACTGTATGCAAGGCTTAACTAAAGCCCAAATTGGCTACACTGACAGCTCATCCTATCACTGTCTACTGATGACTCTATGCCCTGTCCCATCCTCCCTTGTACTTGCTGTATTCTTGTGCCACCCTCCATGGCCTGGGTCATGCCTGAAAATGGTTCTGAGACCAGTACACCTACATGGTAAACAAATTAATTAATAAATAAATAAATCATCTGTCCACTTCCCTTGTCACCCGGTCACAAATTCTATTAAATTAATCTGGCATGACTTCCATGTAGTGACCCCATGTTGCTTATTGTCCTGTAAATCCATTATGTTCCAGGAATTCTGCTAATCTCTCTTTCAACAGGGTCACCATCAACTTTCCCACCACAGAGGTTAGGCTCACTGGCCTGTAATTCCTTGGCTCTTTCCTGCTGACATTCTTGTGTAGGGGACAACGTGTCACAATCTCCAGTCCTCTGAGATAACTCCTGTTCCTGAAGGCTGTTAAACATGTTCATCAGCTGGGCTGCCAGGGTCTTGCTTAGTTCCCCCAGCACGCTAGTGTGCGATCAATCAGTCCCATGGCCTTGTCAACCCTTAGCAACCATAACCCTTTCAAAACTCTCTCTAAAGAAAATAGTGTAGTGTCCATTTCCCTACCTGCCTACCCCTTACCCATGTATGTTCCCTCTGATAATGCCCCCTCTCTCTGCTATGAATACTGAGCATAAGTATTTATTCGGTATTCCTGCCTTTTCCCTATCTACCACCACCACCAATTCTGACCTACTACTTTGTCTAGATACTCTCTGTTTTCCTTCCTTTTCTCACTGATGTGTCTAAAGAATGTCTTGTCCCCCCTTACCCCTCTGCAATCCTTTACTCTGCCTATGCTTTTGCCCTCCTGAATACCTTGCCAGCCTCTTTCAGTTTCTGAAGGTAAACTGCTCTGTCTTTATCCCTCTGACTTGTCTTATACATTTTGAAGGCCACCATCTTTTCCCTAACTGCTGTGGTGAGCTATGCCACTGCCATTCAGATTTATAGATATAGATATTATATTCTGTTATATTTTGTGTATGTCTAAAATGCCACAATGAAAATGGATGACAGGGTCACAGAAAGAGAGCGAGAGACTGGATTTTTAAAATGTTTTACCTTCCTCTGAGCTGAGGGGGAAGTGTGCTGGTCAGGAAGCCAACATACTTCAAGGGCTGCTCAACAAGGATGTGCCAGAAAACCACCACCTGTCATAAACCTTTGCACTTGAAAGGGAGGATGCTTGGGAAACCAGGTTTTGAGAAATAGCTCTTCTTGACAAGCTGGTGTAAATTATCTTACCAGTAAGGCAGTAGGGCATCAAAGGCAGCCAGAAAATTGGGTTGTGGGGAAATCACAAGAGTGACCTCTACTGATCTGTAAGAGAAGGCCACTCTGTATGACCAGGCAGAGTTTGTCAGTGTGGACCCAAACTATTTAAGTAGCTCTGACGCAGAGCAAACTCTCTCATTTTTCTGGAGCATTTCTTTCTGGACACTCGCCTAACAAGACAAGACCAACTGCCAGCAGACACTGAAGGCCAGTGGCTGCAAGAGAAGGAAAGGATTCTTCAGACTTTATTTATTCTTCTGAACTTTCAATTCACCACGAATATAAAGGTAGAACTTTAGATAAAAGTTATAGTGCATTTTTTATGTATATTTTCCACTTTTATTTGTGTTATTCTGTAACCAAATTGATAAAACCTTTTAGTTGTAAATGTATGATAATTAATTATTTAGTAAAAACATTTGTTTTTAAGAAACGTGCCTGAGTGGGGCACCCTACAATCCTTGTACTCCCTACAACCTCTTGGTAATGATACCTCTTCCTCTAACTGATGTGGTTTTAGACTATAGCTATGTGCGAGGTATAAAGGGGTGATTATAGGAGGGAGGGGAGAAGGAAGGGATAGAATAGATCATTTTATGTAATTGAGTATCTGTTGAATAAGTCATGGACACAGTAGATCTGTTCTCTGTATTGTAAAACTTTAATAAACTTTGAATGGAGAAAAGAAAGAAACCTGCCGGAGCGAGACAGTTATATTGTGTGTGTGACTGTGGGATGTTTCAGTAATAATCTGTGACCAAACTGTTATTGCTAAGAGGTGCCATCAAAAGCTATTGAGTTGAACAAGGGCCTGAAAAGGGACAGGCTAGATAAAGATAGGGGGAATACCAAAGTCTCAAGGAAAGGTCTGTGGGGATTTGAATCAGGTTATTGTATGCCTTGTGGGAGAAGGCAGAATCAGGGTAACAAAGCTACCCTGAAGAGGTGCTAGATCTTTCCCCTTTGTGTAACAACCAAGAAGGGTTCACTTTTGCTCAGTATTCACAAAAGAGGATGAAGGGGAGGTACATAAACCAGACAATAGAAGCAATCTGGACAGGGGGTTAATACCAGTCCATTCACAGAAGAAAGGATTCTGAAAGAACTCCTAAAACTCAAGGTGGACAAAGCAAAGGGGCCTGATGGGATTCACCCCAGAATTCTAAAAGAACTAAGGGGAGATCTAGTGACACCACTGGCTATCCTTTTTAATGAATCATGTGAGGATGGTGTGGTACCTGAGGACTGGAGAAGGGCAGATGTGATTCCCTTTCACAAAAGTGGGAGCAAGGCAGAGGCAGGAAACTACAGGGCACAGGACCCAAGGCAGCATGGATTCACGATGGGAAGGTCGAGTCAGACGAATCTAATAGATTTCTTTGACTGGGTGACCAAAGTAGTAGACCAGGGAGGGGCCGTGGACATGGCCTACCTAGATTTTAACAAGGCATTTGATACAGTCCCACACAAAAGATTAATACACAAGATAACCAGCCTTGGAGTGGATCCCAAGGTGGTAGCCTGGATAAAAAATTGGCTAGATAACAGGGCTAAAGGTAGTAGTAAATGGAGTACAGTAGAAGAAAGGAGGGTTACTAGTGGGGTACCACAGGGTTCAGTACTGGGACTGGTCCTTTTTAATGTCTTTATAAGTGACACTGCAGAGGAACTAGAAGGAAAAGTATGTCTCTTTGCAGATGACACAAAGATCTGCAACAGGGTTGATACACAAGATGGGGTGGAAAGGATGAGAAGGGACTTGGCAAGGTTGGAGGAATGGTCAAATGTATGACAGCTCAGATTCAATGCAAAGAAGTGCAAGGTAATGCACATGGGAAACAAAAACCCAGGGGAAGCGTACACAATGGGGGGGGGTGAGATACTGACAACAGTAAAAATAGAAAGGGACCTGGGGATAATTATATCAGATGCCCTAAAGGTGGGCAAGCAATGTGAGAAGGTAGTAAGGAAGGCTGGAGGGATACTGGGATGCATAGGAAGAGGCATCAATAGTAGAAAACAGGAAGTTGTTATCCCTCTGTACAGACAGTTGGTGAGACCCCATCTGGAGTACTGTGTGCAGTTCTGGAGACCCCATCTCCGCAAATACATAGACAGAGTGGAGGCTGTCCAGAGGAGGGCAACCCAAATGGTACAGGGTCTGCACCAGAAGACATATGATGAAAGACTAAAGGAGCTTAATATGTATACCCTAGAGGAAAGAAGGAGAGGGACATGATAGAAACTTTCAAGTACCTCAAGGGAATTAACAAAGTCCAAGAGGGTAGCATCTTCCAGAAAAAGAGATGTGCAAGAACAAGGGGGCACAATTTGAAGATAGAGGGGGGATGATTCAGAGGTAATGTGAGGAAGTATTTTTTCACTGAGAGGGTTGTGGATGCATGGAACAGCCTCCCTGAGGAGGTCGTGGAGTCAAGAACAGTGGGGGACTTCAAGAATGCATGGGACAGGTATAAGGCAGTCCTAGTGGGGGGTAGGAGGAAGTAAGCTGTTGGTTAACTAGGATCTGCAGCTTATCTGTTAGGTAGGAAAATGGGCAGACTAGGTGGGCCAAGCGGTCCTTATCTGCCATCAAATTCTATGTTTCTATGACATGTTGGTTTGACCTCAGTGGTAGGGAAAATGATAGAATCACTTCTGAAAGAAAGAATCTTTGAGTAACTAGAAGCCAGCAGGGCACAAGACCCAAGGCAGCATGGATTCACAGCAGGAAGGTCATGTCAGACAAATCTATTAGATGTCTTTGACTGGGTGACCAAAGTAGTAGATCAGGGAGGGGCTGTGGATATGACCTACCTAGACTTTAGCAAGGCATTTGACAGAGTTGCACACAAAAGAATAATAAACAAGTTAGCCAGTCTGGGAGTGGGTTCCAGGGTGGTAGCCTGGGTAACAAATTGGCTGAGCAACAGGACGCAGAGGGTAATAGTAAACAGAGCACAATATGAAGAAAGGGGGGTTGCTAGTGGGGTACCGCAGGGTTCAGTACTGAGACAGGTCCTCTTTAATGTCTTTATAGGTGACATTGCAGAGGGGCTGGAAGGAAAAGGAAAAGTATGCCTCTTTACAGATGACAAAAAGATCTGCAACAGGGTTGATACTCAAGGAGGCATGGAAATGATGAGAAGGGACTTGGCAAGGTTGGAGGATTGGCCAAAAGTATGACTACTTAGATTCAATGCAAAGAAGTGCAAAGTAATACACCTGGGGAAACAAAAACCCTGGGGAAGAGTACACAATGGGGGTACTAACAACAACAAAAATGGAAAGAGACCTGGGGTAGTCATATCACATGACCCTAAGGTAGGCAAGCAATGTGAAAAGGCAGTAAGGAGGGCTGGGGGGATACTGGGATGCATAGGGAGAGGCATCACCAGTAGAAAACTGGAAGCTGTTATCCCTCTGTACAGACAGTTAGTGAGATCCCATCTGGAGTGCTGCATGCAGTTCTGGAGAACACATCTCCACAAGCACATAAACAGGATGGAGACAACTAAAATGGTGCAGGGTCTGCACCAGAAGCCATATGAAGAGAGACTAAAATGGCATAATATATATACCCTTGAGGAAAGGAGGGAGAGGGGAGGCATGATAGAAACTTTCAAGTACCTCAAGGGAATCAACAAAGTCCAAGAGGGTGTCATCTTGCAGAAAAAGAGATGTGCAAGACCAAGGGGGTATAATTTGAAGATAGAGGTGACATGGCTCAGGGGCAATGTGAGGAAGTATTTTTTCACAGAGAAGGTGGTGGATGCATGTAATGGCCTTCCTGAGAAGGTTATGGGGTCAAAAACAGTGGGGGAATTCAAGAATGTATGGGACAGACATAAGGCAATTATAGTGGTGGGTAGGAGGAAGTAGGCTGTTGGTTATCTAGGATATTTAGCTTATCCAATAGATACGGAAATGGGCATACTAGGTGGGCCAAGTGGTCCTTATCTGCCATCAGTGTCTACGTTTCTATGTTTCTATATTTGGCTATAAGACTCAAGACTAGTATTGTACACTGATCCAGAATAAAAAGGGGACCCTGGAACTTTGTGGTGAGTGTTCAGTTGTGAACTCAGTAAACACTATAGAAGGACATGAAGAGGGTATCCCCTGTTTCCCCCTCCCTGTCACAGATTGCACTTAGGGGTGGGCACTGTGAGCTCAGTGGACCTGACCCTCAGGAATGGATTTGTGACAACTGCAACCCTCACTTCCCTTGAAAAACATAAAGTTTTTCTTCTCCATTCACTCTGAAATAATCATGCACAATTTTTTGATGATATTGAAAGTGTTTTGATCAAAAGTCACAGTTTTTCACATAAGGAACACTTCAGTAGTCATGTCCTTCCCTGTGAGACAAATAGTTTAAAATGTATTTATTTATATATTTATTTCTTTTATTTATTGATTTATTGAAATGTTTTGCCAGGAAGGGCTCACTGAACAACAAGTTGCTCATCTCCCAGTGCGTCCTGGGGAAGAGGGTAGCAGGCAAATGGCAATGAGATGTGCTCAGCTCAAAGAGTTCTAGTCTCCAGCATTGCTGTTTGGCTTCTACAGGTCACGTGGCTTGTCAGCAACTTGAACATGGCAAGTGTTTGCTTGCTGTAAAAAGCAATGCATTGTGAAATCAAAGTACTGAAATGCTAAAGGGAAAATTACTTTCTTCTGACCTACTTTGCTGGTGACTAAAATGTTAGATTTCTATATATTCAATGAATGCAAATTTGGCATCAGCTCATCCTTACTTATACTAGAATTCATACTAGGAAGGTAAGAAATACAGAATTGAGTAGCCCATAGTGCACTTCTCCCGTTATATGGGTCAATGTTTCCATAACAAATTTTCCATAAGGTGTTTATCTAACTTTAATTTGAAAGTATCAAAGCTATTATTTTCTACAATGCCTCTTGGGAGGGAGGTCCAAATGGGAATGATTTTTTGGGTGAAAAAAATCCTTCTCAAAAGTCCTCTAGGATTTGTAAGCATAAGTTGAAACCTATGACTTCTAAGGCTAGTATCCCTATGGTTAATTCTAAATCCTAGTTCTCATAAGAGCTGATCTTCTCCAATGATTTTAAACATAACTAGTAGATCACCTCTTAGTCTTCTAAGTTCTAAGAGAAACAAATTTAGTTTTTTTAATCTTTTTTCATATGACGTGAGTTGGAGGCCATACACCATTTTAGTGACCCTCTTCTGTACACCCTCCAATGCACTGATGTCCTTCCATAGGTAAGGACTCCATAAAGCGGATGAATAATCCAAAATTGGATGAACATAAGCTTGATAGAGAGGTATGATACAGGATCCGTTTCTAGAAGAAATCAATTATTTTATAGAACCTATAAGTTTTATAGCTTTATTGGCTACTTCTGTACAATGATTATTAAACTTAAGGTCATTACTAATGAGGACTGCAAGGTCCCTTTCATTGTTGACACTTTTTAAACATTTGCCATCCATAAAATAAGCATTGTGTGGGTTATTTTCACCCAGGTGCACAACACCACATTTTTCAGAGTTAAAGATCATTCCATGAGCCCTGGCCCATCCTTCCAATTTTAGGAGATCATCTCTCAGTCCATGGGACCCATCCATCATGCTGCTTGTTTGGTGTCATCGGCAAACTTAATTGCATAACTATTTAATTCTTTATTAAGGTCTGCAACTAAGATAGAAAAGAGGGTTTGTCCTAGAACGGAACCCTGGGGACTCTGCTTGAAATAACTTCCCTATCAGAATAATGGCCATGTATTTTGACTATCTATTCCATATTTCCCAACCACGCTTCAAAACAAGTGAGGATTTTTTTGTTAATTTGTACCCTTTTCATACTACTGATCAAAGAATCATGTGGAACTTTATCAAATGCCTGGCAGAGGTTGAGATAGAACTCAGAACTACTGTAGGTGATTACTAGAAGCAGCTGAGGGGGAGATGAAGGAAATTATGTCAGTAAGAATGTCTGACTTAGGGCTTAGGTAGCAGTAGACCTGAGCAATGAAGACAGACAGGGGGAAAGGAAGAGTAAGCTAACCAACAATGAGCTTTTGTGAGGAGGTGACAGAAGCATTATGAACTATCTCAAGCCTATGGCCGAGGGTTATAAACCCAACAACTCTACTCCCCTTGCTCCAGTCTTGATGTCCAACTACATAACCGGACATGGTGATGGCAGTGTCACCCAATCCTGGAGAAACAGTATTCAGAAACAATGACCACAAACTGGTCTGACTTGCAGCATCCACAGTCTGAACTGATCAATTTTAAGCAGATGATGCCAGCATTTAGCTCAATGACACTTAGTTCCCTACGTATGGGAAAGATGTGACAGATTTAAGGGTAGCAGGATTCAATTCAATATCTCTGAACAAGAAAGGACGTGGGGAGATGAGGAGCCTGAGAGTGTTCTGATTCTAATAAGAGGAAACACAGTTTCTGAGTCCTGAATGCAGAAGTCATATTAGTCAACTAATGAAGACATCTCTATTAGTGAAACAGCATGAGTTCTGCTTAGGCTTTAACATCTATTCCAGCACCTTCTACATTATCCTTATTTATAACATAGCAAGGTAGTGACCTGAGGTTGGGAGGGACTCTGGGTCCATCAGGTCAGCACCCCGCCTCCCCATTTCATAAACAGGGAATAGTATGCATGATTTGCAAACATGTACTAACTTATATAGATTCCCACACTGTCTGCTATCTTTCTGTTTAACACATTACCAGAGTGCTTGCATTTATTTTAGAACTGTACTTTGACTACTGGGCAGCATATTGCAAGAAAACATGACTAAAGTTATATTACATAGCTGAATTTGTAAGAACTGTCTTATATGGTGTTTCTGCTGAAGTGGACATACATACTGCAGTCAATGCCATAATAAAGAGTCCAGTATGTTCAGACCCACTGTAATCTCTGGCTTTAGACACTCTACTTGTTAATTGTAGGATCAACATCCTGATTAGTGAAAGTTGCCTTTCAGGTACAGTACTGACTGTATTTTGAAGTGCATGGTATAAGAGTGCATGAGAACCTGAGTTCGCATTATCATAAAATTCTTGCCAACCAGTGTGTTGACACTGATGTGCATCACTCTCAGCCATTGGGTGGCACATAAAGGGATGGGAACTATCAAAGGGATGACATCTTTGTCAAAATACTTGCCTCTGAAAGAGTATTATAAATCACTAATATGATTTCAGCCAATCTGTGAGCAGAGTCACTGTACATCCTACCTTGTGTATAGTGTGCTGTCATGCAGCAATATTAGGGGAGAGCGTTCCACTTCAGTGCCAATGGGGAGGCAGCAAAAGATAATTTAAAATAATGGCTATAAACTTATCATGAATCACTCAAGTGAAACTCAGGTGATTTTTAATAAGTTAATAAGGTCTCCAAGGGGTGTCTCTTATGGTATAAGAGACAACTTTCATGAGGTTTGGGCAGATTGAACTGCTTAGCTTCACTATGTGGTCCTTTCACCCAAAACTCACAGATGCTGTCTCTTATAAATATAGACACACAGAATTGTTGGCAGAAAAGAACTGGTAGGTCCATCTAGTCTACTCTGTTTTCACTGCCAATTACTTATACCACAAGAGACACCCCTCAGAGGCCCTATCAACTTATAATACAGTTTATATGCATGATGCATATTGACATCAATGGCAATCTGGTCACCAGGAAGTTTTTGAGATATATACTGTACATTGTTTTAATAATTTGTGTGCCTTGGATAATTCAGCTTAGATACAACATCTTCTTTTCTGTGCTTCTACCAATTTTGGATCTGGATAGTCTGGGTACACTGCCTCCATATATACAAATGTAATATAATGTCATTTAAGTCTTGTCAATATGTACAACATGAATTTCAGTTTAAAGTTACCAATTAATAATTATATAAAATCTACACATTATGGCTTTAAGACTGATATATAAAGAGATCACTGAAACTGGAACAGTGCTCCCCACCATCCCACCATGCTGAAGAGAAAGTGTTCCACAAAACAAAACAGTGTTGGGTTTAGAACTTCTTGGCATCTAGTGGTCTCTGAGTTCAGTAAATTCAATTATTTGGCCTTTATCTTTGCCTGACTGTTTTCACTCTCTCCATGTGTGTTGTACCTGTACCTTGGGTCCTTAAATATGTATTCCTAGATCCTCTGAACTCAGGAATCAACTGCCTGATGTTTCAGAAACTACTGTAGTAGGACACCTATTTATGCCTACTTCAGACTTAACCACTTGGAAATCTCCAAATAGGGGCAATCTGGACCACTCTATAACTCTGACAATCAGGAAAATGGTTATGTAAATATAGGATAGACTAAAAATGTTGTATTACTTGGGTGCCCTACCAAAAACACAGAGATGATAGCATACTACCCCAAGTACAGAAAGTGAAACAGTAACTTGAACAATTGATTAGCATACACAATGGAATTTGTGCTGTGCTACCTCAGACAAAGTTATTATGAAGGAATACCACAAAGCTTCTGGCATTTCAACTTAAACAACAAACTCAGAGAACACAGTTTACCCAGTTCAGATACGTGGACAATGGGGAAGAGGTACAGATAAACTCAACTTATTTCAGAAGCCTTATGGAAATATTATACTTGTTTATATAGTGCCGTGTAGGAACCTGCATCACAATAGGTAAGTATGTTTGACACTTTTACTGCTACCTACATTGACCCCTATGCACTAATGGGGCAGGAGTATGTGGAATCCGAACATGCAGTACCATACCTGCATAGCTGTGCACCCATGGACAGGTGCGCACCAGCAGTATGCATGACCACTGGCCACCTGTCTGCAGCCCTCCCCTCTGGCATGTGGAAGCACAGAGGCCAGATAAGTGGACCAGGTGGGCATCCAATGGGATGCCCGACCTGGACCTCCAGTGGATCTCTTGCACCCACAGGAGGAGAGATAGGGCCTCTGCCATGCTGCACACTGCAACAAAGAATCAGGCTGCTGCCTGGTCGGCTGTCCCCAGACCACCATTCACTGTCTGTGGTCTGGAGTGACATGGTGTGGGGGATGACAATCCCTACCTGTCTGTCAGCTACTAGGTGGGTGACATCCCAGGGGGGCACACAGACCTTAAGACAGGGGTTCCTCCTGAAAACTGTTCACCCCCCACACCCAGTGCTCCTCAACGCTGTGAATGTCATGGAATGTGGGCATGCCCCCTTCTCACCCCGACCATGCTGCCCTCCACACAGCCTGGTTGTAGGGCTGTGTACCCCATAGGTGAATCCTATGGTTGGCTGTGTGGGTGGTGCAATGGATGAGGAGTGGTTGCATGCCACAGATATGCGTGCATACCCACTCCACCCCATTAGTGCATAGGGGTCAATGTCAGTAGCTCAAAACCAGCTACCAATGAGGTAGATAATACCAGTGGAGTTCAGGGAGGCCCTTAAGAACCTGAGAGCAGATAGAAACATGTGAGCTGATGGCTATGCCATGAATTATTAAAAGTCTTTTCAGATGAACTTACTTGCAGTCTTAATTTTGAAATTTAACTGGACACTGAAAAATAAAGTTACCCTTGCCATGGCATCAGGCCATCACATCTGTTATATAAAAATGAAGGAAAATATGTGTTACAGAGCAAATACTATAGACCTACATTGTTCATAATATTTATAATAAAATTTACTGTATCAGGTCACCGGATCCAGTGAGGGTCCCAACATGGAGGTCGAGAGTGCTGCTGAGCTTGCCCTCCCCAACCCCCCTCAGCTCGAATCAAATGCAGGTCACCGGATCCAGAGAGGTTCCCGACACGGGGGTTGAGAGGGCTGCTGAACTGGCCCTCCTCCACCCCCCACAGCTCGAATCAAACGCAGGTCACCGGATCCAGCAAGGGTCCTGACACAGAGGTCAAGAGGGCTGCTGAACTTGCCCCCCCACCCCCCACAGCTCGAATCAAACACAGGTCACCGGATCCAGTGAGGGTCCCGACACGGGGGTTGAGAGGGCTGCTGAACTTGCCTTCCCCCACCCCCCACAGCTCGAATCAAACACAGGTCACTGGATCCAGCAAGGGTCCTGACACGGAGGTTGAGAGGGCTGCTGAACTGCCTTCCCCACCCCCCACAGCTCGAATCAAACGTAGGTCACCGGATCCAGTGAGGGTCCTGACACGGAGGTCAAAGGCTGCTGATCTTGCCCTCTCCCACCCCCACAGCTCGAATCAAATGCAGGTCACCGGATCCAGCAAGAGTCCCAACACAGAGGTCAAGAGGGCTGCTGAACTTGCCCTTCCCAACCCCCCACAGCTCGAATCAAACGCAGGTCACTGGATCCAGTGAGGGTCCTGACACGGAGGTTGAGAGGGCTGCTGAACTTGCCCTCCCCCACCCCCCACAGCTCGAATCAAACGTAGGTCACCGGATCCAGTGAGGGTCCTGACACGGAGGTCAAAAGGGCTGCTGATCTTGCCCCCCCACCCCCACAGCTCGAATCAAATGCAGGCAAATCCTCGAGGGAGCCAGCTCCAGTCTGAGGTACTCAGCATGAGTGTACTGCAATTTCGACTTTAAAAATTGACTCTTTAAATCCGTAAGCTTACAAGCGCCTTCACAGGAGGGATCCAAGCTCCAGGCCTTGCTAACTGCCACGCTGGCTGCTCCACTGACTTGGAGCTGTGTGCAGTGTTCGAACTTGGCGCCTTTTTTTCATTATGTTAGCTGTCGGCACAGAAGTTTAGATAGTTTTTTTCCTCTGAAAACAATGCTCTACCAGCAATTTTACTGTACTGTAAGGGTTACCTTAAGTGATTTTATTTATAGGTATTTCTGCTTTCTCTACTTTCTTATTTGCTGACTGGGGGTTAAGTACTCAACTTAGAGCCATTCAAACAGTGCTGTACCTGGTATATTATAAACTGCATAAAGCTGCTCTTTCCCTGACCCTTTCACTGCTCTGTTCAGGCCCCTCCTCCTCCACCCTCACCCCTTCTGTTCTATCTCCTCCCCCTCTGAACAGTATTTAAGACTTACCTCGCCTTCTATTCTCCACAGGTCACTGGATCCAGCATGGGTCCCGACATGGAGGTTGAGTGGGCTGCTGAACTTGCCTTCCCCCCCCCCACAGCTCGAATCAAATGCAAGTAAAACCCCGAGGGAGCCAGTGCCAGTCTGAGGTGTTCAGCGTGAGCATACTGCAATTCTGACTTTAAAAATTGACTTTTTAAATCCGTAAGCTTACAAGCGCCTTCACAGGAGGGATCCAAACTCCAGGCCTTGCTAACTGCCATGCTGGCTGCTCCGCTGACTTGGAGCTGTGTGCAGTGTTGACCCCGCCGGCTGCGCCGGCTGCCCCTCCACCCCCACCACCACCCTTGGTTGTCACAGAGTTATATATCTCACATCACGTGATGTGCAAAAAACAGTCAGCCCACTTTGCCATCTGCAGCCTATACTTATTCACCACTAGAGGCATCCTCTGTTTTAACTGCCTTTAAAGAACAATCCTGTTAACCTACCTCTAATGAATGAGCTACCTTTGGGTACCTATATAAGCCATCGCACTACTGAATTGCTGCTTCCCTGTCTTCTCTCCCAGCTCTCTCCTAATAGCACTGTTGCGTGTATCAAATAACCTAGCCCTGTCTCCTTGCCTTTGCTACTCCTGATTACCAATCTCCAGGGTACACTCTGGCATCCAACTTGCTGGGAGGTCTAATTTACTCCACCCCTGCCCTAATGCCCAGGGTGTGACCTCAAAACTGCTCCCTAAAGTAAATAGCCTTGTATTCCTGCAAGCCAGTGCCCTGCCTAAAGGGCCCGCACTGTGCCAACACCTGCTGACTTTGGCTGTGTTGCCTTTCCGCTTGGGATCCTTTCTCTGCCGGGTACCTCTCGCACACCCGCTGTATCAAAAGGCTGTGGCTATTGATCCACATGCACAGGATGGGAACTTAGCCAGCTGTCGAGGTCCCCCGACCACCCTGTCCTCTTTCAAGCCCCCCTCAGCCTGGCTAACTGCCAAAGGCTTAAAAATAGCACACCTCAACATCCACAGCATCCTCCAAAACCTTGCCGAACTAATGGCCTGAGCAGCCCACTACAAGCGTGACATTATGGGCATCATGGAAACTTGGCTGAAGTCTTGCATTCCTGACTCCGCATGTGCCCTCCCAGGCTACAGCCCATCCGGCATGACAGGGCAGGCAGTAAGCGTGGGGGGGGGTGTGCTCCTATATTATAAGGTGCACATTAATGTGTCTACAGTTGCTCATTTACCCCCTGCATCCTCAGCCTGCAAGTTCCTTCACACCCTCCTCCTGCTTGGGAACACTAAAAAGGTGCATCTTGTCTGTGCCTACAACCCTCCAAAGGGTGGTGCTCAAAGGCTCTCCTCACTACTTGACCAACTTAGGGAAAAGGTTGGCTCAAATGAGCTGCTAATCCTGGGGACCTTAACCTCAATTGGCTGGGGCCCAATACCAAGCAGTTTGAGCCTCTTCTCTCAGGCCTTGCTCTCAGCCAGATCATCACGGGACCCACAAGGCTCTCCTCCCAGGGGAACAAAGGGTCACTCATCAACTGGGTAATAAGGAACAGATTGGATAGAATTGTCCACTGAGGGATACTCCCGGACATCATCTCAGATCACTCTCCAACCTACTGCATATGGGACACCTCCTTGCCCAAAGTTCCCAGCAGAGTGATCCAGATGAGGGACTATTCCAAACTTATACTCAACGACTACCTTGAGGATCTATGATGTGTTGACTGGTCTAGGTTCACTGCCACAAATGACCCTGTTGCAGCCCTTGATCGTTTCCTTGCCGTATTTGTCTCCTTGCCAAACAGGCATGCACACCTCACAAAAAGGAGGGTGAGGGGCACAGTCACGAAGTGGCTCCATGGAGGCCTATTCTCCCTCATGAAGCAGAGAGACAAATGCTGGGTGAAACACAAGATCTCCTGCAACAACAACGACCTCCTTGAATATTGTCAGCTCAGAAACTCCTGCAAGAGAGCCATACGCGTCACCAAGAGGGGGTACTGCAAATCAGCCCTGCTAGCTTCGGCCAATAACCCCAGGCGCTTTTGGCAAAATATTGAAAACCTTGTCAGAGGGTCTGCCAAGGAACAGTTCACCGACATGCATATCGTGGGGACCAACTGTAATAACCCCCAAACTATTGCCACTGCTTTTAACTACATGTTCTCAGACCTGTCTGCTCCTCCTTCTTCCCAACTCTCTGCCACTAAACCACTGAATGGGCACCCCCCTCGACCACCCTTCTACCTCAAATGGATCTCAGTTGGAGAGACCCAGGATCTCCTAGCCAGTCTCTCCCACCACACGGGGACTGGACACGACTGCCTCAAACCAAAGCTGCTTAGCTTGGGGGGTCCCCTCCTTGCCCAGACGGTCTCTTATCTCAGGGATAATCCCTGATGTATGGAAGGTTGCCAAGGTTGTCCCTGTTTACAAACAAGGTGACCCCAAGGATATTAAAAACTATTGCCCCATTGCCATACTCTCTGTTACCTGTAAGTTCCTTAAAAAGGAAGTTGCCTCATAACTCTCCCACTGTCTTCAGGGTTATGCTGTTCTCTCCCCTGCTCAGCATGGCTTCAGAAAAGGGCACAGTACATCGACTGTGCTTGCCGTGGTTACCTCTGAGATCAGGTCTGCGACTAACCAAGGCAAACTGACCGGTGCCATCTTCATCGATCTCTCTAAGGCCTTTGATCAGGTTGACCATTCCCTCCTCCACTCCAATCTGCATTCTCTCGGATTCTCCCACCGAGCCCTTGCCTGGTTCTCCAGCTACCTTGCAGGAAGGCAGCAATACACCTGCTTCAACCACACCCTCTCTGCCCTCTCCCCAGTTAACTGCGGGGTCTCCCAGGGATACTTCCTTAGACCCATTCTGTTTTCCCTATTTATTAATGAATTGCCATCCGCTACAACCCATGGGCACCCACCTCTATTCGGAGATGACCTTGTTGTACTGTCCAGTTCTCAGGATATTACTATCATCAGCTCCCGGCTTAACTCAGACATCTATCTTATCCAGAACTGGCTCGAGGGCCACAAGCTTACCATCATCCTGAAGAAGACCCAGGCCATGCTTTTTGGCTCTGCAGCCAAAACCTCTTCCTGCCCGGCGCCTCTAACTATCTATGGAGCAAATGGCTGCCTCTTGCCAGTCTTTGACTCCGTCAAGTATCTAGGAGTTACCCTTGATCCACAACTGGATCTCACCATGCATCTTCAGAATGTATGTAAAGCCATGAATGGCAAGCGTGGCCTTGCCTACAGAGCCAAAGACTGCCTTACCCTGGCCGCTCGGCTCACCATAGCCAGGGGGATACTCCTTTCCAAGCTTTGTTATGGGCTCGTAGCCTTTGCCCCAGTCCTAAATTCTAGCCTTGCAAAATGGGACACTGCTTATAACAATATATGCTGCTTCACACTCTCTGCCCCTCACCTTACGCATCGCTGTGAGCTCTACTCACAGCTGGAGTGGCTCCCCCCGAAAAGCACCGCGCCTTTGTCCTTGGCAACTTCATAGATAACATAGTTAGAATGGCCACTCCTTCTGCACTTGCCATTCCCCTTAAATGTGGAACCCCTGCCTACCACTTAAGATCCAGTGCTGCACAGGTCCACCTGGTTCCTAAGGCCAGCACCCTCACAGGTGACTGGGCCTTCTCTGTCCACACACCAAGACTGTGGAACTCCCTTTCCACCCTATTCCGTGCCTCTCCCTCCCATCCCTGCTTCAAAATATCCCTGTGGAGCTTCCTCAAAACTGCCTCTGCCTGTCTATGTACCATGTAGACCCAGTGTATTCTCTCCTTCCCCCCCGATTCACTGAGGGAGCTGTCCTATGAGCAGTTTTACTGGCCACTGTTAAATCTCTGCTAATAACCAGCATAATGTACTTTATGCCCTCCTGTTAGACAGGTGATCTTGTCATATCAGTACCTGCTTCTATTCTGCATTATTTCATGTTCATTCTCTCTCATGATAGGTGCTTATGTCATGCAGATACATGCTTGTACTTTCAATTATTCTGATGTTATTCTCTTTTGTGTTGTTATTTGATGTTATCCTACCTCTTAATGCTATTATGTAACTTGTTGCTATACTGCCTACCTGACCATTTTAAAGCCTGTTGTACCATATGCTGCACCACCCACTTGTCGGAGTCTGTGACTCCTGTATGTTACCTCGACTCTGTATTATGTTTCCTATGTACTCTGTAACCCTCTCAGGTCGCACCTGAAAATAGGCACTTGGATGTCTAGAGTGCTTACCTGGTTAACAAAAGCAAATAAATAAATAAATCTGTCAGGAGGTCTAAACCTCACTCTCAGGTTCTTGGCAATATTGGGAATGCAAGGAATCACAGACATGTTGCATAAGAGTAATAAACTTGTTTATTACTGCCAAAAAGGATAATTACAGTTGTCCTAAGCAGCTCTTACAAATACAAACACAATACATTGGGAGCCAATGCTAAGCATTCCCTATACCTTGAGGATTCTCCGTGTCTCTCGGGGTCTCCGATGTAGAAGACATAATGTCTCACATTATATACCTATGATAATTACTATGGTTACTGTAAGGTAGAAACATTTCTAGTTACAGAGAAGAAGAAGAAGAAGAAGAATCAGCATTTATATAGCGCTTTTCATACATCCAAAGCGCTTTACAGGCAATGCTAGACTGGTAGTGAAGTGACTGAATGTGTGGTGGCGGCCATATTGCACATCATCACCCACACACAGCCTGGATAATTGCATGAACCAGTTTTATGGGAAGGGGAATGTTGGCCAGGACACCGGGAATGTTCCCTACTCTTTGCGAAGAGTGCCCTGGGTTCTTTTACTTCCACCTGGACACCCACCAGGACAATACCAGGATGGTCAGAAGGGACCTCGGTTTAACATCTCATCCGAAGGACGGCACACCCCAGCAGTACAGCACCCCCCAATACTGCACTCAGATGCCAGTGATTTTTAGGTGCAAGTCCAATCCCAGTGTGGGACGAGAACCCATGACCTTCTGGTCCAGAGGTGGATGTGCTACCAACTGAGCCACGCTGACACAGAGATGAGTCCTATTGCCTAAATTAGAGGTGGCTCCATGGTCCAAGATAACATTATACAATTTTGTAGTAGTCATCACTTTGTGAAACAAAAGAGTACAGTTCTTACATAAATCAGTGTAGTAGTACAAATCACCAAAAGGTGGCAATGCCAACTTATATATCATAATCATTACAAGGATACAGGTGTCCTAACATCTTGTAAGCAAAAAATACATATGTGCGTTAGAAAGCAAAGTGTATAACAATCATATGCATACATATCCTGACATCTACCCTTATACGGCAGATGACCTTAGCCCTATATGTTAGTATAACATATACTTAAGTACTAGCTGTCTAGGGTGTACCTCTGGGGGTACCAATAAGGGTGCAGGGACCTTGTGTAACATTTCCCCCCCCTTGTTGCCTCACAGGGCAATACATCCAAACAGGGAAATGGAGAGAGAGAGAGAGAGAGAGAGAGAGCAGGTGTCATTTACAGACCTAATGTACAAGCCTTGTAAAGGAACTCCAGCTGCTCATGGTGTTGATGCAGTGTACGTCGTAGGCAGCAAAGCATAATAATCAAGAAAAATATCAAAAATACTTGTGTAATAATAAAACTTTTAAAGGTAATCTCTAACCAAGTGTTAGTCAATGCATCGTTCATATCACCATCGTTAATAAGTGCAAGAATAGCTTCATTAGCTTTAGTAATATTATTGCTGATGTGGATGAGGTGAGTGTCTTTTCTCTCTAAAAGTGATTTTAATGTAAGTGTAAGGGGATCAATGTGTACATTAAAATATGGTAAATACTCAGAAAGGGTGAGCAGATACCATCAGGGTTACCATCAATGATATCAGCATCCATAAGGGGGACGGGGGTAATAACGGTATGTCCAATGACAGACTTTTGATGGGGGATGAAACAGAAATTCGGGGAATCAATAACACATGTTTGGGTTCTGTAAGTGTAGCTTTTATAATTCGTCACTAAACAGTACTCGCCATCAGAATTATATTGCATTTTAACAGTAGGCAATCTCCACCTTTGCAACTGTACTGGGCAGGTGTAGCTGGTCTTGGAAATCCGCGTTGACAGGCTGTGAACCTCCTCTCTATATGACTGAAAAAGTTTGTCTGGAGCCAATGTTGAGTCCAAAGAGTCTGTGCCATTCGAGCCGATGTCATCATCCATGGAAAAGGACCAATCAATACTGTCAGGAGAATAACCACATACAGGTTTAATAACATTAAATACATCACAGTGACAGAGGTAAATGTACCCCTTCTTAGCGCAGCAGTCCATGTGCGGGGCAACCCAGGCATCCAGGAAAGGATGGAAGACCAGTACAGGAGGCAAGTCCAGGCATTCTCTATAGATGTTATCATCAAGGTGCCCAATTGAATGTACAGAAGCTAGCTTGTCAAACAAAGCTGTAGTGGGATCAAAACATGGTAAAGAGACAGTAAAAGAAACAAACATTGTATCTTTGATAGAACATTTCTTAGAAGTGAAACATGGACCAGTATTAGGATGTCTGGTCACGAAACCCAAATTCCTAGCTGTAGAAAGAGGAATAGTTAAAGATTGTTGCATGCACATAGCAATACAGCCAGGGGTTTTACATAGTGGACAATACCATTTAGAAATATGTCTGTCATGTACAATATTATATCAGGGATCCTTCCAGATTCTAGATCACGGAAGAGATTGTTGATTGTAGTAATAATATATGAGCCATAGGCTGAACGTAGGATTTCTCTAGCAGTGCATTGTTTTTCTGCTTCTGTGTTGTTCTGTGCAATGAGTGCATTAATCTTATCTTTAGAGTCTGTAAATGCCTCAGCAATGTCGAGCATATTATAGACAGTGTATCTTTCTTCCTGACTAAGGCCATCAGCACCATCCAATAATGGGGGTAAAATATAATTTACCAAACCAATTTGGAATTTAGCTGAATGAGATTTGATAGCAGCAATGTCTGCCTTATTCCAAATAGACATAGCCATACCAAAAAGACCTGTGACAGTTCCTGTGGCACCAGTGACATCAGAACTGTTAACCTCACATGTATTATGTTTATGACTTTGATCATCAGGACTGGGTTTTCTTCTGAAGTTGCCTCTATGCTCGGTGGTATGTACCCCGGCAATAGGGTCTTGAGTGTGAATCTGAAAAGCTGCTAAACTATCAAGTAGTAAAGTACTGTAAAATGCTGATGTGTTAGTAGTATGACACATACCAAATTCTTTCATAGTCCAGTAACTCAAATTAAACAAAACAGGTATATGCTTAAATTGTACATTGTTAATAAGTGTACTAGGTAGCGCAGTGGATGTGAGACCACTATGAGGATCAGGGGTGTGCTTTGGACATTCCAAAAGCTGTTTCTCAGTAGGGGGTAATACAGAGAGATGCATGGCAGCACAGGCCATGTTGTGTATAGCACAAAATTTCCTGGTGGAGTCCTTAGACAAAGAATTACGATATGAGGAATCAATTAAGGCAGTGATATCGTATGAACCAGAATGTCTAAAAGCAGTTTGGAGCAAGGACAGAGAACCATTAGGGGATAATTTAGCATTAAGCCATCCATGGAAAGTTCCCTTGGAGAGTCTGGCCACAGTGAGAATTTGTCCTTGCGATGTGGTTTGCAACTCAATTTGTAGGGTAGATTTGTCAGGAGCAGCCGAAGCAGTGAGGTAGGAATCAGAACCTTCCTGGACAGTAATCAAATTGTCAGGTATATTGATGGAAACTGTCTCTGGGGCAGACATAGGAGGATCAAGGTGAGGAAGGAGGTGCTATACTGTGCCTTGGATGCAGGGGATAACTCCTGAGATGAGGAGAAAGTGGAACATGATAGCCATCTTGTCAGTGTATCTGAAATGGAAGATCAAATATTAGTAGGTTAGTACTATTCTGATCAATGGGTTGAGGAAAAGTAATTTTACTCCTTTATACAGTTTCAACTGGTTTGCATGTAACTATTTGTCAGTCAGTTTATTGTTGTGCAAGAGTCTAACCTGGTAGACTGCTAGACTAAGCTTGTTAACAGTGGGGTAGGGGCCTTTCCACTTATTGGAGAAGGAGTGGGTGGGATGTGCAAATCTGAGGACCATTACCTGATCTCCAACTTGCCAATCCACTTCTTGTGCATGTTTGTCAAATTGCATTTTGGACTGTTGCTAGGCCTTGCCCATGCAATTGGTAGCATACAAGTGTGTGTATGAGATCTTGTCTGAGTTTTTCCACATACTGGTCTACAGACACATAGTCTGCTGTGGGGGTGTGCAGGTCAAACAACAGGTGTTCAGGTAATCTCATCTGTCTTCCACTCATAACCTCGAAGGGTGTCAACTGGGTAGTGGCTGAGGGTGTACCCTTAATTGCCATAAGGAGTAATGGCAACAGGGAATCCCAGGTCTTGGGATTGTCGTCAATAAATTTGGAAAGCATTTGCTTAATCCATCTGTTGGTTCTTTCTACTTGACCTGAAGATTGTGTGTGGTAAGGTATGTGGAACTTCTGCTGAACTCCCAGGAGTTCAAGTGATTCTTTCATCAACTCACCTGTAAAACTGGTTCCTTTGTCAGAGTCTACCTTAAGAGGTAGGCCCCACCTGGAGAAAATCTGTTCTACCAGGATTTGGCAGTGGTTTCAGCAGTACATGTTTTAATGGTGAAAGCTTCAACCCACGCGAAGTCAGCCCAGCCTCCATGGCAGGTAAGGAAGTTTGAGACATCAAGTCTCAGTTCTGCGCAGATATTTGATACAGTGGCCATTGTTTGGGAGGGAAAGAAAATCAAACTGTGAAAAAGGCGCCATTCTGTGCATCGATCCACAGCAGGAGCACTTCATACACAGTCGAGCTACTGTGCACTTGTAAGCTTGCAATTCAAAACTGCTGTGTAGTGGGTCGAGTCGGCATCGACCACACCCAGAAAGCAGCCAGACTTTGCAAATGATTACAAAGTGTTCTTAAAATGAGAGAGGTGATGTGGGAATGCACACCTACAGTCCCCATTGAGAAGAGAAAAGTTGTAAAGCAACAAGCGAAACTTTGTAAACACCAAATATTGCCTGCACACAGTTGCCAATTGTCAGGAGGTCTAAACCTCACTCTCAGGTTCTTGGAAATATTGGGAATGTAAGGAATCACAGACATATTGCATAAGAGTAATAAACTTGTTTATTACTGCCAAAAAAGCTAATTACAGTTACCCTCAGCAGTTCTTTCCAATACGAACCAGAAGCCCATGCTAATCATTCCCTATACCTCGAGGATTCTCCATGTATTTTGGGGTCTCTGAGGTAGAAGACATAATGTCTCACATTATATACCTATGATAATTACTATGGTTACTGTAAGATAGAAATACTTCTAGTTACAGAGATGAGCCCTACTGGCTAAATTAGAGGCGGCTCCACAGTCCAAGATAACATTATACAATTTTGTAGTAGTCATCACTCTGTAAAACAAAAGAGTACAGTTCTTACATAAATCAGTGTAGTAGTATAAATCATCAAAAGGTGGCAATGCCGACTTATATATCATAATCATTACAAGGACACAGGTGTCCTAATATCTTGTAAGCAAAAAATACATATGTGCATTAGAAAGCAATGTGTATAACAATAATATGCATACATATCCTGACACCTACTCTTATACAGTACATGCCCTTAGCCCTGTGTGTTAGTATAACATATACCTAAGTGCTAGTTGTCTATGGTGTACCTCTGGGGGTACCAATAAGGGCGCAGGGACCTCTTGTAACACATCCATTATATTAAAGAGATTGGAAATACTTGTCATGGAACTTATACATTTCTATCAGCGAGATTTTTTTTATGATGACAGATCCAGTATGACATCAAGTGCTCCTTATGGGTCTTGTATCATCACAGTCAACTGCAATGCCTAGCAGCAGTGATAAGTGTTGGGGCAGAAAAAGCATCTGACCATATCACATGGTTATAACTTCAGTTTACCCTCAGACTGTTTGGTTTTGTAGATCACTTTCTGGTTGTGATTGCCTTGATATACTCCATCCCCAGGCCAAGTAAAAGTCAACAGACATCATATATCTTCATTTTCACTTGGGCAGAGACACATGAAAGGGATGCTAACGTCCATCATTACTTTTCTGTCTCTAATCAGAGTCACTGACACAATCACATACTGCAAGAGGAAAGGATCAATGGGACAAAAATGTAGAAACATAGACAATGTCAGCAGAAAAAGACCAAAGGTCAGTCTAGTCTGCCTGGTGTTCCCTATCTGCCTGGGACCTCTTGTTATGATTGCCATGCATGCATGCATGCAACATCTTGCTGTGAGAGTGACTTTTGAGGGGTGTGACACTGTCTGTCTAATGCAATGTGGTCTTTAAGGGGCTCATCAGTGTCACATCAATCATCAGCCAGGCTGATAATGACAGTATTCTGGCTTGCTGGGCATAAATGTTGTGTATTTCAAAGGAAAAAGCTGACCCAATCATAGTTTGGCTCTTTCCTTTGATCAACATAACACTACCCAGCAAGCACAGCTGATCTGTCAAGATCAGCCTGCTGAGGAATTTTACCCTGTAACAAAGAAAACTGCCTATCAATATCTGTTGCTGGTGCCCCTTTTGGCACATGCTGTCAGCAGGTGGAAATCAAAGATGCTGCTCAGTGACACTGATGGAGTGGCAGAATTACAATCAACTGACATGGGACCAACAAATAAAACAAGTAAGGGCATACCTTTATCAAAAATAAATGTGGTCATAAAAACTAATGCATCACCTGCATAAGTCTGAGATTCCCAGTCGGGTGGGGTACCTCTTTAGAACATTACTGCAGGTGGAGGAGGTAAAGTAGAGTGGGTTAAGGTCCCATGTTCACGAGATGAGATCCAACTTAAGCTCTGACTACTGTGTGTAGAGTAAAACAAGCCACTGCTGACATACAAAAACTAAATGAACAGCTACAGGAAAAAAAAACTCTGGTCAGAGCCACTTAGCCTGCTAATGCATTAACTTGATAAGGGTGCTTCATTAGCTTAAATGTAAAGATGAATTGCTGCAGTCAGCTCCATGTGTAAATTTCATAAATTTCATTTTTGGTAAAGTTAGATCATTTATCAGGTTGATCCTGTGTTTCTCAAGTGTTTAGTGTGAGCAGTGAGTGTGTCTTTTACTATATGGGGAAGGAGAGGGAGCTCCGCACCAAGGCCTTCAAGTAGTGGTAGAAGGAATGGTGCAAAGAGGAGAGATATGGCTACATTGGGGACTGTGGACCAGCCTGGAAGGATAAGAACCTATACTGAGGTGATAGCCTGCTTCCATGCAGGAGGGAACCATTGTCCTCAGGAGATGGTTTAAATGTTACTTCAATGGACATTTAAAGTAGCTGGGGGGTGACAGAAATATAGGGAAGGCAGAAACTGGGCCACCACAAACTAAGCTAGAGAGTAGGGAGATCCCAAGGGAAGAGAGTCCCACCAGAATGCAAGTTATTCAAGGAAGCAGGAGGTTAAGAAAGGAGGAAGGGGTGAAAAGGAGCAGTTAAAGGAGAAAGGTGAGGAAGTGGGAACAACTGAAAAAGAAGAAAGTGACAAGAAGAGAGCTGAGGGCTGTCAAAATGGTGCAAGGTCTGCATCAGAAGCCCTATGAGGAGAGACTGAAAGAGTTCAATATGTACATCCTAGAGGAGAGGAGGGAGAGTGGGGATATAATGGATACCTTTAAATACCTCACGGAGGTTAATAAGGTACAAGAGAGAGACATGTTTCTGAGAAAAAAGTGCTGTAGAACAAGGGGTCATGATATGTAGCCAGAAGGAGGTAGATTCAGGAGAGATGTGAGGAAGTACTTCTTCATAGAAAGAGTGATGGATCCCTGGCACATCCTTCCATGGGAGGCAATGGGGTCAAACCTGTGATGAATTTCAAAAATGCCTGGGATAGGCACAGAGGAATCCTATGAAAAAGGAAGAGGGTGGAAGAGGCAGTGCTGTAGATCAAGAAGAGTCTGCAGCAAAAGTTATCATAATTAAAACTGGGCAGACTAGATGGGCCCAACAGTCATTAACTGCCATCAGTTTCTATGTTTGACAGGTTATGAGGTTCAAATGGATACAGTGTAAAATTATTAACATGTGCAATGTTGATACTGTAGACTATGTGGCACACATAATTTGTGTTGTACTATGATACACCGACACAATAATCAAATGGGCAATAATATATGCATTGAGCAAGGCAGAAGAAAATTAAGGGGAACACGTGTGAAGCAATATATAGTGCATGATGGAACGCTGTTAGGGATGGAACTCCATCCATTGTAAAATGTTATGCTGCACTAGCTATGTAGCTAGTGCAGCATAACAACTTGGAATACAGTCATGCATGTGTGATTTAGAGGTTTCTGATTCTCAGGGAACAGCTACGGCGGTGACATATGGCATACACAGCATCATGAAAGACACAGTTGCTGTTCTTGATGGACTTAATCAAATTTCCTGACATTATCTATTTATTTAAACTGCTGCACATTGTTTCTATTTTAAATTTATTAATTAACTGTTTACAATTCGTGACCACTTGTGCACTGCTTCCTGTTCACTGTTGGTACCGTAAGTAAAAAAAAAAGCTTTTAACTGCCACTTTATTTGGCTGCCATGTGCTCACTAAAGTAAGTTTTACTGCTGGTGGGGGCATCACACACTATAAAAGACAATGAATACCTTCCCTTCAGTAACAAGTGTGTTGGATCATATTGAGGTTGCCATTGGTGACCAAAACTCTTGAGCTGCACTCTCGAGGTTCATTTGGTTGCGAAGTCAACCTCTTCATGATCCAACATGCTTGTTACTGATGTGAAGGTATTTATTATCCTCTATACTACTCATAGAGTGGTGACATCATGATAAGTACATACTGCATGAAGTTACTGTATTATGATGGTACCCAGTTATATACCAATGTTGAGTTAGCTACAATATGGGATTTTATTTATTTATTTATTTTTTTTAATAATCCCGACATTCTCTATACAGTAATGGCACATAGCCAAGGATGCTCCTTACAGTTTGTTACCTTTTTTTTTTACCACTTTATTCATTTTGGAGAAATCATTTGCAACGTGGCAAATAATAAATAAATGTATTGACAGCAAACCTGAAAGAATGATTTGATCTGTATTTTAGAGTGGCAAGAAGACATTATGCTAGGAGTGGATTCAGGCCTTAATGTTGACAGTATTCCTATAAATTATTGAGGGGGTGGTCGGGGTGCTGTGTTCCCAAGGTGGAGGCCCCTTCCAGAAATTTTTATTCATGAGTGTAGTCAGAGTACCTGAGGATATCATTCCAAGAACCAGAAACCAGATTCCATTCAGTGTTGAAGGCCAATTTAGTATGTCGTTTTTAAACTATAAAGAAAGGCATCCAATTCATGTTGCAGGGCCTCCGTATCAAAACAAAATGCACAGAATAAAGTCATGAGAGTTCCACCTTGTAAATATTTCCAGTTTACCAACTGCATTCTTAAACTACATTATGGTATTTATTGCATCAATTTGATAGCCACACAGCGGAAAATATTAACATTTAAAAATGCTGGGAAATTCAGTTTTCAAAATGCAGTCTGGTTCCTATCCTCCTCACCTCCCCCTAGAAGGACGCTTGTGAATAGTTATGAGAATAATTCAGGTCTGAAACAAACTGAATAGAATGCCACTAACAGATCCTGAAAGGGTTAACATAAACAAACCCTCCAGCACACACTCTCACACACACACACACATGCACACACACACACACTCACCTCCTCAAGGAATGCAGTCAGATAGGCATGCTGTAGCGTGGAGCTGTGTTTATCAACAGTACAGTGGTAAAACACCTCAAAGTAATCTGAGAAGGCACTGCACTAATCAGTTAATCTGAGAACTACATTAACCAATTAATGGTTTAAGCATATGAAAAGGAATGCAGCAATTTTACAACTCTTCAGAATTTCTGAATTTCATTGTCTAAATTAGGACTACTACACCCCCAAAAGGATAGTCTTTCTCTCACAGTTGGCCATGATTTATTGAAATTCAAGTTTATTGATTTTGCAAAGCGAAAATATAACAAAGTCATTACGCAGGTTATGCCAGATATCCATACATGGTATAACGAAAAGGGAAAAGAAAGGGAACATAAAAAAAAAAACACCAACCCCGACCCCCCACCAACCCCACAAAGTGTCCAGATAGCTATGTAACTAAAATTGCTAACAAGTTCACAGATATCTCAAAACGTAACCCTGCCTTCAGGATCAAAGAAAGCAAATATGAAAGATAAGGAGAAGAAAAGAAACCACAGTGGGCATCAGAGAGAAAGCCAGGAGATCATTGGTGCAAATATAAGCGCATATAATTTACCCATTTTTATGAAACAGGTCCATGCGATTACGCGAACTGGCTGTCAACCTTTCCATGTTAAGATAGGCAGAGAGCTCAGTCAACCATTCAGAATAGGTCAGAGTCAATTGGTCGGTCCAATGCCTAAGAACTAGTCTCTTAACCACAATAGACACAAGGGCGATGTGATACCGGTGTTCTACACAGTCTATGCCAGCGTAATCCCCTAAAATACAAATTTCAGGAGTGAAAAAGTTGGTGAGACCAAGTAGGGGATCTAAATTGTCCTGGATGGCGGACCACAATGGGGCTACCTTATTACAATACCAGAAAATATGCAGGGAGTTCCCTTCACTGTGTGAGCACCTGGAACAGAGAGAAAGAGCAAGCTTTTTAAGCCAGAAAAGTTTCTTAGGGGTATAATACATATTATTCAAAATATAATATTGGGTAAGTCTAAGCCTGTCTTGGGTGTGGTATCTGTGCAGGTCTTTCCAAATATGGGACCAGTTAAGGGTGGAGTCAGGGAGTAAGGAAAGACAGATATTAGAACCTGCAGTAGGTTTCGGAAATTTGTAATCCAGTAGAAAAGAATATATTAGTGAAATGGAATGTGGTTTAGAAGCAAGCGTAAAAATATGAGAGAGGAAGGGATGAACCTTGGGCTCTCTAAACTGTGTGCCAAATTTCGCAGCAATAAGGTGCCTTAATTGATATATTTTAAAAACCTTATTATTGGGAATGCCAAATTTGGCTAGGATGTCAGATGATGAAAGGAGGGATCCTTGATCGTAGTAGTGTTCTAAGTTAGTTTCTTTAATTTGTGGGAGCCACTCAGGAGCAATCATCGAGTTGTCCAGCTTAATATTGGGGTTAAGGGTGATAGGCTGACCCAGATCTATTTTAGGAGAGATTTTTAGAAAGTATAGACACTGAAAAAGAGATTTAAGGGATGTGAGAATTGTTTGGTCAGTTATCCACTACTGAAGCACAGAGGTGGGAGTATAAAATTGCGTAGGGATCTAGTTTAGACTCCGAAAGGATCGATTTCTCGATTTGAAGCCAGATCGGGGAGAAGGGGTCAGGATGGGTTAGAAACCATCTCCCTAGTTTGGAGAGGTGAGCAGCCCAGTAGCACAATAAGAGGTTGGGAAGTCTAAGACCCCCCTTTGTCCCTGGGGAGAGATAATTTAAGAAATGAACACCGGATTCCCTTCCCTCGCCAGACAAACTTCGAGAAAATTGTGTGAAACTGTTGTAGATAAGAGAGTGGCAACCAAAGACCTAATAAGTTAAGGGGATAGAAAATACGGGGGAGAATATTCATCTTAATAATATTAATCCTACCCCAGAGGGAAATAGGAAGGTTGGACCATATTAGCAAATCTTGTTGGATGTGAGTCTTGAGATTATCCAAATTGAGTTTTCTGAGTAGAGAAGGGTCTGAGGAAAAGTGAATGCCTAGATATTTAATCGATTTAGGGGACCATCGCATGCCAAATTTAATAAGATCGTGCTTGTATGTATAGACATTTAAAGGGAAAAGTTCAGATTTAGATATATTCAGTTTATATTGGGAGAGGTTACCGTATTGACTGATGAGATACAATGCATGTCTTAGGGAAGTAGCGGGGTGAGTAACATGTAAAAGTATGTCGTCAGCATAGGCTGAGAGGACTAACTCATGCTGATGCACCAGACAGCCTTTAATAAGTGGGGAAGACTTAAGTTTAATAAGAAGGGGCTAGAGATATAGATTAAAAAGGAAGGGTGAGAGAGGACAACCTTGTCTGGTACCAGTATGAAGCTGGAACAATGAGGAGAAAACACCATTACAGTATATCTTGGCCGAAGGGGAGTTGTATAAAACCTGGATCCATTTGAGAAAAGAACTTGGGAAGCCCATCCTGGCCATCGTAGCCCAGAGAAAAGACCAATCCACTCTGTCAAATGCTTTCTCTGCGTCTAGCGAAATTAGGGCCATTGGGAGATGGGATGATAGGGCGAGATGAGAAATATGAAAGAGGGTTCTAAGGTGGTCTGATGGGGAGCGAGAGTGTACAAAACTGACCTGCTCTGGGCTAAGGAGATGGGTCCAGATTTTCTTAATCCGTTCAGCCAAGACCTTAGAGAGGATTTTCATATCACAATTTTGGAGAGATATGGGCCGGTAGCTCGCCGGATCGGTGGGAGTTTTATCTGGTTTGAGAATTAAGATGATGGTGGCTTCAAGAAGTGTGGAGTCCACGGTGGTAGAAGAGAAAAGATGATAATAAAGTTTGAGGAGCAAAGGGGCAAGCTCCTTGGAGAAAACCTTGTAAAAATTTGCGGGAAATCCATCTGGACCGGGGTGCCTTATCAGGAGTCATAGAGGCAATGACGTCCTCTATTTTGGAGAGTGAAATAGGGGTGGTCAGGGTATCTTTATGGGAGGGCAGAAGTTGGGGAATGTCAAGATCCGCTAAATATGCTGAGATGTCTGAGAAAGGGGCAGGAGAAGAAGGCACACTATAGAGATTCCTACAGTACCTCTCAAAAATCTGTGCAATTTCTCTGGGATAAGTTTTAATGGAGCCGACAGGGGATTATAAAGCCGGAATTATTCTGGAGCTTTCTAGTGTACAAAGTCTTAAGGCCAAGAGCCTTCCGGCTTTCTCACCGTGCTCAATATATTTGGCTTGAGTCTTAACGAGACAGTATTCAGCTTTTTACTTAAGAAGGTCAGTATATTCATTTTTGACTGCCAAGAGGGCTTCAAGGGAGGACAAAGGAGAGGAAGGGAGGTGAGAGCTTTCCAGCTCCTTAATTTTGTTCATTAGAAGGGATGCCCGAGATTGTTGAGCTCTTTTCCTTGCTGAGGCGAGTTTAATTAGCTCACCTCTAAGATAACATTTTAGGGAGCACCGGATGATGTCAAATCTTGAGGTGGACCCAAGATTATTCTTCAGAAAAAGAGAAATGAGGGTCCTGATATGGGTCACTGTTTGGGGATCCTTAAGGAGTTGGGTATTAAGCTTCCAGGTAGTGTCCCTTTGGAAATTAGGGTCTGGGGAAATTTTTGCCCAAACAATTGCGTGGTCAGAGAGAACGATCAGCTCAATACCAGATTGGAGGAGACCAGGGAGAAGGGTTTTACTAATCAAAATATAGTCTATTCTAGACCAGGATCCGTGGGGTTGAGAGAAAAACAAGAAGGATCGAAGGGAAGGATTGGAGAGACGCCAGGGGTCACATAGCCCTAATATATGCAGGAAATCTAGTAGAGACCTTTGAACCGGAGTAAGCGGTCGGCTTGATTGAGGTCTTTGTCTAATAGATGAGATGGTGGGACATTCAGTCCCCACCTAATATGAGTTGGGAGGGAAGCAGGGTACTAATTTTATCTGTTAGGGTCATAAAAAATTCAGAGCTACCCCCTATTGGACCATAAACTGAGCCTAAAACCATAGTGCCCCCATTAAGGGAACCTTTGATCAGTATAAATCTCCCCTCTGGGTCAGCTATCATTGTGTTTACCAGAAACATGATATATTTTTTAATGAGTATAGCAACACCTCTACTAGAGCTGGACCCATTTGCAACGAACACCTGTGAAAAAACAGATCGAGACAGCCATTTAGCCTCTGAATTGGTTAAGTGGGTTTCCTGTAGAAGTAAAATATCTGTTTGAAATAAGTCACAGTGGTTAAATACCTGAGTCCTCTTGACTTTCTCCCTGAGCCCACGCACATTCCATGATGCAATTTTAACAGAGCTTACAGCCATTTCAGATACAGGATAAAAGGAAGGCAGGTACAAGAACAGACAAGTATAGACCAAAAGAGAAGGCACACTTGGAACCCAAAATCCCAACCCACTGTAGCCTGCCAAAAGGGGATTGCCAAAGGTAGTAATGACTTAAGCAAGTAAAACAAAACTGGATTAAAACAGTACAGATAAAAAGGCAGACAGGCTGAATCATCCCACCCCCACCCCAAATAACACCCCTGAATAAGGCAAACCAACTATATACATCCTGGTGCCAGGCCTGAACATTTATGAGACAAGTGCAACAACAACAAAGGCCTGGGGACCAGATCCCAATTGCAAACCCAGAGAACCATAATCTGTAGGGATCCTTCAGAGTAGGAAATAACCAAAACAACAGAAACCACGAGAAAAAAGTATTTCCCATCCAAACCGGAGGAAATAAAGAGGACCCTATATAAGGGACTGGGTTTGCAGGCCCCCCTTCCGTAAGCTCGCAATGCAACTTACAGCAGTCACAAGGGGTTCAGGAGTACTCCCCCCCCACCAACAGACTTCATGGCTTGAAACACAAGGAGCTGCGATCCCCCAGAAATAGACCCAATTGCCTTCCAAAAAAAAAAGAGACCCAAGAAAAAGGGTTTACTCACCACCTAAAGTGGGTGAAAGGAAAGGGGCAGGAGACTGGCAGGATAGGTCGCGAGATAGAAGTACTATCTTGTCAAAAACAAGTTGTTTCCTGGGGGAACTTTTTGGAGGTGGGACCAAACAGGTCCCTCGCAAAAAAACAGTAAGCCGAAAACAGGGGCCGTCCAAGAATGGTTCTGGGTAAATTTTGGAAGCTAGAGCACCGCGGCCTAATCAAGCCTCCGCCCAACCGCCCAAGGTCCCCACTCATCACAGCAACCCCAGAAGCGGCCAGTCAGGTAAGACTAGCCCAAACAGATAAGGGGAAGAACTAGCAAGGGTACCAAAATCCAGAAAAGACGAATTAAGGCCTCGCCTTAAAACTAAAACTGGGGACAAGAGTTCAACCATTCACTTTAAAAAGATTGGGAAGTTTGGCAGAAAGGTCCTTGTAGGCCAAGTCTGGAGAATCGTAGCTTTGGGTGTTGTCGCCGACGGTAACCTTGAGGGTAGCAGGATACATCATTCGGAAGGGAATGTCCGCAGCGATTAATTTCTAGACTGACGGATGAAATGCAGCTCTCTTCATCCTGGTTTCTTTAGGGAGATCTTGAGCAAGGCGTGGTTGGCTGACCCCCACATGATGGATTGCAGCTCTCGAGATTTGGTAAAGACATGCTGCCTTTCAATATAGCTGAGAAATTTCGTAATTATTGGCCATGGGGAGAGCCCGGTGGAGGTCTGGGTCTTAATGATCTGTGCACTCTCCAAGTGATAGTGGGGGTTAAGGGGTGAAGGGCCCACTATTTTGGAAAGGAATTTCTGGAGAAAGGCGATAAGGTCTGGTCCCTCCTCGAACTCCGGCAGACCCAGGATGAGTAGGTTATTTCTCCGGTTACGACCTTCCAGGTCTTCCGTTTTTAATTGCAGCTTCTTAACTTGTTGAGTTAGCGTGGACATCTCAGATTCTGCATTAGTTTTCCACTGTTCGAGGGAGTAGATTCTAGCCTCCGAGTCAGACACCCTCATGGTGAGAGATGAGAGGTCTTCCCGAATAAATTTCAGGTCGGAAGTGATATTCTGCAGAACATCCTTTAGTGGAGCAAGCTCTTGTAAAAACTTCTCTTCAGTGAGAGGCCTAGATGGCTGAATCTTGTCACCCATTTTATCGGAGGTAGTGCCAGATTGATTCCTCGGTTTTTTGGGCAGCTTTTCAGGAGTGGCAGGTGGCGTGTGCCTGATTGCAGCCTGCTTTTTCTCCACCTCCATCCCCTTATAAATCGAAGAGATTTGATGAAAAAACGCCCTGAGGCCAACAGGCGGAGTGTAGCCATTCCGATGAGAAGTAAATTGCTAAATTAGCTGATCGGAAAATCGCAGATTAGAGCGAGTAAGTTGACGGGAGGAGAGAGCTCCAAGCCCCTGCTGCTGTTCAGCAAGCTGACATCACGTGACTCCGGCCATGATTTAGTGGTCAAATGGATCCTCCCTATTTTTGATTATGCAGATATAGTTTTCAGTGCAGCTCCAGCCACTTTCCTCACCAAATTAGATGTCCTTTTCCATGCCTTTTATCGGTTCACCTCAAACTCCCCCTATCTGACACACCCCTGCGACCTCTACTCCTTTTTATCCCTCCAATCTCTCTCACAGAGATGCTCATCCCACTGTGCTACCTTCATCTCTAAATACTGGTTTGGGACTCTTCCATCCTACCTCGCCTCTCTCCTAAATCTTGCCACTTCATTGCCCTACAACTCATGTATGAACTGAGTCTGCTGCTTTGCCCTCCCATGAGGCCGCACCTCAGCTGGTAAACTAGCTTTCTCCTATAGTGTTCCCTCTCCCTGTAACAACCTCCCCCCATAACCTGTTTCATCCCCTCCTTTCCCACCCTCAAGCGCCTACTCTGACCTACTCCTGTCACTTCCTGTACCTACCTAACTTTCTAATGACTCCATTTTCCTCTTCCCTGTGTTATTCTGTTTAGCTGTATTCAATTGTATATATACCCAAATGTAAATAGCCTTTATGAACATTGTACAACACTATATTTGCATCCTGTACCTCTCTGTTGTATCTGTATCCTCTTTCCCCAGGTCGCACCTGGAATCGAGGTTTTGCTCAGTGTACTTTTCCCAGTTATCAAACTTTAAATAAATAAATAAATTTATAGCCTGAGTTCAGCTCTTTTCCCTTCTTGCTGGCTAATCCAGAAGTCAGCACAGAGCATGATGAGAGAATAAATAGTGCTGGAACTGGTCTACCGAACGGAGACAGCAGATTGCTTCAGTCAATTGGCAGAGTGACAGTGCTGTAACTCCAAAATTGCTGTTTGATCATATCTGGTGAGGTGAGCTGCTTTTCTTTTTTTTTCACTTTATCTTTTTATTGAAATTCGAGTATATAAAAAAGCACACATCTTATACAATAGAAGACTATCCTCCATGTAAGGTATATTATATCACTTAACAAAACACAGTATTTAGGGTAAACATATTGGAGAAGCCTTATATACATGTATTGATAATAAAACACAAACTTAGACAGGATGTAAGTGGAGAGCAGAAGGGTTACAATCAATAGGGTATTATAGGATCAGAAATAGCAACAATGTACGAAATACATGCTAGGGCAGGCTATGGAAAGGCATTCATTAAATTGCAAAAAGTGTTAAATGTGGTAATATGAACAATGTTCAGTAATGGAGACATGAAGATAAGAGAAAAGTGTGCAAGGAAAGAAAGAAGAGAGAAAAAAGTAAGGAAGAAGGGAAGGAGAGAGGGAGAAAACAGGGAAGAAGGGAAAAAACAGGAGAAATCTGTGCATAAAAGTTTCGAAAAAACCTAATCTAAGAGCAAAATAAGAAGCAGGGCTAAATATCTCAAAGAATTAGGGTCTAGAAGAACTAGGTTAATCTACTTGAAGTAATTCTGCCAACATCTGTCACATATAGTGAGTCGGTTATGAGTGACACGAGATACTCGGTCTAGAGAGGCATACTGAGAGAGGCTTTGAAGAACATCTGAAAAAGAAGGCACCAGAGTTGATTTCCATTTCATAAGAATCAGACGTTTGACCAGAAGAGAAAGTATGTTTAGCCATCTAAAATGTGCATGTGAGAGGAGAGAGCTATTGGAGATAAGGATGCCAAGAAGGAATAGCTTGGGGTCAAAAGGAACTAGAAGGGGGACAGGATCAGATCTACAGTACAGTAGCTTCTTGTTTTACATTGTTTTTCATGGATTCTACTTGGTAGAATGTTTATTTTCTTTCTTACTACTAAGGGGCTAGCAGGGTATTGTTTGGGGCTGTTGGAATTTTGAAACCTGTTTGGTGTAGCTAAAAGTGGGTTCATTTGTTTGGTTTACGGTGTGGCAGGCTGCATTTGTAGAGGCCTATTTCTTCTCTTTTAAACATAATTGGTGTAATTTAACTGGTCTGTTTCTTTGAATTGGAGACCTATATCTTATAATTCCAAACCTATTTTGATGTATTGTTGGAAGCTGTTTGAATTGGTGTCCTGTTTCTTTGGGTAGCAAACCTATGTTGGGGCTTTGAGTAGAATTGATTCATTGTTGCTGGCTTCACTAGCTGCAAAGTTTTGAGTGGGGAAGGGTGCTAATTGTCTGACTAGAGGCCTCAGCTACCTGATTGTTTCGGAAGACTTGGGCTGGTCCACCCACCCAAACCCCTCACCCACCCCTGGTCAATTATTCCCTTTGTACTAGGGGTTCTGACATCACTTCCTCAAACAGGCAAAGGATTTGCACCTGTCATAACAGAAGCAGACATCCAGGAAAGGAACTGCAGCAAGTGAAGAGGTGACTGCTCTCTCAGTGGAAGGAAGTAAATGCAAATCTAGGCGCTTTCATTATTACTACTTCACATAGTTATTGCATTGGGTAAAGGAGGAGTAGGAGTTGAAGAAGGTTGTGCAATGGCTACTTAAAGTATTTTGAGTGTGGATAGAATATAAAAAGCAGTTGCTCAACATATCTAAACGTATGCAAATAAAGGAGGTGTAAGGGACATAAAGAATGTTTTGCACTGATAGAGGGGGAGAGTGGGGACTTGGGGGAGTGTTTGGTATCCTGCATCTGGAAGGGTGGGGGGTCACTGGTGGGCAACGACAGCAATGGGTAGGGTAGTAGGCTGCAACAACTGTGGTGCACCAATCTTTCTAAACATTGCCTGGAGAGTGGGAGGATGTTTAGTGTGTAACCACATAGAAAAACTTAGAAAGGAGATTGAGGGTCTGCAGGAGGAACTAAGACAGGCAAGGCAGATTGGGGGTGGGTTTAGCCCAATACTGGAGGGAGGAAGAAGGGGAGATGAGGGAGGGCAATTTAAGCCAACAGTGGTGAGGAGAGGCTCAGAAGAAGGGAAGCAGAGATAAAGGGGCCCAGGCCAGGAAGAACGATTGCCGGGGAAACCAGGTCAGGAGACAAAAGTCAAATGGAAGGAGGCAATAGGGACTTGTGAGGGGAGGCGAAGAAGTGGCAAAAGTCATGTAGTGGAAAGGAGAGAACAGGTTACTATGCAGAGAGAGGAGCAGGCATTTGTGAAGGATCTTCAGAAAATAGTTTTGCACTGCTAGAGAGGAAGAAGGTGGAGGAGGAAGTGATGAAATTAGAGGAGTAATTGATAAATGCCTGGACCAAACTGGAGCGGGGGGAAGTTCTGCTGGGAGAACTGCAACAGGGTAAAGGGCATAATAATGTGCAGGAAGAAGAAGAGGAGCTGGAAATGAGGGAGGGAGATGAAAGGAAGCAAGCAGGGAGTAAGAGGGGTGGAATCTTAGTGCTGGGGGACTCAATACTAAGAGGAGTTAGGTGGGGTAGCAAGGCGGAGAGGCATAGTCGCATTTGGGTGGAGGCCATGCCAGGAATGACAGCGGAAAGGTGGGACAGTCTGTTCTGAAATATGCTAGAAGGGGTAGGGACAAGCCTCATTTAATTATACATCTTGGGACAAACGACCTGGCTGACAAGACAGTGGATATAGTCAGAGGAGGTTTGAGGAACTAGCACAATTATGTGAGGGGGCAGGAAGATCAGTAACTTTTTCAAGATACTTCCAGTGCCAAAGGCAAGCACAACAAGAAAGCTGAGAATAGAGGAATTTAACAGATGGCTAAGAACCTGGTGTTGTGCTAAAGGGTATGGGCTGTTGGGGGGTTGGGGAGGGACCTGGGAGGACAGTAGTCTCTATGCCAAGGACAGACTACACTTGAGTGAGGAAGGAAAGAAAGTGTTGAAGCAGAGGATGGAAGAATATATAGAGGAAGTTGGGAGTTTAAACTAGGAGTTGGGGTGGCAGTTGGGGAAGAGATATGCAGAGACCTAGGTTGGGAAATCATATAGAGCTTACCCCCATAACAGTGACAAAGGACAAATGGCAAGTACTATTGGTGATGCTAGGAAAGGAGGGCAGGATGGGAGGAGGGGAAAGGGTGGAAGGTGGTTACCCTTAATGCTAGGAGCCTTGGGAGGAAAACTGCAGAGTTGCAGGTTCTCATGGCAGAGGAGGTGGACATTGCAGCCATCACGGAAACATGGGCCACCCAATATAATGACTGGGACCTGTCTGTACCAGGGTACAGGTTATTTCATAGGGACAGGGTGACTGGGAAAGGAGGGGGGGTGGCACTATATGTGAAGGAAGGACTGAAGTGTGTAAGGGAGGAAGGGGAGGATGGTAGTACAGAGTCACTTTGGGTGCAAATCCAGGATTCCAAGAATAGGAGTCTTAGAATGGGAGTGGTGTACAGACCACCATCTCAGATGGAGGAGTTAGACAGGGAACTAGCGGGACAGATCAGGAGGACCTGCGAGAAGGGTAGTGTGGTGATTGTGGGGACTTCAACATGCCAGGGTGGACTGGAGCACCCCAACAACCAGGAACAGAAGGGCAGGTACTGCTGGATGCCTTCAGGACACCTTCCTGCTGCAAATGGTCAGTGAACCAACCAGGTTAGGGAATACCCTTGACCTTGTGCTGGCAAATGGGGACTTTGTGAGAGAACTTACAGTGGAGGAACTGCTGTCAGGGAGTGATCACCACTCAGTATGGCTCACATTGGATATGGGCAAGGAAGGAGTGGAATCTGGCACAAGAGTGCTGGACTTCAGGAGGGCTGACTTTGGGAGGATGGGGAAGTGGTAAAAGGGTACCTGGCCAGAATTCAATCTAGTATGGATTCTAACCAGAGATGGGAGCTCATAAAGTTGGGGATAGTGGAGGCAACCAAAACCTGCTGCAAAGCCCAGGCAAGAAGGCTAGGGCTAAGAAACCGAGCTGGTTGAGCAAGGAGGTCATGGAAAAGGTAAGGAGGAAAGAGCTGCCTTTAGGAAATACAAGAAAACAGGGAGGGGAGGACAGAGAGGAGTTCTTGACAGAATCGAAGGAGGTGACAAGGGCAGTAAGGGGAGACAAGCATCTCACGGGCATAGCTGGCACAAGACATTAAGAAGGGAGAAGGACTTCTTTAAGTACATCAGGGAGAAAAGGAGCTGTAAGGACCACATAGTAAGGATTAGGAAGGAGGGGTTGGGTGGAAGCAGGGTGCGATAAGGCGGAAGCACTAAATGAGTACTTCTGCTCAGTATTTACTAAAGAGAAGAGGGGGGTGACACCCAAGATGGGTGAAATAGCAGGCGCGGGGGAAGTGGTGACAGATGGGGAAATCATGGAGGGCAGAGTTCGAGAGGGTTTAAAGGCACTGAGGGTGGACAAGGCACCAGGCCCAGATGGCATCCACCCAGGGTACTGAAGGAGCTGGCAGAGGTCCTTGCAGGACCTTTGGCGAGACCTATTTAATGCCTCACTACATTCGGTGTGTACCTCAGGACTGGAGGATGGCTCATGTGGTGCCCTCCACAAGAGTGCCCCAAGGATGAACCGGGAAACTACAGACCAGTGAGCCTCACATCCATCGTGGGTAAGCTAATGGAGACTATCCTGAAGGAGGCTGGTGGCCCTCTTAGAGACCAAGGACTACAGGACAGCAGACAGCATGGCTTCATCGTGGCGATCCTGCCAAACCAACCTGGTGGGGTTCTATGACTGGGTAACTAGGCAACTGGACAGGGGACATGCAGTGGATGTCCTGAATCTGGACTTCAGTAAGGCATTCGACTCAGTGCCACATGGAAGGCTGGGAAGAGTTAGTAGGCACAGGGGCAGGTGCAATGCTGGTGAGATGGGTAGGAAACTGGCTGCAGGGAAGGCAACAGAGGGTGGTGGTGGGTGGGAGCTCTCACACCCAAGGGCAGTGACGACGGTGTCCCACAGGGCTCGGTGTTGGGACCAGTGTTGTTTGGGATATTCATTGCAGACATATCATGGGACATCAAGAGCAAAGATCAGTCTGTTTGCTGATGATACCAAGGTTGGCGCGGTGGTGGATGACCTAGGGGATGGCAGGGTTGCAGGATGATCTGGCAAAGCTTGGAACCTGGTCAGACACCTGCAACTGGCTTTAATGCCAAAAAGTGCAAGGTGATGCATTTTGGGATGAAGAACCCAAGGAGGACTTACCAGCTAGGGGAGTGCAGCCAGCCCAGACAGAGGAGGAGAAGGATCTGGGTGTGCTCATCACAGGGTCAATGAACAACTCGGCACAGTGTAGGAAGGCAGCTGCAAAGGCCAACAAAATGCTGGGTTGTATTAAGGGTATATCCTCGAGGAGGGAGGAGGTGATTCTGCCACTGTATAGGTCATTAGTTAGACCACACCTGGAGTACTGCGTGCAGTTCTGGCGATCCGTATCTGGAAGAGGGACATTAAGTTACTGGAGGGAGTGCAGCGCAGGGCGACAAAGATGATCAAGGGTCTGGGGGACTTATCATAAGAGAGGAGGTTGAAGGAGTTGAACATGTACTCACTGGAGGAGAGGAGAGACAGGGGGGACATGATTGAAACCTTTAAATACATGAAAGGAATAAACAAGACAGGTACAGAGGGGCTGTTCAAAGTAAGGGAGAGCAGGGCCACCAGGGGCCATGATATGAGACTGGAGTGAGGAAGGTTCAGGAGGGAGATGAGGAGACACTTTTTTACAGAGAGGGTGGTGGCTGGGTGGAATGCGTTACCTGCAGAAGTGGTATGCAGTAGAACAGTGGACTGCTTCAAATGAGGATGGGACAGGACAAGGGGAGGTTAATGAAGGGGAAGGGTGGAAGGAGGGCAGCTGCAGAATAAGGGTGCTAGCTGCACATCTGAGCAAGACTTGATAGACCTCTAGGCCTTTATCTGCTGGCAAATTTCATATGTTCGTATGTTCGTAAAAGGTAGTTTTTGTCCTGTTACTCTGGAAGCAAGTAAACAGACTTTATGCCAGAGCTTATTAATGGGAGCGCAAGACCACAAGATATGAAATAGATCCCCATTGGCCAAATTACAGCACCAGCAATTATTATTATTTAATAGGCCCATTCGTTGAAGCACGGAGGGGGTTCTATACCAAAGATGCAGGATTTTAGTTTGTATTAAAGAACTACGGGCCTCTTTAAAGGTATTATGTGCAATACGCCAACAATTACTCCATTGTGCATCTGAAATATTGTAGTTAAGAAGAGTACTCCATTTGTTTTCGGCCTGTATAGACTGATCAGGTAGACTATCGATAATGTCTTTGTAAATGGAGCTATTTAATTTCAATGATAAATCAGTCCAGTGCGAGATGTATGGGTTTAGAAGAGTATGCCTATGCACTAAACTAGAGAGAGAGTTATAAGCTGCCCAAATTTGTAAAAACTTCCAGAAGTCCTGTTTAGGGTGAGCTGCTTTTCTGATAGTAAGACATCTGCAGGCTCCACGCTGCAGCAGTAAAAAGGCAGCCTTTGCAGTAAAGTGTCAGGAAATCTGTTCCAGTGCTATTTACAGCAACGTTGGATCTGTGAGGATAATTACCATAACGAGAGAATAGGCACAATTCAGATCAAATCAAGTGAAAAGGGTATTGTATGGGGAAAGCGACTGAAAATAGAGGGAGTAGTTCAGCAAAAGGGGGTGGTAAAATATACATCAGGTTGAGAGCAATCACTAAGGAACAAAAGGCTGAAAACATGGGATAGCATGCCATTATTGCAGGGATACAATCATATAAAAATCCAGCTAGAAATATGTAAAGTTCAACAAAAACCACCAAAATGGAACCTGGAGAATGCCAAGGGCTGTCTGGGGAATCCCAAACCCAGCCTGTCCTCCGAAGTGCAGACTCAGCTGACTAGGTTGAATTCTTATTTTGTTTAGAGACTTTCTCCAGCGGTTTTTGGTCCACATTTACTTTTGTTAAAGGCATGCCATTACTTGTTTTATGTATCGGTTCCACATCAGTTAATTGTAATTCTGTTGCTCTGTCAGTGTCACTGAGCAGTGTCTTTGATCTCTGCCTGCCGACGGTTTGTGCCATGTCAGCAGCTTGCTCCAGTTTTGTTGCTGACATAACTTTCGCTACAGCACTCGTTTCTCACTAAATACATATTACCCCTCAGCTGCCCTATCCTGGATAATTACAATCTAACAACGTGACAAAGCAGGACACCACTGAAATGCATCTCATCTGCTGTATCCTCGATAAATATATAGTGAAAATATGTACAAGCAAGACCTGGTAGAACACCAGTACCTTTGGCAAACATTAGGCCTTGACAAATGCATGTCTATATAGGGTTTTATCTCTCCCTGCACTCCTCCCTACTGCTACCAAACTAAGCAGCCACCGCAGACCCTTTACTGTGCCCCAGCCATGCTTGAAACCATTTACAGTCTTGGTACCAGCTACCTCTGCTGGCAATGATGGGTTACCATTAATGAGGTTAAACATAAGCTCATTCTGTACCTTGACAGCATGCTATAGTATTACACCTCTCTGACCCTTAGGCATCCATTCCACACCTCATGTCAACTTTGCAGACTTTTGAGGAGAGCTCAGCTACAGACTGAATACAAATAAAAGTATGGAATTTTATTTTTGACCAATGCCACAATTAACTCAGACTTATCCAATGAAATATAGGGAATCTGGTCACCAGCTGCTTGGGAGTGATTCAGTACTGCCAAATAAATAGGCAGAGCTCCTGCAAGTAAATTATACTCCATTGTTTTAGGCTCTTAAACAGGATTCACAAACATGGAACCAGTTACCCATTTCCTTAATCTGAAGGATGGAAACAATATGAATGAATCTGCTCTCCAGACATCTGCATTTATTTAAAACACTTCTGGCAGGGATCCCTGAGGTACTGTTCAGTGACCTAAAGAAAAACATGTTCCGGTTCATTTGGGCAGGTATGTCCCTGAAGCTTCATTTGAGCAGGTATGCCCCTGAAGGTTCATTTGGGCAGGTATGCCCCATATAAGACACTACGGTCAACTCAATATAAGACAGCCTTGATTTTCAAAAAAAATAAAAATGTCTTACTGGGCTGCACAGCTAAGACCCTGATGCAGGGAGGTTCCCTTTTATATCAGATGGACTGGAAATGTATGGAATTTAACAAGACTGATGAAGTAGATCCCCTGTATAACAGCTTCAGCAACGTTTGAACCTCCAGGATCCAAGAATTTCTCCACTTGTGAAAATTTAGTAGAAACTTGTGATTAAACATGAATTACTGCAGGATCTCTTTCTTCTGTGGAGACCAGCCTTTGTGGGGATTTTTAGTCAGCATGATTAGATTGCTGATATAAACAGTATGCCAGGAATGATCAAAGGGTGCTTAGACAATTCCAATCAGAAGGCAATTGCTTGTCCATTGAAGAGCTCAGAAATTATTACCAGTGTATTAAATGTACCAGATCCATGTAGTGCAATTGATACAATCATTACCAATTGTTGCAAATGAATTTATATAAGTACAGTACTTGCAAACTCAACATTACTGCCCATCCTATTTAAATCTTTTGAACATGATAGACAAGCTCAGTCCATTAACACAACTGTTTTTTATTCACATTTACACTCCCAACCATAACATATTATATTAAGGATTTATAAAATGTTATCAGCATTCAGTAAACACAACACACAAGAAATAAATTGTAAATGGGAAACAGAAAATAAAATATTTAAAAAAGTCGAAAGGGTCTAATCCTGTGTTAACATACTGTACTGCACTGGCAACTCATATTGCATTATTTTTCAATGCTTAAACAGCTCAAGAGCAATGTTTATAAAATGTTTTTACAACTCAGTTAGAATGCACCTGCAGTCCGGTCACAATGTAATGCAAAACTGCATTTTAATTCTTAAGAAACAGTTTCTGCAGGGCTTTGTGCTGTATCCAGCAACACATATGCAACTCATTCACAAATGTTGGAACAACTTATTGGAGAAACAGTTTAATGTGGCTTGTACTGTACTGCATGTGCTGTAATAAATTTGTCCATATGGAGAGCGTTTATGTGACAGTAAATAGTGAAATCCTTCCAGGCTCTCATTTTTAGGCTACTTTTTCCCAGAGAGGTGACACACAATGTTGGAGCAAGTATGGAACGATCCATGCAGCACATACTCACATATTTTGGACATGCCCAAAGACTGTGTCATTTTGAACTCAGTTTGCACAGCAGATCATGTCTATTCTGGATTGACAATTTACCCAGATCATACAAACTTTTAATTTTAGAATTATGCAATGAAATTGAAACAAGAAAGGTGCATCTTATAACATATTTCTAATTATGACAAAAATGTCATCATTTGAAAGTAATTGAAAGACTAGCTACCAGTCTTAGTGCAGGGGTATGACAGTTGCAATTGAATTATGTAATGGAGAAAATAACATTTCTGCATAGAAACTGATTAAACATCTCACAGAATTATTAAGTGGTGTGTTTATTACAAATTCTAGAAGCTAGTTAAGGCTTTATGACCTTAGCTGAATTGATCATAACAGGGTGACAGTGGTACAGGGCAGTTCTTGTGAGAAAAATCACAGTGGTGGATCCAGGATGCTACAACGTGGTGGTGGTGGGGGGGTTACTTGGATGGTGTGCGTACTTTTAATTTTTTTGTCAACGTTGTTTATATGCCAACCATCAGGGAACTCTCTCAGGCATCCTCATTGACCATGAGCGCTACCTCCTGCTTGAAGCTGCAATCTCCTCACCTCCACTTCAGCTTGACAGATACCCTGCACTCCCTGAGGTGGGGCCACCCTACCCTCCCAGGGTGCTTTATCTGGGAATCTAGTGTGTCGCTGAATAGCCAGCGCAGGCGAGGAGTGAAACCCGTTGTTGAAGTATGGCTTGGCAGGGTGAGGTGCCATCCTCTATCCCCGAGGATGGGAATTTCGTCCTTAGTTCCTGTTTCCCAGGAGCTTGGTCATGTAATGCCATCAGGGCACAGAGTGTCGATGCCCAGCACAGCTCTGCCCCACTTGCTTGAGCACCACATTCCTGGCACACCTCCGACCACTGCCAGAGGCTGTTCCTGTGCGGCACATCCCCCAGAGCCCTCCCCGGGAAGAGACAGCACTCCTTCAGATGCTCGATCTCTTCCCTCCCCTGGCAATCCCTGGTGGCCCGAATCTGTTCCCGAATCCAGGTCACTGGCATGGAGCGAGGTGTGGCGTCCAGCGCCTCAGCCCTCAGCTCCACCCGGCCAGTATTGGTTGTGTATACTTGAAATGCAATTTTTTTAAATTTGTATTAATCCTTTATATTGTCTGCTAATTTCGTTTTCAGTACAATTTTGACAGAAATTACAAATGTAATCTTTGGTTTTGAATATAAACTTTTGTATAAGCCATAAATCAGACTTCTTCAATAAAGTGAAATGCAGCAGCAGCAATTGTGTTACAATGGGGGGTGCAGATGCATCCTTTGCCACCCCCTTGATCTGCCACTGAAAAATTATACCTAATTCCACAATGTACAGTATACAGTACGTTGTCTTTGGCAGGAACTGAACACACGCTACTTTCCCTACCTGCGTCTAACTCACATACAGTTCCAGCAATAGTATAAATGTTGCTATGTTAATTGTTTATCATAACATTTTAATCAGTGGTACTTTCACTGAAGTGAAAAGTTTATACTTTATATTGAAAAGATACAAGGTGTTGCAGATTTGTTTCTCACTATTGTTCAATGGGTTGTTTTAAGTATGGGTAAAGCTCAAAACTGAAAACAAAATACAAGTTTTTAAAAAAGCTGATGAGAGATCAAGGGGCAACAGTGAAGAGAAGTCAGCTGTGTAGGGGAGGGTGGGCTGCAGGATCCACCCAGGTAAAAGCAGCATACATGACTAAGATGAATGCTTGGAAAGGGTTTAATTAAGGTACTGTAATATAGAACATTTGTGGGGGCCAGGATCGGTTGGTCAGTCAGTCTCTCCAAGGGGAGCATGAGCAGTGGGTACCACATTGATTATTTCTGCATGGCTGTATGTGTTTAGAGCCCAGAGTGGCTAAATACAATGGAACCTAGATTGTCTGATCCAAAATAGATTATTTATTTATTTATTTAAAATGTTGGTAGCTGGGAGAGGCACACTGAGCCAAAGCTTTTTTCCAGGTGTGACCCAAGGGATAAGGAAAGAAGGGTAATGCACATATAAAGACAGTTACAATTAGGTAAAAACATGAGGTGCTTGAGAATACAATTATGTGAGTGATGTGGTTGGAATAATTCATGAGTATTCATGAGTGTTTTGTTTGGATAGTTGGGAATTCAGTTAACTAGGATTGTACTTTGTTTTACTTATGTTTATATCCTGACTCTGTCTTTCAGCGTTCAAACATGGAAACCCCTTCTGGGTGCAGAAATCAATGTTTTACTGTATTTTATCTTCCATGGCACTCACCTGCCACCTATGGTCTCATGTCACGACCACATGCTGCATGATGCACTGAACACATGAAACCCAGTCACCACAACACAAGTGATGCATTTTTGTTTGCTTACACTTTTTCTAATGGTCGAGGAACACAAACATCATATAAGCCATGGTGTATCATTTTAATTTTTATGGAGCATATCACAAGGGCCCCTTTTTCCCCAACTTCTGATGTTATGATTTTTGTGTTCAATGTAAGCAAGCCATTATGTAAATGCATACTGCTTTAGTTTTTTACATGATTAACAGAGCACTGTGATATGCAGTTGCAGGTCAACTAAAATGCTATAACTGGGGGGGCAACAAACAGAACATGGACAAACAAACTGGGTACATCTGAGGATAACCTACAGGGTAGGGGCAACAAACTAGATTATGGTATACAAAATGCTGTGTAAATTTCATTTTCCTATCTACTATACACTCCTGCCTTTTTTATTCACTAGTCATCTCTCCTGACTCTGCACTCCTACTGAAATCTGCTCAAAGCTCTCAGCACTCAGCACTCACACTACTGTACTGTTTCAGCATCCTTTTTTATTCCATGTAAAGCAGCTCTATGTATCTGCTACCAAATCCCACTGCCTACTACCAAATGTCGGTACCAAAAAACTGAGACTAGAAATAAAGCATCTTCACTCTCATGGTTTATTATGTCACCTAAACCAATCAACTGAATTATAGCCTTGTAATTCACAGTTGGCTGTCAATTATTTTAGTTTATAACATGGGGGTAGTAGCATCAGTGAAGTGATTGGTGGACTGCTGGCACCTGATCATGCATTAATGCACAATATGCTAACAGTTACTGTTAGCAGGTCATAGAAGGAATCAATGGGCAGCATGTTTTCTTTTCCCCTTCATAGAGGAAATCTGAAGAGCAGCCATTTCATTTCTGGCACCTTAGCGGGAGCCAGAGTGCTACCTACCCACCCACCCCATAGATGTTGCACACTCAAGCAGACAATAAGTGAGGGGAGACAGTGCTCAGCTGTCAGACAGTGCAACCCACCCATCCACTTAGGTGTGACACAGGGCAAGTCATCTATCCATCCCGTGGATGTCCATGAAGCAAATGTACAATATGAGAAGGGAGGCAGTCCTCAGATGTCAGCCAGCACAGGTGATCGACACAAGTGAGTGGCAGCCAGCCAACACAAGTAAGCAGCAGCCAGCACGAGCAATTAGGAATCTAATGTGACAGCTTAGTGAGGGGCACACTGGCACCCACTGACCTGCCCCAGGAGAGCACCATCAGTTGAAGGGGTCAGACACAGACACCTGTATCCCAATAGTTCCAGCTACAGATGGGTTGTCTGTCATCCACACACTGCTTCATTGACAGAGAGCCTGTCTTGCACAAGACAATTGTGTTTTTTCTCTCTTTTTGATGAGGATGCAGGCTACCATATAACAGAACTGAACCCCTCAGGTACCACACGCAGTGAAGGTGTGACAGTGGAGAGAGAGTGAGAAAGAGACACTTGGAGATTTCCATTGCAAGTTCTGCAGTCTTCTTTCCATGTGTCTCTCTCTCTGTAGCATGCATTCACAATTGGAAGTTCTGCAGTGTCTAAACAGGTTGTTCTGCTGAATTGTACCATGTGGAGTAGAGGTGCAACAGTGCAGAGACCAAGAGAGACACCAGGAGATTTCAGTAGCAATACCTGCAGTGTGCTCTCTGTGTGTCTCTTTCTCTCTCTCTCTCTGTCATGCAGTCAGTGTTCATGTGATCCTGAACATGCAACAGCATGACAGAGAGAGACAGAGACAATCAGGGATAAAGTGAGAGCACAATCACAAGTTCTGCAGTCTTCTGACTGTTTCACTCTCTCTCTCTTCTATGTCTCAGCGTGAAAACAGTGTGCAGTATGCATTAAGTGTTAGGGACTATTTTGCAGGGTGACAGAGTACACAACTTTTATTGGTATTTAAACAGCAAAAAACAGCTTTCTGCTTATTTTTTTGTTGCTTAAAGATACCATGTTATAAGCACAATAACCCACTTCAGGGTGTGCCTCACAATGCACATGGGATGTTGATTAATCCCCAGTAACTGCACACCCTGTCATGGGTTATTGCTTACTTATATCACAAGCTTTGGTTAATTGATTATTGTCTCCTATCTACAGTATTTCTTAGTATGTTCTTTCCATTTTTGTTATCTGCAGAAAATAAACCATATATTTTATTAAGTATCAGTCAACATTTGTATCGCTCTTTACATTGTCTACAATGCATTTCTTCACTCTGTTTTAAACATTACTAGATTTACACAATAGAACTTAATTAATAATGATACCACACATAGCACGCTTTGTCTTTAGGAACACTAAGTACAGTAGCTATTAGATGAATACACTTGTTACATTCCATTCTACTGTTTCTAGACATGTCTACATAGCATTTGCTTGTTATCACGTATCACATCTTAGTAACAAATGGTCTCTGAGGGCTACTATCAACAAGCTCTCTGAAAGTGTACATTTGTACATGGACTCACTTCTTTTAACATGGTCCTTGTGTTATCTCAATCTAACAAAATGAACAAATTCTGGTCAGAGCCAATATGGCTGTGGATAACTTTTAGGAGTGGCAAGAGTGGTGAAAAGAATATGCGGTGCTCTCGCTGCACCAGAGTCAGCCATAATACTGCAGCGATTACAGTACTGCATGTGTGATACTTGCAAATGTGCAGTTTGCCCCACAGTCAGCCTTGCGCAACATGGTGGTGCTGACATAATAACGTGTAACAACCCATTCTCCTTGGGTTACCAGAATCCCATTAGTACAAGACTTAGGCAGGTAAGAAATGCCAGCTGGTGGGTAGCTCAGTAGGGGCTTTCTACATAATGACATTATTGTTCAATAAGCTAGCCCAAGAGAAGGATGATTATGTCATTTAGAACTCTCCCAACAGCATAACCATTTTAGAGTCAGCTGCTCTTAGGGAGCTTAGAATGTTCATCAGTAAGTTCAAGTGTGGCAGTTAGAGTGGTAGGCGGTCTGCGATTTAGGCTCTGTCAAAGGGATCCCTGCTATTTCTCATCCTAGTTTGGTAAAATCTGCAGTTTGCCTGCAGGACTCTTTAGTTTCACTCTGGGGGCAGTGAGAGGGAATGCAATTCTTGTGGATCCAAGGGGCAATCCCCTGATGTTCCTGAATTTCACAGCTGCCTTAAGGAAGAAAAATGAGTAGAATCTGACAGCTACCAGAGAAAGAAAGGTACCTTGCGGTCTTTCCATGACTGGGAGGAAGGAACAACTAATCTGTGAGTACAGAATCTGAGACTGTTCTCCGAGGGAGTTGTTTGAGGTGTATGTGCCCTAGATAAGGTTAGATCGCACTGGTCAAGACACCTTTCACCACAACTCTGCTGAATTTAAAGTTAAAGTTGGGAGTGTTTAGCAATTCATTGGGGATTGGAAACTCATTTGGTGTAACCCTAAAGGAATGGTAGAGGCTGTTTGGAACAAAGGGTGGGAGGAACGCTATCTGGAGTTTCGGGCACGGCTAAGTGGTTCATGGATGGGCACCACTGTTCCCTGGGCAAAGACCATGCACCAGGAGGATTTTAAAGTGTGTGGCACATCCCACAGATATACACTTTAGAAGAGAGAGATAGAGATATAGCCTAGCAAAGTGTCCTGCAAAAGAAAGTGTGCCTGTATTGCAATGATAAACTTTTGGGGGACCACCCTTGCTTTAAGTAACATCTGTAAATAAAGACATACTGCAAAATCCTAGATACTGCTTTGTACATTACGCTTGTTGCTTCTAGTGTAAATGTCACTGGGGCCCCTCAGCAGTTAGGTCTAGCATATGCCTAGCATCTTCTTCCCTGGACCTGGTTGTAAATAAAAAAGGTCCATTTTAGTATGTACCCAACCCCCCCATTCCTCTAGATAATGAGCCTAGTATACACTCCAACACTAGGGGTGGTACCATGAGTGTAGTTCTGCCAAAAGAAAATTGTATGCCATGTAGTTGTCAGTAGTTTTTTTAATGGGGGGGGGTGCCAGCTAGCCAAAGGTGGTGTGGGGGTTACATACATATGCTCAATTCTCGTGCATGCACACTTTAAGTCAGTGCCACCATGTTGCACGTGGTGGCCATCACTTCCGCAGTTGTGGAAAGGAAAAGTAGTGCACCAGGAAGTGAGTATGTTTATGCGGCCCGCAGAGGGGAAGGGCTGCATAAATAGAAACACAGGAAACTATGCTGCAGCACTGTGGCAGAACATCAGACAGTAGTCCAGTTAAGTGCTTCCACAGTGCTCTTCTACAAATCTGATGATGGCATAACATCTATGGAGCTTGGCCCACACAGCTGTAAAAATCAGACTTAGGAGAAGGCTATTAACAAACTAGAGATCTGGTCTGGGATTTGCTCGTCATCACAGTCACGTTCTCATTCTTTTCTAAGCAGTGATTTCTGGTAAATGTGCCTTAACCATATTGATTTCCGTGCTGGTAGACTACTTCTGGTTTTCCCCTGACTGTATTAGGTGGGGGTAGTAGCAGTCTTGAAGTGGTAGCTCCCAGCAGGGGTGTAGCCAGAAATTTCTGTTTCATACACACAATCTCCAAATGTGAAACCCCACCATTAAAAAATGTACACATCCTCTCCAAATGGTATCCCCTTCCAAACAAGTCAGACTGTTGTCAGATGATTCTTCTAATCTCTAAAGAGGTTATACATCTATCTGTCTCCAAAACAACAGAAGTTTGAACAGAGACACTCCTCAGTGGCCTACACTAACCCAAATAATACAGATTAGAAAGAAAATGTTAACAGAAAGGGATATGGTTTTTGACAGGTACGCAACAAAACTGTACTCAAACGTGTACAGCGAATATGCCTACCCACACCCTTGGCTCCCGGTGGTGGCATGCATGAAAAAAAGTGATCCCCATGCTTGTCTGCACATTTTAAAAATGTCCCCTTTCCTTGTTTTTGCTGTAAAAGAACTGATCCCTTTAACACAAAAACATGGAGTCAGTTATGGCCTCCACCCCACCCCTCTTCGCTTCAAGTGAAGAACGTGATTATGGGTTTGCATCAGATGTACAGTGGCAGCCATAGATGCATAACATTGTTAAACAGTAATCAACTGTATGTAAAAGTTTTTTTTTGAATTTGTGCTTTCTTAATGTTATCAATACCAGTCCACCCATTTTGTACTCTGCTCCTGGATTTCTGTACCCCAAGTGCATTATTTTACATTTTTGTTCAGGACAAAATGGCTTTTCAAATGAGGGTAGTCACTAATCTAAATTCTTTATAGTTTTTTTTTTAATTGCCATAAGAAATGTGAATTTTGTAAAAACAAAAATGGAAATACAGATAATCAAATGACAATATTTTACAAAATATAAGGAATTCAGATTAGTGACTACCATCATTTGAAATGTCTTATTGTCCTGCACATCTTTCAGACCGGTTGGTTTGTACACCTGGAATAGTTTTAAAGATATTTAGATATGTATGGAATGTATGCACATTTGCTAAGAATTCTGCACAGTGCCTTAGGAAGATTCTCAACAAAAAGCAGTTTGGAGTTCTGTCTCCAATGTTCTAAACACACAATGGGTCTGAATGAATTAATGGGGACAGGAATTGATTACTTCCGTGCAGGTGTTTGAAATGTCTCTATTTTCATAAATTATACTCGTACCTCTAAAGGGTCCCTATTTAACTGTGCCTGAATAAAAGCTGAAGCTGTCAGTTGTGTTTTGTTTTGTTTTGGTTTTAGATCTATAGAACAGTTATTTAATACAACAGCGAGTTAGGTACATATGGACACATGTCGATACATGGACATATTAGGCTAACAGTATCTCAATTACAAGGGGGTCTGTGTTAGGTTTGGGTTTTGAATATACACATATACTAGTCACTTGTTGCAGAATTGCAGATATATCATTTTTAAGACAGTATAAGTTTGACTAGTCATGAGTAACATGGAATTATTGTACACAGAGTTTAAGAAAAATGTACCTGAACTGTACATTGTGTAAAATTTGATTGACACCACTGTGTGAAACAGCTGGTGAATGCTTAATTTGCACTAGGGCAGGTAGTCTTCTAACCTATTTTTATAACACATAGATATTTTCATATGTATAAGACTTTTAACATTATTTACTATGTATTGCTGAAAGAGCTACTGACACCTGAAAATAAACTTTAAAAAACATAAGTAGGTAAAATTATGCTTGTATTCCATATATATTTAGATTTCTCCTCCCCATTATTTATTACTGAGGAAAGGTGCATGAATACATGATTTGTATCCCTTACAGTTACTTTAAAGTTAATCTGCTTCTAAAGCTTACTCCCTACTTCAAGTCATAATGCTCTGTTGTGACATCACAATCTGTTCTATGAGAGTAACTGTGATGTCACAAGCAGTGCATTATGACCTCAGGTAGGGAGACAGCAACAGAAATAGTTGAACTTTTCAGGAGGAAAATTCCTGTTTTCATGTAATTGACCTAAACAATAAATAATCAGGAGGAGGAATAAAGAACTAATGTGAAATACAAGCTGAACTTTATCAAAATATTATGTTTTGTTAAAGTTCTCCTGAAGTTGTCAGCTGTTTTTTAAGCTACTTTTCCTTGTGGTTTTTAATCATTGTCATTTACTAATGCTAGCACAGATACACACAGAGGGTTTTAAAATGAAGCTTCAGTTGGTTTATATCTTTTTCTCAGAGAGTGAACTTTCAAGTCAATGTCATTTGACCTTGGGATAGCTTTCTTTTTTTTTTAACTTTCTTTATCTCTCCCCTTGACTGGAACTTTCTCAGCCTTGCCCACTGGGCAGACCGCTGTACCACCCGCTGTGCCTACTGTCATCTTCAGAGATATTATGACTCTCTGGGGACGCGGGCCCTACAGCCCTGGAGAGATCGAAGGGCAGTGACGGGAGATCAGCATTGGGCATGTGGCGGTGGCGCTGGAAGAAGCTGTTGCCTATCCAGCTGGGGAGGGCTTTTTCCCCTCTTGTTATGCCCTCCACCCCCTCCCATGCATGGTGCATACTCCCTGGCATTCTTTGGCACATGGCCACCTTGCTGGCATCAGGCCACACTGTATACATGCAGCCCAGCACTCTATGGCACACCTAGTCTCCACCAGGGGCTGCCAGAGTGCTGAACTCCCCAACAGCCTCCCCCCGGGACAGGAGAGCAGCCCTGTGGGTGCTCAATCCAATCCCTCCCCTGCTAACCCCCGGCACCCGAGCTTGGTCCCGAACCTGGGCTGCCGGCTTGGCATGAGGTGTGGCATTCAGCACCTCAACCCTCAGCGCCACCGGGCCTCCCTGGGATAGTTTTCTTTTTATGGAAATTTTGCTGTCTTTACATGCGTATGTTGTTTTTTTGAATGCAGTTTTAACCAGTGGGGTCCTTAACAACTTTTCATCTGTTTTTTTTTTTTGTATGATCTGGGTTTTTGAGAAAGTATGTTCTTTTAAAACAACTGCCAGTGTTTTCTGACGAAGGATTCTGTGTAATCCAAAAGCTAAAAGCACCTGTGTTCTTTTGCAACAACATTTTGGTCCAATAAGAGGTACTAAATCATCTATTTCTGTAGATCTTGTGTTACAAGGACCAATATGGCAGCACATTTTTCTGTGGCTTCACAGTTTCAGAAATGTTAGCAGGCACTTAACAGTACAGTGCCCACGGTTCTGAAACCATGAAATGACATAGTCAAAACTCCAAGTTCTTGGTTCCATGAAAGAAACTGCACAGAATGTTGTCCATACAAAGAAAACAATACAAAACACAACTGACAACTTTAGCTTTTATTCAGGCACAGTTAAATAGGGATCATTTAGAGGTATAAATGTAATTTATGAAAATAGAGACATTTCAAATAGCTGCACATAAGCAATCAATTCTTGTCCACTTTAAATTAAGCATGACAAGAGACGAACATGGTGGTCTGGTTTAGAATTTCACTTAAATGGTGTAGTAATTTGCAAAACTGAGGCGGTTTAGAAGAACAATAGGAGTTACGCTAAACAAATGTAAATATCTCTAAAGGTTTACAAGTTACAGATATAAAAGCATATGAAAATTGTTCAGGACAAAAAGACCTTTCAAATGAGCCTATTCATTAAGCTGCATGAATTATATTTTTAAACTATGGCCATCTGATTACCTCAGTTTTCATTTTTCATAAGAGTTATGCCAAACAAATGGAAATATGTCTAAAAGTATACATGTTACATATAAACCATCAGTACGAAAGTTGTTCAGGACAAAAATAACTTTCCAATGAGCTTATTCATTAAGCTGCACTAATTACATTTTTTAAACTATGGCTATCTGATTACCTGAATTTTAATTTTTCTTCACAATTTTCACCTTTCAGATGGCTATATTTAAAAAGATCTACTGAATTCAGATTAGTGACTGCCCTCAGTTGAAAGATCATTTTGTCCTGAACAACTTTCATTTTGGTTGCATATTGGTAACTTGTATACTTTCCAAGATATTTATATTTGTTTGTCATGACTCCTACTGTGTTCACTCAGAGAGAAAAAAAGTTAGGTTGTTTGGAAGACCATATTTTACAAAATATAAAGAATTTGGATTAGTGACTACCCTCACATGAAAAGTTATTTTGCCCTGAACAACTTGAATAGTTTTAAAGATATTTGGATTTGCTTGGAAGGTGTGCACATTTACTCTCAGAGAAAAGCAGCTTGGAGTACTGTGTACATCATTCTAAAAGGAAAGAAGGGAGTATTTTTGAACTGCCATAGGGATTTGCAGTGTTATGGAAGAATACACTGAAAACTACTAAAAAAGTGTTCCACGGAAATCTCTTTTCAAGTTAAAACAATATGGCTGTAGGATCCACCCACAGCCTTAAAAAGGGAAGAGCATCACCTTAACCTTGGGGTTGGTACCTTCTGCTTCATATTTGATTTTTTTCTACAATTATATTTCATTTTGAGACTATGGCATTTGTTCATTGTCATACATTATTGTTATATTATCTAATTTTCTCACCTTGCTGATTTGATTTAGGACCTCAGTGCTATCCAATTCATGCCTGTTACATTTTTGCAACCAATACATTTTACTGGAACCATTACCTCTTCACTAAAACTAATATATGCACACTAAATCCAACAAATACACACTGAAACAAGAACAATTCAATGGAAACTAATGCTATTTTAATCAATTCATTAAATTTTCTCTGAAACCAACGCATGTCCACTGAAACAAAAACATTGCCACTAAAAACAATCCATTTCAACTGATACCAGATCATATTTACATGCAACAGCGCATATATTGCTGCATTTAATATATGCTTGTTGAAACCAATACATTTTCATATACCAGTGCATTTTCAATTTGACCCACCCATGTCTACTGTAACCATTATATTTTTTCTTATTATAGATTGAGGGAGAGATCCTGACCAATAAGAGTGCTCCTTTTAACTCTGCGTGGGATACTGTTATACTGTGAAGAGTGCCTCTTGTGCAATTACCCTAGAAATTGGCATGTTTGGGATTTTCTTTTTAATTTTAACATATAGTTGATCAATATATATTAATATTAAATGAATGTCTCTGCTGAGGGCACTCTTACCCATTCTTAATATATATAAAAAACGTTCATCTTTCATTTATGGTTCTCCTACCCTAAGAATATGTGAGACCACTTTAACAACATGGCCTCAGTGGAGGTATTAACATAAAGCCAGTTCTGTACTTTAAACCTGTATATTTTAGCAGAAACCAATACATAATCACTCTGTTCAGTACATGTAAACCAGTACCAATATATTTATATTTATACCACTATCCAGTATACCTAATTGTTTGCAAAATAAATACATGTTCATCACTACCCATATAATTATATCTGAACCAGCATTTTCAGTTTAAACAAAGATATAATCAAGCAATCCAATGTGGTGGTGTGGTATTATTGAATTTTTTTCCTGACTGGCATCTCATAGCAGACAGTGGTATCTGCAGACATGTGTTTCAGTCACGTCAAATGCAAACAGTCCAAAACATTTCAAGTTTCAAATAGAAGCCAAGCATGCAACAAGAGACACTGAGCTGAATCAGTAAACAGGGATAAGCCAAAAACTACCAAAGTATTCCCTTCTGTCATCTACTCCCCAAGCCAACATCTCTTTACTGCTCTGCAAATAAAGAAGTGTTGCAATGTAACAAAGGTTGAATTGTTTCATAAAAGAGTTATCCATCTGTATCATTTGCAGCTCTTCCTAGTTCATTACATTCCTGCAGCCCCAACCTCTGGATATTGGGTTCTCTAAGCTGCTCCTGTACTTTCTTAGCTGAGGCTGGCACCATATTTTAACCATCTCCCAGTGTCAGCAGGTGTTGGGCATGGCACAGTGAGGCCCTCTGTGTCTAGGAATAATGTGGACTGTTTACCAGAAGATTCTCTTGCACTAATTACACTCTGCACATATTTTTTCCTGACTATGGGATGAGCTCAGTTAGGACCTCTGTTCTTGCAGAAAAAAAATTACACAGAAGGTGGTTTGCTGTCATATATTTAGTAACTCTCATGGGAACCCTGTCATCTCTGAAAGTTCTCCTGGTTAGCACCGTGTAGACAGGTTTGACCCCTAACTTGAGTTAAGACCATAAGGTCCATTTGTAAAGGTTGTGCCATCCTCTCACAACTTGAGCCACATGACCCTGCCTTTTCTTCTTTAGGCACAGCAGTGGGTGAGGTTTTTCCTTGGATCAGAGCCTGTTCTAGTCTACATAACTTTGTCAGTTTCTTCCACTATGCTATAGCTTTGGGTTTGCACTTTTTGCTAACATCTGTGACACTGCACCTTCTGCAGGAGGCATCATCACTGTAGGGGCATCTGTCTCAAACTTTGGTTTGCTAGTGGGTATTCAGGGATACTCTGGCCCTGAGTGCAGCTGCTCCATATCATACCCAGCTCCCAAATGGTACCCTAAAGTCACTCCTGTACTCAGCACCTCACATCAGAGTCTCCTATCTCTTCCATAGGTGTGCTGGTCACCACAAGGCAGTACTTATTCCAGCCTGACCATCACACCAGCCCCACTACCAAAGGAAGCAGCTCCAGCACCCACCAAAGCTCAGGATATTTTATACTTGATGTAGCATATCTCCTGTCTTAACCTGCAGCAATGTCTCTCTCACTAGAGTTCTCACCATCGTTAGTTCAGTTGGCAACATCTCTGGGGCACAGAACTGCAAATGCCCACTAAGGGTAGGTAACTCTTTTCTGTGGGACACTTCCTGTGCTGCAAGACTGGCAGGGACTTCACTGAGCGGAAGCCCCACAGGGTTCCCACATTGTCTTGGTGTGTCCTATATATACTCCCAGGAATTAACAGCAATCCACATCAAATGCCACAAGATCACTTTCCAGGCATGTCCACTGAAGTCTTGGGCCTATCCCTGAAGACTACCATGTGACTGGGAATCTAGATGAACTTCTCTCAGAAGCTGGATCTGGCAACAGCTGTGGGGTGTGAGGGCCTTGTTTTCATGGCAGTCTGCCAAGGGTCAAGTGACAAGAAAACCCCAATGGCAGCCTGTCTTACTGGCACTAAGGTTCTGTTCAATTATTTCACTTAGTCCAATTTACTACCAATAAGTAGGCTCTGGTCTGGCATTCTTATAACAAACTCAGAATATGAGTGGCAGGACAGGGTTGTTATACATGTAAACATTTTTTTTTAAGTAAAAAATTTGTAAACACTTTCTTACTTATTTTTGCAAAAATAGGATTTTCATGAATCTTTGGAAATTGCAGAGGTCCTTTGCTTGCAAACAGCACAAGAATTCCACAAAACAAAATTACTTTCTGTGGGGCTAAGGATCCTATTCTGAATTCTGGTTCAAACTGTGTTGTAGAACTCGGGAAAGGAAGCCCAATACTGAGAACAAAAGGTAAGTAAATCTTATAGATACAAATCTATGAAGCATGAGAGCTCATGTACAAATACAAATAGCCATAGGATGACTCTACAACCTTCAGCAGCTCATGTAACCTCCCTTGCATCAGTACTCCATGCTGTAGAAGCAGGACCTCATGGAAAATGAAATGCCAACCTCTCAATTGTTCCAGATTTGGAGGGGTATCCCTCATAATAAAATGCAGAAGCCCTGTACCCTATGAAGAGGAGGTACTGTACTCATATGCTATGGCCTCATAGTAAAACCCTTTGGCTCCCAAAATAACATTTGTAAGGGTTTTACTATAGTGCTTCGACAGTGCTCATGCCAACATCCCTGACAGTGACAGACACAATGCCGAGTGTCGCCATTGTACCGTCAGGGATGTCGGCGCTTTCTACTGGGGAGCTGTGCACCCTGAACCCCCCTCCACCCCCACACCCCCCAGTCTCTAAATATCTAACTCTGAGGCAGAGTTGGACGGGGTGGGGCACAACACCGGGAGCCACACTGCCAGTGTCTGCAGTGTTCCAGCACAGCGACTCGCCACATCCAGGCGAAATCTGTCGTTGTGCTGGACTTTGACTTTGTAGTGTTGACCCTCTGTTGATATGCAATTTGGGAGTATAAAACAGCCTTAAGTGCATGAATTTCCAGCTTTGCCATTCCAAACTACCACTTCTTTAGGCAGGAAAAGGATAAATGAGGTGGTGAGGTTGCCCTGTATAGGTATGTCCAGCAGGACCTCTCTTGCATCCTCACTATCAGGGAGACTGCACCCTCCTCACATGAGTTTCTGCTAGCCAAACTTTCCTTTCCTTTCTCGCTACCCTTTTTTGTTGATGTTTTCCATGTCTCACTGAGAATTTTCTCTTTGTCTCTGATGGACTAACTCTCCACTCTCTTCTCACACTCCTCTGTTGGTGAGCTCATCCTCCTGGGTGACCCCAACATTAATTTGCTTGCCCTGATCTCTAGGCTGACCACCCACAGCCTAGGACTGAATCTCCTAACCTTTCACAACAATCACAGAACCCCGCTGATTAAATCTCCACTCATCAAACCATACCCTCCTAGACTGGGTTCTTGCCTCACTCCCTCACCACACTGTTGCAGCAGGTATATTGCCAGACACCTTCAGTGACCACTTAGATACATAGATACATAGACAATATTGGCAGATAAGGGCCTATGGCCCACCCAGTCTGCCCATTTGAGTTTGTAAGTTCAGTTTATGTTTTTCTAGATCTCTGTTGCCCCTTACCCCTGACCTCTAGAATTCCTTTATGTCTATCCCACGCATTCTTAAATCCCGTGATTGTTTCAGCCGCACCACTTCCTCTGGCAGGGTGTTCCACTTGTCCACCACCCATTCTGTGAAGAAATTCTTCCTCACATTTCCTCTGAATCGTCTTCCCTCTAGCTTCATGCCATGCCGTCTAGTCCTGGAACATCTTTTTCACTTAAAAATAGTGTATTCTTGTATCCTGTTCCTCCCTGTAAGATACTTGATTTTGCAATGTACTCTTCTGTCTGAGCTTTGGCTTCCCTTACAGACCTCCCTGTCTCCCTTTGCTTCTCCTGGTAGGTACTTCTCCCTATCCCCTTCTACCTGTTTCTTTTTGTATTGCCTGAATGCAATCTTTTGGCCTTTCACTTTCTTTGCTACCCCTTTGGGGAAACCATAATGGTCTCCTCTTTCTTTTCCTCTTGCTAACCTGCTTAATACATAATTCTGTTGCTCTTGTAATCCCCATTTTAAATACTGACCACTGTTCCTCAACCCCTGATTCCTGTCCCATTCCCCTTAATGCCTCTTTCAAGTATCTCCCCATTTTCCCAAAGTCTTCCACCCCTAAAATCCTGGATACATGTTTTTGTGTGGTTTGGTTCTGCTCCTTCTGTGATTTCAAACCACAATGACTGGTGGTCACTGTTCCCCAGGTGCTCCCCCACTGTTACCCCCATCACACTGTCCCTGTTTGTGAGCACAAGGTCCAGTATGGCCTTCTGCCGAGTTGGTTCCATGACCAGTTGCTTGAGGAAGGCACCCTGAAGGGAGTCCAGGATAAATCTGCTCCTAGTTGATGCTGCTGCTGGGATGCTCCATTTCACATCTGGAATATTTGAAGTCTCCAACCAGTACTACCTCACCTTTGTCTGCCATCCTTTAGATGGCTAGCATCAGCTCCCTATCTGTTTCTTCCTCCTGGGCTGGTGGTCTATAGACCACACCTGTGTGGATGGCTGGCCCCATTTTCCTTTCCAGCTTAACCCACAGTATCTCTCCCCCATTTTGTTCCTCCTGGATCTCTGTGGCCCTTATGTCATTTTTCACATACAGTGCCACTCCTCCTCCCTTCCTACCTGCCCAGTCTCTTCTGAATATGTTGTAGCCAGGAATGGCCATCTCCCAGTACTGGTTATCATTATACCAGGTTTCTGTGATGGCCAATGCCCAGGTCTGACTGCACTGTGACAGCCTCCAGATCTTCCATCGTGTTGCTAAGGCTCCTGGCATTGGCACACATGGCTTTCCATGATTTGACCTCACTAGACTGTTTAGCTTTTCTACTCCAGCCCCTTCCTTGGTTGTCCTTTATCCCTGGTTCTCCTTGCCGTCTGCCCTTCTGCTGAATTTTGCCCCTTTTCTGCCTATCAACCTCTTGGGTGCTACTCTCCATCTTTTGCACACTGCTTTGTTGAGGTATCCACTCCTCCGGTTCACTGGTTCCACTGTTAGCTGTGGGGGGTGAGCAAGTATATACCCTCCTTGCTGGCCTGCCACCTCCCTTGGCTAGTTTAAATGCTTGTCAATGTAGCATTCAAACTTATCGAGTGTTTGGATTCCCCTCCAGGATGGATGCAGGCCATCAGGCTTGAACAAACCTCCATCCCTCCAGGTGGGTCCCCAGTCACCAATGAATCCAAACCCTCCTTACAGCACCAGTTCTTCAACCATGAGTTAAAGTTCCTGTTGCATGCACCCCTATGCTCTCCCATGCCTCTCACAGGTAGTACTTCTGAGAAGGTGACAGAAGTAGCTACTTACTTGAGACCCCTTCCCAATTTTCTAAACTCTTCCTGAACTTCCTTTGGTTCCCCATTTGCCAGGTCATTAGTACCTAAGTGGATAATGACATCCAGCTCACCCTCCCGTCTTGCCTTCTTAGCAATCCCCAGGATCTTCCTTCCATCCCTCCATGCCATGGCACCTGGTAGGCACCTCACCTCCCTGTCCTCCCCTCCTGTGTTCCTAACTAGATCCCTCTTATGATAGAGTCCCCCACCAGGATTTGCTTCCTCCTCCTCTGGGGTCCATTGTTCTCCCCACTGAGGTCACCTCCTTGGCTAACCTCCACATCCATTCCTTCCACTTCTCTGGGTACCTCTATTTGGTTGCCCCCATTTGCCAGTGTGGCATATGAGTTCTTGAGTGGAATAGGATCTGGGATGTGCCTCTGCCTGACTGCCTTAACCCTCCCTGAGCCCACTGTCATCCAAGTGCTCCTTGTTCTCGGCATCCTTTGAAGCAGTGGCATTGGACTAGGTGGTCTCTGGATAGGGGTGATGGCACTCCTGACCCAGTTTACTTCTGCTCTGAGTCTGGCTACCTCATCCAGCAGTCGAGAGAGATGCATGCAGATAGGGCGGTGCTTCAGTGTCCAGAAGGTCTGCCTGAATATGGCTGCCCCGCAGCCACTGCATTGCACCACTTCCCACATTACACTGCAATTATACTGCTATTCCACTACTTGTCTGTTACTGAAGCTCTCCTAGTTCCCTTTTTATTAACTTACTGTGCTAAAAATCCTTCCACTGATCCTCAGTTACTTTTATTTAAAAAAAAATAAATAAATAAATGAGCCAAAACACTTGTCGTGCTAAGGGTGGGTTTCTTCCCTTTATGCCCCTCCTACTCCAACACCCTACTATCCCCTGTGTTTAGCTCCTGTCAAACAGATTTAACAGGGCATATAATTAAAGAGTTGGGGGAAGGAGAGGGGGGTGAAAATGTGCAGCAATTAAAGACAGCAAAGAAATATACCACCACTACATTTTAAATTTTCAACAGCCCAAAAACAATTCTAAGTAAAGACAGCAAAGAAATTACAGTGTCAGTAAAAGCCCACAATCTATGTTTAATAACAAAAATAGCAATTACCACTGCATGACATTTTGTGTTTGGAAAGTCCAGCTCTCTCCCTCTTCTTGAAAGTACATCTGATCCAGGTCTCTTCGGTGGTTGAACTAGGAAGTGCTACTGAGCAATCTGGTTGCAACTGACTGGTGCCCTATGATCACCTCCCTAGACATTGATATGGCCCTCTCCCTCTTCCACTTAATATATAATTTTGTGTGGGACAAGAACACCCCCATCAGGAAATCCAGTGTTAAATCCTCTCACCATCCAAGGATCACTTTCAGTCTCATTGACTTGTGCAAGACCCATGACCAAGCCTGGCTGGTTATAAATTATCCTGCTCCCTGTCAAATCTCCTCTCCAACAGGACACTTATGAACTCTTGCAATAAGGCTGTTCACACCAATAAGTCCCTCTACTTCAAGACCAAACTCCAGAATAATCTTAATTCACCAGCTGAGTTCTGGAAGGTAATTCACTCCCTTCTGAGCCTCCGTCTCACTCTTTTCCCCCTGTCCCCATGGTTAATGGCTCACCAGTGTCTGACCCTCCCTCTCTTGCTGCTCACTTCAATTAGCTTTTTACCACTTGTGCTCTCCCCTCCCTCCCACCTCATGGCTCCTCTCCTCTCTCCCTTCTCATCCCTCCTCTTTACCTCACTCCCCTCCACTGGGTTTGATTCCCACGTCACTCCTCAGGAGACCCTGCTCACTCTTTCCTCACTCAACCCTTCCAAATCTAGCCTAGCTGGCTTGGAACCTAAACTTCTCCATCTGTCAGCTCCTGCCATCACCTCCCCTCTTGCTCACCTCCTAAATCTTGCCTTCACCATTTACAGTATATTGTCTCTCAGTCTTGGAAGATTGCCATGATTCTCCCCCTCCATATGTAGGTGATCCCTGCACCCTGGCAACTTCTACCCTATCTCTGTCCTCCTTTCTGTTGAACAGGTCCAAAAGCAAATGGTCTGATACCTTTTATTGGATGAACATAGATGTAACAAAAAGAAGATAGTGCCTGAGCTTTCAAACTAACAAAGTCCTTCCTCAGAAGCTTATGCCGGTTGTTTAGGAAACAACTAAACAACTGGCATAAGCTTCCGAGGAAGGACTTTGTTGGTCTGATTTTGATTCAGTGTCTTACTCACTCCTCCTGAATAAGCTGAGCTCTGCTGGTTTCTCAGCCCCTGCTGTTGACTGGTTCTTATCCTACCTCATGGACCATCAAAAGTTGGTACAGGTAGGAGGTGCCATCTCCCAACCCCACCCTATCTGGGCCAGGGTCCCACAAGGCTGCATTCTGGGTCCAGTCCACTTCTCAATTTTCCTTAATGATCTCCTATCTGCCTGTGCCAACTCGCATATTCATATGCTGCACTGGTTCCAGTTCAAATAACTTTGGGTCAGCACAATAGACTATGTCTATGACCTTTGGTACCAGCCTGAAACTGGCCAGGCTCATCCCCCACTCCTCATCTTCTCCATGCTGGATGGCACATTGCTTGAAGTAGTCCCAACTTTTAAATACCTCAGTGTGTAGTAAGATAGCAGGCTTGACTTCTCTGCCCACATTGATGCCATCCATGCCGAACATCACCCCAAACTCGGTGCCCTGTACCACAATGAGGACTGCCTTTCTACCCAGATCTTCTGGGAACTGGTCACTAAAATGGTTCTCCCAATTTTTGACTGTGGGGATGTGGTTTACGGCACTGCCCCTCCACCTCCCTTGCCAGACTGAACACCCTCTACAATGCCTTCTGCACTTTGCTACCAAGTCACCCTCTTGTACTCACCTGCTCCCTTTATTTCTCCCTAACCATCCTCCCACTCCCCTCACATCACCAGTCCCACTGTGCATCCCACATTTCTAAATACTGGTTTGGGTCTCTCTCCTCATAACTATCTCAACTCTTCTCCCCCATCCTTTCTTCCTCTCACCTCCTACACTGAAGTGACCTATGCACATTCTCCCTTCCTCACCGGCACTTCTCAGATGGGAATTCTGCTTTCTCATACCACCTCCCCTCCCTCTGGAACCTGTTACCCCCTTCCATCCATCTGGTCTTCCTCCCATCCCTCAACTAGGGGCCAACTAAAACTCTTCCCCAGCTCCTGACAACCCCCTTTCTGAATACCTCTTTACCCTTGCTTGGCTTTTTACCACCACTTACCTGTCCTTCCCCCCTAACTTCATACTTCTGGCAAACTTGTTGAAGTTCATCAGCCTGTTTTGACTCTAAGGCCCTGTAGACACTAGACTTGTTAAACTGTTTAGTTCCTTAAAATGTTTTAACAAAACCAAACACTGTTCACATCCACACTAAATATAGTTTGAAACTGTGTTTAAAAACCATGTTCAAACCCTGCAAGGGATCTAGTCTTAAAACTGGTTTTAAACATGGTTTCAAACTCCAGCACAATTTACCTGTAGAGTGGATGGAAGACTGATCTGTGTTTCTCATGAAACAGCACTGATCCATGCTGCAAACCATGCTGACTTAAACCATTACAGAGCTGCAATGTGGATGCGGTGGCACGGTGTGACCATGCTTAAACACGACTACGAAGACTTCAAGCTACAAGTGTGGATAGATGTCCATGGTGAGTTGGAAACCATTTTCAAAAATGGTTGTAAACATGGACTGCCAGTGTGTATAGGACCTTACTTTCAGCATCAGCTCAGTCTCCCTTAACTCTGGCACCATGAACTTTTTCAGTTTTCCCAATTTGCATGAATGATTTGTATGCTAATTTATTTGTCCTCCATATGCAATGTTTTGCTATTTTGTTTGTACTGCACTCTACTTATGCTCTTTAAGTCATCCTCATTGTAACCACATCACCTGACTTGCTGTATTTTATTTGTAATTGTGCTTCCCTCCTTCCACTTTCCACCGGGTCAGACCTGGAAACAAACCTTGGATCAGTGTGCCTCTCCCAGTTACCAATTTTTAAATAGATAAATAAAATTGTGAGTGGCTGCTACAGTACATTGGAACAAGTAAAACTGGCTTCTCAGTTGTGTCTGTGCTCTGCTTCACAGTGGCTGCCTTCGAGAGTAGAAAAAAGAGTGGAACCATAAATGTGGGACTAAACTGCATATTAAAAGCTCTTAGCACTCAAAAATAGTTGATTTGAACCTGGCTAAGTTAGGAGTTCTGTAACCATGAAAACTATTTCACAAGCACGTGAAGGGGCAGAGGCACAAACTAAAACACAGACTGAACAGTCAGTGCCATTCTGATGCATCAGATGCTCATGCAGAAGTGTTCACATGCACTTTTTGAGGGTTGTGAACTCAGTGAGAGCACAGAAAAATGAAAAACAAAACAAAACAAAACAAAACAAAAAACAAACAAAACAAACAACAAAAAAAAAACAGAAGGCAATGGGACCTGACCTAGTCCAAAAACTGGGTTTGGAAAGAGGGGGCTGACTTAATTGCACCGTGGGTGTTTAATGTGATGAACATATCCCTAATAACTGGCAAAATTCCAACCCACTAGAAACTTACAAGAGTAATCCCATTCCTCAAACTACAGATGTTTTAAGTACTTGATAAAGACTTTAGGCCAATTTCCCTGACTAGCATAATCTCTAAATTATGTGAAAGGTTTATTTTCAAATGGATTTTGTAATGTGTGTAACAGCCGGATTTTGGGACTCACCTTGGCTGTTTCCGAGGGCCCTCAGGTCCTCCCTGGACACACCTCTAGAGGGCCAGCCTACATTCTTGGAGTACCCATAGTACAGGAACAGTAAGAGTACTCAGTGTCTCCACCTGGGGTAGTGATCAGGAATACCTGGAAATAAGTTACAGGTTAACACACCCCATGAAATTATAGTAGCTGCCCCCAGAGTACCTTACCCATCAACCAACACTTTCCACCTTTTACAAAGAATCACTGTATAAGAATTTAACATTAACAATAAACAGTTTTATTCTGGGAAGGGGGAAAAGTGGAGAGAAATTGCATATCACAATAGCAACACTTTTACCCTCCAACAATCCCCACCTCCCACCTATGAGTGCACTTGGCTTCCCACTGACTGCTGCCCAAAAGTCTATTGAGTCCCTTGAGTGGGTACCACATTACCAATTTAGAAGATGATAGGGAAGCCGGGTCAGTGGCACTGAGGGCTCAGGTGCTGGATACTGAACCACACAAAAGTGAAGGTACTGGACTTCAGGAGGGCTGATTTTGTCAAAATAGGAGAGTGCCTCAGAAAAGCACTAGCAAACAGGCAAGAAGGTGGGGTGGAGCAACAATGGGGAAACATCAAAACCGCCATCACAGAGGCAACAAGTCTTTGTGTGAAGCAAATACTGTATACCAGGAAATATTCACTATCATTTTATTTTCTCTATTTTAGCGCTTTAGAAAAAAGCGCAAATTTAAAGGGATAATGAATATTTCCAAAAATACAGGCCTAACGCTTCTCAAAATAGGTGTGCCAGCGCCACTGCTAAGACTGGCTGACCCCCAAGTAACTCCAACAGAAGAAAAGGTTGCAGTGTATTCAGAAACAGAAGGCAAAACCGACTGGTTTAGCAAAACATTCCAATTTACTGAGCTAAGTGCAGATACAGTGTAAAACAAATAGCACAGCCATCATTGTACCCCAGCACTTTGCCATATGAGGCTTCATCTGGGGCAGGGTTCTGAGACCTGTAAGTTATTTAAATACAGTTTTTATCACTCAGATGTCAACAAACACCTGGTAATGGCATTTTACATTTTGGTATAGATGTTGAGAAGACCAAACTCTGACACCCCTGCACCAAAATTAATTCATGTATCCAAGTAACAAAGTGATAAAAAGTGCAGCGTGATATCAAACAAATATAATAAGTAAATTCCATAAAAAACAAGTTCAAATAGACTTCACATAATTAAATAGACCCACTGAAAAGTATTATTTTCATATCCTTTAAATCATTTGTAAAGTCAATTTCAAACAGTGCGGCACATGATTTAGGGGAATATAATGACAGAAAGTATACAGGCAAGCTATGTAATGTATGTAATTTTAGCGCATGGTGAAAACTGCAAACAATGCTGACGTGAATAAGTTTATGGAACTCCATGCGCTAATATTAGGGGACACGAATCTATTCTGTTGTACAGTAAACAAATCAAAATGAAAGAAGAAAACACTATGGTTCTCAATAGAAGTGGCAGGGAGGGTAAGGGAAAAAAAGATAGCATTCAGGAAGTATAAGGAAACACAGAAGGAGCAGTACAGAGAACTGTACCAGTTAAAGCAGAAGGAAGCGGGTAAGGCAGTCAGAATAGCAAAGGCCCAAACCAAGGAAAAGATAGCAAACTCGCTTAAGAAGGGGGATAAAACCTTTTATAGGTACATTAGGGAGCAAAGAAAGACTAAGGCAGGGATACTGAGGCTGAACAAAGAGGAAGGTGGTTGAGCAGAAAGCGACAGTAAAAAAGCTGGGATACTGAGTGAATACTTCTGCTCAGTATTCACAATGGAAAAGCAGGGGGAAATACCTAATCCAATCAATAGAAGCACTCTGGATAGCTGGTTGATATTAGTCCTTTCACAGAAGAAAGGGTTCTGAAAGAATTCTTAAAATTGAAGGTCGATAAAGCAATGGGGCCTGATGGAATTCACCCCAGGATTCTAAAAGAACTAAGGTAAGAAATAGTAACACCACTGACTACCCTTTTGAATAAATCATGGGAGGATGGGGTGGTACCCGAGGACTGGAGGAGGGCGGATGTGATTCCCCTTCACAAAAATGGGAGCAAGACAGAGGCAGAAAACTACAGATCTGTCAGTTTGACCTCAGTGGTTGGGAAAAAGATGGAATCACTTCTGAAGGAAAGAATTGTTGAGTACCTAGAGGCCAGTGGGGCACAAGACCCAAGGCAGCATGGATTCACAGCTGGAAGGTCATATTAGACAAATGTAATTGATTTCTTTGACTGGGTGACCAAAGCAGTAGACCAAGGAGGGGCTGTGGACATGGTCTACCTAGACCAATAGTTCTTAGACTTTGTCAAAGTGAGCCTCCCCAAATCTATGTTAAAGATTTTGAGCCTCCCCTAAAAACTGAAATAATCTTGGGCCTCCCCAAAGAAAAATAACATACTGTACTTTGCGCAGTACACCATGAATATATTGAAACCCCTTTGAGTACTTGGCTCACATTCAGTTCTTTGTCTTATACTGATGTGAAACCTTGGAAAAAGACCTCCTGTGCTCAAAGGTGTTATTTGAATAACAAAATAAAATAAACAAATATTGTTGTAACGTGGCATTAATGGTGCAGAGCAAATGGGGAGCTGTGATAGGTGGAACACTGTCATGGGACTGTAGCTGGAGCGGGCAATAACCTAGCTTATATGCTGTGTCCACTGAGGCAGTACCACGAGCAGCCAGACCCCCAGGCTAGCAGCACTGGGTCCTATGACCGAGCGAGATGAGGAGCAACAGGAGCGCTGGACCGGCAGCCTCACTCTCCATCCGAGTGCAGAAACGGGGAGAGGGAACCAGAACCCGTGGCAGACATCTGCAACAGGCATCTCGTGGCCAGCGTGCGATGAGGTAGTACTCAAAGCAGCCAGACCCCCAGCTTAGCAGCAGTGGGCACAGGTGGGCACCAAGTGCTAGGGAGGGAAGCATGCCAGATGAAGAGCGAGATGATCTAGAGGCAGACGGAGGCAGGGGGGAGAGAAGCAGGCATGCACAGGAGGGATAGGTAACACAGTCCGACACAGAGACCCCATGCAGGCAAGTGGTGTATCGTTGGAGGAGTCAGCGAGAGGGAATGGGAAGTGAGTGAGCCCACATGCTAATTTGTGACCACACGCACACTTTATTTTATTTATTTATTTATTTATTGAAGAATCAGATTTACAACCTTTGAGTCAGCGACTCGTTTACAAAGGTGCCTCATCAAATGGGGGGGAGACAACAAATAGTGAGGTTTTAGGACAGGGATTACATACAGGTGAGATACAAAACACCTGGAGTTACAGGCAGCAACTATACAAGTACAAGCATAAGTTGAGTAATATACATAAGTTAACTTGCATATTATACATCATATTACACATCAATTAATAACAACATAGTTACAGACAGAATCCAGTCATCTAAGGGAACCAGGGGGCACAGGGCAAAGGGCTGGGTTAGGTCAGCTATCGACATTTGCAGCATCGACTGTCAATAATGTGTTGACAGAGGGCAGTTTTGAACCGGCCAATCATGGGGATCTTAGAGATAGCCTCAGGAAGGGAGTTAAACCAAAGGGGGGGCTTTATGATGGAAGGATCTTTGGCAGCGAGAGGTCCTAGCCCTGGGAACTATGAAGGTGGCTGCGATGGAGTTACGGGTAGGCAGGGGCTGGACAGCCAGCTGCAGTGGAGCAGAGACCCCTGGCCGGGCAAAGCCCTGACAAGGATTTTTAGCCAGAGGCAGGTATGGTATTTCAGTCTTCATCAGAGGAGTAAGTTGGAGGTAGAGTATAGCAGGCAGGTGTGAGTTCTGCTGCTGGCACCTGTAAGGAGCCTACAGGCTTTGTTAATAGAGGTCTGTACCTTAGATAAGGAGGTGGGGTCAGCCGCAGCGTAAATAGGAAGTCCGTAGTCGGCCAGAGACAGCACCGATGAGGTAATGGCTAATCTTAATGCAGATTCCGGGAGGCAATCTTTGTGGCAGTAGAGGAGCCCGATCCTGGAGTTCATGGCAGATGTCAGGGTTTTTACACTGCGGCGAGGTAGGGCCCACTGGAGACCTCCAATGGGTGATAACACACAAATGGCCATGCACATTGGGACAGCTGTTGGACGAGCAAGTGAGCCGCACTGGTTGCTATCAGTAGAGGTACACACTGGTTTGACCGCATCAGCAGCGTAATGCTGTTTTCTGACACGATCTGTAAGTGCACTGCAAAAGTTTGCTCAGCACACCGACCCCCCAACTTATCTAGTTGCACGACATGAAATGGGCTCGTGGTGACTTCTCTCCTCGCACGCCCATAATACAAGTGCATTAAGCCACTCTGTCGGTGGCATCTAATGCAATTGATGAATGGTTTGGCGGTTGTTTGCCCTTGGCCTCGGGCCACAACCCTCCCAACCATGCATCAATCCAGCATTAGATGCCACCCTCATCGTGGCTTAATGCTTACTTATTCATCTTATTACTTTGCTCCTTCCTGCTATTGCTCTTAGCACTTCTGTGCTCAACCCTTGTATTTGGGCTGTTCTGCCATCAGGCTGCAAATTGATCAATTACCAGCAGTCATTATTTGTTTATTGTTCATATTTGTTTGCACTATTGTTCATTGTGTATTTCTTCCTTGTTTTGCAGTTACCTTTTGAAATGTATTCACTCCTTACCCTTCCCTGGGTACACCTGAGATGAGCCTTGGCTCATTCACCTTCCCTTGTCATCTATTAGTAAATAAATACATTAAATTCACCTACTATTATTATCTTCTTTCAGTTTGCTTCACCTCTTCACACAAAATATATAAAATTCAAAATTTAAATACAGTACTTTTTCAGACTTGCTTGAGCCTCCCCTGGAACAGGTTGGGGCCTCCCAAGGGAGGCTGGCCTCACCATTTGAGAACCCCTGACCTAGACTTTAGCAAGGCATTTGACACAGTCCCACACAAAAGATTAATAAACAAATTAGCCAGCCTGGGAGTGGGTCCTAGGGTGGTAGCCTGGGTAAAACACTGGTTGGACAACAGGACACAGTGGGTAATAGTAAATGGAGTCCACAGTGAAGAAAGGAGGGTTACTAGTGGGGTACCGCAGGGTTCAGTACTGGGGCCAGTCCTTTTTAATGTGTTTATAAGTGACATTGCAGAGGGTGTGGAAGGGAAACCATGTCTCTTTGCAGATGACACAAAGATCTGCAACAGGGTTGATACACAAGGTGGGGTGGAAAGGATGAAAAGAGACTTGACAAGGTTGGAGGAATGGTCAAATGTATGCCAGCTTAGATTCAATACAAAGAAGTGCAAAGTAATGCAGCTGGAAAACAAAAACCCAGGAGAAGAGTACACAATGGGGGGTGAGATACTGACAACAACAAAAATGGAAAGGGACCTGGGGGTAGTCATATCAGATTACCTAAAAGTGGGCCAGCAATGTGAGAAGGCAGTAAGGAGAGCTGGGGGGATACTGGGATGCATAGGGAGAGGCTTCACCAGTAGAAAACAGGAAGTTGTTGGCCCTCTGTACAGACAGTTGGTAAGACCACATCTGGAGTACTGAGTACAGTTCTGGACACCCCATCTCTGCAAAGACATAGACAGGGTTGAGGCTGTCCAGAGGAGGGCAACCAAAATGATGCAGGGTCTACATCAGAAGACATATGAAGAAAGAGTAAAGGAACTAAAGATATATAGCCTTGAGGAAAGGAGGGAAGAGGGGGACATGATAGAAACTTTCAAATACCTCAAGGGAATCAACAAAGGCCAAGAGGGTAGCATCTTTTAGAAAAAGAGAGGGGCAAAAACAAGGGGGCACAATTTGAAGTTAGAGGGGGGACAGTTCAGAAGTAATGTGAGGAAGTATTTCTTCACAGAGAGGGTTGTGGATACAAGGAACAGCCTTCCTGAGGAGGTTGTAGAGTCAAAAACAGTGGGGGAATTCAAGAATGCATGGGACAGACATAAGGCAATTCTAGTGGAGGGTAGGAGGAAGTAGGCTGTTAGTTAACTAGGATCTGCAACTTATCCGTTAGGTAGGGAAATGGGCAGACTAGGTGGGCCAAGTGGTCCTTATCTGCCATCAAATTCTATGTTTCTATGTTTCTCATGCCATGCCAGTGACCTGGGTTTGGGAATGAGCCTGGGTTGTCAGGGGTTGGTAGGGAAGAAGCGAGGAGTTGGATTGAGTTACCATAAGGTGTCTCTTCTGTCCCATGGAGGAATATGTGTTTTCCCCGTGACATTGCAGAGGGACTGGAAGGAAAAGTATGCCTTTTTGCAGATGACACAAAGATCTGCAACAGGGTTGATACAAAAGGAGGTGTGGAAAGGATGAAAAGGGACTTGGCAAGGTTGGAGGAATGGTCAGAAGTATGGCAGCTAGGATTCAATTCAAAGAAGTGCAAAATAATGCACCTGGGAAACAAGAACCCAGGGAAGAATACACAATGGGTGGAGAGTAGTAACAACAATAAAAAGGAAAGGGACCTGGGGATAATCATATCAGACGACCTTAAGGTTAGCAAGCAATGTGAGAAGGCAGTAGGGAGGGCTGGGGGTATACTGGGATGTATAGGGAGAGGCATCATCAGCAGAAAACAGAAAGTTGTTATCCCTCTGTACAGACAGTTGGTGAGACCCCATCTGGAGTACTGTGTCCAGTTCTGGAGACCCCATCTCCGCAAGGACATAGACAGGATAGAGGCAGTCCAGAGGAGGGCAACTAAAATGGTGCAGGGTCTGCAAGAGAAGCTGTATGAGGAGAGACTAAAGGAGCTTAACATGTATACCCTTGAGGAAAGAAGGGAGAGGGGGACATGATAGAAACTTTTAAGTACCTCAGTGGAATCAACAAAGTCCAAGAGGGTAGCATCTTTCAGAAAAAGAGACTTGCAAGATCAAGGGGACACTATTTAAAGATAGAAGGAGGGCGATTCAGGGGCAATGTGAGGAAGTATTATTTCACAGACAGGGTAGTGGATGCATGGAACAGCCTTCCTGAGGAGGTTGTGGGGTCTAAAACTGTGGGAGAATTCAAGAATGCATGGGACAGACATAAGGTAATTCTTGTTGGGGGTAGGAAGAAATAGGCTGTTGGTTAACTAGAATCTGCGGCCTATCCTGTAGGTAGGGAGATGGGCCTAGCGGTCCTTATCTGCCATCAAAGTCTATGTTTCTATGTTTCTATGTTATGTTTCCCCTCCTTCATTCCACTCCCATCAGGTGGCAGTCCAATGGGAAGTGTAGGCAGAGGGAGTGGCAGACAATTGCCAGGGGTGGGGCAGAAGGAGCTGAGCCAGTACCCGGTGTGCATATGCACGTCAATGCGCACGCACACACATGTCTGCTAGGGCCCCAGGTGGGGAGAAAATCAAGGAAAAAGCACAAACTACATATGGAAAAAAAAAAGAGGATGCTAGGGAACTTGCATTGGGGCCCAGTAACTTTAAACAGATGCAACCTTAACCTTCTGACTGGGCTCTGCTTGGATTCTAACACAGTCCAGCCCAGGGTTTAACCTCCTTATTTCTTTGACTAGCTAGCTAGCTGAATAATGCACTCTCCAAAGCCACAGCCCGGAGTACTTACAGTTCTGAAGATTCACAGGGGGGTTTGCAGATATTTGATTGTACAGTACCATACTGTTGGAGTAGTTGGTATCATGCCACAGCTGTAGACAACTGAAGAGATGAAGAAGAGACTGTTCTTTTCCTGCCAGGCCTTTCGAGTCTTCCTCCCTGGGGGACCCTTGTAGGTTATCTTCCACTGGCAGGCCTTTACTCTCCCTTGCCGCTATTCTCCTCTTCAGTCTGGGAACTAAGTAGGCTGAAAGGCTCCCTAGACAAGTGCTGGTATCTCCTTCCTCCATTGCTAGAATACAGGAACTGGAAAATTGCTCATTTTCTCTTCCCAGCACATACAATTACTGGGCTTGCAACAGCAGCAGTTCCTAAGGCTCTGACCCCACCGTGGGGAAATACAACTTTGCAGAACACTTTTCTCTCCAGATGCTGAATTATGGCTTTCGGTTCTAAATCACACAGTCTCTGCTTCTCAGCTGCCACACTCAAAGGGGTCTTTCTGCAATGCAGGACAGTCTACTACGTTTTAGCAGCAAATCTCACAGTATCTGTCTCTCAAGCTGTGGATTCCCCTTTTCACAGTCAAGGGTTCCGGTCTGAGCAGCAGCAGCTTTTCAAAGACTTTAACACAAATTAACAAAGGAACCAGTTCAGTTCTCACCCCAGAGACTCTCTCACAGTCCAGTCTTTTCCCAGGGGATAGATATCTTTCCAGGTGTTCTGCAACTTGTCCAGTTTGTGGCCAGGCAAGGCCTTCTGGAAAATTACAGGTCTGCTGGGCTAGAAAGCCCACAGCAGTCTCTCATTCTCCAAATCCTCCAGGTATCTCCCCTTCCTGGGCCAAATCAGTTCATTTTTATCATCTTTGAAACAGCCCTCTTCAATTGGCTGACACTCTTGTCCATCAAGACAAATTAATATTCATTTGGCAGGCTTGACACCGTATTGGTCCTTAGAATGGACACCAAGAATTGTCCCTGTACTTCACCCAAAAGTCCTCATTCTCAGTCCCAAGAGTCCTTTGCAGTATCCTGGTTGTTGATCGTCTAAAACAGGGGTTGAAGGTGAACAACATGGCTGCAACTTTATAGTTCTTTGGCAGCCAAACACATTATTTTTAACATTTATATTCCCCATCATTTTGAAGCAGCTCCCCTGCCCTCTTGCATCATTGCAGAGTTAAGCTTGTTCTTTCAATCTCTTGCTTGTCACTGCTGATGATAACTCTATACCCCAAGGCAGCAGCCAGGCTCATCAATATATTTTTTTGCCCTCATTAATATTCATAGGAGCCTGAGCACACTCATTGGCACTCCTTAATCAAAACGTGTTGGAGCTGCTCACACACCTCTCTCGTGTCTGTGGATCCAGATATGACATCTTCAGGGTTCAGAAGCATGGAGGGGAGACTTTTAATGACTGCAACAGTGGTCCACAAATGACAGTGCGCTAGGGTGCATGGGCAGACCATCCGACTGCACTAAAGTGCAAAAACAGCCAGTGGACCATGAAACAACCAGAAGCCACACGTAGTAAGCCCAGCAAAGCTGGGGGGCTTACATGAGGAAAAAGTGATTGATGGAAACCACATTGGGTCTTTTAGGGGTGGCTCCACCACCGATACGCTCTAAACTCTGTAGAACTGTGAATGAAGAGTTGTGATAGAGGGAGTTTGTTGGGCCATTCTGGTCGATTACAAAAAAGCTTGTAACCAAATTGATCACGCTATTCTAGTGGATAAATTAGCAAGCTTAAAAATTCCACCAGTGCTCATATGATGGGTAGTTGATTTCTTAGAAGGTCGTACGTAATGGATAGAGATTGAGGGGATCAAACCTGAAAGTGACAGCATGAGTGGTAAAGTGCCCCAGGGTGCCAAATTGGGTCCAGTTTTATTCTTGCTGATGATCAATGACTTGAGAACAGAAGGTCCCTGTATTAACTACATGGATGACAACAGAGTAAGTGATAGAGATGAGCTGGATTTAAATCACATTGAGAGCTGGTCAGAGAGAAATGATGTGGAGATAAATCCTGTAAAGCAGTGCAAATACGGTTTGTCAAACCTGGAAAATAGGCAACTGCCCCTTTGATGCTTGGTGGGGCTGAAGTAAGTACCATTAACAGTGTTAAACTTTTAGGCATAAATACTCCAAAATAATTTTGTGTGGGGTGGCCAAGTACATCATGTGTTACTAAAGCAATCTGTAGAATGTACATCTTGACCACGCTGTGTGGAGCAAGTATATTAATATAGTACTGTTTTGAAACCTATTTTGGAGCATGCAGTATCTGCATGGCATGGATGATTCACAAGGAAGGAGAGTGAGGATTTAGGTAAAAAAAGTGCCTTGAAGACAATATTAGGATGGGAAGTTTGTTACCAAGAGGAACTGCAGTTATGTAAACTTAGAAAACTAAGTGTAAGGAGAGAGAAGGAGAGAGAGAGAGCAAAAATAGGTATTTAAGGAGATTGGAAGAAAACAAATTCTACCTTCTCCCATTAAAAGAAATGTCAGAATATGAGTTAAGAATGCAGAATAGATAGAAACAAATGAAAATAAGAACATAAATTTACAGGAAATCGTTCTTTAAGAGGGGAGTGCATGGGTCAGGTTTTACCCATAGTTTAATAATCTGAGTATGGTTCAAACATTGTGATATCTGCATTGTTTTTGCAATTTCCAGCATAGTGGTAAATTTGCATAAAAAAAAAGAAAAAAGAGTACAATATCTAATCTACCCCTTGTTGTTACATATGATGAGGATTTGGTCCACCACTCCCCACCCCATACCTTGTTTCCCTTTTAGTGTTGCAAAATATGATGAAGTTGTGGTTTCATCATTCCTTTTCTAAATAATGTGCAAAAGAGTATAATAATGCAATGTATTTTACATGACTGTATTAGCTTTTAAATCACTGTTTTAATCTTTGTTCATCCTGTATATGAAAAGTAAATGTAAATGTGTAAGCGTATATTGTTTGTATTAATGTAGAAATGATTTGTGATGAACTTCAACTCACTAGGAAACTGATGAGTTGCAATTGTGTCACAGCAAATAAATTAAACTAAGAACATAGAAAGATGGAAACATAGATAAGGACCACTTGGCCCACCTAATCTGCCCATTTCCCTGCTTATTGGATAAGCGGCAGATCCTAGTTAACCAACAGCCCACTTCCTTTTATCCCCCCACTAGACTTGCTTTATGTCTGTCCCATGAATTCTTGAATTCCCCCACTGTTTTTGACCCCATGACCTCCTCAGGAAGGCCATTCCATGCATCCACCACCCTCTCCATGAAAAAATTCTTCCTCACATTGCCCCTGAGCTGTCCCCACTCTTTTTTCAACTTGTGCCCCCCTTGTTCTTGTACATCTCTTTTTCTGAAAGATGCTACCCTCTTGGACTTTGTTGATTCCCTTGAGGTACTTAAATGCTTCTGTCATGTTCCACCCCCCTTTCATCGAGAGTATACTTATTAAACTCCTTTAGTCTCTCATTGTATGGCTTCTGGTGCAGACCCTGTACCATTTTAGCTGCCCTCCTCTGGACAGTCTATATCCTGTCTTTGTCCTTGCAGAGTATGCCAGATGGGGTCTCACCAAATGTCTGCACAGAGGGAAGACAACTTCCTGTTTTCCACTGGTGATGCCTCTCCCTATGCACCCCAGTATCCCTCCAGCCCTCCTTACTGCCTTCTCACATTGCTTCCCTACTTTTAAGTCATCTGATACGACTATCCCCAGGTCCCTTTCCATTTCTGTTGTTGGTAGTACCTTCCTCCATATTGTGTACTCTTCCCCTGGGTTTTTGTTTCCCAGGTGCATTACTTTGCATTTTTTTGCACTGAATCCAAGCTGCCATTCTTTTGACCATTCCTCCAACCTTGCCAAGTCCCTTCTCATCCTTTCTACCCCCCCTTATGTATCAACCCCATTGCAGATCTTTGTGTTGTCTGCAAAGAGGCATACTTTTCCCTTCCAGTCCATCTGTAATGTCACCTATAAAGACATTAAAGAGGACTGGTCACAGTACTGAACCCAGCAGTACCCCACTAGTAACCCCCTCCTCTTTCTTCGGTGTGGACTCCATTTACTATTACCCTCTGTATCCTATTGTCCAGCCAATATTTTACCCAGGCTACAACCCTGGGACCCACTCCCAGGCTGGCTAACTTGTTTATTAATCTTTTGTGTGGGACTGTGTCAAATGCCTTGCTAAATTCTAGGTAGGTCATGCCCACAGTCCCTCCCTGGCCTACTACTTTGGTCACCCAGTCAAAGAAATCGATTAGAGTCATCTGACATGACCTTCCCGCTGTGAATCCATGCTGCCTTGGGTCCTGTGCCTCACTGGCCTCTAGGTACTCAATAATTCTTTCCTTCAAAAGTGATTCCTTCATTTTCCCTGACACTGAGGTCAAACTAACAGGTCTGTAGTTTCTTGCCTCTGTCTTGCTCCCAGTTTTGGGATGGGGAATCACATCTGCCCTCCTCCATTCCTCAGGTACCACGCCATCCTCCCATGATTTGTTAAAAAGGATAGTCAGTGGTGTAACTAGTTCTCCCCTTAGTTCTTTTAGAATTCTGGGGTGAATCCCATAAGGCATCATTGCTTTGTCCACCTTCAGTTTTAGGAGTTCTTCAGGACCCTTTCTTCTGTGAATAGACTGGTTTCAAACCTCCTATCCAGAGCGCTTCTATTGTTTGGTTTAGGTACCTCCCCCTCCTCTTCTTTTGTGAAGTATTCATTCAGTATCCCTGCTTTTTCACTGTCACCCTCTGCCTACCACACTTCCCTTTATTAAGTCTCACTATCCCTCCCTTGGTCTTTCTTCTCTCCCTAAGGTACCTATAAAAGGTTTTATCCCTTCCTTAACTGAGATGGCTATCTTTTTCTCAGTTCGGGCCTTTGCTATTCTGACTGTCTTCCCCGCTTCCTTCTGCTTTAACTGGTACAGTTCTCTGTACTGCTTCTTCTGTGTTTCCTTATACTTCCTGAATGCTACCTTTTTCTTCCTAACCTTCCCTGCCACCTCTTTTGAGAACCATAGTGTTTTTTCCTTCATTTTGTTTTGTTGATTTGCTTCACACAAAGGCTTGTTGCCTCTGTGATGGCTGTTTTGATTTTTACCTATTGTTCCTCAACACCTCCTTCTTTCTCATTTGCTAGTGATTTTCTGAGGCACTCTCCCATTTTCCCAAAGCCAGCCCTTCTAAAGTCCAATACTCTTGTTTTTGTATGGATTGACTCTACAGCTGTTTTTATGATGAACCACACTGTTTGATGGTCGCTTGTTCCTGGATGGCTACCCAATTCTAAATCTGAGATCCTCTATCCGTCCCCATTTGAGAGTACAGTACCAGGTCTAAGATTGCTCACTCTCTCCCAAGAGGGTTCCAACACTAGCTGTCTGAGGCATGCCCCCTGTAGGGCATCGAGAATGATCCTGCTATTAAATGTGGCTGCAGCAAAGGTGCTCCAGTTAACATCTGGCATATTCAGGTCCCCCATCAACAATAGCTCCCCTTTTTCTGCCATTCTAAGGATGCCTTCTATCATTTCCTTGTCCATTGCCTCCCCCTGAGATGGGGATCTGTATTTATTTTAGTCTTTGGTAACCGGGTAAGACCCACTAGGCACAAGTGCCTGTTTTCAGGGGCAACCTGGGAGCACTGGGGAGGTTAAGTGACTTGTTCAGAGTCATTACAACCCCCATGAACATTTTGGTGCCATTACCTGTCTCCATGGTAATCCACAGTGCCTCCTTTCCTCCCTATTTAGCCTTTAGTTCCATTGCCTTGATCTCTTCCCTTACATAGAGAGATATTCATCTTCCTCTTTTACCCTCCCTATCCCTCCTGTAGATTGTGTACCCTGGTATGTTGACATCCCAGTCACGGTTCTTTGTGTACCATGTTTCTGTAGCTGCCACAATATCCAGGTGTTCCTCTTCCATCAAGGTTACTAGTTCAGGGGGCTTGTTATCCAGACTATGGGCATTGGTACTCATCACCATCAGTTTTTAATGCCTTACCCCTTTTGGCCCCATCCCTGGCCTTATTGTCTTTTTCTCCATTTACACCTGTCCTGCTCCCTATTGAGTTCTCTACCTTGGTGTTTACCTCACTGACTACCCTGTTTTCTGGGGGGAGGCTGGGATTTCCCTGCTCCTTTTCAGGTCCTCCTCCCTAGACTAGTTTAAATGCTTGCTAATGAAGCATTTAACATCACCTAGGATCCTGGTTTCCCTCCCATACAGATTCAGACCATCACACCAGTATAGGCCTGTATTCCTCCAGGTGGACCCCCAGTCCCCAATGAATCCAAAACCCTGAGCTCCATGCCATTTTTTCAATCATTCATTGAATCCCATAGTGCAGAGTACCCTTGCCATAGTCAGGCAGAGCCTCTGAGAAGGTTAGCTGCTAGTAGCAGATATGGTCAGAACATTCTGAAGGCAGATAAAGACACATTGCACAGCACCGCAGGGCATGGGCACCACTCCTGGCTTTGTAGAATGCATAGTTACACACCAATGCCTTGCAAGGACACTGGGCTTAAGACATCTGCTAGTGCACCTACTCTCCACATGCAATGCACAAGCTTTGCTTATGCAGCCCCTCTCTAGGTCATGATGCTCTGCTGTCACATATGCAGCTATGTCCAAGTGAGGAAGGCTTGTGCAGACTCATGCTGTCATGAGGCTCGGGTGTGATGCTGCATCTTTAGTGTCATAATACTCTCTATTTATTTCTGTTTAACTTTGATATTCCTTCCCTATTTAAAATGCTAACCCCTCTGTCTCCTTTCATTTTCAGGGTCTGAGGACTTGCTTCTGCAGCCCTCCCCAGTCCAGCTAAGGGCAGTTCGCCACTGGAATTTGCCCTGCAGGTACGGACATGGAGGAGCCCTGAGTGCACTGGGTGCACCGAAACTTTTGAACTTGGCACCTTTTGTGGTGCACTAGCCCAATTTTGTGGTGCTTAAATTTCATTGCTATTCAGAGGGAGCAGCTTGTGTTTACCTTGTGTGAGCTGTGCTCCTTCAAGCTGAAATTTTCACTCACCCCTTCCCCCACCTCCTCCATCTGTTAAATACTCCTTTACTCTGCCCTATGCTCTATCTGACTGGCCTCTGGTGACAAAGGGGTGGGGCACATAACTGTGGACAGTCCTAGAACCTGCAGTCTACTGTGTTTGCTGCCTTGGTCTTGCTTCTGGAAAATATTAGATTATATTACATGATCATGCAGCCCCCACTCTACCTGCTAGTCCTACTGACTCCTCTCTGTTGTGGCATTGCCCTGGAATACTTCACTCCCCCAATTGCTGCTCTTCCAGGCTTTTCTGCAGACATGAAGGACTTTACCTTCTCCAATCTGCTACCGCTCCGCAAGCGACTCAATAGCCATATCGAACACTCTTGCCCAAAACTAGTTCTCCGCCTGACTAGGTCTTACAGCACATCTAAACACATCTCCAAAGCTAGGACCATCCTCATCTTTTTGATTGCTGCTACCTGGATTATTGTCCTCTCCTTATCTTTGGCAGGTGATGTGGAAACTAACCCTGGCCCTGTGGCCACAGGGTTCCTTCACTGTTCGGTTGATTCTTCCCCTGTTCCAGAGGACTAAATATTGCCCACCTTAATATAAGAAGCTTGGTGGCTAATCATGCAGAACTTGTAGCTTGGACCACCACTCAAAGGACTGATCTCCTTGCAATTTCTGAATCTTGGCTTAAGCCTTCTCTCCCCGACTCTTGTGTTCCTTCCCCGGATACAACTTGTTCTGGGTTGATCGGCCTGCATCAAATCGAAGTGGCGGTCTGGTACTATTTTACAAGTCTCATCTAAACCTAGCCTTACTACCATGCCCCTCGCTTGTGTCCTGCGAGGTACTTCATGCACTGCTTCTGCTGGGTGATTCAAAAAAACTGCACATTGTTTGTACCTACATGACTCCAGTTTCCTGCAAACATTGGCTCGAGGAGTTCCTGGCTTTTCTCCCCCTGGCCACCAAAAATAATGAAGTAATTTGTCTAGTTGACTTCAATCAAAATTAGCTCAGCCCAAACCTCCCTGTCCTTTACTCTAATATAAGCAAGGCCAATCTAACCCAGCTTGTCTCGGTGCCTATGCAACATTCCAGCATTGGTAAAAGTCACACCCTTCTTGACTGGGTACTTACCAACAGGCCGGACAGAATCTCTTCTGTGACCATGCCACTGGACTCCATTAGCGACCATTGACCTGACACCTGTGCCTGTGATGCCAGCCCCTCCACCCACCCAAAATCATCTCCGTGTCTAGTTTCTCTGCCCTCGACACCTCAGCTTTTCCAAGGGATCTTTAGCATGTCGACTGGTCCTCCATATTCATGACAAATAGCATTGACTTGGCTGTAGAATACTTTACCAACTTGGCGCTCCTTGCAGTCCAAGCACATTCCTTCCATCAGGCGCAGGGTATGGGGCCTGCCTACCAAATGGTTAACTATCCCTCTTCTATGTATGCTTAAAGCACGGGACAAACTCTGGACCAGATGGAAAACCTCCTCCCTGCTCTCTGACTTCATCGCATATTGCTTCCTTTGTAACTCTTGTAAGAAAGTGCTATGGACTGCCAAAAGCAATTACTATAGAGGCCTTCTTCACGCCACCTCTAGTGTAACCCAAAAAGGTACTGGGCACAAAATAAACCACATAATGGGACGCTCCACATCCCAAATCCCCCATGACTTTCTAATAAATAACGTCTCCTGTAACAACCCTAATGCCATAGCTAATAGTTTCAGCTCATTCTCTATCACCCTCCCTAATTTTGATGCTGACTGTTCCCCCCTCACCACACCTCCCCCCCAACATCCCCTCATCCCATCCTTCCTTGATTCTCCACCTGGTCTCCAGGTTGGATGTCCTACAAGCTCTTAACATGATGTCTCCCCAAAGCAGCACAGGCCCTAATGGACTGGCATCCAGAATTCTCAAATTAGGTGCATCTCTTCTTGCCACCCCCATCAAGCGATAGTTTAACCTCTCCATTAGCTCAGGTACTGTGCCCCTCTCCTGGAAAAATGCCAGTTTTATCCCAGTCTTCAAAAAGAGTGATCAAAAAAACCTAACAAACTACTGTCGTATTGTGCTCCTGCTGACCCTCAGTAAACTCCTGGAGAAGCTTTTCCATTGCTAGGTGTTTAACTTCATTGCCAACTTTAACTTGCAATCTCCTGCTCAGCATGGCTTTAGGCCAAACCACAGCACCACGATGGCCCTAGTGCAATTCACCAGTGACATCAAATCTGCTATGGGCCAAGGCCAGCTTACTGGGGCTGTTTTTATTCATATGTCAAAGGCGTTTGACTCAGTTAACCACAACCTGTTTCTGAATCAACTAGGCTCTATTGGTGCCTCCCAATCCACACTTGCCTGCTTTGCCAGCTATCTGTGGAGCCACTCCCAGTCTGTCTCCTGTCATAAAGTTCTTTCTGCCCCTGCCCTGCTTCATTCCAGTGTCCCACAAGGTTCCATGCTTGGGCCCTTGCTCTTTTCTTTGTTCATCAATAACCTACCTTCAGTGCCTTCCCACAGTCTCTCCATACTCTATGCCGATGACTTGGTTCTCTATGTGTGCTCCAACTTTATTCATGAAATTAACTCCCACCACTCCTCTGATCTTCATCGTATCCAAACTTGGCTTATGTCCCACTGCCTGGTGCTAAATGCTGCCAAGACCCAGGCTGTGCTCTTTGGGTCACAAAAGGAAATCTGTCACTTCAACTCCATCTCTCCAGGTTTCTTGTCTTGATGACTCCCTTGTGGAAGTAACTCAGTCCTTCAAATACCTAGGGGTCATGCTGGAACCATCTCTTAACTTCTCTCTGCATGTCAAAGCTGTCTGCAAATCAGTCAATGCTAAAATTGGACTGGCTTACTGAGTCCATCAGTTTCTGACCCCTGCCGCCAGGATCTCTGTTGACCAAGGCCTTCTCCTCCCTGGACTCTGTTATGCTCTGCCTGTCTTTGCTATGGCACAGGCAAGCATCTTGCAAAAGTGGGACATTGCCTAAAACAATGTCTGTAGATTTGCGCTATCTGCTCATCATCTTATTTATTTATTTATTTAAGAGTTTAACCAGGCAGGCATACTGAGTGACTAGCCACTCGTTTCCAGATGCGACCTGGGGAAAACCATGGGGAACATAATGGCAAGCAAAGACAGACCCAGATATTAATGTACAGAAAAAAGGCGAAAAATAAGACAGACTATACATGGTGGTAGCTAAGGTACATTACAGTTTCATTCAGATAGTCAGACCAGGAGATAAATTGGACAGAAGGTGCATCATTGTAGAGAAAGAGGGTAGAGTTTTAGACCTCCCTAGCTCCAATAGGTGAGGAGTTTGAGGTCCAGGAGACTTTGAGTGTCGCTAGGGAGTAGGTAGGTTGCAGGTGCAGACAGTGAGAAAGTGTTCCTGGAGACAGGAGTTGAGGTGACTGTAACTAGTGATATGACGGATGTCTGATGGTAGGTCATTCCAGAGTTTAGGCAAACGGTAACTAAATGCAGATTGACCCATAGTGGTGCACATAAAGGGGGTGTGGAGGAGCCTATTATCGGAGTGTCGCAATAAGTAGGCCGCCCTGGGTTGTGTAGTTAAGGTGGTCATCAGGTAGGGTGGCAGGGTATGGGACCAGAATTTAGCAGCAACACGTGTGCAATGAATTTGTCTGCAGGCTGAGAGTGAGGGAAAGGCAAGAGAGCTATAGAGGTCACAGTGGTGTGTGAGTTTAGGACATTCCAGTATGAAGCAGCAGTAGAAATGAAAGAGAGTGTCCAGGCTGGACAGGGTGGAGGGTGGTGCAGTGCCATAGATGACGTCCCCGTAGTCAAAGATTGGAAGTATCATTTTTTGCACTAGTTCTTTCCTGACCTGGGTAGGCAGGCAGCCTTTGTTGCGATAGAGGGCCCCCAGTTTTGGAAGTAATTTTTTATGCAGAGAGTCGACGTGGACTGAGTAGTCTAGGTATTGGTCGAGCCAGATGCTGAGGTCTCGGAACGAGGTGCAAGAATCAAGGGGGGTATGATCCAGCATTAGGATTGGGGGGCAGTTGGTGAGTCGTGAGAGATGAGGTTTCGAGCCAAAAGTTAGGGAAATTGTTTTTTGAGCATTTAAGAAAAGCTGATTTGATTTGAGCCAGAGTTGAACAGCGTTGAAATCATGCTGAAGCTGGTCATGCACAGTGTCTGCAGATGGGCCGGTGTTGAAGATCACAGTATCATCTGCATACATGTGAATGGCGGAGTGGGAGCATAGCTGTGGCAGTTCATTTAGAAAAATAGAGAAGAGGATAGGACCTAGGACTGAGCCTTGAAGAATGCCCATGATGATAGGTAGGGGGGGTGATGTGCTTGGGCCGACTTTCACGGATTGCAGTCTGCCCTGCAGGTACGCCCGGAACCAGTTAGTGGCATGGTCAGGTAGTCCAGCAGCCTTCAGTTTTCCCAGAAGTAGTGCATGGGAGACAGTATCAAAAGCTTTAGCTAGATCAATGAAAATGGCCGATGTGATATGACCTTTATCCATACCTACGAGGATGTCATTTGTGACTCTTAGGAGGGAGATGACAGTGGAGTGCGATTTTCTGAATCCTGATTGGTAGGGGGTAAAGAAAAAGGACTCGATTAAGAACTGGGAAAATTGAGCAAGGACAAATTTTTCTTTTATTTTTGCCAGAGAAGGGAGGAGGGAGATGGGGCGGTAGTTTTCCGGGGCAGAGGGATCCCCCCCTTTAGGTAAAGGGACGACAGTTGCCAACTTCCAGGCTGAAGGGATTGTAGATGTAGCAAAAGAGCGGTTGAGCAGGTCGGCTAATGGAATGGCAATAGTAGCAGCCGAGAGCTGGAGCAGTTTGGAGTCCATGCCAGAGGGACAGTTACCCTTGTTGGGGTTTAGGTTTCACAGTGCATTGTAGACATCAGTCAGGGAGACAGGTCAGAAGGAGAATGCGGTGGGGGTGGGTGCGCGAGGGAGAGGAAGCAGGGGTCACCTTGAAGGGGGACGGAGGTAGGCTTTGTACCAAAGAAGCAGCACTGCTGGTAAAGAATGTGTTCAAAGCCACGGCAACGTCTAGTGGGTCAGAGATGGTTGTGCCTAGGATGGATAGGGCCGGGGTGGGTGGTTGAGCAGGCGTGGATAGGAGGGATTTAATAGTTTTCCAGAAATTGGTCGGGTGATTTAGATTAGTGCTGAGGGCCTGCAAAAAGTAGCACTGTTTAGCATGTCTAATCAATTTAGTGCACGAGTTCCGTAGGGCATGATAAGATAGGAAGGCTTGAGGGGAGTTGGTCAATTTGTATTGTTTCCAAGCCTGATCTCTGGTGCGGCATTTGCTGATAAGGTCAGCAGAGATCCATGGGAGGTGGAAACCCCTTACTCTAGTGTTTTTTGGTGTGGCATGCTGGTTGCAGACATGCAGGAAGGTAGTTTGGAAGTAGTCAAGTGCAAGGTCAATTGAAGGGGCCCTGGAGATGTAGGACCAGTCAACCAAGTACAGATCTGACAGGAGTGTTGTTATAGAGAGTGATTTGAAAGATCTGGCTAGAATGATTCGGGGGGGGGCTTTGAGGGGTTTATGAACTTTTCTGACTAGGTATACCATATGGTGATCACTTAGGGAGTCAGGGATTAGGCCTGCACCAATGGTCCTGTGTGGGTGCGTGGTCAGTGCCCAGTCAAGAAGGGAGTGGTTGAGAGTTTTTTGGTTTAGTCTGGTTGGTTTAGAAATTTGTTGTATTAGGTTTAGGGCATTTACTTTGGAGCGTAGCTTTGCGCAGTCGCTAGCTAGTCAATTGTAATTGAAGCCACCTAGGACATATAGTTCACCTGTTATGGCAGTGGACTTTAGGTCGGTCAGGTGCCCAAAATGCTTGGTATAGGGGTGTTAGGGGCACAGTAGATCCTGTAACAAACACAGGAGTGAAAAGGGCAAAGAATTTTGATGGTTAGGAGTCGATAAGAGGAGAGGAGCAGGTGGGGATCCGGGTGAACTGATGTCTGGCTGAAATGAACATGGCTAGGCCCCCTTTTTTGCCCATTCTGTCCTTCCTAATTAGGGAGTAGCCTGGAATGGCAATGGCGGAATCAGGGTGTTGGGGTTTGAGCCACGTCTCTGATAGTATGAGGATGTCAGGGCGAAGCGATAAGGTGGATTGTTGGAGTTCTGGGATTTTGTTGAGGAAACTGCATATGTTGAGGTGCATTATTTTTAGACCCTTTGGTAGGGCCTCTGTACTCTCTACTTTAACTTCCACTGGTTGTCTTCTTCCTCGCATCTGGCTTATTCATTAGGTTGTCTAACTGACAACATTATACATTTTTCTATCACCTCCACACTCGCCGCTATGCTCACCTCCATGGACTGCCCTCGTTCCCTCCGTTCCATGTCTTTAGCTCTGTTATCTGTTCCAAAATGCTCTACCAGGATAGGTGAACTTGCCTTCTCCTTCTATGCCCACAAATTTTGGAACTCTCTCCCCCACTTGATCGTAGGCATTCCAAATCCCACCCCACTTTCAAGAAAGGCCTCTCCAATTACCTCACCTCCCTTGACATTTGCAAATGTCCTTAGTTTCACGAGTCATACAAATCTGCCATTGTCCTGCACTTAAATTTCCCTGTGGCCTCTTGATTTCTCCCATCCCCACTCTTCCTCAGCTGTAGCTACGTACTTTGTTCCCTGTCTCTGCCTGGGAATTGTCTCCTTGCTGACTTACCAACAGCACTGTCATGTTTTGTACATTATCAACAGCAAAAAGTGCCTTTATGTCTGTTCAGTTCCCATTATACTGTGTGATATGTATCTCCTCTATGTACTATGTAACTTGCACCTCTGTATAACTGTTCAGAATCTCCTATTGTACAACACTGTATATGTATTTTTTTTTACCTGTTCATTGATTTGTACTCTTCCAGGTCATGCCTGAAAATAGGCAGTTCTGTCTAGTGCACTTACCCAGTTACCAAAAGCAAATAAATAAATAGAAAATTGTAAAAGGGGCACTGCATCCTGTGGAACAAAGGAAACATATCACAAACACCTCACATAATAGGCTAGAGGCTGATGTTGTTATAGAGATTTTCTCTTTTTTAACTTGGTTTACATCCCTGGTCAAAGGTGGGACCTCCTTCCACCATCCATTGATTGCCCTGATCCCGCCAATCAAGACTTTGCCAACCATGCTCCCAGGGCCCTCCATCCATTCATGACTCACTGCCGTGCTCCCACCTGGCTTGACCCCAGGGCCGGGTACTCTGTCAGCTCCTTGCATTTCTTCCTTGTAGTCATCTGACCATACAAGGTGGAGGTGAAGATTGGCAATGTGCCTCGGAGGTGGTGGCTAGCATCCTATGTGGGTAGTGGGCTGGCAGCAGCTTAATCCTCCCCGTCGTGTACCATCCCCCCCACATTTTTATCCCCACCATCCTCCAGGAGTGCACTAACATCACCAAGTGCCAGCACACATAATGCACCCAGATGACAAAGCGTGCTCCACTCGTCTCCTGCACTTCTACCCATAATCACTCAGATAGCAGTATAGCAATGGGCTGTGGTCACCACCTCCCACACCAGAGGATGTTCAATCCCCTTCCAGCAGCTGGCCCTACAAAAAGGCCCTGGTTTGTTCCTAAACCAAGGTCATTGGCATCACAGATGGTAACTCTATTACGGCATTGATGGGCTGGCTACTGAGGCAGATTTTCCCAATAATTAGATTTTAATACTTTGTAATGCATACTCACAGCCCACTAGTAGTTGAATTTGTGAGTCAGCTTCATGTTCATGTTTTAGGTTGAATGTGGCTCAGTCAATTGAAGTCACATGGCAGTCTAAAAATGCATAAGTTCTGCATTTAGAAAATGGCAGACACAAATCAAACAATTTGTTTCTCTGCTTTGGACCCACAAAATGTAGTATATTCAGACATATTCCTGATAATTTTTTTTGGGGGGGGGATTGGGAATGAAATATATCAAGCACATGCCTGAATCTGGTAATGCTAAGAGAAATTTAACATGGCAGCCGAGTAAATGAAGCCCAATAATTGTGTTATGTGTTGGGGTGCAGCTGTAAAAATGAATAAAAACATAAAAAAGGCACTTCTTCAAAGAAAGCAAGTAAGTAAAGACAACAAAAGGAAACACTTTTTCCATTGGTAAGTCTGAAATTAGTAGCAGAGCCAGTGATCCCAAAACTGGGTCTGATTGACAGATTTGTCATTCTGTTTAGTCCTAGACTGGGTAACTTGGAAGCTTCTAGGGGTTTTGCTGTGGTTTCTCCTGGAGCAATCCTCTCAGATACCAAAAGCACAAAACCCAGTGACTATCTCCATAAAATCAACAGACTCTTCCGACTTGGACTGAACTGATTTTGCTGTGAGAGACACTAAAGTGCAGAACCTGAGTTACTTTCTGTTTCTATTGTATCAGAGGACCTCAGGGTGACAGCACAGTGTGACAAGGCCATGAGCTGGACTAGTGGAATAGGGAAGGAGTTGTTGCTGCAGTTATATCACTTCTTGGTATGCCCCCACCTGGAGTACTATATTCAGCTTTGGAGCTCGCACCTCAGAAGGGACATAGACAAGGTGGAGGCAGTCCAGAGGAGGGCAAGTAAAATGGTGCAGGGCTTGCACAGGAAGCCCTACAAGGAGTGGCTCAGGGACCTCAACATGTACAGTATACCCTGGAAAAGAGGAGAGAGAGAGAGATAGAGAGGGAGAGATGACACAATTTAGACCTACAGGTACCTCACAGGGTACAGTGGGTGACTGTACTTCAAAGGAAAACAAGCACCAAGGGAAGGGGGGTTGCAATGAAGCTTTGGGGGGAGTTCAGGAGAAATGTGAGGAACTGTTTCTTCACTGAAAGGGTTGTAGGCATCTGGAAAAGACTGCAAACAGAAGGGGTGGAGGCTGAAATGGTGGAGGGCTTCAAGCATACATGGCATGAACATAGGGATATATTAGAAAAGATGTTGGGCTGGCTCTGAGCAATGGGGATCCCTCTGGCATGCTGGTGAACTGGGTTCCATCTCTTACCCAGGACATCAGAAGTGGAGGCTGGTAGGGAGGATAAAAAATCGTCCTTTGGACACACTCCTTCTGAGTGGGAGGGATCTCATAGTGCTGCTCTGTAGGGGCTCCTGGTGGTGATGATGATGGTGTGGGTGACCACATGCCATTTTGCAATACCCCAGACAAAGCTGTGTGTGTGTGTGTGTGTGTGTGTGTGTGTGTGTGTGTGTGTGTGAAAATGAGGTGACGTTGGGCAGGAAATGAAAATTAGAAAAATACCACACTAGCATGCTAGTTGATGGCCAGTCTACCACGCCCTATGCCTGGACCCTCCTCGATGATGCAGCTGATGGTCACACCCCCTCCAGATGGTGCATGCACACTCCTCCACTAGGCCACAATGTGGATCCCAACAGGGACAAGCTAGCCAATGGAGAGGGAGGTACAGGTGCTCCCAGGTGCATACCCCATGGGAGGCCCCCAGCAGAGACAAGCTGGCCTTCAAAGACATCCGGAGGCTTGGATTAGGAGTGTGACCCAGCTGTGTGCAAATTGAGGGGTGAGTCTTGTGGAAGAATGAGTTGGTGATGGGGGACCTGAAGAAGAGGGGTGCTGGGAGGCAAGGTGTGCACAAAAAAAAGAGGCAGGGAAGGTATCTGGATATACATAGGGACTGCAGAAATGGAATAGATAGGGGACACTTGGGAAGACTTTGTGCATCAAGCCACTCTTTTCTGCCAACAAATGCTATCTTTGATAGTTCTGACTGTGCATTCAATCAAGTGGCAGCCACCATACAGCAGTTAATTCAAATGTTTGATAAGTTGGGCAGAGAACAGAAAACCTGTAATGAAAGGAGTAAGAAGTTAAGGAAGAGAAGAAAGAGTCACATGATGAAGTACTCCAACATCAGAAAATAGTAGTAGCCAGAGATAAAGTATGTCTCAGTAAACTATATCTAGATATCTCACAGAAAATCCAAATTTATTTTGGTGAGATTGCTGATTATATATGCAGCTATATCTAGAAGTTTCTGGGGTTATACCTCTGACTAATGTTGCATAGTTTAATACTGATGAGAGCTCTGGCATCAACAACTTTGCTGGACTGCATGACATTGCTGCAAAAGACTAAGGGCTTGGAGAACTAGTTAAGGTTTAATAGTTTAAAACCCATTGGTGTTTGAATAAAGTGGAAAATTTGGCTAACTGCAAGAGATGTTAAAAGACATCTTAATGACTATACTCTCTCTCCTCCTGAGAACATGACTGTGCTAACACCCTTAAAGTGTGGGGATTAGCTGCATACCCATTCTGGGAGCCAGTGTCATCCTGGAGCTCAACAGTCTTTGCCTCTGTTACCATTGGCATCTTTGCCTATCACCTGGCTTTCACAGATAGCAGCTGAGGGTGACAAGTGCACAAGAGCCTGGTGCAGCAGCACCCAATGATGCCAAATGCAGTGGCCAGACCCTGTGGCTGTAACCCTGTAGGACACCTGATGCACTTTCAGTCCCTGCAGAAGGCATGGAAGGGGACTTGGTTACCACAAAAGGGTATGATATTGTGTTATTGCCTAGGAGGGCATTTACAAACCAATGGCACTGCCACCTACACTAGTAAGCCTCAGGACACTTGTAAATGAGACTCCTTATTGCAATGAAGTTGCCCTGTACTATTTCTTGAATAAATAAACTTGCATTGGAAACAGACCATGGGTGCAGTCGTCTTGTAACACATGACTAGCCAACATAGGGACATACAGCAGCAGACAGAAAACTGGAAAGCTCCAGCCATCCAGGCTCAGCCAGTAAGGGCATGAAACCCAGAATTCCATCCTGGAAAGTGAGGGCAATAAAATGCCTTCAAAATAATCTTCAATCATTCTATGCCTCACATCATCCTCCCCATCTCCAGATTAGCCAATTAAAGCTCACAAAGAAACAGGCTGAAAACAGTGGCTGTGAGACTGTTTCATACTGCTGATGCAGCATTTTTACAGATTTTTCTTAGGAGGAGATAGAGATGGAACATCTATCAAGGAGTCCATAAGATGAAGGCCTACTGCCTTTCTGCTAGAGACCAGCCAAGTCATGTTCCTGAAGTCATAAAGGAGAGTCCAGTTGAGGATCAGAGTTTTCTGCAGAGTAATTTTTTTTATGCTTCCCGTTGCAGCTGGTCCTCCTTCCTGACAGACTTCCTAGCCATGTCACCCAAGTTTCACCCACCGCTAACCTTTCCTGGAGTCACCCACAGCTTGCCCTCTGAAGCAGGGTGGTAGGGAGTCCCTCGACCCAGCATGACCAGATCTAGATTTCTGAGAGGTGCTTGAGTTGCCAAGTGTGGATGCTGTAGGTGGCAGAAGTCATCCTGTGCAACCAGGAGTTTTCTGTTTTTCTCTCCCTGGGAGATGTGGCATGCACTGCTGACAAGGTGCATTTGCCAATGTCTACAATGTTTCCATCACTTCTTCAGCTTGGGCTGCCTATCCTCTGGATTATGCAAGGGGCCAGTCAAGTACTAAGCTCTTCCACACCCAGAGGAGAAGAGTGGTTCCTTGGACACTCAAACCTCCTGCCCCCAGCTGGCCATCTGACACCTTGGGTTTGCTTCCTAACTGAGGTCGTCAACATTGCATGCGGTAGTGCTACCACTGCACTGGCAGGCTAGCTGAAGAGAACTCTTTGTAAAGGGCACACTACCTGCACAGAGTGTTCTAGTATTCGTGATCTAAAGACATTTTCTAGAATGGCCTGTCTGGCCACACAGCACTGGAAAAGACCCTACTCAGTGGTGAAGACTACTGGATGACAACTTGACTCTCAGTTGCCAGTTCTGTTATCCAGGTTCCAGCTAGAGTGATCTTCAAATCACAGATGCCAGAACTGTGAGTACTGTAAGGCCCCTGTAGGGTGGAGTCATCACAGATAACATAGGGGTCGGAGACGCTACTGCCTTACAATGCTACCAGCTTGCATTAGCTCTTTCTGTGGCTCATGAGTTTGTTTTCTCCTTCATTAGTGTGGGTGGGGGGCATATCTAAAAAGTAGAAACAGTTGCTGCCTTCACCTAGAGAAAAATGTAAGCAGGCCTGACGTGAATTCAGTGAAACCCCCTGGGAGACTATATCTATCCACCTCTCCACTGAGGCCACCCACTCCTACAGATACCCAAAAATAGCAGGCAGTTTCCCCAAGCAACGTACACTTCTACTGTACAAAGTCAAAGATGGCAATGGCTTCAAACAAAACACAAATTTATTTAAATGAATGTAGGTGTGTCAGAGTACCATGAAGACAAAGGAACTCTCTGGAGGAGGGTTCTACCACTAGAGATACCATGGAAATATAATTCCTGTAGTCTAAGGGGAATATTACAAGACATGGAAATGTCAAATCCTGAACTGCAAAAGCCCAAGCCCGAGATCGCAAACCCCCCCCGTTGCCATACCGACCACCATCCCGATGACCAGCAGCCCAACACTGGAACATGCCATGACACGTAGATGATTATATTATTGTGGGGGTTGCAGGTGGCAAAGCCCCCCCAATGAGTACTGCGTGGATCAGAGCCCCCACCCGCAGACATACACAGCATAGATCCAGTGTTGGGCTCTTGGCTGTCAGGTTCTTGATGTGTCAGGCAGCTGGTATTTGGGGACATTGGGCTTGGGCTTCTGTGGTTCAGAATTTCACATTTCAGGATTTTATAATATATCCAGTCTAAAGGTACCTTAAGAAGGAGTCCAAGGAGAGAAGTTAACCACTGGAGAAGGAGGGGAGCAAAGAAACAGAGCTTTCAAATGAGAAAGGAGGAATTTGGTTTAAATAGTCTAGGACGAGGGAGGGATACAATTGGTTGCTCCTGCCTATAGAACTGCAGGCACAGCCTTTTAATGCGACAGGTATGCATAACCAAAGTGTGGAGTCATGCTTGTGCAAAGTGTTGATAGTCAGGTGGCTAGTTGTATTATAAATTTGTTGTTGTTATTCATGGATGCTTTAGCCATAGCACTCTCTTCCCCTTGGGGGACTACCACCCTGCTGGGTAACCATGAAGGCAAAGGAGTTCTCTTCAGAAAGGCTTCACCTCTAGAGGTGCAGCAGGAACATAATTCATTTAGCTAAAGGTTCCTTAGCAAGAAGCTTAAAATAACTGCAACGCAAGCACTGCAAACACAGACTGACTGAGTAATAACATAGTTGAGCTGAGAGCTGGTGACAACCAATAGCAGACAGAGGCATGACTTCCAGAATGAGAGCGGGAATGGCACAATTGCAAAAGGAAATCCAACCTGAAACTAACAGTGTAAATCCAGCAACCAAGGTAAATGCACTAATTAAATATATAAACTACATTATGACCTTTGGCACTCAGGAGAGAAAAAAAAACCTTGTGGAGAAGATCTCTGGGGATCCATGGTCTCGGTAACCATGCTTCTGGCAAGGAAATTATTATGACACCTTAGCTTGATAATTTGAAATTCTATTTAGGGGATGTTTTTGAGGGATAACTATCACTCTATCACTCTAGTGGGATTATGCTGTGAGGGTGGCGTGAGTTAATCTCTGCAGTCAAAAGAAATCCCCCCAATGGAGGCTCACCCATCAAAGTGCAAAATGAGAAGAGTGGCAACTGCTGGAAAGCTAGCACCCAGCCTCAAGACCGTGAGAAGAACTAACCTTGACTAGAAACTAAAGGAAGGGGATACAGAATGAGACACGGTGGACATTAGGCAGCGGCAAGGAGACTAGCTTTCAAAGGTGCTGCTAATATGAACTGCACAGCTAAAGAAAGCCATGTGGGCTTAAGGCTCCACCCTCTGATAGTTGAAGTCTTAAATACTACACCATGAGGTGCTGCTGGCTAGGGGTCAGCACAGCTAAAGCTTCCTGCAGAGTGGTGGACCTTACTACCCAGTGGGACTGCTGGGAGGCACCATAGAAGATGAGTGACTAGCAGAGAAGGATCCCTAGTTAAGATGAGGGACTCACTCTCAAGATGTGTACTTCAAGGGAAGTGTGTGAGCCTGTCTACAGACAGGCCAAGCCCTGAGGGCAAAATTTGGGGAATATGATGACTGGCAACATAGAAACATAGAATTTGATGGCAGATAAGGACCGCTTGGCCCACCTAGTCTGTCCATTTCCCTACCTGATGGATAAGCTGCAGATTCTAGTTAATCAACAGCTTACTTCCTCCTACCCCCCACTAGAATTGCCTTATGTCTGTCCCATGCATTCTTGAATTTCCCTACTGTTTTTGACTCTACAACCTCCTCAGGAAGGCTGTTCCATGTATCCACAACCCTTTCTGTGAAAAAATACTTTCTAACATTACCTCTGAGCCGTACCCCCTCTATCTTCAAATTGTGCCCCCTTGTTCTTGCACATCTCTTTTTCTGAAAGATGCTACCCTCTTGTACTTTGTTAATTCCCTTGAGATACTTTAAAGTTTCTATCATGTCCCCCCCTCCTTTCCTCAAGGATATACACACTAAGCTGCTTTATAAGCAGTATGAATGCATTCATAGTCTGATAGCATTTAGCAAAGGCAAATTTTATTTATATAGCACCCTATCCAAGGGCTCAGAGTGCTGCACAGAACATGATAAAATAACCCAAATACAATAAAGCATCCCCACAAATTAAATCAAATATTTCAGATAAAATTAAAGGCCTTCTCAAACAAGAATGTTTTTAGAGAGGCTTTAAAGGACTCCACCATACTGGTTGCACAAATGCAGGGTGGAAGAGAATTCCACAATGATGGTACAGCTGTACCAAACACTCTGTCACCACATCTCTTGAGGTGAGAAAAGGGTACAACCAACAAGCCTGCCTCAGCAGAGTGTAGGGGGTGTATATGGCAATACGGAACCAGAAGCTCGTTAAGGTAGTCAGGTCCCAAACCACATAGGGCCTTGTATGTTATCAAGCATATCTTGAAGGTAATGCACAAACTCATAGGCAGCCAGTGCCGAGTACGCAGAGTAGGAATGACATGATCCCTCACTTGCGGTACCCTTCAACATCCTGGCTGCAGCATTCTGCAACAGCTACAATTGATGCATCAGTCGTCCAGACAGTCCTCGGTAAAGAGCATTACAGTAATCAGATCTGCTGGTAACAAAGGCATGGATAACAGTAGCCAAGTCAGCAGTCATCAATAATGGTCGGATCCTGGCAATATTCCAGAGATGGAAAAACCTGGATCTGACGACCGACACCTGTTGTTCAAGGGTAAGATGGTCATTAAGAAATATGCCAAGATCCTTTACCACACTAGTCACCGACAGGCAGAAATGGATAGACTGAATGATGACTTCCAAAGAAATGACTGATAAGATTTAGAGATAACTGAATGAAGACTGTTGAAAGAATGAATAATATTAACTGGGACTGAAATGAATGACAAGGTACTGAAAATATGAATGCATATCAAAGGCCAAAATCAAAGCTAAAACTCAATGACAAGGACAAGTCAGACGCTATAGTAAACTATGACTGATTCAGGTGACAATGCTGAAGCAGACTGACTGGGTAAGCTAACTGAAATGACTAGCTTAGTATGTGTGGAACTAGCTGTCTGGCCAGAACCAGGGGACATTAATGAGTAGGAATACATTGGAACCAAGAGGAAGTTTACAGGTGACTTGTCATGAACAGCGGGTAGAACAGACAGAAAACACAAGCTAGGTACAGCAGAATGTCACTGGTAGCACACAGAAACCATTAAGTACACTGAAAACCAAAGTGAAAGTAAAAATAGAAGTTAAAAGGGCATGAGCGTAGCATGAGTGTCTGACCAAGAAAAAGGAGGCACGAAGCTACAATCAGAGATCATCATAGGTATCATAGGTAACTACAGAGCTAAAACTGACTTGCGTCCTTGATGCTCGCTTACTTTAGTAAAGGTACCCTGATTCCCCATAGAATTCATCCAGATTTGTATTAAATTGGAGCATTGATGAACAAGCTACCACCTCAAGTGGTAGCTTGTTCCATATAGAAACCACCTTTTGACTAAACCACCCTTGTCTTTTAACTAGGTTACTCCTACTGCCTTTCAGCTGCAGTGGATGAGCATGGGTATTATAGGCCTGATCTGATGTTTCAAGACCTAGACTATCCCATAAATTACTATCTGCCCATGCTTTGTAAACCAAGCACATATCTCCTCTAGTACGTCTATACTGTAATGAGCATAGATTGGTTGCATTCAGTTTTGTTGCATAATCTTTGCCTCTTAAATTTTTGACTGCTCTTGTTGCCCTTCTCTGCACCATTTCAATCATCTCTATCTCCCCCTTTTATAGGAAGACCAAACTTGGGCTCCATACTCCAGTATGGACCTCACCATAAATGTATATAAGGGAACCATCACGTTCTTCTCCCTAATCTCTATGTGCCTAAAGATGCTATTTAATACTCTGTTTCCTTTTTGCGCTATTTTTATACAATGTGTTTTGAACTGTAGGTCCTGTGATATAACTCCCTAGGTCTCGTTCCTCATCTGTTGTTTTGCGTATTTGGTTATTTAAGGTATAAGAATGTGCTTGATTTTTCTTACCCATGTGCATCCCAGTGCACTTATCCTGGTTTAAGTATAGTTTATATCTGGAGGTCCACTCCTGAATGTAGTCTAGGGCTGTCTGCAGAGAGTCAGCATCATCTTTATTTTGTATAATAGCTCAAAGTCTGCAGTCATCCAGAAATTTTGTGAGCCAAATCTCACTGTAGTTGTATTGGATTGTTGTCACATAGATATTAAACAAGCAGGGTCCCAGCACTGAGTCCTGGGGCACCCCGCTCATCACCTCTTCCCAATCTGAACAGCTCCCCTTATGCAAACTTTCTTCCCTCAATCTGTCAACCATGCCTGGATCCAGTCAGCTACATTTTCCTGTATTCCGCTACCTTTAAGAACATTGATTAGTTCAGCGTGGGGAAGTTTGTAGAACACTTTGGAAAAATCTAAAATCACCATGTCCACAAATTCTCCCCTATCCAATGCCTTGCTAGCTTGTTTGTAAAATGCCATCATATTTGTCTGGCATGATTTACCTTTGGTAAACCCATGCTATGTCTTGTCCATTAGGGCTTCCTGTTCTATATGGTTAATAATGTGATCTTTTAAGATCGCTTTCAGGATTTTAGATGGGATAGATGTTAAACCGACAGGACGGCAATTAGCCACATCTGATTTTAGCCCTTTTTTATGTAACGGAATCACTGATGACAGAAAAGACAAAATACTAACCTAGAAAGCCACTAAAGGCACAAACCAAACAGGAAGCCCCAAAAGGCAATGAGAAAAGGTAACATCTAATACATGAAAGGGCAATCAAAACCACAGCAAAACATTCCAGCAGCAGCAAAGAAACAGAACTTCAGAATACGGCTGGAGGAAGCTAGTTTAAAAAGCCCAGGAAGGGGGGCTACAGCTGGTTGCTCCTGCCTACTGAACAGCAGGCATAGCCTCTCAAATAGGGCTATAACCCTAAATGATGAAAGAAGGGAGTTCATGCAATATGAGGCAGTATTGCTGTAATGTGTCTGGTCAACCTGTGGCCTGTGTAGGCCCAGTCCAATAACTTGTGGTATGTGCCCATTCTTTACATGCCCTGAGCCAGCATTGACAAATTAAATTAATTTTTGGGCTACCACTAAAAAGGCCCTTTTGAATTGCCACTGAAAAAGCCCTCCTAGGTACAGTCCTGACACTCAAGTTCACCCCACATCACAGTGCGCAGTACAATTTGGTGTCTCATTCTCTTGTACTGGAGATGCTACCCTCTACCTACTGATACAAGTGTGTTTACTCGCCAAGTTGTACTTGGGAGCTCACAGTAAGGTACTGGGTACCAGTGGTGGAATAAGTGTAGGCCCATAGATGGTGTAGCAGGTTTGCTGGCAGTGGTGCACTTGAATTTAAACTGTTAGGAGTTTTCAGTGAATACTGTTAAACCCAGCCCATAGGACATGCAATTGCTAAAATGACTAAACCACAAATGGAGGTGTTTGTACCTTGTCACCCGGTTGGCCAACTCCAGCAAAGCATCTCTCAAAACTACTTGTACACTTCCTTTATAGTAGGATCAAACTCTTTCCAGCACTGATGAATACTCCCTCACAATGCAGGGATCTGGGATATAGCTCTAAATGGTGTTGCTCAATAAGTGAGGCTGTCTCTCTGATCTCACACTTTTACTCTCTCTCTCTCTCCCTGGTGTCTGTGATGGCCATGAAAGGTGGAGGTTTGACTATTCTCCATTGATCTGGCCACTGCACATCTGCACTAACCCACACGTCTAGGCCTCTGCACCCTCAGTGCAGTAGCAGCCTGGCACAGGGCTATGGTACCTGGTAGCAGACCCCACAGCAGTTTTGGGCTGCAGCTCACTTCTCTCTTTCTCTCCATCTCTGCACTTGCAATGCACAGCATTGACTAACCAGCTGGCTAGCATAAGAATACTTCTCTTTTTCTATCGCTGAAAAACTGGCTTTTCACACACAGTTCATCACTTTGCAGATGTGCAGTCTGCTGTAATTCATCTTGAGCCCTCCTCAACAGCAGTCTGGTTTTCATGAGATGTCTCCTGATCTGCCCAAAGATCAGCTCAGGCCCTGCTCTTCTCTGAGGCAACAATAAATCCCATTGGTTCACTGGGTTGTCAATCAGATCAGGCTATCCTGGAAGTCATGACAGGTGACTGGCTGAAACAAAGGTAATTAGGTACAGCTGTACTCCATTATCTCCTGTAGCTCCTCTTCTAGACTTTGGAGCTTGATTGGTTGCTAGTGCCACTCTGACCCCTGTTGTTATGGAAAGGGGATCAAGGTCAGGGTGCACAAATATTGTGATGTCCCTGTGGTCTGGAGGGGTATTGGCCCCAAAAGTCTAATTTCAAAAGAGGTCCTGCCCTAAATAATGTCTGGCGCCCATGGTGTCTTTCAAAGCAGTACTAAGTGTCAATCTGAGCATGTGATGGGGAAATCCCTTGTCCAGTCATGAGCATGGTTGCTCACTCCACTGGGAGCAGGTGGCTGCCTTCGATATTTGTCAAAAGCCACTGCTGCAAACTAGCACAGACATATCATCTCCTCTCTCTAGTGGCCAAATGCAGTACTACACATATTTACAACTTAAATTATCTCGGATGATGCCAGGAATCAGCACATGTCTTGGTGAAAGGGGCCAATTTCATAGCCACAGACCCAAGAGGGAGCAATTGCTGCCACTGCCTCTTTCTAGCTCAACTTGTGCCACTCAGGTTGTAAGGTCATCTCATACAAATATTTCAAGACTTCCCCCATGAACTAATTGTAAAGAGCTGAGCATTTGCTGAAGTGTAGAAGAAACTTTTCTGCCTCAGCATCCAATATGGGATGCTGTACCCTACAATGCTCCATATCATTCATAATGGTATCCCTTGCATAATGGCATTCCTTAACTAGTCAATTGAGTATTACTGCTATTCATTCTGATCAGACACTTTGAAGAGTGAGAACATGCTCACTCCAATGGGGAATAGTTTTCCTTTTTATACCGTAGGTTGTAATGGCCCAAATTGGGGTGTGGGAGCTTGGGAGGAGAAGGGGGTATTTGTTTGCTAGAGAGTGGTAAAGGGAAGGTTTTTTTTGTGGCTAAATAAAGGATGGATAGGGGGAGCTTACTTTTGTGGACAGGGACATGCTATTTCTGACTGAGAAGGTTTTTGTTTTTATATGCTGTAGTCAAAGAAATAGGGGGTTGTGGGCTCTGAGGGGAGACGGCATTGTCTGCAAGAGGCTGGCAAAGGGAGGGGTTTCTATTATAAGGGTATGGGGAAGTGGGTGGGTACTTGCTTTTGTTGACAGGGGGAAGGGAACAGGTGGCTGTCTTACTCTATTATGAAACTTCGCTGGGTACAGAGGGAGGAGAGAAGTTGCACTATAGTATGTGCTGTCAGTGGTTTGGGGGGAGGCTGGGGTGTGAGTGTGGTTTGGGTAGGGGGTTTATCACTTGCAGTGTGGGGGGATGTATTTGTTGAGAGAGTAGAGTGTTTTAGAGGTTTTTCTTTTTACAGCCAGATATAGAATTTCAGATTAGGATAGTTTGAAATCTGATATCCGGCTGCCAGATCAGATTTAAGTGACATCCAAGCAACCCTATATTGAATACACTAAATGTTTTGTAAAACAGGGGAACTAACCCAATAGAGCAGAACATCAATTACAGCACAATTTGTAGCACAACATGTGCAGAATCAAACAACAGATGATTGGGATCAATTAAGGATAGTTATACAGTATTTTGTATTCGGGTATGGTACTTCCTTAGGATGGCACTCCAAAGTGCCATAGACTCTCACTGCAGTCCGTGTACTGGTGGCACACCTTTCTAGTCATGGTTGCAGGGATTGGTGACATGGTACCTGGCTCCCAGTGTCCATGGAGAAAGACCTCAGCCCCCTGCTGCTGCAACAAGCTCCTTTGCACTTCTCCTGCATTTCCATAGAGTGAATATAAAAATAGAACATGTATAACATTCATAAGCCTGTGTCCATCTTTGCAGTACTGTATACTGAAATGTTCTGCAATAAATGTGACTAAATGTCTCTAATCACTCATGGTTGGTTGGTTATGTTCCACAACCTCCCCTACAGATCAAAATAATTAAGTCCCTCATGCAGCCTGAAAGATGATGGATGGTGGTATCTCAGGTACAGGTCCCAGCGCATCGGGAGTGGTGAACGAGTTTTCATCATGTGTCCTATTTTCAGTTTGCACATTTCTATTCTAGTGTGAGACCTCTGACCTCACAGCCCTCTTGGACTGCAAATATTTTTGTAAATTCAGTATATTTTTAAAACATCTGTACATTAGTACGTTTACTATTGTTACCATAGAGTATTTTAAAGTATGAAGAATTAATAATTGTATTGTCCATTACATTTTTAGAACTGAAATTTCTGAATCCACTGTTGGTTGCTAGGAAATAATACACAGGTACTGACCTCCCATAACACATGTAGCTGCACATGCTGAGCCAAACACGGGTTTGGATCTCAAGATGGCAGTAGCCCAGGGAGTCTTACTTCCTTGAAAGCCTCATCATGGTATACTTTGGGCCTGAGTGGCAGTGGATATATACTGACAACTCCTCCCATTGGAGGGTTGCTTTCTAAAGGGTAAGTAGAGTTTTGTATGTTGGCACTCATGGGAGCACATCAATTCATCCTGGTCATTTAACTCTGCTACAAATTGCCCCAGACTATTATCTCCAGCATCAGTTGGCTCACACGTCAATTTGTCCCCGGGCAATTTGTTCCCATTACATATCATACTGTACTCCAACAACAATTACAGTACAATTTCCATCTCTACAATCCTCAAGCACATTGCCTCATCTGGTGGGTGAATTGTGCCGACCTGAAATTTATTTTATAATATTTACACTGGGGGCGAATTGTCCAGGGACGAATTGATGTTGGGAGCTAATTAAATGTCAGTCTGGGGCAAGTTGTCACACAGTGAAAAGAGATTAGAATGAATTGTGACATAGCTGGCACATATACGGCATTCTTACTATGACACACATTGTGTTGGGCTGTCACTGCAACTGTACAAATATAATTTCTTACCAGATTGCCTTGGGGTGCTTCGGGTGACCCTCAATGAAGCTTCTGCGAGTAAGGGGGAATTCACCCACTTTGCCCTACCTTTCTTGGTGGGCAGCACTATGCTGCCTCCTCCCACACTACTACACTATGCAAGATGGGAGATAGGGTCTGGACAATTTGGGCCAGGTTTGGGACATCACTGGCCATCAGATGTGTGTGTCATTGACTCATTGTGTACTACACAGTACTGCTGTGTGAGCACTGATCCCTTTATATACAGTTTCTATACAGTTTGTTTATACAGTTTATATAATACATATGATTTAAAGTTTGATTATAAAAACTGGGGAAGGTGTTTAATAAGAGAAGTTTAAATTGAAATCAACAACAATTCACTCACCCTCACACAAAAAAATTAAACACAGTTGTGTCATTCTCAAAAATGTATTCCATACTGTATGTATTGTGGTTACTATAATTACCAACATTTTGCAATATATGCTTTTTTTTAAGGCAAGTGGTCCTATATAGAAGATTTATTAAAGTTATACTATTTGCTATGTGATTATTACAATACAGTATTTCAGCGTAAGCTTATGTAGTATAATGAAAGTTCTCTGCCTACTAATATTGTTTCTGTCTTTCAACATGCTATTTTGTATAATCACATAATCACATTCCATAGACAAGTCTGAGTAACATACAAAAGAAATACTACTAAAATAAAAAAAAAAGAACAGTCTATGGAAAAGTCAAAAGAGGCTATGTATTTTTCCTTATTTGTTTGTACAAAATTCTACTCACTGGTAGGTGGAGAATGTTCATAAGTACTTAATATTGAAATAAGATGCTGAATTAAATCATTATATAGCAATTATCATAACTTTAATACATCTTCTATATATTGTAGGACCACTTGCCTTGAGAAAGCATTTGTTACAAAACATTGGCAATAATGGTGACCACAATACATATGGAATAAATTTATGAGAATGACACAGCTTTGTTTAATTTAAGTTTTGTGTGAAGGTGAGTGAATTGCTGCTTTCACTTTTAGCTTTATGTAGCGGGTTTACTTCAGCAATCCCCCAAGTATTTTCCTTACTTGGGTAAGTCCATTCTTTTCATTTTTCACACTCTTCCTGGGATCAACAATGAAATGGAGGGTGTTTAATAATCATGTTTATGTTTTTTTTTTTCTAAGTTAATACTTTCTATTTATTTCGACAAACAGAATACAGGTATTATGATCACAACAGATAACAGGATTCAGTAAACCTTTGCAGGTAATGAGAAATGTATAACATACCATAGCAGGCTGTATCAGAGGATAGCTGCTGAAACAATATAGAAGGATTTGCACCTACCAGGGTGGTATCTCCTGGATTATCAGATGCACCATCTGCATGGCCTGGCATGGCAACTCTAGGCTTCCTGGGGTGCAATCTTGTAACTTGAAATTACAGCGATAAACCACAAAGGACCAGGCAACACCTTCAGATTGAAACATAGGCCCCGATTCTAGAAAAGTTACACCTGGTGTAACTGCACTTGCGCCAAAAAGAATGTGCAAGTAGCAAGTTATGCCAGCAGTTGCAATGTGCAGTATTCTACAAAGTGGCCTGCAACATGCCACAGGCCACTTGCTCCAAAGTGTAGATATGCCTGCAATCATGCCCTAAACCCCCTGCGACATGGGGCTAGGGGGTTTATGGTAGCTGTTGTGCCCTATTTCAGTAGGGCAGCAATATAGTCCCCAATGTTGGGATTTTACAAGAACCCCCAGAGGAGAACCAGCAGTGTAAGTTACACCAGCATTTAGCTGGTATAACTGTACGTACGGCCTCTGAGGGTTCTATAGAACCACCTGCAGCACAGCACTCGGTCCATGTGCCCTCCCCTTCATGCTCAAAAAACCTAAGTTGGTGCCCCGCTGGGCATCTCACACCCTCGCCCCATCCTCCATACTTTATATGCCCTGCCGTACCCCCCACACAGTAAAAGCCCCATAGGGTTGCCCACACACCCCATGCCCCCAAACCCCCCACCACTAGAGGCCCCACAGGCAGTGCTGTAAACCCACCAATCCATGCCCAGACCCCAAGACAGTGTCACAAATGGAACCCCGCAATATCCCTGGTAGTCTAGTGGCCCCCACCCAGCAATGCCACTCCACCCAGCACCCCCTACCCATCCCCAGCCGGTGACTGGCACAACCCTCTCTCACCACCACAGCCAGCCACCAACTGAGCTCTGTCTGAGTGCTTACTCTAGAGACACACTCAGAAATGAATGTACACATTCATTTCTGAGCGTGTCTGTACAGTATGCACTCAGAAGAGCTCAGTTGGAGGCTGGCTGTGGTGGTGAGGGGAGGGTTGTGCCAGGCACCTGCTGGGGATGGGTGGGGGTGCTGAGTGGAGTGGCACTGCTGGGTGGGGAGCCACTAGACCACCAGGTGTAACTGTAAGGGATGAGAGATGTATGCGTATACTGTACATACTGTACAGTACACTGGCAATGGTGTGGCTGATGGGGTTGGGGACACCGTGGTGGCATGACAGTGGGGAGGGGGCCTCTAGCCCTGTGGGGCACTAGCAGTGTGTGGGCAATGGGGAGGGGGCACTTGCGACTTGTGGTTGCGGCTTGTGACATCCTCACCAGGTGCACCCTCCATTCGGCATACCTGGCTGTATGTCGCAAGTCGCAGGACTTAGACACAGGGACCCTGCCCCTTCTAGAATAGGGCACAGGGTCCATGTCACACTAGTGATTGGTGCAATTCACATTTGGTGGAGACTTGCGTCACACTTCTAGAATCGGGGTCATAGTGTATAAATCACATTAACATTGGTGCAAGCAAATTTTCTTAATAGTGATATTATCACCAATCATGTTTATGGTTATAAGAGTAACTGGAATTGGGATAGACCTGGTACTGGGGGGGGGACCCACCTTGAAAGATTATACAGGGGCCCACCTTGAAAATAAATAGCAGGAGGCTCAGGGGGACCTACTTATATCAGTATTTCATATTAATGTGATGCACTAAAGCAGCTCTGTGTTTGCATCTTACATTTAGTTGCAGTGGCCTAAATACCCATTTAATTCCAAGTATCCTGGTTGACCAGTCTGGCTCTGAACTGGAGTGTTTTGCTATAAATTGACTAACTTGTGTTTTTGCTCTTTGATTATTGCTAGTCACCCCTCTGCCATTCATGTTAGCAACTGTAAATGGGGACATTTCAGGGTTGCCCCTCCCATAAAAATGTTTTTTTTTCCTCACTTTAAGTTCATTAGTTTATCGTCACCATAAGTTCATTAGTTTCCCAGTTGTCCCTATAACCAGACATTCAAATGTCTACATAGTAAGCAAAAACTACTGTAAATAAATACTTCAGCATTTTTACACACACTTCAGTTGCAATATGTTACAGGTTAATAACAATGGCCAGATAGTGCTGTCCCTAGTCCAGTGTAAGGGGATCATAATACCAGTGTGAGGGGGCCATAATGCCGGCTGCTACATGTATTTTGTCATTCCCCACCAAAAAAATCATCAATGACGCATTTGTATGAGCTTTACAATACCGTGCATCTCTGACTGTTCTTTTCTACTATGCGCATGTCTCCCTGATGCCAGCTGCCCACCCTTAACAAAAGTTATGCTTTGTAATAAAAGCAATTCTGTTCTTATACTTATTTACAATAAATTATAGTTTTCATAGATAACATTCTAATGATTCTGTAATATTGGAGGAGAAGCATGACTAAAAGCACAGCAATGTGCAGTACAAAGTTCCAGTATTTCTTTTTTTCATTGTGTGCATTGGCAGGAACTTTCAGAAACTTTAAAATCACGTGCTGTATTGCAAAGATTGAAAGTAAAATGTATAACTCTACTGTATAAAGATCCTTTATTTAAAAAATGGTGTGCACAGTGACTAACAAATATTGCTTCTTTGAGACTGCTGATTACTGTAGCAATTGGACATTTATTGACTACTGTATTTTGGTTATGCTCACATTCTGTACAAGAGTTACTCCATGATTTGTAATTTTTTTGAACACATTCTGTAATGTTCTTAAAGTCTTTAATTCTGTGCTGTTGCATTGTGTACAATATGCTCTGTAATCCTCTATTACAATAAAGATACCAATACCCCCCACACACAAACATCATAATACACCTGCACAAGTGCTGGAGGCCACCAAGTATAGTGCAGTGCTGTGAAAAAAAGGACTGGTGGTCATTATGCACAAGTAAGCATAAGCAACACACAGCAAAGAATAAACACAATACTCCTGGGAGGAACAGGTATACACTCAGAGCCTTGGTTTCCCAGACATGTCTGCCTATGACATTTTTTCTCTCCTCTGTGCCTGGATGTTTGCATGATGTGCTGTAGTAAAAATCACCATAAACTCCATAACAGGTCAACTCACTTGAAAAGACAAGCACCAGATGAGGTCTGGACCAAATTAATTAAATCCATACCTGATTGTCTGACTTTTTCTGAATTGTGCCCTGTTTTGATGGTCCTGGTTTCCCCTACTCTATACCCCACACTGTCCATTAGTTTCTACTGAACAGAGTGTAGACCTTTTCATTATAAAGAGGATCTACAGTTGTTCCAGTACAACTGTATTTTTATTATTAATAATTATCAAAGGGTTATTGTTCAACTGTTAGGTCATTACAAATGGAAGATAAAATACAAAGAGCAAAGTAAACATTATGATATGAACAGTACATAGGATTGAGGACTACAGCACAAAATAAAATTAGCATACTGTACATCAGTTGCAGCTATTATAAAATAGATCCTATTTTATTTTGCCCTTCACTACAACGTTCCATTTTAGTTTCCAACAAGCAATCCAAAAGCTATTCATAAGTTGTTGACTATATTGCCACTATGACCATATCCTGTAGCAGGGCAGAATAAGCCCATTCATTAATTTCAAGCTAACAGGCAAGGGCAGACCCTCAGAGTAAAAGTGCATACAACAAGATGCCCAGTTCTCAGAGAGCACAACTCAATCAAACATTCTCCTGCTATCAAAAACACAAATACCTTTTCTGTTCCTTTCCAAGGGCATACTTTGTCAACTGGTTGATTTGTGCAGTGGTGAGACTACACCAATTTTAAAGACCCTCTATTAGCTAGCTAAAGCAAAATCCATGTGGGGCCCCTTTACTCTTGGACAGTACTATACCAGTTTAGGCCTGAGTACTAATCCATCCCAACTAAAAGCCTAGATTGGCATTCCTGTTTAGGCCAATAATGGTCCTAGACTACCAAACTTGGGAATGAGGACCCTGACATGCCCAAATGCTAGTTTGGTGCAGGACAACAACTGGTCCTGTCCCTATATGCACCTTACAACCTATTAGACACTATTTGCCCCAGAATTTCCATACTAGGTATTTTGTGACTGGAACTTGAATCTTTTAACCTAGAGTGCCTTCTCCCATTACTGAGCTAAATCACAGAACAGCACAGTGTCTGGTAAACTATTCTGAGACAAGAACAGCCAAAACATTTCAAGGGCTAAATCAAAAACTGCTATCTAATGGTCAGAGCTAGGATCAAACAAATCAGTTATTTAAATCTTGCATATTTTGCCCTCAGAACAATATAAGTTCAGCATTCATTCATAGGAATTAATCAAGTTGAATACTTAAACTGTAAAGCTTCTCTAAGAGAATTCTATGAATTATTAATTATGTCTCCAGATACTCTTGGGAATTATTCCTATGGATTAGAATGATAGTACATATTATGCATTTATTCTAACTTTACATGATAGCAACCATAAAAGAGAAGACACCAAGATTAGAAAATCACTTTGATTAAAATATATAAAAAATAGAGTAATAGATAGCTTAGTGTGGGTTACAAGGCAGTAATCCCATTGAGAGGTTCCCATGTCCCCAGAACCTCGAGATGGGGATTACTGCCTTGTGATCCACACCAAGCTATTTGTTAGTTTTTTTAATATATGGATCCGAGGAGGATTGACTCACCTCCATTTCATGGATCCATTCAGGGGTCCAAGTGCTGACAGGGTTACTAGGAGCATCAGAATATGGCAGCTTGGCCCCGTCCCCCGTTTCTTTGCTGTCTGCAGTTCCTCGGCAGTGATCTCCGTGATCCATAAGTACTGTAGAGGATGCATGGGAGACTGAGACATACATACTAGAAAATGGGACAGAGTAGAAGGTACAGAAAAAAATACAGCTTCTACGATGATCGTTTCTCTCTCTAAGCAAGAGCAGAAGCCGCCATGTTTTGCGAGTCGTTCTGCCCACCCACACGTAAAGTGTCCAATTGGAAGGCATGCTTGCAAGACATTAGAAGACAGACTTGCACCTGCGCAGTTCAGCTTTGGTGATAATACTATCATTCAGGTCCCAAACGATAGTATTACAGCACCTAAACAATAGTATTATCACTCTGGAAAGGTGGTATTATCACTCCAGGAGTGATAGTATTATAGGGATTTTTTTGAATGCTTTTCAATACTATTATTTTAAGAATCCATATATTACAACACATTTAAAAGTTCCTTTTCCATAGATTATTTTAGGTACTTTCCAACCCATTATTAGGCATCACTACAGACCTTGCAAATTCCTTGAGAAAAATAAACAAGGAAATCATCCAGAAAAAATAATAGCCTTGTTCACTACCAGCAAAACAGCAGCCTTCTATCAGGCATTATTAGTTCAAGTTTTTTTTTATAATTAAAACTCTTATTGTTCAAGTTTATTTTGAAAAATCTGGGACTAAGTCAAAGTTAACACCAGCTTTAATTAGGTAATTTTTGACTTTCAATGATGTTATAAGTTTTACAAGAAACAAAAATGTTACTTACGTGATGGGGGGGGGGGGTGATATTCCCTTCAAGGATATTGGAAAGTGAACCAAAGATTAAAGTTCCATGTGGTCCGTCTCCTACGATTTCAAGAAAGCTTTTTGCTCCCCTGTTAAAACTGCACTTTGCAATGGGGGAGCCATGGTATTTCTGCTTTTCTCTCCTGTTACCCAGGACCCCAGATTGTGGTCGAGCATGCACGTGGAGGTGCGCATGTGCTCCATGGCTCTGGTAACAGCCCCTTCCTCCCTCCCTCCCAGCCTAATGCTCGGTTTCCTCCTTGGCTTGGCACTGCCACCTAGCCTCCACCAGGTGGCAGTCAAGAGCCTGGAGAAACCCCACAACCCTCCCCAGAGAGGAGAGCTGCCTTGTGGCTGCTTGATCTGACTCCACACAGTCCCCTCAGCTGACCCCTGGTGGCCCAAGCTTGCTCCCAAACATGGGTCACCAGCATGGCATGAGGTGTAGCTTCTAGCACTTCAACCCTTAGTGCCACCGGGCTCGCTATCTTCTATGATTTGACTCTCAATCTTTTAATTTAGCGGAGATCCCTCTGCAGAAAATTAGAGGAATTAATACAGTTATCATAACTCATTTCATTCTCATGGTGCCTTATGTCTCCTTTTCAATTCCTTGTTATGTTTCATCTTTTTGTTAGCCTGAAAAGGGAGGGAAAGGAATCACTCTGTCGAGAGCAGGTCTATGTGATAATGGCGAATGCCTAAAGGCGATCACCATTATCACTCAGTCAGAGTGCCAAACACATTTTCTGCACTCTGACAACCCTGGCGCACTAGCACAATGGCACCTGGACATATTTTTACTACTTTCTGTTGGGGGGCTGCGAACCCCCTCACACCCCCCACACCTCCCTACTTAAGGATTCTCAACTCCAGGGGGTTGCATATCGGAGGGGTGGGTGAAAGTAGTAAAAATAAAAAGGTTCAGGCCGGGCACAATAAAAATCGCACCAGCGCCTGTACCCAAACCCAGTACCTCAGCCACCCCAGCCATTGCCCAATCCCCGATGCCATGCCACAGCTCGACCGAAGAGCACAGCACCACCCCTACAGCCTCTCCACTCCCCAGCCCATGCTCGCCGTGCTTGCTCCCACCACCCACGCGCGCACGTATAGCAACATCCTGTCACCTAGTTCGCCCACCCCCTCATCCAGTGGCTCTACCTGTTGGCTGTTGGTCGCCATGAGTGGATTGCGCGAGGAAGGTGTCACCCTTAACGGATGGTGCCCTTCCTCATGCACCCACATCATGGGTTACCGTTGAGTGCAGTATTTTCCTAGGACATAGAAGAAAGTTAATAACCCCCCCCCCCAGCCTAAGGCAAAGATCACATTCCTATTTTAAATTTAAAAACACAGAACAGCATTTTAGTGCAAACAGATTTTTTCTTAGATTTTGTCTTCTTTGCTCAGTCCAGAGTTACTATCCTGCCAGGTAAGAATCTCACTCTCCATTATCGGTTTTCTGAAGTCCAGCATAGCAGTCACCACGTTTCTTCAAAAAGTCACTCATTAAACTGAATCATCAGCCAATCTTGTCACCTCTTCTCCCTTTCAATTTACTGATATGGAAGGCAGGAAATGTATTCATATAAATGGAGGACCAAACTGCTTTCCACTGAATGCTTTAGCTCATGCTTTTATTAAGTCATTAGCAGTTAAATAAATTAAAAAAAATTGGTCCTTAATGGAAATATTAGTGAAACTAATGCAAATACAATGTTGTCAGTGCAACAGGTAAAAACATTTAGCATGTAATAAAGTGCCCCCATTAGTTACTTTATTGAGCATTGACAAGCAATTTTCTAATGTGCCCTTAAAACCAACTCCTGCTCCGGCTCCCAAAGTTCTTGAACACAAAAATACAGAAGCACATAAACATAAGAGCACTATCAGACATTCTGTGAACTCTTTATAAACAGGGATCACAGCTTAATCAACAGGATACCATGCCAAATAGGTACGTGAAGCCAGGATGAGGGATCACTCACAAGGGACGTTTACTTCCTATAAAGCAAGCATACCTGCAACTTGGTATTTCCCTCTGGCATATCTCAATGAATGCTCCACCATAGGATAAAATAGAAATGTGCTTACAGAATTGAAGATTCTGAAGCATGCAAAAATTATGTTAACTATAAAAAGGAGCAGAGCAGCATCGTGATCACCTTGCTGCTCTGCCCCTCCACAACTGTATTAGATACACCACCAGACACAGAAAAATGAAAGAAAGCAAATATAAATCTACAATCCAAATATAAATGTGAGTATATAACTGAGAATAACTTAGAATAATAAATGTTTGGCGTGTGTAACATAACATTATATACAATTTATGCACACACGTGGCTATAGAAATTGTGCATCATGGGAAACATAGTTCGTCCTAGATAACGGGAGCTACTCAACCCCCTCACCCTCACTTATCAGTTTAAACTACAAACCTACAGTATAGACTCAAAAATCTGTATTTCATCTGAATTCAGACCATCGAGTTGTGTTACACCATCCCCCTACAGCATGACTGAGCTTAGATCATTAATGGCTAGTTGGCAGTACTAAACAACATAGACGAGAAAGATTTGGGAATATATATTTCAAATAATTTGGGGCATGATAAATTAATGAGGCAATTAATAAAACAAATAGGGCTATATGGTCAATTAAAAGAAACATTAAATCTAGAGATCCACAGATAATGCTACCTCTATATAGAGCATATGCAAGACCCCATTTGGAGTACTCATCACAATTATGGAATCCTTATAAAAAGAATGAGATCACTTCTCTTGAAAAAGTACAGAGGAGATTCACTAAAAATATTAAAGGACTTTCCAAATGCCCATATGAACTACGTTTGGAAAAGTTAAATTTGATGCCCTTATCTCTCAGGCATCTTCGTGGAGATTTAATTTACATGTATGATATAATTAATGATCCATACTTATTTTTTTCAAATGGGTTTTGAGTTTAAAAGAAATATATATTTAATACTAGAGGTCACCCAATACAAATTAATAGGGCTAAGTTTGTTCATGTCTCTAGGAAATACTACTTTACTCAAAGAATCATTAATCCCTGGAATAATCTACCTTTAGAAATTGTCACCAGTAACGATAAAAAAACTTTAAAAAATTGTCTTGATAAATTCATATTTAATAAACCAAATTTGGGATATTGTAATTGAAAAAGTAACTTATTTTAGTAATTTGTCTCAGATTTCATAAGCCCTGTCACTGATTTGGGATGTGCAAGACAGGAGGATGAGAGATAAGTTTTTGGACTACAGGGGTGGGTGGTTAATGTAGTCCCCTGCCAGTAGTGACCATCTGCTACTGTATGTATAGACAAGATTGCATTGAATATGTATTGCACTACTCCTACTGAAACACACAATAAACAAATACAGATGCAGGTTTGTGCCAGTGCTAAAGCAAACATACAGTAGATGCCAATGCTAAAGAAAACATAGCCCACACATACACAGACATGTTTGCTCAAAGTGCCATCTCCTGGAACTAAGGCAAAATATTAAAATAAAGATTTGATAAATAAGAGAAATAAATCACAAAGCTGCCAGTGCCATGACAGTGACACATCTAATAAAGGTCAAGATGCCTTGTGGTATACATATATTGCTGCGACAGGTGTCAGCAGAATCTAATATCATACTGTCCATGATGGTAGTTTTCTTAAACAATTTATTTTGTAAGAAGCACTCCATCTATTTCTGGCATAGCAGATCATGATTCATTATATCAAAGGCCTTTGAGAGGTCCACAGAGGTGGTACCCACAAGAAGGCCCCAATCTAGTGAATTACTGATCTCTGTAACCAGAAATGACAGGGCAGTATGTGTACTCAAGTGTTTCCAAAATCTACGTTATAATAGCGCTAGTAAATGATAAATATGTTTCAAGTTGAGATAAAACTGGTTTCATCAGTAATTTTTTCCAAAACCAGCAGCACTGCAGTAGGCCTATAGTTTGTCATATTAGCTCTGTCTCCTGATTTAAATAAAGAGATACAGAGGCAGTTTTCCACTACAATCAGGAACTGAAGTTGTAATTAAAGATTGATTAAAAAGATAAGTAACTAGTTTAGCAAGTATATTAGCAGCAATTTTTAAAATATTTGGATGCAATTTATTCGGGCACCTGTCCTTGTTAAAAATTAGTCTGATTGGCATATTTGAGACTTCAAGTTAAGAAACTATAACAAATAATAAATTCATCAGGCCTCAAAACTGAGTAAATACAAAACAATGGCTCCAATTCCTGGGGCTCTAAATCAGGATCCTCAGATAAAGTTGAGAATTGCGACCATATATTTATAAAGTGGGTACTGAAAATATTAGAGGCTGGCTCCATGGTTCTGTGCAGTAGGGAGCCACACTGGCAAGCTGGCTACCTGGGCTCACATTGCAAGCCTGGGATGTCAGTAGAGGCCCGAAGGGAGAGTGATGGAACAACCATGTGGATGGGAGGGAGGAGATGTGAACTATTCAGAATGTGGCACCTGGAGAGTGTGTGGGGCCACTGCTGGCAAGGGTGGTGGTGCCTTTGAGCCCCACCACTAGAGAGCTAATGTGGTGCATTATCTGAATGGGGAGGTGGAGATGGGTGAGAGAACAGGATAAAATGTCTGGCCAAGGCAGCCACAAGTACTAGTTCACATGTAGCTTTTGTTATAAATATTAGTATCCCCTTTAGTTAACCACAGTGCTAGAATCCTTGGTTCACACTTAGCTTTCATTATAAGTATTGACAATTACATTACCTTTAACTAATCACAGTACTAGAATACTTGGTTAACACATAGCTTTCATTATAAGTATGAGCATCACCTTTTACTAATCACAGTACTAGAATACTTGGTTAACACATAGCTTTCATTGTAGGTATTGGCATCACCTTTTACTAATCACATTACTAGAATCCTTGGTTCACACAATCTTATCCTGTGTATAGCACTGTCTCGTGCTGCCTCTCACTAAACTGTAAAAACAACAGAAGCAGTTGGACTAAACCACTGCAGGTAGTAAAACACAGGGAGAGCACTCTAAAATTAAGCTTTTGAAAACATTTTGTTCAAGTTACTGAATGTCATCAAACATAAACCTTACCGTGTCAGAGCCTCCACCTGGTTCAACTTGCTACCTGCAGAAATCTCCAACATTGCCACGATTGGTGCTTTTAAGTGTAAACTGCGTTAATACCTCATGGCTAGTGCCTTCTGTGATTGCTTCTTATAATCCCCTCCAGGCATACTACCCTCAAGCATCCCTCCTCACTGCCTCAGCTCCTCCTCCTCTCCTACCCCCCCATTACTGGGTATAGGATGAATCTGTCTTCTTTCCTTTTTCATCCCTCCCTTTTCTCCTCCCTTGCATTTTCCCATCTACCACATACCCAACGCAATGCCCTACCCATTTCTCCCTTCCTCCCTCTCTCTGCCTCCCATACCACCTCCTCACCACCACTCTTCTTTCTCTTTTCCCACTAACCCACTCCTAACAAAGCTTCACTGAGCTGCCTATGACTCGTACTATATAATAACTCGCAACACAATTCCTTGACAATGCCGTTGGCTGCTATTATTGTAACCTTATTTATCTTTTTTTTTTAAGTTACATTGTAATGATCATGCTATGTTTTGTACCTTATTGTCCTTATTGCCTTGATGTGGAACCTCTGTAAAAGAGTCCTCGGCTCAAAGGTGTCATCTGAAATACAAATAAATAAAATAAATGAAGTCATGACATAATAACTTCTGCAATCATGATTTCTGATAAGTTACTAGGTGCTATGATGGTGTCTCTCATGGTATAAGAGAGTCTTCATATGAGGTTTGGGCAGCTAGAGCTGCTCAGCTTTGCTTTGCGGACATCTCTCCCAAACCTCATGTGCTGGCTCTCTTACACAGTAAGAGACATCCATAGTAGCACCTATTAACTTACATACTATACATACTTATTATGTGTGGCACAATATAATTTACCAGTGTATGTCAGATATGGTAACTTTCATGGCTCACTTGTGGGCCGTAGTATCTTATCCCCTCAATCTATGTATTACACTAACATCTATCATTATAACAAATAGTAAATTAACAATGGTAATGAGTTTGGGATATAACACAGTGTACTAGAATTAGATGTTACTTGACTGGATAGTGTAGCATATTTGCTGCATATGCCTTTGATATTCCTTAGATACCTCAACGAAGATTGTCTCTAATCCATAGTCTGCCATAAGCTGATCACTAAGATGGTGCTCCCAGTGTTTCACTATGTGGATGTGGTTTATGCAACCACCCATCCTCTTCAATGCCTTATGCAATTTTGCTGTCAATGCTCCTCGCACTCATCACTGCACCATTTACACCTCTTTTTCTATCCTTCCCCTTTGCTCCCATTGTGTCATGCACATGTCCCTAGTTTCTTGGTACTGGTTTCACTCTCTGCCCTTCTGTCTGTCCTCTCTGCTGTCCTCTGCTCCTTCTGCCTCTTATTCTCTTTGCTCTTGTGGCTCTTGTACTTACTCCAGTCTTCACTCCTACTCTGTTTCTGTGAAATCTACTTTGTCCTCACATCACATTGAAACATAGAACATAGAAACATAGATTTTGACGGCAGATAAGGACCGCTTGGCCCACCCAGTCTTCCCATTTCCCTACCTTTTGGATAAGCTGCAGATCCTAGTTAACCAGCAGCCTACTTCCTCCTACCCCCACCCCCTAGAATTGCCTTATGACTGTCCCATGCATGCTTGAATTCCACCACTGTTTTTGACTCCACAACCTCCTCCGGAAGGCTGTTCCATGTATCCACAACCCTCTCCGTGAAAAAATACTTCCTTAAATTACCTCAGAGCCGCCCCTTCTATCTTCAAATTGTGCCCCTTGTTCTTGCACACCTCTTTTTTGAAAGTTGCTACCCTCTTGGACTTTGTTGATTCCCTTCAGATACTTGAAAGTTTCTATCATGTCCCCCCTCTCTCTCCTTTCCTCGAGGCTATACATATTCAGCTCCTTAAGTCTCTCTTCATATGTCTTCCGGTGCAGACCCTGCACCATTTTAGTTGCCCTCCTCTGGACAGCCTCCATCCTGTCTATGTCTTTGCGGAGACTGGGTCTCCAGAACTGCACGCAGTACTCCAGATGGGGTCTCACCAACTGTCTGTACAGAGGGATAATATAACTTCCTGTTTTCTACTGGTGATGCCTCTCCCTATGCATCCCAGTATCCCCCCATCTTCCCATAATCTGGAACAATCTTCTTCCCACCTTTTGCCTCTGCCATTCCATTCTTTCCTACAAATGACAGCTCAAAACCTTTTGCTGCACCCACCTGTTTCTGCCTTGGTCATAACTCACTCTACCGACGAGGGATTACTAGAGATTCCCAGGGTTCCTTTAAAGTTATCTGGGGCCCATGCATTTGAATTTGCAGCCCCATCCCTGTGGAATTCTCTACCTCATCAGATTCAACAGAGCTTGGTGGTAGAGAGCTTTAAATCTGAGTTAAATACACATTTATTTAGTTTGGCGTTCCCTGATTTTATTTGATCTGCTGCAGCTGTTTTTTTTTATAAAGGTAGTTGTTTTATGGGTTTTATGGTTTGTACTAGTGCTATGGTTCTGGAATAGCACTATTTTATAAATAAATAATGATTGATTGATTAATTGATGGTTAATGTTGGCATGATACCCCCCTGTGCTTAGCCTTACTGTTCCTGTACCAGTGCTTTAGTTTTGATATACTAGTCAGTACACTATTTGCTGTATTGTATTTTTTTGTTTAATTAATGTATTTTTAGTGCACCTTGCATTTTTCTACTATGTATACTTTGTATATTTTAACTATATGTTATGTATTTTATCTCCCTATTTCCCTTCCCCCACGTGGCACCAGAAAAGAAGCCTTGGCTCAATGTGCCTTTCCCAGTTACTAATTTTCAATAAATAAATAAATATATATATATATATATATATATATATATATATATATATATGTGTTTGGTGGTTTTAGTCTAAGGTAAAGTCAACACTGTTGGCAAAGATGTTTATATAGATAAAACTAGGTCACTGCATTTTGTAAGAAGAATATATTAGATAATCAGTAATCACAAAGGATAGTAGCTACATAATATGGTCATGATTCCCAGTTTTGTACGAAAAGGTTGACTCAGAGTTTTTTTTTTGTTTTGTTTGCTTAGTTATGTATGACCTTACAACTGCAGGAAATGCCAATGGGAACCTGTCAATAATGAGGACAAGATTCCAACATAATGTAGATTGGTGCTGGTTCAGTTAAAACCTTTAAAGATACAGATGTACATAATACAGTCAGACAAAATATAAAATGGGAATATCATAACAATGATGATAATTCATAGGAACATTAGTCCTATAGTACAAGTCACAGTAAACTGTCATACCAATTAGTTAGCATAGCAATGCTTTCTTGAAGTTGCCAAAGCACTGGAAACTTACATCGGGCAGCATAACAGAAGCCTTTGTACCAGGCAGACATGTTTGCATGCACATATTGAGGCTTTCCCAAGTATGTACTAAAGTGCCCATAACGAAAGCCTCACAGTGTGCCATTGCAAAGTGCTGGGCACTGAAGCACAGAGGCATCCCAGGTGCACATGGTAATGAGATTGCATGTTGTTCTTGGATTAATACCATGGTAAAAATAGTGTGGTTTCAGAGACTGAATAAGACAACTTGTCAATGCAAGTCCATCTCATAATTACAGTAGGTTGGATTTGTAGCTGTCCTCTTGCATCCAGGAGTCCACTCTCATTTCAAATGCTTTCAAACTAGTACTATTTACTACATCTTGTGGTAGATTGTTCCATAAATTCACTACCCTCTGTGTCTAAAGTAATGTCCTAGTGTTTGTTTTAATATGTGTAAGTTTTACTTGTTTGCTGTGTCTCCTCAGAGTATTTCATTCTGGTCCTTTCCCCATATTTAGTGCTTCCATCAACACATTATCATTATACATATTAAACAGGAGTAAAAAATCACTCTGTGTCCTTTCCTGTTCTAAATTATGTAGAGCTAGTCTAGTAGGCTTCTGTTCATAAGGGATGTCTTCAAATCCCTGTATCATTGAGTGGCCATATTTTCCATACATTTAATGTTTTATGCTCTCCCCTATATTGAGCCCTCCTCAAATCTGAGAGCCATACTCTAAAAAGGGTCTGAATCAAGCTGCCTGATAAATGGGACCCAATTCTCAAAGCTCTTAGAAGGACACAAGGTGCCTCCTTTAAACATTTCTGATGCACGTGGCACCTTGCGTCAAAAGATGTGTCTAGAGCTATTCTAAAAAAAAGGTTTTACCTATAGTGCTGCAGCATCTTCTGTTCCGACATCCCCGACAGTGACAGACATAATGCCAACTGTCTGCATTGTTCTGTCAGGAATGTTGGTATATTTTCTTCAGGGGGCTGTGCCCCCAGAGCCCCCCACACCCCTGGTCTCAAATTATACAGCTCCAAGTCAGTTGTCTCTGGGAGGGGGCAACACACTGGGAGTTGCACCATCAGTGTCTGTGGGGACATGACATGACAGAGACCCGACTCTTTTCATCGAATTCAGTTGCTGTGATGGTCTTCGCCGTGGCAATGTCAGAGTGTGGTCGGTACACCTCTGAAAAGCAGCCTGCATCAAAGGGATCTTGTCCCAGCCTTATGCCACAAGTACACACGCATTGATAGCTCAATTGACTGTTGGCTGTTGAGGTGTACAGAGGGCTGTGGTGATCGCTGTCTTGGGGACGGGGGAGTGAGGTGGTGGGGGACTGTCTGCTAGGGTGAGGTTGGGGGGACTGCTAGACTACAAGGACTGTCCCTTCAGTGGTTTTGGGGACATGGGACTAGAGGGGTGCTACACTACTGGGGAAATTTTTACATGCTGATCAGGATCAGGGCTGGGGGGGAAGCGCTACACTACTGGGGAGATATGTACATGACGATCAGAGATCAGGGTGGGGAATGCTACGCTACTGGGGAAATTTGTACATGGCAATCGGGAATCAGGGCTGGGGGGGCACTACACTACCCAGGGAAATTTGTACATGCTGATTGGAGATCAGGGCTGGGGGTTGCCCTAGACTACCAGAGCTCAATTTCATTTTACACTGGGGGATTGGAATTGGGGGGGTTCCCTAGACTAGAAGGGCTCAATTTCATTTTACACTCTGGGATTGGAGTTGGGGGGGTGCTAGCCACCATGGACTACTCTCCATGGTACTCATGCTGCATGGCCACCCCTTGGCTTGTGACACACCTTCACCATGCACCCTTTGTTTGTTGGAGGGCCATGGTTGCCACAAATTAGGGGGACATTGACGCTGAGAACCTACCCAATAGAGAATTGGGTGAAAGGTCCCTGGCACTCGGCAATCAGTGCAAGCCACCTTTGGCACATCTTGCACTGAGTTTTGAGAATTGGGCCTATGATCTATGCAGAGACAATAGTATATGTTCAGGTCTATGGTTAAAATGCTGTTTTATGGTATTCATTAAATGATTTGCTTTTGCATGAACAGCTGTAACTTGAGTTTTGGGTTTAAAGTCTTCACTAAAGTAGACTCCGAGGTCCTTTTCACATGTTGTTGTTTTTAATTTGACCCTGTCCACATAATACTGTTTTTTATGTTGTTTTTCCTTAAATGAATAACCACAAGTTTAGTGCTATTAAATTTCATTCTCCATTTATTCACGCATTTTATGAAGCTGTTAAGGTCTGTTTGTATTTTCATTACATCCTCATCTGTGTTTGCTGTTCCTCCAGTTTTGGTATTGTTAGAAAACTTACTGCATGTGCTAAACGTACCATCCAAAAAGTCTCCAAGGAACAGAATGAATAACACCAGTCACAATACTGATCCTGTGGGCACCTCAGTCGTGACATTGCCCTACTTTGAAATATTGCCTTCTATTCTTACTTTTTGTGTTTAGCGTACAAGACAATTTTTAATCAATTTTATTATATGGCTGTTAATCCCAGGTGTATAAGTTTTTCAATTCATTTATTATGCAATACAGCATCAATTGCCTTGCTTAGGTCTAGAAAGGTGACATCAACAGCATTCCCATTATCTAAATGTCTACTGAGGTTCTCATAGAAGGTTAATAGATTTTTAACGTGAGCTGCCAGCTTTAAAACCATGTTGCAGTTTGTCATGTATACCCACTTTAAGATATTCTCTTTCTAATATTCCCTTTATTGATGTTTCCATTAGTTTTTTCTATAATTAAACTTGGACTGATTAGTCTATTATACTTTTTGTGACTGCAGTGGGCATAGCCCTGCAAACATCTTGCTATATCAGTAGAGAAAGAAGCCCTCCAGTTTCCTAATGGAATAGATAATATTGGAGGTTCTGTGTTATCAGTACGCTAATTGAGTGAAGCAGTCTGCTGAGGACAGTTTCAAAGCACTATTTCCTGTGCTAAGTTTCAATCTGGGTCAAATTATCTTTGAAGAAAGTTCGATAGCTCATAAACATATCAAGTCACTCAAGTTTTCCCAGGCATAAAGGGCAAATGAGAGTGAGGAAGGAAGTTTCAGATTTCAGATACTATGTTGAAAGGCCTCAGACAGGCCAAACAAAACTGAAGCATAAATGAGAAATTAGACCAGAGACCTACTTTCACATGAAGTACATAGTTTTATTTTTCATCAGCCAATATTCTTCATTCCAAACCATGCAACATTTTGAGATCATAAAGACTTCATCAGGGAATTGGCTGAAATTCACATAATAATCATAAAATTAGTATGCAATGTATCACTGCTAACATACCTCACAAAATTATTCATATAATCAATTGTTTTTTAATTATTTTGATAACTGGGTAAGGCCCACTAGGCACAAGTGCCTGCATTCAAGGGCAACCTGGGAGCACTGCGGTGGTAAAGTAACTTGCTCATATTCACACAGTATGCAAGTGGAGGTTGTGGGAATCAAACCTAGGTCTGCTAGATGTACCAAGCTCCGAAGAAGCATGCCATCTTGATCCTCCTGCGTCTCATGGCAGCATTTGACACTGTGGACTACAAGGTGCTGTTTAACCAACTGTGGAACTGGTGTGGCCTGTCTGGTACTGTCATCAAATGTTTCAGGTCATATCTGACAGGCAGGGTGCAGAGGGTGGTGATGGGGTTAGCCTCATCGAACCCGATGCCCCTGACTTGTGGAGTACCGCAGGGGTTGGTCTTGTCACCCTTGTTGTTTACTGTGTACATGCTGTTATTAGGATACATTATCAGGTGGTATGGGCTGGGTTTTCATTGTTATATAGATGATACCCAGCTGTACCTATCCTGTGTGCTGAGTAACCAGTTGGCAGATGCCATGCTTAACAACTGCCTGGCTGAAATACAGACTTGGATGACTCACAACTGCTTAAGAACCAACCCTGACAAGACTGAGGTGCTGCTGGTAGATCTGGGTCATTGTGGCAGGGAGGGGAGTCAGTGGGATCCCCCTTGTCTTGTACTGGGGGGGAGTACCACTGGTCCTGTCTGGACAGGTAAAGGATCTGAGCATGATCCTTGATGACAGTCTGACATTTGATGCTCAAGTGTTGGACATTGTAAAGAATGTATTTTACCTTTTGAGGAACATTGCCCAGATCTAGCACCTGTTACCTCCTGAGGACCTGGCTTCACTAGTACATGCTTTTGTTACATCTAGACTGGATTACTGTAATGCCCTGTAACTATGGCTATCTGGAGGTAACCTCTGTCAGCTGCAGCTGGTGCAGAACACAGTGGCATGATTATTGACAGGCACATGAAGGTTCAACCATATAACACTGGTCCTCCATGAACTGCACTGGCTGCCTGTCAGGAGGAGGATTATCTTCAGGGTTAGATTACTGACCTATAAGGCCTTACATGATGAGGAACCAGTCTACCTGCAAGATCTCCTTGTGCCCCATCCCATGCGCTCCATTCCACCAAGGGTTTCCTCCTTACTGTTCCTAGGGATAGGCTGTGACACTCAGGTGATCAAGCTTTTTCAGTAGCTATGCCTACCTTTTGGAATTCTTTGCCTCAACAACTGAGGGAGGCACCCTCAGTGGACTCCTTCAAAACAGGATTAAAACTGTCTTAATTTAATCAGGCTTTTAATGGGTTTTAATTATTGTTATGGCTGGATAGATAGTTTTATGTATACTGCTGTTTTCCCCGGAACTGTTTGTGAACTGATTGTTTGCTGATTGTTTTATTGTGTTTTTAAAGTTGTATTGTCTTGTGAAGCACTCTTCGGAATGGGGCTCTATATAAATAAAATATCTATCTATCTGTCTGTCTGTCTGCCTATCTCTATCTATCTATCTATCTATCTATCTATCTATCTATCTACAGTATATATCTATTAACCTCTAGGCTATACTGCCAGCTTCAATTGTAATATGGAGTGGAATAGTCTCCACATTACCTTAACAGTTCCACAATGTATGCACTTCCTTGTCTTCCTTATTTAAACATTTATTCAGCCATATCTCCACCCACACAATTATTTTAGGATCCACCTCAGGCTGCACAGTTTGTTAATCAGCCTTCTATGGGGGGCCATGTCAAAGGCCTTACTGAAGTCCAGATAGACCACATCCACTGCAGCTCACTGATCCACTATCTTAGCTATCTAGTCATGCCATAGATGAGTATAATTTGTTAGTGCAAAACACAGTGCTTATCGTAACTACAGTAAAAGTTCGGGTTATATGTATAATTAAATAAATGCCATATAAGGTAATGTATTATTTATTTATTTATTTGAAAAGATTTCACCAGGAAAGACAACATGAGCTGTAAACAGCTGGTTTCCAGAACTGTCCTGGGGGAGGGGTTACATAAATGGGGAAAGCAAGTAAAAACATATCCAGGCAATATACAACCAGGCTAGAATACAGGCTATTATACAGGCTAGTATACATAAAGTGTAATGCACAGTACAATGCATTACAATCCCAGACAATTGAAGAAGCAGACAGTACTTATAGATATTCCATGCAAGTCATCAACACCATGAGCACAAACTTATGGTACTAACAAGTAACTTAGGTAAGGTATAGACCAGCAGCAGGAGTATACCTTAAATGTTCTAAGAGGGGGAGACTGAGTACAGGGGTTGATAAGTGCATAGGATGCCTAATAGAAGGCAGAGAAACAATGGGAGTGACTGGGAGGAAGGGAAGAGGGTAGGGGATACAGGGAGGAGAGAAATACCAAGAACAGCACCCCTTCAGGATGCTGATAACCCTGCAAGGGGACAAGGACCCAGCAAAGATGGTGGAGGGGGAGATAGGGAAGAGAGACATGGCAAGAACAGCACCCATTCGGGATGCTGAGAACCCTGCAATGGGATGAGGACCCAGCAAAAATGGTGGAGGGGAAGAGGGGGCAGGCAGAGAAGAGATACATGCTGAGGGAAGAGACACATGCTGAGAAACAATGCCCCCTCAGGATGCTGAGAACCCGGCAAGGGGACAAGAACACAGCAATGATGTAGGGAAGATGGGGTGACTGAGTAAAAGGGGGTTGGGAGGGAAAAGGAGGTGGGAGGTTAAGGGAAAGCAGCAATCATTGGTAACCCTTGAATATAAGAGGGATTAGAGTGGTGATGCTGAGGAGAGGGATTATGGCAGGCAGGGAAGCTAGGTGCAGGTGCAACAGTGAACTGTGTGCTTCTGGAGGAGGAGCTATGGTGAGTGACAGGAATTATTCGAGCGGATATCTAGCAGAAGGGAATTCCAGATTCTAGGGAACTTGTACAAGAATACAGCATGATCAGAGGAAGTGTGCCGAGGGGGCAGTACAAGAGTTCTATAAGTGGATGCACGGAGGGAAAAGCAGGAGGGAGGGCTTGATAAGAGTGAGGATAGGTATTTAGGTAGAGAACCAAGCCAGAACTTCTCAATTAAATTAGCACTGTGTGATAGGTGTCTGGCATTGAGGGAAGAAAAGGAGAGCGAGATATAAAGATCACAGTGGTGAGTAGGCAGAGGGCAGCCAAGTACAAAGCAACAGAAGGAATTAAAAGGGTATGCAGTCTGGAGAGGGTGGTTTTTTGGGCAGAACTGTAAACTATTCCCGAAATCAAGGACAGGGAGAATCATCTTTTGGACGATATATCTCCTGGCTTGCAGTGGCAGGCAGCTGCAGTGTCTGTACAGAGCACCGAGTTTGGGGAGTAATATTTTGTGGGTAACATCAATGTGGACCCCAAAGTTTAGATGCTTGCCTAGTCATAGTCCAAGGTACTTAAAAGAGGGGACATCCTCCAGTGTTGTACCTTTGAAGGTAATGAAGGTAGGGTCGGAATCCAGTCTGGACAGTTTTTGTCTGGTGCCAAATGTCATAGAGCCTGTTTTTTTAAGTTTATTGAGAGTTGGTTTGTGTTAAACCAGCACTGGATGTTGTTGAAGTCCTGATGAAGGTTGGACACCACTTCAGAGGGGGAATTCCTGGATGAGAATAATACAGTGTCATCTGTATACATGCCGATACATGAAGATGAGCAGGCGGTAGGAAGATTATTCAAAAAAATGGAGAATAGTATTGTTCCAAGTACTGAACCTTGGGGGACACCTGCATTGATTGGGAGGGAAGGGGAGGTGGAGTTTCCAATCCTGACAGACTGGGACCAGCCTATGAGGTAGGACTGGAATCAGCTGGTGGCAGATTCAGAGAGGCCAGCCATGGTTAGCTTACTCAGGAGCAGGGAGTGGGAGACAGTGCTGAAGGCTTTGGCCAGGTCGACAAAGATGGCAGAGATGATACGTCCCTGATCCATGCCTGTGAGAATGGAGTCAGTGAGCTGAAGGAGGGAGGGAGGTGGCAGTGGAGTGGTCTTTTCAGAGCCCAGACTGGAAAGAGGTGAAAAAGGAGGAGGAGTCAAGGAAAGAGGAAAGTTGTTCCAGGGCAAGGTGCTCTTGGAGCTTGGCCAGTGTATGTGTGTTGGTGTGTGTATGGCAATGCTCTGTGTGTGTGGACAGTGTACTGCTATGTTATACTGCAATATATATCCATAGATGTGTACATGTATTAGTCAGTAAGTGTGTATATCCCAACAGTTAGAAATTACAGTTAGGCTGCTCAGCGGTTAGTGCAAAAATTGCTAGTCTACCTTCCCCCACTATTTAATTCAGATTCAGCCTTATGCATGTTATTGCTGATTTAAATGAGGTGTCCTGTGGTAACCTCCCACCCTCCAATGTCTCTCGCTGAATATTGGCACAACATCAGCTGTTCTTCATGTTGCTGGCACCTGCCCTGTATTGAGGGACTAGTTAAATAAGTGCTGTGTATAGGTACCAGCTGATATGAGGGTTCCTTGATAAGATTTGCCTTATGCCCTCCGGCCCTTCTGCTTTGTTAACATTTAGCTTCTTGATGTTACTTTTCACTTCTTCACTAGAAATGGTAATTGCTTGGGTATTCTTTATGATGATCTAGATACTGCTATCATTAACCTTTTGGAAAACAGAACAGAAGTGATGATTAATTTGCTCTGCAATTTTCTGATTATTCGTAATTAATTTATCATCCAATCTTAATGGTCCTATATTTATGTTTTCCTTTATTTGGGGAGTTGATGAGTCTGTAGACCTCCTTAATGTTGTGTTTATTTTATTTGCCAGCTTGTCCTCATTAGCATATTTCTTCTTATTTACTTCTTTATTGTTTTCTTTCTTCTTTAAGTTGTTTGCATTCCCTGTTCACAGGTGGCATATGTTTAATTTATACAATCTGTTTTTTTTTTCTTTTGAATCAATGTTACATATTCTGTTAGTAAACCAGGGAGGTATTTTACCAAGTTTTTTGTATATCATTTTACATGGTATGTACAAGTTCCTTAATTCATTTAGTTTGTCCATTAAAATTAGTCAGCACTTTCTTCCACTGAAGTCTTTCTCCCATTCCCAGTTTGCTGTTTCTGTTCTTATATTGTTATAATCAGCTTTGTGGTACTTAGAGACTACTGTCCTTTCTTTATTAAGTATAATGATAGATTCCAGACCTGGGGGCCCTAGTTGATGTTACTTGGGCTGTAGTGTGGGGGGAGGAGAGTACTTCCCCTTCTCTTTACTGAATTGGAGTAACAGGGTACCCCCATGCACCCAGCTACCCACCGACCGAGACACCTTGAGGCTTCCTGGTCCTGGTCCTGGTACTGCTCTGTTTCGGTCTTTTTTCAGGGCAGCATCCCTATTCAACGTTTTGCAGTACACTAATTTTGCTCATAGGATTCCTAGGAAAGTATGAACCAGATCAGGCATATGCCCATGTACAGCTTGCCTTTTAGCTCAAAGGGAATATTCACCAATGTTATTATGTTTACAATATATATACAATTTATTTTAAATTCATTCATGTTTGAACTTGCCACTATCACAAGCCCACTCCCATGGGGCTGTAATTCCTTGGGCTACAGTGAATCCTTCCTGTGACAGGGGTCAGGGATTTCCTTTTTCTGTCCTTCTAGCATGCTCCCTGTTCACAACTGAACGTATGCCAGATAAATCCAAGGTCTCCCTCTCTCCATGTGAGAGGGGTGCAAATGCAGTCTAGAGTCTCTGTTCCAAGATTAGAACTCTCTCAGCCACTGCACAATGAACCAGAAAGCCACAGGTGTGTATAGGTTTCAGGGGCCCTATACACTTTATTATGTGTCTTTCCCCATAAATGCAGAAACCAGTTCAAACCACAACAGACTCCTCCTGGGACCTTTCATATTTCCTTCTCTCATTTTTGTCCACAGGGTCCCTAGTGGTACTTCATTCTGGTAATGTCTGGCCCTTCGAACAGTCACACAGACATAGTATAGTTTAAACAACCCTTGCCAAGGCATCACACACTAAAGACACTGGCAGAATTATCTTAAAAGTAAGCCAAAAGCTTTACTAATTTATTAATAAATACAGTAAAAAACTTAAAGACCGATAATTTTAGACAATGGTTACAGGATATGGAAAATAAAATGGAAGTATACAAAAAAAACCTCTAAACTTTGAGAATTCTAGTTTGAAAGTTCTACCTCAAGTCCTTAGTTGCTGAATTAGGCAAGATCCTAAGTGTTACAGTCTTATCACAGTGTTACCAGTAATTTATAAAATCATTTCTAGAATCATTTTTAATAGGCTCCTACTCTAGTCGGAAGAAGAATATTTAATATCTGAATTTCAATGCGGGTTCAAAAGAGAACATAGTACACTTAATTTAGTTTTTACTTTTAACTATTTGCTAGATAAATATGTCAATGAAAAAAAGGGAAAATTGTACGTGAGCTTCATAGATAGAAAAAAGCAGCATTTGATTCAGTCAGTAGATCGACTTTGCGGATAATATTAGATAATCTTGGAATAAGTCCCCAGCTATTAGCTATTTTAAAAATGTTACATCATACCACCGTGGCAGAACTTAGATGAACAAAAGATGGTGCTGTAACAAAAGAAGTATATATATAGGCAAAGGAGTAAAGCAAGGGTGCTGACTTGCCCCATTATTGTTCAATTTATATACTGAGTCACTGATTAAGAATATTTCATTTATGGATACTTATGTCCCTTCTATAAATAATGAGAAAATCCAGTCATTACTGTATTCAGATGATGCAATAGTCATTTCACAAACTCCTTTGAGTCTTCAGAAAGGGATAGAAAATAGAATGCAGACTCTGGACTAGCTAGATCTAGAGTTTAATATAAATAAAATAAAAATAGCCATATTGGGAAAGAATACAGCTAATATTAAGCACTGGTCCATTAATGGAAATGAATTTGAAATTGTGACAGAATATAATTATTTAGGGCTAACTGCAGACCAAAACATGTAATGGAAAGCCCATTTAAGGGGTATGATAAATAATGCATATAAAACAGGTTGTGGTTTAAGATCATTTGCAAGCAAGTTAGCAGGAAATTTTTTAATTGCAATGAAAAATGCATTCAAAGCAAAGATTATTAGCCAATCTTTATATGGCAGTGAAATATGGGGTTTATACTCAGATACGACAAAGGTAGACTCAATTTAAAAAACATTTCTTAGAATATGCCTGAACCTGACAAAGGATTGTCCACTAGTTTTATATGAATGGAATCGGGGATGCTCCCTATAAAAATTAGAGCTTTTAAGTTATTAGGAAGGATTATGAAAATGTCAGATAATTGTCTCCCAAAAATGTGTTGTCAAGAGCAACAAAGGACACCGCTACATCAAAAGCAAGATACTTGTTAGTTTAGTAGATTAAATGTATTGCTAAAGAGAATTGGGTGCCATGACATTTGATCTACTTGATCTCTCAATAACATTGAGACAACTGTGAGAGAATTTCAGATTACAAGATTCAGCTGTGCAGGAAGGATTTTTGCCAGAATTCATGAGCTGGATGTGTATGGTATATATTCAAATATGAAGATCAGCTGGGGTTTGGAGAATTACTTGATTCGGTGTAAAAACCCTGGACATAGAAATGTGTTAGCTTTTTTGAAGATTGGCATTACTTGTGACCCAACATTATAAATTAAATAATTATGATGCACTTGGGTTAAAAGGAAAATGTAATTGTGGAAACAGATTGCCAATACTGTAACTCCATTACATATTCTTTTTGAGTATAAAGAAAGTGAAAAACATAGGAAAAAATAGGTAGAACCTTTATTGAAACTGCAGCATCCTATAAAAGAAGTCATATGCTATGCTCTTCAGTTAAAAAAAATAAAAATCATGCATGGGGTGGCAACATTTTTCACTGACCTCAAGAGCTGAAAAAGTATGTATTGATACACTTTAATATGGATGTATGCGTGCTACCTGGGAAGTAATTTTTTACTTAGGCGCAGTCCCAGTCATGATATGGTCAGATATTTACAGATAGTTCATGAAATATCTAAACTAATTCTCTTTGGTGGTCCATAGTGGCACTGCAGGCAGGCAGGAAATTTGTCCAGAGATATCACAAACATTTCAGGAAATGTCTAACCATGTCTATGGCTGCCACTGTACACAACTGGGTGATCTTCCCCGTTGGGATGTCTGGCTGAGGATGGCACCAATCCTCACATTCGAGGCATCCATCTGCACAACAAATGGGCTAGTGTAGTCTGGGTTGGCCAGCACAGTGGTACTGCACAGTGCAGCTTTTAGCTGAGTGGAGGCCCTATTACATGTTGGGTCCCATTTTACTTTCATTGGTTGCTTTTTCTTTAACAAGCTAGACAGGGGGAGCTGCCAGGGTGCTGTAATTTGGTGTGGCTTTTCTATAGTATTCTAATTCCCCAGGAAGCTTCTGACCTGCTTCTGGGTCTCCGGCATGGGCCATGCCTCAATGGCCTCTACTTTGACCTGGTTTGGATGTAGTTGTCCCCTCCCCATTACGTGTCCCAAATATGATACCTCAACCATGAACATCTGGCACTTTTCAGCCTTTACAGTGAGTCCAGCCTTCTGTGCCCTGCCCAACACTTCCTTCAGATGGGACAGATGTCCTTCCAGCTGGTACTGAAGATGGCAATATCATTCAGATAAGCCACTTTGTACTCTTCAAAAGCCTGTAACATCTTGTTGACCAGCCTTTGGAATGTGACAGGGGCATTCTTCATCCTAAAAAGGCATCACTTTAAATTCAAAGAGGCCTATTGGGGTGACAAATACTGACCATTCCCTAACTCTGGCAGTCACCTCAGTCCACCAGTACCCCTTTGTCAGGTCTATGGTTGTTAGGTACAGCAGTAGCCATAGACATGCGAAGATATTTCTAGATATTTTGTGAAATTTCTAAAGATTTTCCCTCTGCTGCCCCACTGTATAAATGGAGAAAGCAGGAGAGTTCTCTAGAAATATTGCAGAAATTTCAGGAAATATCTAGCCATGTCTTTGGCTACTACTGTAAGTCGCCCCCCCAACTTCTCCAACAACTCTTCTGTCCGGGGCATTGGGTGGGCATTGGACTTTGTGACTGTGTTGAATCCACAGTAGTCCACACAAAAGCAGGTAGACCCATCCGGCTTGGGGACAAGGACTATGGGCAAGGCCCAGGGACTGTGGAATTTCTGGATTACCCCTAACTCCAGCATTTCCTCCACCTCCCTCCTAATGTCCTTTAGGATGGCCTCAGATACCCAGTAAGTTGTCCGTAATATGGGTGCTTGCATTCCCATGTCCACATCATTGGTCACTAAGGGGATTCATCTGAGCTTGGCCATAAATAAAGGGGCAAAGTCCTCTAAAACTTCTCTCTTTTCATGGGTCTGTTCCAGGGTCAAATGGGATGACAGCTTGATTGTCTCCACCATGACTGCCACTTGCTTTCCTCTAGCAAGTCCAGAAGGAGGTCTTCTTTGTCAGTCCTCTCTCCAGGACTATAAACTGCAAACACCATGTTGGCCCTGTTTACATATGGCTTCATCATATTGACATGGTATATCCGATGGTTATGTCTTCCGTCAGGCAGTTTCACAATATAGTTCATGTCATTTGCCTGTCAGGCTACCTTATATGGCCCAACCCTCTTGGCCTGCAGCTTGTCCTTCCAGACTGGAATGAGGACCCTTACCTCCTGGCTTGTGCTGTACAAGCGAGTTCTGGCTCCACGATTGTACCAGAATATTTTGATCCTGCTGGACAGCTGACAGATTGCTTTGGGACACCTTCATAAGCTCCTTCAACTTCTTCCTGAACCTAAGGACATATTCCACAATGGGAGTCCCCTGGGTGGTGTGCTTGTCATCCTAGTCTTCCAGGATCAAGTCTAGGGTCCCATGCACCCTATGTCTGTATATGAGTTCAAAAGGGAGAACCCTGTTAACTCTTGGGGCACCTCCCTGCACATGAACAACAGGTGGGGAAGGTATGTCTCCCAGTCCCTCCCATACTGTTCAACAAATGCTTGGAGCATCATTTTTAGGGTACCATTAAAACATTACACAAGCCCATTGGCTTGTGGGTGATAAAGTGTTGTGCATCTCTGCACCACCCCACACTACTCCCACAAAGACTTCATCAGGTCTGACATCAAGTTACCCCCTTGATCAGGGATAAACTCCTGTGGAAACCTGATATGGGAGAAAATCCCTAGCAAGGCATCTGCCACTTTGTCTGCCTTTATTGAGGAGAGGGTGATCGCCTCTGGGTATCAGGTGGGGTAATCTACCGCCATCAGGACAAACTTTCTCCCAGATGAGCTTGGGGTATTCAAGCATCCCACAATATCCATTCCTACCCTCTCGAATGGCTCCTCCGCAAAGGGCAAGGTAAGTAGGGCAGCTTTCGTTTTACTACCTGCCTTCCCTATTTGTTGGCACTGGTGACAAGATCTGCAATATTCCTTCACCTGCTGGGTAATGTTGGGCCAATAGAATTTTTGGGCCAATCGCTGCATGGTGTGAGCGATGCCCAGATGTCCAAACATGGGGATATCATGGGCGACCTAGAGCAACCGCTCACGATACCCCTGGGGAACGACAAGCTACCTGCCCATCACTCCTCTCTGTCCTCATGTCCCATGTATACAACAGTCCCTTGTCCCAAAATACCCTATGTCTCATGTCACCTCCCCGTGTCCCATCAGACTTTGCACAAGCCTTCAACCTCTCCAAACTAGAGTCAGTCCCCTGAGCAGTTGCAAAACCTTCACATTTTCCAAAAGCATGGGACATGTCACCCTCAATTCATAAACTGGAGTCCATAGTTCTAGTGTCAGGGCATTCAGAGTCACTGTCATCCATAACCTTCTGACCATTTGTTTCCTCTCCATCCTCAGAGTAACCTTCTCTAGCTGTTTGGTGAACAGCTACATAGGGAAGTCCTACCTCCCTTTCACTATTCTCCCTTTTAGGAGACACAGTCTTGGGAACCAGACTCCTATTCTTTTCCACGGGGGCATCTGTGGGGTTCAGAGAATTACAAGAGGCCCTAGCCATCTGACTGTGGGTAACTGTACACACCACCCCCTTCTCCCTTCTCCCTTCTGCAGACTATTCCCTATAATCACATCCAGGGTAAGGTTGTCTGCCACTGTCACTTTTTGCACCCCTCTCCTGTCTCTCCCCAATCCAGGAGAACACTAGCAAGTGGCAGGGTTTTTCTCCTCCCCTTTGAATCCCCTCACAGTGACAGATTGATAAGGTATAAGCTGTTTAGGCTCAATCAAATCCTATTTTACCAGGGTAAGAGACACTGTTTCCCTTAACCTATGGGTCGGAAACCCATGTACAGTATCTGGGTGTATGCGCTCCCTCATATTCACCGGCATACTTTCAGGGATACACAGTGCACCCACCTCCTTTTGAGGAACACTTGGTCCACTTTGCATCTTTTTAGGACACTGCCTAGCAAGATGCCGTGGCTGCTTATAAAACCAACATTCATCTTTATTTTTTTCCAAGATGTCCCTTCTTGGTAACTTGGGGCTTCCCCCATTCTACGGAGACATTGAGGGTTTTAGCTGTGCTGAAGGCACACCTTTCCCTTTTTCCCTGCAGCACCTGCTCCCCCCCCACTAACTTTCAGAGCAGGCCTGCTACTGGCATAGTGATCCAAGAGCATAGCATCTTGCTGTGCTGTTTTTGGATCCCGGTCCTCCAGCCAGGTTTTTAGCTCTGCTGGGCAAGCCCAAAAGAACTGTTCTAAATTTATAACCTCCTCAATTTTCCCCACAGAGTTTGCTTCCAGCCCTTCCCACCAACATTTTAAAAACTGCCATTGCTTTGTGGCTAGTTCTACAAAGCTCAAGTCAGGGCTTTTTTTGGAGTTTACAGAATTTAACCCTGTAGGCCTCAGGAGTTAGTTCATACTTTTTAGGTAAAGCAGTTTTAAGTTTCTCATAGTCTCTACTGTCCTTATTGTCCATTTGGCCTAGCACCTCATGCCTTTTTTCAGAAAGCAGTGTGGATAGCTAAAAGCTCCAGGCCTCCCTGAGTACTTGGCCTGGATACTGACCTTTTCAAACGAATTCAAAAATACATCCATATCCTCCTCCTCTTTAAATTCAGCTATTAATTTGGAATTTAATTTATACCCCAGACCTGGTGTTTTAGGTTCACCCCTACCACTTACCTCCTCTGTTGCTGGTTGTTGGAATCTTAGCCTCTCCACTTCAAACTCTCTCTGGTGCTGCTTTTCCTCAGGTTCTTTATGGCACTGCTGTTTCTTGGCCTCTCTCTGATGCTGTTTTTCCTGCTTCTCCAGTTTGAACTTTCTTTGCTCAAATTCCCTCTGCTGCTGGGTTTCAAACTTTCCCTGCCCCACCTCTGGTTTCCTCAACTTCAGCTTCAGCCTAATCCATTTCAACTCCAGCTCTGTGGTGGCCTTCCCTGGTGCTGTGTCTCTGGGTTCCTTCTGGTCTCGCTGTCCTCCTCCCTGGAACTGGACACTGCAATGGCCCTTGGCAACCCCACACCTAAGGTCTGGTCACTTTCAGTCACTGGCTGTGACTCGCTGCCACTTGTTCATTGACTGCCTTAAGGATTTCCATGAGATGTTTCTTACTGGACCCCTCATATGGGACACTTCTCTCCTGGCACAGCTGCATTAGCTATTCTGCAGTGTAGTTGCTGTACTTGTAAGTCATCTTTCTTTCATGCGCTACCCCTAATCTACTTTTACTTGCAGCAAAAAATAAATAAATAAATAACAAAACAGGGTGGGGAACTATATCTTGTAACCAATATTCCCTTTTCCAGTTTTCTGCCCACTTTGTGTGTGGTTGCTCAAACAGTTCACCAATCACACCGCTGTTCACCAAATCTGTCACCAGCCTACTCCTGTGGAGCTGAAATTCCCTTAACTACAGTGAATTCCTCCTGTGACAGGGGTCAGGGATACCCCTTCTCTGCCCTTTTAGCACGCTCACTGTTTCACAATTGAACATATGTCAGAGAGGCATGGGGTCATTATGTCATGGCCAAAACCATGCAAAATAACAATGACACATGCAAAATGGTGTGTGGTAAGATAAGGTCAGGAGAAAACACCAACTGGAACACCACATCACATATCATTGGCAAAAATTCCAAAATCTTTGTTTATGCAGGGGGATACACCCTCCAAACCCCCAACTACAGTAACCAACTCAGAGGGGGGGTGTAGGATGATGGGAAAAAGGAAAAATAGGGAGCGGGGAACTTAGTTTAAAAAAAAAAAAACAGCTTGGGAGATGGGGGACCAAACCATGATTCCCAGGTCTTCACTGCACCAGGTGCTTGTGTCTAGCCACTGCACCATAGGAGTTGCTCAACCAGGCACAGCACTTCTGGATTCTTTAATTCTTCCTCTGGTTCCTAGTGTGACGGGTATCAGTAGTTTCCTACCACTATTATATCCCTGTCGCTGTACTCCATTCTGTGCTTTAGATCACGTGGTTATTCAAGCATTGTTTCAGCAGCCCTATATTAATTCACTACCCACCAGAGAAATCCTAGAGCTCCCTCTAACCACATGAAGGGGTTCAAATACAGTCTCAAGTCTGTGTCCCTGGGATAGAACTCTCTCGGCCACTGCCCAACAAACCAGAAAGCCAAAGGGCATGGATAGGCTTTGGGAGGCCCTATGCACCCTATTATTTGTCCTTTCCCAGAAATGCAGAGACTGGTTGAAACCACCACAAACCTCTCCTGAGGCCTTTCATATTTCCTCTCCTCCTTTTTGTCCACAAGGTCCCTAGTCGGTACTTCACTTTGATAGTGTTTGGCCCTTAGAACAGTCATACAGGCATAGTATAGTTTAAGCAACCCTCCCCAAGGAAACACACACAAAAGACACAGGCAGAATAATCTTAAAAGTAAGCTAAAAGCTTAATTAATTAATTAATAAATGCAGTAAATAACTTAAAGACAGATAATTTTAGACATTGGCTACAGGATATGGAAAATAAAATGGAAGTATGCAAAAGAAACTAAACTTTTAGAATTCTAGTTTGAAAGTTCTACTTCAAGTAACATTAGTTGCTGAATTTGAAGTGCAGTGTTCGTAAAAGTGGTAGCTGAAGTCTTGGCTCTTGATCCAGGAGAAGTCTTGAGAAGAAATTGTCTCTGTTCTCTAAACAGACAAGATCCCCAAATGCAAAAGGTTCAGATACAGTCGTATCTTTGTTTTATGGGGTTTCTCAAAGGCAGGTCAAGTGAATATTGACTTGCTCTGCAATTGGGTAGCATTTCATCTCCATAGCTACACAACCAATCAGCTTTTAGTACTTTATTACAAAACAACAACAGGGAAAGTTCGACACCCAGCAGCAGAGCGAATTTGAGCAGATAAAGTTCAAACTGGAGAAGCAGGAAAAATAGCACCAGAGACAGGCCAAGGAACAGCAGTGCCAGAAAGAGGCTGAGGAAAAGCAGCACCAGAGGGAGTTTGAACTGGAGAGGCTAAGACTCCAACAACCAGGAAAAGAGGTTAGGCCCATGGTTTCTGGGACTCAGCTGGTTGGGCCAGGTGTTTTCCCTGGTTATCTGAAGTGAGGACAGTGTTGGAGCTGGGGCCTTTCCCTTGTATGGGCTGGGCAGAGCTGGATTTCATCCCCTGAATAGACTAGGTGTGAATGGATTAATGATCTACTGTGGATCCTAAAGAATACGAGAGTGTCCGATTTTACAACACTTCCTGCTTGGACTATATCAGAAAGACTGGGGAATGAGTAAGGATTTTATGAACGTGCAAGTACTGTAAGATCTTTTTAGTTATTCAGTAACTGTACTGGGTGAATACATGAAAAGAAATGGCTGGTAACTACCTGAACACTGTCCCTGAAGTGGAAGTTTGAGGGGCTGATGTGGAGAGACTACATAGACTGTTGGAGGTTTTAAGGGGATTGTTTTAGTGTTAATTTGTGGGATGTTGGGGGTATTATAAATTTTGGGTTTATTGGGTTGTGATGTTGGGATTGTGTTGCTGGACTTATTGCTGGTACAAGTATTTGCAGTATGTGTCGGGGCTTTGTGTCGGCTGGCAGGCGCTACTCCCCCGCCAGGCTCAGGGACCTGCGCCCTTTTCACAGTCCCCCATTACACTCTTTGGTGTACATGTTCTGTCATGCTTTGGGGATAGTGAGGAGGGGACAGAAAAATTGGTCCCTTGGGTCTGGTGGGGGAGGGGAGCGGGGCGGGCGGATTGGGGTAGTGGGTCCAAGGAGGCACCCCAGGGTGAAAGGGGGCCTGGAGAGGGGACCTCCCTGTCTAGTTCCCATACCCAAGAGCTCCACAAGTAGTGGGCAAGTGACCCGCTCTTCCATGGCCACTCATCCAACTCAGGCAGTGTTATGCAATGCCAGGTCAATAAAAAACAAGACAGCAATTATTGCTGATCTTGTTGAGACATCTGACCTGGCTTACATCACTGAGACCTGGCTGGACAAGCATGCCGGGCCGATTCAGGAGTCTGCACTTCCAGCTGGATACTCGGTGATACACTGCCCGAGATTGGATCATAGGGGCGGGGGTGTAGCCATTTGTTTTAAGATGGAACTGGGCCTTGCAGAGGTTCCATTAGGGATTACCAGATCCTTCGAGTGTATCATGGGAGCAGGTGTGGGCAGCAGGATTCCTCTCATCTACTGCCCACCTGGAGATAGGAAAGCTTTCCTGCAGTAAGTTGCAGACTTCATGGTCGACATGTTATTGGAATCTCCCAGGTGGTTGGTCCTGGGGGATTTCAATGCCTGGGTCAACAATGAACTTTCATCTTTTGGTCAAAACTTCCTCCAACTGATGATCTCATTGGGCTTCACACAGGTAGTTACCTCTACAACCCATTTGTGGGGTCACTCTTTGGACCTGGTGTTCCTCCTTGGTATGGAGGCCACCGACCTGGTGGTGGAACCAGTCAGATGGTCAGACCATTATCCTGTAAGGTTCAGTTTCAGGACTCCATCTGTGAGACCTGCCCCTTTGGAGATGGTCCGGTACTGCCTTTGAGGGGAGTAACCCCAGAGGGTCTGATGACATTGCTGGACCTACCGAGTAGGCCATTGGAAAGCTTGGATTCAGGAGACCTAGTAGTGCACTATAATAGTATAGTGCTCAGGGCCCTGGATTCCATAGCTCCTGTCTGAGTTCACCTGCTCCCTCTCCACCCTTGGCCTTCTTGGTTTGATGGAACTTTGAGGAAGTTGAGGAGAGCAGGGGGAAGGTAGGAATGTTGTTGGTGGAAATCTGGCAGGGAGGAGGACAGGCTTAGGTTGATGGCCCATTATTTGGACTATCAATCAGCAATCTCCTATAAAAGGCAGAATTACTGTCCAAGGAGATTGTTACAGCAAAAAATCGACCAGCTCAGCTCTTTCAAACCATGGACAGGCTGTGCAATCCAGCCTGTCTTCAGGATCGGAGAGCCTTTTCACAAGGAAAGTGTGAGGAGTTTGCTCAATTCTTTGCAGATAAGGTGTCCTCCATCAGGTCAGAGATCCACTTGACTCATTCAAACGAGCAGAGTGGTGGTCGATGGGATGGCTCAGACACCCACTCTGTCTGGATGGATTTCGACCAGTCAGCGATCTTGGATATCATGAAGATTGTTCAGAGCTTGCGACCGACTTACTGTGGTTTGGATCCTGGTCCTACACACCTCCTTGTGGGGTGTCTGGATGTCATCGGACCAATTCTGGTGGAAATAGTCTGGTGCTCACTGGATCAGGGGGTGTTTCCAGACATCCTGAAGGAGGATCTGGTGACACCCCTTTTAAAGAAATCTTCCTGCGACCCAGACTGTCTTGCAAACTACAGACTCTAACCTTTTTGGGGAAGGTTATTGAGAAGGTAGTCACACTGCAGCTGGAGAACTTTCTTACCACCATGAAGTCCATGATCCTCTGCAGTTTGGTTTCAGAAAGAAGCATAGTAACGAGACGGCACTAGTTCGAGTACTTAATGATCTCCCGATAGTGAGAGATCGGAGGAGTCATTTGATTCTGGTCCTCCTTGATCTCTCTGCAGCATTTGATACCATGGACCAAGGGGTGCTGCTAGAACACCTGCAGTTCCTCTGCAGACTGTCAGGTACAGTCCTCAGGTGGTTTAAATCTTTCCTCACAGGCAGGACTCAGAGGGTGGTATCGGGGATTTTTTCCTTGGCCTCCTTCTCCCTGCTGTGTGGGGTTCCGTAGGGTTCGGTGCTGTCCCCCACGTTGTTCACAGTGTATATGCTGCTGTTGGGAGACATTATAAGGTGGTATGGGCTGAGTTCTCACTGTTATGCAGATGATACTCAGCTCTACATGTCCTTTGTGCCCGAACAGGTTAGTGCGATCTTGGTCTTTAACAGCTGCCTTGCTGAAATCCAAGACTGGATGAGTGCTAACTTGTTGAAACTGAACCCGGATAAGACTGAGGTGTTGGTGGTGGATCCAGGTCAGCGGGTAGAGAAGTTGTCTCCTGGCCAACCATCTGGCCTTGAGCTAGGTGGTAACCATTTGAGACCTTCTGAACAGGTGCGGAATCTGGACATTGTACTTGACAGCAAATTGACACTGAAAGCACAGGTGTCATTAGATGTCAAGACCTCATTCTACCATCCGAGGAACATCACCCCGATAAAATATCTAGTTCCGCCTGAGGAACTGCCTATATTGGTTCATGCCTTCGTGTCCTCTCGTCTGGACTACTGCAATGCCATATACCTAGGGTTGCAGGGGGTGGACCTTCATCACCTGCAGCTGGTGCAGAATGCTGCAGCCAGGTTGTTGACAGGGTTGTCAAGAACTAGCCATGTCACACCTGTACTGCGCGAACTGCACTGGCTACCGGTGCGATGGAGGATCATCTTCAAAGTCGCGTTGCTGACCTATAAGACCCTACATTGACAGGGACCGGGTTACTTGCATGACCTCCTTCAGCCCTACTGCCCCCTCTGCTCACTCTGTTCTGCTGATGAGGGATTGCTAGAGGTTCCAAGGGTTCGCTTACAGACATCAGGAGCTAGGGCTTTTCCTTTTGTAGACTCAACCCTTTGGAACACTCTACCTCATCGGATTAGAGAGTGCCTGTCCATCAAGGCCTTTAAATCACATTTGAAGTCATATTTAAATGAAAAGGCATTTGGGGAAGTGGGTTAGCTCTGGTATTGCTGCTATTTATTTTATGGGTGTCTTAATCTGTGTTTATATTTTATGGTCATTGTTTAAATTTCATGTTTTTATATTGTACAGGTGCTTTGGTTGTGGAAAAGCGCTTTTAAAAAATAAATTTGACTTGACTTGACAACAAATGTGTATTTCTGAATATGAGATAAAAAAGGCTTAGAGGTCAGCTTGTCTAAACTGGAATTTTAGGAAACCATCCAACCCCCCCCTTTGAAATGGATGTAATTAAGCTACACTCAGTACAGCCATTTCCTTAAATGGTAGCCCATTCAGCTGTAATGAGATTAATTTAGGGTAAACTGGCAGAGACAAAAGGAAGCCAGACCAAATAGCACTTATAGATGCTGAGGGTATTCAAACACAAATGGATGCACTTGCTTCCATCTCTGCTTAATTATTCTTTTGTCTCCTTCTAAATGATTTAATTAAACTCTATTCCCTGACTAGCAGCAAACAGCTTATCTGCCTAGTAACAAGAAATTACATCATTTTTGGGGGGGCCATGGCTTTTCTTTGTACCCATGATCCCTTGCAAGTTACACTGGGCCACCATGAGTGTCTCTGATGTATTTCCCACATAAAACACCATGAAATATGATTAGAACAATAATGTATGGTCTTATCTCACTACAGCCACCACCTCCAGAGGGAGTCTATTTTACACCCTAACTACCCTCTGATTAAACCAGCGTGTCCTCTTCTTTGTAGGACATGTTTCTCCTTTTAATTGAAGTATATGGTATTTTGTATTATGGATATTTGTAATCAGATCCAATCCCAGACATTCCCATAAGCCGTTATTATAGAAGGTTTTGTATACTAGGCACATGTCTCCCCTTAATGGCATGTATTCCAAAGAAAATGTATGGATCTGGCTGTTCTGTCACTGCTAGGAACACAGATGAAGTAACTGCAATGATGCAGCAGGATAAAAGTCAGAACTTTATTCTTCGTAAAACACCAGCAGTCAGATACCGGTACATTATCCCTCCCCACAAAAAAAAAAAGCCAAACATTTTTGTGCTGAAGTAGTGCTTTCTTAAGGCTGAGGTGGTATCTAATAGTGCACCTTAATAAAGTTTGTACTTAAAGTGACAGTGTGCTTACAGTATGTGACAGGTATTGAAATATACAACATAAGAGTAGATATAAATAATTATAAATGAGCTCAATGTGTGATATATAAATAATCTAAGATAAAGTTAATTATCAAAAAACTATTCCATTATTATATGATTTAAATATAATAATAATAATAATAAATCTTTATTTATACAGCGCCTTTCTTATAACCAAGGTGCCTTACAAAAATTCCACACAGAACAATAAATAAACAACAAATCTATGACAACTGAATTCATAAAAGTACAATAAAATACCATCATCAGACATATATTTTAGACCATAAATAGGTCTTTAGAGCCTTTTTTAAATTCCTCCAAGGATGCACACTGACAAAGTGAATGGAATAGAGAATTCCAGAGGGCAGGGGCCACGTACGTAAAAGTACGGACCCCAGAAGATCTTAAAGAAACCCTTGGAATCTTTAGCAACTCCTTGTCTGCCTAGTGGAGTGATCGACCAGGGCAGTAAGGCACCAAAAGCTCTATAATCAATGTCTCATCCTGTGATACCACCCGAAAGGATGCAGACATAAATGCATAAACACAACACATAAACACCATGATGAAACAGAAATAAAAAATAAAATAAAGTGACTAAATGAACAAGTTAAATACAGTAACAGCATCCTAATAAAAAACTCTATATTCAGGTAATCTACTATTGCCAAATAATTTTATATACTCTTATATTAAGCCTGATGATTATAAACTTAAGTCATTTACATGTTTTCTTAGAGTATTAAAAATATACTTACAGTGACAGCCATAGAAATGGTCAGATATTTCCTGAAATGTCTGTGATATATCTGGAAATTTCTTGCCTGCCTGCAGTACCACTATGGGCCACCGAGGAAAATCTCTTTAGATATTTCTCAACATTTCTGGAAATATCTTAATATATCATGGCTGCCACTGTAGGTGTTCAAGTTTATTAAAGTATTATTTAAAAAGGGAATCAAAGTTTTTAATGTGCTGCATTATTTATAGAAACAAAATAAATGGACTTGTTACAATAAATTCTAGTAAATACAACCTGAATCTAATACTAAATATTTTTAACTCAATATTTCAACAAAGGCACATTTATAAGGAGCAAAAACAGTTTGTAAATATGGCGATAACTGAAAAAAAATCATTCAAAACGGGGGATGGTAAGATTTTGCAAGCCAAAGGCAAGGCATATTTTATTTTTCCAGGTGCCCAATCCCAGAGGCTCTGGGCACTGTATATATCAACAATACTATAGATAAAATAAAATAAAACTGTAAAATTACAGCAGTAGATTAAATGACTACATAACTAATTAAATAGGCCTAAAACCGAAAATGTTAACGTTGTGTACACACCTCTAGTTTATATTTGTTTTTGTGTACAGTTGGTGATTTTTTTTTTATTAATTTCCTCAGCCTTGTCTGATTTTTCCAATTGAAAATGTATTCTTCCTCATAGTCTTTCTGGTTCCTTTTAAATTTGTTTGTTTTTATTCTTTGTATTGTGATGTCCTGTCTTTTAATAGTATCCTCTAATTGTTTACTATATACAGCGTAATACATATAACTGAAAAAAGACTTGGAGTTAATAGTGCCTTCATTGAACAAAAGAGTGTCCACAACTGAACTTGTAAAAGCCTGCTGTGGAGTGGTATCATTGCTGGTAATAGGGTCACTTAGATTATACGTTTTGAGCTAGTCACCAACGCTGTCCCTATCAGTTTGCAGAGCACACCACAATAAATGTAAACAAAAGGCTGCAAGAAGGCTGCAAGTAAGAACAACAGAGCCAAAAGCGGTACTTACAAAGCAGACAGATGAATTTGTTTGTTCCGCCATTGCTAGGAACACAGATGAAGGACCTGAAATGATGCAGCATGATGAAAGTCAGACCTCTGGCACAACACATGAAAATAAAAGGCAGCCAACATGGGTTTACCTTCAAGATAATCGAAAAAGTATTTCCAAATGTTAGAGGAGGGGACCTAGACCAGAAACTCCACCAGAGGGAGACTTTTCGGCAGTATTGTTTCAAATCTTACCATCTCCCTGGTCTGTATGACTTTTTCAGTTATTGCCATATTTATCAACTTTTTTTGCTCTTTATAAATGTACCATTGCTGAAACATTGAGTTAAAATATTTAGTATTAGATTCAGGATGAATTTACTATAATTTATTGTGACAACAGGTTCATTGCATATCGTATCACGTTACAGCATCCCCCATCCATTACCATCTGAGTTCCGTAATGTGCATCGCAGAGGCTACACGCACCTCACCTACAGTAGCTCCTCATCAACACTTACAGAAGTAAGACAATCTAGCTGAATTAATTTCCTGATATTAGCCTTAATAGTTTGGAGCAGATAGTTGCTGAATATGGTAGCTGCTCTGCAATGCAAAGAAAATAAAATACTGTTTTTTAAGGTCATTATTGAAGTGCTGCATTTAGGTCATATTGCATTAAAAAGAAACTTTTAGGTCATTACAGAAGCTGTTCTGCACTTAGGATATATTGCATTTAGAGAGAAAGTTTCAGCAATTGCAATTAGCTATGACTGGCTCAGTTTTAGGAAGTTTGTTAGCCAATTTCAGTACTAACCACTTAATAGACTCTTTGCTAACTGCATCTCGACATGGTAGTATGTTGTTCTACCTGCAGCACAGTGAGTTATTTGTGGCCTTAGCGTAGTGAGTATCGAGAAAATGGGATGTTGCTCCTTTCTCGATGATCTAGTGGCAGTCTTAGGTTTTAGTAGGATTAATCTCAACTCATGCTGGCATTTGGAATTTTAAAAATGGTGCCACATGCCAACTTCCCCTTCCCCCTCCCTTTTCATTCTGAGCATGGACTTGGGACCCCTTGTGAGTGATCCTAGGATTCCCCAACATGGGTAGGGCCCCCTTGCGAGTAAGTGGACCCTACTGATGCCCTGGAACACCACACAATGCTGTGCAATTAATAGTTCCAAATATCTGAATGGAAATATTCAGTGACGCCTCCTCTGCTCCAGTCTTGCTCGCACCCCATCAAGTCACCCAGCAAATTGGAGGCCCTGACTAGTCCCCAACCTCTGATGGCTATACCAGCTACCGGTTCTGCCCTGCTCTGGGTGCACTCTGGTCAGCTCCTAATGCCATGGTCCATGGAACTAAGACAAGGAGCATAAGAGCTCCCATTACTGCCAAACCCCTACAATCCCAACACCATCTTAGGGGAGCAAGCGTGCATGCACTCTAGCATGTTGTCCGCCATCTTAGGAAGGGATGGTGTGCCTTAAGGGCATCCATTAGTTTTTTCTATAATAATGCAGCACCTTAAAAACTTTAAAACCTTTTAGATTCCCTTTTTTAAATAACACTTCAATAAACTTGGGACACTTAAGTGTATTTTAATACTCTAAAAAAACATGTAAATTGGCTTAAGTTTATAACCATCAGCCTTAATACTAAGAGTATATAAAATTATTTTGCAATAGTAGATTACCTGAATATAGAGTTTTTATTAGAAACATAGAAACATTGACCTTGATGGCAGATAAGGATCACTTGGCCCACCTAGTCTGACCATTTCCCTACCTACAGGATAGCTGCAGATCCCAGTTAACCAACAGCCTATTTCTTCCTACCCCCCACAAAAATTGACTTATGTCTGTCCAATGCATTCTTGAATTCTCCCACAGTTTTAGACCCCACAACCTTCTCAGAAAGGCTGTTTCATGCATCCACCACCATCTCTGTGAAAAATACTTCCTCACATTGCTCCTGAGCCGTCCCCTCTATCTTAAAATTGTGTCCCCTTGTTCTTGCACATCTTTTCTGAAAGATGCTACTCTCTTGGGCTTTGTTGATTCTACTGAGGTACTTAAACATTTCAGTCATGCCCCCCCCTCTCCCTCCTTTCCTCAAGGGTATACATATTAAGCTTCTTTAGTCTCTCCTCGTATGGCTTCTCTTGTAGACCCTGCACCATTTTAGTTGCCCTCCTCTGGACTGCCTCCATCCTGTCTATGTCCTTGCATTGATGGGTCTTCAGAACTGGATGCAGTACTCCAGATGGGGTCTTGCCAACTGTCTGTACAAAGGGATAACAACTTCTTGTTTTCTGCTGGTGATGCCTCTCCTTATACATACCAGTATCCCCCTAGCCCTCCCTACTGCCTTCTCACATTGCTTGTTAACCTTAAGGTAATCTGATATGGTTACCCCTAGTCCATTTTCATTTTTATTGTTGTTATTACCTCCCCTCCATAGTGTAATCTTCTCCTGCGTTTTTGTTTCCCAGGTGCATTATTTTGTACTTCTTTACATTGAATCCAAGCTGCCATACTTCTGACCATTCTTCCAACCTTGCCAAGTCCCTTCTCATCCTTTCCGCACCTCCTTGTGTATCAACCCTGTTGCAGATCTTTGTGTCATCTGCAAAGAGGCATACTTTTCCTTCGAGTCCCTCTGCAATGTCACTTATAAAGACATTAAAAAGGACTGGACCCAGTACTGAACCCTGCGGTGCCCACTAGTAACCCCTCTTTCTTCAGAGTGGGCTCCATTTACAATTACCGTCAGTGTCCTGTTGTCCAGATAATGTTTTACCCAGGCTACTACCCTGGGATCCTCTCACAGTCTGGTTAATTTGACTATTAATCTTTTGTGTGGGACTGTGTCAAATGCCTTGCTAAAGTCCAAGTAGACCATATCCATAGCCCCTCCCTGGTCTACTACTTTGGTCACCAAGTCAAAGAAATTAATTAGGTTCAACTGACATGACCTTCCCACTGTGAATCCATGCTGCTGTGGGTCCTGTGCTCCACTGGCCTCTAGGTACTCAACAGTTCTTTCCTTCATAAGTGATTCTATCACTTTCCCTACCACAGAGGTCAAACTGACAGATCTGCAGTTTCCTGCCTTTGTCTTGCTCCCACTTTTGTGAAGGGGAATCACATCCGCCTTTCTCCAGTCCTCAGGTACCACACCCTCCTCCCATGATTTGTTAAAAAGGGTAGTCAGTGGTGTCACTAATTCTCCCCTTAATTATTTTCTAATTCTGGGGTGAATTCCATCAGGCCCCATTGCTTTGTCCATCTTCAGTTTTAGGAGTTCTTTCAGAACTTTTTCTTCTGTGAAAGGACTGGGATCGACCCCCACCCCCATCCAGAGTGATTCTGTTAATTGGATTAGGCACTTCCCCCCTCCTCTCTTTTTGAATACTGAGCAGAAGTATTCGTTCAGTATCCTTGCTTTTTCACTGTCCCTCTCTGTCCACCCACTGTCCACTGTATCCTGCCTCACTATCCCTCCCTTTGTCTTTCTTTGATGCCTGATTTTCCTGTAAAGGGTTGTATCCCCCTTCTTAACTGAGTTGGCTAGCTTTTCCTCAGTTTGGGCCTTTGCTATTCTGACTTCTGTCCCTGCTTCCTTCTGCCTTAACTGGTACAGTTATCTGTATTGCTCCTTTTGTGTTTCCTTACACTTCCTAAATGTTATCTTTTTCTCCCTGACCTTCCCCACCACCTCTTTTGAGAACCATAGTGGCTTTTTCTTTTGTTTTGATTTGTTTATTTGCTTCACACAAAGGCTTGTTGCCTCCATGATGGCAGTTTTGATGTTTCCCCATTGTTGCTCCACCCCTCCTTCTAGCCTGTTTGCTAGTGCTTTTCTAAGGCACTCTCCCATCTTGCCAATGCCAGCCCTCCTGAAGTCTAGTACCCTCACTTTTGTATTGCTTGACTCTATAGTTGAGTTTATCATGAACCACACTCTTTGGTGGTCACTTGTTCCCAGATGGCTACCCACTTCTAGATCTAAGATCCTCTCACTGTCCCCATTTGAGAGTATGAGGTCTAAGACTGCTCCCTCACGAGTGGGTTCCAAAACTAGCTATCTGAGGCATGCCACCTGTAGGGCATCGAGAATGGCCCTGCTCTTGGATGTGGCAGCTGCAAAGGCGCTCCAGTTAACACCTGCATATTCAGGCCCCCCATCAACAGTATCTCCCCTTTCTCTGCCATCCTAAGGATGCCTTCTATCATATCCTTGTCCATTCCTTCCCCTTGACATGGGGGTCTTTATACAACCCCTGTGTGGATTGTGGTGCCATCTCTAGTCTCTAAAGTGACCCACAGTGCCTCCTCTCCTCCCTGTTTACTCTTTTGTTCAGTTGCTTTTATCTCTTCCCTTACATAAAGATCTACTCCTCTGCCTCTCCTCCCCATCTCCTCCCCTCCCTGTCTCTCCTGTAGGTTGTGTACCCTGGAATGTTAACATCTCAGTCATGGTTCTCTGTGTACTATGTTTCTGTGACTGCTATGATTAGGATGCTGTTATTTGACTTGTTCATTTAGTCATTATTTTTTTTTTTATTTCTGTTTCATCACGGTGTCTGTGTGTTGTGTTTATGCCTTTATGCCTGCATTCTTTTGAGTGATATCACAGGGTGAGACATTAATTATAGTATTCGAATCATTTAATAATGGGATGGGTTTTTTGATAATTAACTTTATCTTAGATTATTTATATATCACACATTGAGCTCATTTATAATTATTTCTATCTACTCTCATGTTGTATATTTCAATGCCTGTCACATGCTATAAGCACACTATCACTTTAACTACAAACTTTATTAAGGTGCACTACCAGATACTACCTCAGCCTTGAGAAAGCACTACTTCAGTGCAAAAATGTTTGATTGTTTTTTGTGGGGAGGGGTACCAGTATCTGACTGCTGGTATTTCATGAAAAATAAAGTTCTGACTTTTATCCTGCTGCATCATTGCAGTTCCTTCATCTATGTTTCTAGCAGTGATGGAAAGCTGAACTCATTCATCTACTTTGTGAGTACCACTTTTGGCTCTGTTGTTCTTGCTTGCAGACGTCTTGTGGCTTTTTGATTCCAGTGAAAACAATCCCAATGAGTCTAATCTCTCCTCATAATGTAACTGTTTAACTGATTTAACCAGTTTTATGGCTCTGCGTTGTGCTTATTATCTTCTCTGTTACTGGGTGAAATGAATTGGGCACAATGTTCCAGATGAGTCCTTATCAATAATAAATATAGTGGCATAAACACCCTTCTGCCTCTACTCTTTATGTGCCTAGCTATGGATCCTAGAACTCCCCTAGTCCTTCATACAACAGTATGACCTTTTCTACTCTGTTTCAGTGTGTCAATTATTATCACCTCCAGATCTTTTTCTTAAGCAGTCTTCCTTAAAATATGTACACCTAGATTATATTGTGCTCTTGTGTTTATTTTTTCCCCAAATGCATAATTGCACATTTATTTAAATTAAAAAACAGTCTACTTTTAGTTGCCCACTGGTTAACCCATTTGAGTTCTATCTTCATGTTAGCAATGTCCATCAGAGTCCTAACCATTGCTTTAAGTTTTGTATCATCTACAAACTTTGCCATCCAGATCTCTTCGCCACACTTCACTGAAAATATTAAACAGGCAGGGACCCAATACTGATCCCTGTGGTATGCCACTTGTTACCTCTGCCCATTCTGACCTGTTATCCCTTAGAGTCACATGTTGTATCCTGTTTGTTAACCATGCTGTTATCCACCCAACAATGTCTGTAAGGATCATCATTACCTGGAGAGCTTTAAATATCTCTTTTTGTGGGACTTTATCTAACGCTTTGCTCAAATCCAAGAACATGATGTCCACTGGATCTCCATGATCTAATACCTTACTACTACATTATAAAACTATAACAAGTTAGTTTGGCAGGACCTGCCCAGAGTAGCCCCATGCTGTGTCTCATCAAATGCTCCTCCTCCTTATTGGACTGTACTTATCATAATAATAGTATTGCAGTACATATCTTATTCAGCTGTGTTCACCCTTTGCACACCCATTTGCTTTTGCCTACTGTTTACTCTGACACCTTGCTAAACTCAGGTAATGGTAATTGTTAAACCACTCCAGAATTAAGTATCATTGTTGTCTCTGCTAAGCCTGCACTGCATAGTTTTAATACCATGTGCCTGCTTTTTTTAAATGCTTGATAGTTGAAACAGGTTCTAAGATGGCAACTTGCAGTGAGCACTTGTCAGATTCAGCTCCATGCCTACTAGCTAAATATATTGCCCTAAGTTAGTTAGTCTGGCTCCATCTTGATGAGAAAACAAGAAAGATACACTAATAACTCTACCAAGCAACAGAAGAATGAGGCAGGGCTCCAGTCAATCATGCATTTTTGTACAGGACCAAAGAAAATGCCACCAAAGTCAGCAGCAGCACAGGCTGCAGCTGCAGTGCAGTCAGTCTCAAGTGGAGTGATCAGCAGTGCTGGGGAGGTCAGTAAAGAGACACTGGAGAATCCACAAGGTGATTTTCTGGCTGAGATGAGGAAGGGGTTTGCAACAATTATGACAAGCTAACCTCAGTCCAGTCCACAGTCACTCAACTAATGAATAAAATAGCTGATCTGGACCATCACATGGAGCAAGAGAAGTACAGAATTGGCTGCAATGAAGATAGTCTGGAGCAGATGTGGGCAATGTCTGAAAACTTTGTTTCAGAGATAAACTCATGAATTTTATCAAATTTGCTAAGTTGTCCTTTGAGGTGAATTTCTGCTTTGCCTTAAAGGAGAACTTCATGAACGGTGAAAATGTGAACTTCACCTGCAAATTTTAGTTCTAAGACCAAGTTTGCAAGTATTCATGGGATTATAGGTCACATGGTGTTGCAATGAGCTATATTGCCATGCATATGCTGAATTTAGTGCAATATGAGGAAGAGAAAGGTGGTGTTAAGTGTGTGCTATATCTTTGTGCCTTAGAAGCTTTGGAAAGCACTTAAAATATGCAGTTTCTTCCAACAAATTACTCCATTGAGTATCTACTGACAGTGCTTTGTGCCCCTAGCTCACCAGTTATGTCTGGTATTTATTGTGATTTAGTTAGTTTTATGTCGTAGTTTCATTTTCAGTATTCTGTGTAATACGACTGCTGTGGGATGAGGGAAGCTTACCATAGCTGCAGCAACAAACAGTAAGAAAAAGGTAGACATCCTTTTCTGTCCTAGCAGGGAGCACTGCTGTAGTCAGTGTTCTGTGTGATTTTTTTTCCTGATTTCTGTGGTTTGTTATTTTAGTTCTGTAGAACAGTTAGTGTGTTTTACTGAATTATTTTTGTCGCTGTAGTATGAGTATCTTAATTTCATTTTTGTTTATTGATAGATGTTGGCTTTTTTTGTGTACATGGTAATGTCATTATAGTTACCAGATTTGTTGCAGCTTGCATTTGTCCTCTTAATCCCTGAACTCCCTGTTATGTATTGTTCCTGTTAAAAAAAAAAAGGAGAAAAGGAAAAAAACTGGTGGTGACGCTGGAACTGCTAGTGATGCTAGTTCAGGAGGAGCTTGAACTTCAGTGGAGGGCATTGCCACTTCCGCAGGGTGTGCCTGCTACCCCACCATGACATGACAACTTCCCTTAAGCCATTCACAAACTGCAGCCAGCATAGAGTGCCACCACCCCCACTTGCTGCTTCTCTCAGCTTTTTCTCCCACTCTGCCAGTGATTTGCCATGAGATGGGCAATGACCACACAGTAGAGGACTTAGGGTATGTATGACTACTACAAAACTAAGTCCCTAAGAAACACCAACTGAAAACAGACATAAAGAACATAAAAATAACAAGTGAAGATTTGGGTAGGATAACATTGCAGCTTTAACAAGACATAATTTTGTCAGTCTTTAGAGTTCAGGGACAATCTATATATTAATGAAAGGTCTCAATGAGTACTACAAGACTAACACATAATACCCCCAGACAACTTCTTGGGGTTCACACAGGAACCTTCAAATTACCTCCCATATTCACCATGGTGCCACATCCACAATTTATCCAATAATCATCTAGAATGTATCAAATATGTATCTCCTTTTTGACTGCAACTATGCCAAGTTTCAGACAAATTTGGCAAAAATTGACAGAGTTATGCCTAAAAACCCAAAAGGAGTAGTTGGTGGATGTGGGGTGGTGGCATTCGACTTGACAAATTATTGTTTGCTGCATCTTTAGCACCCATACTGGTGGGTGTTGAGGAAGGCAGCAACAAAGGGATTAGTCTGAGAGGTAGCAAAATCTTTGACTCAGGAACAGTAGTCAAGGATGAGATTGCTAGTGTCCCCCTGATTGCTGGTGGTAGTGATACTGAGCCTGAACTGCATAAGAGGTTCTCAGTATGGATATAGTATTGATATGTGGACCAGTGGCCAAACAACTGGTAGCTACTTTCTGTACATTACAGCACATTGGGCACATGTACCTGTGGTAGTGTTTGACTCTGGTCGGGGGGGGATTGTATTAAGCCCAACTGCAGTGGTAGCAGCACTCTGGTTGTCTGTCAGCGTGTCACATTGGCAGTAGAGAGTGTAACTGGATCACAGACACAGGTAAGAAAATATAAGAATTGCTCCTGACTGAGATTGATGAGTGGGTGTAGCCTTTGGCGAAGGCACCACAGAGGTGGGGGTGGCATGGGGTCTACTGGCTGTGGAGTGGTGGGGACAGGGACTGCTGACCTTGAGACTTTCATGTATCAGTAGCTTCACATTGACTCAACTTCACTTTTGTGTACCCTAAGGAGAAGTTACAGGTGAAGTTGACAGGCAAAGTTACTAATGGCAAAGTTTCTATTAGATAGAAAAACTTTGTGAAATTATCCACAGTGGCAAATTTGACAACTTCACCTTAACTTCACTTGAAGTTAAGGTGAAGTTGCCAAATTTGCCTCTGTGGATAATTTCACAAAGTTTTTCTATCTAATAGAAAGTTTTCCATTGATAACTTTGTCTTGCAACTTCACCGGTGAATTAAAACTTTGCAACATCTCTAGTCTGGGACCCTTAGAAGTGATCACCATGTGGCATGAAAAGGTGGCTGTAGTACTGCAAAATAAAGTTGATCTGCTCAAAAACATCAGTAGATAAGAAACTATCAAAATAGTGAGTTTACCAGTGGAGTTGGGAGAGGAGCACCCCAAGGAAATGTTTGCTGCACTCTTTTTAGAGAGAAACATTTAGATTAATTGGGCATATAGAGCCCTGCAAGCATGCTGGACACCAGAGGAAAATCCCCAATTTTTTGCTCATTAAATTCCACAGTATCTCTATAAAGGAATGGGTGCTGCACAAGGGGAGGAAGGAAGGGGGAATCCAAGTCCCACAATCTTCAGTTCTTTTCTGACGTGAGTGTGAAACTGTTTGTTAGGAGAAAAAAATTTGCTGCAGTCAAAGAAATGCTAACAAAGAAGAGCAACTCGTTCACTTTATTAATGTCAACCAAATTCAGAATTACACTGAATGGTAAGCAGGTCCTTTTTATAAACCCTAAGACCCAGTACACACTAGAGATGAAGATTTGCACCGTTTTAAAAAATGTTTTCAAACTCATCACAGCAGCCTGTCCACATTATTTCTCACTGAGTTTGAACTTAGTTGTAACACGGTCGACTCCCATCCGCATCTGCCTCCAGTAACATTTTTAAAAATGGGTTCTCCATGACTATTAACACTCTTTCTAGAGGAGCAATATGCAGACGCCTGTCCACACTACAGGGTAACATGCTTTCCCTCATCAAACAATGTTTAAAAATGGACTTGAGACTAGCTCCCAGCAGGGTTTAAGCACGGTTTCCTAACATGCTTTGAAACCATGCTTAAATGCGGATGGGCACCGTGTTTGCACTAGATAAAATATTTTAAGCACCTTAAAATGTTTTAACAAGCCTGATGTGTACCAGGTGTAAGAAAGCCAAGAACTATTTCAACTCCTTACCATGACTGTTGTACAGGTATAGTGCCTTTTCTTGATTATCTTTGACATGAACTAGTGGCACAACAAACTAAACTGATGACTCAGGATGCTGTCTAACTTCACTTATGGGATTGAAGCCTCCAACCAAGGCATGGTGCCTCTGAGAAAGGCTATTATGCAGTGCACCAGTTCACTTGATTTGGGTTAATTGGATGTGGTGGGCTGGAGAACTTGCCTTGCAGCACCCTCAGGATGCTAAATCTACTTCCCCACTATATAATTTCCCTTCCCCTTTTTGTTTTATCTTATTTTCCTATCTGCAAAAGGGAGTGGCTGTGTTTCATTTTCTGATTGGATTTCAGCTAGATGATAGGGGGAATGGTGCCATTCATGCTGACTCACCCTTCCTGCCACATTAAATGTTCTCAGAGGTTGTATTCCCTGCTCAATACTGTGATGCAAGATGGCTGCTCATAGTAACTGTGTTTTCTGGGCTGAACCCAAAGGCAGCAATTATTCCCTTTCCTCTTCTGTGCAACCTCCAATTCAATGGACAAACAAGGTAGATTGTGTTTGAACTGCCTCCATTCATAACACTGGGGGAGTCTGTCTTCATGGATGACACAGACTTTTGCTGGACTTTGTGGGGAAGGGGAATGCACAGGTCTGGTCAAACAGCTCAGCATGTTAATTATGTGGGGTATTATGGCCTGAACAGTCAGGGAGTTTATTAATGGGATGTAATTGTTGGGTTACTGCCTTTTTGGAGAGTGGTGACACAGATGATGAGGTATGCATTTGCTCAAGGGGGTAAGGGAATGACTTGTTCATCAGTGTAAATCATAAGTAAGAGGTGGAATGTATGGGCAGCTTTAATTTCTGTGGTGATTGGGAGATGCACTATGCCATTTGGAGGGGACAGCAGAATTCTTTTATATGGGGCACCACTGGGGTTCTCACTTAAGTAGTAAGGTGGGGCATTAGTACTTTCCCTACATTTAAAGTACTTGTTCTGCTATAGAAAATTATAGAGCTTTTTGGTTCCCATGATTTTAATCCCTAAGCTTTTAGGAAATGGGATACAGTTAATTTTCTTAGCACTCTGTCTCAGAGTAGAGGCTAATTAGGCATAAGTGCATGGTCGAAGAGTGTAAGTTAGATTAGCATTTTACCTTCAGACTGCATTCTATCCTGTGAGCAGCTCGTGGTCTTAGTAGTCAAGCCACTGCCTCATGTTTAGGAGGTTCTTTTTAGAACCATGTTTTAATGTTCTAGGTTATGTTATTTATTTTATGAGACCTTTTGTTCTTAATTGTTTGCACTCTAGTCTATGTCACAGAAGAGGAACATGGGGTGTGTTTCCTCCTCCCTGTGTACATTCCAGTTTGGTTATTGCTTATACTGGTAACCTTTCATAAATGGCTGAACCAATCTGAATGAGCTGGAGCATGAAAAATTGATTAAGGGCTAGGTGAGACAAGCCTTCTTTCCTTCCCATACCAGACTTGCAATAGGGGTAGTTATTCCGATAAATAAGATCATGTTTTTTAAAGCAATCAGGATTTCCACTGATGCTACTGGCAGATTTATCTTAGTACAGGCAATTTTGTATAACCAGCCTATAACATTGCTGAACATTTATATCCCAAATTATGAAGACTCTATGTTTTTTCAGGATCTCATTTTGTTGTTTAGTCAGACCCAAAGACCTGTTTATGGGGAGAAGACTTCAATATGAGTCTCAATGATACATTAGATAGGTCCTCCTCTTGCCCATATCAGTTGAATAAGGTAGCTAAGGTCTTACAGCAACAAATGATAGATTTAGGATTTGTGGATGTGTAGATGATCCTCTATCCCACAGTGAAAGTCTACTCCTACTATTCACCAATTCATCAAACCCACCTGAGAATTGATTATGTCTTACTCTCCAGATCACTAATGAGTGTGGTCATGCGGGGTAACTACCTCCCAATCCTTATTTTTGATCATGCGCCATTGAAGCTAAATATATATATATATATATATATATATATATATGAAAGGAACAGGGGGCGCTCATCTGGGGACTGGACCCTCTGTTAATCAATAATGAGGATTTGCTGACACAACTTTAGAGGGAAAATTAAGGAATTTTGGGGAACAAAAGGGTCAGTCGAAGATTTGGGAGTAGTGTGGGATACTCTCAAAGATTTTATTGGAGGTAGAGCTATTGTTTACTCTGCAAAACTGAAAAAGCAGAAGCAGACCTAAATTGAGGAGCTAGAAGCCAAATAGAAGGGGTTGAAAAAGAACTTAAAAAATAGGTAGGAAGTGAATAAATATTATTTCATCACGGGCTAAGAATGGTCTACAGTGAAGTTACGTCAGCTTAAATTGAGAGGGCCCTATCGTATCAAAAGGCCAAATGTTATGAATCCAGAAATAAATGTGGGAGGCTGCTAGTCTATCAGACTGAAAAAAGAAGAAACACAAATTCATATAGATAATATTGCTATTACTACAGTGGAGCTTCTGCAGTGGCAAAAGGACATCAACGATGATTTTGGATGACTTTACACAAATTTATATATAGCTGGATATGATAGCACCTGCAGTAACACCCAAAGACCCCTTTAAAAGTTTTATTAAGGGCTGCCTCAGATGTCAGAATAAGATACAAAACAACTTGAGGACCCTCTCACTATGCAGGTGGTCCAGGCAGCCATGAGCTTGCTTACTTCAGGTGAAGCACCTGGACCAGAAAGGTTGCCCATAGAGTTATATAGGTAAATAGCTGCAGACATCCTAGGATTCTTGTTTGAAACTTTATAGGATGCATATGACGAAGGGAGGTTACCCAATTCTTTTAAGGAGGCTAGAATCTCCTTTCTCCATAAACCTCACAAACCAAGGGATAAGGTTTCTTCTTACCACTCCATCTCCTTGTTAAATTCAAACTTCAAGGTGCATACTAAAGTAATCACCACCAGATTAGGAAAGATACTCCCTAATATAGTCTCATCTGATCAACTGGGCTTTGTGTGGGGTAGGGGGTACATATGAATATCAGAGCTCTAGCTCATACTAACTTGGGGGCACCAGGATTGTATGGGGTGCCCAATTGTGGTCTTGCTTGTTGCCAAGAAAGCTTTTGACCAGATTGAAGAGGACCACCTCTGAAACACCTTGGAGTGCTTTGGGTTAGGGCCTCACTTTATACAGTTAGTGCAGGCCATGCATGCTAAACCAACTGCCATGATCCAAACCGTGGCTGTATATGAGAGTGGCTCTTCCTAGGCAGTGACACCTGTAAGGGGTATCCCTTGCCTTGCAGTAGAACCCCTCCCACTGGCAATAAAGATGCATCTGGAAATCATTGGAATTGGCACAGAATATGTCAAAGCTCTGTTACATTACATGGAGACGATATGTTAATAAGTGTAACACACCAAAATAAGTCTTTGCCAGCTTTGAGGGAGGTACCTGAGGAATTTGGAGCTATAACTGTGTATAAAATAAAAATGTCTAAGTCAATTGTGATGTCTCTGTGCAGTTGTGAGCACTCTGATCTGTAATCCTTACTTCCTTTTAAGTAGACTTAGGAGGAGTTTAGGTATTTGGGGGTTAATGTCACATGGAAACTTCAAGATCTTTATGAGACCACCTTTACTGGCTAGCACTAAGGAACTGGTTGTCAAATTAAAGACCATTCTGCTATCTATAGAGATAATGTGCTAAAAATACTGTTTTGACACAATTTATGTATTTTTTCCAGGTCCATATGTGCCACCCATGTTTTTTAAGCAACTGAAAATATGTTGCATGGATTGCTTGTGGGCTAAAAAAACTCTGAGGGTTAGCTTTGCTTAACTCACTCTGCCACCAGGGGAAGGGGTCTGGGAGTTTCCCACATTGAAAAATATTATTTGGTGGCTCAGCTGGTAGAGCTTCATGACTGGTAAGAGATAGGTTGTCTTAATACAGGGATTCTCTTTGAAAAAGAGCTTACTAAATGTGATAGGTTAACATAACTTCTGTACTCCTCAAATGGAAAGAATTACAGTGTAGCTGGTGATAATTTGATTATCCTGCACCACCATAGAACCTGGCACAGGGTCCATCACTTGACGGGTGCAATCTTGAGTGTTACTAATCCAACACCACTCTAGAGGAATCTGCTTCTGCCTGAATTTTTTAAAGACCCTGGCTTCAAACACAGGGAGCAAAAAGGAATTACCCTGTTGGGTCATTTATTTGAACTAGGGCAATTTAAGTCATTTCAGGACCTTGTCCAGTAGTACTGCATGCCGCAAGCCCATCTTTCATGGCTGCATAGCAGATTTATGCAGTGTATTGCTATTACATAGTAGAGAGAGAGGACTCTGGAAGCACGTGACCTGATACCTTGACTGTGTTCTTCCACAGTGGAGTTAAAGCACATGTGTCCCTCTCTTACTACAGTGCTGTTTCTCCCCCCCCCAGCACTAGTTTTCTGCTCTGAGCACACCCTCACATGAACTTTTTTCTTGCTCCACCATCACTTCCAGGTTCAGAGCTACCACTTATTTTCCTCCCTTAAATATGTAATAATGTTTCCCTGATGTCTAGTGGCAACCCCCACCCACCAATCACCATCCCCTTTATCTAGTACTGTTTTTCTGGTGCCTAGTGGTACTTGCACCCTCTGATTGTCATGCCCATTACAGGTATCTACTACTGTTTCCCTGGTGTCTAGTGGCACCTCCACCCTCCAATCACCTCTCTATTATCTACTACTGATTCTCTGGTGTCTAGTGGCCCTCTCCACCCTCCAATCAATGTCCCCATTATGTAGTAATGTTACCCTGGTGTGTAGTGGCAACCACACCCTCCTATCGCCATCCCCCTTCATCTACTATTGTTTCACTAGTGTCCAGTGGCACCCTCCACCCTCTGATCACCATCTCCATTATGTAATACTGTTTCCCTGGTGTCTAATGGTATCATCCTCACTTTATTCACCATCCACATTATACTAAGGTTCATACTAAGGTTAGAAGAAAGAGCTAGTAGGCCAAAGCCCATAATGCTCCTATGCTAGGCCACAGAGTAGAATGTTAAGTCATACCCAGACATTATTTGCATGTCGAGACGATGTTTAAAAATCTTTTTAGTATTATTTGTTACTACATCAGATGGAAGTCTATTCCAAGGCCCAATAGTTCTTACAGAAAATAAAAACTTACGATTATTATGTTTAAAAGATTTACCAGTTACTGGAGGACATGACCTCTAGTATTATGTATTGATGACTTAAAAGAAAATCCTAACTCAGGCATGATATAGGGGTCATGAATAATGTCATATAGGAGGACAAGGTTGCCTCTAATGCGTCTGATAGAAAGAGGCATTAGTTTCAATGTACCCAACCTAAACTCATAAGATGAGGATTCGAGACCAGATAATTTTTTAGTGTATTTTCGCTGAACCCTTTCAAGAGAGTAACTATCTGACTTTTTAAAAGGTCACCACAACTGTGAAGCATATTCAAGATGGGGACCAACATAGGACCTGAATAGGGGTAACAACACCTCCTGATCTTGAGATCTAATGTTACGCAAAATAGACCAAATAATTTTATTAGATGTACTAATAACTGAATGCATATGTTTGGAATATGTTCAGTCATCTGAAATATTTATAGCCAAATCCTTCTCATCATTAGTGGCACACAATGGTAAATCATCCAGAATATACTGGAAATTTAAATTATTAGAACCCAAATGCATTACTTTGCATTTTGTAGAGTTTAACTTCATGCCCCATTTATTAACCTAGGTACTAATAATATCAAGATCATGCTGAATACAAGATATTTGGTCTAAATTAGAACATGGTCCTCTGATCTTCACATCATCTGCATATTTAATTGTAAATGAAGGCAGGAATTAGTTAAATCAGATATAAAAGCCTGAAAAAGACAGGGGCCAAGAACCGAGCCTTGTGGAACACCACTTAAAACTTTACCAGAGTTAGAAAATGCCCCATTAATCATCACCTTTTGAGTTCTGCTTGAAAGCCAATTATGAATCCATGTAATTATATGACTATTAATACCAAGACCTGTGAGTTTTTGAATTAGATCCCAGTGTGGCATGGTGTCAAAAGCTTTACTGAAATCAATAAAGACAATGTCACAGGCTAACCGGTTATCCAAACAAGAACTAAAATGTTCATAAAAGCAGAGCACATTTGTCAGACAGCTTCTACCTTTCTTAAAGCCATGTTGTTCCAAATCAGATGCATCAATAACAGGGGCAATAATATCCTTTAGTAGACTTTCTAACACCTTACATACGGATGAAGTCAAACTAATCAGCTGATAATTTTCCCATAGATGTTTTGATCCCTTCATATGTATTGGTACCACAAACACTTCTTTCCATTCACAAGAGATAAAATTATATTGTAAAAAAAAGTTGCATAAAAGTTTGAGTGGAAAGACAATATGTTTAGATAATAGGTAAAGTAAATGCCCTGCTATATTGTCTGGGCCTGAACAAAATTTACCTTTTAGTAAGTGTAGTTTTTTAAGAATAGACTCAACTAAGAATGTGATAAAAGTATCTGATGGTGAAATCAAAGGAACAGGTGATTGAACTATGCAGAGAAAACTTTAAAAAATTCATTATTAAATACATCAGCCATGGCTTTCGGCTCATGGATAAGTTTGTTTTCTGTTGTAAGAGGCCCCACCACACTTGGACTTTTCCTGAGGGAGTTTATATAAGAGTAAAATTGTTTGGAATAAGACTTACTAGCTGTTGTTGCCAATTTCATTTCCCATCTAGATTTGGCCCTATGGATGACTAATTTACACTTCCTACCTGATTTTAAATAGGATTCCCAATTAGAAGTTGTCCTATTCTTTAGGTATACTGATGTTTTTATTTTTATATTTGTTAAATGTTTTATGTTTTATTCATCCATCTAGAGTCTGTTTCCCATTAGAATTCTTATTTTTGATGGAATATAAGTATCACGAAGAGTCGAAATAAGTGATTTGAAAAGTACCCAACTTTGATATAAGGACTGGTTATCAAAAAATGATAACCAGTTTATTTTTTCAAGGTATAGATTGATACTGTGAAGATCAGCTTTGTCATACAGGTATATAATCGAAGAATTAGTATTAAAGACAATGTGTCTCTGCAAGTTAAATAAAATAGAATTATGGTCACTGCTGCCAATTGGTGATGCAATATGCACATCCCTAATATCTAAGGCGGTACTACTCAGAACAAGATCTAATATATTATTACCTTGGGTTGCTGTAAGTCCAATTCCAAACAAGTGGACAAAAATTTATTACAAATACTGCTAAATGTTATGAATGATTGCTGATTTATATCTGGGAGATTGAAATCCCCTGTAATAATAACATAACCCATTTGAGTAGCTATTTCAAATTCAGAAAGAATGGCATCCATAATTAAACTAGATGAATTTGGGGGAACATAACATGTCCCAAGGATAATAAAATCCTGTTTGGATAGGACAATTTTAAGCCAAAGACTCTCAGTCGGGAGATTATGAAATTTTATAGAACTAAAAATATTGACTGAGTTGATTTTATTGTTAATAAATGAGGCAACACCTCCACCCTTTCTTTCACTTCAATTCAGATAATAAGAGATATATCCAGGGAGTTTCTTGATCCAGTGGGAGTTAAAATCACCCCATGTTTCACAAACTGTAATAATATCAAAATCCTTATTCGAAATCACAGTTTGTAACTCATCAAATTTCTGTATCAAACTTCTCGCATTAAAACTAAGAAACTGTAATTGTTTACTGGAAACTTTATAAGAGTGAGACGAAGAGGTGTGTACCTTTGCATTGCCCATCCCCCCACTATTTAGTTTAAATTTATGTTAACTGTAGATGGGAATTGTTGACTCAGCAATGCATTCCCTAGTTTGTTAAGATGCAAGCCGTCAGGACAGTAAAGCTCAGATCTATCAGAGAACTCTTCCCAATGGGTCATGCACTGAATATTCTGTCATAAACACCATTGCCTAAGCCAGTTGTTAATCATTTTAATTTTATGATTAAGAAACCAGGAGTACCGTGGTATTGGTAGAATCTCCGAAAAAATAATATCATACCGAGATCAATCATTTTATTAGTCATAGAAACATAGGCTAATTTGATATTCTAAACAGAGTCCCTGTAGATGTTGTTGGCTCCAACATGGATAATACACAGTGGATTTATGTCTTGAGAGCTAATAATATTATCGACCATATATGTTGGATCTGAAATCTTAGCACCACTGAAACTAGAACAAGTTATATTATGTTTGTCAGGCTCGCATAAAACCCTATCCAGATGTTAACTAAGGAACCACGCAGAAAAAATATTTATCTGGTATGTGAATCATCAGTATTAGGAAGACACATAGAGGGTGCCTCTTCACCAGTTTGAATAGTAGCAAAATCAATCAAAGGAATATCAGTCGTGGAATTAGGTGGTGGAGTTGAAGAATTTGGGATATCAACCATGACTTGGGAAGTGTTTTTAGAATTTAATCCTTCATTGGGGGACTCAATAGGAATACAATTAGAATCGACAGGGGCAGTGGACAATGGGTCAAAGCTATTATATAGTGGCATGTTAAAATACTAAGCCTTTCTCTTTCTTTTTTAGTAGCTTTAGACCCTTGCACATTATACCAAGTTGTATCTTCTATGCTGTTTACCAAACTGTTCTCATCTTCTCTAGCTCTTTTTTTTTAGAGACATCAGATGGATAAATCACTGAACTACTCATAGTAGCATGATTATTCTCACTAGATATTTTTTGTCAGAAGGGATGCTGTAAGTAGAGGTAGAGGAAGTCTCATTTAAAGGGATATTTGTTACATGTAAAGCATCTTGAACTGTTATAGGTTCTGAATCATTTGTTGATTCAAATGCCAATATCCGTTTATAGCATAAGCTATTATCACATTGTAATACAATGTTGTCAGTACATTTTGCACATTGAAAGGGGAGATTATCAGCAACATTGGCTGACAAGCTAAACATATAGCAAGATGTGCATTGTATACCTGTTTCCCCTTTAGTAGTGGTTACAAACACATTAATATTGCTTGGTAGATTTAAGGAGGATGCCATTACCACGCATTAGAGGTGAAACAACAGAACCACATAATGTAATAGTTCTCACAAGTATAAGTGAAGGTGACAACACGGCCGTAATTATTCCACCTAACACCCACCTAACTGCAGCTTAACATCTCGCTGAGCGCGTGTGTCTTAGCGCATGTCTTGTCAAGATGGAGTCACACGCCTCTGCCCCTTGCTCACCCTGCTTGCATAAGAAGTGCAATAAATGGAGAGGAGTGACCTGGAAGTACTCAAACAAGGTCACAGAGCCCCTCGAGATTTAATGTTTTTAATGCCCTTTTAAAACTCCACAAAAAACACTCATGCGTGGAGCTAGTGGAGTATAAGAGTGTGTTAGTCCCCAAATTAAAAATGAAAAGTCCATTTTTGAACTGTAGTTCTCGAGTCTGGTCAAAAGAACTACAGTCCCTCTTCCTGCTTCCTGACAAAATGTCAGCAGGGCTCAGTCACACATTCGTAGTATGCACAAACACAAACACAGAACAGAATCACAGTATTTTTTAAAATAGCTTGTAGTTTTAAAGCAAAGAGCCTGCAGAGAGATCCACGCATTGCTTAGGTTAAAAAAAAAAAGGCTAAGTATGTAGTACTGTTTCTCTGGGGTCTAGTTACATCACCCTACCCTCTATTCACCTCCCCATTCTGTAATACAGTTTCTGTTGTGTCTATTAGTACCTCCCAACCCTCCAATCACTGTCCCTGTATTCATTTTCCCAGTGTCAGCTGAAATAAAGAAAACCTTTCCTTGATTTTTTTTTAAATCTGCAAAAAAGAAAATGGTCCCACTCTGATCTGCCCCCCTGCCCTGACCTCCCAATCAGCGCCCACCACCCCAATCCACCCACATCCCACACACACCATCACCCACCTGAACATGTCCCATGGTAAAGATCCACTCTTTAATCAAAGACACATCTTGTTGCTGGAACCTTTGACTGCAATATGAGAAACTAAGGTACAGTAAGTGCGCTTCAATGTATTTTAATTGGGGGTTTTGATCTTTGATGCATGATTGTCATTTTTGCATATTTTGGCCCCAAATTTTCAACATGGACATTTTGGGCCCTTACCTCATGACCAGTTGGGGTGGAAGTATGCAAATCAGGCTGAAAAAGACAGTATGTGGTCACATTGTGAAATCACCTTTCAGGTGGGATTTAACATTTTCACCACCCTTCTTCATGAGATGGGGCCTTAAGAAGGCTATGTTGAAAATGTAGGTTCAAAATATATAAAAATTTCAGTTACAAGCGCAGGTTGAAATGTTTATACTTTTGCTCATAAGAGATGCATTCTGGTCGGTCGAGTAGTGGAGGAGGAATTCAAGATGGCTGCCTGCTAAGTGATTGAGGAGGAATCACATAAGCAGGAGCAGAGAGAAGCTTAATATTATTTTAATAAAAGTATGCCACCGTTGCCCTACTAGATTTTATACTCTCTGCACTTTCAAGTTTTTCTTGTGCCATCTGGTTCCTGTGTTTTCCCCTTTCTTTTGATTGTTTCACCAGAAGCAGAGTCGGAGTGGAGTTCTAGTGGTGGGCAAGGAGCCCCAGCGGCTTTGGAGAACAAGACACCCTGTGGAGGGTTGGTAAAGAAAGCTGAGGAAACACCCCGAGGGAATTCAGGTTTGCTGGCGCTTGGAATTTTTTCTGCTTTTTTCTGCTTGACTGCTGTAATTACTGTGAGTGGAAGCCTTTGTCTGCGTGACATAATTTATTCTGGATTAATTCTGGACTGACTTAAGTATAAGTTTTAGATAACCAAGGCACAATGTAGCACAATGCAGCACCAGTTAACTAATCTATATAAGTCTCCGGTACATGGATTTTTGACTGACTGATCCAAATTTGGAGTATTGACTGTTTTTTTGAGTTTAGACTGTGTTTTGGTTTATTTTTCTGTGTTCTTTTCCTTTTTTAGTGTTCATAAGTGTCATACTTGTATATTGGTTTCCATCACTGCATAAGGCAGAGGTGGGGGTTAGAGGAGCAGGTGGGCTGGCCGGCTCTTTTGACAGGAGATGATAGTAGTTTATAATTATTTGTTTTAAAAATGTTAGCTGTTTTTAGTTAAGTTTTATATATTTAACAATTAAAATACTTTGTTTGACCCTTTTCACGTGGTTAACCACCTGGCTTCATCCGCGTGTTTAGGGGCTTCATACGCATGCGCTCTTGAGTGGAGAGAGCAAAGCCATGGCATAAGGTCAGCTGATGGATGTGGAGAAAGCTGACATCTAAGTTATTTTCTGAATGTTTTCTGTTTTAGCCTTGATCTTTATTGCTTTTATTTAGGCGGTTTACTCCTTCTAACGACTTATCGCCTTTATTGCCTTTAGCACCTTGTAGATTTCTATGGATCAGCTCTAGTTTGTCTTGCTACAAAACTCCGCTCTGCACTCCATACTCATTCTTGCATCTCTATCTGTACTTCCATTCACATGCGGGTAGCTTTGAAGTAAATATTCCGGTATAAGGACTCCCACCAATAATGGAGAGATAGTCGGTGTGGTCTGGCCTATCCAGGAAACCCAAAACCTGAAAAACCAAGTGCTTTGAGTATATTCCACATATTGGAGATACAAGTAAGCATTTCAGCATTTTACATTTTTCCTTGTTTGAATAAAAAAACCTGAAATTCTGAAATACTTAAATTGTTTATGCGGTAAACTTTAGCAGTAATTAATGAATAAGTTGGTCACTTTCTTCAGTATTTTGTATGAACAGCATCTTAAAAGTAACTGAAGCAGGCCGCAATAGGCTGTGTTAAGACATTTGTTAGCTGGTATGTTTTGATTTTTCTAGGTTATAAGCTGATATTAGGCTGGTACTGGGTGGTAGGTAGTATTACCCAGTACTAGCCTCTTGATTTTGAGGCCACTGGTTTTATAGTAAATTTATTGCTATTTTTTAGTGAGTTCTTTTTTGTTTGTCAGTTTTGTTTTTAGTGGAGTTCTGGAGCCCTGATTTGTTCTCCCAAGGTGGTGCTACTACTACTTATCTGGTGGATCAATTGAGAATCCATTCATGTAAATTAAAGCAGTTTGGAAAGTGAAGGAGAGAGAAGGAAAGGAGGAGAGAATTAAGGGAAAAAGAAGAAGCACATTGCTCGATTCTATTGGTGGCTTTTTCTCCTTCTGTGTTAATCCTGGTCACTACAGAGGAAGAGTTATTCTGCATTTGATATAAAATTGATATAAAGTTGAACTGCCAACTGTCTTTTTAATAGATTTCACTAAATAATTTAATCCTTTTAGTGAACTTACACATTTTATTGTTTGTACTGTTGCAATCCTTGATTCTTTTGTTCCACTGTATGGATTAATAATTTTTATCTTGTATAATTGATTTGAGCATAGAACTAAGTAATTACACCTGCCACAACAAGAATTAAAATTCAGGGTTCTTTAAATGTCTCTGTTAGTAAAAGCTGTAGCTATTCTGAATCGAATGGGGGGGGGGTCAGTCTAAGAGGCCACTCTCCCTAAAACCTGTGACAATGAAACAGTTTGGTATGAACTTAAAAAGATATAATAAAAAGGGAAGGAGTATGATAATTAATAGTGGAATCTTAATAGATAAAACCCTTAATGATAACAAAATTGTCCAGTTGGTTTCTACTCCTAATTTGATTCTTGAAAATGGGGGTATTTGAAAATATTTTTGTCTATCAGCTTCAGGGTTAGTACCAAGTATTTCTGAGAAGAAGAATTGTAAACCAAAAGAAAACACTGAAGCTAAAAATAATGTCCCACTTAGCCCTGTCCAGATTGATATCCAGTGGCTTAAAGAAGATACCCTGGACCACTCTGAACATAAAGGATGTGATGATGGGGTTAGTAGAAATGCTAATATAGATTTTTCTAAAATATTTCACAACCTTTCAGTTTTGGATATGGAAGTCCAGAACATGAGAGAATCCCTACATATGGAGAAGGCCAGTGAAGGAAGCACTAGATTAGACATAAAAACACGTCAGATCACTCAAGAAAAATGTGTGAGTATCATAAGAAAATTCCCAGTCATGACAAAAGTATCCAGTTAAATTTATTGCAAACTCATATGCGTGATTATACTCCTGGGGCTAATAGTAGTTTTGATAGTAGGGGAAATGACAGAGTGAGAACTCAGAATGACCATCGGGGACATCTGTCCAGGAGTTATAGGATGAACTCCTGGACAATGAGCCCCAAGGGACAGGAAAACTCTGCTTTTAAGAATTTAGATGGTATCTTGAAGGAGCTATTTGAAGTCTTTTGTGATCCAGTTAAAGCTAATATCTTGATGTTTAAACAGTTAACATAGCTTAAGCAAGATGTATCATTTATCAAAGGGGTGTGCTTAGAAAATGGAATAAAACTGGAGGTAACAGATAGTAGAAGGGAAGTCAGGATGAATAAACCTGACTCTTAGAATAACAAATCAGATCCCCACACCCCTTACAGTAATCTGTGTCAAGTTGTTATGGAGTCATGTAACTCTCCTGCCCTTACAGTGGAGGATATAGTGAACGCCATATCACAAACTGGAAATTACAAGACTGTATCCCCTATGGACTCCTTATTGAGTGATCATAGCACTTTAAGTTCTCAGTCTGAATGTATTATGCTTCCTGCAGTTGAATTAAGAGATACCAGCATCTGTAGGGAATTAGCACAAACCATGCACCCCTGTGGCACAAAGGAGTACTACAGGAAGAGCTCGTCAGCAATGGTGAAAGCATGAAGAAGACTATCTCCTTAAAAAAACAAAAACTAAAATACAGTAAAAATGATGTAGCTCAGGATATCCCATTTCCTCTTGCAATAAAAAGGGATAGATCAAAGATCAAGGAGGTAAAACTGATCAATGAAGCATTAGCAGATAAGAATGAAGTAATCAGTATCACTGAACCTAAAATTAAAAATAAAAAGGTTAAAGCCAAAAATGGGAAGATATTAGGGAAAAAGGGAAAGAAGAAAGATGAACTTCAGATAACAAATACATTTGGAAATCAAAAATCTGAGACAACTATGAAAGGGTCAAATATTAAAAACCAGAAAAAGGATGATGACAAGGATTTAGAAGGTGGAAGAACAGGTCCTATTAATACTGAGCCTTTGAAAGAGGTAGTCTCAGTAAATAGTGAGTGTTTAAAAACTAGAGAAACATTTCTTAATCAGAATGTTAATTTTTACCTTTTTTTTAGCAAAATCATTAGGTTCAGACTTTGTATTGCCTCTCTTTGGGGTCACTTTTTTGCCAAATAAAAAGCAAGAAAGCCTGATGAATTCATTATCTACATCATTGTCTTCCATATTGAATAGCTGTATTGTTTTGAAAGACTCAATCAGCATTATTAGACCATTAAAGGATTCCAAGTTGGTCCTGGTGGTGACTGAACAATTTTACATCTGAAAAGCTATAGCTCTTGGGGCAAAACAATTGGATGTTATGGGCATTATAGTGGGAGAGGTCACCAAACTAATGGATCTCTTTCCTGAATTTTACATGAAGCAAAATCATCATGATTTTAATAAAATCTTATCCTCTAGGTAGGGAAATGGGCAGACTAGGTGGGCCAAGCGGTCCTTATCTGCCGTCAAAGTCTATGTTTGTATGTTTCTATTTTTAAAAGGAGGGATATTGTTCGGTTTTTGGGCTGAAACAATTCTCAAATGAATCTAAATATAATTTAAGAAGCAAATTTATTGATTTTATGAACATTTGTTTAAACATGCATATAAGTAATTATAACATTGGGAAAACTATAAGGGTGGAGAGGGATGGCCAAATCAGGTTTTTTGTAAATCAAGATTCTATAATCAAGGACTTAATACTGAAACAGAGCTTTTTGGACCAACCTGGTATCCATTTGCATGTCGAAAATGAGGTTGCTCTTGTTCAGACTGATTATGCCATAACCTTTAGAAAATCTAAGAAATTTGCATTTTTGGTTGAGACCTCAAATAAGTTTGAGATCTTAGCAAATCTAGAACAATGACAAATCAAACAGGATATTTTCTGAGGAGACCAAGTTCTCATAAGTGGAACACGATGGTTAAAAGGGAAGATCATAACAAAGAAGGTTCTACTGATACAACATTGCCAGATAATGTTGCATTTAAAATTTTATTCTGGAACTCCTCAGTGTTGGGTATTAAAATTAGCAACCCAGAAATCTGTAACTATTTGAACTGTTTTCATATAATTTGCATCCAGGAAACCTGGGCACTGTGTGATCTTCATTTAAGTGGGTGTGCAGTATTTTGTAAGAAAGCAATACAAAATAAAAATTATGGAAAAGGTATTGGGGGACTAGCCACATTAATAAAGTTGAACAATAATATTACAACTGAAGAAATTCTTTTGTCTAGCTGGAGTATTCTAGCAGCAAAGCTAATAGGGAAATTTACTAAAATATGGTTCCTGATAACTATATATGCTCATCCTGTATGAAGCCATCATGGGGATCCTAACTATTTAAATTCACTAGAAGATTTAATCAGCACTATGATATTCAATTATCCTACTGCCTATATAGTAATATTAGGAGACTTTAATGCTAGATTAGGGTCCTTGCAAGGATGGTCAGAGGATGTAATAGAAGCATTATCAGCTCTTCAGTATACTACTTTGAATATAAAAAGGACCACTAAAGTTCACTATATTATTAAAAGGGGAGTTGAATTACATAAAACAATGTGTAGGAATAACATTCTTCTTCTGAACAGTCTGTCATTTTTGGACCTTGGAGGTGAATATTCTTTTATAGGTGGCAATGGTACTTCTACAGTTGACTATATTTGGATAAATTCAAACCTATTTAATAGGATTTGCTCTCTTAAATTAGTATTTAGAGCTGAAAGTCAGCATAAGGCCTTGGAGTTAGTGATAGGACACAGTGATTTTATTCCTGATAAAGGTACCAAGGCCTCAAAGATGATATCAAAGAAAAGGGGCATCGAATGGAGTAAAATTAATAGTGATAAATTGGATAATCTATTGGAAAGTAGAGGAATATTATCCATATTAGCCACTGTGGCCAGCCTACCCATGGGCCCACGTATAATTTTCAAATATAACTCGATTATAAATATGATTGCTTATGAAATAACAAAAGAGGTCAAAATCAAAGAACCAAAGATCCAACCATGGTATAATAAGGACTGTCATGATGCAAGAAAAATACTAAATAAAAAGTTTAGAAATTTAAACCATTGCCCAAATAAAGGTAATAATAAAATAATGAATAAAGACAGAATAAAGTATAGGGAGATATTAGCTACGAATAAAAGTAAATATGCTAAGCAACTCTGGCTAAAACTGTACAATGCAAGTCTTACTAAAGATAATAAATTATTTTGGAGAATTGTTAGTAGTGGAATGGGTTATCATACTAAAATTAATACTCGTATTGAACCAGATACATGGTAAAGCATCATAAACATTTATTTTAGGGAAGATTCAGATTATCTATCTGGAATGATAAGATATAAATACTCTGAAAGACAATATAGCCCTGATGTGGAGATCACACTATGTGAGATAGAGGAAGCTTTAAACTCATTTAGTTAAAGGAAAGCTCCAGGGCCTGACGGGGTCCCATTAGACATAATAACTGGAACCAGAATATTTTGGATTCCTTTTTTGCTTAATCTTTTTAATTACATTTGGAAGTCGGGGGACATTCCTAAAAGTTGGAGACTAAATATCATTGTCCCAATTTACAAGAAAGGGGACAAGAAAGATCCCAGTTGTTATAGACCCATTAGTCTTTGGATACAGTGGGAAAAGTCTTTACCAGAATATTGAACAACAGGTTGATGATATGGGCAGAGTCAAATGGTATAATTGATGAAGCTCAGGCAGGATTCCAAAAAAGAAATTCTATTACTGATCACATTTTTGTCCTATATCACTTGATTCACAAATACAGGAAAGTCAAAAAACAAAAAATATTCTGTACTTTTATTGACCTCAAAGCAGCTTTTGACCAGGTTAATAGGACATTATTATGGAATAGACTTCAGAAATTAGGAGTAGACCCCTCTTTATTGGAAATGATCAGATTATGCACCAAGAAAACTATACTAGCATCAGATATGGTGACTCTGGTGAAATAAGTACATGGTTCAAAAATAACATTGGAGTCAAACAAGGTTGTACTTTGGCCCCACTGTTATTTAACCTTTATTTTGGTACTGTTTTGAGAAACATGTATAATCCTGAGTTCCATCTTCCAAGAATAGGGTCAAGAGTGATTCCATTTCGAGCTTTCGCTGATGATGTGGTTCTACTCTCCCTTAATCATCTGGAAATGGGTAGGAGCACTGAAACACTTTATTCTGAATGTAAAAATGCTGATCTAATGGTTAATTATGATAAAACTAAGGTACTGGTTCTAGGAGGTAATAAGAGGGGCCACAACTTCTACATGGACAACTTTCGACTCGAGGAGGTCAAAGAATTTTGTTATTTAGGAATAACACTGAATCAAACCGGGACTTGGACAAGTCATCTGAAAAATATTAAATATAAGCTGGATACTTTATTTATTTATTTAAGCGTTTCACCAGGAAGGCATACTGAGCAGAGATACCGCTCGATTCCAGATGTGTCCTGGGAGAAGGGGGAAGAGGAGCAGTATACAGACAATAAATAGTATTCAAGTGTACAGAATTGTGCAAGGGGCATACAAGTTTACAGGATTGTCTCAGGGACATAGAACATATGACAGTAGATTAACAGGGCTCCCAGGAATGAGAGCACCAGGTAAGCTTAACAAGTAACTAGAAGTAACAAAGTTATACAACAGACAATGTGATATTGCTGAGGCACCTATGATAACTGAACCCTAAATGCTGCTCAGGATGACTATATAACTGTGGTAGGGCCAGCAGCTGGAGGATTATGTGGGCTGCCTAGCCCATGTTCAAGGATGAAGTGCATAGAGTACAGGTGTAAAGGACGTGATAAGTGAGGCTAAATAGCTGTATGGCATTGGGCGCCACCACTAGATGGTCCTAGGTGCAAGTGCATGTGGAGGAGAGGTGTGTTTTTAGGAGGTGGTTGAGCTGCTGAGAGTTTGCAGTGAGTCTGATTTCTATTGACAACACATTCCAAAGTTTGGGCATGCGGTATCTGAAAGCAGCTAGGCCTTTAGCTGACCCCATATGTGGGACATGAAAGAGCCTGGTGTCAGTGCTCCTGAGGGAGTAGGCAGGCAGTGATTGGGTGGAGAGGATGGATTCAAGATAGGGTGGAAGGGACTGTGCCCAGTATTTCACTATGGTTCTGGCACTGTTTAGCTGCCTGCAATTGTGGAGTGAGGGCAGATCAAGAGACCTGTAGAGGTCACAGTGGGTGGTTGTGGGGGGGGGCAGTCCAATATGAAATGACAGAAGGAATGGAAGAGTGTGTCAAGACTGGAGAGGGAGGATGTGGGTGCAGCACCATAGACTACATTGCCATAGTCAAGTAAAGGGTGGATCATCTTCTGCACAATTTCCTTTCGAGCTGGTGGGGGGATACAGTCCTTGTTGCGATATAAGGCTCCTAATTTTGGATGAAGTTTCTTGTGGATCAAGTCATTGTGTATGGAGAAATCAAGGTGCTGGTTGAGCCAGACTCCTAAGTATCTGAAGGAGGTGCAAGCCTCCAAGGGAGTCTCGTCAAGGGTGAGGAAGGTGGGGGGCGAGGGGAAATGGGAGAATCTTTGACGTGAGCCGAAGGTTAGGGAGACAGTTTTTTTAGTATTGAGAAACAGCTGGTTTGCACAGAACTAGAGCTGGATGGCATTGAAGTCCTCCTGGAGTGTAGAGGCCACTACAGCAGGGAAGCGGCCTGAGGTATACAGGATGGTGTCATCCGCATACATGTGAATGGAAGTGCGTGGGCAGACAGAGGGTAGGTCATTCAGAAAAACGGAGTAGAGTACCGGTCCTAGGACCGAGCCTTGGGGGATGCTGGTATTGACTGGAAGGGAGTTAGAAATAAGTCCCTCCTTATTAGTTCTTAGTCCTTCCAGTCATCCAGGCATTCTCTTACAAACCTGGAGGGAGACCAGTAGAAGGAATTTTATGAGTCATTAGAGCAAAAATTAAAAGCCAGATCCTTTACGGAGTCAAAGTATGGGGGGATTTTAAGGGATTTTTAGAACACAGTTTAAATAAATATCTTAAAAAGATTCTGGGACTTCCAAATAGTGCCCCTTCAGTCATGGTCAGGGCTGAGATAGGAGAGTTACTGATAGAATGTGCCTGTGTGCAGAGACAAATTAATTACTGGGTTGGGGTACATATAAAGAACTCAGATAGCCTTCTGTGCTAATGCTTGGAGGAAACAATTATTTATTCCCACTCAAATATTATTTTTCCATGCATGATGGTTCTGGAGAGACTCATTAAACCGTACAAACTTTTACGTGTAGTTACGGATTGTTTAAGGCTGCCCATTGATTATATTAAACTCATAAAAAAAAAACAAAATAAAGGATAACTTTATTCAAAAAGATCTAGAGGCCTGTAAGTCATCTAAAGCCTGCAGTTAGCTAGCTAAAAATGAAAAGGCACATTGATATTTTATTTATTTATTTTTTTTTTATTTAGCTTTTGTTGACCGGGTAAGTGCACTAGACAAATCCTGCCTATTTTCAGGCACGACCCGGGGGAAGGGGGATACAGATGAATGCCAATTGACCTTGAACCCGATTAAGCTATATGAAAGATATCTTTCTATCCTCCCTAACCTGGGGCAGAGGATTTTACTTACTAGATTTCGTTCTGAAGTTTTCGAGAGTAACAAGAAAATAGGATTATTTTTTGGAGAAAAAAATTAGGTTTTTATGTGTAGAAGCAGTTTGGGGGAAGATCATTTGCTGCATTTAGTTCTCTAATGACTTTCACTTTATGAAAAATATAGGACCTTCCTGTTGGGGAATATATTAAGTTATCAAAATTATCAACCAGCCCAGTTTTTGACATACTTATTTACGAGTGTTGACACTATAATACTGAGATCCGTGGTCTCACTATTGAAAATAATTGAGCAAAGAAGATTCCATATAGCAAGATTGTTATGGACTTAAGGAGGAATTGTCATTATTATTTAGACATTGAGGGTCAGATATTCAAAACTTTGCCCTGGGGCTAAATTAGCACTGCCCGATGGGCAAACTTAGCCCAGAGCACAAAGCAAGCCATATTCAAAAGGAATAGCCCAGGGCAAAACAGCTTCTCGATATAGCATGGGAATGAGGCCGGGCAAACTGGCCTGGGAGTGCAGGGCAAACTTAACCCTGGAATAAGACAGCTCTGAATTTGGCAACCAGGAAGTGCAAACCACAACAGCAACACAGTGCACAGCGATGTGAAGGTAGGTAGAGGTGAACTATGTGGCCAATGTCTGTGCCAGTAAATGCGTGGACCCAGTACAGCTGCAGGCAGCAGTGTATGTGAAAGTACAGTGTGCAAAACTGTAAAATATTCCCCGAACTGTTTGCCTAGCGCTAACACATTTGCATGGGTTTAGCGCAGGGCTAAACCATTAGCCTGGTGCAAACACATTTGCCCGGTGCTAAACATTGCCATATTCAAAAGTGGCATGCAAATGAGCCTACTTAGGTAATCTGTGGGCAAACATCCAGATTAGCATCACATTATGCCCTGATTTGCATGCAGTTTGTGCCAGACTAACCGTTTAGCCCTGTGCTAAACCCGCTCAAAAGTGTTAGCGCTGCTCAAACAGCTTGAAGAATATTATACAGTTTTTAACACTGCTTCCACATGCGCTGCTGCCTACAGCTACACTGGGACAACACAGCATAAGCACAGATGATGGTGGTGCTGCATGCAGCTGTCACACTGTAGGTCATGCTACAGTGCACAGCAGACACTACAGTAGCAAGGGGGCCAATAGTGTGTGGACACAGCAATGCCTATGGTGTATAGGGCAGTGATGATGACTGGACTATGCACAGTGAGAGGCCCAACCTGCAGGTGTTTACTGACAATGGACATTACTGTTACGCTGTTGTGTGACCCACAGATGCTACACCTCTGGCATGGGATGCTCACAGTGACATACACATGTCCGGCTTTGTGTGCTGTGGCAGTTGTACAGCTGTGCGGTATGTGGCCGGGGGGGGCATATATTATTCGAAAGGCACACTGGTGTTGGGGTATTCCCAATACTGGCCCACGTGCACTGCATGATGTGTCCCAGCCTTGTGGCCACACCTGGTCTCTGGCACAGCATGGCCACCCATACACTCTCCCCTCAACATCCTCCATGCCCACAGTGCTGCATGTGTGTGTTGGCATCTGTTGGTGTCCACAGAAGTGTGGTCCACAGGTGTGTGCTGTATGGTCACACTGCCATGCTGTCCACTGGTGGCAGGGTCACCACTTACTGCCTGGCATGGCTGGGACTGGTGGCAGATGATGGGATCATTGTGATGCCATCAGTTAACAGCATGCTTCCTTTATGTTTGGCTTTGTCTATGTGTCATATTTATTTGTTAGGGTCGCTCAAAACCCACACAAACACTGCACAAAGCCATAGTGTCGCACAAAGCTGATTGCCCAGGGTTAAGACAAGCTTTTCCTGGGCAGTAATGTGCACCATACTAAGTGTCGCGTTAAGTCATGCAAAACCACTTTGCACGGCACTAGTCACTGAATATAGCATTGCACTTGTATTCATGTCAGTTTGCCCCTTGCATACATTATGATTTTGCCTGGTGCTAATGCAGTTTGCCCATGCTATTTGGCCTTTTGAATATAGCTGACCCATGCTAAACCTGCGCAAACTTTTTTTGCCCGGTGCAAAGTTTTGAATATATGGCCCTGAATTTGTTTCAGTTAAGACTTGATTATGAACCCTGATATGTGTTTTGTATTCATATGATAAAATAATATTTTTGCATGGTTTATATGCTCAATTTGCATTGCAATCTATTATGTGGTAATGTTTATTGATTTATTTATGGGAAAATATTTATTACATGAGTATACTGAAAGTATAAAAGGGTACAATTATGTAGTGATTTGAATATAATGAGTATTTTTATTACAAAATAGTATTCTTATAATATATTAATCTTGTGAGCACTTTACACTCTGCAATTTGCCCTATGTATATCTGTACAAGGTTTTTTTAAATTTTGTTTAACTTTTAACATTTCATTGTGCGTTTCTATTTTTTACATTGTAATGGCTGTTTGTCGAACAATAAACTTAACATGAACTTGCTCATAAGTTCGGTAATTTTAAATATTTTGACCCCAAATGTTCAACATAGCCATTTTTTATACCACCTCATGAACGTGACAGCTGTAATTGTTTTTAAATCCTGGCCAAAATGTGTTTTTGCACCTGTGGCACAGGATGACGTTTTGGTGGCGCATAATCACAATTTGTCAGGGATTTGAAAACTTTCAAGTATGAGGTTCATGAAACATTGAAACACAGAAACATAGAAGTTGCTGGCAGATAAGGACCTCTTGGCCAACCTAGAATGCCCTAAATTAACTACCCTACTGTGCTACCGCAGATCCTATTTGATCTCCAGTCTTACCCCCCCCAAGCCATATTACTATGGTCCCCCTGTGTCTATCCCAAGCATACTTGAATCCTGATACTGTTCTAGTACTCACCACCTCTGCTGGGAGGCCTTTCCAGGTGTTCACCACCCTTTCTGTGAAGAAGTGTTTCATCACATCCCCTCTGAGTCTCTCTCCTCTAGCTTCATGTCATGACCCCTTGCCCTTGAGCATCTCTTTCCATGTAAAATGTTGCCCTTCTGTATCTTATTAATTCTTTTGAGGTATTTGAACATTTCTATCATGCCCCCCCTTCCCTCCTTTCCTCTAGAGAGTACATATTTAATTCCTTGAATCTTGCCTCACAGGGCTTTAATGCAGGCCATGCACCGTTTTGGTTGCCCCTTCTGTACTGCATCCACCTGATCTATATCTTTCTGGAGATGGGGCCTCTAGTACTGGAAACAGTATTCTAGGTGGGACCTCATCATTGATCTATACAGGGGTACACTACCTCCTTCTTTTTGCTGGTGATACCCTTCCCTATGGACTCAAGCATTCTGCTAGCTTTTTCCACTGCATTATCACACTGCTTTGCTATCTTCAGGTCATCATATATGATGACCCTGAGATCCCCTTCCTGTTTTCTGGTTGCCAATACCTCCCCACCCAATTGGTACATTACCCGTGGGTTTCTGTGTGACATATGCATAATTTTGCACTTTTTGGCATTGAAGCTCAGTTGCAATACACTTGAGCATTCTTCGAGCTTTTTCAGATCATGAGGTGGGGAAATAAGAAAGCTATGATGAACATTTGGTGTACAAAAATGGTAAAATATCCAGGTAATGAAGCAATGTTTAAGTACTTCTATGTTCACTCATACATTTGCTAACTTGCAATATTTTCACTCCAAACTTTCAACCTGCCCACTTTTCCACACCATCTAATAAACATGACAGGTGTCATTTTTTAAATCCTGGATGAGACATTTTTTTTTTGCCAATATACTTTTAATGTTACATGTCTTGTTTATAAGGGTAGTCATAAAATGGCTATCTAGAAACTTTGAGGTCAACATTAAAAAAAACAGACTTAATGTGTCAACAGTGAATGTGTGAATATGTACTGTGCAAAGAGTGAATGTGTGACAAGTGTATGTGTACAGTAGTGAATGTGTAAAGAATGAAGGTGTGAAGAGTGAATGTGTACTGAATATGTGAAAAGTGAATGTATGAAGAGTGAAAGTATACTGAATATGGAAAGAGTAAATGTGTAAAAAAAGAATGTGCCAGGCCCTGCACTTCTGTAGGCAGATGGAGTCTTTCCATAGTGCACAGTCCAAAGTACTCTGCACATCTGCACCTGTTCACACACCAATGACATCTTCAGCGTCCCTCAGATCTGAAATCTTTCCCTTTTTTTGGCTGAATCGAAACCATAATTTGCAGCTGTATCGGTTCTGACCAGATTTTGTTTAAGTATGTGCAAAATAGGCACAATTTAGCAGTTATTGTGGGACCCACACTATCTATACAGGAAACATCTGATATTGCTAATATTCTGTGCAATGCACAGGATTCTAAAGAGTTCATCTCTAAATTGCATAAACATATAATGCTGGAGAGACCAGATAAACTGGCCTTCTCTTGAGAATAAATGGCAGGTTTTACTAAATGAAGACACTGCAGAGTAAGATGGGGCATACATTACACACGGGAGATGGAGGACACCTATCTCATGAAATGCAAGCTGATTCAATTCTTCACTGTTCAGCAGGCATATTATACTCCAGAGTGGGTGTCTAAATTCTCACTAGATTATGATGACAGGCGCCCCCTGTGTAAGCTCCATGGGGGGGGGGTTATATACATGATGGCCAACTGCTAACACTTGGCAAGGTATTGGAAAGAAACAGAAGGAATTATCTCACAGGTGTTATCCATCCCCATAAAATTAGACCCCTGAGCCAATTAGCCAATGCACTGTTTTTAACAGTAGCCACTGAGGGCATTTCATAGTTAGGGCCAAACTATGGGGTTCCACCTTAGCACCTGGTGGTTTGGCTTGTTCATATTAGAATTTCATTCTGATAACTTAGAGAACCCATTTCCTGTGGAGATATAAGTAAGAAAATAGCCCATTTAGGGATTCACCGGGGGGGGGGTTGACCACTGGGACTCTGTCTGTTCAGCAGTGTGTAAATCCTGAATAACCCTTCCCTTCCTCCCTGACAAATGAGCACCTCATCTGTGCAAACTCACTTAGCCAAAATGTAAGAAAGTAAACTAAACTCTGTTTCTTTCATTATAAGTATTGACATCACCTTTATCTAATCACAGTAGTAGAATCCTTGGTTCACACATAGTTTTTACCAGTGTATGTCAGATGTGGTAACCTTCATGGCTTACTTGTGGGTTGTGGTATCTTATCCCCTCCATCTATGTACTGCACTAACCTCAATCATTATAAAAAATATTTAGTAAATGAATAATGGTAATGAGTCTGAGATATAACACAGTACACAAGCATTAGATGTTACTTGACTGGACAGTGTAGCATATTTGGGGCATATTCCTTTAATACTCTGATGTACCTTTGATGACACAATGAAAATGTCCCTCATTCCTAGTCCACTGTAAGCTGATCACTAAGATGGTGCTGCCAGTGTTTAACCACACGGATGTGGTTTATGCAACTGTTCTATCCTCCTCTCTTACCAAACTGTACACCCCCTGCAATGCCTCTGCAATTTTGTTTCCAATGTTCCTCCTTGCACTCATCACTACAGTGTTTACACCTCCCTTTTTATCCTTCTCCTTCCCTCTCGTCACATCATGTACATATCCCTAGTTTCTAAGCACTGTTTTGACTCTCTGCCATCCTATCTCTCTCTCTCTCTCTCCTCTCCCCCCTACTCCCTCTGCCTCTTTTCCTCTTCACTCTCATGACTCGTATTTTTTCTATTCCTCACTCTTACTCTGCTGTTGGGAAAGCTGCTTTCTTCACACACCTCACCTTCTTTCCATCTGAAACAACCTCCCTCCCACCTTCTGCCTCTCCCCTTCCATTCTCGCCATAAATGATGACTCAAGACCGCTTAATGCACCCTCCTGTTCCTGCCTTGGCCATAGTTACTTATGCCATGATATTCCCCTGCACTTAGCCTTACTGTTCCTGTACCAGTGTTTTAGTTTTGCTATACTAGCAAGTACATTATTCTGGATTGCATACTTTTGTTCAATTACTCTATTGATAGTGCACCTTGTATTTAACAGGTATGCTTTGTACATTTTTACTATGTGTTGTGTATTTGGTCTCCCTATTTCTCTTCCTGGTGTGGCATCTGGAAACAAGCATTGGCTCAGTGTGCCTTTCCTAGTTACCGATTTTCAATATGTAAATTAAATAAATAAATAAATAAACGCATGTCTACGTGTGTGTGTGTGTGTGTGCTTGTGTTGGTGCTTTTGCTCTAAGGTAAAGTCAACATTGTCTGCAAAAATGTTTATTTATATAGATAGAACTAGGTCACTGTGTTTTGTAAGAAGGACACATTAGATAATCGATATTCACAGAGGACAGTAGCTACATAATCTGCACATGATTCCCAGTTGTGTAAGACAGGGTTGAATCGTTATTTAGTGTTTAGTTTATTTCTTTTTTGCTCAACTATATATGACCTTACAACTGTAGGAAATGCTAATGGTAACCTGCCAAAGATGAGAAGAGGATTCCAACATAATGTAGATTGGCACTGGTTCAAGTATGAAACCTTTGAAGATACAGGTGTACGTAATACAGTCAGACAATGCATCAATGTGAATATCATTACATTGATGATCATTTATAAGAACATTAGTCCTACAGCACAATTTACAATAAACTGTTATACAAATTAATTAGCTTGGCAATGTTTTTTTTAAGTTACCGGTGCACTGGAAACTTATATCGGGGGGAAAGAGCTGAAGCCTTTGTGCCAGAGCAGACATTGTTTGCATGTACATAGTGAGGCTTTCCCAAGTTTGCTCTAAAATATCCATAATGAAAGCCTCACAGTTTGCCACTGCAAAGTGCTGGGCACTGCAGCACAACAGAGGCACCCTGGGTGCACATGATAATGAGATGACATGCTGTTCTTAGATTAATACTGTGGTTAATTCTGCGGTTTCCGAGACAAAATAAGACATTGTGTCCTTGCAAGTCTGTCTCAAGATTTATAGTAGTTAGGATTTGTATCTGCCCCCTTGCATCCAGGAGTCCACTTCCATTTTAAATGCTTTCAAACTAGTACTATTTGCTGCATTAAATGGTTCTACTAATTCTCTACTCTCTGTATATAAAATAATTTCCTAGTTTTTGTTTTAATATTCGTAGGTTCTGCTTGTTTTTTGTGTCTCCTCAGAGTGCATACTTCTGGTCCTTTTCCCATATTCAGTGCTTCCATCAACTCATTATTATTATACATATCACATAATAATAACAAATCGTCCTGTGTTTTTAATTGTGTAGATCTAGTCTAGTAAGCCTCTGTTCATAAGGGATGTCTTCAGATCCCTGTATCATTCCAGTGGCTTTATGCTGAATATGTTCAATTTTTATGCTTTCCCCTATATTGAGCCCTTCCCAAAACTGAGAGCTACAATCTGATAAGGGCAGGACATATGATGCGTACAGAGGCAAGAGTATGTGTTCAGATCTATGGTTAGAATGCCATTTTATTGTATTCATTAAAGAGGGACTCTGGTGAACATACCTAGTTGTCTTCTAAGATGCTTCAGTCTCACAACAGTGCAGAGTGTGACGTGTACCCCTGAACTGATTTCTAATGAAGCAATGGCCAGCAGTAGTGAAACTGAGCTGTAACTATCAGAAAGTGATTTTTTGAGCCAGGATGTTATAACCGAAGATCCCTACAGTTTTGGCCCATTGTGAAGTGATCAGGAATCACAGCATTCAGTCAATTTAAGCAGCTGCAAGGGAGACAGCCATCTTGATAATACTGAATGGTGTGTGCTTCACTATAGCTTCACTCATCATCCCTGGGTTTTCCTTTTGTCAGTGCTGTTTTGCTTGTCCCTGCACTGGTCCCAAGTGCCATGACACTTGTGTTTTCATAATTTTAGTCCTCTTATCAACCTGATCTCCACAAAGACTAAATGCTGTTGACAGCACGACCTGTTCCAAAAGCGTGAAGGGGGGTTGTGATACAGAGGTGTGCCAAAGTTCACCCAGCTAATGCTGTGTACAGTGTCACTCTGATGACTGAATTTGGAGAAAGTTGCATCATGAGATGGCTGACTGGACATTGTACAAAATGTCTCCTCAAAAAAGGTTCATGTAAATATAGATGAACCTCAATAATTTTGTTTTCTACTGTTTTCCATCAAAGGGACGGAGGGTTGGGAGGTATGATGCTGGCTTTCTGTGATGTCCCCAAATGTTGCCACAGTACTGTGATGGTGTCTTTTAGCCTGTCTTTCATTATGGCAAACCTACAAGTAAATGTGCAGTCTGATTTTGGGCGAATGGTGTTACACATAATCGGACAGACTGTGGTACAATTTCTGCCAGATACATGTCTGTACAAGAACTGGTGTATGGCAATACACTGTGGCTGTACTATGTTGCTGTTTCAATGTCTCATCTGTCCATGCTCGATGCTACATATATTCTTTTTTTTTTTTACACAGGGCGATGCCTCAGTGTGTCATAGTACACATCGCATTTATGACACTGCTCTGAATTAATACTGGTCTGTCTGTTACTTATAAGTGCAGTCTGCAGGACTGCATAGTGGCACATATTACAGTGCATACATGGCAGATGCTGAACAGCTTCAATGCAGTACAAGGGGAACTGCAACTATGGTTTTCTTGCTGCTTTTTTGAGGTTGTTGAGGTTGTGTTGCTGTATGAGTGTGCTATACAGTGACAACATTCAGTAAAAGACACCTCTGGTGGGGGTGGTGGGGGCTATGTGTACTGTCTGTCTTTGAAGCTACTTCCAGAAAAACTATCTACAATAACTCTATGTGTCTGCAGCCAAACAGCAGACTTGCAGTCTTGATTGTCAGCTTTTATGCACTCTAAATGTATCTTCCCATACCTGCACCATTGCAGGGTGCCTGTTACCCTTATACTTACTATCAGGTGTCTATCTCTGTAAATATTGTTGCTTGATAGGGGATGTGGCATTATGAGACAATGCATTATTTTTTAAGCACAGAGGCATCTCTTCAGCATATTAGATAGTCATCGTCCATCTTCACAGCTTATGTCCTTTGTCGTCCTTTTTTTCTGCTGTCCCTTCTTGTGCCATGGCCTTCTGAGTATTGCTTTATCTGAGTTATGGAATGTTGCAAAATCCATTCAGCTGGCAGTGACATGACAGGAATTCAATGAAAGGTGACACATACAGGATAGTGGCATACCATGAACCATACAGGACTAAACAGTACCACAGTGCAGTAACAGCATCAGGCACATGTGACACATATCATGGACCAAACATATACTACAGTGACAGGGATACTGTGATGAACACAGTAGGATAAAAGAACAAATAAAACTAACAGCAACAGCAATTCTAGTTTAGTAAGATCCCACCTGGAATACTGTGCACCCTTCTGTGCACCTAATACAATTAGGGGTAAGAAACAAATCAAAGGGGTTCAAAGAGAAATGACCAAAAGAATCCAGGGCATGGCAGATAAATCCTATGCAGAAAGACTGAAGCCATTGATGAAATAATGGCATCAAACATCTATATTCCATCCCCTATCTACCTCCCTGGTCACTCACTGACATAAATCAGTCAGTCATGTTTGACAGGACATTCCATTTGTGAATTCATGCTCCTTTGCATCCTCCAATTCACTGGAGTCCATCAGAATATCACAATCCTTTTGTGTTTCAGTGACTTCATTACTTTCCCCACCACTGAGGTCAGGCTGAGTGGCCAGTACTTGCCATCCTCTACTAAGCTACCTAGTTGGAAGTATACTTCTTCAATAAAATGCTTTTTCTTTGATGGAGGTCATATTTGGAAGTGTGTGTGTGTGTGTGTGTGTGTGTGTGTGTGTGTATGTGTGTGTGTGTCACTGGGATTGTGAGTATGAGTGTGTGTGTGTGTGTGTCACTGGGATTGTATGAGTGAGTGTGTGTGTGTGTGTGTGTGTGTGTGTGTGACTGTGTGTCTGTCTTTCTGTATATGTTTATGTGTATGTGTGAGACTCTGTGTGTGCGTGAATGTGTGTGTGTGTGTGTGTTTGTGTGTGTGTGTGTGTCTGTCACACTGTGTGTGTAAGACTGTGTGTCTGTCTTTCTGTATATGTCCATGTGTGTGTGTTTGACTCTGTGTGTGTCTGTGTGAGTATATATGTCTGTGTGTGTCTGTGTGTTCTGAATGCTGGTGTTGTGTATTACGGTGTGTTTCCCTGTGTTTACATGTATGCACTCAGTGGTATGTCTTCGCTGCCATGGTAACTTTTCTGTTTTCCTCCCATGTTCATTTGACTGCGTTCATCCTGCCTATTTTGAAAGGTGGTGCACAGCTGACATGTTTCAAAAACCTTACCCTTGATAATGTCATTTCTGAATGGCAGGATCAATAAAGTAACGCATGTTTCTGTGTCATCACTACTTATTCTCAGTATTCACTTAGTTGTTATGGGCAGACTGCATGAGTCCAGCAGTCCTTGACTGCAGAAAGGTTCTATGTTTCTGTGTTTCTGTACTGCAACATTTATTTGTCATGGGTTCCTGTCTTGTTAGGTGCAGCTGTGGAAACTGCATTGTTATGCCCACAGAGAAGGAATACCGTTGCTACAAAGAAATAACTCATGTTGTGGCAAAACCAAATGACATACAGAATGTTATTGAAGACTCAGATGTTTCATCCTGTATCACAGAGCATCCTGGTTTTTCAGACTTCTGTTTGAGCATGGTTTTGGAGACTGTACAGTCAGCTTACAGGCAGTACCATAACAATAAAGGGCTGCCAGACAATGAGTAAGATATTGTCTTTATTTCCAACCACACAAACAAAGTGTGATACTCAAGTGCCCTTCCACAAACATACATGATAGTGCCAAGGCAGTATTGGTCCCAGTATGCTTTGCAGTAAACATACCATTCTGCATAGTGCTGTACCATCATTACTTTCTACCATATGTGTTTCTTTTATCACATGCTGACTAATGGTGTCACATATGTGGCTCTTGGTCAATGTATCCATGTTTGGGTCACCCTCTGGTGTGACTGAAACCATCATGCACACTACAATGGCACCATGATAACGTGTTAGTGGTATGTTTTTTTTTCTTACTGATAATGATGTCATCCTACTGATCCTCAACCAACATACCAAGGCCTTCTTCCACCTCATTAATGTTCTGCCATGCCCATGTCCACAACTATATAATTTCTGGGAAAAACACCTTCTGTGTCGTTCACTGTTTTACTCATGAAAACATGACACAGTACATCCTGTCATGACCTGAATGACCACCCCTATTCGGTGTCTGTGTATGGTATTTCGTGTTGCAGGCCACACAACCATCAGCATTGTATGTCTTCAATGCTATGAACTGAAACCTTCATCAATACATCAGTATTCAATGACCAAACAAGGTTCACTTGTTCCTCTAGCTACCTAATTATTTTAGCATCTCCTTTAAGTGGTATGTCTTCCTTTTCTGTACACCATTGCCTAGTCAGCATGACATTTGCTGACACTCTTTCACATCACCTCAGCAACTATGGGTTACTCATCACCAGCCACGCAAATGCATGGCATAAATTATGTGGTGGTGAGTTGTGGTCTGTCACCCTAACAGGGAACATGTTTGGCTTGTTCTGCAGCTATTTAGCATTGAAGAGACAGTGCCATGCCTCGTCAACAGCCAGTCTTCATCTATCTGCCATGGCACATTAATGTTGCATCTGTTGTCCAAAATGCAGATGAGGGGCATGCTTAGACCTCTGAGGGAGTGCTGAGCAAAGACCTGTACATGGCATTTCTACCTCTGCTCAAATAATGGTCAACATGAAACACTGTCACTGAGCCAGCCCTCTAGCCTCCCATATGGGTAATGCTAACAGCAAACACTTCTCACCTGCTCTTGCTGGAGGTTGAGAACTGCATTCATTGCCAAGCTCGATGACCCACATACATGGACAACACATGGCCAAAAAATATCAAGGTGGCCAGGGGGGCTTCTGTGCAGGATGTGATGACTGCATGCTTCACACCTTGAAGCCACTACACAAATGTCTTTGGGAGACCCTGCAAAAGTATCAAACATCAAATCTTTGCATTCTCAATTATCAGCATGCCATCTCAAAGCACACTGAATAACTGTCATCACTGCTGGCAACACAGCATAGCATAAAGAACTTTGTGATACTACACAATTACTGCATGACAACAATTTCAATGTTGCCATCTCTGATACCAGCTCTCTATCACAGTGAACAATTACATATATGTGGTACTAATTACCATGTGGGGTTATAAATGCTATACACATTTACAGGTTTGCACACCTCTGTTACTTCTTTCACATCATTTTATTGTTTGCAGACATCTATGTGAAAACTGCATATGTTGTCCTCATATATGGTGTTCAACATATACCACAATAATATTATTAGTAAATCAGGGCGCAATTACAAATACAACACCATTTTGCAAACAGTGGAATGTAAGAAGAATAACTTCACGTACACACATACACTCATTCAAGCAGGTATGGTGAGTGGACATATAAGCCAGTAATTTAGCCATTGCCATAATTATAGCATGTACTCTAAACATTTAAACCTGTGTGGGTGAACATGACTATGTGGAGGAGAAGGTGGGAAACCAGTCAGTGACTTGCATACTTGACACTCGCTCTCAGGAGTGGATGTGTGGAATAGGGTGTTAAAAGAGAGGGAAGGCAGAACTTTGATGGAAGGATTTAGTGACAAATACAAGCAGTTTCACCAATAATATGTGACAATTGGAGGCCATGATGGTGGACGAGGGGGCCAGATCAGGTGACATAATGGAAATTTGGATGATAGAACATCACAACTGTAAAGTGGCTGTCCTTTAAAAAAACCTCTTTACAAATCTCAGGATTGATAAAAACAAATGTGTGTGTGTGTGTGTTGGGGGGGGTCATACAACTGATGGACAGTATAAAAGTGACAGCAGGGAACTTCAATCTGGAACTGTTGTAGGTCCTCTGGGTCACGTTAGACAGAAGGATGATAGGGTACTACAACTGGGACTGGTTTATGGGCCACCAAATCAAGGGGAGAAGGTGGACAAAGAGTTAATGTATGAGGTTAAGAGAATGGCAAGAAAGGGACAACTTTTGCTGGTAGGGGTCTGTGATCTCCCTGATGTGGACTGGGTGAGCAAATCAAATGCATCGGCAAGGAGTGCTGACATATTGGATCCCTGCAAGAAGCAATCCTGTAAGAGTGACTGAGAGACCATACTAGGAGCATGGATAATCTGGAAAATGGTCACAATGTGGATGATCTGTTTTTGGTGGTAAATCTGGGGGCCGGGTGCTGACCAAAGATTACTAACATTTGGACTTATAACGGTAAAAGAAGGGAGTCAAACCAAAACTAGGGTGCTAGATTTCCACTAGGCATATTTAAACATATTGAGGTAGATATTCAGGGATGAGATGGCATAAAAGGAAATGCAGTGGGGTGTGGAAGAACTGTGTGCCTCAATAAAGGGATAAATTTGGACAGCCTCGGAACAGTGCATTACTATTGAAAGGGAAGGCATAAACGGGTAGGAGGCCACTTTAGTTATTAAGACAGGTGTCTAGGTCAACAGGATAAAAGCAAGCATTTAAGGGCATGTAAAAGAACGCAAGGAAGACAAGACAGGGAGATATACAGAGAAAAGGATGGTGATTGGACATGAGCTCTCGTCTCTGAGGAAGTTCATAAGTGGGGTTGGGGCCGGTCCTATTCAATGTGTTTATCTCAGATATTGGGGTCAGAGTTAGGAACTTATGGAGTCTATCTGCAGATTACTCCAAACTGTGAGTATTGGTGGACAAGGAGGAAAGTAGAAGGATGCTTCAGGAGGACTGGGAGACACTTGAAAGATGGTAGTACACTTGGCAGCTGATTTTCAATGACAGGAAGTGCAGTGTACTCTACTTGGGGTCCAAGAACCAGGGACATGACTACAAAGGAGGAGAGATGAAGCTGACTGTCTCCAGGGAGGAAAAGGATCTTGTGGTGACAATAGATGACAGAATGAATAACTCTGAGCAATGTAGGAAGGCAGATGTGAAGGCAAATAGCATACTCGGGTGTATAGCCACAGGGATTTCATCAAGGAGAAGGGAGATCATACTGCCCCTGTAAAAGTACCTGGTTAGATTGCAGTGGGAGTACCACATGCAGTTTTGGCACCCATGCTTAATAAAGTACATTGCCCTTATTTATAGGGCATAGAGTAGGGCATCAAGGATCATTCATGGCCTGAGTGACCTGCCCTACGAGGACAGATTAAGGGAGTTGATCATGTAATCCTTGTAGGAGAGGAGGGATGGGGTGATAATGATGCAGGTCTTTAAATATCTGAAGGGGATTCATCAAGTCAACTCCGATGAGCTGTTGCAGTTGAAGGAGGATGGAGACATGAGGGGGCATTGCCTGAGGTTGTTGTGGGGAAGATTTAAAGGGTAGGCAAGGAGGCACTTTTTCACAGAAAGAGTGGTGACGCCTTTGAACTCGCTGCCAGCTGAATTGATGGGGATGGAGATAGTGGAAGGATGTCAGAGAGGGTGGGACAGATACAGGGTAAGGTATGGGTGGGGAGACAGTGTCAAGTTAAAGGGGCCACAAGAGGACACATTGGGTGAGGGGGGGCGTCCACAGTGAATTCGCTTTAGTGGCTGCTACTCAAGCAGACTCGATAAACCACTAGGCCTAATCTGGTGGCAATTTAGTACGTAAGTATAACAATTCTGCAACATTCAATAAAGACAAACATTTAGTATATTAACTCAGTATGACATATGACAACAAACGAAACTATTAGTCTGGATTTCTTATTCCTTTTCTCTTTTCCAGCCAACACCGTTTCTTGGCCTACATAAGTTTTGTCAGCTGGTGCTGGGGATGGCTGGGGTGTAAACTGAAAGTATTTTTGCCATCCTGTGCTGTGAACTGCATACAGGGAAAGTGGCCCTCTGAACAGTATGTTGGCTTTATACCAGTGGAGTAATACATGCTTATGATGTGTGGAAACAATGTTTTTTCTTCCGCTATGCTATCGTCAGCTGCTTGCCCACCAGTGGAAACTTTGAAGTGAGAAGAGGTGGTACATCTTTTGGATACCAGGTGGTCTTGGGTTTCCCAGTTTGGACTGCTCTTTCTAGTGTTGACAGTAAATTCTCTATGAAACCTGTAAATGGAAGCAAGTTATCATTGCCATTATGTTCCTGTTCCTTTGAAGGGGTTTAATCTTCTTGCGTTGTTAAAACTTCTTTTAATAGGGCAGTATTACTTGAGTTATATGATTCTAATACTGTTGGCAAGGTTTAGATATCATGTGTTCTTGTACATGCAGCATTGCTCTTCTTGTTACTGAAATGTTATGCGTATTTCCATGCTGAGGATTTATTCCACTTCTGCAGCACAGCACAGTGATACTTCCATGGAAATAAACACCATTGTTGGAACACCACCACCACACCACACATAATGTGCCATTGTCAGAGATGTGTGGAATCTATGTTCCCCTGAACATTCACCCACTGGCAATGTTTGGAGCACATCTCCATTGAAAACCAAAAAAATGCACTTAGTTCACCACACACACCAAACCTTGGTGTCAGTTACTGGACCCCATCTGAGGCATCGCATAGACACACAGGTTTTTCCCCATTCCAAGTCATGTGATGGCACCTTAAAATTGGAGTAAACATCTGAGACTATGGAGCACGACATCATGCCTTATAGTACATTACCTGCATGCCTCAAGTCACATGTGACTTATATCCCGAAGATGTCCCTTTGGTACATGACTTGGCAGTTTTGGGACTGACAATATTGAATTACATTTTCAGTGTTGCTGTGGTGGGTGGTCAGTATACAGTAGTAGCCAGAGACATTGCCAGCTATTTCCAGATATTTCACGAAATTTCTGAAGAGTTTCTCTCTACTGCCCCTACTGTGGAAATGCAGAAAGCAGGAGATATTTCTGGAAATATCACAGAAATTTCGGGAAATATCTGGCAGTGTCTGTGGCTGCTACTGTACAACAGTACAACAGGCCTTGTTCTTGCCTCAAGGATGCTGGTAAGGTAATCAGTTGTTATATTAACATTTCAGTGCATCCAAAACAAGTATCACTTTCTGGTTGCAGTGAAAATCCCCCCCCCCTCCCGACTGTGAACCATTCTTGCATAGACTGACCACATAAGCCTACATGAAAACACTCTCTGTGCCTGCAGTAACCTGTGCATGTGGTGGATATGCACAGCTGTCATATTTGGCATACAAACCCACTGTTTGATCACATCTGGGTTAGTGTCACACTTCCGTGAAACTGTTCCCTAATAATTGTGTTCCAAGGAACACTATGACACTTTACAATTTCCCATACCTACATTTGTTCACCTGTTCCACACTTTGTTGCATGTAGTGTTGTACACTGCTCTCGATTAATAAAACTATGTTTGCATATGTCTGCAAGCTGAAATGAAAGGTGTGCAAATATCTATCAAAACTGAAAAGGTGAAGTAGGCCAACGTTTCTAACTAGAAGTGCACAATACAGTGTTGCACACATAACATATGCCACTTATATATGTGAGTAACACAATTGTTATTTACTAAAGTGATAATATTGAAGAAAAAGTAACATACAATGTAGAAAGTCTTAGTGTAATTACAGAGTTGCCTGTACTGATACTAGGGAAGATTTTACTTGTGTATCTTTCATGGTCACAGAGGAAATAATCATAATTGTGTACTAATGATCTGTACTGCTATTTATGGTGACTTAGTTCTATATGTTCACAATAAAAACAACCAAAGAAGAAATGTTACCATAACATGTCTTTGTTTTCTTGGGTCAAACAACACTGACACCACCCTTGTACTTGGGAAGATCTACGGTGAATAGTGCCTCACCCTCGCTTGTCATGGCCTGCTGTCTCTCTGAGCTGGCGTTATAGTGGATGGCTGCCAGTAACATTCTGTGAATACATTTCATGTTGGTCTGTCATTTGTAGAATGAATTGTCCTCATTATGAAGTAACTATGCCATCTTGCCACAATTCAGACTGAGTATTCCCTTTCCAAATTACAGCAGCAATCATCAACAGGCAATTATCTCAGTGGTTCAGCTGGCACTTTACACACCCACAATACTTTCGAAATACCAAGTTGGCAAGATAGCAATGTACAACCACTGAGGGTTCAAGCATGACCTGCAATGGTCCTTGCACTGCTGTGCTTTATTTGTTTTGTTGTGTCTTGAAGGCAGTTGACTGTTCACTATGCCACAATTTGGAAAATGCTTACTATCTGAATCACCATCGTGCCGGTGGAGTAACAGGTGGATATGCATGTCACTACTGTGACAACCGCTTGCCATGTTGTAGCTACCCATTAGTTGTGTCTTGTGCTAATGTCCTGCACTTCAGTTTTTGTGTTGGACAGTCATACGTAACAACACGTCTGTATCTGTGACTGTACCCTTGCCTCCTCATGGGGTCACTATCCCCTGATATGATAATCCCTGTACATTTATACAAATCTAGAAAGGACATGAAAAATGTCTGGATAGTGGCGGTGAGGGGTGTGGTGCTGAAGGCCTTACCTCGTGCTACATGGTCTACCCATGATCAGGAATGACTTTTGATTGTTTGGCAGAGGCACCATGTGGAGAGAGGATACAGGATTAAGCAGACAGAAGTTTGCTGTTCTCTCCCAGGGGTGATTGGGGTGGTTTGTGGCCCCACGAACTTCCGCTCCCACTTGATGGAGGTACGGTGGGTAATGTACGTGAGAGGGGGTGTCAGCATTACATGTGCGAAGAACTGGTTGAGCTGGCACCATGGTGTGCATGCACGCGTGCATCCACACAGGCATGGGTGTGTGCTGGGACCTTGGGAAGGGGACAAAACAGTGTAAAAATCAATGTTTCCCCTTCACCAAGTTGGAGGGATGTGTCAAGGAGGGGGTCAAACGGCTCAACTGAAATTAAAAAAAAGGAAAGGATGTGTCATTTGCTCAAAGGAGAATACTCCCCCCATAACAGAAGTAGACTCAACAATGTTTCACTTTTTTCCCTAAGACATGGTGCGTTCAACTACAGAACAAGGCCCGATGTTGATCATATTTCCCAGACATTACACATTGGTCATGCGATGTGTCAAACTTGCAGCAGTGACAGTGTTGTCTACTATGTGTTGCTAATGTAGAAAACGTATAATGTCACCTTGTGTACATCCCCTTGTAACTGTAAGGAAAGCACTTGGGGGCATACTGGATAAAGAGACTGTGAAAGCTTTCCAAGGAGGATGTTTGATGTTGCGGTGACAACCTTTTTATATCTCGTTTCACTAAGTTCGACATGATGATCATCTCCACCTTCTCATATGGTTTGTCATCTAATTGAAATAATGGGATATGACATTGTAACATATTACATGTAAGTTACACAGATAATGTTCATAAATTAAGGGTCAGCGGTGGGGTTTTGTGATTCAAACTGAAAGTGTCACTTACATGGTCTGTTATGTGGTGGATGCATCTTAGCACACAACAAATTGTCTGCCAACCTTTGTTGGGACATTGCATGCACAGATCTTGGCATGCAATGATGCTTTGAAGGTGTGCTGTGGTCTAGGCACCATTCCAATGTCAACATGACAGACTATGCCATCATATATCAAGACCACATCGACTACCACCAGAGGGATGACAGGATCACTATCACAGGGCTGTGGTACCTAAACACACCACCACACATCAGGGTTACTTTGACTTCTCCAGTGGCCTGCAGTAACATCCTTCCATGAAATGCCCATCCAAGGATGCAATGGTATCTACCCTCTGTGTGATACTGTACACCAGCAGGGGTGGTATTAACATGAGCTTACTGTATGGACATGCAGTGAAGTTTCTCAAGCAAATGTTTTTTTTTTATTTTGAACACAAATTAAAGGAGTGTGGTTTAGTTTTGAATGTGTCATGAAGATGAAGGTGAAGGGAGGAACTGCCAGACGTGGGCACCATTACGATGAATGTCACCATCCTTCTCTGCAGTGCCGTGCATTGAAAAAGCTGGTTAAGTCACACTGCTACACACTCAAGGGTACTCTTTTTACAAGTTTGTCACAGATTGAAAAATATGTAGCTGGGACAGATCATACCATTATGCATGCAGGAATATTCTAGCAGCAGATTATGAGGCTCTGGGGGAAGTGTAGCACCATGATCATTGGGGACCACAATATGCCAAGCATGGATTGTAGCACCCTTGCCATCTCGAGAGCAAGGGAGCGGGTCCTCCTGCAGGCCTACCATGACTGCTTCCTAACACAGATTGTCAATGAGTCTACTAGGTTGGGAGAAACCTCAACTCTGGTACTGTGTATCAATGAGGCTGCAATGGAGCTTGTGTTGGAGGACCTGCTGGGGGGGGGGAGTGACAACCACTCACTGTGGTTCTCAATAACATGGGCAATGAAGTTGTAGGAAAAGGAACAGGGCAGTATCCTTCAGATGTCTGACTTTGGAAGGATACAGGAAATCTAGGAGAGTCACCTGGCAAGAATGCATCCACGATTATATGCCAGCCAAAAATGGGACATAATCAAAGTGGGAATTGTGGAGGCTACTAGGTTCTATAACAACACACTTAACAAGATGCACATGGCTAAAAACACAAGCTGAATGAGTAGAGAGGTTTTGGAAAAGGAGTTTCTGGAAATCCGGAAGGTGGGAGGACAATGAATAGTACCTGAAAAAGTCCAAAGAGGTAACCAGAGTAGTCAGGGCAGCCAAGGCTTACAGAGAACTGATGATAGCAAACAGAAATGAGGATGGTGAAATGTACTTGTTCAAGTACTATATATAAGTGAGAGAATGAGCCGCAAAGTGCAGAAGGTCAAGATCAGGAAGGACTTTGGTAGGCGGACAAATGGGTGGCAAAGGCAGAGGCACTAGATCATTACTTGTTCTTTCAGTTTATGAAGGAGAATGGCTGGCAAGTACCTCAGGGGTTGGGTAAGGTGGGCAAGGGTGGGGGGAGGAGGTGACAGATGAGATAATCACAGGGGGAAGGATACAGTATGGTCTAAAGGCAATGAGGGTGGATTAGGCACCAAGCCATGACAACATACAACCCAGGCTGCTGAAAGACCTAGCTGAGATACTGTCAGTGCCATTGGCAGACCTCTTCAAGGGGAGACAGCAGTCAGTGGTGGGGGGTGTGAGCTCTAATCACCAAGGGCTGTGATGATCAGGGTACCGCAGGGCATGGTACATAGCCTGGTGCTGTTTGGGATATACATGACAGACATGTCACATGGCATCAGGAATAACATCAGTCTATTTGCTGATGATCCCAAGATGGGGGTGGTGCTGGGTGACTATAGGTTGGCAGGTGCTACTTTTCAACCTGACAAAAGTGGAGGATAGGTCATAAATGTGTCAGTTGTGGTTAAGTGCTAAGAAATGCAAAGTACCTTACTTCGGATCAAGGAAAACAGGGAGGAGCTACTATTTAGGAGTGGTTCTGATAGGAAACAGCGAGGATAAAAAGGATATGGGAGTGGCTGAAATGCAGCACAGTGCAGGACGGTGGCAGCTGAAGCCAACAAGATGATGGTATGTTTTGAAAGATAAGCCTGCTACAGGAGATGGGAGATGAAATTGCCTCTGTACAGGCCACTGGTCAAAACACACCAAGATAACTGTGTGCAGAAATGGCACCCGTATTTGAATAAGGATGTCACATTACTGGAAGGGGCACAGCACGGAGCAACAAAGATGATGCAAGGATTGCATGACAAACCCTATGAATACAGCCTTTGAGAGTTCGATCTGTACTCATTGAAGAAAAGAAGGTGCTGGGGGGGGGGGCGATATGTTGGACACCTTTTAGGCACATAAAGAGGATTAACCATATAGGTTCAGAAGGGGTATTACAGTTGACTAGGGGAAAGGACACAAGAGGGCATGTCTATAATTGGATGAGGTGGAAGATATAGGAGACAAATGAGAAGACAATATTTCATGTAGCTTGTTGTGGCTAAGTGGAACGCTGTGCCTGAGGTAATGGTGGCCTGTAACACTGTGTACAGTGAGAAAAGGGGATGGGAAACAGTGATGGAGAGAGAGGTGATGTGTGATTGCGGGAGGTGATAGTGAGTAAGATGCAATGTAATGGTGCTGCCTGCACATTCCAGCAGACTTGCTAGACCAAGTGGGCTGTTTCTGCTGGAATGTTCATGTACAGTATGTGTATGTTCGTATGTGTGTAATGTTAATAAAGAATGATGTATTCAGCATTCTTATGTGGAGTCATCCACTTCCGCTTCCTCACGCTTTCATCCAATGGACCATGAGAACGCTCAGGAAATAGTGGGTTCTTATGTCGATGCACACCTTGTACATGATTTATTATGGATTCCAGCTTGGCCAACATAACTTCTCTGTTGCCATTGGGGATGGATCTTGGAATTCAGTATAACATATTTTTAATACTTGTATCCACTCTCAAATGGACTCACATTGCTTTGAGCAGCGTGATATCTAGCTTGTGTGTGATGCCTTTGATGAGATAGGAAAGGTATTGTGAGACTTTCAGTAGTGCAAATCAGAAAATTGTCACATATGTTAGTTTCCTGCCACATCACCGAGTAGTTGTTGGTAATCATGTAACAAGTACCTGCTATCCATATTCCTGTGTGAGAACCCCGCCCATGTCATCAATTTCCATACGCATAAACCCTTTTTCCATACCACGGTGTCTTTCCCCCATCTCCATGTTTCAACCCCTTGAAGTGGTCCAAGAATACTGGTAGCCTAGTTGAGCACAGCACTTCAGCCCTCTAAAGTGTAGACACAGCACGCTTGAACCACAACCCAAGTGACACGCTGCCAGCGACAAGCACGGCACAAGACTCACCGTCATGTCTGGCACCCAAATATGTCCTTATCACTGCATAATATATACAGTTTATCACATTGCCATTGATATGTCAATTATTGTCAAGAGGCAATACCATCTTAAATCGGTGGTCATTGGGAGGTAGTTCTGCTACCAGGCATGGTGGCATATACTGTGCTGCTCGTAACACATAACTGTGTGTGTGGTGGGTGCACTGTAATTTGAGTATTTGTTAATGGGTGTGTTGTTTGATGTTCCAGTACACCAATATAAACCTCGTACCACTTCAAATGATAAGTGATCACTCGTGGGTGTTAGGACACCGCAGTATAGAACTTCTTTCAGTTTTCAATTGTTGTGTACCAGTACATTTTCTGTAAATGCAATGTATGGAAAGTGGGGATTAGAAATGATCTTAGATTGTTGAATGGGGCTGTGGACAGCAATAAAATGCCACGCAGAAGGGTTGAGGGACTTGTCGCAATGTATTGTTTGCTGATAGTTTGCTTCACATATAAACTTTTGTAAAGTGCCTTGAGTGGAGAAAATCCTTACTGAATTTGATATCCAGTATCCACAGTACCACAGCCTGTCATTTCCATTGATGGCTAGCATCAGTGGTTTCTGTTGTTGCAAAAAAAATTTCAGGTGGCCAAGTATGCTTAGTGAATGGCAACTGCAGGCAAAGTGGGTTTCATCATGTTGTACCTTGTCAATAGTCATGAACATATGAGTCTCCTGTGGCCTTACAGCCACAGTGGTATGACTAACTGAGCAGCAGGAGTAATTATTGTAGATGATAATCATTGAACTTGCTGCACGTTCACACTGCATCGCACTACACCGGTGTATGTGGTAGTACGTGAAGTTTGACATGCCATTAACCTACGTCAGCTTAGACGTGATGCAGCAATGCACCAAAGACACTGAAGGGGTATCAGAGAGACATATCCAAACAGTTACTTGTGAAGTTTGTAAAAATCCAAACTGTGCAAAAATGAACAAATTACCATCTGTAATATCATACAGGGTATGTTTAAGAACATATATGCACCTTTCACAAAGTGCCAGGCATCATGCTGATGGAGAATTGATGGTTCATTTTCATGCAGATACTTCTGTATCTGTGGGTGTTGATCCATGACTAGGCAAGCTACCATTAAACCACATTGTCTGATGTCCTGTCATCCCTGTTTACATCCCTCTAGTTCCATGTGATAGGAACTCTTCACCTCATTGCTCTGTGGTACAGAAAGTATGCACAGTGTTAAAACTGGTGGTATATAACATCTGAAATATCAGAAACATTACATGAACAATTGAACCATAATAAGAACAGAAAGAAGCAGTACAGCTTTTATGTTATGGTACCCTAAGTCTTCATGGTCAGCACTCGAAGGACACATAGTAACTTACATGTATTTTTACAAAAAAGGACAATGGAGGCTGGTTGTACTTTCCATGGTCAAGTGAGGTCAGTGCATGGTTGTAGTGTGTGCCCAGTGCCAGTGGTGGAGAACATGAGGTGTGACACAAGGCAAATGGAAAATTAGTTCAAGGTGTGTCAAGTGATGCTCAGTTAAAAAATTGTGCAAAGTACAGCACCATGGGATGCAGGAACTCAGTGCAGTACTACAGGAGGGATGGGTGAGGGTGAATTTCGTGAGAGATACCAAAGACGATAGGGATACAGAGATTATCATTTGCTACAACATCATGGTAGATAGGCTGAGCAGAAATGCTTCAGCGAGCAGTCAGAGGTGTCAGTAGCCAAAGGAGGAAAGTGGTCATTCCGCTGTAGCCTCACATAGAATACAGTGTGCAATCATGAAGGCAAAATCATTGAGAAGACATAGACAGGGTGGAGGCAGCACACAGAATGGCAACCAAGATGGCACGTGGCTTGCAACAGAAAAGCAACATGGAGAGACTAAAGGACACCAACATGTACTATATAGATAAAAGGAGGGAGGAGGAGCAATGATAGAGAACTTCAAGTACCTTAAATGCCAAAATAAGGTGCACGGGCAAAGTCTGTCATCATAGTATAATTGCAAGAACAAGGTGCCATGATAAGTGTTTGAAAGGGACAGCATAGGTGACTGTGACACATGTTTTAGTCGTGAAATGGTATTCATCAAATGGAATGATGTGCTACGGAAGGTGGTGGGAGCAGTAACAGTGGCAGGTTTTACAACATGCATGGCACAGTCATATAACAGAACCATTGTTGCTTGACTGAACAAAGATACTTTGCCCACTGTGGTCAAAGGACACAAGTACTGTTATACTCCGTCCAATTTACATTGGCCACATGTTCATCATCTGCTGACAATTACTATGTGTCTGCGATTGTATGTTTGAAGGTGAAAATGATGCCCAAGGATAAAATAATAAGCATGTGAAGCACAGCACTGTAAGTTAGGTTACAGTGTGGGACAGTAGTGATGACGGGTATCAGACTTCTGTGTACTGGATAGGAATTTCATGCCACACTGTGCATTGAGTGGTATCATCACTGTAAAGTGCTACATGTATCTATCCAACATGTTCACTGATGTACTGCATTGTGGTGTCTCCATCATTACCATGTGCTTACCTGAACAAGGTTCACGCTTAGTATTTTCTTGTGGTCCATCTCCATTAAGATATACATGCCATATTTTGCTGAGTGCCCTGGTGTATTGCATCTGGCATCTCCACACAAGTTGACAGTGGTACTTGTCAGTTTAATAGTGTTGAGAATCTCATCCTTGCTTTGCTTCCACACGTCATATATGCTTGGTTGCAGGAATAACTTAGAGTGTTCATAAAATGTCGGGTTGGAAATGCACTGCACCCGAATGTGTCTCAGCATGTGTAACGCTTTCATTGGTGGAACACCACTGAACCCTATAGTCGCTAATAGCAAAATGTTTCTGGCTGGGTAGTCTCCAATGTAAGTCTGGGATGACCAAGTACATTCAAATCCACATTGATGATAACATTGCTTGATGACAACTAAAGTTCCCTTTATTTGTGAGATGGTTGGTGCAGTGGTGGCATGGTACTGGATGCAGATATTGAACAGTTTCAGTAAACAGGACTCAAACACCAAAAACATCCATTTCTGTCACTTCCACTGTGTCTGTACCTTTGAAGATGTTGACTGAATGAAGCTATAAAAGGGAGAACATACAAACAAACATAATCAGGTGCCAAATGGCTTGCAGTAACCCTAGAGATGCTGTTTATGTTTCATTGTGCTGTGAAAAACAGTTATGCATGGCATTTTCTTATGTATCTGTCCCTGGGAGTTCTGGAATGCATATTTGAAATTACCACAAAGTGTTTAACACTGTGGTGGGACACAGTTGGCATGCACCTTGGCTGACTTGCAGAGATGGTAGTCAATCTCGACAGAAGTCTGCTTGTGGAGACAAGCAGACTAGTCTGTTAATTCATGGACTGAATAATGCGCATTGTTTGCAGAAGATATGGGGAAACCACAGAAGACACACAATAAGGACTGTGGTCAGCTTTGTTAATGGCAACTGATATATACCAGTGTGTATTTTGCAAAAGAGTTTGAGTGGAATGACACCTGAATAAGCAAAGCAGTAGTGTCCATAAAACATGTGGCAGATACATTGAAGAACATATGGACTTGCCGCACCGGATAGGTTCATGTCATTACATATCACCAGGTTACATCAACCCATTATTGCACTCAATTTATGCCCTCAATATGCAAACCCATTGTTCATCAAGATGGTGCTGTCCCACACACGCATCGGCATGTTATATGTGACAAGATACATGTGGAAATCCTCAGCAATTAATGGATGCTGCATGGAGATGCCATAGCAGTGGTTCTACATCATACGGTGACTGCTGAAAGGTGATTACTGTTACGGCATAGTCACAGTGCCAAAAATCAATTTTGGCACTTTCAGCGACTCCCTAGCATAAAAGCAAAGCGGCACCGTGGACTTACAATTTTAATGTTTTATGCTTTGCCCCACACCCCCACTTAAGGATTCTCACCGGGGTGTCGGGATGTGTGCAAACATTTAAAATGGGCCGGTGCAACAAAAATGCACTGCGCCCAGACTTGAACACAGCATCCTGTCCACCCAAGCCACAAACCCACCCACCACACCATGGGGCCATCTCGGCAGCCCACTGTGGCACCACCCTCAAAACCTCTCCCACATCGCCACTGAGTGTGCTCACTCGCACCCCCAACGCACGTACATGTAGCGACATCCTGTCACTACATGCGCAAACCCACCCCCATCCGTCACCTCTTACCTCATTGGTAGCTCCCATGACATGTGCCATGACTGAGTCACCATTTTGCAGTTCACTCAATTGCAGTTGCACACGTCATGGGCTACTCATAGCAGCAGTTGTGGCTGTATGATCCTGTGACAATAGTGATGTTGTCTGTTGTTTTCCTGCTGGAGTCATGGAGGCTACCTGAGGCTTTATGCATTGTGTCCAACAATGACACAATCAGGAATAGCATCTTCCCATGATCAGCGCACGTGTACACATGGCAGACATGTTATGCATCGAAATGCTTATAGCATAATGTACACACCACAGTCACCAGACCCTTTCTGTCCAGACTTCATCAGTCTATGGGCCTGTATCGCTATGCACATCCCCTCCCTGAGCTAGTCATGTAACTACACTAGCTAATGCAGAATCAACAGAACTCCACCCTATTACAGATCATTACGCACTGTTGCATCCTCGCACTGTTACTCACTATGTGGTGGCTCAGGATTGGTGCAGATACAAAACACTGTTGGTTGTATAAAAGTTTACTATTGCACCAACAGCATGTGTTTGCACTAACTTTCATGAACCCAAGTAAGTGCTGATGAAGGGCACTGCACTGTTGCCATGGCAATGAACAGTCCATGTGTAACAGCACTTGTAAGCCACTTGAAAGCCAGGTTCTGCAATGTACTGTTATGTCACACACAATCAAATGTGATGTGGCATGTACGGTAATGAATAATAGCAGTAAGAACCTTGACACCAGACAGTGGACATGGTAGTGCAGTATTTCCAGATATGAAAAACAATTTAAATATTGATGGAATACCAAGTTGACAACTCATGTTTCAGTGATACCGCAATGATTGTCTTCTAATAGCCGATGTATCGGCAAGCTGCTGATTCCTTCCCACCAATGTATTAGTGCCACAGTAAGACTGTCTTTCATAGCAGAGGATATACTGCCTTATTCACAGCTGTTGGAAGCACTACCCATGGCAGTGTTGCATACCATGGGCTGGTAGAACTACACACAATAGAAGTTCAGTTCATAACTAAGTGATCAAGATCAAAGTAGGGATCATGATGTGAATCGTGTCTTGTCAAGTTATCTTACCTCTCCTCCTGTATACTTCTGTTTACATCTAACTCACTATCATAACTCCTGGGGACATAGCTGACATCATTTACATCTGGCACCGGCTCACTGTCAGACTCTAATTCTGAGCTAGGTACAAGACGTGAAAAGATGGTGGACAACAGCATCAGTCTGCACACCTGCATCCTTATATTTGGGCTTTGCCCGAACAGCTGTGAAGAAATAGCAAGTGCATATTACACAGTAGTCAATCTTCATATTGACATATCACAGTAGTCACTGTTATGCACGAGTGCATAATGTCTGATAAAAGAAAACTGGAAAGACATGTGCCACACCTCACTTAATGAAGTGGTATCCACGTACCAATGTACGGCACAGAGGGTTGTCTGCACGAGGGATAATGGTTTCAGTCAGCCAAGAAGTAGTCGCACACTCACATCAATGTTTGTTATGGAGTCATGCAACACAGAAAGGAGTACCTGACTGCATCAGGTTTTGAAATGTACGTTTTACTTTTCCAATGACTTAGTGTGATTTTCATGTCTACCAAATGGCCACGTGACATTGGTGCATAAGTGCATGTTGGAAACCAGCAAATGATTAAGGCATTTTGTGAAATTATTATCATATTGCAGTTTATCATGATTTATCTCAGCCGTGAAAGGTGAAAAAGCACCTACATCAGTACAGGAAAGAAAGAAGTATTACACCACAATCCTAATGCTTGTAAATTTTTTTTTCATATATATTCTATTTCTAGCATGGTGGTCCAGGGCATCTCTCAGGTGTACCCTCACAGCCTTGACTTGTACTCTGTGTCTGAGACACCTTCCTCTGGGAGTACAAGGGCTGTGCACCCCTTCCTAAGCCCACAGATCCATCCGCCAACCCAGATCTAAGCACCCAGGACAGGATAGCCTATCCTGACTAGCAACCTTTCTTGGATCAAGACGGACATTCCTAGGTTGGGTTGACGGTCTCTGGAGAGCCACTGGAATGGTGGTCCAATGTTGGGATGTGGACATTGGCTTCTGTGGTCAAAGTCACCTCCCAAGTTCCTTCAGTGATTTTTGTGTGGTTCCCCCGGATGTGGCATGCAAGGACTCTGTGTGGCACTGCCTTCTGCCTCCATCATCTGCTGTCATCCCACCCCTACCAACGTCCCCACTGTTGTGCTTTTCCAATCTCCCACCGGGCCACTACAGAGCAGGGAACCTGGTGCAACCACCCAGGAGAGGGGAGCAGTCCTATGGACAGCTCAATCCTCTATGTCCCCTGCCGACTACCATGGTCCCAAGTGTCTTCCCAAACCCAGGTTGCCACTGTGGCACAAGGTGTGGCGTACCACACCTCGACCATCAGTGCCACCTTGCTGGCTGTAATGCATGTTAGATTGATAGTCCTTCTCATATTCACTTTGTGTTAGTGTTATACAGTCTCACCCCAAGAAGCACATATCAATGATATCAAGTCATTTGAGCATCACAAGGAATCTGGTTTTCAACAGTAGTCGATGATGAGTCAGCCATTATTCATGTTACAAGTATGATAAAGTGGCATTCACACCAAAAAGCCGATTTTGTTCTGTGCTGACATGATAGTGATGGGTATTGGGGGACAGGACCTATGGGGGAGAGTCTCGAAGAGCTAAATATGTACATATTGGAAGAGAAGGGACTGGGGGGACATGATAGAGGTCTTCAGGTACATGAAGGGGGTAAATAGGGAGGAGCAGTCAAGGTGCTCTTAAGGAAGAGGGGCAACTAGAGGGCATGGGTGGAAGCTGGAGGGGAGGGAGATTCAGGGGAGAAAGGAGGAGGTGCTACTTCACTAAGAGGATGGTGGAGCCATGGAATGTGCTGCCCAGGGGGCTGGTGGAGGTAGAGATGGTGGAGGGGTTCAAGAGCAGGTGGGATAGGTACAGTGGAAGGGTTCTGGAAGCAAAGTCCAGTGCAGTGACAATATCTGGGACTGGGAAGGGAGAAGCCAGAGGAGGGCAGCAGGTCAGCTCCCAGGGTGGGGTTGACCAAATGAGCAGACACGAAAGGCCATTAAGCCTATTCTGCTGGCATTTTAGTATGTTAGTAAAAACAGGACTACATCATAGTTGCTACCATTACAAGTCCCAGGACTTCATGCAGGAAAAGGGTGTTCAAATACAACCTCAATGAACAACTGCAAAACTGCACGAAGTGCTCCTCTGAAGGCTAACATTCCTATTTGTGCACTAATTCCACTCCCTGTACAAGTTCTGTTGATTCCTAATGTATTTATATATGTCTAAATTCTACTGAGCACTGACTGGTACCCAACTGCGTACTGACCAGATTGTAACCATAAATTGACAGCACACCTAATTCTGTATTTGAAATGTTTGTACTATGTAACTAAATCTGGGTCGCCCCTGAAAAGAGAGCTTCAGGGCTCAGTGGGCCTACCCGGTTATCGAAATTGAATGAATAAATAAATAAATAAATAAATATAGCATACACACCCTAATGAGAGATGCAATGATATGAGCACATGTTGGCAATGAATTTGAGCTCATAGTACATGCTGCGTGCCATTGCACAGTATTCACTTATGTTTGAAAGGTACATTACACCAACATGGCAATGTCAATTACCTATGCTTTTGTAAGATGGTCTCTGGAATGATTTCTACATTCCCCTGGTGACCTCTAGTGATCCAGAACTTTCTTAACTTCAACATCTGTCATTTCAGCATCAACATTTAATGCCTCAGTATTGAGGAGAGCAGTGTCACATAGAACTTCTGTGGCAATGGCACATTGTCACTTGTGTCTGGTACATCGCTGTTGTCCACATAATGCTGAATAATCTAAGTTCTGCATTGACAGTTAATGCCCAATTACATAATTGATCCTAATCAACACAGAACATTACAGCAGACCAGACCTGCGCAATCAATAAGGATGGTTAATCAAACTCCCCCCAAAATTCATTACTCCCTGCCTCTTACTTCTCATACTTGCAGATGATGTTGAACTGAACCTAGGTCCTGACCACTCAGCATCCCTCTCCATCACCTCAAATGGACTGGTCTTCTACCATATAAATGTAAGGAGCTTGCTGCCCGTTAGACCACATCAAGGCCTGGGTAACACAATGCTCCCCCAATATCCTCTGAATCAGAGAGACATGGCTATCTGCCAAAGTCCCTGACTCCCTTGTAGCCATTCCAGGTTATACCATGTTCTGCCAGGACAGAGGCAAACACGGCAGTGGTGTTGCCATATATATCCACATCTTCCTTGAAGCCTCCATTGTCCTCTCGGAAGGCGACCTAAAATCACACAAAGTGCTCCTCTCAATGCTAACATTCCCTTCTTCTTCACCACTCTTTGTCTCAACCTGCTATTGCTCCCACAATCCATACCCTGCTTCCTTGTTCTCCAAACTCTTCTCCCTCATTTCTCTCTCCACTTCCGGTGAACTCCTCATATTGGGAGATTTCAGTCTGAACTGGGCTTCCTCACAAGCTCAGCCAACCACTCAAGAGATAGAAGCCCTCAACATAATGCAACTCATATCCAACCCCACCATGCTTAACTTCAGTACCAAGAACCACTCACTAATTGACTGGATTCTTACGAGTCACCCACACAATAATATTCCTCACCCGATCTCTTCCCTTCACCTTCAGGGACCACTGTATCAACCACTGTCTCAAGAAGTCTCAGCTTCCTACTGTCCCACCTAAGTACATGTGATTCAGGCCCCCAAGGTCCCTGAAACAGCACTCTCTGTTGGCTGACCTTTACCTCGCTGATTGGTCTGGAGTCTTCACCACCCTGGATATAGACTCTGCTCTAGCTGCCTTCAGTTCTAGCTTCCTGAATATTTGGAACTCCCATGACTCCCTCAAGAGGCTGATGATAAGAAGCTTGCTCCTTCCCCAGATTGTTCTCCACCAGGTGAAGCAATTCAAGGAAAGAAATTGAGCTTGTAAAATTTATAAGGCCTCTTCTGATGCCTCAGACCTCCAAAAATATAGAACTGTAAGAAATGCCTTCACCAAAGCAGTCCACTCAAACAAAGCAAATTTCTTCAAAGCACAGATTGACAACTTCCATCCCACAGCCACAATCTGGAAGACTCTCCACTCCCTGTTATTGTCCTCTTCCCACCCCCCACCCTCGATCTCAGTCCCTGATGGTGCTGGCAATGCCGCCTCCTACATAAAATGCTACTTCACTACTTGCGCCCTACCCCTGGGTAATACTTCTCCCTCACCTCCCGAACACTCCTCAAACTGTACCCCACATGCATCTTACCACTTGCTCCCTCCTCCCCTACATCCATCCATACATTCCCCATCACCCCACTCAGAGGTGCTCCATGCACTTAAATCTCAAAACTATTCCAAACAGAACACAGACAGACTTAATCCTATTCTTCTGAAAATCTAAACCCCAGCCATTGTCCCTCCCCACACTCACCCATCTTTGAAATGTCTCCTCTCTCATCTGGTTCCTTACCTAAAGCCTGGAAGTTGGCAAAGGTCATTCCCCTACACAAAAGGGGAGACACCTCAATCCTCAGTGAAATGTGCAGAGAACAGCATACTTATATACAGCACAAAGTTGGAAACAGTACTGTTGACAATAGCTGTAATATTTGTAGAAAAGCAATGCACAGTGAAAGTCACTGTTGTTCACCCCCCAACTAACAGCAGCAGTGAAGGTGTTACAGTGATGTCAAACAAATGAAGAAGATATTAGCACTGAATAAAGAAATGGACTGGGAAAGTACAAAGTAATACATAGGTGCAGTCTCCATCAACAGCAAAGACCAGCACAGAAAAGTCTTCTACTGTTTAGTTTGACGTAGCACAACACAGTGTTTCCATAAACAGCGCTGTGCAGCCTCATCAGGCAGCATAGTAGTGAAACACAGCAATGCCGTGATGATATGACATGATATGTCATGAATGTGTCATCTTCCAGGACAAAAGTATTACACAGCTTGGTCCAGCATAATCTGAGAAGCACAACTGTACAGACACCTTGCAACGTGAGGAAGGAGAAAAGCGATAAGAATGTCACACATCTCTATGCCATGTGCTCTGCAAACATTTTCATGGCAAACTCATTTCTATGGGATGTCCACAAATTCAAGCTCCCAATGTATCAAGTTATGGAGCTTGCTTCAGCTTCACTTGTTACAGTTTACAGTTCTGACAGCTAACCACATAAAGAAGGGGGACAGCAACAACACACAAGCAGTTTACAATGTACCATTCCATCTACTCTGAAAATGTTTTTGTGGCAGACTCTTCTCACTGGACAAACACATAATCATGCTCCCAATGCATAACGCATATACACCTTGGTTCACCATCACTTGGCACGCTTCACATAATTGACAATTATCAGCCTAAGGCGGGGGTAGGGGGTGGGACAGCAATATACACATGGATTTTGCACTTCACTATGCTATCTACTCAGCAAAGTTGTTCTCAGCACATGTATTCCAATAGGATATTCCACAATGATGCTGTCAAGATATCAATTCACTCCTGCCTGGCCTGTCAAACTTCACCTCAATGACAGGTACCAGCGTAAACAGTACAGCGCTCAGTGCATATGATTTCAAGCAGCACTATGACATTTGCTCTGCTGCAAAAAATGTATGGGGGGGTTCAGTACTACCATATTCATTTACAAATGCTCCCTGAATGCTGATTAATAGATAAAAATCATTGTGGTACCACCAACCTGCAGCAGCTGTCAAAATTTGTGCTCTACACAGCCTGCAGCACCACATAACGGAACGCCGAACTGAACAGCAATAAAACTGCAGTATGCATGGAGTCAGTAGGATAAGAATAAATACAATACCAGCAAGGGTCTCTCTACTGGCAGCACTACAGGAAAAAAGAATTGTATGACTGAGTGGGAAGGCATTGAAAATTACCGCTCATGCACAGCTGAAATATTGAGAGAGGTGACTGGTTCATTCAGGAGCATGCATCACTTCCAGTTCGTCCAGACAACTAAAGCAACTCAGATTCATGGGTGCAGTGCTCGGGTAAATAATAGTAAAACAAAATTAAAAAAGAGAAGTATAAGAAGAAAATTCTGATGCAATTCCACTCATGGGCATGGGAACTTCAGAAAGGTGAGTAAAAATTTGATCACACATACCACCAGATTCCCTCTTTAAATGATTTACTTTTCCATAAGCAGCTGTAACTTGATTTTTGGGGTTATGTATTCCCTAACATATACTCCTAGATCCTTTTCACATTATGTTTTTAATTTAACCCTATCCATGTACTACTGTTTCCTCATTTTGTTTTTCCTTAAATGCATAATCGCACATTTAGTGCTGTTGAATTTCATTCTCCATTTATTCACCCATTTTATGATGTTGTTAAGATCTGTTTGTATATTCATTTCATCCTCATCTGTGTTGCTGTTCCTCCAATTTTTGTATTGTCAGCAAATTTACTGCATGTGCTAAGCATACCATCCACAAGGTCTCCAATGAGCTGACTGAATAACACCAGTCCCAATCCTAATCCCTGGTGTACCCCACTTGTGACATTACCCTCCTTTGAAATATTGCCCTTTATTCTTATTATTTGTGTTTAGTGTGTAAGACAATTTTTAATGCATTTTAATCTATGGTTGTTAATCCTCAGGTGTATATATTTTTCAATGAATTTAGAATGCAATACAACATCAAATGCATTGCTTAAAGGGACACTTTCAACCCCCTTGGGCCTCAAAATGTCCCTAGTTTAAAAAACAAATTTCATGATTCATTACATTCTGCAGACATTGTTTATATAAATGATAGTTTGATTCTGATTCCTTTTGTCCTTTTAAAAGTGAAAACAGACTGCCCACTATGGTGGTGTTACCACACAAAACATTGTTTGTTTACTTTCCCTTGATCAACTCCTGCCACATCTTTCCTAGACTTGGGAACACCTCATCATAGTCTAACCACTCATGATGCAGTAGGATGAGAGAGCCTATTGAACCGTGAGTAACTGCACAGTTTTGAGGTTTTCCTAGTGTTCTAGACTATGACAGAAGGGTAGATTATGGATTAGAAACAAATCAAGCTTGGGTATAATGTCACCATTAGCATGCATTTCAGTTCTACCAAGAAAAGAAGCAAATAAAACAACCAGCAACATCTGTGAATTTTAGAGAATGTAAGCAATAATAAAATGTGGGGTTTTTACCTAGAAATAACATGATGCAAAAAAGATTGACTGTGTTCCTTTAAGTCTAGAAAGATGACATCAACAGCATTTGCATTATCTATATGTCTACTGAGGTTCTCATTGAAGATTGATAGGTTTGTAACACATGGATTGACAGTTTTAAAACCATATTGCAGTTTTCATGTAGCCCAGTTTAAGATTTTCTTTCTAATATTCCCTTTATTGTGTTTCCATTAGTTTTCCTATAATTGAAGTTAGACTGATTGGTCTGCTACCCTTTTTATGGCTGCATGGACAAAGTTCAGCAGATGTTATGCCACCTTTATCATCATCTCAGAAGAGCACCATGGAAGCATGTGACCAGACTGTCTGGTGTGCTTCCACAGTGCTCTGGCACAATTTGCAGTGGTGGTGTTTATGCAGCCCTTCCCTTCAGCCGCATAAACACACCCACTTCAAGGACACTTTTTCTTCTGCAACTGTAGAAGTGATGGAGAACTGTAACATACATATATCTGCTAGTGAGTGCTTCAAACTGAAAACATCAAACAATGTCTGACCGCAACCAGTTTCTAAAGTACTGTGAATCAAAAATATGTCTAGATGACTGTACAAGTTTTCGAAACAATGGCTACTATTTACCCTTCTTATAGTTGAATTGCAGATCTTAGGTCTGTGTGTCTGTTCTCATAGCAATCAAGTTCAACAATGTTGAAATGTCCTTCCAAAGTGCCAGTGAGATCAATCATAATAACACTGCCCTCTCCCCTTAGTTCCGCCCACTCACCGTGCTCAACTGGGGGGACGTGGAAGGGCAGAGATTTCAGAGACTGAAAAGTGACAAGCAAAATTTAAATAAATAAAGTGGAACTTTGCAGTGCTGAAACACACTTACTGATGTTGCTTCATGTAGCCACCTACCACATCGACATTGGATGAGCTGGGCATCCCTTTCAGCAATTGCCCAAGCCAGTGTTCATGGTGGATTTATGAAAGAGGGGACACTGTGCAGGGACTATTTGCTTAGACTGAATGGCTTATTCACTTTAGTGTGCCATGTACAGTTGTCAGAACATGAGAGTAACAGAACTGGGAATTTTGTAGGAAGTGCGGGACGCTTGTAGAAACTCTGCACAACCTTATTATCTCTGACCAGAGTTTGTTGTATATTGGCACATCAGCCATTCTCCATGCTGCTGGCACCTCCCCTGTATTGAGGGACTTATTAAATAAGTGTTGTGGTATTAGTACCAGCACATATGATGTTTCTTTGAAAAGCTTTAACCCTATGCCATTTGGACCTGCTGCTTCGATAACATTTAACTTCTTGATGTTACTTTTGGTTTCTCCACTAGAAATGATAATTGTTTGGGTATTCTTTATGACGATCTGGATACTGCTTTCATTATCCTTTTGGGAAACAGAAGTGATTATTAATTTGCTCTGTGATTTGCTGGTCATTAATAATTCATTTATCATACAGTCTTAATGGTTCTATATTATTGTTTTCCTTTTTTTTTGAGTTGATGTGACTGTAGAACTTCCTCTGAAGTCTTTCTCCCATTCCCAATTTGTTATTTTTTTTCACGTTGTTATAGTCAGCTTTGTGGTAATTATAGACTACTGTCCTTCCTTTATTATATATAATGGTAGATTCTAGTCTTATTAGCACTAGTTTCCAATAAGATTGCACTGGGGAAGCTTAATTGGGGTTATCTTGGAAGGCTGTAGTGAATTGGAAGAGTACTTCCCCTTCTCTTGATTGAGTTAGAGTAGCAGGGTACCCCACACACCCAGTTAACCAGCGACTGTGACACCTTGGGGCTTCCTGGTACTGGTCTGCTTCAATGTCTTTTATCAGGGCACCATCCCTATTCACCTTTTTTTAGTACACTGGTTTTGTTGGACTGCAATTTTGCCATGACACCTCCCCTGTACTTAGACGTACTGTTCCTGTACCAGTGCTTTAGTTTTTAGATGCTAGCCAGTACACTAATTTGCTGTATTTTATATTTTTGTTTAATTATTGTATTGATAGTGCATCATACATTTTTCTACTATGTGTACTTTGCATATTTTGACTATATGTTGTGTATTTTGCTCCCTATTTCCCTTCTCACATATGGCACTTGGAAACAAGCCTTGATTCAGTGTGTCTTTCCCGGTTACCAAGTTTCAACAAATAAATAAGTAAATACATGTGTTTGTTGGTGCTTTTGGTCCAAGGTAAAGTCAATTTTGTCTGCAAAAATGTTTATTTATAGAGATAAAACTAGGTTACTGTGTTTTGTAAGAAGAAAACATTAGATAATCAGTAATCAGAGGATAGTAGTCACATAATCTGGTCATAATACTCAGTTGTGTAAGACTGAGCTGAATCATTATTTAGTTGGTTTTTTTTGCTCAACTATCTATGACCTTGCAAACTGCAGGACACTCAATGTTAACCTGCCAATAATGGAGTGAAGATTCCAACTTTAAAGATACAGGTGTACATAATACAGTCAGACAATGCATAAATGGGAATATCATTACACTGATGATAATTTATAGGAACAGTAGTCCTACAGTACAATTCATAGTAAACTGTCGTACCAATTAGTTAGCTTAGCAATGTTTTTTTTTTGAAGTTGCCAATGAATTTGAAACTTATAAAGGGCAGCATAATGGAAGCCTTTGTGCCAGTGAGGACATGTTTGCATGCACATAGTGAGGCTTTCCCAAGTATGCACTAAAGTGCCCATAATGAAAGCCTCACTGTGTGCCACTGCAAAGTGCTGGGCACTGCAACACAGAGGCACCCCAGGTGCACATGGTAATGAGATGAGGCAGAGTTAGGAAGGCAGCACAAAAAAGTAAAATGGGGGAGGGAAGAAAGCAGCGGAGCAAAGGTGTGAGTAGAGCAGATAGGCAGCAAAACATGGAAGACCATGGTTACAAATGCCCGCAGCCTGGGGAATAAAATCCTAGACCTGGAAGCATTGTTAGTAGTGGCAGACCTGTACATAGCAGCAATAACAGAGACCTGATACACCACAAATCATGACTGGGATGTTAATGTACCGGGATATTCTCTGTTCAGGAGAAACGGGGGAGTAGAAAGGGAGGAGAGGTGGCCATGTACGTTAGGGAGGGTATAAAGGCAATAGAGGCACTGGGTAGACAGGGGAGGCCAGCACTGTGGGTCACCCTTGAGCCAGGCAATGGCATAGCAGTCTGGGCAGGTGTGATCTACAGGCCTCCAGTACAGGGAGAGGAGTTGGATAGGGATAGGGGATCAAATTCACATGATGGCAGCAAAAGGAGAGGTATTTCTGCTGGGTGATTTCAAGATCCTAGACATGGACTGGACCATTCCAGCAGCTGTTTCGACTAGGAGCAAATACATTCTGGATTCCCTACAGGGGGCAGGCCTAAGCCAGCTAGTGATTGATCCCACCAGAGAAGGGGCAGTTCTTGACCTAGTACTGACCAATGAGGACAGAATTGCAGATGTCCAGGTGGAAGGTCAACTGGAGTCCAGCAACCATCACATATTGGGGTTTAGCATAGGTTCCGAGACACAGTCTAGTCACACAAAGACAAAGGTCTTAGTTTCAGGAGGGCAGATTTTGCTAAAATGGGATTTGTATCAGAGGCATTGGCAAGAAGGGAGATAGAGGGAGTTGAGGAGCAGTGGGAACAACTAAAGGGAGACATAGAGAAGGCGATGAGCCAATGCATCAGGTTGGTAAATAAGGGCAAGAGAAGAAGGAAACCACTGTGGTTCTCGATAGAGGTGGCAAACAAGGAAAGGGCCAAAGGACAGGTTTCAGGAAATATAAGGAGACTCAAGGGAGGAGGACATGGAGGGCACCTAAGTAATTTAAGGGAAGCAGGAAGGACAATACAATCAGGAAAGGCTGAGTACAGCAAACAGAGACAAGTGTTTTGTCCTCATTTGACTCATCAATGTGCCATATCTCAGCCCAGGAAGAGGAGCCAGCCACCCTATAGGAGAGCTTATTTGTTTGGGTCATGGACAGCCCAAAGTAGAGAGAGAGAGAACTAGAAAGCACCCAAGAGCAAATGCACTGGGGCATGTGTTATCCTGGAGGATATTGGCCACCCAGCCACATTTTAAAGAAAACATGGGCATTTGCATATGTTTCACATAATGCTTTGCAATATTTGGGTATTGCAGTGTGTGTTTCTTTAAAACTGATGTGATGATACATCAGATAGGTCCTCCACTTGCCCATATCAATTGAATAAAGGAGCTAAGGTCTTACAGCACCAGATGACAGATTTAGGCTTGGTTGCTGTGTGGAGAGTCCTCCATCCCACAGTGAAGGACTACTCCTACTATTCACCAGTTCATCAAACCCACCTGAGAATTGATTATGTCTTACTCTCCAGATCACTAAAGTGTGAGGTCCTGTGGAGGAACTACCTCCCAATCCTTATTTCTGAGCATGCACCATTGTAGATGAGTATTTATCTGGGGAATGAAAGGAACGGGTGCTCTGATCTTGTGGCTGGACCCTCTGTTAATGGGCTGGCAGTATAGCCTAGAGGTCAGAAGAATGAGGTGTGAATGAGCTTGGTACATCCAGTAGACCATATCTGAGTTTGATTCTCACAAACTCCACTTGCATACTGTGTGACTCTGAGCAAGTTACTTAACCACCTAGTGCTCCCAGGTCACCCCTTAAAGCAGGCACTTGTGCCTAGTGGGCCTTACTTGGTTACCAAAGACTAAAAAAAAAAGTCAATAATGAGAATTTACTGACACAACTTTAGAAGGGAAATCAAGGAATTTGGGGGGATACATAAAGGGTTGGTCGAAGATATGGACATTGTATGGAATACTCCAACAGCATTTATTAGAGGTAGAGCTATTGTTTACTTGGCAAAACTGAAGAAGGAGATGCAAGCCTGAATTGAGGAGCTAGAAGCCAAAATAGCAGGGGTTAAAAAAATATATAAAAATGGGCATGACATGAAAAAACATTACTCCCTCACAAGGTTAGGAATAGCCTACAGTGAAGCTATGACAGCTCAAATTGAGAGGGTCGTCTCATATCAAAAGGTCACATTTCATGAATCCAGAAATATGGGGGAGGCTGCTAGCCTACCTGATTAAGAAAGAAGAAACACAAAGGCATGTACAGAAGATAATATTGCTACTACAAATGGGAGCTTCTGCTGTGACAGAAGGACATAAAATATGAATTTTGTACGATTTTACTCAAATTTATATAGAGTACAGCTGGGTATGATAACCCCTGCAGTAACACCCCAAGACCTCTTTAAAATTATATGAAGGGCTGTCTTAGATTTTGGAAAAAGATACAGAACAATTGGAGGGCCTGTTTACTAAGCAGGAGATCCTGGCAGCCATGAGCTCGCTTACATCAGGTAAAACACCTGGACCAGAAAGGTTGCCCATAGAGTTATATAAGAAAATAGCTGCAGACATCCTAAGACCCTTGTTTGAAACTTTATAGGCTGCATATGAGGAATGGAGGTTACCCAAATCTATTAAGAAGGCTAGAACCTCCATTCTCTCTAAACCTCACAAACCAAGGGATCAGGTTTCTTCTTACCACTCCATCTCCATCTTAAATTCAAACTTCAAGATGTACGCTAAAGTACTTGCCACCAGGTTAGAAAATATACTCCCTAATATAGTCTCAGCTGTTCAACTGGGCTTCCTGCAGGATACAGGGATGCATATGTATGTGACAACTGTGAAATGGATTCTAGTGAGAGGGCAGCAGGATTGTATGGAGTGCCCAGCGGTGGTCTTGCATGGTTCCAAAAAAGCTTTTGACCAGATCAAATAGGACCACCTCTGACACACCTTGGGGTTCTTTGGGTTTGGGCCTCAATTTACACAATTAGTGCAGGCTATATATGATAAACCTACGGCCATGATACAAACCAATGGTTGGAAATCGGAGTGGATCTTCCTAGGTAGTGGAACCTAAGGGTGTTCTTTTCTCCAGTCTTTTTCGATATTGCAGTTGAACCTCTCTCACTGACAATAAAAAAGTATCTGGATTTTGTTATAATTGGCATATAATCTGTTACAGCCCCTGTTACATTATATGCAGATGATATGTTAAATACGTGTAATACACCAAGAGAAGTCTGCCAGTACTGAGGGAGGTACTTGAGGAATTTGGAACTATAACTGGGTATAAAACAAATATATCTAAGTCAATTGTGGTGCCCTTATGTAATTGTGAGCACTCTGATCCGTAATCCTCACTTCCTTTCAAGTGGACTTGGGAGGATTGCAGGTATTTGGGGGTTAATGTCTCGAGGAAGCTACAAGATCTTTATGAGGCCAACTTTCCACCTTTACTGGCTAGCATTAAGGAACTGCTAATCAAATGGAAGACCCTTTTGCTATCTATTGTTGGTAGAGTTAATGTGCTAAAAATACTGTTTTCCCATGATTTCTGTATCTTTTACATGTACTGGGGGTACTGTATATGTGCTACCCAAGTTTTTTAAGCAACTGAAACTGTGTTGCACAGAATGGTAGTGGGCTAACAAAACCCCAAGGGTTAGCTTTGCTTAACTCACTCTGCCTCTGGGGAGGGAGCCTGGGAGTTCCTCATTTTAAAAATATTACTCATCAGCTCAGCTGGTGGGAATTTGGGGTTGGTACAAAATACATCGTGCTAATAAAGAGATTCTCTTTGAAAAAGAGATTACTAAACATGATAAACTAACAGACCTTTTGTACTCCTCAAAAGGAAATAATTACAGTGTGGCTGGTGATAACTTGGTTATCCAGCATCTCCATAGAACCTAGCACAGGGTCCATCACTTTATGGGTGTGATCTCAAATTTTACTAATCTACTAATCTCACACCACTCTAGAGGAATCCACTACTCAATGAGTTGTTAAAAGACTCTGTCTTCAAACACTGGGAGCAAAAGGGAATTACCCTGTTGGGTTGTTTATTTGAAAGTGGGCAGAAAATACTTTCAGGACCTTGCCCAGCAGTACTGCATTCCACAAGCCCACTTTTTTAAGTATGGGCAGATTAGGCACCATTTGGTAGTTATCCTGGTACCCACACTATCTATATAGGAACCTCCTGATATTGTTAATATTATGTGAAATGCACAGGATTATAAAGGGTTAATTTCTAAATGTATAAACATATAATGTTGGGGAGCCCAGATAAACTGGCCTCCTTTTGAGAAAATGGCAGGTTTCTCTAAATGAAGTCACTGCAGAGTAAGACTGGGCTTACATTATACAGGAGGGATGGAGGATACTGATCTCAAGTAAATTCAAGCTGATTCAATTCTTTACTTTTCAGAAAGCTTATTACACTACAGAGCAGCTGTATAAATTCTCATCTGATTATGCTAACAGGTGCCCCTGGTGTAAGTTCCATTGGGTAGACTTAATACACAGGATTGCCAGCTGCCAACACTTGACAGGGTACTGGAAAGAAATAGAAGGAAGTCTTTCACAGGAGTTATCCATCCCCATAAAAATAGAACCCGAGTGATATTATTGGGAGACATGGAAAAAATTATGGCATTCAAGAGGGGCAAAGCATAGTCATACATAATGCTATCACCTGTAGGAAGCTAAGCATTCTCACTAGTTGGAAAAACAAACTCTGGCCAGAGCTAATAGGGCTGCAGGTCAAAAAGTTGAGTTACAAATATTGACATTTATCAAGATAGGAGCCTGCATTCACAAAATTGAATGTAGGTCATAAATCTGTTGTTTTGTAATTATTTTTACATCAAATTTTCAACATAGCCTTGTTATGACCCTGCCTCATGAAGAAGGACTGAGAAAATGTTCAACACCTGGCTGAAAGGTGATTTTGTGCAGGGACTGCAAAATCAACTTGCAGGATACAAAAGCACACTTTGGGCAGGAGTTTAAAAATGACAGCTGTCACAATCATGAGGTGCTGTAAAAATTGGCTATTTTGAAAATTTGGGGTAAAAATATTGAATATTACCAAAGTTACAAGCCTTTGTTTGCATAATTCAATATAGGCTCATAACTTTGTTGTTTTTTTTAATATTTTTACACCAGATTTTCAATATTGCCTTCCTACGACCCCACCTCATGAACAAGGACAGAGAAAATGTTCAACTCCTGCCTGAAAGGTAATTTAGTGCAGGGACTGCAAACTCACCTTTTTGGATTAAAAAAAAAAACATTTTGGCAAGGATTTGAAAAATGACAGCTGTCACACTCATGAGGTGCTGTAAAGATATGGCTATGTTGTGAATTTGGGGGAAAATATGGAAAATTACCAAAGTTAAAAGCCTGTGTTCATAAAATTTATATAGGCTCATAACTTTGTTGTTTTTAATATTTTTACAACAAATTTTCAACATAGCCTTCTTATGACCCCACCTCATGAGCAATGGCAGAGGAAATGTTCAACTCCTGCCTGAAATTTGATTTCATACAGGAACTGTGAAATCACCTTTGGGATGTAAACAAACATTTGCCCAAGATTGAGAAATGACAGCTGTCACACTCATGTAGATGCTATAAAGACTTGGCTATAATGTGAATTTGATGTACAAATATTGAAAATTATCAAAGTTACAAGCCTGTGTTCATAAAAGTCAATGTAGGCTCATAACTTTGTTGTTTTTAAATATTTTATACCATATTTTCAACATAACCTTCGCTTGTTCCCACCTCATGAACATGGACAGAGACTTCAACTCTTCCCGGAAAGATGATTTTGTGCAGGGACTGCAAAATTCGGGATGTAAAAAACATTTTGGACAGGATTTGAGAAATGACAGCTATCACACTCATGAGGTGCTGTAAAGATATGGCTATGTTGTGAACTTGGGGTAAAAATATGGAAAATTACCAAAGTTACAAGCTTGTGTTCCCAAAATGTTATGTAGGCTCATAACTTTGTTGTTTTTTCAATATTTTGCACCAAATTTCTTCAACTTAGCCTTCTTATGACCCCACTTCATGAACACGGGCAGAGTACATTTCAACTTCCTGCTTGAAAGGTGATTTTGCACAGGGACCACAAAATCACCTTTTGGGACATATCTGCCTAATGACACTTCAATTGTTCATGAAGTGGGGTCCCAAAAAAGGTATGTTGAAGATTTGGGGAAAAAATATGCAAAAGTAGCCAAGTTATGCCACTAAGTTCAAAACCCAATTGAAACACAATTAAACAGCACACCTGTTTCCTCAGTTTGCAGTCCAGCTTAGAAGAATGAAGATGTGTCTGCAGTCCAGACAAGATAACGTAAAGTAGATCCCCATGGGTAAGGCAGTAAGGGCTTAGTGGGGTCCTGAGTGGGTGGGTTGAGTTGGGGGGGCAATAACAGTGCAAAAGACGTCGATGGACAGTTTTCTTGTTTCAGGAGAAAAAAAATGGACCGATAATTCCTCATGTGACACTGTGGGATTGGGCACCCCCAGTGTTAATGTTAAGTTGCTGGGAGTGTGCAGGTGTGTGTGTGAAACAAAATAAGGATTCTTAATCACTACACAGGGGGACTGGGCACCCCAATGTCACTGTTATGTTTTGGGGATATTTCTAACCATGACACTGGGGATTGGGCAATCCCATTGTCACTGTTATGTTTTTTATTTGGGGGTGGGGTGGTTGCTGAGAGGAGGTAAAATGTTATGAAAACAAAAAGGTGGTCATGGCAGAACATGGCACATTCTGCTGTGTCAAGATGGCAGCCAAATCCTGCTGCACATGCACAAATGTACACATGCACAGCGCAGTTTTGGTAGCCATCTTGGACTTATGTGAAATAATGCCATGTTCTCCATTCTCATCTGATATAAAATAGTGCTGTGCTGTGCTGTGCCAATGCTAATCAACAGAGGGGAGTGCTTCACAAATGTGGAGGTGACTGGGATAGAACTCCACACTGTTGTTTGGTCAGAAAAGTCTCCCTTTTCAGATCCATCACAGAAGGTCTGCAGGCTCCACCCACTGCATGATCAGGAAGCTCTTCTGAACCAAGTGTGGCTTAAACAATTGAGGGAATGTGCAGTCATGGAGAAATTGGTATATAGAAATAGGGGTGATATGGCCGCATATGATAAGCAATGGTTAGCCTTTGAAGAATTTTTGAATAGATGACCAAATGCAGTCCCAGATAGGGAAGAAATAGAGTGGAGGTACAATAGGGGGAAGAGGTGTGAAATATAACTTAGTTTTTCAACCTGTGACAAACGTTTATCATGTACAGTGCTCATTAACAACTTCCAGTTGGAGTTTTTGGAACCCAGGGAGGAGCTACTAGTTGGAAGGGATTCAGATAGATGTCACAGAGGAGGAGAAGGACCTAGGGGTGATCATAATGGGTAACATGAACAACTCAGCTCAGTGCAGGAATGTGGCAGCTAAGGCCAACAAGATGCTGGGGTGTATTGTGAGTGGAATCTCATCCAGAAGTAGGGATGTGATCCTGCCGCTGTACAGGTCATTAATCAGGCCACATTTGGAGTACTGCATGCAGTTCTTGCATCCCTTTCTGAAGAAGGATATCAGATTGGTGGAGAGGGTGCAGCATAGGGCAAATAAGATGATCCAGGGGCTGGAGGGCAAAACCTATGAGGACAGGCTGACTGAGTTGAATATGTACACCCTGGAGGAGAGGAGGGATCGGGTGGATATGATTGAGACCTTCAAATATTTGAAGGGGCTTAACAAAATGGGAACAGAAGGATTATTTAAGCTGAGGAGAGGAAGGGACACCAGAGGGCACGGTCTCAGATTGGAGGGTGGAAGATATTGGAGAGAGATGAGGAGGCATTTTTTCACAGAGAGGGTGATGGAGAAATGGAACACTACCTGAGGAGGTGGTATCCTGTAGCACTGTGGGCAGTTTTAAAATGGCATGGGACATGGTGCGAGGGGGTAAAGGTGAAGGGGAGAGGAGGGTGGGGCAGCTGCAATATAATGGTGCTAGCTCAGCATTCGAGCAGACTAACTTCATAGACCATAAGGCCTGTTTCTGCTGGCAGATTCGTATGTTTGTATGTTCGTATAACCAAGGCCTGCTAATGTAAACCCAGTTATACCTTCTTTATCAAAGATTAACTGGTATGTGAACGTTGATCGTTTACTGGGTGAAGAAACATATAGTATAAATCTGGATTTTCCTATTGTTAAATAAGCTGTATGTACATGCTGAAATGTGTTTTTTTTTTATTTTTATGTTTATGTATGTAGAGTGAAACCAATAAACTATATTTGAAAAAATAAATAAATGCTTGATAGTCGATGGTTGCCTTTGTACTGGTGTTTTTGCTAGTGTCTGAACAAGTTGCTCATTTCAGTTCTCATGTACCTGTTACCATGTTCCATGCTCCACCTCTGCTTTCCTCTTCTTCTTCCTTTCCTTGCTTCACTGCCACCCCTTCCCCTCCTCTGTCACCTTTTCTCCACCCTCCACCCTTGTCTTTCCTTCACCCTTAACCCATCCTCCTCCCTTTCTCCCCCTGCCCTCTTTCTCCATCCATTCTAGTCTCCTTCCATCTCCTTCCCTTAACCTAGAGTTCCTCCATCATTCCATCCTGCCCTTTCTTGTTCCTACCCTGTCCCCTCCCCAGCCAAGGGGATGTAAGTCCTACTCCTTTCTTCACCTCCTTACCCTGCTTTTCCTTCTTGCTGGTTATGTGGTACTCAACCCTGGTCACTCCACCCCTCCATTCTTCCAAGCCTTAGTGTTTTCCACCTCAATGCCAGGAGCCTCCTGCCTAAACTGGATCTCCTCACTGTATGGGTCTCTCGTAACTCTCCTGACCTCTTCTGTATCACAGAGTACTGTCTCTCTTCCAGCATTCCTGATTCCAGCTTGGCCATTTTAGACTACCACCTCTTTAAGCAGGGCTGGGATAAACGAGGGGTTGTATTGCCTATATGTCTGCCAGAACCTCTTCAGCATCATCTTTTCATGGAGACTGCACTCCCCCATGAGTCTGTGCTACCTAAACTCTCCTTTTCTTCTCACTACCCATTTTTATTGGTGTTTCCTATGCCTCACTGAGATTTCCCCCCTTGTCTCTGGTGGACTCACTTTCCACTCTCTCCTTATGCTCCTCTGCGGGTGAGTTCATCCTCCTGGATGACTTCAAAATTAATTGGCTTTCCTCAGTCTCTAGGCAAGCCACCCACAGGGTTGAGACCCTTAACCTTTCACAGCTTATCACAGAACCCACCCAACTCTATCCCCACTCATTAAGCCATACCCTCCTGGACTGGGTTCTCACCTCAAACCCCCATGGCATTGTTGCAGCAAGTATATTGCCAGACAACTTTAATGAACACTGCATGACATTTTTGTGTCAGGAAGGTCCAGCTCCTCCTCCTCCTACTCCAATGTACATCTGGTCCAGGTCTCTTTGGCTACTGAACAAAGAAGCTCTACTGAGCAACCTGACTGCAACTGACTGGTCTCCCATGCTAAATGCCCCAGACACTGATATGGCTCTCTTCCTCTTCCACTCAATATTTACATCTGTTTGGTTAATCATGCCCCCATCAGGAAATCCAGGGTTAAATCCTCTCACGACCCCTGGATCACCTTTGATTTCATTGACATATGCAAGACCCATGACCAAGCCTGAGCCAGGTATAAATTATCCCACTCTCTGTCAAACCTCCTCTCTTACAAGGCACTTAGAAACTCTTGCACCACGATCATTCATACTGCCTTGTTCCTCTACTTCAAGGCCAACCTCCCAAATAATCTCTTAATTCCCCAGCCAAATTCTGGGAGGTGAGCCACTCCCTTTTTGACTCCCCCAGCCCAGTCCTCTCCCCCATCCTCATGATTAATGGCTAACCAGTGTCTGACCCTCCGCCTATTGTTGCTCACTTCAGGTAGTTTATCACTTGTGCTTGTCCCTCCCTCCCTCCTACCTCATTGCTTCACTCTGTTCACCTTTCTCCTCCCTCCTCTTATTTCACCCCCATCTGGGGTTTGATTTTCTTGTATCACTCCCCAGGAGACCCTGTGTCCTCTCCCAACCCTTCCAAATCTAGCCCAGATGACTTAGACCCAAAACTTCCCAGTCTGTCAGCTGCTGCCATCTCCTCCCCCTCTTTACTCACCTTCTAAGTCTCTCCTTCATCCTTTGCACTATCCCTTAGTCTTAGAAGATTGCCAATGTTCTTTCCCTCCACAAAGGGGGTGACCCCTTCATTCCTGGCAACTTCTGCCCTATCTCCCTTCTTCCTTCACTTGCAAAGATGCAGAACAAACTAGTCTACTCATGGCTTTAAGATTTCTCCACTCCTTTAACTTCCACTACCCTTTCCAGTCTGGTTTACAAAGGATACTTACACCATCTCTTCCCCACTCAGGCTCACTGGCTCCATCCTCTCAGTGATGGATATGAGGAATATCACAGCTGCAGCTTTCATCATTCTGGCCAAAGACTTTGATTTGGCATCCCACTCACTCCTAGATAAGCTGAGCTGTGCTGGCATCTCAACCCTTGCTGTCAACTGGCTCAATTCCTACCTCTTGGACCGTCAACAGTCAGTACAGGTAGGAGATGCAACGTCACCACCCCTCCTTATCCAGGCCAGGGTCCAACAGGGCTCCATTTCTGGTCCAATCCTCTGCTCTTTCTTCCTAAACGACCTCCCCTCCACCTGTGCCAACTCACATATTCACATGTAGTATGCAGATGACATCGTTTTCTACACCTCCGGTCCCTTAAGAGCGTCTATGGAAGTCTCACTTCAGTAAGACTTTCACAATGTTCTGCATGGGTTCCAGTCCAACCAACTTCAGGTCAACACAAAAAAAAATGGTCCATTGCCTTTGGTAGCAGCCAGAAGTGTGCCTGGCTCACTCCTCTCACTGTCTTCTCTGCGCTGGATGGCACACCACTTGAAGTAGTCCCAGCTTTTTAAGTACCTCGGTATGTGGCTAGATAGCAGGCATGTCTTTTGCCCACATTGATGCCATCCATGCAGACTCTGTCCCAAACTTAGTGCCCCATACCACAGTAATGACTGCCTTTCTCCCTAGGTGTCCTGGAACTGGTCACCAAATGGTTCTCCCAGTTTTGAGTATGCGGATGTGGTTTATGGCACTGCCTCTTCAACCATCCTTGCCAGATTGGACTCCTCTGCAATGCCTTCTGCCATGTGCTACCAACTCACCTCTTGTACACCTTACTGCTTCCTTTGTCCTCCCCATCCATCCTCCTCTCCCTCATGTCACCTGTTTCACTGTGCTTCCTCATCTCTAAATACTGGTTTGGACCCTCCCTCATGCCTATCCCATCTTTTTGCCCCCTCCTCCTCCTACTCCCTATGCTCAAGAGACCCACACACAGTCTCCTTCCTTCCTTTCTTCACTTCCTTCCCCAACTCCTCAGCGGGAAATCTGCTTTCTCATAGTGCCTCACCTCCCTCTGAACCAGCAACCTCCCTCCATTTGCCTCTCCCCTCCCTTTCCTCCATTAGATACCAGCTAAGACCCCTCCCCTGCTTCTGCCAACCTCTTCCTAAACCCTTCCTTACCCTTGCCTGACTTTTGACCACCCCTTACTCCCCCTTAACCTCATAGATCTGGCAATCCTCATTGAAGTATATTAACCTGTTTTGACTTCTACTTTTAGTATTAGCTCAGCCTACCTTCACTCTGGCACTATGCACTTTGTGTTTGCCCAATTTGCAAAGATAATTTGTATGCCAATTTATCTGTCTTCCATATGCAGTGTTTTGCCATTTTGTTTGTACAGCTCTCAAGTTATGCTCCTTAAATCATTCTCATTGTAACCACGTTACCTGACTGGCTGTGTTTTGTTTGTAACTGTGTTTCTTCCCTTCCCCTGGGTCCCACCTGGAAATGAGCCTCAGCTCAGTGTGCCTCTCTCGGTTACCAATGTTAACTGACTACTGTAACTAACTAACTAACTAATTAGCTACACCTTTGTGGCCTTAGATATAATGTGCCAGGGTCTTGCACACTTATTATGTTTTAAATCACAACTTCTATTGCCTGCTCTCCCATGACCCTTATACTCACTTCGGGGTCATCTCCAGCTTTTATAACTCTGCCCTGCTGTGAGTGGTATGTGCATAGATGAATCATACCAACTAGTGCTGAAGTGAATAGCTGTGTGGGAATATGTTTGGGGAGCTGATATACACTGAATTTATTTTTAAAAATACTTCTTTGTATTTCTGGAGTCCTACCTTCCAGACAGGAAGGAGGAAGAGAGGAGGTGTAGTCCTCCTATGGTGAGATAAAACTACCACTGCACTACTAAGCAATAATTTATTCATTTGTGCAGGGAATTACACCTTTGTGGCCTTAGATATACTGTGTCAGGGGTCTTGCACAATTATTATGTTTTAAATCGCAACTTTTGTTGTGAGCATTTCTGTGACCCCACACTCACTTCTGGGTCGTCTCAGCCTTATAGCTCAGCCCTGCTGTGACCAGGGCAAGCGCAGGCAGGGCGCACGGAAATGTGCACAGAGACACGCTCATTGGTGTGTGTCAGCTGTGTCAGCTGGGGAGACTGAGATTAATCCACTCTTATAAAATAATGTATTGCACAACCATGAAGATCTGTGTGAAGTGTATTCAGGGCCCCTGGTGTTCTGCGGCAGAATTTTCTGATTTCTGCGACATGATTTATTAATTTCTCTGGCAGAATGCAGTCCTGTCATTGGCTAAATATGATGTGATGTCATCAATGACATCAAATGCTGAGCATAGAGGAGGGGCTTCAGGATAAATGAGGTGGGAAAGAAAGCCTGCCACTATGGAAAAACAGTATACTTATATAAAAATTCACCAAAAACAATGACTTCTGTGGCACTATATATATTCTGTGGCATGATGCAAATTCTGTGGCAAATTCGTAACCACGGAACTGCAGAATTCAGGGCCTTGAGTGTATTACCTGTATGTATGATGAGGGTAAGGAATTAGAGGGCTATGTTTGTAATAAATGTTCTATGATAGATGCCCTGATAGCCAACATAGAACAACTCAGGCTAAGGATGCAGGTGCAAGCTGACATGACCACACTGGAACAGTTTATTGACACCATGGCAGATAGTATCACCGAGGTGATACAACCTGAGATACAGGTACCTACACAACCAGAGATGAAGGACTTGGAAGGGGATGATAGTACTGAAGACTGGTGTCTGGTACACAGAACAACTAACAAAAAAAGTAGAAGAAACATAGAGTGCTCAACAAACATATTAACACCAAACAGATACAGTGCTCTTTCACATGATGTTTACCCAAATAATGAAAAAGTACTAAATACCCAAATAGGGCCTGAACCCAAAGCAAACTGCTACCAATCATAAGCGCTAATCACACACAAGGTTAATTTGTGACACCCACAGGATATTTTATTCATAAGTGATTCAATGCTAAGGCATTTAGACCATGTTCTGTGTAAAACAGGAATGAATACACTACACCTGTGATCTACCAGGAGCAGGTGTTGGGGACATCAGTGACCAGTTGCATAAAGGTAGTAAGACTAGTTTTTAGTCTTGTTTTTGACTTAAAATGTATACTTAATCTTAAATTGTTTGTCAGTTGCAAAAAAAAAAGGCTTGAAAATTTTTGATCTTATTGTCTGACTTATCTATAAGCCTGCTTGCTACCAGGCTTATTAATTGGCTTAGGACTAAGTTCCCATAGAAACTAAACTGATCATATTTTGAACTCAGGAACAGTGTGTGAAAATGACAGGACACATGATTATTGTTCTTGATTATTTGAATGAATCATCTCTTCGTGTAGAGAGAGAGTGTTTCATGATCGTTCAAATCCACTGGAAAACCTTTCCAATATAGAAGTGTTTGAAAGAATCAGGTTCAGAAAGGAACATGTGTTGGATGTTGTGGACTTGGTGAAAGAAAATATACAGTAGAGCCACCTACACGCCGGGAATTACAGTATACCAGCATTGCTGCAGGTATGTCTGGCTCTTAGATTTTATGCCACTGGATCATTTCTAAATGCTCTGGGTGACTTCATAGGAATTCACAAGTCTACTGCGAGCAGAATAGTTAGAAGAGTTTCATTAGCACTGTAAAGAAAGATAAACAAATTTGTTAAATTCCCACAAGATCCTGCTGTGGTACATCACACAAAGACACATTTTTTTGACATAGCCGGGTTTCTTAACATGATTGGAGCAGCAGATGGTACTCATATCAGAATTCAAGCTCCTGCAATTCAAGAGAGTATATATGTTAATAGAAAAGGATACCACTCTGTTAACATACAAGTGGTTTGTGATGCAGATTTGCTGTTTACCAACATTGTTGCAAAGTGGCCCAGTAGCGCACATGATTCACGCATTCTGCAAAACAGTGAAGTCTGGGAAGGGTTTGAGAGAGGGCATGTTAAGGGATTTCTCCTTAGAGACAGTGGCTATCCATTGAAGTCATGGCTGCTCACGCCATATTTAAATCCAAGAACTGCAGCTCAAGAGCGTTACAACATATCTCAAATGAAGACAAGGAACCGACTGAATGATGCATAGGGATCTGGAAGCAAAGGTTTCATTGCCTGCATGGTGAAGTAAGAATGAGGCCCGAACATGTATGTTCCATCATTTGTGCAACAGCTGTACTGCACAACATTGCAAGGTAACTGAGAATTGATAGGTTTGAAAGTAGGTGTAATAGACAAGACTGATGTGCAGGATAGCCAGATTCACCATTTGGTTGTGTGGTCTGTTAAGGAGGTGCATTTGAATGAGGAATATACTTCAGCAGTTGGTTTATTCTACGCTGGTTTGCTGGTGCAGTGGTGGAGCCATTGCCTGCAGCACCTGCGACCTGTTTTGAGAACGGATTTAGGTGATTGGAGGGCCGTTGGGGGGGGGTCGAGTGGCCAGAATCTGCTCTCCTCCTTCTCTGGGGGGAGTTGCTCATACTGCTCCTCTACCACCACCTGGGTGACAACAAGTGGAGGAGCAATGGGATTAAACACAGAAGGAAGGAATGACAGCCAAGAGCTGGAGCATCTGCCCCCCTCCCAACAGCATGCCTTTCTATTTTTAAAATAAAAAAACACAGTTTGGCATAAATACAAAAAGAAAACAGTGATCAGTAACGTTGATCAGGTCATGGAACCACCTCCTGTCACCGCGTTAAGAAAAGTGCGGCGCGAGACTCCTTATAGCAGCTTAACTAGAAAATCCTACTTGTCTCGCCGTACTTTAATACTCCCTACCTCCGAGAAATACATAAAACAACTAACAAAACCTAAAGTGCCTCTTTGTACTGAACTGCCAGCATCTGAACACCTTGTGCACAGCTTAACACGGTTGCGATCAGGCGCTCCATTAATCTGTTTTCTCTTTCTATTCAACAACATTCCCCTAGCAGAGCTTGTTTCCAATGAAAGCACTTCACAAAATAAATAAATTCCATCAATGGTGTCTAAAAGATAAAACAACCAACGAGACACATTATGTGTGTGTGTGTGTGTGTGTGTGTCTTGTGGAAGCACCACAGTAACAAACATATCGGTGCCCTCTACTTCCAGTAGCAAAGAGAGTACTTTACCACAAAATGACAAACAATTGATATGCAGTCATTTTAATAGAATTAACTTATTTTTTCCTAATCCTATAAAAAATGACACTGTACCCATTTTCTAAGTGCAATAATCCTCTCAGGGTGGGCGGTATGGGCAATACTGGACCTTCCAGTGCTATAAGGCCCTCCCCACATTATGACCCTAGGCAGTCTGGTATTGCCCAATACCACCCATCATGGCAGGTATTATTGTTATGTAATGTTGTGGTTAACACCAACCTTTACTTTAGCTCTGAGTAATAATGAAACATACCTGTCAGACTTGTGCATTATCTGGTCAGACTTGTGCGTTATCTGGTCACTGTCCTTGACATGCATGTGGTAGGTTTCTGTGTTGTCACCACATCATCCATATTTTCAAAGTATGCAGTGTTGTCTTTCATCTGTAAGTTAATGACATTTCATGTTAAGTGCTAATGGTTTCTAAAATTTCACTCAATGTTTAGCATTAGTGCAATTGAGCAATAAGGCATGACCAAGGGTTATGTTAATGGTGTGTTAATCACCTTCTAGGGGTGTACTGTGGTACAAGGTGTGGCCGAAGTGCCATATGCCCCAGAGGATGATTAACTGACCATTAACACAATCCCTGGGAAGTCCTTACTGCTATTATAATAAACATGTTTTTAAACAGCGTTAAACCTTGTTTAGCATATGAGTAACCTCCACCGTATGTTTATAAAAGATTAACCTAAGGCTGTTAGAATGTTTGCAGCCAATCAGAAAGCTCCATTTCTCAGACGCTTTTTATAATGAGTGATCTCCCCCCCCCATCATACTCAAATTCCCGATCTCATAATGCTTTAACTTAACTGGCCCCATTTTCTTCGCCTAATGATTTTTACTGTACTATCTTCTGTGGTCCATTATGTGTCATCACAATCTGTGTCCTGGGATGTTCCCATTATGTCACTCTACCTGGCGATGTTCTTGTGTCATGGATTTCCGTGTGTTTGACTTTGCGGTGCATGCAGTCTCCTCCTTCTAACTCTGGCCTGCTTCCCAGCACATTGATTTTTTCTTCGTGTGATGATGTGTGCAACCTGGAAGAGAAAAGAGAGAGAGACCAAAGCCATCATGTGTATTACCTTTGTTTAACCCCTATAGTCCCCACTTCCCTTAAACAAAAAGTCAGGCAAACTTGAAAATTGTTTTATTAACTAATTTACGTTAACATGTATCTGAATTCATTATTAACCAGTTGTCAATTTAGTGTCATGTTTACAGTGGATATATCATACTTCATGTAAAACTGTTTAATGTTCCTAGTTCAGCCACCACTCACTGCATAACCTATGCTCATCACTTCCCCCTTCAACCAATCTAACCCATCAACCCACTCTCTACAAACCAGTATACCTCATTTTCTCCTTATCCCATTCCCCATATCCACATACACACACGCATTCAGACACTTTAGATCCCATACGCTCAGGTCTCGAAAATAAAAAGAGAGTCCTTATCTGACAATCATTCCCAAAGTCTTCTGCAACTGGTCATATTGCTGTAGTTTGGTCTGGGTGCTTCCACATATGTCTCAGTGGGTAGTAACTGTGAACAAACTAGTCTGGGGTGTTCCACATCTTGATCATTGCTTGTTTGCTGGGTTGACCTGCTTGAACGATAGGTGATCATTATTTTTTTTATAATTAACAGTAATTTCCACACAGAAACAAATATGTTGCTATTTGTGTATCTGCCATATACTGTAAGTAATCATTAGCATATATACCTATGTTTTGAATTCTGAACAGGATTAAGAATGTTCCTGATCCAGACGAAGCATTGGTTGGCTATTCACAGTCTGTGCCCAAAATAATTGCTCATGAAATGGAGGAATCAGCAGCCACTCCGCACTGTTGTGACAAACAATGTATTTGCAATGGTATATTCAGCAGTTCTTGATGTGTATTGCTTGTTCCTGCCTATTATGTTGTTTTATATTTGTGTACAATGGAGTAATAAAGTATGTGTTATTAATACATATTTAAACAATAAGGCATGACCAAGGGTTATGTTAATGGTCTGTTAATCACCTTCTAGGGGTGTACTGTGGCACGAGGTGTAGCCGAGTGCCACATGCCCCCTAGAGGATGATTAACTGACTAGTAACATAATCCCTGGGAGTGCTTTATTGCTATTATAATAAAACATGTTTTTAAACAGTGTTAAACCTTGTTCAGCATATGGTTAAGCTCTACATGTATGTTAATAAAAGATTAACATAAGGCTGTTAGAATGTTTGCAGCCTATCAGAAAGCTCCATTTCTCAGACCCTTTTTATAATACTGCATAACATAGAGAATAGTGCATGGGCAATCATTGAACCAGCCCAATGTAGCTCATATGGGTTCTGATTACCTCAGAACTTGACAGTGAATAGTGAGGTTTGAGGTAACCAGAAACTCAAGGTGGTACAATAGGCTGGTTGTGCATGAGGTTGCCCATGCACTGTTTTTTATAATGTGTAGTCCACATTTTCAATTATGGTTTTAATTTTTTAAATACATAGAAACATAGAAACGTAGAATTTGACGGCAGATAAGGACGGCTTGGCCCACCCAGTCTGCCCATTTCCCTACCTAATGGATAAGCTGCAGATCCTAGTTAATCAGCAGCCTACTTCTTCCTACCCCAACCCCCACCCCCTAGAGTTGCCTTATGGCTGTCCCATGCATGCTTGAATTCCACCACTGTTTTGACTCCACAACCTCCTCCGGAAGGCGTTCCATGCATCCACACAACCCTCTCTGTGAAAAATACTTTCTTTAATAAAAGTTTGTTGTTCCTTCATTCTCTTCAAATTAGGGCATGCTTGCTGGGTGGCATGCATGGTTGTTAGGAAGAGATGTGTCATTTTTAATGAGCAGCCTTCTATTGTCTGTAATTTTGGTGTGAGAGGGATTTTAAATTAAAAACAGCAGTCGTAGTTCTCACTAAGCGAGATAGTGTTGGTTTCAGGACCATTCACTTACTGTTTTCTTTTTTTTTAAACTACAAAATATCTGGATGATCCTGCATAGAAAATCACACAACACCAGCTGGAGAGAGCAACAGGAAACAGAAATGTTAACATAGCAAGTGCAGCATAACAGCAGAGATGCAGTAGAGATGGCTGGGGGGATACGGGGCTGTATTTGGACAGGTAGCATCAACAGACAACAGGAAGTTGTTATCTCTCTGTACAGAATGCTGGTGACACCCCATCTGGAGTATTATGTTGCTATGTCAGACACAGAATTAAATAACATATTTAGGTGCTTTCTCAGTACATTAAGAAATACAGTTTGGAGAGTTTATGGTTTATGTAAACATTACACAATGGGGTATGAAAATCATGTATCGTGAGATAAAACCTTTACAGTGGGTATAACTGATGATTTATCATGGTCATGTGATGTATTATGATCATTGAGGTCACATGATTTCATAATGCATTGAGTAATTTTAGTACCTCACACACTGTTGTGCTTTTATTGTGTACATCAACCTTTATTATCCAAAATATAGTTGTTATTTCTCAAATACATACAATTTAAATTGTTTTGATGATATAGCCTGTCGTGCTGTGTATAACACTGTGAAATGTGTTATCTTCTCAACAGGTGGAGTAGACCCTCAATCAACTTTGATTTTACTCTGTCTACGATTATAATTGCATCAACCTCAGAATTATGTTACTGCATGTTTATACAGTCTATTCATCTATATTTGACATATCTAATAAAACATTGTTATCTGGTCTGCATTCCTTCTGATGTATTCCTTTTTTTGAGAGTAAATGACAATATGTGCATGTGTCTCTACTACCATAGCATTGTTTTCCTGCATTGTCTTTGTTGTCATCTTTATGAAATCAAAGAGAGCCGCTCCATGGATATTTGTCCCCTCTTCCCCCAGAGAAGGAGAGCAGTGCAGATGATGCTCCATCCATCTCCCCCCGGCCAGACATCCAGTGACACAGGTACATTCCTGATCCCGGGTCTCCGGCATCACGAGCTGAAATCCAACCGCTGCGCTGACAGTTCGGCTTGGGTCATTTTTTAATTAAGCAATAATAACCTCCACGGTGGGTATTATTTGGAAATACTGGACCTTCCAGGGGCTATAAAGCCCTCAGCCTGTGGTGTCGGTCCTCAATAAGTCCCTGGGCAGTCCGGTATTTCCCACCCTGGAGGGTATTATTGCTTACATTTTGGAATAGTTATAGCCAGAAATTATTCAAACAACACAAAAAGAAAAATTAAAAACTTACACGTATTCTCTCTCAGTTTATCGAGACTAGAGTCTAGGTGCAGTACTCCTCAATAATGAAGCTAAGAAAGAAATCATAATAAAACCATCAGATTGACATAGCCTGATTTTTGTAACTTATTTATCACCAAACCGCAACAACAGTAACACAGGTAAATGCTAACTCTCCAGCCAGCACTCGTGTCTGCACAAGGGAAAATAGATGCAACTGTATCTATCCTACTGCCCAATTACTTCCCACCACAACGTGTGTCATCATTTGCATGTTACTGTGTGACCTTATTAATTATTTTGCATAATGTATGATAAATAACCAGAAAGGAAATTCCAAACTGTAAGGAAATCTAACCTGATATAGAATAGTGAGTCACAAAGAAACATATTATTTGACTAATTTGTAAATTGAATAATTTATATGGTACATACTGAACTGTGAGACAGTAAGATTCCAGAATGAAAGAACTACCATATATAAGTAATTAAGAAGTACTCTAAAAATTCAATAAGATACTTCTTAATGTGGTAGTACTGATGACTTGCATTTCATTTTGATTTTTTGTCACATTTCAGAAAGGTACTAAAAAGGTACATTACAGAATTTCTCAAACATGTGAAATATTAAAAATTGTTAAATATGAAGGAGAACCAATGCAAATTATGGAGTAAATACATATATAGAACACCAAAATTCAAACCAGTAAACAGGTATTAAGATATTACACAATCCGTAACAGTATTTCCCTGGTACTTAATCCAAATTAAAATCAGATCTTATTAAACAACTTATTTTAATAATTTATACATGTTCTACTTCTTTGTCATCTTATCAGCTTTAAGTTGTTTCAAATCAGTCTCAGATTTCAGTTTCTTGATTTCTAATTTTAATTTTTCATTTTCCAACAAAAGGTTCTCCTTCTGAAGGCACAATATTTCAGTGTACAAATCTGGTGGATGATATCTCTTATGACTCTTCACTGGAATTGTTGCTGTTGACTCCGTTCCAGGACCTAGTTCAAATGATATCTTTTTTAAATCAAAACAGATAATCTACATTTAAGCAACATAGATTCATTTTTTATCAGACATACTGTACATAGCTAGTTTGATTATCTAATTGGCATGGTTTTCTCGTTGTATTGATTATCAGATCCCCCTTACCTGTCACACACTTGACTGATATTTGGTACATACTGAACTTGACCGATATACTTACCAATTCTGCAGTCAGATGTTGTTTTCCATGCCATAACAGAAGGCTACTGGAACCACCCTACTCAGATCAGCTACCTTTGGAAACAGATGACATCAATAGTGTATTTTTTTTAATGTATGTGTGCTGCAGATGTTTATGCAAGTTCAAAGGTACACTGGCCCATTTTCTAAGCTCAATAACACCCTCCAGGGTGTGCGTTATTTGGCAATACCGGACCTTCCTTCGGTGTTAGGCCTCATTACGTCCCTGGACAGTGTGATGTTGCCCAATACTGCCCACCCTGTCAGGTATTATTGCTTGCATACCATGCACCCCGCCTGATATTGCTACATACAGTTATAACTGATAAGGTTATTGTTTCAAACATAGGTTGCTTTACAAATGACATCACATATAATGAATCATGTGAATCCTCTACACTTTCATTTGCAATTGAAACATTGTTGGGGACCTCTTGCTGATCTATATTAAAATTAAAGATGCCAGAGAATGAAACAAATTACTTTAACTACTTTAATGAATACAACATTTTGGGGAAGGAGGAAGGGAATGTATGACAGTGTTATACCCACAGAGTACATATGTGTGTGTGTGTGGCAAAGTAACAGATGTGAATAAAAAAAATAATTACTTACCAGAAACAATTAATTGGATCTCCTCAATTGGCGGTTGGCCTACCTCTGGAATCTCTAGATGCGTAAAGCTATCTGAAAGAAGATTTAAAAAAAAATTTATTACAGAGTTACATACATCTTTCTCTAATAAATTATGTACTTGTGCAACAGCAGATACTATATTTGGCAACCTCTCAAATTGCTCACAGGGTGGTTATTAACCAAAGACCATACATTGTCCTCTATGTTAATGGCAAGTATAAATTTTATAAGAAAGGTATACTGTTACACTGAACGTAGAACAGCTTCAACCTGATTGTCTGTACAGATAATGATAACCGTACAGTAATCCTTTATTACTTATACAATGAGTAACATATTTTTGGTAATCTGATATGTTGTTAGGCCAATAGTAAATTATAACACCATACCAGATTTTAACAGTATAACCAAGTACATCTGCTGGATGAACTATCATGCCTGTGGTCAGAGCACAGTGTGGAAAGGACGAAGATGGTAAAACAGCTGAGCAACCTATCTTATGAAGGAGATTGAGATAGATGAACATGTACTCCTATATCAGAGGAGAGAAAGGGGTGATGAGACATACTAATAATTTATGGGTATAAACTGGGTGGTAATTGAATGTACCTTCCAGCTGAAAGCTGATAAAGGGCTGAATGGGCATGGCCTACAGGTGGAGGAGTAGTAGTTCAGGGTAACATTGGAAAATACTTTTTCACAGAAAGGATGGTGGATAGGTGGAATTGGATCCAGAAAAGATGCCTGGTAGTGAGAGTTACTGTATCAAATACCACTGCATTTCTGAGGAGCTCATCATTCATAATGCTAGTGAAGATCTCAGATAGGCTGCTTGAACAGGCTGCAATATTTGCTTGACAATCAACTGTGTCTGAAAAGACAAACAGATACAAACAAAACATCTATAAGCATTGTATACATATACAATGTAGTAGTAGTAATACATACTTAAGAAGGAGTTCAGGAAGCATTTCTTAATTCTGTATAACAACAAGCCATTGTATAGTAGCAATAATGCCTTCCAGGGTGTGTGTCATGGTAGGATAATGTAATGCCTTACACAAATGAAACATAGTTGCTTCAGCCTGATGTGCTTTAATATAGTTGTCTTTGTCCCCTGGGGGGGATGGCTGGGTCACAGGTCAAGGTGCTAAATAAGGAGGAGGGACCACAGAACATCTTGTCAAACCACACAGTAAGGTGAAACTACATAAACATGCACAATCTTTATACTGTAGGACTTCATACTTCCCAACAGTTCCTAATTTTGACACTGAAACTTATCTATACTGCTCAGAAGCCCCTTGTACAAGGGAGATAAACATGGCATGCACCCACCCAGCAGACTGGCAGTCATGTTGAAAAAAAAAATTATGTGCCAGTATGCCAGTCCACCCCTCCCTCCTCCATTACAAGTGGCCACAACCATTTTTTCCAGCATGTGAACCAGTCTGTCCTTCTGCATATCTTAACCTGGCCTAATCCTGTCTCCCCTTATAGTACTTAGAGCCCTGCGTCTCATTTCTGTAACAAACCCTAACATATATTTCTGACCACCCTGTGGTGCCATTTGTTTTTCATTTGCAGTGTTAATTACCTTGTCTGACCCTATGTAATTTATAATATGTCATGTTATGGTATGTTATTTAACTGCATATGTGAATGCTGATATCATGTTATGATTCATTGGCTATATGTATCCTTTTAACTAACTCTGATCTATGCTATATGTAATATTCCTGCACTAATGCCATGTACTTTGTCTATAATTGTTTGTACTCTCCGGGTCATGCCAGAAATAGTTCATTTCATGGCTAGCGCCTACCGTAAACAAAAACTAAATAAATAAATAGATAAATAAATAAATTTGTTCCCTTACAGGTAAATATAGCACTGCTGGCTGCATCTAGTAGTTTTGAAAACATGGAAATTATTATCCAAAACAGGTCAGTAAAGCACTATACAAAAATTACTAAGTGTGTTGTGTGTGCTTGGGAACACAGGAATTTTTTTCCCCTAGCAGGTCAGTAGTACAGCAGTGAAAAGTAAAACACAAAGAGAGTCTGACTGAGATTTATTCTATCAAACATGTGTGGAGGACGCAGTCAGAAAGAACTCACTCAATGCTGGGCTGGCTGCGTGGAGTGAGTGAGAGAGAAGAAGTCAGTCAGAGACAGAGAGCAGAGCACTTCACTTTCCACATTTAGCAAGCACTACACCAAATAAAAGCCTTACTTTTTATTTTTTATCTTATACTTTTTTAGTGCAGCAGACTGCAGAGATGCATCTCCCAAGTACTACTTGAACAGAATGATTCAGATTGTTAGTTGCACTAGTAGCAGTAAGTACATTATAAGATGTTGAAAAAAATAGTGCTTGTCTTAAACTTTACTTTTTGCCCCAGCCCTGACTTGTTTTTGAATAAAAAAATATGATCAAAAGAAGATTAATACAATTCCAAACACAAAGAACTTAATTAGAATGAAGAACCAGAGCAGAGATCTGAAATTTCAGTAAAACATACTCCTTGAGGTATCGTCAGTCACTAACTATACTCAGTCTCAAAGTCCAGTCAAGTGTACTTTTTACAGCTGCAGTGGGCGGAACCCTGCAGACGTTCTGCTTTAGAAAAGGACTCCCTGCATAAATTACCTTCCAAACAACATGATAGAGTGTTAAAAATAGTGTCCTCCACTGAAGCCTCATTACTACGCTGCCTGTGTGTATAAGGGATCTGGATAGCACTATTTTCCTCTGGCTTGAGAAGTTAATTTCCCCTCCCTGCAAGGCATCAAAAGAGGCAGGACTTTGTCTAGGGACATGACCAGGACACCTGGATGGACAGGTTTGCGGGAGGAGGGCAAGCACGTGCCACCCACTAGGGGCAGGCAGGTGTTCTCAGTGGGGAGGGAACTTGCAGCAAGGGATAGGGAGGAGATATCTCCTCATTTCTCTGTTTCCTAAGTTGCAAGAACAGACTCAGAGAGAACATCAAAGGTTTTATCAAAGAATATACCTTAAGGCAACAGCAGAAAGTAGACCTTGTGAATCCTGGAACATTATGGTAAGTGCTGAGTTTTGATGCTCTGACATTTATAAAAAATAAATGAATATGATCTGCATTCAAACTACAATATAGTTTGTGATACACTTTACTCCCTCCACAGACACTGCAACATCTCAAACTGCAACAATGGGGCAGGTAGCATGGCATTATTGCCTGGAGGTTATAGTAAGGAGCTGTGAATGAGCTCTGTACATCCAGCAGACAGAGTTGAATTCTACATGTAGGTCTGCTATCAGTAGCACATGACCCTAGCAGGATAATCAGGAAATATAAGTTTTCCCCATCCTCATTATGGCAGCATATTCACCTGGATGTAAACACTGGATCAGAGGCAATCTGATTTTAGTACAGGGACAATTATTTCCAGCAGAATAATAAAGAAGTGGAGATATGTATATATCTTTTTTTTTAATTAATGATGTCAACTGGACTTGTAATTCATATAATCTGTAATGGTAAATACTCACATATCTAGTGTATTGTACAGTATGGCAACTATTTATGTGCATTATGCAGTGATGTAATACCCTCCCTGTAAAGTAAGCTATTTAACTAAAATAATAAATAGCTAAATAAATAAAATGGTAAATGCTAAACGTTCTTCCTTCACTGCTTATTAAAACAGTGGTGCTATACGCACATTTGCAATGATGTAAAATGTGTTAGCTTACAAGCATATATTACATTATGTTAATTACACAGTGGTTGAAAAACAAATGTTCAGAAAGCTGTACAATTATGTGATATTGATTCACATAAGAGCATTATATGTAATGTCATACATATATTAGGGAAACAAAACTTATGGAATTAATCATGTAAATAGAAATGGTGCACCCATAAATGAAGTAGTTGAAGTGAAGTCTTCTGAAGGTGTTGTTATGAAATCAATAACAGAAGATGCTCTTATTTTGTGTTAATAGCTTTTGAATTGAAATATTCTTGTCATGAAATACCTTTAGCAGTAATGTAATAGCCATTCAAACACATCTTGCATAGACAGTATATTAGGCCATTTGCTGCTGATAGAGTCAAAATGTATAGCTGTGGGAATGTTAGGAGTAATGGAAGAAATTCTTTCTCCTATTAAGCGGTAAATGTACTGTAGGCTATGTTTTATGGTGCATACTATGCACAGCTCAGACAGACATCTTGTTGCCTTAGTCCTTGATGTCTGCATGTAAATTGTATTTGACACCTGTATGTTACTATAAGGTGATGTGTATTACTTGGGTGTTGGGGATGGTTGGAGATCCTGTGAGATGAAGTTTGGCACTATCTTGTGAAGTGACCTAAGGCTTGGGTTTTTTCAGCATGTAAACTGGCATTGTGTTGTGAATTTTAAGGAATAAGTACAGACTGATTCAACCATGGCCCAATGAGAACAGTGTAGATTTTAGTAAAAGAAGATTTTTAGGTAATATTTTCCCTTGGATGTGCTGGATTTCCACAGCTGCATTAGTGTATATGTCAGACAGACATAAAAATGTAAATGTAAAGAAATGCTTAATTTATTTGTTAAATTCTGACTTCTGGTTCCGCAGGCCCTCTCCTGTCAGTGTCAAAGACAGATATTAACATAGTAAAAGCCAGCAGAATAGGCCTCATTGTCTATCATGTCTGCCTGGTAGCCAGCCCCCTACTGGGAGCTTGCTCCTCCACCCACCAACCACAGAGGTGGCCTTCTCTGGCTTCAGTGTCTCCCTGTACCTGTCCCAACCCTTCTTGAATTCTTCCACTGTGTTCTCCTCCACCAGACTCCTGAGCAGTGCGTTCCATGGTTCCACTACCCTCTCAGTGAAGTAGTGTCTCCAACGCTCTCCTCTGTACTCCCCTCCCTTCCAGTTTCCACTCATGCCCCCTGGTAGTTCCACCCTTCGTAAGCCTGAACACTTCCTTGGCTCTGCCCTTATTTATCCCCTTTACATACTTGATGACCTTAATCATGTCCTTCCTGTCCCTCCTCTCTTCCAATGTGTACAGCCTGAGTTCTTCCAGTCTCTCCTTATAGGGCCTACCCTCCATGCCCCAGACTATCCTGGTCACCCTCCTCTGGACCCTCTCTAGCAGTGCTATATCTTTCTTAAGGTGGGATCTCCAGAACTGCACACAGTACTCAAGATGTGGCCTAACCAGGGCATTATACAGAGGGAGGATCACCTCCCTCCTCCTGGAGGTAATCCCCCTGGTTATGCAGCCCAGTATCCTGTTTGCTTTTGCTGCAGCTCTTTAACAGTTCTCAGTGTTATTCATTTTTATGTCCACCTCTATCCCTAGGTCCCTCTCACTCGATGTGGCTTGCAGTGTGACCCCCCAGGGTGTATGCATGGCCCAGATTTCTGACTCTCAGATGCAGCACCTTACATTTCCCTGCATTGAAGTTCAAACCCCACTTCCTTGACCACCCCTCCAGGGTATCCAGATCCTCATGGAGGGCCTTTCTCCCCTCCTCCCTATCCGCCAGTGCTCCTAGTTTTGAGTCATCTGCAAAGAGACTCAGCCTACTCCTAACACCCCTCCCTATGTCTGAGATATAGGCATTGAACAGGAGTGGCCCCAGGACCAAACCCTGGGGGACCCCACTGATGACAGATGCACTTAGCTGTCTCAGTGAGGTCAGCTCAGTTAAGGGTACTTGTTGAGGCTTTGCATTATAAAGTATGGTCAATAATTTATTTGCATTTTATTTTTACAATGTAGTATAAGAATAAAATGTTTTGTAGCTGTAGTTTTTTGTGTTCATTTTGCCACATGCCAACTCATGAAATCTACCCCAGTTTCATAACAGGTATGCATGTAGTTTTCAGTAACCTCTTTTGTGAGTGATGAAGATGGTGGTTACCTGTTGTCCTGAACTCTTGACATCAGCTGCTTTCACTGGTGCCATGTTTCAGAAAATGACTCAGTTAAACGGTGTGCTTAGATTTATATAATGTTATATAAAAGGTTTAGCTTGTTTCAAAAGTTTATCACCATCTACATTCATGATACAAAGTAATAATACTGGATACAAATGTGCAAAAATGTGCAAGAAGAGTACATATACAAAGTAACAAGATAGAGCACATACATACATGACAAAAAATAATAATAATGGGCACTATGGACAAAGGGTGCTGAGGTACGTGGAAAATGTGCATACCCCGCACACACCCCTGCACCCAACAGACAGGTGCACACCTGCCGGCATTCACCAAAGCTGGCCACCTGTCCGCGGCCCTTCCCCCAGTGCGCAGGTCTGCTCAGGGCTGCCGGGGGAGAAGTCACCATCCTGGGTGGGCATCCAATAGGATACCTCCCTGGGGCACACAGTGGATCCCTTGCACTGGGTGGCATGGCTGTGCATGCCACTTGCGTGCACCCGGACCCACATGGCACCCACCAGTCCCACTGCTGCCACCGGCAATGTCTAGGGCACTTGCCCGTCCAGCCACCCCTGGCAGCCCAGCGGTCGGGGGCATCACAGTGCACCTCATCTCGGTCCCCCAGTGATGTCTTCGTGGTGCCCGTGGGGGGGCACAGTTGGTTACAGAAGGGTCAGCCCTAGAGTACCCTGTGTCACCCAGCACACCCATGCAGCCAGCACTAGTAGGTTTGTGAATGCAGTGCGTAGTGCTGGCATGCCCCTGTAATGCCCTCTGCACAGAGCTGTCCGTGGATGAGGGGATCGGGTGGGGTCTACGTGCCCCTTCCTGAATGCCCCACAGGGCACAGTGGGTGGAGAGTACCTACACACCCCTGATATGCATGCATAGCCACTCCACACCTTTCTTGCATAGCGCCCAATGATAATAATGGTGTATGCCTTCCTTTCTTAGGTAAAGGGAGCAGTATTCAAGCAGCTCAATAAGCTTCCAGTAGGTCTGTCAAGCAGGTGTCAGACCAGGACAATGCCTCCCAGGTCACCCAAAGACAACTGCAGTCCCTAATACAATAGTATGCCTTCTCACTAATAATATTGTACTGTATTGGGGACTGCAATTGTCTTGGGGTGGCTGAGAGGTGATTGTCCTTATGTGATACATGCTTAGCAGACCCACTGGAAGCTTGTAAGCTATTTAAAAGCTGTCTCCTTTGTACCATAGAAAGGAAGGCATACACTACAGAGATTTATATGCTCTAACAACATTTTAAAGCTGTGTGATGTTATCTCACAATGGCGATTTCCAACTGCCAGTAACAACAGACTAGTACAATTAACCTGTCTGATAAAAAAAGCTCCGTCTGGTTTATGGACGTCATTAATCAACTACAACTAGTATCATTTAAATGCTACAATGACTAACTGCAGTATGTAAGACAAACAAACTTGTCAGGCTAATTTAACAGAAATGAAAAACAAACAATATTAATAAAAATACATTACGCTAAAGCAAGTGACTTTGTACTAGTACCCTCTCTCCCCAATTGGCCAATCAGAAATAATCACAAACACATTGACACCATAGCTTGTTACCTTGTGGTGTGTGCAGGCTGAACAAGTATAGAGTGTTACAGAGATGTAGTTGTCACTGAGCACTACCTATGATTTAACAACTCGGGGATTCAAGACATTGAGTATATAGCCTGCTCAATGGCCACCAAAAGAGCACAGCTGGCTCCTGGGGACACCTCTGCATCTCACAACCAGCATAAATTACATCAGTCTGGTTGTGAGAAAGATTCTACCTTTTTTCCTTTTACAAATAAAATTACTTTTTTTTACTTTTATAAATAAAATGACCATCTGAAGAGCCCCTCCATCCTCTTAAGATTCCACTGGAACCAAGTTTCAGTCTTCTTCTCCTGAAATTTCTTTGTTTGTATTTTTATAATAGCCTGCACTCTGGGCCAGCAAAGGAACACAGAGCACACCTTGCTCCTGCAGGCTGCTCTTCATCTCCTGACAGTATCATTTGCATCAGTCCACTTGGGAAAAATATGCCCATTTTTTGTTAATCAGTAAATGAAAAATATTATCTGGTGAACCACTCCACCCTCCCAGGTCCCACAGGAACAGAGTGTCTCTTCCTCTTCTGACAGGCTGCACTATAATGTGTCTCACTGGTAGAATGTCTGTCTGTGTTTCTTCTTTTTAACTGCCTACTCTCTAGCCAACAAAGAAGCACATCTTGCTCCTGGGACACCTACTATATCCCATATAACTGACTCGTCATCATTTACATCAGTCTGGTCAAAAGAAAGGTGTTACTTCTTTTTATCATTATATTATACAAAAGAGGAAAGACCTAATATCTTGAAACAGATTTCATAAAAATGATTCTGCACTTACTCCGAGACATATTTTTTTCAATTCTCCTCTTTATAATTAAGAATGGCACTCTGCTTGGGGGGAGGGTGCTCATTGGAGCAAGGTGGTAAAATGTATGTTTCTGTGCTAAACTATAACACAATTGCTTTCATTGTTTTTCTTGCACTATAACTGTTTTAAGGAGTTCAAATACATGCTTAAACCCACAGGTGACTACTGACAGCAAAATAGTGCTGCTTGAAGTTTTTCACCCCAAATTAGCGAACATGACTGTGACTCTAGGGGCAGTTGCCTCTCCAAAGACTGTCATGACTATGACTTCTCCTTCTGTCTGTCTTTCGATATGTCTATCTATGTAATTATCTATCTTTCTATCAATTGCATCTACCACTAGTTTTACCAATTTGTAAAACAAACCTGCATATCTCATTTGCCTGCCCTCTGAGTTCATACTTACAATACAGTGCATATTTGTACTCCACTCCTGCATATTCCCATTATTACAAACATAACTGCATTAACATTATCAACGGTGATCCTTCTGAAAGTTACTATCACATTTCTCTCCTAACTGGGTCCATCATTACACTTGACTGCCTGACATCAACACATTGCTTAAATATATATAACTTACATCACCTCATGGACAAAAACCCTCTTTCTTTATAAAACTGTGTAAATAATCCCAAGACTGAACATATGCCAGGCTTTACTTTTTCATGTACTGCCACTTACTGTACCTGTCAAACCTACATTGCTTACCATTCCATCCACTGAAATGTATACCTCCATATCTTTTACTAATAATGTGTATGCCTTCCTTAGAATGAATAGAAAATAAAACAAATTTTACTACATACACATCACTGGGTGTTGTTTCTCTGTGCTTCCTTAACAATTTTACACAACTTCACTAACATCTTTATGCAGCTGTGGTGGATCTGGCCAGAACTTCTTTTACAGGTAATGAATTGAAGCCAGGTATGATTTTTTTTTCTCAAAGACAAATGAAATGAACAACAGAAATGATTGGATTCTTTGTGATCACTGATTTGTTTATATTTGTCTGATGAACAATTCCAAGAAAGTGTCCTGCTCACACCACCATACGCAACACTATGACAGGGAAAATGTGGAGCAGGTCTAAGGCATTGTAGTGTTCAACCATGTGTTTGTGTGGCCTGCTCCACTAATGATTGCTTTACTTGCTTCCCTTTCTGAAGAGTGGACGGTGGAGAAATCCTCCTTCCTCCAATCAGAGAATTTCTTACTGAGGAAGGCTGGATGACAGACAGGCTTCAAGACTGTCTCATAAGTCTCCTTTTAGTGTGCCACATGGGACGGACTCCAGGAGCAATACGGAACATGCGCTGTAGCTAGGTGGAACTGTGAGGTATGAAAAAAAAATCTGTTTTTTAAATTGGGCGAACTGCGAACCAAAGTTCCTATTTTTATTAAAAGTGTTCGTGACCCACAGACAAGTGCAAACTCGGACAGTTCGAGCATTTCCTGGGCTAGGACGAACTGAACTTGTACATTTTTAAATACAGAAAGATAAAACTGACTTTTCATGTACATAATACATATACAGTTCAATTCTATGCAAAATCGTGTTAATGCATCAGTTAGGTTCCATTGAAAGTTGGGAAATGTGGTGTTAGGGTTTCCAACCCTAAAACCCCACCCCAACCCTACACACAGCAACAGGCATGGGGGTTGTGCATTGGGGTTGTCAACCCTAATGCTCACCCCATTCTACCAGTAAATAAGCTGAGATGGGTACAATACAGGAAAAAGGGGCAACCTGTTACTGCATGCAGGGTTAGGGGCTGAGTATCAGGATTGGAAGCACTGTCACCACATTTCCAAATATTTGTCACTAGAACCCTAACTGATGCAGTAACAAAGTTTTTTGCTAAGAATTTCCTTACTTTTTGAGATAGTATAATCATATCCTTATTTGGTAGGTTGCTGGAGTGAAGTTTCCTCCAGGCCCTGCATTTCCATCCTTCCATAGATGCGTACACACACTGCCTGGAAGCATTTCAGCCAAAACAGCAACCAAACTGTCTGCATAGCCTTGTTATTATCCACCTCATGAACACGGGGCTGAGAATTTTCAAATCCCCGCTGAAACATCATTCAGCACCACCACATCATTATTCCATGCCACTGGTGAGAAAAGATGTTTTGGCCAGGATAAAAAAACTGACAACTGTCATGTTCATGAGGTGATGTAAAGAAATGGCTATATTTAAAATATGGGGTGAAAATATTTAAAATTATGAAAGTTTGGAGCAAGTGTAGCAAAATATTAACAGATGCACAGAACTTTACTATTTTAACATATTTTGACCCCATATTTGCAACATACTGTACCCTTCTTATGAACAAGTATGGTGAAAATTTTGAAATCTGTCCCGAAAGGTGATTTCAAGAACTGACCATGAAATCACCTTTCAGGCAGAATTTGCAAAATGACATCAATATTGTTCATGAATAGGAGTTTCAAAAAGGGCATGTTGAAAATCTGGTGTCAGAATCTATAAAAATGATAAAGTTATGCACCAACGTTAAAAACCCCTTTGAAATACATTGAACCACATTTACCTTAGTTTCTCAATTCAACAATAGTCTAGTGGTCCCTCCTCCCTCCCCCATTCTATGATCACCATTCAGTTGTGTAAAAAATAATTTCCTGGTAGTCTAGTGGTCCCTGCTCCCCCCACTCTCTAATCACCATCCCGTTGTGTAAAAAATAATTCCCTAGTAGTCTAGTGGATTCCTCCTCTGATGTCCAGTCACTGACCCCATATAAAAAGAAAGATATTTATTTGGTTGTCTAGTGCCCTTCCCCTCCCTCAATGTCTGATTGCTGTCCCTGTATAAAAAATATATATTCCTGGTAGTCTAGTAGTTCCCTCCCTCCAATGTCCGATCACTGTCCCCATAAAAATATATTTCCTGGTTGTCTAGCTGTCTTTTCCCCTCCCAAGGGGAGGACAGCATGTATGCACTCATTCATAGTCCAGTTGCTGGCCAGCTGTGGTGATGAGAGGAAGGCTGTGCTGGTCACCTGCTGGAAATCAGAATGAGGGAGCAGGTGGTTGGTGACTACACTGACAGTGTGGGTGGTCCACTAGACCACCAGGGATCTGTTACTATGTTTTCACGGACTGGGAACAGGGATGTGGAGGGACTACTAGATTATCAGGGAAATTTAAAAGAATTAACAGGACCGGATCAATCTCAGTGAGGGGAGGGACCACTAGACTACCTAGGAATAATATATTATTTTACCTGGGGTCAGTGATTGATGTATGGGGGAGGGTCCACTAGACTACTAGGGAATTATTTTTTACACAACGGGACGGTGATCAGAGCACACAGTGGTGGAGAGGGACAAAATTCCACCTGGGTAGTCATTATTTCACAGATTGTGAAAAAAATTATTTTCCACAGTTCCTTTTTTTCAATTTGTGGAAACAGAAAAATCCTTTTTTGCAAATTGCGAAATAGAACACATTTTTTGCATGTTTCTTTTTTCAGATTTGTGAAAAAGGATTTTGGCATCTTAAAAAACACATTTCCAGGTAATTTATAAAAAAAATGAAAAAAATCCAATAGAATGGGTCTTGATTAGCAGAACACAGGTGATGGTTACTTCAGAAAACATTGTTTTCTGTTTTTTAACTTTGTTTATCTCACTAAGAAAAACAAGATGGTGGCAGCATGAGAAAGATTCCTAATTTGTGACAAAGGATTACCCATTTGTGGCAAAGGATTGCCATTTTGCAAAAAAGAATCCTTTGTAAAGTGAAATTCCCATAGGAAATAATGGTAAAGTGAAATTCCCATAGGAAATAATGGGAAACTTCAAAATGTAATAACGCTGGAACAGATCAATATGTTTTCCCATACCTTCAAAAGGCACATTTGTAACCCAAGACCTATGTATAGTAAAACTTTCAGACCAAAATTCACACTGTTTTTGTGCAGTGGCATGACAAAAAATGTTACCCCAAAATTTTAATTTTTCGCATTTTTTCACACTCCGTGTCTCCACACCCATATATCCAACCAGAATGAAACTTGCAACATCAAGAGATCTGAGATTCCTGATGGCACATGCAAAATTACATATGGATCGCTTGACGCATTGTGAAGTAATTAAACTACAAAATTTTGAGTTTAACATAGACGTGAAGGTTAACCCTAACAATAGGGGTATGACTGCACCCCTATATAAGAGCTTGTTTCAGAATACAGCACCCTGATCTCCAGTTTGCAAAATGGAGACAACCATTTTAATAGGTTTAGGCACCATGTAAAGATGTAGCTCTCTTTTTTTAGTTTCATTTGCAGTACAGTACAAAAATAATAAAATAATCATATACAGTATGTGAGAATGGACTGTGAGTTTTGAGTGATACACAGCAGTGTGGAGTGTAACACTGGAGCCGATTGTCTAAACAAAATGGTTCACTGTTGTACAAGTCAGTATAGAATCCCTCATAGTCAGCTTTGAAAACATTATTAGAAGTCTAATTAATTATTCATGAGTTAAACTAGCTTACTGTTTGGCTGCCGTGCAAGTCTGAAATCTCTTAGAAATGCCTGGCACAACAGCGACACTCAGCTCATTGCATGCTGTTTGTTGTCAGCAGTGGCACCAAACAAAAAACTGTTTTTGGTGCTGCTGTCCAACAAATAAAACAAAAAGTGATTATTTTGATTAGACTTATAATAGTAATATGACCTCACAGCCGGTCATTTCCTGTTGATTAAATAACGGCTGGGAGGGGTTGTCCTCAGCTGCACCTCAAGCCACTCTTCCTCCCCAGCTGGCCATTAATCATCAGGAAATGACCGGCTTTTCATTCATTATTGCTTAAATAGCAGCTTTTTTTTTTACAACTAATATTTTTAATGAAGACAATGCTTTATCATATATTTTACAAACTATGGAAAGGAAAGAAAAGTTGACAAACAGAAAATCTTTAGCAAACCATGATTGCACTGCAATGTAAATAAATAATTTTTGACACTACATTGACTAGGGTAATAACTGTACAGCCTAACATAGTACTTTTTTGGCTCCATCTGTGAATGTCTGTGCCCACCACTATTGTAGGTATCAGCAAGAAAATAATGTACTCTTCGCAGTGGGATGAGTGCTGGGTTGGCTGAGGATAAGGCTGGTTTTATCTTGCTTACTTGGCAAAACTAGACCTGTGACATTAGCTGACCCTAATGCCTGATACAAAATGTTGAAGAGCAGTTAAGCAAATCACCATATACTCTCTATCCAGCTGTGGCAGTTTGCTAGAGGAAACTTTATTTTAGTTGTTCCTCAGGGTTTAAAATACTTTTTCTGCCAACTTATCCACGTACCGTAGTCTGTAAAAATGCTTGAATTGGTATTGTTTTACATAATACTTCATTTACTTTAGCGATCTTATAGTGCCTCCTTGACAACAGACAGTGAAGTGAGAAACACATTAAATGCGAGATCAGTTAAGGACAATCAGATGTTTTTCAAACTTGAAGAATACTGGCTTATGCAAGAGTATTGAAATGTCAAGTTATGGGTCAAAGTCAAACATCTAAGAGGCTTTGAAGGAAACATACACGCCTGAGCAGCACTACGTCATGTGTATTTGGGTCTGTATGAATATCTCAACAGTTACCAATAGGTAAAGTAATTAAATAGGAAACATGATGGAGTTGCAGTGGAATAACACACTTATCTCCACTATGATTGGCAAGACCCATAACTCACAAGTGTCAAAGCCACAAGTTAGTTATAAAGGCCTTATCACTCATGTGTGGAGATAAATGTGTCATTCCACTGCAAACCATTATGCATTTGATATATACCACACTATTTCTAATGTTTTTATTGGTGTTTTACCTTATTTTAGCTTAAATTCTTTGCATTGTAAACTCTCTATCTGGCCCATTGTTCTCTGTGTTCTATTTCCAGATTATAAGTGGAAATAACATGTTCTAATTTAAATAAATTGTGTTCTAAGTTAAATAAATGGTGTTCTAAGTGAAAAAAAATATTTATCCAAAAATAACATGATTTATTTACCCAATTTATTCATCACTGGTGTGATATACATACCTTTATTTTTGTAATTTTGTTCCTTCGGCTGTGCATCCTCCTTTTGTGGACATGCGACATCCCAATGAACCTCACAGCACTGGAAGTGACACATCATGCGGGGAACAAATCATGCTGCCTGACTTCCTCTTCATTCACTATTGTGTGTATTTCAGTTATTGTAGCTGTCATTGTTGGTTGTCAAAGAGAAATTGTTGGACTGTGAGTTTCTGGAGATACATACTGTATGTCCAATGTTAGTTATAGTATGCTGTGTTTTATCTGCTCGATGTGCCTAAATCTACATAAAATAAGAAACAGTGTTGCTTATCTCTGTCTCATCTCAGTTGTCTATTGTTGTAGTCTGAGGTGAGGAATTCAGATTTGTAGCATATGCCACAATTTATGCTACAGTTCCTTTCGTGTTTACTTTTTTTCTTCCTTGTCTCTTTTTATCCTGACACTCGGAGCAGTTATCACTGTGCATTACTTTTGCATTTCTGTTTTTAGCTTGTATATGTAGTTCTGTATTACAGTACAGTCACAATTGCTCAGTCCTACTTGTCCCAATCATAATCGATATAGACACATTTTGTCATGCTTACTGCACTGGTAACCATTATGTTTAAATTGCTAATGTCTTTATTAGTGAACTATCAGCATATAATTTTGAGAATTGTTGCTATACAGTCATAAATTATGGTACATTATGTGTGTGGGCATCACCTTGTCTGCGATGGATGGATGAGGGACAGAGACATTTGTGAGTGGTACAATAATGGACATTCCTTATAATCAAGGGCAGGTGAGAGGCACTGTATTGAAGAGACTGGCATTTCCTCCATAACCTCCCAACACCTGCATAGATGACTGTATTCCCCACCCACCCTGCTATCCATGTTGTTGCTGGGTGATACTGTGAATGAAGTTTGACAATTGATCTGAGTGTGGGGTGTGCCACTTGAGAACAGGAAGGTAGTGATAATTTTTGTTGTCCTTGAATTGAGGGCAAGGGTTGCCACTGGGCAACATGGATATGGTAAACAATGACAGGGACATTGATAGTGTTGTGTGTGGGTGGTACTGTATACCATTGAAGTCACTGGTGGTGTGGGGGTGACACTACACACTAACAGCAAGAAAAGCAGTTTCTGGGCCAGTGATTGGAGGGAGGGGTGCCCCAAAATACCAGGGACATGTGAATCAGTTACAGGACAGGTGACAATTTAAAGCAGTGAAATGGTCCTTAATTCACATATCCCTGGTTTCCACTGGCACCTGCCTGTCTTTCAATCATCATCCCTGTAAGTGCTTCAAATGATCTTCCCCCCACCCTCTGACCACTGGTACAGAAGCTGCTTACAGTGCCCCTCTGTCCCCCCCAACACACACACTGATATCTGTTCACAAAATTGTTTCTTATGTTCTTGCTATACAGTGTGACCCCTACATACACAACATTTATGTGGCCCGTGACTATAGGGCAGCGGGTGCCACTGGTCGGCATGGACATGGTAAACAATTACAGAGACATTGATACTGTGGTGTGTGGGTATTACTGGACACAAGTGATGTCATCAGTGGTGTGGGGCTGACACGACACCCTAATAACAAAGAAAGCAGTTACTGGGCCAGTGATTGGGGGGGGTGCCCCTAGATACTAGGGACATGTGAATTATTTACAGAACAGATGTCAATTTACAGCATTGAAATGGTTCTTACTTCTCATGTCCCTGGTTTCCACTGGTGCCTGTCTGTCTTCCAATCATCGGAACTTTAAATGCTTCAAATGACCTTGATGACCTTTGCCCCATCCACACTCTGAACAGCAGTATAGTAGCTACTTCACTGTGAATGTTGTAAGTGTCTCTATTTACCTGGGTTCTGCATCACCTGCATACCAATAATATTAAAATGAAAGTCATACTGTTTTCTATATTGCTGTTTGTATTGCCAGTTGCACAGTGCCATGAAATTTATATTGCAGATACTTATGAAAAGTATTTTCTCTAAGGTGTCATCTGAATTAGATTACGATGATGACTTCTCATATGTCCAATCAGCTGGAAGGCTTCAACCTTACATGTCTGAACCAGACACACTATTGGCTAAGCGTGATGTTGCTCAGTATCTGTCCCGCTCATCATCATCTGATACTAAAGTGGTGACACATGATGATCATGTGGGGAACACAGACTGGTGCTGCTGTGGGAAGTGCAAGAACATGCCTTCTCAATGAGAAAGCATCTGTTGTCATGAGATGCAATAAATTACTGAAAAGCATGGAGGCAAGTCTATTCAAACAATATCTGCACTGTATAATGTTAAAGGCAATTGTTCACCTGTATTTGTATCATGACTTGGTGTTATGCATTGCCCCATTAGCATTTTTTCACTGGTGTTCAGGGATCCCTCCTGCCACCCTCACCAATGTCCTATGTTCATATCAATATTTCATGGTGTTCAGTGGTATGCCCCCCTTCCTGATCACTTCTATAATGAAATAAAACCATTGTCTGACTTAAAGTGGCAACCCCTCCTTTCCATGATCCCCGTAACATAAACGAATACCATTACATTGCGTTACAGTAGTTCCTCTCCCAGCCATCATCACTGGTCGCTGGTGCCCCACCACCATGCTGCTCCACTCCAACTATAATGAGATACTCCAAGTGACACAGAGCTCAGCACTCCTCCATGTCCAGTCAATGACTAACCTGTCAGTGAACACATACTGTACAATCACCTGTTCTACTACATCCTAATTGCCATCTCAGGCATTTGACAGCTGAATTGGAGAGCGGAGGACTGCAGTGTTTTTTTGCTTTGCTGCATATAAGTGGCACATAGAGAGGTAGTGTCTCACCAATGGTTGGTGAGGTGGGTAAAGGGACGCTGCATGCCATGGAATGGTTAACACTATTATAGGGGATCAGTGAAATTGTGAGTCCATGAGATGACTGTGAATGGTGTCATTTAACTATACAGGTGAGGGAGAGGTTGTGGTGGCATCTGGTGACACCATGGAATACTGATATGAACATCATGCATGGGTAAAGGTTAGTTGAGTGACCCCTGTACAGCAGGTAATACTGGTATAAACAGTGGGTAGTGCTGCAGTTTGGGCAGGGTTAGCTGGACACTATAGAGATGTGTCATTATTGTCCCAGATTCCTCCCTTTTCCCTCACAAAAAGACAGAGACCATTGTTTGTTGTTGTGCTCAGATTGGCAATTAATTTATTTATATTCATAATTCCATATTCCATTTCAATTCCTTTATTATCATATTTTCAACATTTTATTTATTTCATCCATATATCAATCTCTGATTATCCTTCCCCCAGGTGAAAATCTGGGTGCCTTCTTCCTCTCCTTTTCCGTTCGGCAACGGTGAAAACCGAGACTGCTTTCTCCTTCATCTTCTTCCTCTTCTTGTGTTATTCCTTTTTCCTCCCCCCTCCTCTCTTCCCTCCCCCCCTTTTCACCCTTTGTCTCCTGCCATCCACCTTTGGCAGTCCATAACCATATTATCACCTGCCATCCACTTTTGGCAGTCCATAACCATATTTATTACATGCCATCCACCTTTGGCAGTCCAAACTGTCTGACCGGACGTGCCTGTCATCCACCTTGACAGACCCACCTACAGTCCCATCTTGACTGTCTTCCCTCTTACTCTACCTAGCAGGGTGGGTGGGGGGATCAAAACTCCAGCAAAAAGTGGCTGAGGCCCCTTGTGCTGTCCCTTATGTACCTCCCTTGCCCCTCCTTTCCTGTTACCTGTCCATTGTTCTGGCCTAGCCTCCCTCCTTCCTTCCTCCCCTGAGCACAACCATCTCTATGCAGGAGGGAAGGTGCACCAGGACAACCTGGTCTCCCTCAAAGGCAAACCCATTGTCCCAGATTCCCCTTTTCCTCACAAAAGACAGAGACCATTGTTTGTTGTGCTCAGATTGGCAATTAATTTATTTATATTCATAATTCCATATTCTATTTCAATTCTTTATTATCATATTTTCAAAATTTTGTTTATTTCATTCATATATCAATCTCTGATTATCCTTCCCCATTGTTTCTGTATTGAACATGTCTATGGCTAGGTCCGACACCCCGTCTGCCCTGTAAAAGTCTTCTACCCATTCTTCTACCCCCCTCAGTATCACCTGTCCTCCCATCTGCCTTACCAATGTTCCAACCCTCCTATTCATCGATCTCCTGGCCCTTTCTACCGATCTGTGGCTGTGATCCTGCCTCCACACCCTCCTTGGTATCATATCTGACCAAGCAAGGCACACCTGCGGCCACCACTGTTGTATTGCCCCTAAATCCCTTTTTAGTTGTAAGTATGTGTCTACCCAAGGCTTGCCTGCAAGGTCATTGCTTCCTAGATGTATAATAATTAGGTCTGGACTGGGCCACCGTCCTTTGAGTTCTTTTAAGGTGGGAAGCAGCTGTGCCCATCTCATCCCTGCTATGCCAAACCAACCTACACGCTGCAGATCTTGGTATAGCTGCCTTCCCCAGCCTTCTTCTCTGCTCTTTTCCAGCCCCAATAAATATAGGAATGGCTGCAGATCCAGACTTCCGTGATCCTCCCTCTACCTATGGGGTGCAAGCAAAATTCATTATTTCTCACATGCTTATAGTGTCATCCCCGTATTCCCCACCCCATTTTTCGCCCCTACCCCACCCTTTACCATTTCTTGCCCCCATCTCTGCAGTTCAAGCCAGGAGCACCACCTTCAAAATATATATATATTTTTTTTTTTACTTCAGTGCTCTAATGTATCTCTTATAACTGGTCAATCGCCAGCGTCCCTTTTCCAATATCCCATTCACTGTCTCACCCGCTGCTGCCCACTGTGAGGCAGTCCCAATCTGCAAGGAATGGGATGAATAATTAGCCAGGTCTTCCCCCGTGAATTGCATGACCTTTGTGAGTATTGCTGTGACTTGGTAGCCGGTAACCCTTTTTCCATCACTGTGTACAAATAATTTTCCCGTCCTGTTCCCATGCTCTGCGGCGAATGCCCACAGAGCCTGTACTGGGCATATTGCACACTCTGCTTGCCCTTTCAGTGTCACTATGCAACCTTGCCCTCTTTGATCCATTTTAGACCTCCTAATCTTGATCCATATCTCTGTCACCCCCCAGCTTATATCATCCCATTCTAACCCCCCTTCCTTGTCTTCTCTCCCATGGCCTACCACCTCGCTCACTCTCATGGCCCCTGCAAACATTACCACATAAATTGTGTGAAATAGCTGGGCCTTGGCCTTTGATCTGCATATTGCCAGGAGCATGTCCTTCAGCTTTATTAGCCACTGTTCCCCTATAGGCCTCCTATTATCTGCTAGCCCCTGTTTCAACCTGCTCCATCCTTGCATCATTCTTCTGATGAGTAATGATTTTGTCAGGTCCTTCCACCCTTTTAGGCTGCAGATAACACTAATCCCTACCAAATAGACTCCCATTGTGGTGTGGGCTGTGCCTTTCTGCCACTGCTCCACAGTGAACATTCCCAACTGCTGCTCTGTGAGAGGCCTACTTACCTCCATCTGGTGCTCTGCCCTGAATGTTTGAAACACTCGCCAGGCCCCATCGTAGGCCCTCAGAGTGCGAGGCGCCCATGAGCTGCGAAACAACAGTTCTGCTCCTTCTTGCCAACATCCCAGATGTTCGTGGTATGGGTGTTTTTGTTCTTCCACTGCTGGTGCCAGCCTCCAAAATGGCCCAGCTGCAGATGGGAAAGGCTGTCAGCCAGGGTATTGTGCACCCTCTCTATGTGTTGTGCTCTAAATGACATGTTCAGCTGCAAAGCCCTTAAAACTAACAGTCATAATACCTGCATGATTGTGTCTGACCTGGCTCCCCTGTTGTTCAGAGCATCCACCACTGCTCTATTGTCACACCAAAATGTCACTTTCTGATCCCGTAATTCCTCCCCCCAGACCAGTGTACACTCCCATATGGGCATGATCTCCAGTAATGTTATATCTCTCACTTTCCCATCCTTCACCCAACTGGCAGTCCAGGGTTCTGTGAACCATCTACCCCTAAGGTAACTCCCCATGCCTAGCCCCCCAGCAGCATCTGTGTAGAGGTCGAGGTCTGTGTTGTAAAGCCACCCTCAGCCAGAAAGAGCACCCATTGTACTCCCTAAGAAATTCTTCCCAGATTTTAAAATCCTCCCTGACACCTTGCGCCAGGTCCACCCAGTGATGTGGTCTGGTGACCCCTGCTTTAGCCCTGGCTAACCTCTTTGTGAATGCCCTTCCTGGTCCGATGGCCCTGCATGCGAAGTTCAAGTGCCCCAGTACCTGCTGCATACATGTGATATGTCTAACTTGCTTAAGAGGGAGATTTGAGTCAAATTAGGAGGGAGATTGGCCTACCAACTTGCTTAAGAGGGAGATCTGGGTCAGATTAGGAGGGAGATTGGCCTGCTAGTAGGGAGATGCCGTAACATAGTGCATTTGTCCTTAAATGGCATCAAAAACATAAGAAAAAAGTAATTACAAAAAAGTAATTCATTTCATTTTGTCAAGAATAAGCACTAAAAAGAATAAACAACTACTTATGTAAAGTTATCAGATACATTTTTTATCACTGATTTAATTTTTATGTGTTTTTATCTGCCCCAAAAAGATGGATATTTTGGACAGAATTTTACTTAAGCAGGAGATTTTGTTTCCCAGGAGGGAGGGAGGGAGTTCAGTAAAAAAAAAAAACAGGAGTCTCCTGCATAAAGAGGGAGATATCACATGTACGCTGCTGTACCCATCTCCTGCTGGTGTGTACTTGGATTAGTTCCTTCAATTTACTTACATTTTTGTCTGGTAGTCTAAATACCTCGTTCGGGGCATCTATCTCAATCCCCAGAAATTCCATAAGTCTGCTGGGCCCCTCTGTCTTTTCTGGTGTCAGTGGGACCCCTAATTCCTAGCACAATTCCTGAAACTTACCCAGCATCCTCCGTGTCTCCCTTTTCCCTTTTCCAATGAAAAGAAAATCATCCAGATAGTGGATGACCATCCTATAACCCGTTTTTTTCTTGAAATATCCACTGCAAGCAGGTGTTGAATGCCTCAGATGTAGCACATGCTGTGGAACAGCCCATTAGCATTGCTTTGTCAAAATAATACTGTCCCCCACTTTTAAAACCCAATAGATCCCAGTCTTCTCTCCTAACTGGAAGCAGTCTGAAAGCGGACTCAATGTCTGTTTTTGCCATCCATGCATCCTCCGTGGCCCGGATCATTCAGACTGCATCCTCTAGTGTCGCATATGTCACCTTACTATGTTCCTCACTGATGAAATTGTTCACTGTCTCCCCTTCCGGATAGGACAGGTGGTGAATCACCCTGTACTCCCCCTTCTGTTTCTTGGGTACCAAACTCAATGGTGCAATCCGCATGTTTTGCAATGGGGGGGGATGTTAAATGGGCCCTCTACCCTACCTGCTGCCTTTTCTTTCTCTATCTTCTGTCTTAGCATCTCTTCCTTTCCTTTTACTAACCCGAGGTTGCTTGCCTCCATCGCTCGCCTGGGTCCCGTAAACTGCAATGAAAACCCTGTGTTAAAACCCTTTAAAATCATATCCCGCATGCTCGTGTCTGGATATCTGTCCAGGCAGACTGTCCATACCTTCAAGTTGATGGGGGTTCTGGCCATCCCAAACTGTTCCCTGTCATGCCCCCCACCACTCCTCCCGGCCCCTTTCTCTCGTTTTGCATTACCTTTCTTCCCTCAGTGGCTCTGTCCCCCTCTATTCGCATTCCCCCACCCCGCCCTCCCTTATTCCATGTTTGGTATTTAAAGCCCTGGCCATCTCGAAAAACTGTTGACCTGATCCTTGACCCCCATGCCCTTGCTCCCCCTGGGCCCATGACATTCTACATTTGTTTGCCGGGTGCCCTCCTCCGCATTCTGAGCAAGCATGCCGGAAACGACATTGAGGCCATGAGAAAAAGTCTCTGTTGTAAGCCCAGCAGCATCTCTGGGGCGTAAACCCCTTTTTGCCCCACTCATCTTCGGGTGTGGACTGATCTGTTACATAATCCATCCACAAATCTATCTGTTTGGTATCCCATCTCACGTCCCCAAATGTTGCCATTCTCCGCCAAAAAGATTCATCATAGTATAACCACTCCATCCTACCCTTTGCTTTTGCCCTACATATTATCAAAGAATAAGTAATGAGTGGGATGCCTAGCCCCGGCCTTTTTTCCAGGACGATGACTGAGAAAGTGGTAAAACCTAGGAACCACCTATCCCAAGTCTTCCCTTTTGTGAACTTATCGTCCTCTTTTTTTCCCTAAAAGCACTATAGCTGCTGCTATCTCACTCTTACCTAAACTCTCAGCTTCCTTGTACTTGGCCACCGCCTCCCAGCTCACCAAAGCGAATATATCCATATATTTCCCTTTCCATATTTTTTCCTTTGTGGCCAGCGGCACATGCTCACCTATCCTCATCCCAGGCGCACCTATCTACCTTGTCCCTTTCCCCTCTCTCTCAGTTTCCTTTTCCTTCCTTTCTGGCACCTCTTTCTCCATTCTAATCTCTGCCAGAGCCGATTCCATCTGCCCTAGACCTCCTGTCCCTAGTGCCACCACAATTTGCCCTATATTCTTTTTATACTGTCACCCACTGCACTGGGTGTATTACCTGTAACCTTGTCTGGGCCATGCTGCCTGAAGTCTTCTAAGGTTCCTCTTGCTTCTCCTCCTCGGGTTGAGGAGGAGGTGAGCTACTGGGGTTCATGGAGGGAACACCACATTCTGGGCATCGTGACTGGGTTCAGCCAGGAGATCCCACCTGATTGGGGTACCAGCATCACCGGGTCCATAGGCTGCAGAGGTACTGGATCAGCCGCATTGAGGGCCCTCACCACCGATGTGGCCTCATGGGACTACAAGGCCTCAGCTAGTCGTTTCCTGCTACCTTTTTCTGTGCCTGCTTTTCTCTTTTCCCCGGGTCTCCCTGGTTCCTCCCCCTCCACTAGCTTCCACATCTTGTTTGCCTTTTCTGCCAATTCAATTATAGCCTTGTAAGCCTCTTCCTTTGATGGCCTGCTCTTCTTTGGTGCCATGTCCTTCTTTTTCTTTGCTCTGTGAAAACAACTACAGGAAGAGAAAACAGGGTTAATTGTATATCTGTAACTGTTAGGAATGCCTTCCTCCTGTACCTCACACCACACGCCCATATAAACAGACCTGGCCACCAGTAAAGGTCCCCATCCTGCTTGACAGGTTCCTTGCTGCTCTCTGTAGTGCCCTTTGTGAAAACCGGCACTTCCCTTTTCATCCCTTCAAGTGCCTCTCCTTATTCATAATAAAAATTTTGGGGCCTCAGAAATGCTGTACTGTGCTGGCCTCCCAGGAGCTTCCCCTTGTGAATGCTGCCATTTTTATTTATTTTTATTTTATCCCCTGCCTGTCTGGGCTGACCAAGGCACCACGCAGTCAGCATCCCCATACAGGAAGCGGTCATGCCAGCAGGTCTGATAAATGGTACCCTTTCCCCTATATTCATGCCTCTGCCAGCCTCTGATCATCACAGCACCCCATCCAAGCAAGGGAAGGCCAAACAGAGCAAGCAGCCCCACTGAAAAGTGAGGCCACGGCTTCTAATGTGACCACCTGCAGGCGTGGGATGTCGCCTGAGATCTCAGTCGCAAATCACTCTCCTCTGCCCCAGGCCCTCTCAGGCCCCTTATCTTCCTCCCAGCATGCCTCAATAGGCCCCTAGAGTCATGAAAAGACAGCCCGAGCACCTGGAAATGCTGTTACCAACCCTTGCAGTGTGTGACTAACGTCACGTGGTCCTATCTCAGACTGCCTCCTTGCTTTTTGGCCTTTCTCCAGGTCTACTCTCCCTACTTTAACAAAGAAAAATTGCCTCACACGCCTCAAATAGCACCAAAATCTAGGGAAGTGCTTATCTATCCACCTCACATGGCCTGTGATGTCACGCCACTTGGTACATCTGGCCGGGGCCTCCTCCCGCCCACCATCCATCCCCAGGCAACCAAACAAAGGGAAGGGCCACGAACGACCACCACCATGGCACAAGAGCAAGAACAGGATTTTACCACCCCCCCATTAGGCGTGTGACTCGCGCCACGCAGTGCCGAATAGCGCTCGCTCCTCCCGGCTTCAAGGCCTCTTCTAGGCCTCCTAATTTTACTGGCAAACAAAAGACCGCCACACCGAGCCACAAATATCCCAAACAAAAGGCAAGTGCTTTACTAACAACCCCTATGTGGAGTGTGAGGTCACACCACGTAGCCCATGCCTCAGGCCTCTCCCAGGCCTGCCCTTCCACCCCAGGCAAGCAGAACAGCCCCAAACAGCCATCAGAGCAGCAGAACAAGGAAAAAGTTTTTCCAACCCCCACTGGCATGTGATGTCCGTCACATGGCCTGCTCCTCCGCCTCCCCATCTCCAAGACCTCTTCCAGGCCCACTAATTCATACCGAACAACCACCAAAAGGGGAGCAAACTCCTGCAGAGCGAAAACCAAGGCAAGGCTTTGTTACCCATCCCAAAAAATGGCGCGCGGCGTTGCGCCATGTGTTCCCGGTTCACGCTCTTCCTTCCCTGCCTCAGGGGCTCTTCCAGGCATACAGATTCTTACCAGCAAAGAAAAATCAGTCCACAACACCGCAAAGTATCAAAACAAAGCAAAGGCTTTCTTACCAGTCCCCCCCACGAGGTGTATGCATCGCCCCACATGGTCCTGGATCCCTCTCTCATCCACACATATGATCCCCACTGCTACTCAGGACCCCCCATATTGCTCAGTTATATACTGTACATGTTTAGTCTTAATGCTGTATATATATTCTTCCTCTCCTTTTTTTTTTTTTTAAAATGCTTCACATCTCGTCCTGCAATATCAACTGTTTTGTTTCCTTACCTCTCACACCTGGTGAACCAACCTCAAAGAATTTGCCAATCCGACATGCTGCAGTTGATGTAGATCAAAACTCCAGCAAAAAGTGGCTGAGGCCCCCTTGTGCTGTCCTTTATGTACCTCCCTTTGCCCCTCCCCTTCCTGTTACCTGTCCATTGTTCTGGTCCTTAGTCCCTCCCCTTCCTTCCCCCCTCCCCTTCTGAGCACAACCATCCTATGCAGGAGGGAAGGGTTGCACCAGGACAACCTGGTCTACCCCTTAAAGGGGCAAACTCTATTATTGTGCTTGTGTGTGGGTGAGTGGATGGACCACTGTACATCATGAAAACATTGTCTTACATGTGGCAAGTGATCTGGAGGGTGGAGGGATCACTGCACACTAGGTACTGTTGTGGTAATGGCCATGTGGTGTATGCATTGCATTACTTCTGACAACCTGCAGGGATGTGCATGACTAATGAAAGGTGTCTGTAAATGATACTTGCTAAGGGCTAGGGTACTGCTTAAAAGTCCCTTGCTCACAATAATTGCTTGGTCAATCTGACTGGGCCTATATACTTTTTCTGTCACTGTCATTAACATTGTGCCCCACTCCACACTTTGCACAACCGTGAACCTGGTTTAATTACCCAAACCGGGCTTCTGTGTACACAAACTTGGCTCAAAACTCGGGATGCACGCACACAGTTTTGCACCCATGCATAATTTTTGTGAACTCTGGTACATGTTTATGTTTGATATATGAGACCTTCCATGCACACATAGTAATATATTGTGTAGTAGAGCACTGTGCTGTCTAGAACACCATCCCTTTCAAAATGTTGTTGTACCACAGTTCAAAGGTCATGGAATGTGATTGTACCCTTCTGTGGTACAACAGCATTCTAAAATGTCTAGAGTTTACACAAGTCAGTTCTGTCAGAAAAGCCAAAGAGAACCATTGCAGGCACATTTCACAAAAGAATATACACTATATACAATATCAAATGAGCAAATTTATGCACAACCATTGTGTTCTGCCACCTCTGGGTTCTGATTCCATGGAACTCTGCATCTTTGCTCTTAATGTCAGATGGAATCAGAACCTCTCTGAGGAAGAACACAATGGTTCTGTATAGTTGCCAATCCAGTGTTCTTTATGTTGAGCACAATTCTACTTTAGCAGTCAATCGTGTTTTATTTGGACTCATCATATTGTAGAACACTGAAATCAGTTACATGACATACTTGTAAAACAAACTATTACTCTACAGTATGTGGACATCTCTGAAGTACTGTTAAGATAAAATACCTGTATGTGTGCATTTTTGTTGTAAATCTATCCATTTCTGTTTTAACCAGTAATCAACTCTATTCATACACAAGTATTTTTGTACATTTGCTGACATGTTTTTCATTAATGCGATATAATAACCGGGTATATTTTTTCCCATAGGGAAACACAGTTATAATGCACCATTATAACTCACAGGTTATAACGGTGAACATGCACTGGGTTTCCCTAGCTCTGTGCATGTGCTAGCTGTGGTTCTTCTCTTAGTGCTGGCTGCCCACAGTTATGGACATCGGATGGAGATTTCACCGCTACTCAAACTCAGCAGTGAGTTCATAAAGAAAAATGGGCTAACCTGTAAACTGTTCTGTATTTTAAAAAAATGTGTGTTTTTTATGGGGGGGAGGACACTAACGTTTCTCACTGCAGATGCTTTACACTGTGGACCATGCTGAAGCCCAACAGGTCTGTGGCAGCACAACAAGAGTCTCATTTATTTTATGTAATTGCTGCAATGAAAAAATGATACCCAGCAATTATATAAAACAAAATAGGGGTGGTGTGTAAAACTCAATTTCACACCCTCATTGTGGGTTGCATTTCGTAAACCCCTCAGGCTTTGCCCTTGGGGTTTATGTAGCATCCCACAATTCAGATGTGTGTAAAATCTCATTATACACACCACCCCATACATTATTCTATATGTAATGAAGTAGCTGTTAAAGGTGAGACTGATAGCTTTATGTGTATGCTTTTTTTAATAACCTTACAGTGCTTGATGCAGACTGATCATTTCAAGAATGTTTGTATCCTTCAAGACATGTTGTGGGTGACATTAGTATTTCTACATGATATCCATCATGATGTGTTTGAGGATCCTGTGGAAAATAGGTTTGTAATTTGATGTTGTCTTTTTTTGGCACCATATGTGTCCTTGCACACCCTGTCATGGCTTATTATTTACATTTATAAAATGGCAAATAAGAATTTAGACATTACATTGGTCAAGAGACATTAACTGACCATTCATTAAATCTCTATAAATGCACGGTCATGAACTTAATGTCTTTTTCTTTCACCAAAACAAAACTACTTACAGCCATTTTTTAAGTGTAATAAGCCCCTCCAGGGGGTGTAAGACATGTTTTTATTGCACTTCCCAGGTGCATAAGGACACTCATCCTTCAGCCTCATGCCTTACTAAACCCCTGGGGTGTGCTTTAAATTCATTTAGGAAATGGACTAATACATTTTAGGGCTTTGATTGGCTGATATTCATGCCAAGGTGGGCATCTATCAGACAACAAAGCCTTGGTAAAAAAAAAAAAAGTGCCAGTTTTTAAAATGTTACAAATTATTTTAGTGACATTTTAACAATACCCATTTTCTAAGCACAATAATAACCTAAAGGGTGGGTGGCATTGGGCTGTATTATACTACTACTACAGTTCATACTACTACGGTGAAATAAAGAGCGAGGGGGCATTGCCCATAATTGCTCTTATATTAATCCAGACAATAATAAAACAGGTCAAAGTCTGAGGTGAGCAACTTGTCAAGTTGATACTTAAAAATGCTTTTGGTTTCACTAACTACAACATACAGTGGCAATCTATTCCATGGACCTATGTTCCATAAGGTGAAAAAATATTTACGCTCAGAGGATTGAAAGGATTTGCCCACCTGTTGTAGAGGGTGTCCACGAGTATCATGTGAATGATCTTTAAATTGCAATCCCAATTCACAAAATAAATAAGGGTCTCAAACAATATTGTAAAGCAACAATAAGTCACCCCAAGCTGACGAGTTGCTAACAGCATAAGATTTAGGGATTGCAACCTAGAATTATAAGACATGATCTGAAACCCTAATAAACATTTGGTAAACTTCCTCTGTACCACTTCTAATGAACTACAAACATATTTACAGTATGGGCACCATAACTGGGAAGCATACTCCAGATGAGGCCTGACATAGGCTCTAAACAAAGGCATCATCACCTCCGAAGTCCTGGAACTAATATTTCTTAGAATGGACCATATGACTTTGTTTGCTTTACATTTAGCTTCATGCAGATGTTTAGTATATGACATGTTATCTGAAATGATGATACCTAAATATTTCTCATCTGTAGTTTTGCCCAAAATTTAACCAGCCAATAAATATGTATTTTGCGAATTATTAGTACCCAAATGCATGACCTTGCACTTGGATGGGTTAAGCTTCATCTCCCAGATATTAACCCAGTTGGAAATGACATCAAGATTGTGTTGGATGTCAATTACTGATGAGGGAGTAATATATGAACCTCCCAATTTGACGTCATCTGCATACTTGACAGTAATAGATAGACAATCAGTAGTAAGATCCAAAATCAAAGCCTGGAACAGGCAGGGACCCAAAACAGACCCCTGTGGCACGCCGCTACTCACCATGACCTTACCAGACTTTACACCACTAATAAGAACCTGCTGAGTCCTACTATGAAGATATTTTTTAATCCATCCTATAATAAAGGTGTTAATTTTAAGCTTGTATAATTTTTGATTCATAGCCCAATGGGGCATGACATCAAACACTTTGCTGAAATCAATAAACACTACATCACAGGGTACACGTCTATCCAACAGAGCAAATTAGTAAGACAGCTTTTGTCAGCTTTAAAACCATGCTGTTCTGGGTCATGATTATACAAAATGGGGGAAATAATGTCCTTAAGAAGACTTTCAAATAATTTACAAGTAGATGACGTGAGACTAATAGGCCTATAATTCTCCCAGTTGTTCTTTATGCCCTTTTTATAGATGGTTATAACATAGGCCTCTTTCCAATCCTTTGGGACATAGCCAACAGAACTAAATAAATCAAACATAATCTTTAAAGGATAAACAAGAAAATCAGCCAAGAGAAACAGTAAGTAACCTGCAATGTTATCTGGGCCAGGGCTATATTTTCCCTTAAGAGATATTAATTTTGTTTTGATTTTGTCAGTACAAAAACTAATGGGGGAATGTGTATGTTGGTGGATTGATATTGACATTTTGAACATTAACAGAAAAAGCATTACAAAATTCAATGTTAAATACCTTGGCCATAGGAGCAGCGTCAATAATAAGTTTATCATTATAAAATAGTGAGCCAACCTGACAGCAAGGTTTTTTTTAATGAATTAATGTATGAAAAGAAATACTTGCTGTTTGATTTCTTTGCTTTTAAAGCCAGGTTAAATTCCCATCTATTCTTAGCCTTCTTGATCATGGATTTACACCTTTTTTGAATATTACAGTAGGTGATCCAATTTAAGTTCGATTTATTTTTAGAAACAGATTGTATTTTTTCTTTTAAGTCTGATTAATTTTTAATAGAATTATTCATCCATTTTGAACCCGTTAGAGTTCAATTTTTTTTTTTTTTTTACAGTTAATCTTTTATTGTAATTATTGTGATTATACATACAAATACACTACATTCTCCAATAAGAGTTCACTATTTTAAGCTTTGACTGAATGAATTAATCTCTAACATAGGAAAGTGTGTTTTAAATGTGCCTCAGTACTGCTCAGGGATTTATTAAGAAACAGTGTATCCCAGTCAAGTGCATGCATATAATTATTGATTGAATCAAGGTCAACTGTATCATACAAGTACATTGTAGTTAAATTAGAATGGTATACACTCTCTTTGTGTATTTGAAACAATATGGTATTATGGTCACTAGTGCCAATGGGGTCCTCAACTACCACATTATCAATCGCAAGTGTGTCATTAGTAATTACTAGGTCCAGACATTCATCACCTCTGGTGGGTGCAAGAACATTTTGTCTAAGATCTAGGTTTAAACAGGTGGACAGAAATTTATTACAATTACTACCACTTGCAGTATAATTATGCCAGTTAATGTTGCCCAAATTAAAATCGCCAGTGATGACAATATTTCCTAAGGGGCTTGCTGTTTCGATTTCACTTAGTAAAGCATCCAAAATATCTGTTCCAGAATTTGGAGGGCGATAACATGAGCCCAGAATTAAATAGTCATCAACTGATAAATACACTTTCACCCAGATTGTCTCAGTTTGTTTATCATGTTTTTTAATGTGACTAGACACATCAACAGATTTGAGTTGATTGTTGATAAGCAGGGCAACCCCTGACCCCTTTTGTTCAACCTGTTTAAAGTATATGCAGTATAGCCAGGGCGTGAGTTTCCAGAAGCCTTATCATCACCCCATGTTTCACTAATGGAGATAATGTCCACATCATCAGTGTAAATTTTTATTTTTAAATTATCAAGTTTATTAGTCAAGTATCTAATATTGAAGCTTATACACTTTAAAGCATGACTGATACACGTGCTGATGTTAGAAAGTGATTCCTGAGATGAATGTACTGTACCCACCCCCCCCCATAGTTAGTTTAAATATTTATGAATAAGTTATAGAAATGTTTGTCCTAAGAGAGCATTCCCCTGTCTGCTAAGATGTAACCCATCCTTGCTGGACCAATTATCATTGCATTCTTCCCAGTGGGTCACACAAGTAATGCTCTAATACAGACACCACTTATGTAGCCATTCGTTAATAATCTTGATTTTACGATTGAGTGCAGTGAAAAAATGGGGGATTGGAAGAATCTCAGAAAGGCAGATATCACATCCATATTCAATAAGTTTATTAGTCATGACCACATATGATTCTTCAATATGCTGGATAGAATCTCGATATATATTGTTAGCCCCAGCGTGAATTATAATGAGGGGATTTGTGCCACTGTTCACAAGAATATCATCTACCATTCTAGTACTGTCAGCAATCTTTGCCCCGCTAAAGCTGGAACATGTTCTATTTGCTTTGTCTGGATTACAGATGGATCTGTCCAGGTGTTTAGTGATAGAATCCCCTAAAACAAAGATTTGTTTTGAATCAGGTGACTTGTCAGTGATAAGGGGTGGAAGGTTCAGTGAATAAGTCTATTAAGGGCACCGATGATGTGGCAGCATCAATTAAATTAGTGCAAGCATGAGACACATTTTCAGTGCTTAGTCCATCAGTGTTTAGTTCTGTAGGTTTAAGTAAGGCAGTTGAAACAAAACAAACGGGAGGAATCCTCAGTATAGGATGTGTTAGTGCTAGGCAAGGTATCACAATGCTTTATTGCTATGTTGTCAGTGTTACTATAAAGCCCAACATCAAAACTAGCAACCTCAGAAAACAGGGGATCAAATCTATTATGTACTTGAATGGCATATTGTTGTGCCTTTCTGCCCTTTTGCTTGCTCTTGAGCTTTGGACTTTATATCATGCCAAATTGTCTTCACTATCATCATGATTTATTACTTCGTCTTCCCTGGCACGTTTTCTAGAAATGTCAGATGATTCTTTAAATGCAGTAACTAAGTGTCCGGTGCTATCTAGGATGGGAGCGTTAGTAGTATGCAAAGGGCGAAGTAACACTAACCACCTGAAGGGGATCATGGGAGGCAATATCTCTGTTGTGCATTTCCTGTTGACTTTTTTCTAAAGCTGCCAATCTAACATTACATCTACTAATCTCAAGCATTAAATCCTGGTTTTTCTGACATTTTAAACAAATGAACGGTTGAGTGAGGCATTCCTGTCCCAATTAGATACATAAAGCAATTAGTACATTGTAGGCCACACAGCCCATCAGTTGTAGTAATGGTAACATGGCTAAATTGATGGGGAGACATGGACTGCATTATATAAGTGCAAGTAACACAGCAGTAACAATTAAATACAGAGGTTAACTACCTGCTACAAGCAACTTCACTTGCTAACCGCTTGAAGATATACAATTTACACAGATTTCTGTAGATGTTTCGAGCCTCAAGTCCCACCAGGTCCACGAGACACACTAGACATGTGCGCTCAAGCCGCTCGTGCTCGCCCGCTTGCAGAGGGGTGAGTACTATATAGCAGGTGACCCAGAAATGCGATAATGTTTAACAGGTTGCCTAGAAACGAACACCACACAAAGTTAAAAATACCCCAAAGTAGTAAAATGCTGCGTTATTGCAGCAAATAGTACTGTATGCTGAATACTCCCCTATGTTAAGAGTGTTTGCACAAGCAGTATATAGTGTCCCAGGATATCAAAACTACTACAGCCCAGCTGCTTTTTACCCTGTTCGCCTCAGAGTGAGCATGCAAACCTAAAATAAGGGAATTAGACAGAAGTTACAACAATGCACAACCGACCAATGCTGTCCACTGCAAACGTAGTGTTTCCATAGCATAAAGTCAGAATAAGTGCAGTATACAGCTCCTCGCTCGCAGAGGGGCGAGTACTTTATAGCAGGTGACCCAGAAATGCGATAATGTTTAACAGGTTGCCTAGTAACGAACTCCACACAAAGTTAAAAATACCCCAAAGTAGTGAAACGCTGCATTATTACAGCAAATAGTATACTGAAGACTCCCCTATGTTAAGAGTGTTTGCACAAGCAGTATATAGTGTCCCAGTATATCAACACTACTACAGCCCAGCATTTTTACCCTGTTCACCCCAGAGTGAGCGTGCAAACCTAAAACAAGGGAATTAGGCAGAAGTTGCAACAATGCACAACCAACCAATGCTGTTCACTGCAAATGTGGTGTTTCACAGCATAAAGTCAGAATAAGTGCAGCATACAGAGGACATTCCACTGACTGTATGGCCCTTCACCTGCATCATCAGGCCTCATTTCACCCCAGTATGGTCCGGTACAGCCCAATACCACCCACCATGTCGGGTATTGTTGCTTGCTTAATGCACACTGTGTCGTGGCTTATTGCTTACATATATTATTGATTGAGCACAATCTGTAATATATTAATATGGCCATTTAGACACTCTCACTCTTGTAGGAGTGGTGTCACTTACATTGTTAGGGTATCATGACTAGTCACCTTCAGGGAACTGTTGTCATGCCCTAACAATGCATGTGATACCACTGTTACAGGCATCATAGCAGTCTCTGTGGCTGTATTAAAACTGAAAACTGTACTTCGTAAGGCAGTTGTGGCAGAACACAGCATCACATGGTACAGCAATAAGACATCTGTGCAGAATACTCAACGTATACATTGGCATTAGCATATTGTTCATGCAAACTGGAAAGTGACCATGTTTATGACCACTGTTGGCTCATTCATATGGACATGTGCCATGTACTGCCACACATATACATGACTCCTAAAGAGAAAAAATTAATCTACTGCACTGTCTATACAATCCCACACCGAAGCCATAAACATGAGGCACATAATGACATGAACTCTCCAATAACCACCATATTGCCCATGTACTGTATATAGGGATTCCGTTATGATAATTAGCAGAAATGTTATGCTAGCAGTAGTATCATGCACAAGATTTTAACAGTTGGTGAAGTACATTGCTGTTGGAGCACATGAACAGTTTGTACGTAATAAGCGGGTGCAATGTTTGGGTTTCATACTGGGTTTATGGATGGAGAAAGGCAAAACTTGCCCATCAAGTCTGTTCACCCACATTAGTGGGCACATTTTACCCCTAAACTCAACAGAAAGTTATCTAGTCTGTCTTTAAAGGTTTTTTTTTATTTCTACGCAGGATTATGTCTTCAGGTAAAGAGTTCCATACCCTGCCAGTTCTTTGAACAAATTAATATAATCTTCCATTTTTTTCAGTATGTTCTAGTAATACTTGCATTTTGTGTGATCGTAGTCCATTTGACTTAGTTTGAATCACTATTCCCATTTCAGAAATCAGTTTCTGATCATGTAAAATCTTGTACATCATCAAGAGATCACCTCGTACATGCCTTTGTTCCAATGTGTACATCCCCAGTGTTTTAAGTCTGTTCTCATAGGATATATTGTGCAGCCTGGAGACCAATTTGGTTGTTCTGCCCTCGATCCTTTCCATCCTATCCACATCACCCTCAAAATGAGCTCCACTACTGCGTACAATAATCCAGGTGGGGTCTAATAAAAGTTCAATAAATGGGTGAAATGGTAGCACCCATGCAGGCGCTGATTACTGAGCACTGCACTTTTGAGCCACTCAATAATAGTGCTCTACAAGAGAGCGAGTGGTGCAATACATCACTATATCCTGCATAGCGAGTACAGCAAGGAGCTGTACTCACTACTGCAGGATATAGGATGCTTTGTGGTTAATTTCTGCCAAGCTACTTACATAGTGTAGTGGTGTACACCACTGCTTGAGCTACAAACAGACCCAGGTTCAGGTCCAGCTACAGGCAGAAATATTTTTTTGCTTTTGAATCCAGTAACTTGCCCCATGGTCCGCACCCCTCTAGGAGTTGGTTATTTATGTTTGGGAGTGTCAGGGCGCAGCCCCCCACAGACAAAAAATATTTATGTGTGGTTCAGTTAGATTGTAGCAACCGTCACTATTTGCAACGGTCTACTCCATACTACTTAATATTACTAATAGTACTCCAACAGCGGGGTGGGGGACCCACCAAAGTAAAAAATAACACTCCATTCAAGGCACACCTTTGCAGGCTCTACAAACAGAGCAAGCATAATAAAAACATAATAATAAAGAATGATAGTAAAACTACTACTGCTTTGGGGGGGGGGGATAACCAACTCCAAGTCTCAAAAAATGCACTCCATTTACGAGCACACAACATCATTCTGTCTGTTATCATAGAACAAGCCTAATAAAAATAAATGAGTACCTTTGCTAACAACGGTCACCACTGACAAATGGCTGCAGTGGTAACCTCCAATGCAAGGGGAAATATAGGACATAGCTTCCCTTCCAATTTGTGTAGAATGCTAAAGATGACAAACAGGGTCTGTATGAGGCTGAGGACTTCCCCAAGCAAGTATTCAAATCATTATAAGCTAGGATGACAGCAGCTGGTGTCAAACATTCTGTGAAATGTAATATCAGGTAGCCTGCCCGCCATTATCACTTTAGGGAAAGTGGCAGATTAGAAGGGGGAGACACATCTGGAGATTATCAGGGGCAGATTGCAGAGTAAAGCCGTTGTAATGTGGATTAGCAGCTAAAGACAAACTTTCTGCTCTCCTTTATGCTGGTGTCTCTAGAGTGGTGCCACATATAAAAGAGGCAAATGGTCTTTCCCTCCATCATGCCACTTCTCACCCCCCAACAATTAACTATTCTGTCAGCTTGTGTAGACAAGATTGCCAAACAAAAACAAACAAAAACCTCAGTCCATAATATTAGGAGCTTCAAGGGGGAAAACAAAGCCCATTACTACTATTCTACCTATGACGTGAGGTATTCTATGCAGGTACACCTACATAAATGGACTACTACCCTCAATATACATTAGCAGAGTTAATGTCCTTGTCCTAAAAAACATTACATTGATGTCCCTTGAGCAGATTCAGAGAAAATAAATGGTCTCCCATTCCCATTCTTATACGCCCCGCTTCTCAACCCCAAGCAGCGAGTAAGCATTCTGTCAACACTATGGGAAAGAATGAAGAAATGCTCAAGTTCTTAAAATGAAAGAACCTTGAGAGGGGATACTTATTCCAGTATTGCCATTATACTGATGGCTAGGGATGCACAGCCAGCATAATTAATACCTCAAACAGTGGTAATTCGAAACACAATCTATGGGGTCAATTGGCCCACAGAGGTTTAGAAAGATGGGTCATTTTAAGAAAGGAGTGGGCCACTTGTGGATAATTCTCATCTGAAGAGAAGGGCACCTGATGAGGAATGAAAATGAAATAAACACCTATTTCATTCAGTCCGCAGACATGTCTTTTGTTACATAAAAACATTTTGAGCCTGTCTTCTCTCTGCATTTCTTTTTAAATAAGTAGCTGTTTACACTATCCACAATGCCCTTTACACTCATTTTTTTTATTCTGCCTATTTTGTCCTTCTATGATAACATGCCTGGCTGGGAAGAATATTGGAAAGAACCCCCAAATACCTCTGTCTCTGGCATCTACCTTTTTTAGTCACCAGTAAATTGTAACAAGTTTCAGACAGAGCCAGTCACAATGTACTGTGACTTAAAAGTTATTTATGTTTTGGCTCAGTCCTCCTGCCAACTTAGTCTGACTCTGCCCTAAAAAATGACAGCATGATATTTATTTGGACCCTCTGACCTCTCAAAAGCTGCTTAATCCATGCATGGTGCTTTTTTATGCAAGAGCAAGACAGCCTGCACATTTTATTTTTCCACTCACAGCCTGTGTAGTATATATTTTACTTTGGGCCTCTCTCTCTCTGTGCTGCTTATTCCCTTGCCTGGTGGTGCTTAATTTTATTCAGGTACTGGATAAGAACAGCAACAATTGCCGACAGCCTCTCAGTGCCAGCGATCCATATCTCCACTCTCAGATGTAGTAAAAAGTAAGCTGACTTTGTACTTAAGTCAAATGGTCCCTTCCTGCCTTCACCACTTACCTACTTGTTTAGCTGATAACTTAGCAGCTGCAGGAGCCACCCCACCACCACTAGATTGGCAGAGGTTGGGATCTGAATAACTAATGGCTGAGGTCTCATCGGCACTTCGACAGTCCCTCCCCCAAAGTGAACAACAAACAGTTAAAAACCCATGGCATGCCTGCCTGCCTCCCTGCCGATGCCAATGCTGTACTGGCAAGGGTTTACCACAGAAATCACTTAATTCACAATCCATTCTTACTCAACGATTCTACTTATGACTGCAGCCTCTGCAAGCCCCAATGGTGATCCCTGGCTCCACTCCTTTGCTGCAATCAGATGTCTGAACTGGTCCTGTGTTTTTCAGATTTTTCGGTGGTGATTAAAGTCGATGAACTTTCAGCCCCAGTCCTCAAGCTCCCTCCATCAAGCAAACAACCAGCCAGCACACCCTTAAGAGGTTGTTTTTATGAAGTTACAACTGTTAGGGACCCAGGAAGCTGGATTACTAAAAAAAAGGATTTCTGCAGGACCAAAGACCATTTTGTTCTCCATGGCCCGCTGTTGGATTTTAATCAAGTCATGTACTATAATGGACCTGTCTTCCATTGTTTTAGCTGGACACCCCAAGTTTCATGTCATAATGTTATTATTTATGTCACTGATAAAACAGTGAGAATAGAACAGGGCCCAAAACTGAACCCTGCGGGACCTCGCTTGTAACTACCCCCTCTTCTGACAAAATCCCTTTAATGTGAACAACTTGCGATCTTTGACTCAGCCACTTATGTACCCATTTAGTAATACTTGTATCAAGTCCTGTTTTTTCCATTTTGTGTACTAGCACTGGATGGGAGATTTTGTCAAAAGCTTTTTGAATGTCAAGGAATACAACATCAACACGGATATTATCATTGATGCATTTATTAATTTTTTTGCAAAAGCATAGCATATTGGTTATACTAGCCCTGTTTTTACAGCTGTGGGCAGAGCCTACAACCATTTTGGGATTGGTATGTTGCTTCTTAAAATGACTGATCATGGAACTTTCCATTGGACTTTTGGAAGCATCCTTCCGAAAGTCCAGCAGATCTTGAAACACTCCACCATGATCATCTGCTATGGAGTAACAGCTACATTATTTTGGCAGTTACTTCCTCATTCTGGGGCAAGAACTATGCATGCACAACTCACACACATGCATAGTTCTGCTGGCACCACCATGCTGTGAATGGCAGAATGCCATTAACCATAACTACGCATGCATGAGTGCTGAGCATGCACAGTTGCATCGCTGCCACCAGCACCGGCAGGAAAGAAAACCTTCCCACTGTTGCTGTCCTCCCCACTCCGAGTCCGCACACCGACATCAGAGTCCCAATCCCCATGTCAGCATTATGTGCCCCCCCAACTCATGTGGCACACTGGGAGCCCATCCCAGTGTGCCCAAATGTTTATTTTTTTCCTTCCTCCCTGCTGACATTGGGCTGCCCAATACCCATGTTGGCATCATGTACCCACTCCCCCAACTCATGTGGCACACTGGCTGCCCAAACCTTCCCCCAACATTTTTTTTTTAACCTGTAAAAAAGAAAATGGTCCCTCATCATTGCCCCAGTCCCCCTCCCCCATCCCAACCATCCCACTAAGGACCCACCTCCCCACACCTCCCATTACCCCATACTTACCTCCAGAGATTGGTGCTGTCATCTTCTCTGGACCAGGAAACGTCTGCACTCTTCAAAGCCAAACCACAAACTGAAGCATCAATGATAAGAGTGCTATAATGGCATTAAATGGGGATTTCAACTTAAGTTAATAAAACAGCTGTTTTTTGGAATTTTGACCCCAAATTTTCAACATGGGGTTCTTGGGATGCCACCACGTGAACAGTGTCACTGTCATTTTGTTACTCAGTCCCAAAAGGTGATTTTGTGGTCGCTGCGCAGAATCACCTTTTGGGACTGATTAATGAAACAACAGTGCCACTGTTCATGAGATGGGGTCCCATAAAGCCCATGTTGCAAATCTGGTGAAAAAAACAAACAAAAAATGACTCCATTATGAGCTTGCATTGTGCAGTTTCTACACATGCTCCTAACTTTGCCAGTTTTTAATATTTTCACTCCAGATTTTCAACATTGCCATTTTTGCACACCTCCTTTTTAAAAGTACAGCTGTAATTTTTCACATCCTGCCCAAAATATGTTTTCACACCTGTGGCACAGAATGGCATGGTCACTCTGCAAAATCACCTTTTGGAACAAGTAAACAAAATGACACTGGCAATCTTCATGAGGAGGGATCCTAAAAAGGCCATGTTAAAAATTTGGTGCAACACCTCCCAAAAAATGGCCAAGTTACACCAGGCATTCAATAATTTCTATGCACATGTGTAACTTTGGTCACTTGGCAGCTCATTACAGCCTTATCGGCTCTGGTTACAGTTTGCTTTTAACCCATGTTGACCTTTGTCTTTGATTCCTGTTCACAAAAGGTCTTCCTCTATTTTATTTTTTATCAGTCTCCAACTTTACATAGTATGGCTGTCAGATTGATTGGTCTGTAATTTTACAATATTTTTCTATTCCCTTTTTATGACTGTGGTCGGAGCCAACAGGAGTATTGCATGTACAAAAGGAGTGATGTCATGTTTTCTGTCCATGGAACTGACTGAAGGTGTAAATAGTCTCCTCCACCTTACCCTCCTCCAAGCAATGTTTTCTGTCCTCAAATAAATATGCTTTAATGTTAGCCAATAGTTGCAGGGTACTATTTTCTTTCATAAATGGGTGGTACAAGAACTGGAACCTGAGTAGTGGGAGGCAGCATTAGTTTTTTTGGGGGGAGTAAGATCCACCTCCGCCTCCACCCCAAACTTTTTCCGATTCATGTGGGATGGGCATGAGATAGCTCTAGCATGCTGTAACCAGATACACTGCTTTGGGGCCTTATCAACCAACAGACATGCCTGTGCAGCGGAGAACAGAACAGAAGATTTTAATGCCTTCAAATTGACTTAAAAATCCTTTGGAACAAATGATTATCAGAGCCACCTGGGGCCTCAGAAGGAGACATAGACACACATCTAGCTCTGTAAGAAAATGTTCTTTTTTTTGTGGGGGCTGTGGGATTCAAACCCAGATCTAACTGCCCAGATCATCAATGCTATAAAATGCTATAATTAACAGGCTCTAGCTGTTTTTTTTTTTTTACAGAAACCCACTCAATTAGATTTCAAGTATTTGCTAAATTGTAAATGTAGGTATCAGAATTCTGTTAGTAGTTAGCGCTGATTGTGGTCTGTGACAAGATCATTTCTTTTTTACAAATGAAGTGTATGGTAGGAAGCTGAAAACAGACTTTGATGATAAAGTATGTATTTTCTTTTAAGTTTGAAATGTATTAGAAAACATTGAACGAGAAAACAATTGGTGATGTTAAAAGCTATTCTGATCAGAGCTGACAAAAAAAATTTAAACTATTTTTTATTTTATCACGGACACTAGATATAGGATGTCAGCATTCGCTCCATTAAACCTGTTTTTCAGGGTTTTTTTATAGCATCTTGCCAAGGTAATCTTCCCAGAATGCAATTATCATGGGGGAAGGGGTTGAAATTGTTTTGATCATGAAGCACTGGTGTTACTAATGCATTTAGAAATACAATTTTTAATTGTTTTTACAGTTAAACATGCAGTTTCATGTTAGAACACTTTTTTTGAGGGGGTTCAATTTATTTTAAACATGGGCACAGTACTTGGTAAATACAACCTTTGATGATAAAGTGTATTTTTTTCTTTCAAGTTTGAATAGTATGTATTATATATGTGTAACCGTGTTGTAAACGGTTAAGTAGGCAGTGGTTTAAGGCTCTGAGCTACAAACCTGGAGGCCTGGGTTTGACTCCCACAGCCCCCACTTGCATACTGTGTGACCCTACGCAAATCACTTAACTTCCTTGTGCTCCCAGGTCACACCTGTAAACAAGCTTTCAGCTTAGTGTGTCTCTTCTGATAAAAAAAAAGTGCCTAGAATTATTTTTTTTAATATAGTTGAGTTTATATGTGGTAAGTAGGTAGGGTATGTTGTTTTGAATATGGCAATAGGATTTAGCATGTGCACTGCTTTAAAATCATTTCACAGTATTTTATACTTTCTTAAAAGATATTCCACATTTGTGTGGGGGCTGTGGGATTCAAACCTAGATCTCCAGATTTGTAAAGAAGATCCTTAAACTACTGTGCTCTACTGCCTCCCTAGTTATGACAGTCATCTGTTTTATTGAATCCTGGCTGTGACTATAGGTGTTTACAACTGAATGATAATTACCACATTTGCTTCACTTGCAACTAGGCAGGCATTTGTGTCTAATTTCTGTTTGAGTTACTGTAGGTTACACATAGAATCTGAAAAATTCATAACATGCTGTATTGTGATTCAATGAACTGATAAATGGGGATTTTGGTTTCTTTTACACATTTATTTTTCCTGACCATGGAAATACTAAAACAAAAATTTCTCAACAAAATGTTTTAAAATAAAGAGTTTAACTCACAGCAGCAGAAGCATGTTGGTATTAAAAGCTTAGTAGCATGGATGTAGAGGCACCAGTATTTAAGCATGACTTTGGTAGAGGATTAATTGTGACTGGGGGTGAGGGAGGAGTGAATCTTGATATTTGTAGCATAATGGTTTTCTGAAACTTCAACCTTCAATGGGTTAGACTCTGCAGCCATCTGTACACTATATCACTAAGCCATATGCAGTGTGGTATGGGTAAAACCCAGATTACCAGACCAGGACCAGTGCTGCAAAGTCTGCACTGGGCACAGCTTGTGCAAATATTGCTGATCCAGTGAATCAAATAAATATGTGCAAGTAAATAAATAAATAAATAAATACTTGGCTTCATCTCGTGCTTCAACCCACCCCAGGAGTGACGTTATTACATGATAACACACACCCTTTAATGCCTTACTGCTTAAATATATCCTTTCTCAGTGTACTATACTTTGATTCAGTTAGTGTATGCGACAGCCTCCATGTGAACACTCTGGGATTCTCTTTGACTCCTGATGTCTATTTGCTTTAGCTATTGTATATTGTTTGAACTGCTTTGGTCTTCCTGATGTGGTACCTGTGTGCCTAAACTATGTAATCTGTTTATCTACTGCTACCCATGTATCTCCAGTGAATTATTGTTATAATTGTCTGCTCTCTGAGCCATTGTTTTTGGACTTGTTAATGGCTGTCTTTGTATTAGTTTCGACAAGGTGCCTTTGTAAATGAGTCTCTGACTCAAAGGTTTGTAAATCTGATATTTTTAAAATAAATAAATAAATGCTTATGTTTAAGCCAATGAAACACCCTTATCTAGTTAATGCATTCACATCATAGCAGCTCTGCCAGAACTTGTTTATATAACGGCATCACTATGGCTTTCTTCCAATCGACTAGTATTTCACCCAGGGTAAACAAAGTGTTATAAATACTTGTTAGTGGTTCTGTTATCAGGGTTCTTAATTCAAAGAGCATTCTGGGGTGTAAATTATCAGGGCCAAAAGATTCATTTGGCTTTATTGCAGTTAACAGTTCCAAAACTTCAGGCAACAGATATTCAAAACTTAGCCCTGGCACAAAATTAGCATTGCATGGCATGCAATAATAGCCCAGAACCATTTGCAAGCAATTTTCAAATGAAAAACCCAGGGGCTAAATCAGTTGAATATAGCATATAAACAAAGTGTGCAAACAAGGCTGAGAGTACAGTGCAAAAATAGCCCAGCAAACAAGACAGCTCTGAATATAACAACAGGGCAGTGCTAACAGCAACAGCATCCCAGTGCACACAGAGGTGGAGTAAGGCAGTGCTGCAGCAGGTGGCCAATGTGTGTGATTGCACTGAAGTGCTGCACAACAACAGCAGACAACAATGAAGGCCACACACTCCAGAACTGTGCTATGGTGTTGAGAGAATTGCCTGGGGCTAACTTGTTTGCATGGTGCTAACACATTAGCCCAGTGCAAACACATTAGCCCAGTGCAAAATCTTGCTATATTCAAAGCTTCTATGCAAATGAGCCTACTCAGGTAATCTGTGGCCAAACAGCTACATTAGCATCTCATTATGGCCTGCTTTGTATGCACTCCCCATGTAGTTTGCCTGGTTCAACTGCATGGAGCACACAGCTCCACCTATAGGTTGGACTGGAACTACAGGTCAGTAACTCCAGGCAGGGTTGTGCACACAGCTCTACCTGTATGTCAGACCTGGGAAACAAGTCCATAGCTGCAGGCTACATTTATTTGTACACAGCAAAAGAGGTAACCTGAAGTACGTATCAGTGTCCCATTGTAGTATCATCCCATATCAGCAACAAAGGGCTATCCACTGCAGTGGATGTGGGATCATGATGTCATGCAGTGACTTAGGAAGCCATAACCTGGAAAATAAGGGGAAGATGGGCAGCAATTGATGTGTAAGCAAGAACAGTATGCTCTGACATTGCTGGCTCCCTCCATACACCAGACAGATACCACTAGAGCCAACAAGTATGTGTGCAGTGCTTACTGTCAATCATATGGGATGAAGGCCAGCCATGTAGAGGGTCCCCATGACATCAACAGTCCTGCTGGGGGCCCCCAAAACCCTGAAGCAGGCCTTGCCTCTCCAGTCCCACTCCCCACACCTCCCAAGTGTCCCACATCATGCGAAACAGTTCCTCAGTGACCCCAGAAAAGTCCTCTGTTTCACATTGAGTGGGTACTGTCCACATTATAGGCTGAAAATATACAGCAGACATCCAAACAATGCTGTCAACATGTGGTGCCCAATAAACAAAAACAATTATGAACATTGAAACATGAATGTAAACAGTATTCTGAGCTTCCAGCCTTGTGCTTTGATAAGGTGTTCCATATTTGGCCACTTAGATCCACATTGTGCAGTGCAGCATTCCACAAGTTGGGCTTGTAAAATTAGAGGCATGCCAATCCCCATATGTGCTATGCAATAAATGAGTATCTATAGGGGTATAACTGTACATATTCCTTGGTAGTCCAGTGCTCTCTAAAGTGCTGATCCCTGATATATGTAATAATTCAAAGACACAAAACCCCACTCCCTGATGCCTGTAAAATGACATAGTCAGAGCTCTGACAGCCCCGATTCCTGATACATGCAATAATATTTTAAGTCAAAGCCTCGATCCCCGAGACATGATTTGCAACACGGCTCAATCCTCAGTAGTGTAGTGACCCACTGCTCAATCTCCCATGGTGATTATTGTAATTACAGTATCCCAAGTGGTCCAGTGGACTACTGAAGTCCTGATCCCTGTATAATGCACATTGTACATACCTGGCGGTCTAGTGGCCCCTTGCAGTGCCTACCACTCGCTTCCCCACCCTATACACAAGTGGTGACTGGCTCAGCCCACCACTTACCTCCATACAGCAGGCCAACTGGAGTTCTGAATAGGCGTACTGCATACAGCATATGCTCATTCAGAACTCAGTTGGTGGCTGGCCGCGGGAGGAGTGCAGCTGAGCTAGTTGTTGGCTTGCCTTGAGGATGGGGAGCAGGGTAGAATCAGGGGTGGGAGTCCACTAGACTACCAGAATGATATACAGTATCATGAAGTAACTGTGGCCATGATTGGGGGTTGGGATTGGGGGATGGCTAGACTACCAGGGATTGGACTTGTGTGTACTTGGGTTGGGGATCATGCATGGGGGGGCACTAGACTACCAGGGATCAGGCTTGTGTGTATTTGGGCTGGGGATTGTGCCTGTGGGGAGGGCCACTGGACTTCCAGGAATTGGGCATGTGTGTACTTGGGCCAGGGAATCATGCTTGGGGAGGGAAGGGCCACTAGACTACCAGGAATTTGGCTTGTGTGTACTTAGGTTGGGGATCGTGCTTGGAGAGGGCACTAGATTTCCAGGGAGTGTTGTGAGGAACATGACACATGGTTGTCAGGATCCAGTGGGCGGGGGCAGCTCTACCGGGCTTGTGTGCTGTGCCTTTAGGCATGCATGGGGAACAGGAGTACTGCATCCCTTAATTGCCTGACATTACCACATGCTTTTGGTGGCAGTATTCAGTGCCACGCTACAGGTCATGCAAAACATCTTAGCGTGGGGCTGTTATTTTGAATATGCCAGTGCACCAGCATTCATGGCCCCTCCCCTCACTCCCTTCCCTGCATACATTAATTTTAATGTCAGAGCTTCACATAGCGATGGCACTAATTGGCCTTTTGAAAACTGCACTAAGAACTGGTTGAGCTGGCACCATGGTGTGCATGCACGCTGCATCCACACGGCATGGATGTGTGTTGGGACCTTGGGAAGGGACAAAACAGTGTAAAAATCAATGTTTCCCTTCACCAAGTTGGAGGATGTGTCAAGGAGGGGGTCAAACGGCTCAACTGAAATTAAAAAAGGAAAGGATGTGTCATTTGCTCAAAGGAGAATACTCCCCCATAACAGAAGTAGACTCAACAATGTTTCACTTTTTCCTTAAGACATGAGTGGTTCAACTACAGAACAAGGCCCGATGTTGATCATATTTCCCAGACATTACACATTGGTCATGCGATGTGTCAAACTTGCAGCAGTGACAGTGTTGTCTACTATGTGTTGCTAATGTAGAAAACGTATAATGTCACCTTGTGTACATCCCTTGTAACTGTAAGGAAAGCACTTGGGGCATACTGGATAAAGAGACTGTGAAAGCTTTCCAAGGAGGATGTTTGATGTTGCGGTGACAACCTTTTATATCTCGTTTCACTAAGTTCGATATGATGATCATCTCCACCTTCTCATATGGTTTGTCATCTAATTGAAATAATGGATATGACATTGTAACATATTACATGTAAGTTACACAGATAATGTTCATAAATTAAGGGTCAGCGGTGGGGTTTGTGATTCAAACTGAAAGTGTCACTTACATGGTCTGTTATGTGGTGGATGCATCTTAGCACACAACAAATTGTCTGCCAACCTTTGTTGGGACATTGCATGCACAGATCTTGGCATGCAATGATGCTTTGAAGGTGTGCTGTGGTCTAGGCACCATTCCAATGTCAACATGACAGACTATGCCATCATATATCAAGACCACATCGACTACCACCAGAGGGATGACAGGATCACTATCACAGGGCTGTGGTACCTAAACACACCACCACACATCAGGTTACTTTGACTTCTCCAGTGGCCTGCAGTAACATCCTTCCATGAAATGCCCATCCAAGGATGCAATGGTATCTACCCTCTGTGTGATACTGTACACCAGCAGGGTGGTATTAACATGAGCTTACTGTATGGACATGCAGTGAAGTTTCTCAAGCAAATGTTTTTTATTTTGAACACAAATTAAAGGAGTGTGGTTTAGTTTTGAATGTGTCATGAAGATGAAGGTGAAGGGAGGAACTGCCAGGACGTGGGCACCATTACGATGAATGTCACCATCCTTCTCTGCAGTGCCGTGCATTGAAAAAGCTGGTTAAGTCACACTGCTACACACTCAAGGGTACCCTTTTACAAGTTTGTCACAGATTGAAAAATATGTAGCTGGGACAGATCATACCATTATGCATGCAGGAATATTCTAGCAGCAGATTATGAGGCTCTGGGGGAAGTGTAGCACCATGATCATTGGGGACCACACATGCCAAGCATGGATTGTAGCACCTTGCCATCTCGAGAGCAAGGGCGGGTCCTCCTGCAGGCCTACCATGACTGCTTCCTAACACAGATTGTCAATGAGTCTACTAGGTTGGGAGAAACCTCAACTCTGGTACTGTGTATCAATGAGGCTGCAATGGAGCTTGTGTTGGAGGACCTGCTGGGGAGTGACAACCACTCACTGTGGTTCTCAATAAACATGGGCAATGAAGCTGTAGGAAAAGGAAACAGGGCAGTATCCTTCAGATGTCTGACTTTGGAAGGATACAGGAAATCTAGGAGAGTCACCTGGCAAGAATGCATCCACGATTATATGCCAGCCAAAAATGGGACATAATCAAAGTGGGAATTGTGGAGGCTACTAGGTTCTATAACAACACACTTAACAAGATGCACATGGCTAAAAACACAAGCTGAATGAGTAGAGAGGTTTTGGAAAAGGAGTTTCTGGAAATCCGAAGGTGGAGGACAATGAATAGTACCTGAAAAGTCCAAAGAGGTAACCAGAGTAGTCAGGGCAGCCATACAGAGAACTGATGATAGCAAACAGAAATGAGGATGTGAAATGTACTTGTTCAAGTACTATATATAAGTGAGAGAATGAGCCGCAAAGTGCAGAAGGTCAAGATCAGGAAGGACTTTGGTAGAAGGACAAATGGGTGGCAAAGGCAGAGGCACTAGATCATTACTTGTTCTTTCAGTTTATGAAGGAGAATGGCTGGCAAGTACCTCAGGGGTTGGGTAAGGTGGGCAAGGGTGGGGGGAGGAGGTGACAGATGAGATAATCACAGGGGGAAGGATACAGTATGGTCTAAAGGCAATGAGGGTGGATTAGGCACCAAGCCATGACAACATACAACCCAGGCTGCTGAAAGACCTAGCTGAGATACTGTCAGTGCCATTGGCAGACCTCTTCAAGGGGAGACAGCAGTCAGTGGTGGGGGGTGTGAGCTCTAATCACCAAGGGCTGTGATGATCAGGGTACCGCAGGGCATGGTACATAGCCTGGTGCTGTTTGGGATATACATGACAGACATGTCACATGGCATCAGGAATAACATCAGTCTATTTGCTGATGATCCCAAGATGGGGTGGTGCTGGGTGACTATAGGTTGGCAGGTGCTACTTTTCAACCTGACAAAAGTGGAGGATAGGTCATAAATGTGTCAGTTGTGGTTAAGTGCTAAGAAATGCAAAGTACCTTACTTGGATCAAGGAAAACAGGGAGGAGCTACTATTTAGGAGTGGTTCTGATAGGAAACAGCGAGGATAAAAGGATATGGAGTGGCTGAAATGCAGCACAGTGCAGGACGGTGGCAGCCAGCCAACAAGATGATGGTATGTTTTGAAAGATAAGCCTGCTACAGGAGATGGGAGATGAAATTGCCTCTGTACAGGCCACTGGTCAAAACACACCAAGATAACGTGTGCAGAAATGGCACCAGTATTTGAATAAGGATGTCACATTACTGGAAGGCACAGCACGGAGCAACAAAGATGATGCAAGGATTGCATGACAAACCCTATGAATACAGCCTTTGAGAGTTCGGGATCTGTACTCATTGAAGAAAAGAAGGTGCTGGGGGCGATATGTTGGACACCTTTAGGCACATAAAGAGGATTAACCATATAGGTTCAGAAGGGGTATTACAGTTGACTAGGGAAAGGACACAAGAGGGCATGTCTATAATTGGATGAGGTGGAAGATAGGAGACAAATGAGAAGACAATATTTCATAGCTTGTTGTGGCTAAGTGAACACAGTGCCTGAGGTAATGGTGGCCTGTAACACTGTGTACAGTGAGAAAAGGGGATGGGAAACAGTGATGGAGAGAGAGGTGATGTGTGATTGCGGGAGGTGATAGTGAGTAAGATGCAATGTAATGGTGCTGCCTGCACATTCCAGCAGACTTGCTAGACCAAGTGGGCTGTTTCTGCTGGAATGTTCATGTACAGTATGTGTATGTTCGTATGTGTGTAATGTTAATAAAGAATGATGTATTCAGCATTCTTATGTGGAGTCATCCACTTCCGCTTCCTCACGCTTTCATCCAATGGACCATGAGAACGCCAGGAAATAGTGGGTTCTTATGTCGATGCCACACCTTGTACATGATTTATTATGGATTCCAGCTTGGCCAACATAACTTCTCTGTTGCCATTGGGGATGGATCTTGGAATTCAGTATAACATATTTTTAATACTTGGTATCCACTCTCAAATGGACTCACATTGCTTTTGAGCAGCGGTGATATCTAGCTTGTGTGTGATGCCTTTGATGAGATAGGAAAGGTATTGTGAGACTTTCAGTAGTGCAAATCAGAAAATTGTCACATATGTTAGTTTCCCTGCCACATCACCGAGTAGTTGTTGGTAATCATGTAACAAGTACCTGCTATCCATATTCCTGTGTGAGAACCCCGCCCATGTCATCAATTTCCATACGCATAAACCCTTTTTCCATACCACGGTGTCTTTCCCCCATCTCCATGTTTCAACCCCTTGAAGTGGTCCAAGAATACTGGTAGCCTAGTTGAGCACAGCACTTCAGCCCTCTAAAGTGTAGACACAGCACGCTTGAACCACAACCCAAGTGACACGCTGCCAGCGACAAGCACGACACAAGACTCACCGCCATGTCTGGCACCCAAAAATGTCCTTATCACTGCATAATATATATAGTTTATCACATTGCCATTGATATGTCAATTATTGTCAAGAGGCAATACCATCTTAAATCGGTGGTCATTGGGAGGTAGTTCTGCTACCAGGCATGGTGGCATATATCTGCGTTCAAATACATAACTGTGTGTGTGGTGGGTGCACTGTAATTTGAGTATTTGTTAATGGGTGTGTTGTTTGATGTTCCAGTACACCAATATAAACCTCGTACCACTTCAAATGATAAGTGATCACTCGTGGGTGTTAGGACACCGCAGTATAGAACTTCTTTCAGTTTTCAATTGTTGTGTACCAGTACATTTTCTGTAAATGCAATGTATGGAAAGTGGGGATTGTAGAAATGATCTTAGATTGTTGAATGGGGCTGTGGACAGCAATAAAAATGCCACGCAGAAGGGTTGAGGGACTTGTCGCAATGTATTGTTTGCTGATAGTTTGCTTCACATATAAACTTTTGTAAAGTGCCTTGAGTGGAGAAAATCCTTACTGAATTTGATATCCAGTATCCACAGTACCACAGCCTGTCATTTCCATTGATGGCTAGCATCAGTGGTTTCTGTTGTTGCAAAAAAAATTTCAGGTGGCCAAGTATGCTTAGTGAATGGCAACTGCAGGCAAAGTGGGTTTCATCATGTTGTACCTTGTCAATAGTCATGAACATATGAGTCTCCTGTGGCCTTACAGCCACAGTGGTATGACTAACTGAGCAGCAGGAGTAATTATTGTAGATGATAATCATTGAACTTGCTGCACGTTCACACTGCATCGCACTACACCGGTGTATGTGGTAGTACGTGAAGTTTGACATGCCATTAACTCACGCAGCTTAGACGTGATGCAGCAATGCACCAAAGACACTGAAGGGGTATCAGAGAGACATATCCAAACAGTTACTTGTGAAGTTTGTAAAAATCCAAACTGTGCAAAATGAACAAATTACCATCTGTAATATCATACAGGGTATGTTTAAGAACATATATGCACCTTTCACAAAGTGCCAGGCATCATGCTGATGGAGAATTGATGGTTCATTTTCATGCAGATACTTCTGTATCTGTGGGTGTTGATCCATGACTAGGCAAGCTACCATTAAACCACATTGTCTGATGTCCTGTCATCCCTGTTTACATCCTCTAGTTCCATGTGATAGGAACTCTTCACCTCATTGCTCTGTGGTACAGAAAGTATGCACAGTGTTAAACTGGTGGTATATAACATCTGAAATATCAGAAACATTACATGAACAATTGAACCATAATAAGAACAGAAAGAAGCAGTACAGCTTTTATGTTATGGTACCCTAAGTCTTCATGGTCAGCACTCAAGGACACATAGTAACTTACATGTATTTTTACAAAAAGGACAATGGAGGCTGGTTGTACTTTCCATGGTCAAGTGAGGTCAGTGCATGGTTGTAGTGTGTGCCCAGTGCCAGTGGTGGAGAACATGAGGTGTGACACAAGGCAAATGGAAAATTAGTTCAAGGTGTGTCCAAGTGATGCTCAGTTAAAAATTGTGCAAAGTACAGCACCATGGGATGCAGGAACTCAGTGCAGTACTACAGGAGGGATGGGTGAGGGTGAATTTCTGTGAGAGATACCAAAGACGTATAGGGATACAGAGATTATCATTTGCTACAACATCATGGTAGATAGGCTGAGCAGAAATGCTTCAGCGAGCAGTCAGAGGTGTCAGTAGCCAAAGGAGGAAAGTGGTCATTCTGTAGCCTCACATAGAATACAGTGTGCAATCATGAAGGCAAAATCATTGAGAAGACATAGACAGGGTGGAGGCAGCACACAGAATGGCAACCAAGATGGCACGTGGCTTGCAACAGAAAAGTAACATGGAGAGATCAAAGGACACCAACATGTACTATATAGATAAAAGGAGGGAGGGAGGAGCAATGATAGAGAACTTCAAGTACCTTAAATGCCAAAATAAGGTGCACGGGGCAAAGTCTGTCATCATAGTATAATTGCAAGAACAAGGTGCCATGATAAGTGTTTGAAAGGGGACAGCATAGGTGTGACTGTGACACATGTTTTAGTCGAGGAAATGGTATTCATCAAATGGAATGATGTGCTACGGAAGGTGGTGGGAGCAGTAACAGTGGCAGGTTTACAACATGCATGGCACAGTCATAACAGAACCATTGTTGCTTGACTGAACAAAGATACTTTGCCCACTGTGGTCAAAGGACACAAGTACTGTTATACTCCGGTCCAATTTACATTGGCCACATGTTCATCATCTGCTGACAATTACTATGTGTCTGCGATTGTATGTTTGAAGGTGAAAATGATGCCCAAGGATAAAATAATAAGCATGTGAAGCACAGCACTGTAAGTTAGGTTACAGTGTGGGACAGTAGTGATGACGGGTATCAGACTTCTGTGTACTGGATAGGAATTTCATGCCACACTGTGCATTGAGTGGTATCATCACTGTAAAGTGCTATATGTATCTATCCAACATGTTCACTGATGTACTGCATTGTGGTGTTCCATCATTACCATGTGCTTACCTGAACAAGGTTCACGCTTAGTATTTTCTTGTGGTCCATCTCCATTAAGATATACATGCCATATTTTGCTGAGTGCCCTGGTGTATTGCATCTGGCATCTCCACACAAGTTGACAGTGGTACTTGTCAGTTTAATAGTGTTGAGAATCTCATCCTTGCTTTGCTTCCACACGCATATATGCTTGGTTGCAGGAATAACTTAGAGTGTTCATAAATGTCGGGTTGGAAATGCACTGCACCAATGTGTCTCAGCATGTGTAACGCTTTTTGGTGGAACACCACTGAACCCTATAGTCGCTAATAGCAAAATGTTTCTGGCTGGGTAGTCTCCAATGTAAGTCTGGGATGACCAAGTACATTCAAATCCACATTGATGATAACATTGCTTGATGACAACTAAAGTTCCCTTTATTTGTGAGATGGTTGGTGCAGTGGTGGCATGGTACTGGATGCAGATATTGAACAGTTTCAGTAAACAGGACTCAAACACCAAAAACATCCATTTCTGTCACTTCCACTGTGTCTGTACCTTTGAAGATGTTGACTGAATGAAGCTATAAAAGGGAGAACATACAAACAAACATAATCAGGTGCCAAATGGCTTGCAGTAACCCTAGAGATGCTGTTTATGTTTCATTGTGCTGTGAAAAACAGTTATGCATGGCATTTTCTTATGTATCTGTCCCTGGGAGTTCTGGAATGCATATTTGAAATTACCACAAAGTGTTTAACACTGTGGTGGGACACAGTTGGCATGCACCTTTGGCTGACTTGCAGAGATGGTAGTCAACTTCGACAGAAGTCTGCTTGTGGAGACAAGCAGACTAGTCTGTTAATTCATGGACTGAATAATGCGCATTGTTTGCAGAAGATATGGGGAAACCACAGAAGACACACAATAAGGACTGTGGTCAGCTTTGTTAATGGCAACTGATATATACCAGTGTGTATTTTGCAAAAGAGTTTGAGTGGAATGACACCTGAATAAGCAAAGCAGTAGTGTCCATAAAACATGTGGCAGATACATTGAAGAACATATGGACTTGCCGCACCGGATAGGTTCATGTCATTACATATCACCAGGTTACATCAACCCATTATTGCACTCAATTTATGCCCTCAATATGCAAACCCATTGTTCATCAAGATGGTGCTGTCCCACACGCATCGGCATGTTATATGTGACAAGATACATGTGGAAATCCTCAGCAATTAATGGATGCTGCATGGAGATGCCATAGCAGTGGTTCTACATCATAACGGTGACTGCTGAAAGGTGATTACTGTTACGGCATAGTCACAGTGCCAAAATCAATTTTATTTTCTGTGACTCCCTAGCATAAAAGCAAAGCGGCACCGTGGACTTACAATTTTAATGTTTTATGCTTTGCCCCACACCCCCCACTTAAGGATTCTCACCGGGGTGTCGGGATGTGTGCAAACATTTAAAATGGGCCGGTGCAACAAAAATGCACTTGCGTCCAGACTTGAACACAGCATCCTGTCCACCCAAGCCACAAACCCACCCACCACACCATGGGGCCATCTCGGCAGCCCACTGTGGCACCACCCCTCAAAACCTCTCCCACACGTCACTGAGTGTGCTCACTCGCACCCCCCAACGCACGTACATGTAGCGACATCCTGTCACTACATGCGCAAACCCACCCCCATCCGGTCACCCTACCTCATTGGTAGCCCCCATGACATGTGCCATGACTGAGTCACCATTTTGCAGTTCACTCAATTGCAGTTGCACACGTCATGGGCTACTCATAGCAGCAGTTGTGGCTGTATGATCCTGTGACAATAGTGATGTTGTCTGTTGTTTTCCTGCTGGAGTCATGGAGGCTACCTGAGGCTTTATGCATTGTGTCCAACAATGACACAATCAGGAATAGCATCTTCCCATGATCAGCGCACGTGTACACATGGCAGACATGTTATGCATCGAAATGCTTATAGCATAATGTACACACCACAGTCACCAGACCCTTTCTGTCCAGACTTCATCAGTCTATGGGCCTGTATCGCTATGCACATCCCCGTCCTTGAGCTAGTCATGTAACTACACTAGCTAATGCAGAATCAACAGAACTCCACCCTATTACAGATCATTACGCACTGTTGCATCCTCGCACTGTTACTCACTATGTGGTGGCTCAGGATTGGTGCAGATACCAAAACACTGTTGGTTGTATAAAAGTTTACTATTGCACCAACAGCATGTGTTTGCACTAACTTTCATGAACCCAAGTAAGTGCTGATGAAGGGCACTGCACTGTTGCCATGGCAATGAACAGTCCATGTGTAACAGCACTTGTAAGCCACTTGAAAGCCAGGTTCTGCAATGTACTGTTATGTCACACACAATCAAATGTGATGTGGCATGTACGGTAATGAATAATAGCAGTAAGAACCTTGACACCAGACAGTGGACATGGTAGTGCAGTATTTCCAGATATGAAAACAATTTAAATATTGATGGAATACCAAGTTGACAACTCATGTTTCAGTGATACCGCAATGATTGTCTTCTAATAGCCATGTATCGGCAAGCTGCTGATTCCTTCCCACCAATGTATTAGTGCCACAGTAAGACTGTCTTTCATAGCAGAGGATATACTGCCTTATTCACAGCTGTTGGAAGCACTACCCATGGCAGTGTTGCATACCATGGGCTGGTAGAACTACACACAATAGAAGTTCAGTTCATAACTAAGTGATCAAGATCAAAGTAGGGATCATGATGTGAATCGTGTCTTGTCAAGTTATCTTACCTCTCCTCCTGTATACTTCTGTTTACATCTAACTCACTATCATAACTCCTGGGGACATAGCTGACATCATTTACATCTGGCACCGGCTCACTGTCAGACTCTAATTCTGAGCTAGGTACAAGACGGTGAAAAGATGGTGGACAACAGCATCAGTCTGCACACCTGCATCCTTATATTTAGGCTTTGCCGAACAGCTGTGAAGAAATAGCAAGTGCATATTACACAGTAGTCAATCTTCATATTGACATATCACAGTAGTCACTGTTATGCACGGTGCATAATGTCTGATAAAGAAAACTGGAAAGACATGTGCCACACCTCACTTAATGAAGTGGTATCCACGCACTAAATGTCACGCACAGAGGGTTGTCTGCACGAGGGATAATGGTTTCAGTCAGCCAAGAAGTAGTCGCACACTCACATCAATGTTTGTTATGGAGTCATGCAACACAGAAAGGAGTACCTGACTGCATCAGGTTTTGAAATGTACGTTTTACTTTTCCAATGACTTAGTGTGATTTTCATGTCTACCAAATGGCCACGTGACATTGGTGCATAAGTGCATGTTGGAAACCAGCAAATGATTAAGGCATTTTGTGAAATTATTATCATATTGCAGTTTATCATGATTTATCTCAGCCGTGAAAGGTGAAAAAGCACCTACATCAGTACAGGAAAGAAAGAAGTATTACACCACAATCCTAATGCTTGTAAATTTTTTTTTCATATATATTCTATTTCTAGCATGGTGGTCCAGGGCATCTCTCAGGTGTACCCTCACAGCCTTGACTTGTACTCTGTGTCTGAGACACCTTCCTCTGGGAGTACAAGGGCTGTGCACCCCCTTCCTAAGCCCACAGATCCATCCGGCCAACCCAGATCTAAGCACCCAGGACAGGATAGCCTATCCTGACTAGCAACCTTTCTTGGATCAAGACGGACATTCCTAGGCTGGGTTGACGGTCTCTGGAGAGCCACTGGAATGGTGGTCCAATGTTGGGATGTGGACATTGGCTTCTGTGGTCAAAGTCACCTCCCAAGTTCCTTCAGTGATTTTTTGTGTGGTTCCCCCCCGGGATGTGGCATGCAAGGACTCTGTGTGGCACTGCCTTCTGCCTCCATCATCTGCTGTCATCCCACCCCTACTCAACGTCCCCACTGTTGTGCTTTTTCCAATCTCCACCGGGGCCACTACAGAGCAGGGAACTCAGTGCAACCCACCCCAGGAGAGGGGAGCAGTCCTATGGACAGCTCAATCCTCTATGTCCCCTGCCGACTACCATGGTCCCAAGTGTCTTCCCAAACCCAGGTTGCCACTGTGGCACAAGGTGTGGCGTACCACACCTCGACCATCAGTGCCACCTTGCTGGCTGTAATGCATGTTAGATTGATAGTCCTTCTCATATTCACTTTGTGTTAGTGTTATACAGTCTCACCCCAAGAAGCACATATCAATGATATCAAGTCATTTGAGCATCACAAGGAATCTGGTTTTCAACAGTAGTCGATGATGAGTCAGCCATTATTCATGTTACAAGTATGATAAAGTGGCATTCACACCAAAAAGCCGATTTTGTTCTGTGCTGACATGATAGTGATGGGTATTGGGGGACAGGACCTATGGGGGAGAGTCTCGAAGAGCTAAATATGTACATATTGGAAGAGAAGGGACTGGGGGGACATGATAGAGGTCTTCAGGTACATGAAGGGGGTAAATAGGGGAGGAGCAGTCAAGGTGCTCTTAAGGAAGAGGGGGCAACTAGAGGGCATGGGTGGAAGCTGGAGGGGGAGGGAGATTCAGGGGAGAAAGGAGGAGGTGCTACTTCACTAAGAGGATGGTGGAGCCATGGAATGTGCTGCCCAGGGGGCTGGTGGAGGTAGAGATGGTGGAGGGGTTCAAGAGCAGGTGGGATAGGTACAGTGGAAGGGTTCTGGAAGCAAAGTCCAGTGCAGTGACAATATCTGGGACTGGGAAGGGAGAAGCCAGAGAGGGCAAGGGGGGCAGCAAGGTCAGCTCCCAGGGTGGGGGCTGACCAAATGAGCAGACACGAAAGGCCATTAAGCCTATTCTGCTGGCATTTTAGTATGTTAGTAAAAACAGGACTACATCATAGTTGCTACCATTACAAGTCCCAGGACTTCATGCAGGAAAAGGGTGTTCAAATACAACCTCAATGAACAACTGCAAAACTGCACGAAGTGCTCCTCTGAAGGCTAACATTCCTATTTGTGCACTAATTCCACTCCCTGTACAAGTTCTGTTGATTCCTAATGTATTTATATATGTCTAAATTCTACTGAGCACTGACTGGTACCCAACTGCGTACTGACCAGATTGTAACCATAAATTGACAGCACACCTAATTCTGTATTTGAAATGTTTGTACTATGTAACTAAATCTGGGTCGCCCCTGAAAAGAGAGCTTCAGGGCTCAGTGGGCTACCAAGTTATCAAATTGAATGAATAAATAAATAAACAAATAAATATAGCATACACACTTAATGAGAGATGCAATGATATGAGCACATGTTGGCAATGAATTTGAGCTCATAGTACATGCTGCGTGCCATTGCACAGTATTCACTTATGTTTGAAAGGTACATTACACCAACATGGCAATGTCAATTACCTATGCTTTTGTAAGATGGTCTCTGGAATGATTTCTACATTCCCCTGGTGACCTCTAGTGATCCAGAACTTTCTGTAACTTCAACATCTGTCATTTCAGCATCAACATTTAATGCCTCAGTATTGAGGAGAGCAGTGTCACATAGAACTTCTGTGGCAATGGCGACATTGTCACTTGTGTCTGGTACATCGCTGTTGTCCACATAATGCTGAATAATCTAAGTTCTGCATTGACAGTTAATGCCCAATTACATAATTGATCCTAATCAACACAGAACATTACAGCAGACCAGACCTGCGCAATCAATAAGGATGGTTAATCAAACTCCCCCCAAAATTCATTACTCCCTGCCTCTTACTTCTCATACTTGCAGATGATGTTGAACTGAACCTAGGTCCTGACCACCAGCTCCCACTCCATCCCCTCAAATGGACTGGGCTTCTACCATATAAATGTAAGGAGCCCTGCTGCCCAAGTTAGACCACATCAAGGCCTGGGTAACACAATGCTCCCCAATATCCTCTGAATCAGAGAGACATGGCTATCTGCCAAAGTCCCTGACTCCCTTGTAGCCATTCCAGGTTATACCATGTTCTGCCAGGACAGAGGCAAACACGGCAGTGGTGTTGCCATATATATCCACATCTTCCTTGAAGCCTCCATTGTCCTCTCGGAAGGCGACCTAAAATCACACAAAGTGCTCCTCTCAATGCTAACATTCCCTTCTTCTTCACCACTCTTTGTCTCAACCTGCTATTGCTCCCACAATCCATACCCTGCTTCCTTGTTCTCCAAACTCTTCTCCCTCATTTCTCTCTCCACTCCGTGAACTCCTCATATTGGGAGATTTCAGTCTGAACTGGGCTTCCTCACAAGCTCAGCCAACCACTCAAGAGATAGAAGCCCTCAACATAATGCAACTCATATCCAACCCCACCATGCTTAACTTCAGTACCAAGAACCACTCACTAATTGACTGGATTCTTACGAGTCACCCACACAATAATATTCCTCACCCGATCTCTTCCCTTCACCTTCAGGGACCACTGTATCAACCACTGTCTCAAGAAGTCTCAGCTTCCTACTGTCCCACCTAAGTACATGTGATTCAGGCCCCCAAGGTCCCTGAAACAGCACTCTCTGTTGGCTGACCTTTACCTCGCTGATTGGTCTGGAGTCTTCACCACCCTGGATATAGACTCTGCTCTAGCTGCCTTCAGTTCTAGCTTCCTGAATATTTGGAACTCCCATGACTCCCTCAAGAGGCTGATGATAAGAAGCTTGCTCCTTCCCCAGATTGTTCTCCACCAGGTGAAGCAATTCAAGGAAAGAAATTGAGCTTGTAAAATTTATAAGGCCTCTTCTGATGCCTCAGACCTCCAAAAATATAGAACTGTAAGAAATGCCTTCACCAAAGCAGTCCACTCAAACAAAGCAAATTTCTTCAAAGCACAGATTGACAACTTCCATCCCACCACAGCCACAATCTGGAAGACTCTCCACTCCCTGTTATTGTCCTCTTCCCACCCCCACCCTCGATCTCAGTCCCTGATGGTGCTGGCAATGCCGCCTCCTACATAAAATGCTACTTCACTACTTGCGCCCTACCCCCTGGGTAATACTTCTCTCCCCCTCACCTCCGAACACTCCTCAAACTGTACCCCCACATGCATCTTACCACTTGCTCCCTCCTCCCCTACATCCATCCATACATTCCCCCATCACCCCACTAGAGGTGCTCCATGCACTTAAATCTCAAAACTATTCCAAACAGAACACAGACAGACTTAATCCTATTCTTCTGAAAATCTAAACCCCAGCCATTGTCCCTCCCCCACACTCACCCATCTTTGAAATGTCTCCCTCTCATCTGGTTCCTTACCTAAAGCCTGGAAGTTGGCAAAGGTCATTCCCCTACACAAAAGGGGAGACACCTCAATCCTCAGTGAAATGTGCAGAGAACAGCATACTTATATACAGCACAAAGTTGGAAACAGTACTGTTGACAATAGCTGTAATATTTGTAGAAAAGCAATGCACAGTGAAAGTCACTGTTGTTCACCCCCCAACTAACAGCAGCAGTGAAGGTGTTACAGTGATGTCAAACAAATGAAGAAGATATTAGCACTGAATAAAGAAATGGACTGGGAAAGTACAAAGTAATACATAGGTGCAGTCTCCATCAACAGCAAAGACCAGCACAGAAAAGTCTTCTACTGTTTAGTTTGACGAGCACAACACAGTGTTTCCATAAACAGCGCATGCAGCCTCATCAGGCAGCATAGTAGTGAAACACAGCAATGTCGGATGATATGACATGATATGTCATGAATGTGTCATCTTCCAGGACAAAAGTATTACACAGCTTGGTCCAGCATAATCTGAGAAGCACAACTGTACAGACACCTTGCAACGTGAGGAAGGAGAAAGCTATAAGAATGTCACACATCTCATGCCATGTGCTCTGCAAACATTTTCATGGCAAACTCATTTCTATGGGATGTCCACAAATTCAAGCTCCTAATGTATCAAGTTATGGAGCTTGCTTCAGCTTCACTTGTTACAGTTTACAGTTCTGACAGCTAACCACATAAAGAAGGGGGACAGCAACAACACACAAGCAGTTTACAATGTACCATTCCATCTACTCTGAAAATGTTTTTGTGGCAGACTCTTCTCACTGGACAAACACATAATCATGCTCCCAATGCATAACGCATATACACCTTGGTTCACCATCACTTGGCACGCTTCACATAATTGACAATTATCAGCCTAAGGCGGGGTAGGGGGACAGCAATATACACATGGATTTTGCACTTCACTATGCTATCTACTCAGCAAAGTTGTTCTCAGCACATGTATTCCAATAGGATATTCACAATGATGCTGTCAAGATATCAATTCACTCCTGCCTGGCCTGTCAAACTTCACCTCAATGACAGGTACCAGCGTAAACAGTACAGCGCTCAGTGCATATGATTTCAAGCAGCACTATGACATTTGCTCTGCTGCAAAAAATGTATGGGGGGGTTCAGTACTACCATATTCATTTACAAATGCTCCCTGAATGCTGATTAATAGATAAAAATCATTGTGGTACCACCAACCTGCAGCAGCTGTCAAAATTTGTGCTCTACACAGCCTGCAGCACCACATAACGGAACGCCGAACTGAACAGCAATAAAACTGCAGTATGCATGGAGTCAGTAGGATAAGAATAAATACATACCAGCAAGTGGTCTCTACTGGCAGCACTACAGGAAAAAAGAATTGTATGACTGAGTGGAAGGCATTGAAAATTACCGTCATGCACAGCTGAAATATTGAGAGGTGACTGGTTCATTCAGGAGCATGCATCACTTCCAGTTCGTCCAGACAACTAAAGCAACTCAGATTCATGGGTGCAGTGCTCGGGTAAATAATAGTAAAACAAAATTAAAAAAGAGAAGTATAAGAAGAAAATTCTGATGCAATTCCACTCATGGGCATGGGAACTTCAGAAAGGTGAGTAAAAATTTGATCACACATACCACCAGATTCCCTCTTTAAATGATTTACTTTTCCATAAGCAGCTGTAACTTGATTTTTGGGGTTATGTATTCCCTAACATATACTCCTAGATCCTTTTCACATTATGTTTTTAATTTAACCCTATCCATGTACTACTGTTTCCTCATTTTGTTTTTCCTTAAATGCATAATCGCACATTTAGTGCTGTTGAATTTCATTCTCCATTTATTCACCCATTTTATGATGTTGTTAAGATCTGTTTGTATATTCATTTCATCCTCATCTGTGTTGCTGTTCCTCCAATTTTTGTATTGTCAGCAAATTTACTGCATGTGCTAAGCATACCATCCACAAGGTCTCCAATGAGCTGACTGAATAACACCAGTCCCAATCCTAATCCCTGGTGTACCCCACTGTGACATTACCCTCCTTTGAAATATTGCCCTTTATTCTTATTATTTGTGTTTAGTGTAAGACAATTTTTAATGCATTTTAATCTATGGTTGTTAATCCTCAGGTGTATATATTTTTCAATGAATTTAGAATGCAATACAACATCAAATGCATTGCTTAAAGGGACACTTTCAACCCCCTTGGGCCTCAAAATGTCCCTAGTTTAAAAAACAAATTTCATGATTCATTACATTCTGCAGACATTGTTTATATAAATGATAGTTTGATTCTGATTCCTTTTGTCCTTTTAAAAAGTGAAAAACAGACTGCCCACTATGGTGGTGTTACCACACAAAAACATTGTTTGTTTACTTTCCCTTGATCAACTCCTGCCACATCTTTCCTAGACTTGGGAACACCCTCATCATAGTCTAACCACTCATGATGCAGTAGGATGAGAGGAGCCTATTGAACCGTGAGTAACTGCACAGTTTTGAGGTTTTCCTAGTGTTCTAGACTATGACAGAAGGGTAGATTATGGATTAGAAACAAATCAAGCTTGGGTATAATGTCACCATTAGCATGCATTTCAGTTCTACCAAGAAAAGAAGCAAATAAAACAACCAGCAACATCTGTGAATTTTAGAGAATGTAAGCAATAATAAAATGTGGGGTTTTTACCTAGAAATAACATGATGCAAAAAAGATTGACTGTGTTCCTTTAAGTCTAGAAAGATGACATCAACAGCATTTGCATTATCTATATGTCTACTGAGGTTCTCATTGAAGATTGATAGGTTTGTAACACATGGATTGACAGTTTTAAAACCATATTGCAGTTTTTCATGTAGCCCAGTTTAAGATTTTCTTTCTAATATTCCCTTTATTGTGTTTCCATTAGTTTTCCTATAATTGAAGTTAGACTGATTGGTCTGCTACCCTTTTTATGGCTGCATGGACAAAGTTCAGCAGATGTTATGCCACCTTTATCATCATCTCAGAAGAGCACCATGGAAGCATGTGACCAGACTGTCTGGTGTGCTTCCACAGTGCTCTGGCACAATTTGCAGTGGTGGTGTTTATGCAGCCCTTCCCCTCTTCTAGCCGCATAAACACACCCACTTCAAGGGACACTTCTTTTTCTTCTGCAACTGTAGAAGTGATGGAGAACTGTAAACATACATATATCTGCTAGTGAGTGCTTCAAACTGAAAAACATCAAACAATGTCTGACCGCAACCAGTTTCTAAAGTACTGTGAATCAAAAAATATGTCTAGATGACTGTACAAGTTTTCGGAAACAATGGCTACTATTTACCCTTCTTATAGTTGAATTGCAGATCTTAGGTCTGTGTGTCTGTTCTCATAGCAATCAAGTTCAACAATGTTGAAATGTCCTTCCAAAGTGCCAGTGAGATCAATCATAATAACACTGCCCTCTCCCCTTAGTTCCGCCCACTCACCGTGCTCAACTGGGGGGACGTGGAAGGGCAGAGATTTCAGAGACTGAAAAGTGACAAGCAAAATTTAAATAAATAAAGTGGAACTTTGCAGTGCTGAAACACACTTACTGATGTTGCTTCATGTAGCCACCTACCACATCGACATTGGATGAGCTGGCATCCCTTTCAGCAATTGCCCAAGCCAGTGTTCATGGTGGATTTATGAAAGAGGGACACTGTGCAGGGACTATTTGCTTAGACTGAATGGCTTATTCACTTTAGTGTGCCATGTACAGTTGTCAGAACATGAGAGTAACAGAACTGGGAATTTTGTAGGAAGTGCGGACGCTTGTAGAAACTCTGCACAACCTTATTATCTCTGACCAGAGTTTGTTGTATATTGCACATCAGCCATTCTCCATGCTGCTGGCACCTCCCTGTATTGAGGGACTTATTAAATAAGTGTTGTGGTATTAGTACCAGCACATATGATGTTTCTTTGAAAAGCTTTAACCCTATGCCATTTGGACCTGCTGCTTGATAACATTTAACTTCTTGATGTTACTTTTGGTTTCTCCACTAGAAATGATAATTGTTTGGGTATTCTTTATGACGATCTGGATACTGCTTTCATTATCCTTTTGGGAAACAGAAGTGATTATTAATTTGCTCTGTGATTTGCTGGTCATTAATAATTCATTTATCATACAGTCTTAATGGTTCTATATTATTGTTTTCCTTTTTTTTTTTTGAGTTGATGTGACTGTAGAACTTCCTCTGAAGTCTTTCTCCCATTCCCAATTTGTTATTTTTTTTTCTTACGTTGTTATAGTCAGCTTTGTGGTAATTATAGACTACTGTCCTTCCTTTATTATATATAATGGTAGATTCTAGTCTTATTAGCACTGGTTCCAGTAAGATTGCACTGGGGGAGCTTAATTGGGGTTATCTTGGGCTGTAGTGGGTGGAAGGAGTACTTCCCCTTCTCTTGATTGAGTTGGAGTAGCAGGGTACCCCCACACACCCAGTTAACCAGCGACTGTGACACCTTGGGGCTTCCTGGTACTGGTCTGCTTCAATGTCTTTTATCAGGGCACCATCCCTATTCACCTTTTTTTAGTACACTGGTTTTGTTGGACTGCAATTTTGCCATGACACCTCCCCCTGTACTTAGACGTACTGTTCCTGTACCAGTGCTTTAGTTTTTAGATGCTAGCCAGTACACTAATTTGCTGTATTTTATATTTTGTTTAATTATTGTATTGATAGTGCATCATACATTTTCTACTATGTGTACTTTGCATATTTTGACTATATGTTGTGTATTTTGCTCCCTATTCCTTTCTCACATATGGCACTTGGAAACAAGCCTGATTCAGTGTGTCTTTCCGTTACCAAGTTTCAAACAAATAAATAAGTAAATACATGTGTTTGTTGGTGCTTTTGGTCCAAGGTAAAGTCAATTTTGTCTGCAAAAATGTTTATTTATAGAGATAAAACTAGGTTACTGTGTTTTGTAAGAAGAAAACATTAGATAATCAGTAATCAGAGGATAGTAGTCACATAATCTGGTCATAATACTCAGTTGTGTAAGACTGAGCTGAATCATTATTTAGTTGGTTTTTTTTTGCTCAACTATCTATGACCTTGCAAACTGCAGGACACTCCAATGTTAACCTGCCAATAATGAGGTGAAGATTCCAACTTTAAAGATACAGGTGTACATAATACAGTCAGACAATGCATAAATGGGAATATCATTACACTGATGATAATTTATAGGAACAGTAGTCCTACAGTACAATTCATAGTAAACTGTCGTACCAATTAGTTAGCTTAGCAATGTTTTTTTTTTGAAGTTGCCAATGAATTTGAAACTTATAAAGGGGCAGCATAATGGAAGCCTTTGTGCCAGTGAGGACATGTTTGCATGCACATAGTGAGGCTTTCCAAGCATGCACCAGTGCCCATAATGAAAGCCTCACTGTGTGCCACTGCAAAGTGCTGGGCACTGCAACACAGAGGCACCCCAGGTGCACATGGTAATGAGATGAGGCAGAGTTAGGAAGGCAGCACAAAAAAGTAAAATGGGGGAGGGAAGAAAGCAGCTGAGCAAAGGTGTGAGAGAGCAGATAGGCAGCAAAACATGGAAGACCATGGTTACAAATGCCCGCAGCCTGGGGAATAAAATCCTAGACCTGGAAGCATTGTTAGTAGTGGCAGACCTGTACATAGCAGCAATAACAGAGACCTGATACACCACAAATCATGACTAGGATGTTAATGTACCGGGATATTCTCTGTTCAGGAGAAACGGGGGAGTAGAAAGGGAGGAGAGGTGGCCATGTACGTTAGGGAGGGTATAAAGGCAATAGAGGCACTGGGTAGACAGGGGAGGCCAAAGCACTGTGGGTCACCCTTGAGCCAGGCAATGGCATAGCAGTCTGGGCAGGTGTGATCTACAGGCCTCCAGTACAGGGAGAGGAGTTGGATAGGGATAGGGGATCAAATTCACATGATGGCAGCAAAAGGAGAGGTATTTCTGCTGGGTGATTTCAAGATCCTAGACATGGACTGGACCATTCCAGCAGCTGTTTCGACTAGGAGCAAATACATTCTGGATTCCCTACAGGGGGCAGGCCTAAGCCAGCTAGTGATTGATCCCACCAGAGAAGGGGCAGTTCTTGACCTAGTACTGACCAATGAGGACAGAATTGCAGATGTCCAGGTGGAAGGTCAACTGGAGTCCAGCAACCATCACATATTGGGGTTTAGCATAGGTTCCGAGACACAGTCTAGTCACACAAAGACAAAGGTCTTAGTTTTCAGGAGGGCAGATTTTGCTAAAATGGGGATTTGTATCAGAGGCATTGGCAAGAAGGGAGATAGGAGGGGGAGTTGAGGAGCAGTGGGAACAACTAAAGGGAGACATAGAGAAGGCGATGAGCCAATGCATCAGGTTGGTAAATAAGGGCAAGAGAAGAAGGAAACCACTGTGGTTCTCGATAGAGGTGGCAAACAAGGAAAGGGCCAAAAGGACAGGTTTCAGGAAATATAAGGAGACTCAAGGGGAGGAGGACATGGAGGGGCACCTAAGTAATTTAAGGGAAGCAGGGAAGGCACAATACAATCAGGAAAGGCTGAGTACAGCAAACAGAGACAAGTGTTTTGTCCTCATTTGGACTCATCAATGTGCCATATCTCAGCCCAGGAAGAGGGAGCCAGCCACCCTATAGGAGAGCTTATTTGTTTGGGTCATGGACAGCCCAAAGTAGAGAGAGAAGAGAACTAGAAAAGCACCCAAGAGCAAATGCACTGGGGCATGTGTTATCCTGGAGGATATTGGCCACCCAGCCACATTTTAAAGAAAACATGGGCATTTGCATATGTTTCACATAATGCTTTGCAATATTTGGGTATGCGCAGTGTGTGTTTTCTTTAAAACTGATGTGATGATACATCAGATAGGTCCTCCACTTGCCCATATCAATTGAATAAAGGAGCTAAGGTCTTACAGCACCAGATGACAGATTTAGGCTTGGTTGCTGTGTGGAGAGTCCTCCATCCCACAGTGAAGGACTACTCCTACTATTCACCAGTTCATCAAACCCACCTGAGAATTGATTATGTCTTACTCTCCAGATCACTAAAGTGTGAGGTCCTGTGGAGGAACTACCTCCCAATCCTTATTTCTGAGCATGCACCATTGTAGATGAGTATTTATCTGGGGAATGAAAGGAACGGGTGCTCTGATCTTGTGGCTGGACCCTCTGTTAATGGGCTGGCAGTATAGCCTAGAGGTCAGAAGAATGAGGTGAATGAGCTTGGTACATCCAGTAGACCATATCTGAGTTTGATTCTCACAAACCCACTTGCATACTGTGTGACTCTGGAGCAAGTTACTTAACCACCTAGTGCCCCAGGTCACCCTTAAAAGCAGGCACTTGTGCCTAGTGGCCTTACTTGGTTACCAAAGACTAAAAAAAAGTCAATAATGAGAATTTACTGACACAACTTTAGAAGGAAATCAAGGAATTTGGGGATACATAAAGGTTGGTCAAGATATGGACATTGTATGGAATACTCCAACAGCATTTATTAGAGGTAGAGCTATTGTTTACTTGGCAAAACTGAAGAAGGAGATGCAAGCCTGAATTGAGGAGCTAGAAGCCAAAATAGCAGGGGTTAAAAAAATATATAAAAATGGGCATGACATGAAAAAACATTACTCCCTCACAAGGTTAGGAATAGCCTACAGTGAAGCTATGACAGCTCAAATTGAGAGGGTCGTCTCATATCAAAAGGTCACATTTCATGAATCCAGAAATATGGGGGAGGCTGCTAGCCTACCTGATTAAGAAAGAAGAAACACAAAGGCATGTACAGAAGATAATATTGCTACTTAAATGGGAGCTTCTAGCCGACAGAAGGACATAAAATATGAATTTTGTACGATTTTACTCAAATTTATATAGAGTACAGCTGGGTATGATAACCCCTGCAGTAACACCCCAAGACCTCTTTAAAATTATATGAAGGGCTGTCTTAGATTTTGGAAAAAGATACAGAACAATTGGAGGGCCTGTTTACTAAGCAGGAGATCCTGGCAGCCATGAGCTCGCTTACATCAGGTAAAACACCTGGACCAGAAAGGTTGCCCATAGAGTTATATAAGAAAATAGCTGCAGACATCCTAAGACCCTTGTTTGAAACTTTATAGGCTGCATATGAGGAATGGAGGTTACCCAAATCTATTAAGAAGGCTAGAACCTCCATTCTCTCTAAACCTCACAAACCAAGGATCAGGTTTTCTTACCACTCCATCTCCATCTTAAATTCAAACTTCAAGATGTACGCTAAAGTACTTGCCACCAGGTTAGAAAATATACTCCCAATATAGTCTCAGCTGTTCAACTGGGCTTCCTGCAGGATACAGGGATGCATATGTATGTGACAACTGTGAAATGGATTCTAGTGAGAGGGCAGCAGGATTGTATGGAGTGCCCAGCGGTGGTCTTGCATGGTTCCAAAAAGCTTTTGACCAGATCAAATAGGACCACCTCTGACACACCTTAGGTTCTTGGGTTTGGGCCTCAATTTACACAATTAGTGCAGGCTATATATGATAAACCTACGGCCATGATACAAACCAATGGTTGGAAATCGGAGGATCTTCCTAGGTAGTGGAACCTAAGGTGTTCTTTTCTCCAGTCTTTTTCGATATTGCAGTTGAACCTCTCTCACTGACAATAAAAAGTATCTGGATTTTGTTATAATTGGCATATAATCTGTTACAGCCCTGTTACATTATATGCAGATGATATGTTAAATACGTGTAATACACCAAGAGAAGTCTGCCAGTACTGAGGGAGGTACTTGAGGAATTTGGAACTATAACTGGGTATAAAACAAATATATCTAAGTCAATTGTGGTGCCCTTATGTAATTGTGAGCACTCTGATCCGTAATCCTCACTTCCTTTCAAGTGGACTTGGGAGGATTGCAGGTATTTGGGGGTTAATGTCTCGAGGAAGCTACAAGATCTTTATGAGGCCAACTTTCCACCTTTACTGGCTAGCATTAAGGAACTGCTAATCAAATGGAAGACCCTTTTGCTATCTATTGTTGGTAGAGTTAATGTGCTAAAAAATACTGTTTTCCCATGATTTCTGTATCTTTTACATGTACTGGGGGTACTGTATATGTGCTACCCAAGTTTTTTAAGCAACTGAAACTGTGTTGCACAGAATGGTAGTGGGCTAACAAAACCCCAAGGGTTAGCTTTGCTTAACTCACTCTGCCTCTGGGGAGGGAGCCTGGGAGTTCCTCATTTTAAAATATTACTCATCAGCTCAGCTGGTGGGAATTTGGGGTTGGTACAAAATACATCGTACATTAAAGAGATTCTCTTTGAAAAGAGATTACTAAACATGATAAACTAACAGACCTTTTGTACTCCTCAAAAGGAAATAATTACAGTGTGGCTGGTGATAACTTGGTTATCCAGCATCTCCATAGAACCTAGCACAGGGTCCATCACTTTATGGGTGTGATCTCAAATTTTACTAATCTACTAATCTCACACCACTCTAGAGGAATCCGCTACTCAATGAGTTGTTAAAAGACTCTGTCTTCAAACACTGGGAGCAAAAGGGAATTACCCTGTTGGGTTGTTTATTTGAAAGTGGGCAGAAAATACTTTCAGGACCTTGCCCAGCAGTACTGCATTCCACAAGCCCACTTTTTAAGTATGGGCAGATTAGGCACCATTTGGTAGTTATCCTGGTACCCACACTATCTATATAGGAACCTCCTGATATTGTTAATATTATGTGAAATGCACAGGATTATAAAGGGTTAATTTCTAAATGATAAACATATAATGTTGGGGAGCTAGATAAACTGGCCTCCTTTTGAAAAATGGCAGGTTTCTCTAAATGAAGTCACTGCAGAGTAAGACTGGGCTTACATTATATGAGGGATGGAGGATACTGATCTCAAGTAAATTCAAGCTGATTCAATTCTTTACTTTTCAGAAAGCTTATTACACTACAGAGCAGCTGTATAAATTCTCATCTGATTATGCTAACAGGTGCCCTGGTGTAAGTTCCATTGGGTAGACTTAATACACAGGATTGCCAGCTGCCAACACTTGACAGGGTACTGGAAAGAAATAGAAGGAAGTCTTTCACAGGAGTTATCCATCCCATAAAAATAGAACCCGAGTGATATTATTGGGAGACATGGAAAAAATTATGGCATTCAAGAGGGGCAAAGCATAGTCATACATAATGCTATCACCTGTAGGAAGCTAAGCATTCTCACTAGTTGGAAAAACAAACTCTGGCCAGAGCTAATAGGGCTGCAGGTCAAAAAGTTGAGTTACAAATATTGACATTTATCAAAGATAGGAGCCTGCATTCACAAAATTGAATGTAGGCTCATAAATTTGTTGTTTTGTAATATTTTTACATCAAATTTTCAACATAGCCTTGTTATGACCCTGCCTCATGAAGAAGGACTGAGAAAATGTTCAACACCTGGCTGAAAGGTGATTTTGTGCAGGGACTGCAAAATCAACTTGCAGGATACAAAAGCACACTTTGGGCAGGAGTTTAAAAATGACAGCTGTCACAATCATGAGGTGCTGTAAAAAATTGCTATTTTGAAAATTTGGGGTAAAAATATTGAATATTACCAAAGTTACAAGCCTTTGTTTGCATAATTCAATATAGGCTCATAACTTTGTTGTTTTTTTTAATATTTTTACACCAGATTTTCAATATTGCCTTCCTACGACCCCACCTCATGAACAAGGACAGAGAAAATGTTCAACTCCTGCCTGAAAGGTAATTTAGTGCAGGGACTGCAAACTCACCTTTTTGGATTAAAAAAAAAAACATTTTGGCAAGGATTTGAAAAATGACAGCTGTCACACTCATGAGGTGCTGTAAAGATATGGCTATGTTGTGAATTTGGGGGAAAATATGGAAAATTACCAAAGTTAAAAGCCTGTGTTCGCAAAATTCTATATAGGCTCATAACTTTGTTGTTTTTTAATATTTTTACAACAAATTTTCAACATAGCCTTCTTATGACCCCACCTCATGAGCAATGGCAGAGGAAATGTTCAACTCCTGCCTGAAATTTGATTTCATACAGGAACTGTGAAATCACCTTTGGGATGTAAACAAACATTTTGCCCAAGATTGAGAAATGACAGCTGTCACACTCACGAGATGCTATAAAGACTTGGCTATAATGTGAATTTGATGTACAAATATTGAAAATTATCAAAGTTACAAGCCTGTGTTCATAAAAGTCAATGTAGGCTCATAACTTTGTTGTTTTTTTAAATATTTTATACCATATTTTCAACATAACCTTCGTTTGTTCCCACCTCATGAACATGGACAGAGACTTCAACTCTTCCCCGAAAGATGATTTTGTGCAGGGACTGCAAAATTCGGGATGTAAAAAACATTTTGGACAGGATTTGAGAAATGACAGCTATCACACTCATGAGGTGCTGTAAAGATATGGCTATGTTGTGAACTTGGGGTAAAAATATGGAAAATTACCAAAGTTACAAGCTTGTGTTCCCAAAATGTTATGTAGGCTCATAACTTTGTTGTTTTTTCAATATTTTTACACCAAATTTTCAACTTAGCCTTCTTATGACCCCACTTCATGAACACGGGCAGAGTACATTTTCAACTCCTGCCTGAAAGGTGATTTTGCACAGGGACCACAAAATCACCTTTTGGGACATATCTGCCTAATGACACTTCAATTGTTCATGAAGTGGGGTCCCAAAAAAGGTATGTTGAAGATTTGGGGAAAAAATATGCAAAAGTAGCCAAGTTATGCCACTAAGTTCAAAACCCAATTGAAACACATTAAACAGCACACCTGTTTCCTCAGTTTGCAGTCCAGCTTAGAAGAATGAAGATGTGTCTGCAGTCCAGACAAGATAACGGTGCTAGATCCCCCCATGGGTAAGTAAGGGCTTAGTGGGGTCCTGAGTGGGTGGGTTGAGTTGGGGGGGCAATAACAGTGCAAAAGACGTCGATGGACAGTTTTCTTGTTTCAGGAGAAAAAAAATGGACCGATAATTCCTCATGTGACACTGTGGGATTGGGCACCCCCAGTGTTAATGTTAAGTTGCTGGGAGTGTGCAGGTGTGTGTGTGAAACAAAATAAGGATTCTTAATCACTACACAGGGGGACTGGGCACCCCCAATGTCACTGTTATGTTTTGGGGGATATTTCTAACCATGACACTGGGGGATTGGGCAATCCCATTGTCACTGTTATGTTTTTTATTTGGGGGTGGGGTGGTTGCTGAGAGGAGGTAAAAATGTTATGAAAACAAAAAAGGTGGTCATGGCAGAACATGGCACATTCTGCTGTGTCCAAGATGGCAGCCAAATCCTGCTGCACATGCACAAATGTACACATGCACAGCGCAGTTTTGGGCCATCTTGGACTTAGTGAAGTAATGCCATGTTCTCCGTGCTCATCTGATATAAAATGGTGCTGTGCTGTGCTGTGCCAATGCTAATCAACAGAGGGGAGTGCTTCACAAATGTGGAGGTGACTGGGATAGAACTCCACACTGTTGTTTGGTCAGAAAAGTCTCCCTTCAGATCCATCACAGAAGGTCTGCAGGCTCCACCACTGCATGACAGGTCTTTCTGAACCAAGTGTGGCTTAAACAATTGAGGGAATGTGCAGTCATGGAGAAATTGGTATATAGAAATAGGGTGATATGGCGCATATGATAAGCAATGGTTAGCCTTTGAAGAATTTTGAATAGATGACCAAATGCAGTCCCAGATAGGGAAGAAATAGAGTGGAGGTACAATAGGGGGAAGAGGTGTGAAATATAACTTAGTTTTTCAACCTGTGACAAACGTTTATCATGTACAGTGCTCATTAACAACTTCCAGTTGGAGTTTTTGGAACCCAGGGAGGAGCTACTAGTTGGAAGGGATTCAGATAGATGTCACAGAGGAGGAGAAGGACCTAGGGGTGATCATAATGGGTAACATGAACAACTCAGCTCAGTGCAGGAATGTGGCAGCTAAGGCCAACAAGATGCTGGGGTGTATTGTGAGTGGAATCTCATCCAGAAGTAGGGATGTGATCCTGCCGCTGTACAGGTCATTAATCAGGCCACATTTGGAGTACTGCATGCAGTTCTTGCATCCCTTTCTGAAGAAGGATATCAGATTGGTGGAGAGGGTGCAGCATAGGGCAAATAAGATGATCCAGGGGCTGGAGGCAAAACCTATGAGGACAGGCTGACTGAGTTGAATATGTACACCCTGGAGGAGAGGAGGGATCGGGTGGATATGATTGAGACCTTCAAATATTTGAAGGGGCTTAACAAAATGGGAACAGAAGGATTATTTAAGCTGAGGAGAGGAAGGGACACCAGAGGGCACGGTCTCAGATTGGAGGGTGGAAGATATTGGAGAGAGATGAGGAGGCATTTTTTCACAGAGAGGGTGATGGAGAAATGGAACACTACCTGAGGAGGTGGTATCCTGTAGCACTGTGGGCAGTTTTAAAATGGCATGGGACATGGTGCGAGGGGGGTAAAGGTGAAGGGGGAGAGGAGGGTGGGGCAGCTGCAATATAATGGTGCTAGCTCCGCATTCGAGCAGACTAACTTCATAGACCATAAGGCCTGTTTCTGCTGGCAGATTCGTATGTTTGTATGTTCGTATAACCAAGGCCTGCTAATGTAAACCCAGTTATACCTTCTTTATCAAAGATTAACTGGTAACATAGAAACATAGAAGTTGACGGCAGATAAGGACCGCAAGGCCCATCCAGTCTGCCCATTTCTTTTTCTACCTTATAAATGTGCCATCGGCCTTTGCTCTGTCAGTGACCTATCTATTCATAGTCATTTGTATTGCTCCCTTATGCCTATCCCATGCCTGTTTGAAGCCCTGCACTGTATTCATAGCCACCACTTCTTGTGGTAAGCCATTCCATGCATCTACCACCCTTTCTGTGAAAAATTTCCTCACATTCCCCTTAATCGACTCCCTCTAATCTCATGCTGTGTCCTCTTGTCCTGCTATTTTCTTATATTTAAACATGTTAGACTCTTTCACCTTGTTTATGCCCTTAAGGTGTTTAAATGTCTCGATCATATCACCTCTCCCTCCTTTGCTCAAGGGTATACATATTGAGCTCCGTTAATCTGTCATATATGTCTTCTGATGCAGTCCTGCACCATTTTAGTTGCCTTCTGGACTGCCTCAATTTGGTTAATGTCCTTGTGAAGGTGTGGCCTCCAGTACTGCAGCAGTACTCCAGATGGGGCCTAACCAATGTCTTGTACAGAGGGATTATTACTCCCTCTTACGACTTGGGATACCCCTACTAATACACCCTAACACCCCTAGCCTTACCTACTGCTTTAGGGTCTGCTTGGATGATTTTAGGTCATCAGTGATGATGATGCCCAAGTCTCTTTCTTCCTTTGTGACTGCTAGCACCCTCCCAGCCTATAAGTGGCTTCAGGGTTTCTCTTCCTATGTGCATGATTTTGCACTTCTTTTATTAAATCCCAGTTGCCACTCTTCTGACCATTCTGCTAGTTTATCCAGATCTCTTCTCATTCTGCCCACCCCATCTGGATCATCTACTCTGTTGCAGATCTTGGTGTCATCTGCAAACAGACAAGCCTTACCCTCTAGTCCATCTCTGGGTCACTAATGAAGATGTTGAATAGGACTGGCCCCAGGACTGATCCCTAAGGTACCCCACTTGTGACTTGCATCTCTTCTGACTGTATACCATTTACCACCACTCTCTGTTTTCTGCCAGTCAACCAGTTTGCCACCCAGTTGACCAACTTCTGACCCACCCGAGCCTACCTAGCTTATTTATCAATCTTCTATGTGGAACAGTGTCAAAAGCTTTGCTGAAGAGTCAAGGTGAGGCATCAACTGCTCCCCTTGGTCCACCACTCTGGTTACCCAGTCAAAGAAATCTATGAGATTAGTTTGACGGACCTCCTTTGTAAACCCATGCTGTCTGGATCCTGTGCCCCTATGGATTCCAGGTGTTGCACTATCCTTTCCTTAAGGAGTGCCTCCATAATCTGCCCACTACTGAGGTAAGACTGACGGTCTGTAGTTCCCCGCCTCCCCTGCTACCACTCTTGTGGTGGGATCACATGAGCCTTTCTCCAGTCTTCTGGGACCTCTCCTGTGCTCAGAGACTCACTAAACAATTCTGCTAATGGCTCTACTAGTTCCTCCTTTAGCTCCTTAAGGCACCCTGGGATGTATGCCATCAGGTCCTCCTTTCCTTATCTTATCCAGCTGAGCTAGCCTGTCAGGACCTTTCTTTTGTGAAGGGAGTAGTGCTCACCTCCCTCCCCTGTGTCCATGATGTTGAGCTGGGGGCCCCTGCCTACCTTCTCTTCAGTAAATACTGAGCAAAGTATCTATTTAGGATAGATGCCTTTACAGGTCCTCCTCCTCTCACTGCTCCTTTTCTCCATTAGCTTAGTAATCCCCTCTGGACTTTCTCCTTTCACTAATGTATCTATAGAAAGTCTTGTCACCTTCTTTTACTGTTCGTGCTAGTGTTTCCTCAGTTTGGGACTTTGCTGCCTTACTGCCTTACCTGCTTCCCTTAGGGCAGTTTGGTATGCCTCCCTATCTTCATCCCGCTGTGTTCCTTATATTTTTCTGAAGGCCAACTTCTTTTGGCTCTGACCTTTTCTGCTACTATATTTAAGAGAACCAAAGTGGTTTCCTTCTCTTCTTTTTCACTTCCTTCTGTCTAACACAATGGGATGTTGCTTTAAGTATTGTCTCCTTAATGCTTCCCACTTTGCCTGTACCTCCCCTCACCCTGTGTTTCTCTTTTGCCAGGCTAGCTTAACTCTGTTGGCCATCTTATCAAAGTCAGCTCCTCTGAAGTCCCATATTTTTGCCTTGGAATGGGATGATTTAGATGTAGTAGCCAAATTGAACCATACCATGTGATGGTCACTGGCCCCAGGTGACCTTCTACCTGAGATCTGTGATCCTTCTTTGTTAGTTCAGTACTAGATCTGAGATAGCCCTGTCTCTTGTGGGTTGCTGTGCCAGTTGTTTGAGGCCCTCCTGCAGGGAATCCACTATAGTCTAGTTCTGGCAGATGTTCCTGCTGGTATTGACCAATCTGTATCTGGCATGTTGAAGTCTCCCATTATCAGAACCTCCCTTTAGCTGTCATGTTTTGTATATCTTCTTAACAGTATATGTGTCTATGTCCTCCCTCTGGTCTGGGGGCCTGTAGACAACCCCAGTTCTTATGGCTGTCCCATTACCTGTTTCAGGGTGACCCACAGTTCTTCTGGCTCCTTATGTGTATTCTGAATTTCTGTAGCTTTGATATTTTCATTAACATACAGGGCCACCCTCCCCTTTTGCACCTCGGTCTTTCTGAACAATACATATCCAGGTACTGAAGTTCCAATTGGTTACTGGTAAACCACGCCTCACTAATTGCTACTATGTCCAGTTTAGCCTCTGACATTATTGCCTGCAGGTCTGGGATCTTCTTCCCAGGCTGTGAGCATTGTACATGATTTTCCATGTGGCCAGATTTTGGTGTGTTAGTTGTTGGGTGAGATTTGGCATTACCCCTGTGCATCGTGTGGAGACAAACCTTTCTTCACCTGGTGATGCAAATGAATGGCAAACAGCTGAATTCCTGTTTGACCATGCACTAGCTGAGGGGAGGGGTGTTCTTCCCATTTGGCGCTAAGGTGTGCACCCTCTCCCATTTGCTAGTTTAAATATTCTGCAAAGGCGCAAACTTCTGCCCCAATGCACTGGCTCCCTCTTTAGTCAGATGCAGTCCATCAAATTTAAAGAACTTTTGCTCCCAGAACTGTTGCCAGTTCCCTACAAATCTGTGTCCTTTTCCTGGCACCAGTCCTTGAGCCAGTGTTTAGCTCCCTATCTCCCTTTCTCTGACCTTCCGTCCATCTGCTCCCTTCTCCCAGACTGGCAGGATCTCAGAGAAGGAGATGCCAGACGAAATAGATGATAGTTTGTCACCCAGCCTAGTCAGGTGTTCCTTGAGTGCTCCTCAACTGACCCGGCTGGGCGGGATCGATTAGTCCCTATATTGTACTAGGACATCAGTGTTTTCTCCTGCTTTGTGAACAATTTTGTAATGCGGTCAGTGTCTCTCCATGCTGATGTACCTGGAGACATCTGATCACACCTTGGCTGGAGATGGGTATCAACTCCCAGATCATGGAGTCTCCTATGATCCAGAAGTTTTTGGATTTCCTTTGTGCTTGTTTAGTTTTGGTTCCTGATTTGGGTGAGTATTGTTGTCTAGCTCCTGTGCGCTTGATGTCCTGCTCTGCAGTGTCTTCTGCCTCTTTATTTGATTTCAGAGATAGAGGCAGATACCTGTTTGTAGTGTTTATATGGTTTTGGAGGTAATGTGTTGGAGAGCAGAGAGTGATGGGGCACCTGATTTGCTCCTCCTAACCACCTGCCAACCTCCTGGACCAACTACCCTCTGCGGCGAGGTTTTTCTGTTGGATGCTGGGGAAATGGCGGGTGGTTCTTATAATGTATTTCCTCTTCAATATGAAATTTGAGGCGTGCAATCTCTGCCCATGCTGCCCGGAGCTGAGACCTAAGATCTCCATGATCTCCAGGTATGTGAACGTTGATCGTTTACTGGGTGAAGAAACATATAGTATAAATCTGGATTTTCCTATTGTTAAATAAGCTGTATGTACATGCTGAAATGTGTTTTTTTTTTAATTTTATGTTTATGTATGTAGAGTGAAACCAATAAACTATATTTGAAAAAATAAATAAATGCTTGATAGTCGATGGTTGCCTTTGTACTGGTGTTTTTGCTAGTGTCTGAACAAGTTGCTCATTTCAGTTCTCAGTGTACCTGCTTACCATGTTCCATGCTCCACTCCTCTGCTTTCCTCTTCTTCTTCCTTTCCTTGCTTCACTGCCACCCCTTCCCCTCCTCTGTCACCTTTTCTCCACCCTCCACCCTTGTCTTTCCTTCACCCTTAACCCATCCTCCTCCCTTTCTCCCCCTGCCCTCTTTCTCCATCCATTCTAGTCTCCTTCCATCTCCTTCCCTTAACCTAGAGTTCCTCCATCATTCCATCCTGCCCTTTCTTGTTCCTACCTGTCCCCTCCCAGCCAGGGGATGTAAGTCCTCTCCTTTCTTCACCTCCTTACCCTGCTTTTCCTTCTTGCTGGTTATGTGGTACTCAACCCTGGTCACTCCACCCCTCCATTCTTCCAAGCCTTAGTGTTTTCCACCTCAATGCCAGGAGCCTCCTGCCTAAACTGGATCTCCTCACTGTATGGGTCTCTCGTAACTCTCCTGACCTCTTCTGTATCACAGAGTACTGTCTCTCTTCCAGCATTCCTGATTCCAGCTTGGCCATTTTAGACTACCACCTCTTTAAGCAGGGCTGGGGTAAACGAGGGGGTTGTATTGCCTATATGTCTGCCAGAACCTCTTCAGCATCATCTTTTTCATGGAGACTGCACCCTCCCCCCATGAGTCTGTGCTACCTAAACTCTCCTTTTCTTCTCACTACCCATTTTTATTGGTGTTTCCTATGCCTCACTGAGATTTCCCCCCTTGTCTCTGGTGGACTCACTTTCCACTCTCTCCTTATGCTCCTCTGCGGGTGAGTTCATCCTCCTGGATGACTTCAAAATTAATTGGCTTTCCTCAGTCTCTAGGCAAGCCACCCACAGGGTTGAGACCCTTAACCTTTCACAGCTTATCACAGAACCCACCCAACTCTATCCCCACTCATTAAGCCATACCCTCCTGGACTGGGTTCTCACCTCAAACCCCCATGGCATTGTTGCAGCAAGTATATTGCCAGACAACTTTAATGAACACTGCATGACATTTTGTGTCAGGAAGGTCCAGCTCCCTTCCTCCCTCCTACTCCAATGTACATCTGGTCCAGGTCTCTTTGGCTACTGAACAAAGAAGCTCTACTGAGCAACCTGACTGCAACTGACTGGTCTCCCATGCTAAATGCCCCAGACACTGATATGGCTCTCTTCCTCTTCCACTCAATATTTACATCTGTTTGGTTAATCATGCCCCCATCAGGAAATCCAGGGTTAAATCCTCTCACGACCCCTGGATCACCTTTGATTTCATTGACATATGCAAGACCCATGACCAAGCCTGAGCCAGGTATAAATTATCCCACTCTCTGTCAAACCTCCTCTCTTACAAGGCACTTAGAAACTCTTGCACCACGATCATTCATACTGCCTTGTTCCTCTACTTCAAGGCCAACCTCCCAAATAATCTTAATTCCCCAGCCAAATTCTGGGAGGTGAGCCACTCCCTTTTTGACTCCCCCAGCCCAGTCCTCTCCCCCATCCTCATGATTAATGGCTAACCAGTGTCTGACCCTCCGTCTATTGTTGCTCACTTCAGGTAGTTTATCACTTGTGCTTGTCCCTCCCTCCCTCCTACCTCATTGCTTCACTCGTTCACCTTTTCTCCTCCCTCCTCTTATTTCACCCCCATCTGGGGTTTGATTTTCTTGTATCACTCCCCAGGAGACCCTGTGTCCTCTCCCAACCCTTCCAAATCTAGCCCAGATGACTTAGACCCAAAACTTCCCAGTCTGTCAGCTGCTGCCATCTCCTCCCCCTCTTTACTCACCTTCTAAGTCTCTCCTTCATCCTTTGCACTATCCCTTAGTCTTAGAAGATTGCCAATGTTCTTTCCCTCCACAAAGGGGGTGACCCCTTCATTCCTGGCAACTTCTGCCCTATCTCCCTTCTTCCTTCACTTGCAAAGATGCAGAACAAACTAGTCTACTCATGGCTTTAAGATTTCCTCCACTCCTTTAACTTCCACTACCCTTTCCAGTCTGGCTTTACAAAGGATACTTACACCATCTCTTCCCCACTCAGGCTCACTGACTCCATCCTCTCAGTGATGGATATGAGGAATATCACAGCTGCAGCTTTCATCATTCTGGCCAAAGACTTTGATTTGGCATCCCACTCACTCCTAGATAAGCTGAGCTGTGCTGGCATCTCAACCCTTGCTGTCAACTGGCTCAATTCCTACCTCTTGGACCGTCAACAGTCAGTACAGGTAGGAGATGCAACGTCACCACCCCTCCTTATCCAGGCCAGGGTCCAACAGGGCTCCATTTCTGGTCCAATCCTCTGCTCTTTCTTCCTAAACGACCTCCCCTCCACCTGTGCCAACTCACATATTCACATGTAGTATGCAGATGACATCGTTTTCTACACCTCCGGTCCCTTAAGAGCGTCTATGGAAGTCTCACTTCAGTAAGACTTTCACAATGTTCTGCATGGGTTCCAGTCCAACCAACTTCAGGTCAACACAAAAAAAAATGGTCCATTGCCTTTGGTAGCAGCCAGAAGTGTGCCTGGCTCACTCCTCTCACTGTCTTCTCTGCGCTGGATGGCACACCACTTGAAGTAGTCCCAGCTTTTAAGTACCTCGGTATGTGGCTAGATAGCAGGCATGTCTTTGCCCACATTGATGCCATCCATGCAGACTCTGTCCCAAACTTAGTGCCCCATACCACAGTAATGACTGCCTTTCTCCCTAGGTGTCCTGGAACTGGTCACCAAAATGGTTCTCCCAGTTTTTGAGTATGCGGATGTGGTTTATGGCACTGCCTCTTCAACCATCCTTGCCAGATTGGACTCCCTCTGCAATGCCTTCTGCCATGTTGCTACCAACTCACCCTCTTGTACACCTTACTGCTTCCTTTGCTTCTCCCTATCCATCCTCCCTCTCCCCTCATGTCACCTGTTTCACTGTGCTTCCCTCATCTCTAAATACTGGTTTGGACCCCTCCCCTCATGCCTATCCCATCTTCTTTTGCTCCCCTCCTCCTCCTACTCCCTATGCTCAAGAGACCCACACACAGTCTCCCTTCCCTTCCCTTTCCTTCACTTCCCTTCCCCCAACTCCTCAGCGGGGAAATCTGCTTTCTCATAGTGCCTCACCTCCCTCTGGAACCAGCAACCTCCCTCCATTTGCCTCTCCCCCTCCCTTTCCTCCATTAGATACCAGCTAAGACCCCCCTCCCCCCTGCTTCTGCCAACCCTCTTCCTAAACCCTTCCTTACCCTTGCCTGACTTTTGACCACCCCTTTACTCCCCCTTAACCTCATAGATCTGGCAATCCTCATTGAAGTATATTAACCTGTTTTGACTTCTACTTTTAGTATTAGCTCAGCCTACCTTCACTCTGGCACTATGCACTTTGTGTTTGCCCAATTTGCAAAGATAATTTGTATGCCAATTTATCTGTCTTCCATATGCAGTGTTTTGCCATTTTGTTTGTACAGCTCTCAAGTTATGCTCCTTAAATCATTCTCATTGTAACCACGTTACCTGACTGGCTGTGTTTTGTTTGTAACTGTGTTTCTTCCCTTCCCCTGGGTCCCACCTGGAAATGAGCCTCAGCTCAGTGTGCCTCTCTCGGTTACCAATGTTAACTGACTACTGTAACTAACTAACTAACTAATTAGCTACACCTTTGTGGCCTTAGATATAATGTGCCAGGGGTCTTGCACACTTATTATGTTTTAAATCACAACTTCTATTGCCTGCTCTCCCATGACCCCATACTCACTTCGGGGTCATCTCAGCCTTATAACTCGGCCCTGCTGTGAGCAGGCGGCATAGATGAATCATACCTAACTAGTGCTGAAGTGAATAGCTGTGTGGGAATATGTTTGGGGAGCTGATATACACTGAATTTATTTTTAAAAATACTTCTTTGTATTTCTGGAGTCCTACCTTCCAGACAGGAAGGAGGAAGAGAGGAGGTGTAGTCCTCCTATGGTGAGATAAAACTACCACTGCACTACTAAGCAATAATTTATTCATTTGTGCAGGGAATTACACCTTTGTGGCCTTAGATATACTGTGTCAGGGGTCTTGCACAATTATTATGTTTTAAATCGCAACTTTTGTTGTGAGCATTTCTGTGACCCCACACTCACTTCTGGGTCGTCTCAGCCTTATAGCTCAGCCCTGCTGTGACCAGGGCAAGCAGGCAGGGCGCACGGAAATGTGCACAGAGACACGCCATTGGTGTGTGTCAGCTGTGTCAGCTGGGGAGACTGAGATTAATCCACTCTTATAAAATAATGTATTGCACAACCATGAAGATCTGTGTGAAGTGTATTCAGGGCCCCTGGTGTTCTGCTGCAGAATTTTCTGATTTCTGCGACATGATTTATTAATTTCTCTGGCAGAATGCAGTCCTGTCATTGGCTAAATATGATGTGATGTCATCAATGACATCAAATGCTGAGCATAGAGGAGGGGCTTCAGGATAAATGAGGTGGGAAAGAAAGCCTGCCACTATGGAAAAACAGTATACTTATATAAAAATTCACCAAAAACAATGACTTCTGTGGCACTATATATATTCTGTGGCATGATGCAAATTCTGTGGCAAATTCCGCAACCACGGAACTGCAGAATTCCAGGGGCCTTGAGTGTATTACCTGTATGTATGATGAGGGTAAGGAATTAGAGGGCTATGTTTGTAATAAATGTTCTATGATAGATGCCCTGATAGCCAACATAGAACAACTCAGGCTAAGGATGCAGGTGCAAGCTGACATGACCACACTGGAACAGTTTATTGACACCATGGCAGATAGTATCACCGAGGTGATACAACCTGAGATACAGGTACCTACACAACCAGAGATGAAGGACTTGAAGGGGATGATAGTACTGAAGACTGGTGTCTGGTACACAGAACAACTAACAAAAGTAGAAGAAACATAGAGTGCTCAACAAACATATTAACACCAAACAGATACAGTGCTCTTTCACATGATGTTTACCCAAATAATGAAAAAGTACTAAATACCCAAATAGGGCCTGAACCCAAAGCAAACTGCTACCAATCATAAGCGCATAATCTCACACACAAGGTTAATTTGTGACACCCCACAGGATATTTTATTCATAAGTGATTCAATGCTAAGGCATTTAGACCATGTTCTGTGTAAAAACAGGAATGAATACACTACAATTCGTGATCTACCAGGAGCAGGTGTTGGGGACATCAGTGACCAGTTGCATAAAGGTAGTAAGACTAGTTTTTAGTCTTGTTTTTGACTTAAAATGTATACTTAATCTTAAATTGTTTGTCAGTTGCAAAAAAAAAAGGCTTGAAAATTTTTGATCTTATTGTCTGACTTATCTATAAGCCTGCTTGCTACCAGGCTTATTAATTGGCTTAGGACTAAGTTCCCATAGAAACTAAACTGATCATATTTTGAACTCAGGAACAGTGTGTGAAAATGACAGGACACATGATTATTGTTCTTGATTATTTGAATGAATCATCTCTTCGTAGAGAGAGAGTGTTTCATGATCGTTCAAATCCACTGGAAAACCTTTCCAATATAGAAGTGTTTGAAAGAATCAGGTTCAGAAAGGAACATGTGTTGGATGTTGTGGACTTGGTGAAAGAAAATATACAGTAGAGCCACCTACACGCCGGAATTACAGTATACCAGCATTGCTGCAGGTATGTCTGGCTCTTAGATTTTATGCCACTGGATCATTTCTAAATGCTCTGGGTGACTTCATAGGAATTCACAAGTCTACTCAGAGCAGAATAGTTAGAAGAGTTTCATTAGCACTGTAAAGAAAGATAAACAAATTTGTTAAATTCCCACAAGATCCTGCTGTGGTACATCACACAAAGACACATTTTTGACATAGCCGGGTTTCTTAACATGATTGGAGCAGCAGATGGTACTCATATCAGAATTCAAGCTCCTGCAATTCAAGAGAGTATATATGTTAATAGAAAAGGATACCACTCTGTTAACATACAAGTGGTTTGTGATGCAGATTTGCTGTTTACCAACATTGTTGCAAGTGGCCAGTAGCGACATGATTCACGCATTCTGCAAAACAGTGAAGTCTGGGAAGGGTTTGAGAGAGGGCATGTTAAGGGATTTCTCCTTAGAGACAGTGGCTATCCATTGAAGTCATGGCTGCTCACGCCATATTTAAATCCAAGAACTGCAGCTCAAGAGCGTTACAACATATCTCAAATGAAGACAAGGAACCGACTGAATGATGCATAGGGATCTGGAAGCAAAGGTTTCATTGCCTGCATGGTGAAGTAAGAATGAGGCCCGAACATGTATGTTCCATCATTTGTGCAACAGCTGTACTGCACAACATTGCAAGGTAACTGAGAATTGATAGGTTTGAAAGTAGGTGTAATAGACAAGACTGATGTGCAGGATAGCCAGATTCACCATTTGGTTGTGTGGTCTGTTAAGGAGGTGCATTTGAATGAGGAATATACTTCAGCAGTTGGTTTATTCTCTGGTTTGCTGGTGCAGTGGTGGAGCCATTGCCTGCAGCACCTGCGACCTGTTTTGAGAACGGATTTAGGTGATTGGAGGGCCGGTGGGGGGGTCAGAGGCCAGAATCTGCTCTCCCTCTCTGGGGGAGTTGCTCATACTGCTCCTCTACCACCACCTGGGTGACAACAAGTGGAGGAGCAATGGATTAAACACAGAAGGAAGGAATGACAGCCAAGAGCTGGAGCATCTGCCCCTCCCAACAGCATGCCTTTCTATTTTTAAAATAAAAAACACAGTTTGGCATAAATACAAAAAGAAAACAGTGATCAGTAACGTTGATCAGGTCATGGAACCACCTCCTGTCACCTGCTAAGAAAAGTGCGCGCGAGACCTCTATAGCAGCTTAACTAGAAAATCCTACTTGTCTCACTGCATTTTAATACTCCCTACCCGAGAAATACATAAAACAACTAACAAAACCTAAAGTGCCTCTTTGTACTGAACTGCCAGCATCTGAACACCTTGTGCACAGCTTAACACGGTTGCGATCAGGCGCTCCATTAATCTGTTTTCTCTTTCTATTCAACAACATTCCCCTAGCAGAGCTTGTTTCCAATGAAAGCACTTCACAAAAATAAATAAATTCCATCAATGGTGTCTAAAGATAAAACAACCAACGAGACACATTAATGTGTGTGTGTGTGTGTGTGTGTGTGTGTGTCTTGTGGAAGCACCACAGTAACAAACATATCGGTGCCCTCTACTTCCAGTAGCAAAGAGAGTACTTTACCACAAAATGACAAACAATTGATATGCAGTCATTTTTAATAGAATTAACTTATTTTTTTCCTAATCCTATAAAAAATGACACTGTACCCATTTTCTAAGTGCAATAATCCCTCCAGGGTGGGCGGTATGGGCAATACTGGACCTTCCAGTGGCTATAAGGCCCTCCCCCACATTATGACCCTAGGCAGTCTGGTATTGCCCAATACCACCCATCATGGCAGGTATTATTGCTTGCGTAATGTTGTGGTTAACACCAACCTTTACTTTAGCTCTGAGTAATAATGAAACATACCTGTCAGACTTGTGCATTATCTGGTCAGACTTGTGCGTTATCTGGTCACTGTCCTTGACATGCATGTGGTAGGTTTCTGTGTTGTCACCACATCATCCATATTTTCAAAGTATGCAGTGTTGTCTTTCATCTGTAAGTTAATGACATTTCATGTTAAGTGCTAATGGTTTCTAAAATTTCGACTCAATGTTTAGCATTAGTGCAATTGAGCAATAAGGCATGACCAAGGGTTATGTTAATGGTGTGTTAATCACCTTCTAGGGGTGTACTGTGGTACAAGGTGTGGCCGAGTGCCATATGCCCCTAGAGGATGATTAACTGACCATTAACACAATCCCTGGGAAGTCCTTACTGCTATTATAATAAAACATGTTTTTAAACAGCGTTAAACCTTGTTTAGCATATGAGTAACCTCCACACGTATGTTTATAAAAGATTAACCTAAGGCTGTTAGAATGTTTGCAGCCAATCAGAAAGCTCCATTTCTCAGACGCTTTTTATAATGAGTGATCTCCCCCCCCCATCATACTCAAATTCCCGATCTCATAATGCTTTAACTTAACTGGCCCCATTTTCTTCGCCTAATGATTTTTACTGTACTATCTTCTGTGGTCCATTATGTGTCATCACAATCTGTGTCCTGGGATGTTCCCATTATGTCACTCTACCTGGCGATGTTCTTGTGTCATGGATTTCCGTGTGTTTGACTTTGCGGTGCATGCAGTCTCCTCCTTCTAACTCTGGCCTGCTTCCCAGCACATTGATTTTTTCTTCGTGTGATGATGTGTGCAACCTGGAAGAGAAAAGAGAGAGAGACCAAAGCCATCATGTGTATTACCTTTGTTTAACCCCTATAGTCCCCACTTCCCTTAAACAAAAAGTCAGGCAAACTTGAAAATTGTTTTATTAACTAATTTACGTTAACATGTATCTGAATTCATTATTAACCAGTTGTCAATTTAGTGTCATGTTTACAGTGGATATATCATACTTCATGTAAAACTGTTTAATGTTCCTAGTTCAGCCACCACTCACTGCATAACCTATGCTCATCACTTCCCCCTTCAACCAATCTAACCCATCAACCCACTCTCTACAAACCAGTATACCTCATTTTCTCCTTATCCCATTCCCCTATATCCACATACACACACGCACACAGACACTTTAGATCCCATACGTTCAGGTCTCGAAAATAAAAAGAGAGTCCTTATCTGACAATCATTCCCAAAGTCTTCTGCAACTGGTCATATTGCTGTAGTTTGGTCTGGGTGCTTCCACATATGTCTCAGTGGGTAGTAACTGTGAACAAACTAGTCTGGGGTGTTCCACATCTTGATCATTGCTTGTTTGCTGGGTTGACCTGCTTGAACGATAGGTGATCATTATTTTTTATAATTAACAGTAATTTCCACACAGAAACAAATATGTTGCTATTTGTGTATCTGCCATATACTGTAAGTAATCATTAGCATATATACCTATGTTTTGAATTCTGAACAGGATTAAGAATGTTCCTGATCCAGATGAAGCATTGGTTGGCTATTCACAGTCTGTGCCCAAAATAATTGCTCATGAAATGGAGGAATCAGCAGCCACTGCACTGTTGTGACAAACAATGTATTTGCAATGGTATATTCAGCAGTTCTTGATGTGTATTGCTTGTTCCTGCCTATTATGTTGTTTATATTTGTGTACAATGGAGTAATAAAGTATGTGTTATTAATACATATTATTTAAACAATAAAGGCATGACCAAGGGTTATGTTAATGGTCTGTTAATCACCTTCTAGGGGTGTACTGTGGCACGAGGTGTGGCAGAGTGCCACATGCCCTAGAGGATGATTAACTGACTAGTACATAATCCCTGGGAGTGCTTTATTGCTATTATAATAAAACATGTTTTTAAACAGTGTTAAACCTTGTTCAGCATATGGTTAAGCTCTACATGTATGTTAATAAAAGATTAACATAAGGCTGTTAGAATGTTTGCAGCCTATCAGAAAGCTCCATTTCTCAGACCCTTTTTATAATACTGCATAACATAGAGAATAGTGCATGGGCAATCATGCTGAACCAGCCCAATTGTAGCTCATATGGGTTCCGATTACCTCAGAACTTGACAGTGAATAGTGAGGTTTGAGGTAACCAGAAACTCAAGGTGGTACAATAGGCTGGTTGTGCATGAGGTTGCCCATGCACTGTTTTTTATAATGTGTAGTCCACATTTTCAATTATGGTTTTAATTTTTAAATACATAGAAACATGAGAATTTGACGGCAGATAAGGACGGCTTGGCCCACCCAGTCTGCCCATTTCTACCTATCGGATAAGCTGCAGATCCTAGTTAATCAGCAGCCTACTTCTTCCTACCCCACCCCCACCCCCAGAGTTGCCTTTATGGCTGTCCCATGCATGCTTGAATTCCACCACTGTTTTGACTCCACAACTCCTCCGGAAGGCCGTTCCATGCATCCACAACCCTCTCTGTGAAAAAATACTTTCTTTAATAAAAGTTTGTTGTTCCTTCATTCTCTTCAAATTAGGGCATGCTTGCTGGGTGGCATGCATGGTTGTTAGGGAAGAGATGTGTCATTTTTAATGAGCAGCCTTCTATTGTCTGTAATTTTGGTGTGAGAGGGATTTTAAATTAAAAAACAGCAGTCGTAGTTCTCACTAAGCGAGATAGTGTTGGTTTCAGGACCATTCACTTACTGTTTTCTTTTTTTTTAAACTACAAAATATCTGGATGATCCTGCATAGAAAATCACACAACACCAGCTGGAGAGAGCAACAGGAAACAGAAATGTTAACATAGCAAGTGCAGCATAACAGCAGAGATGCAGTAGAGATGGCTGGGGGATACGGGCTGTATTTGGACAGGTAGCATCAACAGACAACAGGAAGTTGTTATCTCTCTGTACAGAATGCTGGTGACACCCCATCTGGAGTATTATGTTGCTATGTCAGACACAGAATTAAATAACATATTTAGGTGCTTTCTCAGTACATTAAGAAATACAGTTTGGAGAGTTTATGGTTTATGTAAACATTACACAATGGGGTATGAAAATCATGTATCGTGAGATAAAACCTTTACAGTGGGTATAACTGATGATTTATCATGGTCATGTGATGTATTATGATCATTGAGGTCACATGATTTCATAATGCATTGAGTAATTCTTTAGTACCCTACACACTGTTGTGCTTTATTGTGTACATCAACCTTTATTATCCAAAATATAGTTGTTATTTCTCAAATACATACAATTTAAATTGTTTTGATGATATAGCCTGCCGTGCTGTGTATAACACTGTGAAATGTGTTATCTTCTCAACAGGTGGAGTAGACCCTCAATCAACTTTGATTTTACTCTGTCTACGATTATAATTGCATCAACCTCAGAATTATGTTACTGCATGTTTATACAGTCTATTCATCTATATTTGACATATCTAATAAAACATTGTTATCTGGTCTGCATTCCTTCTGATGTATTCCTTTTTTTGAGAGTAAATGACAATATGTGCATGTGTCTCTACTACCATAGCATTGTTTTCCTGCATTGTCTTTGTTGTCATCTTTATGAAATCAAAGAGAGCCGCGCCATGGATATTTGTCCCCTCTTCCCCCAGAGAAGGAGAGCAGTGCAGATGATGCTCCATCCATCTCCCCCCGGCCAGACATCCAGTGACACAGGTACATTCCTGATCCCGGGTCTCCGGCATCCCGAGCTGAAATCCAACCGCTGCGTGACAGTTCGGCTTGGGTCATTTTAATTAAGCAATAATAACCTCCACGGTGGGTATTATTTGGAATACTGGACCTTCCAGGGGCTATAAAGCCCTCAGCCTGTGTGTCGGTCCTCAATAAGTCCCTGGGCAGTCCGGTATTTCCCACCCTGGAGGGTATTATTGCTTACATTTTGGAATAGTTATAGCCAGAAATTATTCAAACAACACAAAAAGAAAATTAAAACTTACATATTCTCTCTCAGTTTATCGAGACTAGAGTCTGGTGCAGTACTCCTCAATAATGAAGCTAAGAAAGAAATCATAATAAAACCATCAGATTGACATAGCCTGATTTTTGTAACTTATTTATCACCAAACCGCAACAACAGTAACACAGGTAAATGCTAACTCTCCAGCCAGCACTCGTGTTCGCACAAGGAAAATAGATGCAACTGTATCTATCCTACTGCCCAATTACTTCCCACCACAGACGTGTGTCATCATTTGCATGTTACTGTGTGACCTTATTAATTATTTTGCATAATGTATGATAAATAACCAGAAAGGAAATTCCAAACTGTAAGGAAATCTAACCTGATATAGAATAGTGAGTCACAAAAAACATATTATTTGACTAATTTGTAAATTGAATAATTTATATGGTACATACTGAACTGTGAGACAGTAAGATTCCAGAATGAAAGAAACTATATATAAGTAATTGAGTACTCTAAAAATTCAATAAGATACTTCTTAATGTGGTAGTACTGATGACTTGCATTTCATTTTGATTTTTGTCACATTTCAGAAAGGTACTAAAAGGTACATTACAGAATTTCTCAAACATGTGAAATATTAAAATTGTTAAATATGAAGGAGAACCAATGCAAATTATGGAGTAAATACATATATAGAACACCAAAATTCAAACCAGTAAACAGGTATTAAGATATTACACAATCCGTAACAGTATTTCCCTGGTACTTAATCCAAATTAAAATCAGATCTTATTAAACAACTTATTTTAATAATTTATACATGTTCTACTTCTTTGTCATCTTATCAGCTTTAAGTTGTTTCAAATCAGTCTCAGATTTCAGTTTCTTGATTTCTAATTTTAATTTTTCATTTTCCAACAAAGGTTCTCCTTCTGAAGGCACAATATTTCAGTGTACAAATCTGGTGGATGATATCTCTTATGACTCTTCACTGGAATTGTTGCTGTTGACTCTGTTCCAGGACCTAGTTCAAATGATATCTTTTAAATCAAAACAGATAATCTACATTTAAGCAACATAGATTCATTTTTATCAGACATACTGTACATAGCTAGTTTGATTATCTAATTGGCATGGTTTTCTCGTTGTATTGATTATCAGATCCCTTACCTGTCACACACTTGACTGATATTTGGTACATACTGAACTTGACCGATATACTTACCAATTCTGCAGTCAGATGTTGTTTTCCATGCCATAACAGAAGGCTACTGGAACCACCCTACTCAGATCAGCTACCTTTGGAAACAGATGACATCAATAGTGTATTTTTTAATGTATGTTGCTGCAGATGTTTATGCAAGTTCAAAGGTACACTGGCCCATTTTCTAAGCTCAATAACACCCTCCAGGGTTATGCGTTATTGCAATACGGACCTTCCTTCGGTGTTAGGCCTCATTACGTCCCTGGACAGTGTGATGTTGCCCAATACTGCCCACCCTGTCAGGTATTATTGCTTGCATACCATGCACCCCGCCTGATATTGCTACATACAGTTATAACTGATAAGGTTATTGTTTCAAACATAGGTTGCTTTACAAATGACATCACATATAATGAATCATGTGAATCCTCTACACTTTCATTTGCAATTGAAACATTGTTGGGGACCTCTTGCTGATCTATATTAAAATTAAAGATGCCAGAGAATGAAACAAATTACTTTAACTACTTTAATGAATACAACATTTTGGGAAGGAGGAAGGGAATGTATGACAGTGTTATACCCACAGAGTACAATATGTGTGTGTGTGTAGCAAAGTAACAGATGTGAATAAAAAATAATTACTTACCAGAAACAATTAATTGGATCTCCTCAATTGGCGGTTGGCCTCCTCTGGAATCTCTAGATGCGTAAAGCTATCTGAAAGAAGATTTAAAAAATTTATTACAGAGTTACATACATCTTTCTCTAATAAATTATGTACTTGTGCAACAGCAGATACTATATTTGGCAACCTCTCAAATTGCTCACAGGGTGGTTATTAACCAAGAACCATACATTGTCCTCTATGTTAATCGTGTATAAATTTTATAAGAAAGGTATACTGTTACACTGAACGTAGAACAGCTTCAACCTGATTGTCTGTACAGATAATGATAACCGTACAGTAATCCTTTATTACTTATACAATGAGTAACATATTTTGGTAATCTGATATGTTGTTAGGCCAATAGTAAATTATAACACCATACCAGATTTTAACAGTATAACCAAGTACATCTGCTGGATGAACTATCATGCCTGTGGTCAGAGCACAGTGTGGAAAGGAACGAAGATGGTAAAACAGCTGAGCAACCTATCTTATGAAGGAGATTGAGATAGATGAACATGTACTCCCTATATCAGAGGAGAGAAAGGGGGTCACGACTGAGACATACTAATAATTTATGGGTATAAACTGGGTGGTAATTGAATGTACCTTCCAGCTGAAAGCTGATAAAGGGCTGAATGGGCATGGCCTACAGGTGGAGGAGTAGTAGTTCAGGGGTAACATTGGAAAATACTTTTTTTCACAGAAAGGATGGTGGATAGGTGGAATTGGATCCAGAAAAGATGCCTGGTAGTGAGAGTTACTGTATCAAATACCACTGCATTTCTGAGGAGCTCATCATTCATAATGCTAGTGAAGATCTCAGATAGGCTGCTTGAACAGGCTGCAATATTTGCTTGACAATCAACTGTGTCTGAAAAGACAAACAGATACAAACAAAACATCTATAAGCATTGTATACATATACAATGTAGTAGTAATAATACACTTAAGAAGGAGTTCAGAAGCATTTCTTAATTCTGTATAACAACAAGCCATTGTATAGTAGCAATAATGCCTTCCAGGGTGTGTGTCATGGTAGGATAATGTAATGCCTTACACAAATGAAACATAGTTGCTTCAGCCTGATGTGCTTTAATATAGTTGTCTTTGTCCCCTGGAGGATGGCTGGGTCACAGGTCAAGGTGCTAAATAAGGAGGAGGGACCACAGAACATCTTGTCAAACCACACAGTAAGGTGAAACTACATAAACATGCACAATCTTTATACTGTAGGACTTCATACTTCCAACAGTTCCTAATTTTGACACTGAAACTTATCTATACTGCTCAGAAGCCCCTTGTACAAGGGAGATAAACATACATGCATCACCCAGCAGACTGGCAGTCATGTTGAAAAAAAATTATGTGCCAGTATGCCGTCCACCCTCCCTCCTCCATTACAAGTGGCCACAACCATTTTTTTCCAGCATGTGAACCAGTCTGTCCTTCTGCATATCTTAACCTGGCCTAATCCTGTCTCCCTTATAGTACTTAGAGCCCTACATCTCATTTCTGTAACAAACCCTAACATATATTTCTGACCACCCTGTGGTGCCATTTGTTTTCATTTGCAGTGTTAATTACCTTGTCTGACCCTATGTAATTTATAATATGTCATGTTATGGTATGTTATTTAACTGCATATGTGAATGCTGATATCATGTTATGATTCATTGGCTATATGTATCCTTTTAACTAACTCTGATCTATGCTATATGTAATATTCCTGCACTAATGCCATGTACTTTGTCTATAATTGTTTGTACTCTCCCGGGTCATGCCAGAAAATAGTCATTTCATGGCTAGCGCACCTACCCGGTAAACAAAAACTAAATAAATAAATAGATAAATAAATAAATTTGTTCCCTTACAGGTAAATATAGCACTGCTGGCTGCATCTAGTAGTTTTGAAAACATGGAAATTATTATCCAAAACAGGTCAGTAAAGCACTATACAAAAATTACTAAGTGTGTTGTGTGTGCTTGGGAACACAGGAATTTTTTTCCCCTAGCAGGTCAGTAGTACAGCAGTGAAAAGTAAAACACAAAGAGAGTCTGACTGAGATTTATTCTATCAAACATGTGTGGAGGACGCAGTCAGAAAGAACTCACTCAATGCTGGGCTGGCTGCGTGGAGTGAGTGAGAGAGAAGAAGTCAGTCAGAGACAGAGAGCAGAGCACTTCACTTTCCACATTTAGCAAGCACTACACCAAATAAAAGCCTTACTTTTTTATTTTTTATCTTATACTTTTTTAGTGCAGCAGACTGCAGAGATGCATCTCCCCAAGTACTACTTGAACAGAATGATTCAGATTGTTAGTTGCACTAGTAGCAGTAAGTACATTATAAGATGTTGAAAAAAAAATAGTGCTTGTCTTAAACTTTACTTTTTTTGCCCCAGCCCTGACTTGTTTTTGAATAAAAAAATATGATCAAAAGAAGATTAATACAATTCCAAACACAAAGAACTTAATTAGAATGAAGAACCAGAGCAGAGATCTGAAATTTCAGTAAAACATACTCCTTGAGGTATCGTCAGTCACTAACTATACTCAGTCTCAAAGTCCAGTCAAGTGTACTTTTTACAGCTGCAGTGGGCGGAACCCTGCAGACGTTCTGCTTTAGAAAAGGACTCCTGCATAAATTACCTTCCAAACAACATGATAGAGTGTTAAAAATAGTGTCCTCCACTGAAGCCTCATTACTCACGCTGCCTGTGTATAAAGGGATCTGGATAGCACTATTTTCCTCTGGCTTGAGAAGTTAATTTCCCCTCCCTGCAAGGCATCAAAAGAGGCAGGACTTTGTCTAGGGACATGACCAGGACACCTGGATGGACAGGTTTGAGGGAGGAGGGCAAGCACGTGCCACCCACTAGGGGCAGGCAGGTGTTCTCAGTGGGGAGGGAACTTGCAGCAAGGGATAGGGAGGAGATATCTCCTCATTTCTCTGTTTCCTAAGTTGCAAGAACAGACTCAGAGAGAACATCAAAGGTTTTATCAAAGAATATACCTTAAGGCAACAGCAGAAAGTAGACCTTGTGAATCCTGGAACATTATGGTAAGTGCTGAGTTTTGATGCTCTGACATTTATAAAAAAATAAATGAATATGATCTGCATTCAAACTACAATATAGTTTGTGATACACTTTACTCCCTCCACAGACACTGCAACATCTCAAACTGCAACAATGGGGCAGGTAGCATGGCATTATTGCCTGGAGGTTATAGTAAGGAGCTGTGAATGAGCTCTGTACATCCAGCAGACAGAGTTGAATTCTACATGTAGGTCTGCTATCAGTAGCACATGACCCTAGCAGGATAATCAGGAAATATGTTTTCCCATCCTCATTATGGCAGCATATTCACCTGGATGTAAACACTGGATCAGAGGCAATCTGATTTTAGTACAGGGACAATTATTTCCAGCAGAATAAGAAGTGGAGATATGTATATATCTTTTTAATTAATGATGTCAACTGGACTTGTAATTCATATAATCTGTAATGGTAAATACTCACATATCTAGTGTATTGTACAGTATGGCAACTATTTATGTGCATTATGCAGTGATGTAATACCCTCCCTGTAAAGTAAGCTATTTAACTAAAATAATAAATAGCTAAATAAATAAAATGGTAAATGCTAAGCGTTCTTCCTTCACTGCTTATTAAAACAGTGGTGCTATCGCACATTGCAATGATTAAAATGTGTTAGCTTACAAGCATATATTACATTATGTTAATTACACAGTGGTTGAAAAACAAATGTTCAGAAAGCTGTACAATTATGTGATATTGATTCACATAAGAGCATTATATGTAATGTCATACATATATTAGGGAAACAAAACTTATGGAATTAATCATGTAAATAGAAATGGTGCACCCATAAATGAAGTAGTTGAAGTGAAGTCTTCTGAAGGTGTTGTTATGAAATCCAATAACAGAAGATGCTCTTATTTTGTGTTAATAGCTTTTGAATTGAAATATTCTTGTCATGAAATACCTTTAGCAGTAATGTAATAGCCATTCAAACACATCTTGCATAGACAGTATATTAGGCCATTTGCTGCTGATAGAGTCAAAATGTATAGCTGTGGGAATGTTAGGAGTAATGGAAGAAATTCTTTCTCCTATTAAGCGGTAAATGTACTGTAGGCTATGTTTTATGGTGCATACTATGCACAGCTCAGACAGACATCTTGTTGCCTTAGTCCTTGATGTCTGCATGTAAATTGTATTTGACACCTGTATGTTACTATAAGGTGATGTGTATTACTTGGGTGTTGGGGATGGTTGGAGATCCTGTGAGATGAAGTTTGGCACTGTCTTGTGAAGTGACCTAAGGCTTGGGTTTTTTCAGCATGTAAACTGGCATTGTGTTGTGAATTTTAAGGAATAAGTACAGACTGATTCAACCATGGCCCAATGAGAACAGTGTAGATTTTAGTAAAAGAAGATTTTTAGGTAATATTTTCCCTTGGATGTGCTGGATTTCCACAGCTGCATTAGTGTATATGTCAGACAGACATAAAAATGTAAATGTAAAGAAATGCTTAATTTATTTGTTAAATTCTGACTTCTGGTTCCGCAGGCCCTCTCCTGTCAGTGTCAAAGACAGATATTAACATAGTAAAAGCCAGCAGAATAGGCCTCATTGTCTATCATGTCTGCCTGGTAGCCAGCCCCTACTGGGAGCTTGCTCTCCACCCACCAACCACAGAGGTGGCCTTCTGGCTTCAGTGTCTCCTGTACCTGTCCCAACCCTTCTTGAATTCTTCCACTGTGTTCTCCTCCACCAGACTCCTGAGCAGTGCGTTCCATGGTTCCACCACCCTCTCAGTGAAGTAGTGTCTCCAACGCTCTCCTCTGTACTCCCCTCCCTCCAGTTTCCACTCATGCCCCTGGTAGTTCCACCCCTTCAGTAGCCTGAACACTTCCTTGGCTCTGCCCTTATTTATCCCCTTTACATACTTGATGACCTTAATCATGTCCTTCCTGTCCCTCCTCTCTTCCAATGTGTACAGCCTGAGTTCTTCCAGTCTCTCCTTATAGGGCCTCCCTCCATGCCCCAGACTATCCTGGTCACCCTCCTCTGGACCCTCTCAGCAGTGCTATATCTTTCTTAAGGTGGGATCTCCAGAACTGCACACAGTACTCAAGATGTGGCCTAACCAGGGCATTATACAGAGGGAGGATCACCTCCTCCTCCTGGAGGTAATCCCTGGTTATGCAGCCCAGTATCCTGTTTGCTTTTGCTGCAGCTCTTTAACAGTTCTCAGTGTTATTCATTTTTATGTCCACCTCTATCCCTAGGTCCCTCTCACTCGATGTGGCTTGCAGTGTGACCCCCCAGGGTGTATGCATGGCCCAGATTTCTGACTCTCAGATGCAGCACCTTACATTTCCCTGCATTGAAGTTCAAACCCCACTTCCTTGACCACCCCTCCAGGGTATCCAGATCCTCATGGAGGGCCTTTCTCCCCTCCTCCCTATCCGCCAGTGCTCCTAGTTTTGAGTCATCTGCAAAGAGACTCAGCCTACTCCTAACACCCCTCCCTATGTCTGAGATATAGGCATTGAACAGGAGTGGCCCCAGGACCAAACCCTGGGGGACCCCACTGATGACAGATGCACTTAGCTGTCTCAGTGAGGTCAGCTCAGTTAAGGGTACTTGTTGAGGCTTTGCATTATAAAGTATGGTCAATAATTTATTTGCATTTTATTTTTACAATGTAGTATAAGAATAAAATGTTTTGTAGCTGTAGTTTTTTGTGTTCATTTTGCCACATGCCAACTCATGAAATCTACCCCAGTTTCATAACAGGTATGCATGTAGTTTTCAGTAACCTCTTTTTGTGAGTGATGAAGATGGTGGTTACCTGTTGTCCTGAACTCTTGACATCAGCTGCTTTCACTGGTGCCATGTTTCAGAAAATGACTCAGTTAAACGGTGTGCTTAGATTTATATAATGTTATATAAAAGGTTTAGCTTGTTTCAAAAGTTTATCACCATCTACATTCATGATACAAAGTAATAATACTGGATACAAATGTGCAAAATGTGCAAGAAGAGTACATATACAAAGTAACAAGATAGAGCACATACATACATGACAAAAATAATAATAATGGGCACTATGGACAAAGGGTGCTGAGTACGTGGAAAATGTGCATACCCCGCACACACCCCTGCACCCAACAGACAGGTGCACACCTGCCGGCATTCACCAAAGCTGGCCACCTGTCCGCGGCCCCTCCCCCAGTGCGCAGGTCTGCTCAGGGCTGCCGGGGGAGAAGTCACCATCCTGGGTGGGCATCCAATAGGATACCTCCCTGGGGCACACAGTGGATCCCTTGCACTGGGTGGCATGGCTGTGCATGCCACTTGCGTGCACCCGGACCCACATGGCACCCACCAGTCCCACTGCTGCCACCGGCAATGTCTAGGGCACTTGCCCGTCCAGCCACCCCTGGCAGCCCAGCGGTCCGGGGCATCACAGTGCACCTCATCTCGGTCCCCCAGTGATGTCTTCGTGGTGCCCGTGGGGGGGCACAGTTGGTTACAGAAGGGTCAGCCCTAGAGTACCCTGTGTCACCCAGCACACCCATGCAGCCAGCACTAGTAGGTTTGTGAATACCGTGTAGTGCTGGCATGCCCCTGTAATGCCCTCTGCACAGAGCTGTCCGTGGATGAGGGGGATCGGGTGCGGTGGGTCTACGTGCCCCCCCTTCCTGAATGCCACACAGGGGGCACAGTGGGTGGAGAGTACCTACACACCCCTGATATGCATGCATAGCCACTCCACACCTTTCTTGCATAGCGCCCAATGATAATAATGGTGTATGCCTTCCTTTCTTAGGTAAAAAAGGAGACAGTATTCAAGCAGCTCATAAGCTTCCAGTAGGTCTGTCAAGCAGGTGTCAGACCAGGACAAATGCCTCCCAGGTCACCCAAAGACAACTGCAGTCCCCTAATACAATAGTATGCCTTCTCACTAATAATATTGTACTGTATTAGGGGACTGCAATTGTCTTGGGGTGAGCAGAGAGGTGATTGTCCTTATGTGATACATGCTTGGCAGACCCACTGGAAGCTTGTAAGCTATTTAAAAGCTGTCTCCTTTTGTACCATAGAAAGGAAGGCATACACTACAGAGATTTATATGCTCTAACAACATTTTAAAGCTGTGTGATGTTATCTCACAATGGCGATTTCCAACTGCCAGTAACAACAGACTAGTACAATTAACCTGTCTGATAAAAAAAGCTCCGTCTGGTTTATGGACGTCATTAATCAACTACAACTAGTATCATTTAAATGCTACAATGACTAACTGCAGTATGTAAGACAAACAAACTTGTCAGGCTAATTTAACAGAAATGAAAAACAAACAATATTAATAAAAAAATACATTACGCTAAAGCAAGTGACTTTGTACTAGTACCCTCTCTCCCCAATTGGCCAATCAGAAATAATCACAAACACATTGACACCATAGCTTGTTACCTTGTGGTGTGTGCAGGCTGAACAAGTATAGAGTGTTACAGAGATGTAGTTGTCACTGAGCACTACCTATGATTTAACAACTCGGGGATTCAAGACATTGAGTATATAGCCTGCTCAATGGCCACCAAAAGAGCACAGCTGGCTCTCAGAGTACTTTTGCATCTCACAACCAGCATAAAATACATCAGTCTGGTTGTGAGAAAGATTCTACCTTTTTCCTTTTACAAATAAAATTACTTTTTTTACTTTTATAAATAAATGACCATCTGAAGAGCCCTCCATCCTCTTAAGATTCCACTGGAACCAAGTTTCAGTCTTCTTCTCCTGAAATTTCTTTGTTTGTATTTTATAATAGCCTGCACTCTGGGCCAGCAAAGGAACACAGAGCACACCTTGCTCCTGCAGGCTGCTCTTCATCTCCTGACAGTATCATTTGCATCAGTCCACTTGGGAAAAATATGCCCATTTTTTGTTAATCAGTAAATGAAAAATATTATCTGGTGAACCACTCCACCCTCCCAGGTCCCACAGGAACAGAGTGTCTCTCTTCCTCTTCTGACAGGCTGCACTATAATGTGTCTCACTGGTAGAATGTCTGTCTATGTGTTTCTTCTTTTTTAACTGCCTACTCTCTAGCCAACAAAGAAGCACACCTTGCTCCTGGGGACACCTACCATATCCCATATAACTGACCGTCATCATTTACATCAGTCTGGTCAAAAGAAAGGTGTTACTTCTTTTTATCATTATATTATACAAAAGAGGAAAGACCTAATATCTTGAAACAGATTTCATAAAAATGATTCTGCACTTACTCCGAGACATATTTTTTTCAATTCTCCTCTTTATAATTAAGAATGGCACTCTGCTTGGGGGGAGGGTGCTCATTGGAGCAAGGTGGTAAAATGTATGTTTCTGTGCTAAACTATAACACAATTGCTTTCATTGTTTTTCTTGCACTATAACTGTTTTAAGGAGTTCAAATACATGCTTAAACCCACAGGTGACTACTGACAGCAAAATAGTGCTGCTTGAAGTTTTTCACCCCAAATTAGCGAACATGACTGTGACTCTAGGGGCAGTTGCCTCTCCAAAGACTGTCATGACTATGACTTCTCCTTCTGTCTGTCTTTCGATATGTCTATCTATGTAATTATCTATCTTTCTATCAATTGCATCTACCACTAGTTTTACCAATTTGTAAAACAAACCTGCATATCTCATTTGCCTGCCCTCTGAGTTCATACTTACAATACAGTGCATATTTGTACTCCACTCCTGCATATTCCCATTATTACAAACATAACTGCATTAACATTATCAACGGTGATCCCTTCTGAAAGTTACTATCACATTTTCTCTCCTAACTGGGTCCATCATTACACTTGACTGCCTGACATCAACACATTGCTTAAATATATATAACTTACATCACCTCATGGACAAAAACCCTCTTTCTTTATAAAACTGTGTAAATAATCCCAAGACTGAACATATGCCAGGCTTTACTTTTTCATGTACTGCCACTTACTGTACCTGTCAAACCTACATTGCTTACCATTCCATCCACTGAAATGTATACCTCCATATCTTTTACTAATAATGTGTATGCCTTCCTTAGAATGAATAGAAAATAAAACAAATTTTACTACATACACATCACTGGGTGTTGTTTCTCTGTGCTTCCTTAACAATTTTACACAACTTCACTAACATCTTTATGCAGCTGTGGTGGATCTGGCCAGAACTTTTTACAGGTAATGAATTGAAGCCAGGTATGATTTTTTTTTCTCAAAGACAAATGAAATGAACAACAGAAATGATTGGATTCTTTGTGATCACTGATTTGTTTATATTTGTCTGATGAACAATTCCAAGAAAGTGTCCTGCTCACACCACCATACGCAACACTATGACAGGGAAAATGTGGAGCAGGTCTAAGGCATTGTAGTGTTCAACCATGTGTTTGTGTGGCCTGCTCCACTAATGATTGCTTTACTTGCTTCCCTTTCTGAAGAGTGGACGGTGGAGAAATCCTCCTTCCTCCAATCAGAGAATTTCTTACTGAGGAAGGCTGGATGACAGACAGGCTTCAAGACTATCTATAGGGTCTCCTTTTAGTGTGCCACATGGTAGGACTCCAGGAGCAACTCTGAGGAACGCTCTTTGCTGTAGCTAGGTGGAACTTCGAGGTATGAAAAAAATCTGTTTTTTAAATTGGGCGAACTGCGAACCAAAGTTCCTATTTTTATTAAAAGTGTTCGTGACCCACAGACAAGTGCAAACTCGGACAGTTCGAGCATTTCCTGGGCTAGGACGAACTGAACTTGTACATTTTTAAATACAGAAAGATAAAACTGACTTTTCATGTACATAATACATATACAGTTCAATTCTATGCAAAAATCCGTGTTAATGCATCAGTTAGGGTTCCAGCGACAAAAGTTGGGAAATGTGGTGTTAGGGTTTCCAACCCTAAAACCCCACCCCAACCCTACACACAGCAACAGGCATGGGGGTTGTGCATTGGGGTTGTCAACCCTAATGCTCACCCCATTCTACCAGTAAATAAGCTGAGATGGGTACAATACAGGAAAAAGGGGCAACCTGTTACTGCATGCAGGGTTAGGGGCTGAGTATCAGGATTGGAAGCACTGTCACCACATTTCCAAATATTTGTCACTAGAACCCTAACTGATGCAGTAACAAAGTTTTTTGCTAAGAATTTCCTTACTTTTTGAGATAGTATAATCATATCCTTATTTGGTAGGTTGCTGGAGTGAAGTTTCCTCCAGGCCCTGCATTTCCATCCTTCCATAGATGCGTACACACACACTGCCTGGAAGCATTTCAGCCAAAACAGCAACCAAACTGTCTGCATAGCCTTGTTATTATCCCACCTCATGAACACGGGGCTGAGAATTTTCAAATCCCCGCTGAAACATCATTCCGCACCACCACATCATTATTCCATGCCACTGGTGAGAAAAGATGTTTTGGCCAGGATAAAAAAACTGACAACTGTCATGTTCATGAGGTGATGTAAAGAAATGGCTATATTTAAAATATGGGGTGAAAATATTTAAATTATGAAAGTTTGGAGCAAGTGTAGCAAAATATTAACAGATGCACAGAACTTTACTATTTTAACATATTTTGACCCCATATTTGCAACATACTGTACCCTTCTTATGAACAAGTATGGTGAAAATTTTAATTCGTCCCGAAGGTGATTTCAAGAACTGACCATGAAATCACCTTTCAGGCAGAATTTGCAAAATGACATCAATATTGTTCATGAATAGGAGTTTCAAAAAGGCATGTTGAAAATCTGGTGTCAGAATCTATAAAATGATAAAGTTATGCACCAACGTTAAAAACCCCTTTGAAATACATTGAACCACATTTACCTTAGTTTCTCAATTCAACAATAGTCTAGTGGTCCCTCCTCCCTCCCCCATTCTATGATCACCATTCAGTTGTGTAAAAAATAATTTCCTGGTAGTCTAGTGGTCCCTGCTCCCCCACTCTCTAATCACCATCCCGTTGTGTAAAAAATAATTCCCTGGTAGTCTAGTGGTCCCTCCCTCTGATGTCCAGTCGCTGACCCCATATAAAAAAGAAAGATATTTACCTGGTTGTCTAGTGCTCCTTCCCCCTCCCTCAATGTCTGATTGCTGTCCCTGTATAAAAAAATATATATTCCTGGTAGTCTAGTAGTTCCCTCCCTCCAATGTCCGATCACTGTCCCCATAAAAAATATATTTCCCTGGTTGTCTAGCGGTCTTTCTCCCCTCCCCAAGGGGGAGGACAGCATGTATGCACTCATTCATAGTCCAGTTGCTGGCCAGCTGTGGTGATGAGAGGAAGGCTGTGCTGGTCACCTGCTGGAATCAGAATGAGGGGAGCAGGGTGGTTGGTGACTACCTGACAGTGTGGGGTGGTCCACTAGACCACCAGGGATCTGTTACTATGTTTTCACGGGACTGGGAACAGGGATGTGGAGGGACTACTAGATTATCAGGGAAATTTAAAAAGAATTAACAGGACCGGGATCAATCTCAGTGAGGGGGGAGGGACCACTAGACTACCTAGGAATAATATATTATTTTACCTGGGGTCAGTGATTGATGTATGGGGGAGGGTCCACTAGACTACTAGGGAATTATTTTTTACACAACGGGACGGTGATCAGAGCACACAGTGGTGGAGAGGGACAAATTCCACCTGGGTAGTCATTATTTCACAGATTGTGAAAAATTATTTTCCACAGTTCCTTTTTTCAATTTGTGGAAACAGAAAATCTTTTTTGCAAATTATGAATAGAACACATTTTTGTATGTTTCTTTTTTCAGATTTGTGAAAAGGATTTTGGCATCTTAAAAACACATTTCCAGGTAATTTATAAAAAATGAAAAAATCCAATAGAATGGGTCTTGATTAGCAGAACACAGGTGATGGTTACTTCAGAAAACATTGTTTTCTGTTTTTAACTTTGTTTATCTCACTAAGAAAAACAAGATGGTGGCAGCATGAGAAAGATTCCTAATTTGTGACAAAGGATTACCCATTTGTGGCAAAGGATTGCCATTTTGCAAAAAAGAATCCTTTGTAAAGTGAAATTCCCATAGGAAATAATGGTAAAGTGAAATTCCCATAGGAAATAATGGGAAACTTCAAAATGTAATAACGTTGGAACAGATCAATATGTTTTCCCCATACCTTCAAAAGGCACATTTGTAACCCAAGACCTATGTATAGTAAAACTTTCAGACCAAAATTCCACACTGTTTTTGTGCAGTGGCATGACAAAAAATGTTACCCCAAAATTTTAATTTTTCGCATTTTTTCACACTCCGTGTCTCCACACCCATATATCCAACCAGAATGAAACTTGCAACATCAAGAGATCTGAGATTCCTGATGGCACATGCAAAATTACATATGGATCGCTTGACGCATTGTGAAGTAATTAAACTACAAAATTTTGAGTTTAACATAGACGTGAAGGTTAACCCTAACAATAGGGGTATGACTGCACCCCTATATAAGAGCTTGTTTCAGAATACAGCACCCTGATCTCCAGTTTGCAAAATGGAGAAACCATTTTAATAGGTTTAGGCACCATGTAAAGATGTAGCTCCTTTTTAGTTTCATTTGCAGTACAGTACAAAATAATAAAATAATCATATACAGTATGTGAGAATGGACTGTGAGTTTTGAGTGATACACAGCAGTGTGGAGTGTAACACTGGAGCCGATTGTCTAAACAAAATGGTTCACTGTTGTACAAGTCAGTATAGAATCCTCATAGTCAGCTTTGAAAACATTATTAGAAGTCTAATTAATTATTCATGAGTTAAACTAGCTTACTGTTTGGCTGCCGTGCAAGTCTGAAATCTCTTAGAAATGCCTGGCACAACAGCGACACTCAGCTCATTGCATGCTGTTTGCTGTCAGCAGTGGCACCAAACAAAAACTGTTTTTGGTGCTGCTGTCAAATAAATAAAAACAAAAAAGTGATTATTTTGATTAGACTTATAATAGTAATAATGACCTCACAGCCGGTCATTTCCTGTTGATTAAATAACGGCTGGGAGGGGTTGTCCCTCAGCTGCACCTCAAGCCACTCTTCCTCCCCAGCTGGCCATTAATCATCAGGAAATGACCGGCTTTTCATTCATTATTGCTTAAATAGCAGCTTTTTTTTTTACAACTAATATTTTTAATGAAGACAATGCTTTTATCATATTTTACAAACTATGGAAAGGGAAGAAAAGTTGACAAACAGAAAATCTTTAGCAAACCATGATTGCTGCAATGTAAATAAATAATTTTGACACTACATTGACTAGGGTAATAACTGTACAGCCTAACATAGTACTTTTTTGGCTCCATCTGTGAATGTCTGTGCCCACCACTATTGTAGGTATCAGCAAGAAAATAATGTACTCTTCGCAGTGGGATGAGTGCTGGGTTGGCTGAGGATAAGGCTGGTTTTATCTTGCTTACTTGGCAAAACTAGACCTGTGACATTAGCTGACCCTAATGCCTGATACAAAATGTTGAAGAGCAGTTAAGCAAATCACCATATACTCTCTATCCAGCTGTGGCAGTTTGCTAGAGGAAACTTTATTTTAGTTGTTCCTCAGGGTTTAAAATACTTTTTCTGCCAACTTATCCACGTACCGTAGTCTGTAAAAATGCTTGAATTGGTATTGTTTTACATAATACTTCATTTACTTTTGCGATCTTATAGTGCCTCCTTGACAACAGACAGTGAAGTGAGAAACACATTAAATGCGAGATCAGTTAAGGACAATCAGATGTTTTTCAAACTTGAAGAATACTGGCTTATGCAAGAGTATTGAAATGTCAAGTTATGGGTCAAAGTCAAACATCTAAGAGGCTTTGAAGGGAAACATACACGCTCTGAGCAGCACTACGTCATGTGTATTTGGGTCTGTATGAATATCTCAACAGTTACCAATAGGTAAAGTAATTAAATAGGAAAAACATGATGGGTTGCAGTGGAATAACACACTTATCTCCACTATGATTGGCAAGACCCATAACTCACAAGTGTCAAAGCCACAAGTTAGTTATAAAGGCCTTATCACTCATGTGTGGAGATAAATGTGTCATTCCACTGCAACCCATTATGCATTTGATATATACCACACTATTTCTAATGTTTTTTATTGGTGTTTTACCTTATTTTAGCTTAAATTCTTTGCATTGTAAACTCTCTATCTGGCCCATTGTTCTCTGTGTTCTATTTCCAGATTATAAGTGGAAATAACATGTTCTAATTTAAATAAATTGTGTTCTAAGTTAAATAAATGGTGTTCTAAGTGAAAAAAAATATTTATCCAAAAATAACATGATTTATTTACCCAATTTATTCATCACTGGTGTGATATACATACCTTTATTTTTGTAATTTTGTTCCTTCGGCTGTGCATCCTCCTTTTTATGGACATGTACATCCTAATGAACCTCACAGCACTGGAAGTGACACATCATGCGGGAACAAATCATGCTGCCTGACTTCCTCTTCATTCACTATTGTGTGTATTTCAGTTATTGTAGCTGCATTGTTGGTTGTCAAAGAGAAATTGTTGGACTGTGAGTTTCTGGAGATACATACTGTATGTCCAATGTTAGTTATAGTATGCTGTGTTTTATCTGCTCGATGTGCCTAAATCTACATAAAATAAGAAACAGTGTTGCTTATCTCTGTCTCATCTCAGTTGTCTATTGTTGTAGTCTGAGGTGAGGAATTCAGATTTGTAGCATATGCCACAATTTATGCTACAGTTCCTTTCGTGTTTACTTTTTTTCTTCCTTGTCTCTTTTTATCCTGACACTCGGAGCAGTTATCACTGTGCATTACTTTTGCATTTCTGTTTTTAGCTTGTATATGTAGTTCTGTATTACAGTACAGTCACAATTGCTCAGTCCTACTTGTCCCAATCATAATCGATATAGACACATTTTGTCATGCTTACTGCACTGGTAACCATTATGTTTAAATTGCTAATGTCTTTATTAGTGAACTATCAGCATATAATTTTGAGAATTGTTGCTATACAGTCATAAATTATGGTACATTATGTGTGGCACACCTTGTCTGCGATGGATGGATGAGGGACAGAGACATTTGTGAGTGGTACAATAATGGACATTCCTTATAATCAAGGGCAGGTGAGAGGCACTGTATTGAAGAGACTGGCATTTCCTCCATAACCTCCCAACACCTGCATAGATGACTGTATCCCCACCCACCCTGCTATCCATGTTGTTGCTGGGGTGATACTGTGAATGAAGTTTGACAATTGATCTGAGTGTGGGTGTGCCACTTGAGAACAGGAAGGTAGTGATAATTTTGTTGTCCTTGAATTGAGGGCAAGGGTTGCCACTGGGCAACATGGATATGGTAAACAATGACAGGGACATTGATAGTGTTGTGTGTGGGTGGTACTGTATACCATTGAAGTCACTGGTGGTGTGGGGTGACACTACACACAACAGCAAGAAAGCAGTTTCTGGGCCAGTGATTGGAGGAGGGGTGCCCCAAAATACCAGGGACATGTGAATCAGTTACAGGACAGGTGACAATTAAAGCAGTGAAATGGTCCTTAATTCACATATCCCTGGTTTCCACTGGCACCTGCCTGTCTTTCAAATCATCCCTGTAGTGCTTCAAATGATCTTCCCCCCCACCCTCTGACCACTGGTACAGAAGCTGCTTACAGTGCCCTCTGTCCCCCCAACACACACACTGATATCTGTTCACAAAATTGTTTCTTATGTTCTTGCTATACAGTGTGACCCTACATACACAACATTTTATGTGGCCCATTGACTATAGGGGCAGCGGGTGCCACTGGTCGACATGGACATGGTAAACAATTACAGAGACATTGATACTGTGGTGTGTGGGTATTACTGGACACAAGTGATGTCATCAGTGGTGTGGGGCTGACACGACACCCTAATAACAAAGAAAGCAGTTACTGGGCCAGTGATTGGGGGGGGTGCCCCTAGATACTAGGGACATGTGAATTATTTACAGAACAGATGTCAATTTACAGCATTGAAATGGTTCTTACTTCTCATGTCCCTGGTTTCCACTGGTGCCTGTCTGTCTTCCAATCATCGGAACTTTAAATGCTTCAAATGACCTTGATGACCTTGCTGTCCATCCACTCTGAACAGCAGTATAGTAGCTACTTCACTGTGAATGTTGTAAGTGTCTCTATTTACCTGGGTTCTGCATCACCTGCATACCAATAATATTAAAATGAAAGTCATACTGTTTTCTATATTGCTGTTTGTATTGCCAGTTGCACAGTGCCATGAAATTTATATTGCAGATACTTATGAAAAGTATTTTCTCTAAGGTGTCATCTGAATTAGATTACGATGATGACTTCTCATATGTCCAATCAGCTGGAAGGCTTCAACCTTACATGTCTGAACCAGACACACTATTGGCTAAGCGTGATGTTGCTCAGTATCTGTCCCGCTCATCATCATCTGATACTAAAGTGGTGACACATGATGATCATGTGGGGAACACAGACTGGTGCTGCTGTGGGAAGTGCAAGAACATGCCTTCTCAATGAGAAAGCATCTGTTGTCATGAGATGCAATAAATTACTGAAAAGCATGGAGGCAAGTCTATTCAAACAATATCTGCACTGTATAATGTTAAAGGCAATTGTTCACCTGTATTTGTATCATGACTTGGTGTTATGCATGCGCCCATTAGCATTTTTTCACTGGTGTTCAGGGATCCTCCTGCCACCCTCACCAATGTCCTATGTTCATATCAATATTTCATGGTGTTCAATGGTATGCCCCCCTTCCTGATCACTTCTATAATGAAATAAAACCATTGTCTGACTTAAAGTGGCAACCCCTCCTTTCCATGATCCCCGTAACATAAACGAATACCATTACATTGCGTACAGTAGTTCCTCTCCCAGCCATCATCACTGGTCGCTGGTGCCCCACCACCATGCTGCTCCACTCCAACTATAATGAGATACTCCAAGTGACACAGAGCTCAGCACTCCTCCATGTCCAGTCAATGACTAACCTGTCAGTGAACACATACTGTACAATCACCTGTTCTACTACATCCTAATTGCCATCTCAGGCATTTGACAGCTGAATTGGAGAGCGGAGGACTGCAGTGTTTTTTTGCTTTGCTGCATATAAGTGGCACATAGAGAGGTAGTGTCTCACTAATGGTTGGTGAGGTGGGTAAAGGGGACGCTGCATGCCATGGAATGGTTAACACTATTATAGGGGATCAGTGAAATTGTGAGTCCATGAGATGACTGTGAATGGTGTCATTTAACTATACAGGTGAGGGAGAGGTTGTGGTGGCATCTGGTGACACCATGGAATACTGATATGAACATCATGCATGGGTAAAGGTTAGTTGAGTGACCCCTGTACAGCAGGTAATACTGGTATAAACAGTGGGTAGTGCTGCAGTTTGGGCAGGGTTAGCTGGACACTATGAGATGTGTCATTATTGTCCCAGATTCCTCCCTTTTCCCTCACAAAAGACAGAGACCATTGTTTGTTGTTGTGCTCAGATTGGCAATTAATTTATTTATATTCATAATTCCATATTCCATTTCAATTCTTTATTATCATATTTTCAACATTTTATTTATTTCATCCATATATCAATCTCTGATTATCCTTCCCCAGGTGAAAATCTGGTGCCTTCTTCCTCTCCTTTTCCGTTCGCAACGGTGAAACCGAGACTGCTTTCTCCTTCATCTTCTTCCTCTTCTTGTGTTATTCCTTTTCCTCCCCTCCTCTCTTCCCTCCCCCTCTTTTCACCTTTGTCTCTGCCATCCACCTTGGCAGTCCATAACCATATTATCACCTGCCATCCACTTTTGGCAGTCCATAACCATATTTATTACATGCCATCCACCTTTGGCAGTCCAAACTGTCTGACCGGACGTGCCTGTCATCCACCTTGACAGACCCACCTACAGTCCCATCTTGACTGTCTTCCCTCTTACTCTACCTAGCAGGGTGGGTGGAGGGATCAAAACCAGCAAAGTGTGGCTGAGGCCCCTTGTGCTGTCCCTTATGTACCTCCCTTGCCCCCTCCTTTCCTGTTACCTGTCCATTGTTCTGGCCCTTAGCCCTCCCTTCCTTCCCTCCCCTCTGAGCACAACCATCCTATGCAGGAGGAAGGTGCACCAGGACAACCTGGTCTGCCCTAAGGGCAAACTCCATTGTCCCAGATTCCCCCCTTTTCCCTCACAAAAAGACAGAGACCATTGTTTGTTGTGCTCAGATTGGCAATTAATTTATTTATATTCATAATTCCATATTCTATTTCAATTCCTTTATTATCATATTTTCAAAATTTTGTTTATTTCATTCATATATCAATCTCTGATTATCCTTCCCCCATTGTTTCTGTATTGAACATGTCTATGGCTAGGTCCGACACCCCGTCTGCCCTGTAAAAGTCTTCTACCCATTCTTCTACCCCCCTCAGTATCACCTGTCCTCCCATCTGCCTTACCAATGTTCCAACCCTCCTATTCATCGATCTCCTGGCCCTTTCTACCGATCTGTGGCTGTGATCCTGCCTCCACACCCTCCTTGGTATCATATCTGACCAAGCAAGGCACACCTGCGGCCACCACTGTTGTATTGCCCCTAAATCCCTTTTTAGTTGTAAGTATGTGTCTACCCAAGGCTTGCCTGCAAGGTCATTGCTTCCTAGATGTATAATAATTAGGTCTGGACTGGGCCACCGTCCTTTGAGTTCTTTTAAGGTGGGAAGCAGCTGTGCCCATCTCATCCCTCGTATGCCATGCCAAACCAACCTACACGTTCTCGCATCTTGGTATAGCTGCCTTCCCCCAGCCTTCTTCTCTGCTCTTTTTCCAGCCCCAATAAATATAGGAATGGCTGCAGATCCAGACTTCCGTGATCCTCCCTCTACCTATGGGGTGCAAGCAAAATTCATTATTTCTCACATGCTTATAGTGTCATCCCCGTATTCCCCACCCCATTTTTCGCCCTACCCCACCCTTTACCATTTCTTGCCCTCCATCTCTGCAGTTCAAGCCAGGAGCACCACCTTCAAAATATATATATATTTTTTTTTTACTTCAGTGCTCTAATGTATCTCTTATAACTGGTCAATCGCCAGCGCCCTTTTCCAATATCCCATTCACTGTCTCACCCGCTGCTGCCCACTGTGAGGCAGTCCCAATCTGCAAGGAATGGGATGAATAATTAGCCAGGTCTTCCCCTGAATTGCATGACCTTTGTGAGTATTGCTGTGACCAGTAGCCGCAACCCTTTTTCCATCACTGTGTACAAATAATTTTCCGTTCTGTTCCCATGCTCTGCGGCGAAAGCCCACAGAGCCTGTACTGGGCATATTGCACACTCTGCTTGCCCTTTCAGCGTCACTATGCAACCTTGCCCTCTTTGATCCATTTTAGACCTCCTAATCTTGATCCATATCTCTGTCACCCCCCAGCTTATATCATCCCATTCTAACCCCCCTTCCTTGTCTTCTCTCCCATGGCCTACCACCTCGTTCACTCTCATGGCCCCTGCAAACATTACCACATAAATTGTGTGAAATAGCTGGGCCTTGGCCTTTGATCTGCATATTGCCAGGAGCATGTCCTTCAGCTTTATTAGCCACTGTTCCCCTATAGGCCTCCTATTATCTGCTAGCCCCTGTTTCAACCTGCTCCATCCTTGCATCATTCTTCTGATGAGTAATGATTTTGTCAGGTCCTTCCACCCTTTTAGGCTGCAGATAACACTAATCCCTACCAAATAGACTCCCATTGTGGTGTGGGCTGTGCCTTTCTGCCACTGCTCCACAGTGAACATTCCCAACTGCTGCTCTGTGAGAGGCCTACTTACCTCCATCTGGTGCTCTGCCCTGAATGTTTGAAACACTCGCCAGGCCCCATCGTAGGCCCTCAGAGTGCGAGGCGCCCATGAGCTGCGAAACAACAGTTCTGCTCCTTCTTGCCAACATCCCAGATGTTCGTGGTATGGGTGTTTTTTGTTCTTCCACTGCTGGTGCCAGCCTCCGAAAATGGCCCAGCTGCAGATGGGAAAGGCTGTCAGCCAGGGTATTGTGCACCCTCTCTATGTGTTGTGCTCTAAATGACATGTTCAGCTGCAAAGCCCTTAAAACTAACAGTCATAATACCTGCATGATTGTGTCTGACCTGGTCCTCTGTTGTTCAGAGCATCCACCACTGCTCTATTGTCACACCAAAATGTCACTTTCTGATCCCTGCACTCTCCCCAGACCAGTGTACACTCCCATATGGGCATGATCTCCAGTAATGTTATATCTCTCACTTTCCCATCCTTCACCCAACTGGCAGTCCAGGGTTCTGTGAACCATCTACCCCTAAGGTAACTCCCCATGCCTAGCCCCCCAGCAGCATCTGTGTAGAGGTCGAGGTCTGTGTTGTAAAGCCACTCCTCTAGCCAGAAAGAGCACCCATTGTACTCCCTAAGAAATTCTTCCCAGATTTTAAAATCCTCCCTGACACCTTGCGTCAGGTCCACCCAGTGATGTGGTCTGGTGACCCCTGCTTTAGCCCTGGCTAACCTCTTTGTGAATGCCCTTCCTGGTCCGATGGCCCTGCATGCGAAGTTCAAGTGCCCCAGTACCTGCTGCATACATGTGATATGTCTAACTTGCTTAAGAGGGAGATTTGGATCAAATTAGGAGGGAGATTGACCTACCAACTTGCTTAAGAGGGAGATCTGGGTCAGATTAGGAGGGAGATTGGCCTGCTAGTAGGGAGATGCCGTAACATAGTGCATTTGTCCTTAAATGGCATCAAAAACATAAGAAAAAAGTAATTACAAAAAAGTAATTCATTTCATTTTGTCAAGAATAAGCACTAAAAAGAATAAACAACTACTTATGTAAAGTTATCAGATACATTTTTTATCACTGATTTAATTTTTATGTGTTTTTATCTGCCCCAAAAAGATGGATATTTTGGACAGAATTTTACTTAAGCAGGAGATTTTGTTTCCCAGGAGGGAGGGAGGGAGTTCAGTAAAAAAAAAAAACAGGAGTCTCCTGCATAAAGAGGGAGATATCACATGTACGCTGCTGTACCCATCTCCTGCTGGTGTGTACTTGGATTAGTTCCTTCAATTTACTTACATTTTTGTCTGGTAGTCTAAATACCTCGTTCGGGGCATCTATCTCAATCCCCAGAAATTCCATAAGTCTGCTGGGCCCCTCTGTCTTTTCTGGTGTCAGTGGGACCCCTAATTCCTAGCACAATTCCTGAAACTTACCCAGCATCCTCCGTGTCTCCTTTTCCTTTCCAATGAAAAGAAAATCATCCAGATAGTGGATGACCATCCTATAACCCGTTTTTTTCTTGAAATATCCACTGCAAGCAGGTGTTGAATGCCTCAGATGTAGCACATGCTGTGGAACAGCCCATTAGCATTGCTTTGTCAAAATAATACTGTCCCCACTTTAAAACCCAATAGATCCCAGTCTTCTCCTCTAACTGGAAGCAGTCTGAAAGCGGACTCATGTCTGTTTTTGCCATCCATGCATCCTCCGTGGCCGGATCATTCAGACTGCATCCTAGTGTCGCATATGTCACCTTACTATGTTTCTCACTGATGAAATTGTTCACTGTCTCCCTTCCGGATAGGACAGGTGGTGAATCACCCTGTACTCCCTTCTGTTTCTTGGGTACCAAACTCAATGGTGCAATCCGATGTTTTGCAATGGGGGATGTTAAATGGGCCCTCTACCCTACCTGCTGCCTTTCTTCTCTATCTTCTGTCTTAGCATCTCTTCCTTTCCTTTACTAACCCGAGGTTGCTTGCCTCCATCGCCGCCTGGGTCCCAAACTGCAATGAAAACCCTGTGTTAAAACCCTTTAAAATCATATCCCGCATGCTCAGTAATCTGATATCTGTCCAGGCAGACTGTCCACCTTCAAGTTGATGGGGTTCTGGCCATCCCAAACTGTTCCTGTCATGCCCCCACCACTCCTCCCCGGCCCCTTTCTCTCGTCTTTTGCATTACCTTTCCTCAGTGGCTCTGTCCCTATTCGCATTCCCCCACCCCGCCCTCCCTTATTCCATGTTTGGTATTTAAAGCCCTGGCCATCTCGAAAAACTGTTGACCTGATCTCTGACCCCATGCCCTGTTCTGGGCCCATGACATTCTACATTTGTTTGCCGGTGCCCTCCTCCCAGATTCTGAGCAAGCATGCTGGAAACGACATTGAGGCCATGAGAAAGTCTCTGTTGTAAGCCCAGCATCTCTGGGGCGAAACCCTTTTTGCCCCACTCCATCTTCGGGTGGACTGATCTGTTACATAATCCATCCACAAATCTATCTGTTTGGTATCCCATCTCACGTCCCCAAATGTTGCCATTCTCCGCCAAAAAGATTCATCATAGTATAACCACTCCATCCTACCCTTTGCTTTTGCCCTACATATTATCAAAGAATAAGTAATGAGTGGGATGCCTAGCCCGCCTTTTTCCAGGACGATGACTGAGAAAGTGGTAAAACCTAGGAACCACCTATCCCAAGTCTTCCTTTTGTGAACTTATCGTCCTCTTTTTTTCCCTAAAGCACTATAGCTGCTGCTATCTCACTCTACCTAAACTCTCAGCTTCCTTGTACTTGGCCACCGCCTCTCAGCTCACCAAAGCGAATATATCCATATATTTCCTTTCCATATTTTTTTCCTTTGTGGCCAGCGGCACATGCTCACCTATCCTCATCCCAGGCGCACCTATCTACCTTGTCCCTTTCCCCTCTCTCTCAGTTTCCTTTTCCTTCCTTTCTGGCACCTCTTTCTCCATTCTAATCTCTGCCAGAGCCGATTCCATCTGCCCTAGACCTCCTGTCCCTAGTGCCACCACAATTTGCCCTATATATTCTTTTATACTGTCACCCACTGCACTGGGTGTATTACCTGTAACCTTGTCTGGGCCATGCTGCCTGAAGTCTTCTAAGGTTCCTCTTGCTTCTCCCTGCGGTTGAGGAGGAGGGTGAGCTACTGGGGTTTGCGGAGGGAACACCACATTCTGGGCATCGTGACTGGGTTCAGCCAGGGAGATCCCACCTTGATTGGGGGGGTACCAGCATCACCGGGTCCATAGGCTGCAGAGGTACTGGATCAGCCGCATTGAGGGCCCCACTACCACCGATGGTGCCCTCGCGGGACTACAAGGCCCTTCAGCTAGTCGTTTCCCCCTGCTACCTTTTTCTGTGCCCGCTTTTCTCTTTTCCCCGGGTCTCCCTGGTTCCTCCCCCTCCACTAGCTTCCACATCTTGTTTGCCTTTTCTGCCAATTCAATTATAGCCTTGTAAGCCTCTTCCTTTGATGGCCTGCTCTTCTTTGGTGCCATGTCCTTCTTTTTCTTTGCTCTGTGAAAACAACTACAGGAAGAGAAAACAGGGTTAATTGTATATCTGTAACTGTTAGGAATGCCTTCCTCCTGTACCTCACACCACACGCCCATATAAACAGACCTGGCCACCAGTAAAGGTCCCCCATCCTGCTTGACAGGTTCCTTGCTGCTCTCTGTAGTGCCCTTTGTGAAAAACCCGGCACTTCCCTTTTCATCCCTTCAAGTGCCTCTCCTTATTCATAATAAAAAAAATTTTGGGGGGGGCCTCCCAGAAATGCTGTACTGTGCTGGCCTCCCCAGGAGCTTCCCCCTTGTGAATGCTGCCATTTTTTTATTTATTTTTTATTTTATCCCCCTGCCTGTCTGGGCTGACCAAGGCACCACGCAGTCAGCATCCCCACTACAGGAAGCGGTCATGCCGCAAGGTCTGATAAATGGTACCCTTTCCCCTATATTCATGCCTCTGCCAGCCTCTGATCATCACAGCACCCCATCCAAGCAAGGGGAAGGGCCAAACAGAGCAAGCAGCCCCACTGAAAAGTGAGGCCACGGCTTCTAATGTGACCACCTCGCAGCGTGGGATGTCGCCTGCGAGATCTCAGTCGCAAATCACTCTCCCTCTGCCCCAGGCCTCTCTCAGGCCCCTTATCTTCCCTCCCAGCATGCCTCAATAGGCCCCTAGAGTCATGAAAAGACAGCCCGAGCACCTGGAAATGCTGTTACCAACCCCTTGCAGTGTGTGACGAACCGCCACGTGGTCCTATCTCGCACTCGCTCTCCCTTGCTTTTTGGCCTTTCTCCAGGTCTACTCTCCCTACTTTAACAAAGAAAAATTGCCTCACATCGCCCCAATAGCACCAAAAATCTAGGGAAGTGCTCATCTATCCACCCTCACATGGCCTGTGATGTCACGCCACGTGGTACATTCGTCGGGGCCTCCTCCCGGCCCACCATCCATCCCCAGGCAACCAAACAAAGGGAAGGGCCACGAACGACCACCACCATGGCACAAGAGCAAGAACAGGATTTTACCACACCCCCATTAGGCGTGTGACTCGCGCCACGCAGTGCCGAATAGCGCTCGCTCCTCCCGGCTTCAAGGCCTCTTCTAGGCCTCCTAATTTTACTGGCAAACAAAAGACCGCCACACCGAGCCACAAATATCCCAAACAAAAGGCAAGTGCTTTACTAACAACCCCTATGTGGAGTGTGAGGTCACACCACGTAGCCCATGCCTCAGGCCTCTCCCAGGCCTGCCCTTCCACCCCAGGCAAGCAGAACAGCCCCCAAACAGCCATCAGAGCAGCAGAACAAGGAAAAAAGTGTTTTTTCCAACCCCCCGCATGGCATGTGATGTCACGTCACATGGTCCCGGCTCGCGCTCGCTCTCCCCATCTCCAAGACCTCTTCCAGGCCCACTATTCATACCGGAACAACCACCAAAAGAGGAGCAAACTCCTGCAGAGCGAAAACCAAGGCAAGGCTTTGTTACCCATCCCAAAAAATGGCGCGCGGCGTTGCGCCATGTGTTCCCGGTTCACGCTCTTCCTTCCCTGCCTCAGGGGCTCTTCCAGGCATACAGATTCTTACCAGCAAAGAAAAATCAGTCCACAACACCAAAGTATCAAAACAAAGCAAAGGCTTTCTTACCAGTCCCCCCCCGAGGTGTATGCATCGCCCACATGGTCCTGGATCCTCTCTCATCCACACATATGATCCCCACTGCTACTCAGGACCCCATATTGCTCAGTTATATACTGTACATGTTTAGTCTTAATGCTGTATATATATTCTTCCTCTCCTTTTTTTTTTTTTTTAAAATGCTTCACATCTCGCCCCTGCAATATCAACTGTTTTGTTTCTTACTCTCACACCTGGTGAACCAACCTCAAAGAATTTGCCAATCCGACATGCTGCAGTTGATGTAGATCAAAACTCCAGCAAAGTGGCTGAGGCCCCTTGTGCTGTCCTTTATGTACCTCCCTTGCCCTCCCCTTCCTGTTACCTGTCCATTGTTCTGGTCCTTAGTCCCTTCCCTTCCTTCCCCCCTCCCCTTCTGAGCACAACCATCCTATGCAGGAGGGAAGGGGTGCACCAGGACAACCTGGTCTACCCCTTAAAGGGGCAAACTCTATTATTGTGCTTGTGTGTGGGTGAGTGGATGGACCACTGTACATCATGAAAACATTGTCTTACATGTGGCAAGTGATCTGGAGGGTGGAGGGATCACTGCACACTAGGTACTGTTGTGGTAATGGCCATGTGGTGTATGCATTGCATTACTTCTGACAACCTGCAGGGATGTGCATGACTAATGAAAGGTGTCTGTAAATGATACTTGCTAAGGGCTAGGGTACTGCTTAAAAGTCCCTTGCTCACAATAATTGCTTGGTCAATCTGACTGGGCCTATATACTTTTTCTGTCACTGTCATTAACATTGTGCCCCACTCCACACTTTGCACAACCGTGAACCTGGTTTAATTACCCAAACCGGGCTTCTGTGTACACAAACTTGGCTCAAAACTCGGGATGCACGCACACAGTTTTGCACCCATGCATAATTTTTGTGAACTCTGGTACATGTTTATGTTTGATATATGAGACCTTCCATGCACACATAGTAATATATTGTGTAGTAGAGCACTGTGCTGTCTAGAACACCATCCCTTTCAAAATGTTGTTGTACCACAGTTCAAAGGTCATGGAATGTGATTGTACCCTTCTGTGGTACAACAGCATTCTAAAATGTCTAGAGTTTACACAAGTCAGTTCTGTCAGAAAAGCCAAAGAGAACCATTGCAGGCACATTTCACAAAGAATATACACTATATACAATATCAAATGAGCAAATTTATGACAACCATTGTGTTCTGCTACCTCTGGGTTCTGATTCCATGGAACTCTGCATCTTTGCTCTTAATGTCAGATGGAATCAGAACCTCTCTGAGGAAGAACACAATGGTTCTGTATAGTTGCCAATCCAGTGTTCTTTATGTTGAGCACAATTCTACTTTAGCAGTCAATCGTGTTTTATTTGGACTCATCATATTGTAGAACACTGAAATCAGTTACATGACATACTTGTAAAACAAACTATTACTCTACAGTATGTGGACATCTCTGAAGTACTGTTAAGATAAAATACCTGTATGTGTGCATTTTTTGTTGTAAATCTATCCATTTCTGTTTTAACCAGTAATCAACTCTATTCATACACCGAAGTATTTTTGTACATTTGCTGACATGTTTTTCATTAATGCGATATAATAACCGGGTATATTTTTTCCCATAGGGAAACACAGTTATAATGCACCATTATAACTCACAGGTTATAACGGTGAACATGCACTGGGTTTCCCTAGCTCTGTGCATGTGCTAGCTGTGGTTCTTCTCTTAGTGCTGGCTGCCCACAGTTATGGACATCGGATGGAGATTTCACCGCTACTCAAACTCAGCAGTGAGTTCATAAGAAAAATGGGCTAACCTGTAAACTGTTCTGTATTTTAAAAAAATGTGTGTTTTTTATGGGGGGGAGGACACTAACGTTTCTCACTGCAGATGCTTTACACTGTGGACCATGCTGAAGCCCAACAGGTCTGTGGCAGCACAACAAGAGTCTCATTTATTTTATGTAATTGCTGCAATGAAAAAATGATACCCAGCAATTATATAAAACAAAATATGGGGTGGTGTGTAAAACTCAATTTTACACACACCCTCATTGTGGGTTGCATTTCGTAAACCCCTCAGGCTTTGCCCTTGGGGTTTATGTAGCATCCCACAATTCAGATGTGTGTAAAATCTCATTATACACACCACCCCATACATTATTCTATATGTAATGAAGTAGCTGTTAAAGGTGAGACTGATAGCTTTATGTGTATGCTTTTTTAATAACCTTACAGTGCTTGATGCAGACTGATCATTTCAAGAATGTTTGTATCCTTCAAGACATGTTGTGGGTGACATTAGTATTTCTACATGATATCCATCATGATGTGTTTGAGGATCCTGTGGAAAATAGGTTTGTAATTTGATGTTGTCTTTTTGGCACCATATGTGTCCTTGCACCCTGTCATGGCTTATTATTTACATTTATAAAATGGCAAATAAAATTTAGACATTACATTGGTCAAGAGACATTAACTGACCATTCATTAAATCTCTATAAATGCACGGTCATGAACTTAATGTCTTTTTCTTTCACCAAAACAAAACTACTTACAGCCATTTTTTAAGTGTAATAAGCCCCTCCAGGGGGTGTAAGACATGTTTTTATTGCACTTCCCAGGTGCATAAGGACACTCATCCTTCAGCCTCATGCCTTACTAAACCCCTGGGGTGTGCTTTAAATTCATTTAGGAAATGGACTAATACATTTTAGGGCTTTGATTGGCTGATATTCATGCCAAGGTGGGCATCTATCAGACAACAAAGCCTTGGTAAAAAAAAAAAAAGTGCCAGTTTTAAAATGTTACAAATTATTTTAGTGACATTTTAACAATACCCATTTTCTAAGCACAATAATAACCTAAAGGGTGGGTGGCATTGGGCTGTATTATACTACTACTACAGTTCATACTACTACGGTGAAATAAAGAGCGAGGGGGCATTGCCCATAATTGCTCTTATATTAATCCAGACAATAATAAAACAGGTCAAAGTCTGAGGTGAGCAACTTGTCAAGTTGATACTTAAAAATGCTTTTGGTTTCACTAACTACAACATACAGTGGCAATCTATTCCATGGACCTATGTTCCATAAGGTGAAAAAATATTTACGCCAGAGGATTGAAAGGATTTGCCCACCTGTTGTAGAGGGTGTCCACGAGTATCATGTGAATGATCTTTAAATTGCAATCCCAATTCACAAAATAAATAAGGGTCTCAAACAATATTGTAAAGCAACAATAAGTCACCCCAAGCTGACGAGTTGCTAACAGCATAAGATTTAGGGATTGCAACCTAGAATTATAAGACATGATCTGAAACCCTAATAAACATTTGGTAAACTTCCTCTGTACCACTTCTAATGAACTACAAACATATTTACAGTATGGGCACCATAACTGGGAAGCATACTCCAGATGAGGCCTGACATAGGCTCTAAACAAAGGCATCATCACCTCCAAGTCCTGGAACTAATATTTTAGAATGGACCATATGACTTTGTTTGCTTTACATTTAGCTTCATGCAGATGTTTAGTATATGACATGTTATCTGAAATGATGATACCTAAATATTTCTCATCTGTAGTTTTGCCCAAAATTTAACCAGACCAATAAATATGTATTTTATGAATTATTAGTACCCAAATGCATGACCTTGCACTTGGATGGGTTAAGCTTCATCTCCCAGATATTAACCCAGTTGGAAATGACATCAGATTGTGTTGATGTCAATTACTGATGAGGAGTAATATATGAACCTCCCAATTTGACGTCATCTGCATACTTGACAGTAATAGATAGACAATCAGTAGTAAGATCCAAAATCAAAGCCTGGAACAGGCAGGGACCCAAAACAGACCCCTGTGGCACGCCGCTACTCACCATGACCTTACCAGACTTTACACCACTAATAAGAACCTGCTGAGTCCTACTATGAAGATATTTTTAATCCATCCTATAATAAAGGTGTTAATTTTAAGCTTGTATAATTTTTGATTCATAGCCCAATGGGGCATGACATCAAACACTTTGCTGAAATCAATAAACACTACATCACAGGGTACACGCCTATCCAACAGAGCAAATTAGTAAGACAGCTTTTGTCAGCTTTAAAACCATGCTGTTCTGGGTCATGATTATACAAAATGGGGGAAATAATGTCCTTAAGAAGACTTTCAAATAATTTACAAGTAGATGACGTGAGACTAATAGGCCTATAATTCTCCCAGTTGTTCTTTATGCCCTTTTTATAGATGGTTATAACATAGGCCTCTTTCCAATCCTTTGGGACATAGCCAACAGAACTAAATAAATCAAACATAATCTTTAAAGGATAAACAAGAAAATCAGCCAAGAGAAACAGTAAGTAACCTGCAATGTTATCTGGGCCAGGGCTATATTTTCCTTAAGAGATATTAATTTTGTTTTGATTTTGTCAGTACAAAACTAATGGGGAATGTGTATGTTGGTGGATTGATATTGACATTTTGAACATTAACAGAAAGCATTACAAAATTCAATGTTAAATACCTTGGCCATAGGAGCAGCGCCAATAATAAGTTTATCATTATAAAATAGTGAGCCAACCTGACAGCAAGGTTTTTTTTAATGAATTAATGTATGAAAAGAAATACTTGCTGTTTGATTTCTTTGCTTTTAAAGCCAGGTTAAATTCCCATCTATTCTTAGCCTTCTTGATCATGGATTTACACCTTTTTTGAATATTACAGTAGGTGATCCAATTTAAGTTCGATTTATTTTTTAGAAACAGATTGTATTTTTTTCTTTTAAGTCTGATTAATTTTTTAATAGAATTATTCATCCATTTTGGAACCCGTTTAGAGTTCAATTTTTTTTTTTTTTTTTACAGTTAATCTTTTTATTGTAATTATTGTGATTATACATACAAATACACTACATTCTCCAATAAGAGTTCACTATTTTAAGCTTTGACTGAATGAATTAATCTCTAACATAGGAAAGTGTGTTTTTAAATGTGCCCCAGTACTGCTCAGGGGATTTATTAAGAAACAGTGTATCCCAGTCAAGTGCATGCATATAATTATTGATTGAATCAAGGTCAACTGTATCATACAAGTACATTGTAGTTAAATTAGAATGGTATACACTCTCTTTGTGTATTTGAAACAATATGGTATTATGGTCACTAGTGCCAATGGGGTCCCCAACTACCACATTATCAATCGCAAGTGTGTCATTAGTAATTACTAGGTCCAGACATTCGACACCTCTGGTGGGTGCAAGAACATTTTGTCTAAGATCTAGGTTTAAACAGGTGGACAGAAATTTATTACAATTACTACCACTTGTCAATAATTATGCCAGTTAATGTTGCCCAAATTAAAATCGCCAGTGATGACAATATTTCCTAAGGGGCTTGCTGTTTCGATTTCACTTAGTAAAGCATCCAAAATATCTGTTCCAGAATTTGGAGGGCGATAACATGAGCCCAGAATTAAATAGTCATCAACTGATAAATACACTTTCACCCAGATTGTCTCAGTTTGTTTATCATGTTTTTTAATGTGACTAGACACATCAACAGATTTGAGTTGATTGTTGATAAGCAGGGCAACCCCTGACCCCTTTTTGTTCAACCTGTTTAAAGTATATGCAGTATAGCCAGGGGCGTGAGTTTCCAAGAAGCCTTATCATCACCCCATGTTTCACTAATGGAGATAATGTCCACATCATCAGTGTAAATTTTTATTTTTAAATTATCAAGTTTATTAGTCAAGTATCTAATATTGAAGCTTATACACTTTAAAGCATGACTGATACACGTGCTGATGTTAGAAAGTGATTCCTGAGATGAATGTACTGTACCCACCCCTTCCCCCATAGTTAGTTTAAATATTTATGAATAAGTTATAGAAATGTTTGTCCTAAGAGAGCATTCCCTGTCTGCTAAGATGTAACCCATCCTTGCTGGACCAATTATCATTGCATTCTTCCCAGTGGGTCACACAAGTAATGCTCTAATACAGACACCACTTATGTAGCCATTCGTTAATAATCTTGATTTTACGATTGAGTGCAGTGAAAAATGGGGATTGGAAGAATCTCAGAAAGGCAGATATCACATCCATATTCAATAAGTTTATTAGTCATGACCACATATGATTCTTCAATATGCTGGATAGAATCTATATATATTGTTAGCCCCAGCGTGAATTATAATGAGGGATTTGTGCCACTGTTCACAAGAATATCATCTACCATTCTAGTACTGTCAGCAATCTTTGCCCCGCTAAAGCTGGAACATGTTCTATTTGCTTTGTCTGGATTACAGATGGATCTGTCCAGGTGTTTAGTGATAGAATCCCCTAAAACAAAGATTTGTTTTGAATCAGGTGACTTGTCAGTGATAAGGGGTGGAAGGTTCAGTGAATAAGTCTATTAAGGGCACCGATGATGTGGCAGCATCAATTAAATTAGTGCAAGCATGAGACACATTTTCAGTGCTTAGTCCATCAGTGTTTAGTTCTGTAGGTTTAAGTAAGGCAGTTGAAACAAAGCAAACCGGGGAGGAATCCTCAGTATAGGATGTGTTAGTGCTAGGCAAGGTATCACAATGCTTTATTGCTATGTTGTCAGTGTTACTATAAAGCCCAACATCAAAACTAGCAACCTCAGAAAACAGGGGATCAAATCTATTATGTACTTGAATGGCATATTGTTGTGCCTTTCTGCCCTTTTGCTTGCTCTTGAGCTTTGGACTTTATATCATGCCAAATTGTCTTCACTATCATCATGATTTATTACTTCGTCTTCCCTGGCACGCTTTCTAGAAATGTCAGATGATTCTTTAAATGCAGTAACTAAGTGTCCGGTGCTATCTAGGATGGGAGCGTTAGTAGTATGCAAAGGGCGATGTAACACTAACCACCTGAAGGGGATCATGGGAGGCAATATCTCTGTTGTGCATTTCCTGTTGACTTTTTTCTAAAGCTGCCAATCTAACATTACATCTACTAATCTCAAGCATTAAATCCTGGTTTTTCTGACATTTTAAACAAATGAACGGTTGAGTGAGGCATTCCCCTGTCCCAATTAGATACATAAAGCAATTAGTACATTGTAGGCCACACAGCCCATCAGTTGTAGTAATGGTAACATGGCTAAATTGATGGGGAGACATGGACTGCATTATATAAGTGCAAGTAACACAGCAGTAACAATTAAATACAGAGGTTAACTACCTGCTACAAGCAACTTCACTTGCTAACCGCTTGAAGATATACAATTTACACAGATTTCTGTAGATGTTTGAGCCTCAAGTCCCACCAGGTCCACGAGACACACTAGACAGGCATGCCGCCTGTGCTCGCCCGCTTGCAGAGGGGTGAGTACTATATAGCAGGTGACCCAGAAATGCGATAATGTTTAACAGGTTGCCTAGAAACGAACACCACACAAAGTTAAAAATACCCCAAAGTAGTAAAATGCTGCGTTATTGCAGCAAATAGTACTGTATGCTGAATACTCCCCTATGTTAAGAGTGTTTGCACAAGCAGTATATAGTGTCCCAGGATATCAAAACTACTACAGCCCAGCGTTTTTACCCTGTTCGCCTCAGAGTGAGCATGCAAACCTAAAATAAGGGAATTAGACAGAAGTTGCAACAATGCACAACCGACCAATGCTGTCCACTGCAAACGTAGTGTTTCCATAGCATAAAGTCAGAATAAGTGCAGTATACAGCTCCTCGCTCGCAGAGGGGCGAGTACTTTATAGCAGGTGACCCAGAAATGCGATAATGTTTAACAGGTTGCCTAGTAACGAACTCCACACAAAGTTAAAAATACCCCAAAGTAGTGAAACGCTGCATTATTACAGCAAATAGTATACTGAAGACTCCCCTATGTTAAGAGTGTTTGCACAAGCAGTATATAGTGTCCCAGTATATCAACACTACTACAGCCCAGCATTTTTACCCTGTTCACCTCAGAGTGAGCGTGCAAACCTAAAACAAGGGAATTAGGCAGAAGTTGCAACAATGCACAACCAACCAATGCTGTTCACTGCAAATGTGGTGTTTCCACAGCATAAAGTCAGAATAAGTGCAGCATACAGAGGACATTCCACTGACTGTATGGCCCTTCACCTGCATCATCAGGCCTCATTTCACCCCAGTATGGTCCGGTACAGCCCAATACCACCCACCATGTCGGGTATTGTTGCTTGCTTAATGCACACTGTGTCGTGGTTTATTGCTTACATATATTATTGATTGAGCACAATCTGTAATATATTAATATGGCCATTTAGACACTCACTTGTAGAGAGGTGTCACTTACATTGTTAGGGTATCATGACTAGTCACCTTCAGGGAACTGTTGTCATGCCCTAACAATGCATGTGATACCACTGTTACAGGCATCATAGCAGTCTCTGTGGCTGTATTAAAACTGAAAACTGTACTTCGTAAGGCAGTTGTGGCAGAACACAGCATCACATGGTACAGCAATAAGACATCTGTGCAGAATACTCAACGTATACATTGGCATTAGCATATTGTTCATGCAAACTGGAAAGTGACCATGTTTATGACCACTGTTGGCTCATTCATATGGACATGTGCCATGTACTGCCACACATATACATGACTCCTAAAGAGAAAAAATTAATCTACTGCACTGTCTATACAATCCCACACCGAAGCCATAAACATGAGGCACATAATGACATGAACTCTCCAATAACCACCATATTGCCCATGTACTGTATATAGGGATTCCGTTATGATAATTAGCAGAAATGTTATGCTAGCAGTAGTATCATGCACAAGATTTTAACAGTTGGTGAAGTACATTGCTGTTGGAGCACATGAACAGTTTGTACGTAATAAGCGGGTGCAATGTTTGGGTTTCATACTGGGTTTATGGATGGAGAAAGGCAAAACTTGCCCATCAAGTCTGTTCACCCACATTAGTGGGCACATTTTACCCCTAAACTCAACAGAAAGTTATCTAGTCTGTCTTTAAAGGTTTTTTTTTATTTCTACGCAGGATTATGTCTTCAGGTAAAGAGTTCCATACCCTGCCAGTTCTTTGAACAAATTAATATAATCTTCCATTTTTTTCAGTATGTTCTAGTAATACTTGCATTTTGTGTGATCGTAGTCCATTTGACTTAGTTTGAATCACTATTCCCATTTCAGAAATCAGTTTCTGATCATGTAAAATCTTGTACATCATCAAGAGATCACCTCGTACATGCCTTTGTTCCAATGTGTACATCCCCAGTGTTTTAAGTCTGTTCTCATAGGACATATTGTGCAGCCTGGAGACCAATTTGGTTGTTCGTCTCTGGATCCTTTCCATCCTATCCACATCACCCCTCAAAAATGAGCTCCACTACTGCGTACAATAATCCAGGTGGGGTCTAATAAAAGTTCAATAAATGGGTGAAATGGGTAGCACCCATGCAGAGCGCTGATTACTGAGCACTGCACTTTTGAGCCACTCAATAATAGTGCTCTACAAGAGAGCGAGTGGTGCAATACATCACTATATCCTGCATAGCGAGTACAGCAAGGAGCTGTACTCACTACTGCAGGATATAGGATGCTTTGTGGTTAATTTCTGCCAAGCTACTTACATAGTGTAGTGGTGTACACCACTGCTTGAGCTACAAACAGACCCAGGTTCAGGTCCAGCTACAGGCAGAAATATTTTTTTGCTTTTGAATCCAGTAACTTGCCCCATGGTCCGCACCCCTCTAGGAGTTGGTTATTTATGTTTGGGAGTGTCAGGGCGCAGCCCCCCACAGACAAAAAATATTTATGTGTGGTTCAGTTAAGTATTGTAGCAACCGTCACTATTTGCAACGGTCTACTCCATACTACTTAATATTACTAATAGTACTCCAACAGCGGGGGTGGGGGGACCCACTCAAAGTAAAAAATAACACTCCATTCAAGGGCACACCTTTGCAGGCTCTACAAACAGAGCAAGCATAATAAAAAACATAATAATAAAGAATGATAGTAAAACTACTACTGCTTTGGGGGGGGGGATAACCAACTCCAAGTCTCAAAAAATGCACTCCATTTACGAGCACACAACATCATTCTGTCTGTTATCATAGAACAAGCCTAATAAAAATAAATGAGTACCTTTGCTAACAACGGTCACCACTGACAAATGGCTGCAGTGGTAACCTCCAATGCAAGGGAAATATAGGACATAGCTTCCTTCCAATTTGTGTAGAATGCTAAAGATGACAAACAGGGTCTGTATGAGGCTGAGGACTTCCCAAGCAAGTATTCAAATCATTATAAGCTAGGATGACAGCAGCTGGTGTCAAACATTCTGTGAAATGTAATATCAGGTAGCCTGCCCGCCATTATCACTTTAGGAAAGTGGCAGATTAGAAGGGGGAGACACATCTGGAGATTATCAGGGGCAGATTGCAGAGTAAAGCCGTTGTAATGTGGATTAGCAGCTAAAGACAAACTTTCTGCTCTCCTTTATGCTGGTGTCTCTAGAGTGGTGCCACATATAAAAGAGGCAAATGGTCTTTCCCTCCATCATGCCACTTCTCACCCCCCCCCAACAATTAACTATTCTGTCAGCTTTGTGTAGACAAGATTGCCAAACAAAAACAAACCAAAACCTCAGTCCATAATATTAGGAGCTTCAAGGGGGAAAACAAAGCCCATTACTACTATTCTACCTATGACGTGAGGTATTCTATGCAGGTACACCTACATAAATGGACTACTACCCTCAATATACATTAGCAGAGTTAATGTCCTTGTCCTAAAAACATTACATTGATGTCCCTTGAGCAGATTCAGAGAAAATAAATGGTCTCCCATTCCCATTCTTATCACGCCCGCTTCTCAACCCCAAGCAGCGAGTAAGCATTCTGTCAACACTATGGGAAAGAATGAAGAAATGCTCAAGTTCTTAAAATGAAAGAACCTTGAGAGGGGATACTTATTCCAGTATTGCCATTATACTGATGGCTAGGGATGCACAGCCAGCATAATTAATACCTCAAACAGTGGTAATTCCGAAACACAATCTATGGGGTCAATTGGCCCACAGAGGTTTAGAAAGATGGGTCATTTTAAGAAAGGAGTGGGCCACTTGTGGATAATTCTCATCTGAAGAGAAGGGCACCTGATGAGGAATGAAAATGAAATAAACACCTATTTCATTCAGTCCCATGACATGTCTTTGTTACATAAAACATTTTGAGCCTGTCTTCTCTCTGCATTTCTTTTTAAATAAGTAGCTGTTTACACTATCCACAATGCCCTTTACACTCATTTTTTTATTCTGCCTATTTTGTCCTTCTATGATAACATGCCTGGCTGGGAAGAATATTGGAAAGAACCCCCAAATACCTCTGTCTCTGGCATCTACCTTTTTTAGTCACCAGTAAATTGTAACAAGTTTCAGACAGAGCCAGTCACAATGTACTGTGACTTAAAAGTTATTTATGTTTTGGCTCAGTCCTCCTGCCAACTTAGTCTGACTCTGCCCTAAAAAATGACAGCATGATATTTATTTGGACCCTCTGACCTCTCAAAAGCTGCTTAATCCATGCATGGTGCTTTTTTATGCAAGAGCAAGACAGCCTGCACATTTTATTTTTCCACTCACAGCCTGTGTAGTATATATTTTACTTTGGGCCTCTCTCTCTCTGTGCTGCTTATTCCCTTGCCTGGTGGTGCTTAATTTTATTCAGGTACTGGATAAGAACAGCAACAATTGCCGACAGCCTCTCAGTGCCAGCGATCCATATCTCCACTCAGATGTAGTAAAAAGTAAGCTGACTTTGTACTTAAGTCAAATGGTCCTTCCTGCCTTCACCACTTACCTACTTGTTTAGCTGATAACTTAGCAGCTGCAGGAGCCACCCACCACCACTAGATTGGCAGAGGTTGGGATCTGAATAACTAATGGCTGAGGTCTCATCGGCACTTCGACAGTCCCTCCCCCAAAGTGAACAACAAACAGTTAAAAACCCATGGCATGCCTGCCTGCCTCCCTGCCGATGCCAATGCTGTACTGGCAAGGGTTTACCACAGAAATCACTTAATTCACAATCCATTCTTACCTCAACGATTCTACTTATGACTGCAGCCTCTGCAAGCCCCAATGGTGATCCCTGGCTCCACTCCTTTTGCTGCAATCAGATGTCTGAACTGGTCCTGTGTTTTTTCAGATTTTTTCGGTGGTGATTAAAGTCGATGAACTTTCAGCCCCAGTCCTCAAGCTCCCTCCATCAAGCAAACAACCAGCCAGCACACCCTTAAGAGGTTGTTTTTATGAAGTTACAACTGTTAGGGACCCAGGAAGCTGGATTACTAAAAAAAAGGATTTCTGCAGGACCAAAGACCATTTTGTTCTCCATGGCCCGCTGTTGGATTTTAATCAAGTCATGTACTATAATGGACCTGTCTTCCATTGTTTTAGCTGGACACCCCAAGTTTCATGTCATAATGTTATTATTTATGTCACTGATAAAACAGTGAGAATAGAACAGGCCCAAAACTGAACCCTGCGGACCTCGCTTGAACTACCCCTCTTCTGACAAAATCCCTTTAATGTGAACAACTTGCGATCTTTGACTCAGCCACTTATGTACCCATTTAGTAATACTTGTATCAAGTCCTGTTTTTTCCATTTTGTGTACTAGCACTGGATGGGAGATTTTGTCAAAAGCTTTTTGAATGTCAAGGAATACAACATCAACACGGATATTATCATTGATGCATTTATTAATTTTTTTGCAAAAGCATAGCATATTGGTTATACTAGCCCTGTTTTTACAGCTGTGGGCAGAGCCTACAACCATTTTGGGATTGGTATGTTGCTTCTTAAAATGACTGATCATGGAACTTTCCATTGGACTTTTGGAAGCATCCTTCCGAAAGTCCAGCAGATCTTGAAACACTCCACCATGATCATCTGCTATGGAGTAACAGCTACATTATTTTGGCAGTTACTTCCTCATTCTGGGGCAAGAACTATGCATGCAAACTCACAACATGCATAGTTCTGCTGGCACCACCATGCTGTGAATGGCAGAATGCCATTAACCATAACTACGCATGCATGAGTGCTGAGCATGCACAGTTGCATCGCTGCCACCAGCACCGGCAGGAAAGAAAACCTTCCCACTGTTGCTGTCCTCCCCACTCCGAGTCCGCACACCGACATCAGAGTCCCAATCCCCATGTCAGCATTATGTGCCCCCCCAACTCATGTGGCACACTGGGAGCCCATCCCAGTGTGCCCAAATGTTTATTTTTTTCCTTCCTCCCTGCTGACATTGGGCTGCCCAATACCCATGTTGGCATCATGTACCCACTCCCCCAACTCATGTGGCACACTGGCTGCCCAAACCTTCCCCCAACATTTTTTTTTTAACCAGTAAAAAAGAAAATGGTCCCTCATCATTGCCCCAGTCCCCCTCCCCCATCCCAACCATCCCACTAAGGACCCACCTCCCACACCTCCCATTACCCCATACTTACCTCCAGAGATTGGTGCTGTCATCTCTCTGGACCAGGAAACTCTGCACTCTTCAAAGCCAAACCACAAACTGAAGCATCAATGATAAGAGTGCTATAATGGCATTAAATGGGGATTTCAACTTAGTTAATAAAACAGCTGTTTTGGAATTTTGACCCCAAATTTTCAACATGGGGTTCTTGGGATGCCCACGTGAACAGTGTCACTGTCATTTTGTTTATCAGTTCCCAAAAGGTGATTTTGTGGCGCGGCGCAGAATCACCTTTTGGACCGATTAATGAAACAACAGTGCCACTGTTCATGAGATGGGGGTCCTATAAAGTCCATGTTGCAAATCTGGTGAAAAAACAAACAAAAATGACTCCATTATGAGCTTGCATTGTGCAGTTTCTCACATGCTCCTAACTTTGCCAGTTTTAATATTTACTCCAGATTTTCAACATTGCCATTTTTGCACACCTCCTTTTAAAGGTGCAGCTGTAATTTTCACATCCTGCCCAAAATATGTTTTCACACCTGTGGCACAGAATGGCATGGTCACTCTGCAAAATCACCTTTTGGAACAAGTAAACAAAATGACACTGGCAATCTTCATGAGGAGGGATCCTAAAAAGGCCATGTTAAAAATTTGGTGCAACACCTCCCAAAAAATGGCCAAGTTACACCAGGCATTCAATAATTTCTATGCACATGTGTAACTTTGGTCACTTGGCAGCTCATTACAGCCTTATCGGCTCTGGTTACAGTTTGCTTTTAACCCATGTTGACCTTTGTCTTTGATTCCTGTTCACAAAAGGTCTTCCTCTATTTTATTTTTATCAGTCTCCAACTTATAGTATGGCTGTCAGATTGATTGGTCTGTAATTTTACAATATTTTCTATTCCCTTTTTATGACTGTGGTGAGCCAACAGGAGTATTGCATTACAAAAGGAGTGATGTCATGTTTCTGTCCATGGAACTGACTGAAGGTGTAAATAGTCTCCTCCACCTTACCCTCCTCCAAGCAATGTTTTCTGTCCTCAAATAAATATGCTTTAATGTTAGCCAATAGTTGCAGGGTACTATTTTCTTTCATAAATGGGTGGTACAAGAACTGGAACCTGAGTAGTGGGAGGCAGCATTAGTTTTTTTGGGGGGAGTAAGATCCACCTCCGCCTCCACCCCAAACTTTTTTCCGATTCATGTGGGATGGGCATGAGATAGCTCTAGCATGCTGTAACCAGATACACTGCTTTGGGGCCTTATCAACCAACAGACATGCCTGTGCAGCGGAGAACAGAACAGAAGATTTTAATGCCTTCAAATTGACTTAAAAATCCTTTGGAACAAATGATTATCAGAGCCACCTGGGGCCTCAGAAGGAGACATAGACACACATCTAGCTCTGTAAGAAAATGTTCTTTTTGTAGGGGCTGTGGGATTCAAACCCAGATCTAACTGCCCAGATCATCAATGCTATAAAATGCTATAATTAACAGGCTTTCAGCTGTTTTTTTTTTTACAGAAACCCACTCAATTAGATTTCAAGTATTTGCTAAATTGTAAATGTAGGTATCAGAATTCTGTTAGTAGTTAGCGCTGATTGTGGTCTGTGACAAGATCATTTCTTTTTTACAAATGAAGTGTATGGTAGGAAGCTGAAAACAGACTTTGATGATAAAGTATGTATTTTCTTTTAAGTTTGAAATGTATTAGAAAACATTGAACGAGAAAACAATTGGTGATGTTAAAAGCTATTCTGATCAGAGCTGACAAAAAAAATTTAAACTATTTTTTATTTTATCACGGACACTAGATATAGGATGTCAGCATTCGCTCCATTAAACCTGTTTTTCAGGGTTTTTTTATAGCATCTTGCCAAGGTAATCTTCCCAGAATGCAATTATCATGGGGGAAGGGGTTGAAATTGTTTTGATCATGAAGCACTGGTGTTACTAATGCATTTAGAAATACAATTTTTAATTGTTTTTACAGTTAAACATGCAGTTTCATGTTAGAACACTTTTTTTGAGGGGGTTCAATTTATTTTAAACATGGGCACAGTACTTGGTAAATACAACCTTTGATAAAGTGTATTTTTTCTTTCAAGTTTGAATAGTATGTATTATATATTGTAACCGTGTTGTAAGCGGTTAAGTAGGCAGTGGTTTAAGGCTCTGAGCTACAAACCTGGAGGCCTGGGTTTGACTCCCACAGCCCCCACTTGCATACTGTGTGACCCTACGCAAATCACTTAACTTCCTTGTGCTCCCAGGTCACACCTGTAAACAAGCTTTCAGCTTAGTGTGTCTCTTCTGATAAAAAAAAAAAGTGCCTAGAATTATTTTTTTAATATAGTTGAGTTTATATGTGGTAAGTAGGTAGGGTATGTTGTTTTGAATATGGCAATAGGATTTAGCATGTGCACTGCTTTAAAATCATTTCACAGTATTTTATACTTTCTTAAAAAGATATTCCACATTTGTGTGGGGGCTGTGGGATTCAAACCTAGATCTCCAGATTTGTAAAGAAGATCCTTAAACTACTGTGCTCTACTGCCTCCCTAGTTATGACAGTCATCTGTTTTATTGAATCCTGGCTGTGACTATAGGTGTTTACAACTGAATGATAATTACCACATTTGCTTCACTTGCAACTAGGCAGGCATTTGTGTCTAATTTCTGTTTGAGTTACTGTAGGTTACACATAGAATCTGAAAAATTCATAACATGCTGTATTGTGATTCAATGAACTGATAAATGGGGATTTTGGTTTCTTTTACACATTTATTTTTCCTGACCATGGAAATACTAAAACAAAAATTTCTCAACAAAATGTTTTAAAATAAAGAGTTTAACTCACAGCAGCAGAAGCATGTTGGTATTAAAAGCTTAGTAGCATGGATGTAGAGGCACCAGTATTTAAGCATGACTTTGGTAGAGGATTAATTGTGACTGGGGGGGTGAGGGAGGGAGTGAATCTTGATATTTGTAGCATAATGGTTTTCTGAAACTTCAACCTTCAATGGGTTAGACTCTGCAGCCATCTGTACACTATATCACTAAGCCATATGCAGTGTGGTATGGGTAAAACCCAGATTACCAGACCAGGACCAGTGCTGCAAAGTCTGCACTGGGCACAGCTTGTGCAAATATTGCTGATCCAGTGAATCAAATAAATATGTGCAAGTAAATAAATAAATAAATAAATACTTGGCTTCATCTCGTGCTTCAACCCACCCCAGGAGTGACGTTATTACATGATAACACACACCCTTTAATGCCTTACTGCTTAAATATATCCTTTCTCAGTGTACTATACTTTGATTCAGTTAGTGTATGCGACAGCCTCCATGTGAACACTCTGGGATTCTCTTTGACTCCTGATGTCTATTTGCTTTAGCTATTGTATATTGTTTGAACTGCTTTGGTCTTCCTGATGTGGTACCTGTGTGCCTAAACTATGTAATCTGTTTATCTACTGCTACCCATGTATCTCCAGTGAATTATTGTTATAATTGTCCTGCTCTTCTGAGCCATTGTTTTGGACTTGTTAATGGCTGTCTTTGTATTAGTTTCTAATAAGGTGCTTTTGTAAATGAGTCTCTGACTCAAAGGTTTGTAAATCTGATATTTTTAAAATAAATAAATAAATGCTTATGTTTAAGCCAATGAAACACCCTTATCTAGTTAATGCATTCACATCATAGCAGCTCTGCCAGAACTTGTTTATATAACGGCATCACTATGGCTTTCTTCCAATCGACTAGTATTTCACCCAGGGTAAACAAAGTGTTATAAATACTTGTTAGTGGTTCTGTTATCAGGGTTCTTAATTCAAAGAGCATTCTGGGGTGTAAATTATCAGGGCCAAAAGATTCATTTGGCTTTATTGCAGTTAACAGTTCCAAAACTTCAGGCAACAGATATTCAAAACTTAGCCCTGGCACAAAATTAGCATTGCATGGCATGCAATAATAGCCCAGAACCATTTGAAGCAATTTTCAAATGAAAACCCAAGGGCTAAATCAGTTGAATATAGCATATAAACAAAGTGTGCAAACAAGGCTGAGAGTACAGTGCAAAAATAGCCCAGCAAACAAGACAGCTCTGAATATAACAACAGGGCAGTGCTAACAGCAACAGCATCCCAGTGCACACAGAGGTGGAGTAAGGCAGTGCTGCAGCAGGTGGCCAATGTGTGTGATTGCACTGAAGTGCTGCACAACAACAGCAGACAACAATGAAGGCCACACACTCCAGAACTGTGCTATGGTGTTGAGAGAATTGCCTGGGCTAACTTGTTTGCATGGTGTTAACACATGCCCAGTGCAAAACACATTAGCCCAGTGCAAAATCTGCTATATTCAAAGCTTCTATGCAAATGAGCCTACTCAGGTAATCTGTGGCCAAACAGCTACATTAGCATCTCATTATGGCCTGCTTTGTATGCACTCCCCATGTAGTTTGCCTGGTTCAACTGCATGGAGCACACAGCTCCACCTATAGGTTGGACTGGAACTACAGGTCAGTAACTCCAGGCAGGGTTGTGCACACAGCTCTACCTGTATGTCAGACCTGGGAACAAGTCCATAGCTGCAGGCTACATTTATTTGTACACAGCAAAAGAGGTAACCTGAAGTACGTATCAGTGTCCCATTGTAGTATCATCCCATATCAGCAACAAAGGCTATCCACTGCAGTGGATGTGGGATCATGATGTCATGCAGTGACTTAGGGCCATAACCTGGAAAATAAGGGAAGATGGGCAGCAATTGATGTGTAAGCAAGAACAGTATGCTCTGACATTGCTGGCTCCTCCATACACCAGACAGATACCACTAGAGCCAACAAGTATGTGTGCAGTGCTTACTGTCAATCATATGGGATGAAGGCCAGCCATGTAGAGGGTCCCCATGACATCAACAGTCCTGCTGGGGGCCCCCAAAACCCTGAAGCAGGCCTTGCCTCTCCAGTCCCACTCCCCACACCTCCCAAGTGTCCCACATCATGCGAAACAGTTCCTCAGTGACCCCAGAAAAGTCCTCTGTTTCACATTGAGTGGGTACTGTCCCACATTATAGGCTGAAAATATACAGCAGACATCCAAACAATGCTGTCAACATGTGGTGCCCAATAAACAAAAACAATTATGAACATTGAAACATGAATGTAAACAGTATTCTGAGCTTCCAGCCTTGTGCTTTGATAAGGTGTTCCATATTTGGCCACTTAGATCCACATTGTGCAGTGCAGCATTCCACAAGTTGGGCTTGTAAAATTAGAGGCATGCCAATCCCCATATGTGCTATGCAATAAATGAGTATCTATAGGGGTATAACTGTACATATTCCTTGGTAGTCCAGTGCTCTCTAAAGTGCTGATCCCTGATATATGTAATAATTCAAAGACACAAAACCCCACTCCCTGATGCCTGTAAAATGACATAGTCAGAGCTCTGACAGCCCCGATTCCTGATACATGCAATAATATTTTAAGTCAAAGCCTCGATCCCCGAGACATGATTTGCAACACGGTACTCAATCCTCAGTAGTGTAGTGACCCACTGCTCCAATCTCCCATGGTGATTATTGTAATTACAGTATCCCAAGTGGTCCAGTGGACTACTGAAGTCCTGATCCCCTGTATAATGCACATTGTACATACCTGGCGGTCTAGTGGCCCCCTTGCAGTGCCTACCACCTCGCTTCCCCCACCCTATACACAAGTGGTGACTGGCTCAGCCCACCACTTACCTCCATGACCAGCAGGCCAACTGAGTTCTGAATGAAGGCGTACTGCATACAGCATATGCTCATTCAGAACTCAGTTGGTGGCTGGCCGTGGAGGTGAGTGGTGGGCTGAGCTAGTTGTTGGCTTGCCTTGAGGATGGGGGGAGCAGGGTGGTAGGAACTGTGGGGTGGGGAGTCCACTAGACTACCAGAATGATATACAGTATCATGAAGTAACTGTGGCCATGATTGGGGTTGGGATTGGGGGATGGCTAGACTACCAGGGATTGGACTTGTGGTACTTGGGTTGGGGATCATGCATGGGGGGCACTAGACTACCAGGGATCAGGCTTGTGTGTATTTGGGCTGGGGATTGTGCCTGGGGGAGGGCCACTGGACTTCCAGGAATTGGGCATGTGTGTACTTGGGCCAGGGAATCATGCTTGGGGAGGGGAGGGCCACTAGACTACCAGGAATTTGGCTTGTGTGTACTTAGGTTGGGGATCGTGCTTGGAGAGGGCACTAGATTTCCAGGGAGTGTTGTGAGGAACATGACACATGGTTGTCAGGATCCAGTGGGCGGGGGCAGCTCTACCGGGCTTGTGTGCTGTGCCTTTAGGCATGCATGGGGAACAGGAGTACTGCATCCCTTAATTGCCTGACATTACCACATGCTTTTGGTGGCAGTATTCAGTGCCACGCTACAGGTCATGCAAAACATCTTAGCGTGGGGCTGTTATTTTGAATATGCCAGTGCACCAGCATTCATGGCCCCTCCCCTCACTCCCTTCCCTGCATACATTAATTTTTAATGTCAGAGCTATCACATAGCGATGGCACTAATTGGCCTTTTGAAAACTGCAACCGGGTGCAAATTCAGTGCTATTCGGTGCAACGGATTTGCACCCAGCATATAGCTTTTAATATCTGGCCTCAGATATAGTAAATATAATATCAGTTATTGTATTAATGGCATGGGGTTCTATCTGATTATTGTAAATATCTTTATTAAATACTTCACAAAAATAGTTGCTAAAAGTATTAGTCATTTCCTTTGGATCATTTATCTCGATGTTCCCTGCTAAAACTGGACCTACCAAGTTAACTACTGCTGTCAAGTTATTTATATAGGAGTAGAATGATTTATTATTATTATCCTTGGTATGCACAATCCTAAATTCCAATTAGTACTTTTCAGATGTTATTAACTTTATAAATTTTTATGTTGGTGTGCTTGCACGGCCAACATTGTGGAACAGTGCAGTTTTGGAGGCTGGGCCGCAGTTGGGCGAATGCAGGGCATGCACCAGTAGGTGCATCCCTCATTTCCCAATCAGCCTGCATGCTGGCACCACACCATGCATACATAATGTGGTGAGCACATCTAAGAAAAGGTCTGCTGCAATCCGAGCAAAGCTCGTCATACGCTGCGGTCCTTTTCTTGCCGTGGTCGCCGCCATTATGTGCATGGTCGGCAAGCGGGCGGCCGCCTAACTAATTCCAACTTCAGAGGGTGTCCAATCCCCCTATCGGTTAACCCCCCCCTTTGTGTGCCGATGGGGGAGCCCACTCCCCATCGGCATAAACCCCTCCCAATTGTTGAATACCGAGGAGGGTGCCCAATCCCCATCGGCATTACTTCCTCCCCCCTTGTTGTGTGCCAACGAGGGTGCCCAATCCCCTGTTGGCTACAGACACCCCCCAAAACAGTTAGGTGGTGCACTGGGAGCCCACTCCAGCATGCCAAATCCCCTGCAAAAAAAAACTGTCCCCCAAAGGTTTTTTCCCCCTGTAAAATGAAAATGGTTCCTCGTAGTCTCGATGCGCACCTCCCCCCACTTGCGCCTACCCACTGTGCACCCTGCCTCTCTTCACCCCTCCTCACCCCATACTTACCTGCGGAGTCCAGCGTGACGATCTCCTGTGGACCGGGAACACGTCTGCACTCTTCAAAGCTGACCGCGAATTGAAGAAATGACAGTAAGCTGTATAATGGAATGAGTAGGGGTTTTTCAACTTTAATGCATATCTCAGGCATTTTTGTAAATTTTGGCCCGAAATTTTCAACATGGGGTTTTTGGGACCCCTTCTCATGAATTCTTGCACTGTCATGGCGTTATTCGGTCCCAAAAGGTGATTTCACAGTCACTGCATGGAATCACCTTTCAGGACCAAAAAATGAAGTGATAGTGCCACTGTTCATGAGAGGGGCTCTCAAAAAGCCTATTTTGCAAATTTGGTGGGAAAAATAAAAAAAATGACTGTTTTATGAGCGTGCGTAGCAACTGCGCAACGCAAGATCGTAAGTTAGCGCATTCGCACTATTTTCATGCCAGATTCTCAATATTGGCATTTTACCACACCTTCTTGTCAACTGTACAGCTGTCATTTTTCACATCCTGCCCGAAATTGTTTTCGCACTTCAGGCGTAAAATAGCGTGGTCACTGTGCAAAATCAGTGTTCAGGATACATTACAAAATGACAGTGACACTTTTCATGAGCAGAGGTGCTAACATGCCTGTATTGAAAATCTGGTGATAATACTCCACAAAATGACTGTTTTATGAGCATGCATAGCAACTGCGCAACGCACACTCGTAAGTTAGCGCGTTTGCAATGTTTTCATGACACATTCTCAACATTGGTATTTTACCACACCTTCTTGTGAACTATATAGCTGTCATTTTTTACATCCTTGCCTAAATGTGTTTTCGCACTTCCGGCGCAGAATAGCGAGGTCGCTATGCGAAATCACTGTTTGGGACACATTATAAAAATGACAGTGAAAATGTTCATGAGCAGAGGTCCAAAAATGTCTGTGTTGAAAATTTGGTGACACTACTCCATAAAATGACTGTGTTACAAGCATGCATTGTGCAGTTTGCACACACGCTCGTAAGTTCGCAAACTTAAATTTTCACTCCACATTTTCAACAGTGCCATTGTTCTACTCCTCCTAATGAACAGTACAGCTGTAATTTTCACATCCTGACCAAAATCTATTTTCACAGTTCCGGTGCACAATAGCGTGGTCACTGTGGAAAGCCCGTGTTAGAGACACATTATGAAGATGGTAGTGACATTGTTCATTAGCAGATGTCCTAAAATGCCTATGTTGAAAATTTAGGGATGAAAGTCAATACAATGAGTGTTTTACGAGCACATGTTGCGCAGTTTGCATGCACGCTCGTGACTTTGTGAATTTGTAATACTTTCACTCCAGCTGTTCATCATTGCCATTTTTCCATACCTCCTTATGAACAGTACAGCTGGCTGAAATGTGTTTTCGCATGTCCGGTGCAGAATTGCACGGTCACTCTGCGAAATCACTTTTCGGGACACTTTCAGGAAATGATGGTGACACTATTCATCAGCAGAGGTCCTAAAATGCCTATGTTGAAAATTTGGTGGCGAAAGTCCAGACAATGACTGCGTCGCAAGTGTGCATTGCGCAGTTTCCACGCACCCTTGTAACTTTGTCAATCTGCAATATTTTCATGCCACATTTTCACCACTGGCATTTGTGCACACCTCATTATCAACAGTCCAGCTGCCATTTTCCACAGCCTGCCCAAAACGCATTTCCACAGCTCTGCCGCACAGTGGCGTACTCGCTGTGCAAAATCACTTTTTTTGGGGACACATTAACAAACTCACAGCGCTATGCCTCTCCACCTCCACCACTGCCAATGCCAGCTCGACAACATTCGGCATTGACAAATGCTTGTTTTTTTTAAGTTCAACCTTGTAGCAAGAGACATTGTAACTACCTCCTTTCTTTTTCATTCTATTGTATGCTACTTTTTCCATTTAATTTGTTTTAAATCTTTTGCTGTGAACCATAGTGGAATTTTGCCTTTTTTATTGTATAATTCCTTAACAGGTACAATACATGTTTGTTCTCAGTATTCAATATTTTTTTTTAGTATGATCCATATTTCCTCAGTTCTTTTTAGAGCTGAATTCACCTCTGCAGCCCCATCTATTTAGTTCCTCCTTCATTTTATGGAAATTTGCATTATTATGATTTCTGATGGTTGTTTTACCCTGATTGTTTTTAGTATCATATTCAAGTACAAATTCCACTATATTTTGGTCAGCATTACTTAAGGTCTCCCTTATATGCAAGTCCTTTACAATGTTAGTGATATTCATAAGGACCAAATCCAGGGTATTGAGACCCCTAGTGGGTTCCATGACTAACTGTTCTAGACCCAAGTCAAGTACTGTGTCCATAAAACCTACTGGGTCAATATCTCGCAGACACAGCCGCGCATCGAATACTGCATGGAACACACTGAGCAGTGCACTAGCATGACAGGGTACAAAACACTGCTAGACATATATATTGTACGCAGTTTTGAACCCTGTCATGCATGGCTGGGGAAGAGGAGGAGTGTTGCATAGGGCAAGACCTCCGTTTGGAAGGTTGTCTACTGAGCTGCCACCGTGGCTCAGTGGAATGAGCTGCGGCATTACAGTAGGTTGCTGTGGACTGGGGTCCAAATCCTGGACACAGACTTTTTGGAAACCGCATTGTGTGGTTTCTTTTTTTGTCTGCCCAGCGATGTTTCTCCCCGTCCCCATGTTGACCTGCCCCAGAGTTGATTATTTTAATAGGTGGAGGGGTGGAGCCCCCACATAGATAACAAAAAATCCACATGTTTCTTTCACCGAAATGTGTTTCGGAACTTTGTCTGAGCAGCAGCAATGTATCTGCTGAATTTACAGCGCGATACATTGCTGCGTAGTTGTGTCATGTGAGTTTATGACCCTGTGCCTCCATAAAACATTTTCTCACTATTGTATTTAATTCCATATTTATCCAATCGCAGGTAGTTAAAGGCCCACATAATGATTATATCGCATTTGCTCGCCATTTTCATCAGTTCTTCATTCATAATGATATCTGAACTAGTAGATGAATTAGGAGGTCTGTACTACACAGCCATGTTAAGTTTCTTGTTATGCATTCTATACAAGGACTCGTAAAACAAATTAGCTGTAGTTTGTTGTTCGGTGAACATTTCAATGTCTGTTTTTGATACATTTAAGTATTTAGTTTGACATGTTCTTTACAGATCTCATTGGTGGGCTAGATACACACAACTTACCTGTTGGATTCATCAGAAATTGGGAAAACATGTCAGGTGCATTATACCATTGTGTGTTGTGTGGGCCATATGCCAGCAGTACCCTGAAGAGTCTGGAGAATACGTGGGCTTTTTGGATGTCACTGAAAATGGAATACCATTTTGATCAATACTCAGAAGTGCTTGCTGTCTAATCAACAGGCCAGCCACCCCAGCACCACAAACATAACACACTGCTCAACAGACATCTGTGCTTCCCAACGGATCCATAGTTCTATATGGTTCATAAATAGTAAATAAGTAATTCTTGAAAAACATCCCATTTAATGACACAGTTTTCATACAATGAAATGATACCAATATGTACTGTTATACATTAAAGGCATTTTGTCAATATAATATGTTGGTATTCTGTTTTGTACATTTAAAATTGTTATGAAGACCATTTAGACAATGACTAGAAAAAAAAACTAAATATGTCACTGTCCAAGATGCATCACTTGACCATTCATCAATTCACTATTAACGCATGGTAAGGTACTAAATGTCATGTTTTGTGCAAGACATCATCAAACAGCAGGTTTATGACTTTAATGAGCTCCACCATGGTGTGCGTTATATTCTTTTAATGCACTTCGCAGGGGGTGCAAGGAGACTCAGCCTTTGTCATTGTACCTGACTAGAACACTTGGGAGTGTATTATCATCATATAATTTACACCGTGGTGTGGCTTAGTACTTACATAAACCGGTAAAAGTAATAAGCAGTACACAAATGTTTTTTTTTTTGATTGACTTGTCCCAGGTGCTGCTCAGCCACGACCTGCCCGGCTCCACTCACCCACTGAGACAAACCGTGTGCCACTTATCCACCTTGGCTTGCCCCCCCCTTGGGGTGTAACCTTTGAGACAGCCCCACCCCCCATGGAAATGGGTCCAGATTACAGGCAGCATCACCACCACCGGCAGAGTTCTCTTTGTTTGCCCTCCCCCACCAGGTGGGGCTGCCTGGTCAAACCATGTGATGGATGATTTGTGCTCCAGTCATGGATGGGTGTCACAGTGTGTGAAGCGGAGCCTAGAGCAGGCATCATCAAGGGGACCTCCGACAGTTTTTGATATTTGCTAAACCCACAGGAGGCGTGACATTCAATGAAGTGATGCACAGTAGCATGACGTGTGACACACCTCCCAACAATACTGGCGCTTGTCCTGACTCATCTCCAGCCTTCACCAGAGATCAGTGTTGCTGTGCTGGACATGCAAGCCCCCTTCCCACTAGAGTAGGAAAGCAGTACACATCTTACACTCCTGATAGACATCACAGTGTTCACATACCCCTGATAGTTGGAAAACCAGATACTGGTGTTTGGGGTCAGTGATGGCAATATATTTTGGTTCATTGTTTTTGGTTCACTGTTCATGGAGGAAGGGGAACATGAGGGACCACAGTTAAGAGACAGGAGCATCGAAGATTGGTACAGTAGGAGGACAATAGTCCATTTACAGAGGAGGCAGTGCTGAAGGAATGCTCAAATCTGAAAATGGACGTGGCAAGGGGGCCAGGTGGGATACATCAAAGAATACTGAAGTATCTCAGACAAGTGTTTGCTGCACCTCTAACAGTCCTGTTCAACCAATCTGTGTAGATTGGAGTGGTTCTGGAATACTGAAGGAGAGCATATGTAGTCCCACTTCACAAAACTGGTAGCAGAGAGGAGCCTAGACATTATGGCCCTGGACACATTACAGAACTGTTTTTAAAAACTGTTTTTAAAACCAGTTTAGCTAAACCATTTCAGGGCAGCCACACTACTCAGTAACCATTTTTGAAAATGGTTTAGTGTGGCCACACTGCTAGTGTTAAACCTGTTCTCCTTGTAACTATTTTGTGTTAAGTCTAACACACAGAACTGTGCTTGCCTGGACACACTGCATCTAGAACTGTTTTAGATAAACCATTACAGCTTAAAACACTTTTACTCCTAGACAGACCTGTGAGTAAAACCATGCTAGCTTCAAAACGTTTTTAAAAATGGTTTTAAGACTAGGTATCTAGCAGGATTTAAAAACACTTTTGTTAAAACATTTTAAGGGGCTTGTAGTCTGTCTGCAAACAGTGCTAGGGGGATTTAAACTGTTTTAAGGCACTTAAACCGTTTTAAGTTCCCCAGTGTGTCCAGAGCCTATAGGACAGTCAGCCCCCTGAGTGGTGTGGGAAGTAATGGAATCAATGCTGCAAGAAATGATTGTGGAATATCTTGACACTGTCAAATTACAGGAAATGAAGCAGCATGGATTCACCAGGGGAGATCATGTCAAAGAAATCTGCTACATTTCTTTGACTGGGAGGCCAGGGAAGTAGATCAGGGTGGAGCGGTGGATGTGGCCTATCACGATTTCAGTAAGGCATTCTACACTATATCACATAAAAGAGTAGTACACAAGCTGGGCAGCCTGTGAGTGCAGCCAAAAGTGGAAAACGGGCCAATGAATCGGTTGTGCGATAGGCATCCGATGTTACTGATAAACATAGCTCACTTGGAGTAAGGGAGGCTGATCAGCGGGGTGCCACAAGGACCAGTATTGGGACCAGTCCCCATTACTGTTTATATTATGGAATGGAAGGGAGCGTGTGCTCCACAGCAAGGTGACATGATATGAAACTGGAGGGGTGTAGACTCATGTGAAAAGTAAGGAAGTAGTGCTTCACAGAGAGAGTAGTGGATGCCTGGAACATTCTTCCAGTGGTGGTGATAGGTATGAGGGCTGTGGTGGGATTCAAGAATGCATGTGCTCAGCATAAGGTAACATTTGTTGTTAGTGAAGGTAGGGCTAATCCGGAGATCAAGAAGGGTCCACAGTATTACCATAGATCTTCACGAACATAAGTGATGCACAACATGGCATTAATGGCCATGTATATTAGTAATTTTGTGTGTGAAACCCACAGTAGTCACTGAACAGCATATGTACATTGCTTATTCTGTTTTTAAACTGCAGAGATACAAACCAATGGAACAGTGTTAGTTTTCCAGCTCACGTATAATAAGAAGAAAATTACACAGATGAACATACATCACAGGTCTACCCTAATGCCTAACATTACTTTTACACTTTAAAAAAAGTCAGACAGTAGTCTTCAAGCCTGAGGTCTTGTTTCTTTTACCATTTTGCAGATAAAAGACTTGTTTCCACGATATTACCTGATGAGGTCTGTGAAATGCACTCTGCATGGTAACTGGCATATCTACTACGATTCTCCACACTACATAATCAGCACTGGGCCATCACTGACTGTCATATCAACGCAACTCAGAAGGCACACTACATAACTGTCAGGTCAGTCAACTGCTATGTGGTAGTCAGTCAGGAAACATTCCTGAAATGTCATTACAGATAATACAACTAGATATATCTGCTGCCAGGCAGGGGTCTGTTGAACTCATCCAGTTTAATGCAAATAACTCATAATGAGCAAGCTGACCCGGAGAAATAATTCAAAATTAAACAGTTACAACTGACAACTACGTAACATTGTTAACATGTTACTGTGTGGTACTTATGCTTCTAATAGCTGTTAAATCAAATATGAGCATTTTTGTACACCTATTTTCAGTACAATATCTGGTCATATGCTGTTCGAAGCCAATGACATGCACGTTACTTGTAATGCAGTCTCACAGCATTGCATTTCTCTGAAATCTAGACCTGTGCATCTGGATTATGTTCTCCCTGTGAGGGCATTCGGTACGGGAGATGTTACATGGCAATCCCTTCTTGGCCATAGGAGTAAGGGGTAAATAATCTCTTTTGTAAATCAACACCACCTGGATCATCCTCTTCAGCATTCTGTAGTGTTTCTTGCATCTCAATGGTTTTGCCACCCACATCTCCTTACTTTTGGGGTATACTATGCAGAATCTCTGCTGTCCAGATGATGTCAGTGTCAACATCCCATCATATAACAAGTATTTCCTCTTTGGACAATATTTGAGTAATAATGAATGGAAAACTTCAAGTCCTCCTGTGCGGCAAAGTTGTGTTACTTTTTCTAAATTCTTTGCAAATTTCTTGATGAAAATCACAGTATTCAGAGCAGAATGAGCCACTGAGTTTGGTTGTATCCATGTCTTGTCATTTTCTGTTTAGGTGTAAGTTTTGGATGTGCACAGCAGTGGAACTGTTTGTTACTTCCCCACTTATGCTTACTGACCACATGGTGTGTGATTGATGTAACCACCTCACCGAGAAAAGATGCATCTGCTTTGCAGGAGGAGCAGGCCTACCAGAAATTATAAGAGATGGATGATATCCATGGCAATAGATCATTACATTTTTTTTTTTTTTTTGGCTTTTAAGAACAGTTAATTTTTGATCCACTTAGCAAGGTGTCAGACATGAAACTGGTGAATGAGGTCGTGTTGTGCTGTGTACTTTTTATCCATGAGGCAGTTGATCTGCACATGATGATCAGTTGCAACTGTACGTACTGGGACACCGTGTTCTAGTAGATTTACCAGACACCATGGGAAGCCCTCTTTCTCCATTTTGGTGGAACTGGACACTTCAGAGGCTTGCACCAGGATGAAGTCAACAATCTTCTCAGTGTCTTGCTCCATGATCGTATAAGTGCAGTATTTTGCTAAATCGCCAGGTGAGTCACAAGGGTCGTCACCGCACAATGTCACATTGTGCTTGGATTTCAACATCTCAGTAAGCTCTTCTTGCTGGAAGTTCCATTCCTTATTTACCACTGGGAAAAGATATACCTTCTGAATATGATTGTAAGTCTGATATCTCATGAATTTCAACCGTAGTATTTCTGACATTGATTGTACCCGACCAAATGTGTTGCCACTGAATAAAAGCTCAATGTTTCCAGGAGGCATTTTGTGCAGTGTTGGCTGCAATGTCCAATCAATGTTATGACCTTTCTGGCATTCCATTTTGACAAACCACATTATGCCCTGGAAATGCATCATTTTCTCAATCACAGGACTGTCACAGTTGCCACAATATCTGAATAAGTCTTCTAATTTGGATAAGTACATTATGCACTTATCAGGAGTGTCAGCAGCTATGCCACTCTCTTATTCTTAATCTTCTGAATCCATGGAAGAATCATCATCATCAAAATCAGGAACATTATCACTGTCGTTGTCAAGCTCATCATTAGAATCCTCCATATCTGATTGTGATGAGGTATCAGAATGCTTTATCTCAGCAATGCTGAGCTGGTTAGCTTTTGGAACATAATGATATACATCACCTTCAACATCACTGTTAACATCACTAGTAGAGGTGCACGAAAGTTGTTATTTTCACCTTAGTATAACTTCTGCAAAATATTACAACTTTCACAGAAGATTCTGACTTCTGCCTGTGGCAGATCGGAAAACTTCTGACTGTTTCAGCTGAAATTTTGCCCTGTTCTGCTATATAGGTGAAAAAAAAAAACTTTACATGGTGTCCTGTGTCCTCCCAGCCATGTCCGAAGATCAAAGTGGAGTTTTAGAAACATGTGTTTTCTTTTTATGTTGGCTTGTGTGCATGCGCAAGCAACATCTCACAGTAATAGCATGGTAGTAGCACTTTTAAAGGTGTGTCAGTGCTGTGGTGAATCCAAGGGATGCTTTAGTCACTGTGTCCCTCAACCACCAACCAGGGAGCACGCTGCTGATGACTACAGTTTCCGAGAGTGCCACCAACTTGAAACTAATCTGCTGCTGCAATGAGAGACAGGCTCATTATTGCAGCAACAGATCTGACACACCTCCATTATGTGCCATTCCTGGTGAAACATTGAAATGCATACGGCAGCGTCTCCTGCCATCCACCACACAATCCCGACAAAAGGATGCCCAATCCCCTCTCCATTATGTGGCACACCTAACATGGCGGCTCCTGCAGCCTGCCACACACTCCTGAAAAGCCAGCATCAGGGTGCCCAATCCCCATTCTGGAGACTTTGGAGAATCAAGCTCGTGCACAGAATCTGCGGATTCTAGGACTGGCAGAGGAAAGCGAAGGCAATCATTTGCTGCTATATGTCCAAGAATAGTTGACGCAGCAACTAGGCAAAGAAATAGCCCCCACGGTGAAGCATTTTCAAAAAGCCTACCGAGTTACGGTGAGAGGCCGACCCGATGATCCTGAAGCCCCAAGAACTGTGGTGGTTGTTCTGGACAGAGTGGGATCCAGAGATTATCTCCTTACAATGGCCAGGCAAAAGAAAATGCTATTCCACGAAGGACGGCAGATAAGCATGTTCCCTGACTTGGGTTATGAGACCCGCCAAAAGCACAAGAAATTCAATGGTGCCAGAGTGCTATTGAGAGAGTCGGGGATCGCACATGGCCTTGTCTTCCCAACCTGACTCCGGATAGTCCACAGAGGCTGAGTCTACATTTTTTCCAACCTTGCTGAAGCCATGAAGTGGTGTCAGAGAAATACTGCTAGAAGATCACATATTGCCTCAGCTGAAGAATCCTCCTCAGAGGAAGAACATACCTGAAAAGAACTGTAAATTACTATATTAAATGGTATAGTATATATGGCTAGGGAATGAGATGAATAGCTCACCAAGAAATTGTCTAGCTAAAGCTAGCTTGTTCCTTTTCCCTTTTTATCAAAAGTTACAGTAAGGGAAATAATTGGAGACCACAGTTGAAATGTTGAAAATGCTGTTTACTGTACTTTCTCCTGCTTTAGTATGAGAGTATGGTTAGTTAAAATACCTGTCTGAAAGTTTACTTAGTTGCCTGTAACGAGTTACTCATAGGATCAGTTTAAGGAATTTGGATTTAAAGCGCTTTACTATGTGAAAGAGGCAATTTCTATGATGGCTTAAAGTGACCAATCTATTGAATTATGTTATATGGGCTAAGTATAGCCACACCTATGTTTAATGTGAGCTTTGGGGAGAAGGAGCTACCATTATCTTCTTTTTGATGGCACTTTAGTGCATATACTTAGAAAAAGCATAGTGAACTTTCCCTGTTCCCCATTGAAGGGAAGGGAATCCAGGACTTAAGACTTTGATTTATTATATAATACTACGCAGCTCATGGGCTCACTACACAGTCTACAATGTTTACACTCATGTCTTTGGATATCACAAGGAACCCCCTTGAATTATGTATTGTATTACTGTGGATGGATATATTAAATGTGTTAAAAGGAGTGGCGCCCTCCCGGTTTTAGAATATACAAATGTAATATCCACTGTAAGTGATTGAAACTGTATGCTTTTGTCATAACAATAAACATAAAGTTAAAAATAAAATTATAAAATAATATCTCCTTTTTGAAACCAGGATGCCTACTCCCAGTGCTGGATGTGGCCTCCCTCCCTGAATTGTGGCACACTGGGAGCCCACTCCAATGTGCCATTATTTTTCTTAACCTGTTTAAAAAAGAAAACCTTCCCTCGCAGTCTGTTTTTTTGCCTGCAATGCAGAAAATGGTCCGCTGTTGTCTCCCTCATCCCCCCTCCCCCATCCTCACCCTCCCTCTGTGCACCCACCTCCCCGCACCACCCCTCATCCATAATTACCCTCCGGAGGTCGGGAGCCACGATCTTCTCTGAAGCGGGACAATGTCTGCACTCTTCAAAGCCAAACTGCGAACTGAAGAAATAATGGTAAGCTTTATAATGGGAGGTTTCAACTTAGGTTGATGTCTCAGCCATTTTTAGGATTTTTGCCCCCAAATTTTCAACATGTGGTTCTTGGGACCCCACTTGGTGAACATGTAACTGTTGATTCATTTCTCATCCCCGAAAAGTGATTTTTCCATATCTGCATGGAATCACCCTTCAGGACTGATTAAAGAAATGGCAGTGCCAGTGTTCATGAGAAGAGGTCCCAAAAAGCCCATGTTGCAAATTTGGTAAATAAATTCCCAAAAAATGACTGCGTTACGAGTGTGTGTTGCGTGGTTCCTATGCATGCTCGTAACTTAGCCAATTTTTATATTTTGACTCCAGATTTTCAACAATTGCCATTTTTGCACAACTCCTTATGAACAGTAGAACTGTAATTTTTCACATCCTGCCCAAAACATGTTTTCGCACCTGTGGTGCACAGTGGAGACTTTTGCTTTGCAAAATCAACTTTTGGGACAGAGTAACAAAATCACAGTGCCACTGTTCATGAGAAGATGTCCCAAAATGCCCATGTTGAACATTTGGTGAGAAAATTCCTCAAAATAACCGCATTACGGGCATGCATTGTGCAGTATCTACTCACGCTTGTAAGTTTGTAAATTTTTCATATTTTCTCTCCAGATGTTCAACATTGCCATTTTTTTACACCTCCTCATGAACAGTACAGCTGTCATTTTTTACATTCTACCCAAAATATGTTTCCACACCTGTGGCTCCCAATGGCACAGTTGCTGTGCGAAATCACCTTTCAGGATTGAGTAACGAAATGATAGTGCCACTGTTCATGAGGTGGGGTCCCAAAAATCCAATGTTGAACATTTGAAGTGAAAATACCAACTAACACCTGGGGTGTTAAGGTTTCCAACCATACACCTACGTGAAGAGACTGACAGGTGTCGGGGACGTAACTTGGGTTCTGCCTCGCCATAATGTTCGTGAATTCTACCTCTCACCCCCACCCTACAGCCATTGAAAGGCATTGAGGTGTGCCTTGGGTTCTGTCACCCTAACATTCACCCCATTCTCTTATAGTGCACCCATCTCTGCTTATTTTCTTATGGAATGGGGTGAGCATAAGGGCAGAAGACCCCAATGCGCACCCCAACACCTGTCACTTTTTGCAGGGTGAAGTGAGGTGAAATGACGTAAGCATTATGGCTGACCCAAAGCCACACTCCCAATGCCTTTCAGTCTCTGCGGGGGGGGGGTTGGTGTTGGTTCAATACTTCACTGCCATTCCTATTTTGCATTTCTAATTCCTGCACTACCAAGGCCAATGCCAGCAAGCAAACATTTGGTTTACCAAATGCTTGTTTTTTTGGTGCCAGTAAGAAGAAATTATTTTAAAATTAAAACAGGAAGGGTGCTTAATCGGCATGGTCAGTATCATTTTTTTCCCCCTTTAGTGTCTTCTGATGGTTTAGCAAAAAAATAAAACAGGAGCAATTGTCTATGATGCCTCGGTACCGGGAGCACAAGGGCATTCGAACTTGTTATAATGTGTGGTACAGCATTGTTCTGTATGGAAATCCATGCTTAGAACAACATTGTGCTGCACTAGTGACATCACAATATTGTTGTGCTGCACGGAGTATGTCACTAGTACAGCACAACAGCACTGAACGTCGTTGTGCATGTGCGATGACGCGGCCTGGTAGAGAGGAAGTGAGAGGCACAGGAATAAACTGCTGCCACTGCACCGTTGTAAGACATTTTTTTTGTACTGGGGACCTGTTTTGGGGCCAAGGAGTGAAGTTATGGTTGCCCACACACTATAAAAGATTGTATATGAGCAACCATACACATACAAGGCTATTTTAGAATCTTGAGGTTTCTGTGGTAATGAGACCTCTCAAACTATGCTCTCAGGATCGCCTGTTACCACAGAAACCTCTTGATTGAAAAATAGTCTTGTTGTGTATGATTGCTCATACTCACTCCTCTTTGTACCATTGATGTGACATAGTGTATATCTTTGGTGACAGTATAGGTGGGAGAACCCTGGTAGACTAGGTGGGCCAAGTGGTCCTTACCTGCAGAGAAATTTTAAGTTTCTATGTTACTGTTCCTGACTGCAGTCTTGCTAGTGATGCTGATGAAAGGGGTAGCTGTGAGTCCAGCAATGGCGACAGTGATGGTGTTGTTGCCAGTCCTAGGCTCAGCACTGAGCATGACACTGACACCAATGTTGGCCATGTGCGTTTTACCATCCCTGATGTCGTATGGGACCCCAGAGGGATGGACAGCACTGGGCCCCACATTGATGCTGTCATTAAGCAAGGAGTTCAGGACTATGTAAATAAGGATGGTGACAGAGGGACTCCTGTCCTCAGGATCATCATCAGCCCAAAGTCCAGTGCTGAGGAGTAACCCATGTGGGGACAGACAATGTCCCAGGGCTGGAATTCTCCATGGACATGCCCCTTGACGTTGGTCCCAGTGAGGATCAGAGGTATCCTAGTGGAACATGTAAGACTCCTATTTCTTCAGGGAGTAACCCCATTGGCACCAATCTGGTCCCTCCTTGGATAGAGACAGACCACTATTGGGTGACTCTGATTGACCATCCACTAGGGCAAGGTAACTGCCTGAGATTCACAGCCCTGGCAAAGGTTCATGAGGTATCTCAGCTTATTGGGCCCAGATAGTGACCCACTACCACTGTCTATGGTTGCAGCTACACAGTCTCTTTGCTGCACTGCCTCAAAGTAAGACAGTCAGGCGTGGTATCAACCTTGCTGCCCATGGTCATGAGGGAGCACAGCAGCAATTGAGGGCATCTTGTGATGCCAATTAGGTGGCCTCAAGACTGGAAGTAAATGCAGTCTGTATAAGACTGATACCATGGTTGTGCATGTCTCGAATGGCACTGTTTGCACTGCACAAGCTGCTCAACTCACACTTTCAGGCAGCTCAACTTCTCCCACTGGATGTGACATGTATGTTTTTGGAACCCACCTGGTCCTGACAAGTTACAGGTCCCACCAGACCTGTAAGAGAGATCTGTAAGAGACCCCTCATTCAGGTGTTCTTCACCACTTAGGGGGCTGTTGGTATTTTGTACATTCAAAGTGAGCTAGCTCCCTCTTCATTCAGTATGGAATCTGGATAGTGACTTTCAAAATCTGGTAGCCAGACCAATTTTTGTTCTGGCCAGTGGCTACCTGGCTACCCAATTCGTCCAGCCTTGACCCCCCAGTGGGGGGGGCAGATTAGAAGTTTAAGAAAACAAAACAGGTACATTTACTGGTGGCATGATGATTGCTTAGTTCCAGTGTGTTACTTGTATTTTGTTTTTGGTCTGGCACACTTCTGTGCCATCGTCCATGCAAAGGGGCCTCACCAATAGCTGCCTCTTTCTATGCTAGCTAGAGGCTACTTGCATACAAAGCTGCTGACTTATCCCTGCTACTCCTTTACCAGCCTAGCATTGCTTACTGGTGAGTGCTTGACCTTATTGAGGCTGTTTCTCGGTAGCCCTGACTAGCCTTATATGTGCCACATCAGGTGCATCCCCTCTCCTTCTTTCTCTCTCTGAGAATTATTAGGCTTTTTTTTTTCCTCTATCCTTTTCTCTGTCCTTTTGGAGCAGCTGTTCACAAGCAATAACTTGTGTTTTCCCTACGTTTTGCTTCTCTCCTGGCAACCAGGACTGAGGTAGATAAGGGAGACAGTGACAGGTTTTGACGGCACACAGCACAATGTGGGGCCATGCAGGCACTGTAGCAAGTAGCTGGCATCAGTCGCCTTGCTAAGACTTGCACACAAGTGGTCCGAGTGTCTCCAGACCAGATCCATTACTGGTAATCAGGAGAAGATATTCAGGAAGACTGCACATTATAATTAGTAATTAACTGTTCTTTTCTCCTGCTGCCATAACTACCTTTTAGAGGTGTGCAAGAAAAAATTTTACGCACACAGAATTTTCTGAGAAAGTCAGATTTTCACTTCCGCAATGGTGCTGAAACCAAATTAGCAACTTACTTGGAAATTCTGAGTTAGAACGGTGGAATAAATGTATAAATTGTGGCTTATTCTATTGAACTGTGGAGAAAAAAGTCCGTGGAACTGATTACTGAACTGCGGAATAATTACATGTATTGCGGAATAATTCATCAAACTGTGGAAAAAAATTCCTCAGAACTGTTATTCTGCAGTTCATGTGTTTTTTTCCACAGTTCAGTCCAAAAATTCTGTGGAACACAGCGAGAATCTACCAAACACATGTGGAAGATTCCGATCTCACCAATGCCAGAATTTCAGAAAATTCTGCAAAATGTCTGAATTTTTGCAGAAGTTCTGTGAAAACGAAATTTGCAACTTTTGGCCACCTCTACTACCTTTATCACTTTTTCCAATTTATTGGCCTCTTCTAATTCCTTGACATCTGTGGCTTCAGTGCTGTCCTTCACATACAATGCCACTGTTTCATCTCTTCTCTTTTCCTACCCTTTCTGAATAATGCATAAGTTGAGTCACTGTCATAATGCTTTGTTGTACATGACTCTGTTAATGCTACCAAGTCCAACTGTTCTATCTAGGTCTCCCTCAGTTACAAAGGTGTACAGTACATACGAACATATGAACATAAGAAATTTGCCAGCAGATAAAGGCCTAGAGGTCTATCAAGTCTGCTCAAATGTGCAGCTAGCACCCCTTATTCTGCAGCTGCCCCTCCCTTCCACCTTTCCCCTTCATTAACCCTTCACCTTGTCCTATTCCATCCCCTTTTGAAGCAGTCCACTGTTCTACTGGATACCACTTCTGCAGGTATCGCATTCCACCCAGCCACCATCCTCTCTGTAAAAAAGTGTCTCCTTATCTCCCTCCTGAACCTTCCTCCCTCCAGTCTCATATCATGGCCCCTGGTGTCCCTCCCCTCCCTTACTTTGAACAGCCCCTCTGTACCTGTCTTGTTTATTCCTTTCATGTATTTAAAGGTTTCGATCATGTCTCCCCATCCCTCCCTCCTCCAGTGAGTACATGTTCAACTTCCTCAACCTCCTCTCGTATGATAAGTCCCCCAGTCCCTTGATCATCTCACTTCCACTGCACACCCCTCCAGTAACTTAATGTCCCTCTTCAGATACGGGTGCCAGTACTGCACACAGTACTCCAGGTGTGGTCTAACTAATGACCTCTACAGTGGCAGAATCACCTCCTCCCTACTCAAGGATGTACCCCTTGCAATACAACCCAGCATTTTGTTGGCCTTTGCAGCTGCCTTCCTACATTGTGCCGAGTTGTTCATTGACCCTGTAATGAGTGCCCCCAGATCCTATTCCTCCTCCTTTCTCTGGGCTAGCTGCACTCCCCCAGCTGGTAACTCATCCTTGGGTTCTTCATCCCAAAATGCAGCACCTTGTACTTTTTGGCATTAAACTCCAGTTGCCAGGTGTCTGACCAGGTTTCAGGCTTTGCCAGATCATCCTGCAACCCCTGCCATCCCCCAGGTCATCCACCACCATTCCTACCATGGTATCATAGGCAAACAGACTAATCTTGCTCTTGATGTCCCATGATACGTCTGCAATGAATATCCCAAACAACACTAGTCCCAACACTGAGCCCTGTGGAACACCGCTCGTCACTACCCTTGGGTGTGAGAGCTCCCCACCCACCGCCACCTTCTGTTGCCTTCCCTGAAGCCAGTTTCCTACCCATCTCACCAGTTTTGCACCCGCCCCTGTGCCTACTAACTTACTTCCCAGCCTTCCATGCATCACTGAGTCGAATGCCTTACTGAAGTCCAGATTCAGGACATCCACTGCATGGCCCCTGTCCAGTTGCCTACTTACCCAGTCATAGAACTCCACCAAGTTGGTTTGGCAGGATCTGCCCCATATGAAGCCATGGTGTCTGCTGTCCTGTAGTCCTTTGGCCTCTAGGAGGGCCATCAGCCTCTCCTTCAGGATAGTCTCCATTGGCTTACCCACGATGGATGTGAGGCTCACTGGTCTGTAGTTTTCCTTGGTTCATCCTTAGCCACTCTTGTGAGAGGGGCACCACGAGCCATCCTCCAACCTGAGGTACACACCCCAAATGTAGTGAGGCATTAAATAGGTTCGCCATAAGGACCTGCAAGGACCTCTGTCAGCTCCTTCAGTACCCTTGGGTGGATGCCATCTGGGCCTGGCGCCTTGTCCACCCTCAGTGCCTTCAAACCTCCCAAACTCTGCCCTCCATGATTTCCCATCTGTCACCCCCTTCCCCTGTTTCTGCCATTTCTCCCCCCTTGTGTCACCCTCTCTTCTCTTTAGTAAATACTGAGCAGAAGTACTCATTTAGTGTTTCTGCCTTATCGCACCCTGCTTCCACCCAACCCCTCTCCTTCCTAATCCTTACTATGTGGTCCTTACAGCTCCTTTTCTCCCTGATGTACCTAAACAAGTCCTTCTCCCCCTTCTTAATGCCTTGTGCCAGCCTGAGTTCTGTAGATGCTTTGGCTCCCCTTACTGCCCTTGTCACCTCCTTCAATTCTGTTAAGTACTCCTTCCTGTCTTCCCCACTCCCTGTTTTCTTGTACTTCCTAAAGGCAGCTGTTTTCCTCCTTACCTATTCCATGACCTCCTTGCTCAACCAGCTCGGTTTCTTATCCCTAGCCTTCTCACTCTGGGCCTTGCAGCAAGTTTTGGTTGCCTCCACTATCCCAAGCTTTGTGAGCTCCCACCTCTGGTTAGTGTCCATACTAGATTGAATTCTGGCCAGCTACCCTTTTACCACTTCCCCCATCCTCCCAAAGTTGGCCATCCTGAAGTCCAGCACTCTTGTGCCAGATTCCACTCCTTCCTTGCCCATATCCAATGTGAGCCATACTGAGTGGTGGTCACTCCTGACAGCTGTTCCTTCACTGTAAGTTCTCTCACAAAGTCCCCATTTGCCAGCACAAGGTCAAGGGTATTCCCTAACCTGGTTGGTTCACTGACCACTTGCAGCAGGAAGCTGTCCTGGAAGGCATCCAGCAGTACCTGCTCCCTTCTGTTTCTGGTTGTTGGGGTACTCCAGGTGACTTCTGGCATGCTGAAGTCCCTCACAATCACCACACTACCCTTCTTGCAGGTCCTTCTGATCTGTCCTACTAGTTCCCTGTCTAACTCCTCCATCTGAGATGGTGGCCTGTTCACCACTCCCATTCTAAGAATGCTATTTTTGGAATCCTGGATTTGCATCCAAAGTGACTCCATACTACCCTCCTCCCCTTCCTCCCTTACACACTTCAGTCCTTCCTTCACATATAGTGCCACACCCCCTCCTCTCCCAATCACCCTGTCCCTACAAAATAACCTGTACCCTGGTACAGACAGGTCCCAGTCATTGTATTGGTGGCCAATATTTCTGTGTGATGGCTGCACTGTCCACCTCCCTCTGCCATGAGCACCTGTAACCTGCAGTTTTCCTCTCAAGGCTCCTAGCATTATGGGTAACCACCTTCCACCCTTCCCTCCCATCCTGCCCTCCCTTACTAGCATCACCAATAGTACTTGCCATTTGTCCTTTGTCACTGTTATGGGAGGTAAGCTCATATGGTTTCCCAACCTGTGGTCTCTGCATATCTCTTGCCCAATTGCCACCCCCCACTCCTAGTTTAAATTCCCAACTTCCTCTATGTACTCCTCCATCCTCTGTTTCAACACTTTCCTTCCCTCCTCACTCAAGTGTATTCTGTCCTTGGCATAGAGACTACTGTCCTCCCAGGTCCTTCCCCACCCCCCCAACAGCCCATACCCTTTAGCACAACACCAGGTTCTTAGCCATCTGTTAAATTCCTCTATTCTCAGCTTTCTTGTTGTGCTTGCCTAGGGCACTGGAAGTATCTCTGAAAAAGTTACTGATCTTTCTGCCCCTCACATAATTGTGCTAGTTCCTCAAACCTCCTCTGGACTATATCTACTGTCTTGTCAGCCAGGTCATTTGTCCCAAGATGTATAATTAAATGAGGCTTGTCCCTACCCCTTCTAGCATATTTCAGAACAGATTGTCCCACTCTTTCCACTGTCATTCCTGGCATGGCCTCCACCCAAATGCGACTATGCCTCTCCCCCTTGCTACCCCACCTGACTCCTCTTAGTATTGAGTCCCCCAGCACTAAGATTCCACCACTCTTACTCCCTGCTTGCTTCCATTCTTCTCCTGCTCTCATTTCCAGCTCCTCTTCTTCCTCCTGCACATTATTTCCCCCTTTTGCCCCTGTTGCAATTATCCCAGCAGAACTTCCCCCCGCTCCAGTTTGGTCCAGGCATTTATCAATTACTCCTCTAATTTCATCATTTCCCTCCTCCACCTTCTTTCTCTAGCAGTGCAAACTATTTTCTGAAGACCCTCTCAAATGCCCACTCCTTCTCTCTGCATAGTAACCTGTTCTCTTTTCCACCCATGACTTTTGCCACTTCTTCACCTCCCCTCACAAGTCCCTATCTCCTCCTTTCATTTGTCTTTTGTCTCCTGACCTGGTTTCCCTGGCAATCGTTCTTCCTGGCCTGGGCCCCTTTGTCTCTGCTTCCCATCTTCTGACCCTCTCCTCACCACTGTTGGCTTAAATAACCCTCCCACATCTCCCCTTCTTCCTCCCTCCAGTACTGAGCTAAACCAACCCCAATCTGCCTTGCCTGTCTTAATTTCTGCTGCAGACCCTCAATCTCCTTTCTAAGTTTCTCTATGTGGTTGCACACTAAACACCCTCCCACACTCCAGGCAATTTTTAGAAAGATTGGTGCACCACAGTTGTTGCAGCCTACCACCCTACCTATTGCTGTCGTTGCCCACCAGCGACCCCCCCACCCTTCCAGATGCAGGATACCAAACACTCCCCCAAGTCTCCCCTCTCCTCCCTCTATCAGTGCAAAACATTATTTTCTTTATTTTCCTTACCCCCTTTGTTGTACATGTTTAAATAGATTGAGCAACTGCTTTTTATATTCCTATCCTTCCTATCCACACTCAAAAAGAGACTTTAGGTAGCCATTGCACAACCTTCTTCAAACTCCTACTCCTCCTTTCCCCAATGCAATAGCAATGCAAAGAAGTAACAATGAAAGCTCCTAGATTTGCAGTTACTTCCCTTCCACTGAGATAGCAGTCACCTCCTCAATTGCTGCTGTCCCTTTCCTGGATGTCTGCTTCTGCTATGACAGGTGCATGTCCTTTGCCCATTTGAGGAAGTCATGTCAGAACCCCTGGTATAAAGGAAATAATGGACCAGGGGCAGGTGGGGCGAGGGGTTGGGGGGTGGGACCAGCCCAAGTCTTCCAGAAACAATCAGGTAGCTGAGGGCCCTGGTCAGACCATTAGCACCCTCCCCCCACTCTGCACTAAACTTTGCAGCTAGTGTACCTGTTTCCTTCTACACTGCCGCCCCATCACCTAGTTAAAATGAACCCTTATGTACTCTGCATATCTTCTCCCCAATACATTGATTTGCATGAAGACTCAGAACAGTCATGTTTCTATAACCAAAAAATCCACTTACAATCACAATCGTTGTTCACAGTAAGGTGGAGTTTGGTGCCTGGTATTGCTGGTCAGCAATTGATAAACCCCTTTTTAAAGGTGAACAGCAGATCACAATAGAAAAAGGTAAGGGTTTTCACCCATTTGAAGTGTAATACAGGTATCCCATGAAGGTGAAATAGATGTAACAATGGTAAAATGATCTCCAGTGCCATGATTCTGCTCTTCTTTGGTAGCTGAGGACATTTAGTTGTGGGTATTGTCAAGTAAGTGATAAGAAAGCAGAACATAATTTTTGCTCAGATGAGAAAGGTACCGGCACTACCACCACCACCAAATGACAAGACTAACAGTATTAGAGGTACACATTGCAAACACTCTATCCTGGTGCTGACAGTACAAAAAAATACAGTCTAGGATATCAGCCATGTTGTGCATTATGAACAATGAGTACATTTATAATTTATTTATATTTATTTCCTTTTTAATTTAGCATGCTTTTTTGTTGATGACTGCCCTCTGGAAGGCTCTGCCCCTGCTCCTCCCAGTGACAGCCTACCACCAAGAAATGCCTTTAGTGGCAATATACCCAGGTTTGCCCCTTCTGGGCAGGGTGGTCAGATGGAACCAGCACCCACCAACACCTGATACAAATCTCAGTGAAAAGAACACTGGGAGGGCCTGTCTGGCTTACCCCCCAAGGTGGATCCATGTGACCAAACCATCCTGATAGAGACTGTTCGCGCAGTTACCAGCAAAGCATCGCAGCGGTGAGATGCAGAGATGAGCAGAGTTTCATCTTCTGAGTAGCACTGAAATTTTTCAAGGTGTTCTCCCTGGGAGGTGTGGCGTGAAATAACATTGATGCACAAATCACAAATGTCTGGCATGCCTCCCCAACCGTCTCCAACCTCAGTTTTGGCAGTTGTATTCCCCCACATCCTCTGCCAGAGGTCAATCACACCCTGGTCACTCCCCCCTTCCCCTGGAGGAGGAGAGCAGTTCATAGAATGCTGATTTTCCCATCCCCAGCCAGTCCTCTGATATCCAGAAATAGGATTTGAAACCAGGGCACTGGCGTCACTGGTGGAAATCCTACCTCTGTGCCAGCAGGCTGGCCGCAGTTATTATTTTGAGAGAGAATGCATCTTGGTAGAATCACGGGGGGAATGCTGTGCTGGCAAAGGCTTGATGGTACATTTGGTACATTTATATAATAATTAAGTTATGTATCTGTAGATGACATCCACCCTTATAACATTTTACATGCGAAGAGCACACACTTGAACTGCAAAACTAGCAGTGCCCAACAAATGAACAAGCAAAGGACTACTTTTGCAACTGCAAGCAGTCAACAGTATTTTTATGTCAAGAAGGGTACTGTATATTACTATGCCTGCACAACTGCCACTGCCAAGAAGATGTTTTTCTAAACCACTAATTCTGTTCTGAATGTTTTTTTATTTGTGTTTCTTTTGTGAATTTTATTCTGAAGTTTTATTACCAGATTTAAATTATTATGATACAGCTCAGAATGGTGCAATCCACAACCAGAAAAGAAAACAAAAATACTGACACATTGCTCAGTTTAGGTGTATATATTTAAGTTTTATTGGGCCTATGCACGAATGTGCAGAGTGCCTATGAGCCGTGTATCTGTGGTGCGTAGCCACCATGAACCCATTGCTCACCCTGCATGGGATGCAGGAAAGGGAGCACATCCCATATACACCCAATTACCTGGCTGCGTGGACAGCAGTGTGCCGGTGGCAGGCGAGGGGTATGCCTGCGCTACTCACCATTCAAAAAGGTGTGTAGTACAGCTCACAGTGTGGCATAGTGGTAAACATGTTACAGCAGGAGGTACCCTGCCATAACTGATGTACATGCCATGTGCACATTGAATACCCGCTTGGTCCATGCAGCAGTGAACAACCACTCCCCATAAACACCTGCCCCCATCTGGCATGCCAGCCCCCCTCCACACACAGCAGAGCCCTGTCCCAGTGTGCAGAATGGCAACCACCCCCACACACATCTGAGCCCTGTACCCATATGCAGACAGACAACCCCCCTACATATCTGATCACCTTCCTCGTGCATAGAAAGATACCGCAGACTCAGCCGTGTCCCAGTGAAGTAGGTGATGCCACCCCCAACCAGAGCATCATTAGTGATGACCCGCACTCCATACATCTGTGCCCACCCACATTCCTGAGCCCCAAACCTGGCTTCCTGACCCACCTTCCATTGGGTGTTCAGTGGTCTCACTTTCACTCACACATCAATGCCCTGTCCATGTCAGAGTGAAGTAATCCCCCACGCATACATCTATACCTCATCCCTGGTATATAAAAAGTTAATAACCTCTGGGCTCAAACACACATGTCTGCCTCTTTCCCATATGGCAAAGGCATATCCCCTGCCCCTGTTCACGCCAAGTGCCCTGTCCCCGAAGATGATCAAGAAATACATTTTGACACACACGCGTTTGGCGTATTCATCTTCCCGACCCCTCAATCAGGTTCCTGTCCATCTGAACATTGGTACCAGTGGACCCCCTAACAACCTGCACACCAACCAACCCCCCATCTTCTGTACCTGCCCATTAGTGCCATGGCTCTGGACAGCCAGGGACAGCCCTCCTCACACCACCTCGCCACCGCCATCCAAGTGATGCTGGAAGTGCGATGCCTATATATAGCGATGCGCCCCAGCATCACTTGAAAGGCTGGCAGCCAAGCAGGTGTGAGGAGGGCTATGCAGCTAGTTGTCGAGAGCTGCAGCACTGACAGGCAGGTATGGGAGATAGGTAGGTTGTCGCGCCGAGGGGGGTGGGGGGTCAACTGTTCACTAAACACCAATGTTCAGCCAGAGGGGCCAGGATCAGGGGTTGGGGGATGAGAACATGGGCACATGTGTGTGGGTGTATGGGGGTTCTTGATCATCACTGGGGCCCCAGTGAGCAGGAGGTGGGGGTATACATTTGCTTAATGGAGAAGGGGCAGACATGTGTTGAGGGTAAGAGATACGCTTTCACTATACCTGGGATGGGGCACAAATTTGTGTGTGGGGGGATTACTGCACCCTGATGTGGATGGGGCATTGCTGTGTGGTGGGGGGTCACTTCACAGGACTGTTGGACACAGGGGCATGGCCGCGTGGGTCTAGGTGCTTGTGGGAGCTATTCACGTACCAGGACCTGCACCTTGGTGTGCAAGTGACCCATTCTGGGACCCAGGATAGCCATCCGATTGGATGCTCACCTGGGTTCACTACTCCTCCGCAGGCCACCCTGCGCAGTCCTGCACACAAAGGGGGCAGGGCTATGGACAGTTGTGCATTCTGCACCTGTCAGGGCTCACAGAGCTACATGGGCAGGATACGTGCCTCCAGCACATAATTCCCACCTGTTCATGCATAGGCTCCAATACTGCAAAAACAAAGTGGTATAATACTGAAATCCTGCAAAATTCTATCAATATTTTCTAGACTTATAGACAGAATAGAAATTAAAACATTCTGCATAGCTCTATTCAACAGTAGTGAGAATGTATACATACAGTAACTAAAGATCTTTTATCTCTGACATCCTTGGTACTGGTAGCATGCACAATGAAGACCACTAAGAATGGATAAAGAGCATCATGAAGGTTCATGGGTGCAGTGTGCAATGTGCACTCTGCCCTCTAACAGCACTACCTGTCAGCATAAGTGTGCATGCTCTGTCCTTATCTTCCAGATAGCCATGACTAAGGTGGTAAAGGAAGGGTTTGTGCTGGTCATGGCTGAGGTAGTAAGAGAAGGGTCTGTGCTGGCTCTGGTGCCATCTATAGTTTTGCTTGTGATATTGGACCAGCTTTTGTAGGGTGAGGCAGTGCAAACAGGGGTTGGTGGTGGTGGGTGCTGATTGGATGACCTGAGAAGGATGTGTGAGTATATACACTGTTGTATAATGAATTTGGGGGGCTGGTACCAGTAGACTACCAAGGATGTTCACTGTTTTACCAGAGATATGGTGGAAAGGGGTTACTACTAAACTACAAGGGAATGTGTCACTATTTTATTGTAAATTGCAGAAGGAGGGTATGGTGTCAATGGCACCAGAGCCATGGGGAGTCGCTCACCATTGTGCACAGTGATAAGGGTAGGGTCCTGGAAGAAGTAAATAACATTACCTCAGCAGCCCTTTTGTTAATCAAAAATCCTCTAAACATCTAAGTAATATATATCTCTGCACTCTGTATCGGTGTGGGTGCCCGCATTTGCCAGAGTCTATATACATAGTAATTAAATAATTTTTATCAAAGATCTCCCTGGGACTGGTAACATATAGTATGGATAAATCTGTGAATTGTTAGGGAAAATCTCTAAGGACCATGGGAGCAGTGGGCAATGTGTGCTTTGCATCCCCTCTCCCCCAGTACTAACTCTCAGCATTAATTTTGCTGTACACATCATTCTCATAACAGAGTTGTCATTGCCAAGTTTACTGTACCTTGATGGTTTTTACACTCAGCTGGCTACTACTACTGTTTTATATTGGGGTGAGGCATCCTTTCCTGCTCCACCACTGCACGTTGCAAACACCATTCCAGACCTTTTATCTTAATTGACATTATAATTGGACCTGCAGCCATTGTCACATTTCATCATTAAGCCATTCATTTTACATCAAAGCAGCCACAATGCCTCTTACAATTGTGTCTCTCTTCATATCATCAACATAATGGATCATTGGTCATCCTCATCCTGTTATACATTCCATACTTGAATATCTACATCAGACATTTTTTTTTATTAGTTTATATGTTGTTGACCTGAAAAGGAGGCATAGACAGATACTGCCTAATTTGAGCTTTGTTCTGGGGGGAGATGAAAACCAAAATAAACTAAACCAGATTAGACTGTTGCTGGTACTGTATTTTACTGAATGGTGTACATTTGGCCTGGGTACCAGGGAAATTACCCTACCTTCCCCCCCAATTTATTTGTCCATTGCCCACCAACCCCCTTCCATCGGCCAACCCCATCACTTCGACCGGGTGACAAGCCAGCCAGCACCTCTTGCAAATTTGAGGTGCCAGCTGGCCCATTGTGGTATGGAGACCAGCTTCATCCTGCCAGTTGGCTTGTTTTTTTCTCCTCTGTTTCGTCCCACTTTGAGTGTGAAGCCAAGGTGTGCAATTACTTCAATGGCTGAGCAATGCATGCTTCCGTACGTGACATGCAGGAGATTTTTCTCAGTTCTGTCCCCCCTTGTGTGGGTCCATTGTGCCAGCCCCCGGCCACTGCTCGGGGCTAGTCAAGCAGAGGACTCCATCCCCACCCCTCCCCAGGACAGGAGAGCTGTCTTCTGGATGCTTGATCCTCTCCCTCCCCGGCCAACCCCCGGCGACCCACTCACACTGTGAACATGAGTCGCTGGCATGACAGGAAGTAAGGCATGATGCCTCAATCCTCCACACCACTGGGCCAGCTTACCCTACCCTTTTCTGACAAATGTTATGTGATCTTTAACACCTGCCTAAATAGCCAACTAAAAAGTCAGATAGCACCTTGGTTTATTATCTCATTCAAAGGATGGTATCACATTGTCCTGACTTTGGGTGCCAGCATTTATGGTATGGGCCCAATCACAGTGTGGGACTACAACCCACAACCTTCTTGTCCCGAGGTAGATGTGGTGCCAACTGAGACATGCTAGCACCAAAGCATGACATCACATTAGGAAAGCACAACGTGTGCCCACATAAAATAATGTTTGTGAACATTCCACAGAATTTTGCAAAATTTTGAATTTCAGTTATTTTGCTATAATGTTAAAGGTTCTTGTCCAAATAACACCAAAGTTGGGTGGTATGCAGAACCCTACAGCTTACAAATGTGTATTGAATTTCAGAGGTCTAAATTAAGAGGGGGCAGAGTTATGGGTTACCAAACATTTAATCAAAATTAAATTTTCAGTTATTTTGAGATAATTTTAAAATTTATTCTCCAAATTTCTCCACAATATCAGGATTTAGAGAAGACACAGAATGTATATATGCACCATGTTTTAAGTCTCAAGCTTTAATGGGAGCTGAGTTATAAGTAGTCAAATATTTGGCAAAATTTGTATTTCTGTAATTTTAGTATAGCTTTGATAGAATTAATTGAAATATTACAAACATTGCCAGGTATACAGGATAGTACTACATTTGCATATGCACCTAGTTTCAGATTTCCAGCTTTAAGTGGGACTGCATTATAGCCTGCCAAACATGTTGCCAAAATTTAAATTTCAGTTAGTTCCCTCAAATTTTAAAACTACATATCCAAATTTAACCAGAGTTGAAACATTTAAACTACTATACCATGTGGTCATTTCTAAAAAAGTTCATAGTTTCAGCTTTAAACGGGATTAAATGAAAAGTAGTCAAACTTTCACAACATTTAAAAATTTAATTTTGCAAGAATGTAAACTACAAATGTATAAACCCCTGAACTAGAAAATGTAACACTATTAAATTTGGCAGGTTTGTAGACCTTACAAGGGGACCATGTGTGCCAATTTTATTAATTGCTTGCTGTGAGAAACTGCAAAAAAAATCTCTACTTAAAGTCAAATCCCATGAGTCTTTGTCAAAATTGCAGCATTTCATGAAATATTTCATAAAACTAGAATTTTCTAATTTCACTCAGCCTTATCTGGGGTGTTCTAATTAAAGGATAGTGGTATAAGAGATAGGTAGTGCAGGGAGTCACCAAGCTCAGGAGTTAGATGCACAGTTTCACCAAGAAATGGACAGCTGAGCTTGGTTGCACAACAGTGATAGATCCCTGGGTTGGAGCAAGAAAGCACAGAGTGTCAACAATTCAAACCTGAATGCAGGATATTTAAGGATCACATCCAGTAAATTTATGATCCAGGGAGCGTGGTGTACATGCAAGTCTAGGACACAGAGGTACTCAAAAACATGTAGTAGGGGAAGACAATGTCTTGGGCAGCAGGAAGAAAGAATTCTGGCTAGTCCAACAGGGTAGGTTGATAGGAAAGGGAGTAGGTGACTCACGTTTTAAGGAGGTTTGTCACAAAGAGGATATGAATGGAATCAGTAGTTCTACTGAGTCAATCTGGCTATGCCAAAAGAGAAGGGGGGATAGTCACCCAGCGAGGAACAGCAGGACTGCAAAAAGCCCAGCCCAGCTTATCAAATGAAGTAGTGACATGTGCATTGTTAATGTTAAATTCCACGCAAAATAAATTCTGGATGCTTCATTTACAGAATATGCTATCATAAACATGTGAGAAAATGTTACTAATCATTTTGTTTCTTCTGCAAAATTAAAACTGCTTAACCAATTTATCCAGTTGTGTTAGACACCAGGATACACTGACTATGGATATGCATGTCAAATGTTAACTCTGTGTATGCAAGAGCAGAGAAGTTACAAACATTCACATTTTTGATAGTTTTCAGAAAGTTTTGCAAATATTTACAATAGTACAGTTTTGAACCTTTGTAACTTAAAATATTATTATCTAATTCACTCCATATTTAGAAGATTCAATACACATTACAAAAATAATATCCATACCAATTTACACATGTCTAGCTCCAAAGGTGCCTGAGTTATATGTAGATGAACTTTGTTCATGACATTTCCTGAAAAAAATAAAATGACAGATTTTGAGCACATATAATTTTGAGATGATTCATCATATTATCATGAAATCTGGTACATTGTTAGAACACCAATCATCAAGAAATCATGCCAAATTTAAGACCCCTGACCCAATAGATGGTTAAGGTATTTTTATTTATTTTTTGATAACGGGTAGGTGCACTAGACACAAAAGTGACTATTTTCAGGCACGAACTGGGAGGTCAACAACATAGGGAGAGATACAGGTACGGAGCATACAGTGTCAAAATTGTACAGCACAGCACAAGTCAGAGGCAGACAAGGTGTAAAGACAAAATAGTACCAGGGCACGAAAATAGTACCAGGGCACACACAGTGTATTATACAAATATAAGGTAAGTGCCCACAAAATGCAGTTATAGTAATATCACACTGAAGTGCATAAAATCATTTGCAGATGAAAAACATTCATGAAATTTCTCACAAACAATAAAATGCCATCATTCAAGCCCCTATAATTTTGAAAGTATCTAACTAAATTATATGATATTTGGCATGTTTGTGGCCAATGTATGAATAAGTATATGTTGCAAATTTCAAACCTCTAGTTTGAATGATTAAGTTATAACCAAATTACTAAATTGTTAAAATTTCACAACATTTCAATGAATTGTGGAATTTTGTGAACATTTGGGAAATGTCACCAAACTTCCAAAGATTCAGAATATTCCCATTCCGCACAGCTCTACTCTCTATCAGTTCCCTATGAGGGTGCATGTTTAAGTCATGACAGAGCAAGAGATGTATCCACAATTCAAGAACAAAACAAAAGTTACAAACAAAAACATCAGTTACACAATGACCCAGTGAATGCAAGCTTTATTTTACGCCCATAGTATAGTGGTAAAGCCAACAATAGTAAAATGAGATTATTAACACCATTTTCATGGAGCAGTTTGGATTGGAGCATAGTTAATATCTTTGAACTGCTTTTATCTAGTGTTAAAAACAGTGTCACACAGAAAGTAAAGGACTACACCCAGGCAGGATTAGGAACATGGCCAGCACTTCCATTTGACTGTGGGTGGACCAGTTACTGATGCCATGCTGAAACGAAACATCATGAAATCACTTCATTTGTTCAAAGCCCTGAAACACTAATGAAAACTGATCATGCATGTTGCTGACCAAAACTTTATTCAAATGACAGAAGAAAGCAGAGCAAAACTAGTAGATAAACCCAGCTGAACATTTTAGCAATACTTTTGGTGTTCATTTTTTAAGCCAGTGCTGGGGGGTGGGGGGGCACTGAGTGACTTTTATTCTGAGGCACTACTGCAGTAGGGAATTGATTTATTTGGTACTTCTGTCCTTGGAGTGATCTCATTATCTCTTATGAGAAGAGAGAAGAGGAGAGATCTATGTATGAAAAGTGCTCATCAACTGTCACAGCTCCCATCTTTTACTTGGTCGCACAAACGCTGCCACAGATAATACGACATAATAAAAAGAAGAAGAAACAAAACTTTGAATAAAAAAGAGGAACAAGTCTTAGGATGGGACTTAATGTTGCGGCATAGAGTAGGATGCTGGTTCTATCATGGTCGTGATATTAAAAACCTATGTAACCCACAGTGACTACTCCAGTACCAGGGATGCTAGGCATGACAAGCCATGACTGGTACACCAAGAAATATCACAAATAAATAAATACCTCTGGCATCATGAGCTCCCCAGCTGATCCAGGAATGGCAGCTGCCATTAGGCTTTTTATCTTGTCCATGCACAGTCCCTCCCTCCATCCAGTCACAAACCACTTTGGGGGGGGGGGTAATACATCACAGCATTACATCCAACATAACAATAAACAGATCAAACAAAATTATTTCATTCGAAGAAGTGATAAACATCAAGGGAAAAAAGTATTGACTGGTATACAGTAATGATACATTACCTACAGGTCTGTATCAAAACTGTCTCATCAGAAGTAGAGAGAGCACACCACAGTGTTTCTACTCCTAACATCTGGCAAATTTTCCTTCTTTATGATAGATATCCACTTTGCACATAAAGTGGCATCTCGAAAGAATGTGTGAAAGGATAAAGATCTTGATTCGGGTTTTCGGCTGTCACCTTTGTAGCCAAATACACAGCAATACACCATGTCTGCACTCTGCAGAAGTGGCACAAAATAATAATGATTTAAGTAACAGAAACAAAAGTTGAACTGCCCTGAATAAAAGAATTGTAAATCCTCAACTGTCAAAACCAAAATTTCATATAAATTATGACTTTCCTGTCTAGTTTTGTACTTAGCTCCATACTGGGGGGCTGAGCATTTTTCTGACAAAAGTCCATATCTCGAAGCATTTACGAGATACTGGCCCCGAAAAGTGTGGTGGACACCGCAATGTTAGTCTATAGGAAAAAGTGTCAACTTCAGAGCACTGTAACTTTCCATCCACGCAATATTTTGCCACCAAACCACCAAAAGGCACATCCCTAGGATATTGGCTTTCTTCCCTCCAAATTTCAGTTCAAAAGACCAAACCATTGTTTTGCAGCAGGGTGGCAAAGAATTCCTGTTATTTTGGCCATAGTGTCGAAAAATAGTGTTGCAAATCACGACACTTTTGCAAATGAAATCACAAAAGTGTCATGAGTGTGACACTACTTTGTGACACTACTGTGTACACAAAATTCAAAAACATATTTCTGGGGTGTTTAACCCCCCAAAAAAGACATGGCTAGCATCCTCAGATCTGACTAGGTGAGCACAAAAAGAATTGTGTCCCTAGAGGGTCCCAAATTTAAATGCCAAGCATTTCTGTGACCACTAACTGGGAAAAAAATGGCTGACTCATGACACTACAGGGGTCATTTGTGACACTAAAAACTGCATTTGCAACACTGTTGAACTTTTTGTTAACTTTTCCCATTGACTATAATGGGAAACTTGTTTTTTGAACAACTTTTAAACCGTTTAATATTTTTTCACGAAATCTTCAAAAGGCACATCAGGGACCCTGGCCACATGTTTTTTTTGAAGTTTTTGGACTGGTCATGCAAATCATGCAACCTGTAGGCGCAAGCAAAGAATGCACAAAAAAGCGTAAATGCGCTTCGGAATGTTGCTTTATAACTCCACAACTATAGATCCAACCGCTATGAAACTTGGCATATCCAGAGATCTAGTGTACCGCTCCACACCTGCCAAATTTCAGGCAAATCCATTGTATGATGGAAAAGTTATTAAGATGCAAAATTTCACACTTTAACTAACTATAGTGGCACTACCATGCCACTATTATATATATATATATAGTTTGTTTAGGCTATTGATGTAACTGCACAATTGTTTGCTGTTGCTTTTGTCTGCATCTGTTGCATTTGAGTTCCATTTTCTTTTTAAAATGGTTACTTTTGGGTTTATGTTTCCTTTAAAATGTTTACTATTCTGACCATGTGGTTATGTCATGGCTTTTGTTTTCAGATATTTTATTGCGTGTTTAGCTTTTTTGTTGTTGTTATTATTGAGTCACTTTCTTCATATCGTTATTTAGCCATTTTGCTTGTCATCATTTGCTGTTATATTCCTTGATCATTCTAAAGTAAACTATTGCAAATGACAATATATTGCCCTTTATAATCTGCCAATGAGCAGCACTTGTTTATGGTATTGTGTTACTGGTACCATAGGCTTTATATTTAACATTCTCTTAAACTGATGTCAACATGAATGTATAATGCTTATGTACCAGCTATTTACTAACATAGAAACATAGAATCTGTTGGCAGAAAAAAGACCTCCTGGCCCATCTAGTCTGCCTCAAGGTCCTTTCCTACTGCGCCACCATGGAGCATAACTGATCTCCAGCTTTACCCCCCCCCGTGCTTCAGCCCTGTTACCAGTGTCCCCTTATGTGTATCCCATGCATGTTTGAAACCTGTTACTATTTTGGTACCCATTACCTCTGCTGGCAGGCTGTTCCAGGTGTCCACCGCCCTATCTGTAAAGAAGTATTTCCTCATATCCCCTCTAAGTCTTCCCCCCCCCTTCTAGCTACATGTCATGCCCCTTGTCCTTGAACATCTTTTTCTCAGCAGAATTCAATCAATCAATCAATCAAATATTTATTTATCCAGGCAATCACCATTGAGCAAGCTCATTTAGAAGGTGGACCTGCTGTTGGCAGGGAAAATTGTACAGTTACATATAAATATACATAATACAAAAGTAACAACATGTTTACAATACTGATAGGAGCAGAATATTTACATTCCAAGTCACATGTACAAGAAAAATGTACATAACACAACCCGAATGTAATATATATATATATATATATATACACAGTTCTCACAGGAGCAGGATGTGTATGGATGTCATATACAAACCATAAAAGCAGAAAAAAAGAAAGATCATTTATATTCCTGTCCAGCAGAAACACGTTACAGGCCTGGATTGAAATTCCTAAGCTATGGAGGTGTGCACAACAGTGTATAAGCCTTAGGTAACTGCAGCAGAAGGTGGGTGGTGAATAAGATGGATGTAGAGGATGCTAAGGGCTAGTGGGGCAGTGAAGGGGCAAGGGCTGATTTGGATAAGCAGCTGGGACTAGTGTTGGAGGAGAGGAACAATAGTCAAGCTGCTAGGAGCGATAGAAGCAATTACAGATTTCAGCAAATGTTTTGTCACAGAGGGTCTTAAAGAAAGCAGGACTGACAGGTGAGCTAAGTCTCAATGATTTTTGTATCCGATTCCAGAGAATACGCAGGGCATAGCTTATGGCGGCCCTTCCAAGGCGAGTGTTGGCCCTTGGGACATTCAAAGAAATCAGCTATTGACTTCTTAAGGCATAGTTCCTAATAGGACTAAGGGGGAGACAGTCAACAACGTATTGTGGGAGTTTGTTGGTGAGGGCTCAGAGCATCCATAGGGCTGCATTTCTATATCGCCTGTACTGAAGGGAGGGTCACCCTACGACTGTGTGTAAAGAGCAGTGATGTGTGGAGTACGAGAGGCCAGTTATAAATCTCAGTGCTCTATGATATAATACATCCAGTTTTGCAAGATATGAGGCAGGGCAATGGCCATAAATGAAGTCGGTGTAGTCAGTTAAAGAAAGGAACGTAGATTGGACAAGCTGTCTTTTTGCATCTGTGGTCAAGAGGAGTTTAATTCTGAAAAAAATACCAAGCCTCTGCCTCAGTTTTTTCAGCAGTTCTTCTGTGTGTTCCACAAAAGAGAGTTTATTGTCTAGCCAAATACCAAGGTATTTGAATTTAGTCACAAATTCAAGATTTTCTCCTAATGAAGTAGAGATTGGTGGTAATGGACTAGCGATAGCAGAGTAAGCACCTAGGCCTGATGGTGAGAAAAGAATGGCCTTGTTTTTTTTTTTTTTGCATTTAGTAGTAACTTTTTGCTAAGGAGCTGGTACTGCAGAGTATTAAAGTCAGCTTGTAACTCAGCGCAGGCAGCTTCAGGAGATTCCCAGCTTAAGTAGAGCACTGTGTTGTCAGCAAACAAGTGAATACTGGCATCTTTGATGCCGGCGTCCAAGCTGTTGATGTAAATGGCAAACAGTAATGGGCCCAGTATGGAGCCCTGGGGGACACCTATTTTTTGTTGGTTTAAGTGGAGAAATCTCTCCATCAGCCTTACTTTATAGCTGTCTATTAGAAAGGTAGTCTTGGAACCATCCCAGTGTGTCTGAGCCAATGCCTATAGTTTTTAAGGTGGAGAGGAGCAGGCAGTGGTCGACAGTGTCCAACGCCTTACTGAGGTCCAGAAACACGGCACAAACACATTTTTTGTTGTCTAGGTCCTGTTGCCAATCATTAGTAACTTTTGCCAGTGCCGTAATTGTACTATGCTTAGCTCTAAAGCCAGACTGCATTGGGTTGAGTAATCTAGCATTGTCTAAGAAAGATCTCAGCTGTGTATCCACAATTTTTTCCAGAAGTTTTGAAAGTATGGGAAGAAGGGAGATTGGTCTATAGTTATTTAGGTCACAGAGGGCCTCTGCTTTAAACAGGGGAATGACGTGAGCCGGTTTCCATGCCTTGGGGATGGAGCTTTGTGCTAGGGACAGATTGAATATGTGTGTTATAGGTGTAGCAAGTATATGGTGTGCTATTTTCAAGAAATATGGGTCGAAGGAGTCGGCCCCAGCACTTTTTTTAGTATCTAGTCGTAGAAGAAGATCATCAGCTTCTTTTATGGTGATAGGTGAAAAGGAGAAGTCCATGTTATTGCTACTTGGTTCTGAAGGCTGGGTGTTGGTCTGAGGAAGAATGCTACTTACAGGTGTGTTATCAAATGCCAGGCCAGCAGTGGCAAAGTGATTGTTGAAAGCCTGCATTATCTCTAATTTTCCGTTAATGATAATATTATCAGAGGTAATTTTTGAAGGAAGTGCACTTCCTGGAGAGTGGCCAGATAGCTCTTTTATGGTGGACCAGAACTTGGTAGGGCAGTTTGACTCAGAGAGTAGCTTGGTTTGATAAAAGTTGGCTTTGGCCTCTCTGACCAACTTGATACAGACGTTTCTAGATGCCCTGAAGAGACACCAGTCTACGTCGGCACGAGATTTATGAGCCTTTTTCCAGAGGTAATCTCTTTTAAGTAGGGCAGCCTTCAGATCTGGTGAGAACTGAGCCTTACTGTACCTTATTGATACCTTTGAGGTAACAATGTTTCTATCATGTCTCCCCTTTCCATCCTTTCCTCTAGAGAGTACATATTTAACTCCCTGAGTCTTTTCCCATAGGCAACAGTTCCATCATCTCTCATCTTGAATACAAGTTTATAATTCCTGGCTACACCCATGCTTACAAGCATGATGCATCTTACAGGTGAGGTCTTAGCTGGTGCTAAGAGAATTACTCCACACAGGTAAAGAGATACAGCTTCATCCCCAAGAGGTATAAACTGGACATGTCACTTTATCAATCATTTAAAATAACACAATTTTAGTTTCACATTTTTACTATGAGGGAAGACAGTAAGAACAACCAGCATGGTTAGCAAATTAATTGACACCTCTACATGAGTAGGGGAGGGTATACCAGCAAAACAAGTTTCTCAGTTTGCGAATGGTTGTAAATAAAGCACTGAAACTTAACACAGAAAGAAAAGGCCCATAAAGCACAATAAAGGAGGTTTTTAGCTTGCAAACAAGCACACACAAAAAAAAGAGGCAGTATGGGGGATCACTCAATTAAAGGAAAACTATATGTTAAAATCAGGAAAAGATATGTATTATTAACATTTTGTATTCCAATTTCATTTCAGTGTTTTTTTTTTCAGTTCTGGCTGTGAGAGGTTTTTTTTCCAACTTTCATAGTGGTTTTTTGGACCCTGAGGGCTGTTATTCAAGTTTCTTTTATTGCATCTTGTCCCAGGCAATCTTCCCAGAGTGCCCTTTGGTCTGATGTTTAATAGCCCCTATTGGAGGCCAGTGTCTTGTTACATGGTCTTTTGTTTCAAATTAGCCACAATACGGAGAAAATAGCAGCCAGAGGAGTCACACGGCTAGTCTTAGGGTAAGTGTAATCAATAAGTTTCCTAAATATCGATACCTTATCCAGTTGTGTTCTGCTGTGTGTGTGTGTAAGCATGTCACTATTTAAAGTAGTTTTGTCTGCACTCTTGTTGCTATCCCTCAGTCCTTTTCAGTTTTTGCACCAGTACCAAGTAGCAGAAATGGAGCATCACTCTATAGTTTGTTAGAGTAGACCATGAATGAAATAATACATGTAGAACTGGAATGGTTTATAGAAAATAGTGTGGAAACATCATGGAACATATCGATTTATAAAACAAATATGTGATTGTTCCTCAACAATGCTACTTTACACTCCCCTTCCCCCATTGCATAGCAAGGAACACATCAGTTTATCTCAGCAGCAGTTATTGCAGCCTGCAATCTGTATATAAACTGTGCCACTTTGCTTAATATCCTGCTCCCCCCATTTTGATCAACATGTTATGGACTTTTGATTCAATTGCTTGTGTCTTGTATAAAAGACAGTACTTATAGACAAATCTAATCATTTTGCAGCTGTCGTCATCCATTGGGTAAATAGACTTTGTGATTGTTTGTGTTTATTTGAGCTCCTCCGGGAGCCCTCAGCATGATTTCTTCAGTTTTTTTTTGTTAATACCAGCTATTATCAACTTTAAAATATTTAAAGAGGTGCTTGCTAATGGCATAATCTTCCCATCGGTGTTAGTGCTAGACATACTATAGCTAGCTTGGCTTGAGGAAGGGTGAACATGGTCAGGACCCCATAGCAATTGAGATGCATATGCAGCAAGTAAGTCCAGATGCACTAACTCACCCTACAACTGTTAAGTATCACAATCTGCATAATATACAAGGCTTACAGTGATGAATCATCATATGGTTTGGCTGGTTTGGGTTCTGCTGTTTATAATACAGGGATGAATAGCTAGGGAAGGCATTTTTTTTCAATGAACAGTATTGAAATCACTGTTAGACATGTGGCTAATTTAAATCTTTAAGTAGTGATTCTAGAATTTTACCTGGAACCTGTATTTATTAATTTAAAAAATATATGTTTTGAGGAGGTGCCTGGTTATGGATTATCCCAATATTACATTTCAGCATTTTATTGGAAAGTTTGCACTCTGATTTTCTAATTCTGAATTTTTTGTAGTATGTTGTTTGTATTTATATTAAATCTGTTGACATACCTGGCAATGTACAGGAGCAGGGGACTGAATTTATGATTGGGTTTGAATAAGGAACACAAATATTCATTACATTGCTTTACTATCTCCACTGGATTTTTTACTGTTTCCCCTTTAATATTAATATACTTATATATTTTTGTTTTGTTTTGTTTGGGCTATTGATGTAACTGCAGAATTGCTTGCTGTTGCTTTTGTCTGCATCTGTTACATTTGAGTTATATTTTATTTTTGAAATTATTACTTTTGCATTTATGTTTCTTTTAAAATGTTTAATATTCTGACCATGTGGTCATGTCATGGCTTTTGTTTTCAGATATTTTCTTGCATGTTTAGCTGTTTTGTTATTGTTGTTGAGTCAATTTCTTGACATCCACATTTAGCCATCTTGCTTGTCATCATTTGCTGTTATATTTCTTGATCCTTTTAATGTAAACTATTGCAAATGATAATATGTTGCCATTTATAATCTGCCAATCAGCAGTACTTGTTTATGGTATTGTGTTACTGGTACAATATGCTTTATAGTTAACATTATCTTAAAATTGATGTATAATGCTTATGTACCAGCTATTTGCTAACATAGAATCATAGAATCTGTTGGCAGAAAAGGACCTGCTGGCCCACCTAGTCTGCCTTAAGGTCCTTGCCTACTGTGCCATCAAGGACCATAAATGATCTCCAGCCTTAACCCCCCTCCCATGCTCCATTCCTGTTACCAAGGTCCTCCTATGTATATCGCATGCATGTTTGAAACCTGTTACCATTTTGGGAATCTTTACCTCTGCTGGCAGACTGTTGCAGATGTCCACCACCCTATCTGTAAAGAAATAATTCCTCACATCCCCGCTAAGTCTTTTCCCTTCTAGCTACGTATCATGTCCATGAACATCTCTTTCTCAGCAAAATTGAACTTTCATGTACCTTATTGACACCTTTGAGGTATTTGAATGCTTCTATCATGTCTTCCCTTTCCCTCCTTTCCTCTAGAGGGTACATATTTAACTCCCTGAGTCTCTCCCCATAGGCAATAGTCTGTTGCCTTCAGTACAAGTTTAAAAGTACTGGCTACACCCCTGCTTACATACATGATATATCTTATAGCTGAGTTCTTAAATGCTGTTTCCAAGTGAATTATTCCACACCAGTAAAGGGATATAGCTTCATCCCCAAGAGATGCAAACTGGACATGTCACTTTATCAATCATTTAAAATACCACAAGTTTACTTTCACATTCTTACTACGAGGGAAGCAAGTGAGAGCAACCAGCATGGTTAGAAAATAAATGAATTGACACCTCTGGATGAGTGGGGGAGCGGATACCAGCAAAACAAGTTTCTCAGTTTGCAAATGGTCATAAATTAAGCACTGAAACTTAACACAGAAAGAAAAGGCCAATAAAAAACTATAGAGGATGTTTCAGCTTGCAAAAAAATTAAAAAGAGGCAGTACTGAGGATAGCTCAATTAAAGGAAAACTACATATTTAAATCAGGAAAACATATGTATTATTAACTTTGTGTGTTCTAACTTCCTTTCAGTGGTTTTCCTTTCAATTCCAACTGTGAGATAAGTTGTGTGTGTGTGTGTGTGTGTGTGTGTGTGTGTGTGTGTGTGCACGCGTGTGTGTGTAAGCATGTCACTAGTAGCAAGAAGCAGAAATGGAACAGCACTTTCTACTTTGTTAGAGTAGACCATGAATGAAATAATATATGCAGAATTGTAATGGTTTATATGAACTAGTCTGGAAACATAATGGAGCATAGCTATTTATAAAAAAAAAATTGTGATTGCTCCTCAGCAATGCTACTTTACACTCCCCCCACCCTCACTGCATAGCAAGGGACACATCAGTTTATTTCAGCAGCAGTTATTGCTGCCTGCAATCTGTATATAAATTGTGTTACTTTGCCTAAAATCCTGCTTTCCCAGTTTTGATCAACATGTTATGGACTTTTGATTCAGTTGCTTGTGTCTTGCATAGAAGCCAGTCTTTGTAGACAAATCTAATCATTTTGCAGCTGTTGTCATCCATTGGGTAAGTACGCTTTGTGATTGTTTGTGTTTATGTGATCCAATCCTTAGTATTTGGTTACTTCATTGATGTCTCCTATAGAGGGACTCAAAATGTGCAGGATAGTTTAGCAAATTCAGAGAAATCACAGAGGCACCAGATTTAGACTTTGGGTGGAGTTTTCCTTTAACCTCTCTCAAGCCAGAGGAAACACTGTGGAGGAAGCTTCAACTTGCAAAAAAAAGTCAGTGTGGGACAAGACTGAACTTAAGCACTAAAACGTAACAATCAAAGAAAAGGCCCATAAAGCACTATGGAGGAGGGTTCAACTTGCAAAATATGGTAGTACTGGGGAGGGCTCAATTAACTTCTCAAGCCAAATAGTGCTGTCCAGCTGCCATACACACACAGGTAGCATAGTAATGAGGCTTCAGCAGATTACACTATTTTAACACTCTACCATGTTGTTTGGAAGGTAATTATTCAGGTAGTCCTCTTCTCAAAGCAAAACATCTACAGGGCTATGCCCACTGCAGCCATAAAAATCAAATGCTTTCTATCCACCCCTCCCAAGCTTTTCAAATGGCACAGTTACTTATTGTTTTCCTTTAGATTTCTGTGTGCCCACATCATGTCCAATTGTTTGGGTGACTGCCTGGTAAACGTCCTGCAAGTGAAAAGCATATCTCCCTTGTACAGGCAGTCCCTCACCTTTCATCCAAAAACTGCATATACCCTGATGCAGGATCATTGAAATGGCTTGCTTATTCATGTGGGGCTTGGTGCACTGGCCTGATGTTTTTGTGTAATAGTAGTTTCATGGTATGGTCAGAATGGACGATTACATGGCTGTTGGGGTACAGGTTCTTATGAAAGGTGGTTTTCCTTCTTAACATTTCTTTTTTGCAAGGAAAGACATTCTGAGCTGGTAATGGCTCATTTCTAGAAGCTTCCTGTGCAGGGGATGGGGGAACAGTACAAAACAGTAAATATCATAACGTGCATACAAAAAATAAAGAACAGTAATGCCTCTCTTAGTGGTTTTGTATATTTATCTAAGCTGTTAATTAACTGTTGGTTATGATGTGTGTTTTCCCCAGATGTACAGCGTGCTGCAGTATTTCTGATTTATACATTTATCTTCTACTGAAGACATCAGAGTTGTCTGTCTTTTCATAGGATTCCAGTTCATTGATTAAAAAATATCTTTTGTCTGTTTTTTTGTATCAGACATTTCACGTACACAAAGCATTATATAGTTACAGCATTTCCAGCTGAGTGGTACATTTTGTTAAAATTCATCAGGTTCCTTGTTTTGGTTGTGCCATATCCATCCCTGATCTTTTATTTATTTACTTTTTTTATTTTTTCAGCTTCTATCCCAGTCACATTTTGCTTTCACAGCCTTTACGTCTTAATTAGCCCCAATGCATTGTGTCATTTTGATACATGTTTGCTTCTCCTCTTTCTCATTTTTTTATATTGGTATCTAATACTGTTACTGATGTGGTCTTAATATTGTTATGGCTGTGGGTGGAGCCTACAGCCATCTTGCTTTCTGTAGCTGGAAAATGGAGTAATATGGAACACATGTTTTGGACTTTTCAATGTATCTTTCCGTGCCAACTGAAATAAGATACTCCCTTCTTTCTGTTAAGACTGTTGAAGACATAATTCTAAGCTGCTAATCAGATGCCATTAGGAAACTTAAACAGCTTGTTAAATATTTGGTAAATATCGGATGCTTATTAAACTGGATATTTGTTTACCCCTTCAGAATGCAACAATTTGCACATTTAAATACTTAGCATTTAAAAAGTTTCTTGATACTAGTTTCACTTGGGAATGTATTGTCTTTCAAGAAAGAATCATACCTCCTAAATGTCACCCTTTCCCAGCAAATCTATTATTTACTCTGTTTTTTTTACATCTAAAGACACTGTCCGATAAGCACTATCTCAGACATATGACAGGTCTTCAGTGAACTGCCCAGACTAAATATATAGCACTCAGCAGGCATTTTCTACTATGTTTTTTGACAAAAAATATATTGAGCTACAACACACACACAAACACACACACACTCACACACACTGTACACACCATCCTCATGGCCAGGGGTTCAGTTAAAATACATTTTTGGAGTACTTCACTTACAAAAATAAGGCACAAATGTGCAGAATAAAAGGGCAGGAAGTCATTGACTTCCAGGTGTAAAACAAAAATTTAGATGATTTCCAAAATTGTATGGCAGGAAGTCAGTAATGAGTTATTTTCCTGAAAGAAATTGTATTTTACCACTAATATATTAAATTAACATCCATAAACTGGTCCTCCTAGAATATTGAATTCCACCAGTGGGATCCTGGAAGTATTTTGACTTCCACACAAATTGAAATGATTTCCAGATTTTTACTCATGGAAGTCTTTGACTTCCACTAAAAGTAAATTAACTGAACCCCTGCTGATGGCTACAACATTCAAAATAAATACTGCATTCTAATATGTTATAAAACAATAATTATACAATGGCAGTAAAAAATCCTGGACCCTGACTGTCTGTCTGTCCTTGGCAACAATGAGGTTATCTGAGCACAACCTCACTGTATTGGTTTGTTGTTGCATTGTTTGCATCTTCTCTTAAGAAACAAAAGATATATTGCCACATTACAAATCTACCAAAAAAATGTTTTTAATTTTTGTTTTTTATTTTGTATAACAAACAGCCATTGTATAATGGAAATACTGCACTCCAGGGTGCTGGGATAACCTCACTTCTGGGACATTGGACACACTCGGCCTGTGGCCTTGTGCTCAACCACCCAGGCGTGAGGTTATTCCAGCACAACCTATGCCCTCTTGTGCATTAGTGCTTAAAGAAACTGTTTATGTCAGTGAACACAGTGAAGTTCAGTTCAGAGTATATTTCCTTTAAATATTTCTTATCCTATATTTTGTATCCTGGATAGCGCTGGGAAGATGCTACATCTCATTGTCAAAGGGATCTTCATTTACACATTTTTGCATTGTATTTACTCAGGCTGTCCTAGATTAGATGCAATATCTTGTTTCCAATGGGATCATGATTCTACCATTTTTATAATGTATTTCTTCAGGAAAGCCTAATCCAGGCCCCCATATTCAAAGGAGATGTCTAGCGCATCCTGGAGGAAAAGGGGGATGTGTCACACAACTCCAACAATGTGCCACAATGTGATACTCATATGTGTGGGATGCACCATCCACAAGGGAATGGGCCAGGTTACACACACATAGTATGCTGTGCAAGTCAAGGGTGCGTTTCCATGCATATACCATGCTGCAGCATACTCAGTGGGAATGCACCCCTCACAGTCTAGAGCAGTGTGGCCCACAGTTAGGCCATGAATAGCTGGCCTAACCCAGCCAGCCACCCACAGGTGGGCTGCAGAAGTGCACCCAGGAGCACAGCAGCCTGGCAGTACTGGTGGACTACAGGTACCCCCTCCCATCCCTGATCGATCCAATTCCATCTCCAGTGAGCTCCATAGTGTAGGGCCCCCAGATCCAATCACACCAGAGGAAACCATGGTCCATATCGATAGCACAGAGGAACCCCACCCACTGCCTCGGTACATAGACATCCTCGCTCTCCCCATACCCATCCATTTGAGGTGACTGGCACTGCCCTCCACACTCTGCCACAGCCAGCCACTCACTGCACTGGACCTGTGCTAGGGACCTGCACTCCAGAATGACTCAAGTGGATGTACCATGCAAGTCATGTCACTACACAAGCTGCAGACCCACCAGTGTATGCAGCCATGTGTATGTCCCTGGCAAACCATAAGAAGGAATTGACATACCTCCAATGCATGCCTTGTCGATACCATATCTTCCTGCTGTCATACACCACTGTGGGCCCACACTCTCCCCCATTCTTCTGTGTAAAATGCCACCATCTGGATTGCTGAGGTATCCTGTGTGCCATGGAGTGCGATATCCTGCAATGCCATTTGCAGTGTATGCTCCAAGCTATGGATAGTGGTTCTGCAGTTCCCCGACTGTACAAATGAATGGGAGGTCAGCCATAACATGCCTGTTGTGGGACCTGTGTGAGTGGGTACAGCATTGGCTGTCACCCACAGTGAGCAGTGCAACAGTACTGGGACAATGGATCAGCATGTGAGCACCTGAGGTGTATGGCCACTGGGCATTATCACCCACACACAGCTCATGCCTATGTATGACACATTCCAGTATCCTACTGCCAGTGCCCCACCACCCAAAAATAAGAAGCCATTTCCTCTGTGAACTATTCAGGCTAAATATATCGCAATCAGCAGGCATATTTTAGGAAAATAGATTGCAAAAATGTGTGAAAAGATCACATTGAAACTGCCTCTCAGCAGGTCTGCATTGTGTAAATTCATTAAAAATAATGGGTAAAAGCATCCTAATAGCTCTCCATGGCCATATTGGCTCTGAACAGAGTTTGTTTCTTTTTCTGTAGCTCAAGTGTTAACTCCAATTGGAATTTTTTGCCACTAGCTGCAACTTAATTTTCCATTCACTTTTCATGTGATATTACGCTGGAAAGAGCAGGAAAGTGCTTCTACTCTCTGTAAGGCAGAGCACTTGATCACTTAACTTGTTTTGACTCATATATGACTGCAAATCTGCTCTGCAGTGAGCTGTATTTCATTTATTTTTCTTTATCACCATATATGTTATGTTATTTTTGCCTGTGCAGCCACCTGAGATGATGAGTAATTAAACACATCGCCTGGAATAGCACTGTATTTGCCCACCCAGTTTCATTTTATAGCTACTTCTCTTCCATTCCACTTTGTTTTATTTTTGTTAACTTCATTCCTCTCACTTAGATTATGTGTTTTGTGGAATGACAAACCCAGGCTGGGAGTATTACCTAAGAGTAAAACTGGAATCCTCCACAAAGAAAATAGATCTGGGGATCATCATAACAAATAATCTAAAAACTTTAACACCGTGTGAAAAGGCAGCACAAAGAGCAAACAGGATTTTGGGGTGCATAAGCAGGGGGAATACCAGCTAAAAAAGAGACATCATCACACCACTGTAAGGCTGCACATGGAGTACAGTGTCCAGTTCTGGAGGCCACACCTTTAAAAAGATATCAACAGGCTGGAAACAGTGCAGAGGAACTCAAAAAAATGTGGCACAATGCCTGCAGAATAAACCCTATGAAGAACGCATGTGGGACTTAAACATGTACACCCCCTAGCAGCGGCAGGAGAGAGGTGACATGATAGAGACCTTCAGGTTCCTGAAGGGTATAAACAAAGTTCAGATACAGGACCTGTTCCAAACAAAGAAAATTTCAAGAACAAGGGGGCACAACATAAAGTTGGGGGGGGGGGTGATTTAGAGGCAACACACGTAGATTCTTCTTTACGGAGAGGGTGGTGGATTCCTGGAACTCACTTATAAGAGAAGTGGTGGAAGCAAAGACAGTGGGATCCTTTAAAAATGCATTGGATCAGTTCAGGGGCATCATAACACTGAATAGTAACTAATGAGTGGGGGGTATACTCATGGGCAGAATAGATGGGCCAGATGGGCCCCTTCTGCTGTCACTTTCTATGTTTCAATGTTTCTATAAATAACTCTCCTTGTTATTTTTACAAAAATTGTTAACTCTGCAGACACATTTGTAAAAAACAACTTAGAATAGTGAGACTTTTTGAAATGTAATTTGACGTACCATACTCATGCTTGTCTACCCACTTACTAAGTCCTCTACTTGTTTCTGTCCTTGTACTAACTAATTCCTGTTGCTTCATATCAAGTGGTTGTTGATTTTCAAATTGTGTGTGCCTGGGGTGGAACAGCAATACAAAATAAACTATACTATACAATGCCATCAATAACACACCTACCCAGTTTACTTTTACCTAACACCAATTTCTTAGGCCTTGTACAGTAAGATCTTCCTTCATGAGAACAACTTGTAATGAAATGTGTAAGATTTACATTGACATTTGGGTATATGCACTTTTATGTAAGTAATAAGCCATGAAAGTGAGTGCATTAAAGGATTCTAATGCACACCCCAGGGGTGTGCTAAGGCATGAGGCCAAAGGCCGAGTGTCCTTGCACCACGGGAAGTGCATTAAACTCATTTAATGCACACCCTGGAGTGGCTCATCACACTTATAAAATGGGCCACTATCATAAAAGAATTAGTTTGATTTACTGTGATAGGGATTAGAACTGGTTTACTATTTTCAAAAGAGTGTACAATACATTGCCTCTACAACATCTAAAATCTGAAAAAGTGGTCCCTATTAATGAATAAAATAGCATATCTCAGCAAAAGGTTAACTAGTACAGTACTTTGCCGTAAAATTATTTATTAGTAGAGTTGGTTGAAAATAAATATTTTCTCTGTAACATGTAAATTATCATATAAATGCACTGTAACATCTGTAAATCTGTAAAACATAGTGTTTAGAACTTAATTTTCATTAAACTGTAGTTATATACTTTAATTGAAGGCAACCTTCTCTTTATTTTTGTTTTTACTTATGTATTGTGATCTAGTATATAAAAGGAAAACTGCTATAGGATTGAGGTGAAAGGTTAGTAAGAAAAAAACTTTAAACCTGCCAAGTTGCCTTTTTTTGTGGTGGTGGTGGTGGGGGGGTTAGATTTCACCTGAAAACAGCTATATATGATTAAAATGTATGTGCTTTTATATACATCAGCAATGTAGTTGAGCAGTTTGGATCTGCCTCTGCCTACGTAACTGTGTTTTCCCACCTTTTTGCTTTGTTTATAAAGTATTACTATATTACCTACTTTCTTCATCCTGTTTTTTTTTTCTGTTTTTCCCCACATTCAAGACATAGTGGCCCAGATATGCAAAGGGGTTGTGCCTGGCACAACAAGGTTGTGCCATGCACAACTTCCCAATGCGCCATGGAGCGATATTCAAAGGAGCAAGTTGAATTGCTGAAATCCCAATGTGCCAGGGCGCATTGGTAATGTATGTGGTGCTAATACATGGGGCGTGCCCATGTATATGTGGCACATCCTGCTATTCAGCCCGGGATGTGCAGTGCATATGCTAGCACAACCCTGATGTGCACCGCATATGGGGGATGCAATCTTGAGTCAATAGAAAGGAGGAACAACCCATGGCCACCCACAGGTGGACTGCTGCATTGCAGGGCACAACACAGCATCCGCCAGCCATGGGTGGCCACCCACACAGCAGAGATACCATCCACATGCACCCACAACCTCCCCAGTGGTCCAATGGATCCCCCCTCTCTGACATGCTCGATCATGGGTAACCGTATGCCAGTATAGCACCCAGTATGCTACTGTTCCCACCCTCCATCCTGAGTGGCCCAATCGTGGGCAGTAGTAATGCAAAGCCCTATACCCAGTGGGCTAGTATTCCCCCTCCATTCAGTCTGCCCCATCACAGCCAGTAGTACCCCAAAGCCCTATACCAGCTGGTGCAGAAGTTCCTCCCCGTTCTGCCTGACTGCGGGTATGTGATAGAAATAATAAACCTGGTGGCCCAATGGACCCCCTCCATCCCACCCACAGACGGTCCCAGCCACCTAGCTCCACCCTATCATCTGTGGGTGGCAGCACCCCATCAGCATACTACCTGGCCGCCCACCTGAATTACAACATACAGTATGTGCTGTATGCCTATTGAACCACACTGTGGACCAATGGGCATACAGTCCATACTGTACTACACAGGCATGGTTATGTGAATGGCTTCATTCACATAACCATGGCTGTGTAGCACAGTATGTTCTGTATGCCCATTGGTCCACAGTGTGACCCAATACGTGTACAGCACATTCTGTATGATGTCATTCGGCGGGTGGCCAGGCGGTATGCGGGTGGGGTTCTGCCACCCGCCAATGGTGGGAGGGAAGCTAGGTGGCTGGGTTCTCTATGGGTAGGATGGGGGGGTCCACTGGGCAACCAGGTTTACTATTTCTATTACATGCCCATGATCGAGCAGAATGGGGGGGCATCTGCACCAGCTGGTGTATGGTTTTGGGGTACTGCTGACTGTGACCAGGTAGATTGGACAGAGTGGGGAATACTAGCCCACTGGGTATATGGCTTTGCATCACTACTGCCCATGATTGGGCCACTCTGGAGGTAGGGGGGAACACTAGCACACTGGGTGCTATAGTAGTATACAGTTGCCCATGATTGGGCATGTCAGAGGGAGGGGGGATACCACTGGACCACCTTGTAGCAGTATATGCTATGGGAACCCGCATTCAGGCATACAGTTGGGGGGTCACTAGCATGCCAGGGACACAGTGCCTGCTGCAGGCAGCTCTGCAGGGTGCCAGGCACATTTTGCCAGGCTGCTCTCCGCAACGCATGCAAATGGGTCCACAATGACATGTTAATGGCCCCATTTGCGCCATGCATATATTATGTCCCCATTTGTATGCCCTTTTCTGAATATTGTGGGTGATGTACACAGCACAACTGCATTTGCACTGGAGCATTCCTGGTCCTCCCTGTCTGTGTGGTGCACCGGCGCATTATACTTGCTCCATGCACATTCTGTGCAATATTCAATGGTGATGTACCATGGTGCATCACCTTTGAATATCACCCTGTCCTGGCCCCAGTGCAGCTCTGTTGCACTGCATCCCCACTTATGCCATTGTCTGGTGCAGTCTGAATATCCAGCCCAGAATATTTATCATGGAATGTTTACCATGGAATGCAGGAATTCAAAATTCTGCTCAGTTCCACTGGTAGAATGTTACTCTCCTAACATACTGTACACACAGACAGCAAAGGCCTGTTTTAGAGTTAGAGACTCAATTATCTCACTGTCAGAGCAAGCTGAAGAGATTTCCCTGATGAGCAGGTAAAGATAGAAGGGGGATTTTTCACTGTCAGTAAAGAAACCGTTGTAATGAAAACTATAAACAATACTTAATGTTTCTAATTTGTTTATGTGTGTAAGGAGAGTGTGATGATCAGGTAAACAACATTTAATTAATTTGTTTTATTTTTTATTTAAGGTAGTTTTATTTTTAGGGCCCAGTTTAAGTTTTTTACAGCATAACGGTAGCAGCCATGTTTGTGATGGAAGATCAGTTCTGGTTGCAGGGAGACTGGAAAAAGATTGTTCTGGTTGTAGGAGGACTAATTTGCTAATTGTGTGATGTGGTTTAGGACCAGGATGACTGTGCGTATATAGATATTTAATGTACAGTCAGCTGATGTCTCTTGGCCAATGACATTTCTAGATTTTTTCTTGCCATTTTATAAATAATAATAATTGTGTGTGTGTGTGTGTGTGTGTGTGTGTGTGTGTGTGTACTATATAGCATTCTCTAAAAAAATCAATTGAACACATCAAATGTCTTTGTAAACATGTCTCAGCATTGTTTTTATCTTCCACCTTGTTACAACATATAGTTGTCTCAGCAGTGTTTGCAGTTAAGGTACAGTACCTTCATGAATATGATGGCCCGGTTCTGTTGAGTTGATTGCTACAACAGTGCATAGAATAAAATGTAAAACATATAAGTAACTGTAATACAGATGGTTGCATTATTTTTTGATCTGCCCTTTCTCAATGTACCATATTTTGATTAAGTTAGTGTATGCAATAGCAATTCATGTATATGTTTAAGCCCATGAAACACCCTTATCTAGTTAATGTATTTGCAGTCATAGTGGCTCTTCCAGTAGTTGTTTCCTCTTGTAGGAAGCATACAGCTTCCCCTCACCCATTCTTTGGCTCTTACTTCTAGCCTCAATGAGACACAGATGGTGCGGTACCAACAAAACCCACTGCAGCATACCCCATTGTCCTCTCACCAATGCTGCTCCCCTGTTCTGCCTGGTCTTCCCCAGTGTACTACTGACTATCTCCAGCATACTGACTTAAGGTGTATCAGGGCCCCACATTTAACTGCTGCCAGATGCCGTACCTCTCACTCACCCAACTGCTGCCTGATATGTGCAACCAGCACAAGGGGATACCTAAAGGACACTCTGTGGCCCACTCGGCAAAGTCCAGCAGCACCAAGGCCTGTCCCTAAAAACAGGCCCTTCCATGGGTAAAGGTTCCCCTTGGCCCCCTCACCAGAGTACCCGGACTGCCTTGACACCCTGACTGCAGAGGCCCTGCCACAACCTGCTGCAGCCCCGATGACCCAGGCACACAAACAATATACTACTGGGGCCTAACCTGGATCCCTGGACCTACCTATCCTGTACCTGTTTCCTGATGGCCAACCATTCTCCCTTAAAGCTCCCCAGAGCCCAGGCTCCCAAACCATATGGCTGCAGCTACCTTTCTCATTGCCCTTCCATGGATGCTCCTACAGGGGACCTGATGCATCACTGCTGTAGAAGTTGGCCTGCCTAAAGTGGGGGGTTCCCCACCCCATGCTGCCCTGCAGTGGCTGAGGGTGTCTCCTGTTCTTTTCTCCACCTGAAGTCCAAACCAGCCCCCGAAAACTTCCTGTTCCTCCTTTTTATATTGCCCAGAAACTGCTCTTTGCTGCCACCACATGGCATCAAGCAGAAATTGTGCCCCCAGAGCACTAAAAATCCCTAAACTCTGTGGCAACTAAGACTGAAGTGGGTCCCTAAAGGAAGCATAAGCCCCTCTCAAAAGACAGGGGGCTTACACACAATTATCAAAAAGTGTGTAACAAGTACAATAATAGTGTTTAGGGCAATAACACACTGTGATCTGCCATGTGGCAGCATGTAGTAGGCTGTCCAGATTTTTGTGGCACTATAAGAAAATTCAGGAATTTACAGAATTAATGGTAATTGTGATTTACTTACAATTAACACAAAGTGCATTATGACAAGAGTGTTTGGGACAGTTACACACTGTGAACTTCCTTGTGGCATATAGCAGCCTGTCCAATTTTTGTGCACAGTTGAGATACATTCTGGGAGAAGAGAATTTAAGTAAATTGTGATTTATACACATTTCACACTATGGGAGTCACTACAAAAGTGCTGCGGGTGGTAAAAACATACAGCACAGTACCATGTAGCACCACCTGTAGCAGACTGACATATTCATTGTGGTACCTAAGAAAAATTAAGGAAAGAGCCAGAAACAAAGATGAATCCTATCAAGAAAATATAGGTAGGCAATATAAAAAAAAATGTTGTTTGTTTTTTGAAGAAAGTAGCAAGAGTACAGATATAAAGACAAGGAACAATAAGTTAAATAACACACTTAGTAAAGATTTACTTGTTTTGCATTTTGAAACATTTTTGAAACAAACAAGTAGGATAGTTAGAAAGAAAGGCTAGAAAGAGGATAGGAAATAAATGAAGTTTAACAGTAACAGGGATTTAACCTGTTTTATTATTTTTAAGCAAGTGCCAAGCTCCCTGACTGCCACTACCATCAACACCAGCACCACCAAGGTGGAGCTCAAGCATCCCCTGAGCAGCTTCTCCTGATTTGAGAGGATCATTTAAATATCCTGCTCCACCTCTGTGAGCTGGTGATGGAGGTCCCCCATTGCCTCCCTTAGGCCAGTGAGCTCTAGTGCTGAGGCTGTTGCTGCTGGAGGTGCAGAGGCTGATGGCATTCCTGGTTCAGTAGCTTGGAATAGAACAAGGTGGCAGCTGCTTCAAGAGCATTTTCTGACTGCACCACCATGTGATGTAACTGCCCTGATGCTCTGTTTGTCAGACCTCTGCCAGCACAGATGGACCACCACCTCAAACACCATTACTCTCTGTTTCCCTCTGTTACTTCTCCAAATCTGCCAGGTGATTTACTTTTAAATGCATTCTTTGACCTCCAGTACACAAGGGGGTACCCTGCTTGTCCCAGCTGACCCAGGCCTTGCATAAATTACAAGTGACCATGCCATGGTCACTAGCATCAGTGGTAACAAAGTCCCACACCAGGGAAGATTCAGAGTACTGGCATCACAGGTGAGCTGCTACTGCTGCTGGAGGTACAGAGGAGCCCAAGGATGATGTGCAGAGCTCCACCCAGGGGTAGAGATGGTGCCTGTGGTGAAACCATGATGGGGGCACAGGGGTCCTTGCTGCTCTATCTCAGAAGGAAAAGAATGTTGCTGTTCCTCACTAGTTTCTGGCTCCTGCTGCTGCTGCCACTGTTGGGCTGGGGCATGCTGCAAGATGACAAGACTTATCTCCTCCTGCTATGGATACTGCCATGCTGGAAGATCAGGAGAGGCCGCTGCTGCCACTGCTGCTGCAAGGTTGGGAGGAGGTAAGGTACTATAGGGGGTTGCATTCCCCCAAAAAGCCAGGGCAGTGAAGTGCTATTGCACCACCATGGGCGCAAGCACCTCTACAACTAATTTCCATCACAAACAGTGAGGGAGAGAAAGAGAGAGAGAGAGAGAGAGGAGAGAGAGAAGGAGAGGGAGAGGAGAGGAGGGAGGGAGAGGGAGAGGGAGGGGAGTGAGAGGAGAGAGAGAGAAACTTTCAAGTCAATGAGGAAAATAAAACTAACAAATAGGTCTAAAAAGAGATTCAAAATAAAGATTAACTATTAAAATAGTGTTCCCTAACTAAACAACAACACAGGAAAGACAAACATATAAAGAAATTGCTGCAAGCAGCATTTGAAAGATCTATTTTTGCTCTGGTATAGGACATGCTTCTTCTACACTCTCTGTCTGACTAGAAATGAAAAACAGGAAGCAAGTCAGGCACAGTTGCTGTATAGAGATGTACCATGCAACCTGCAGAAGCTATTCCATGTGACCTTTAGACAAGTTGTTTACCAAAAGCCTAATTTTCACAAATATTCACTTTTGCAACATCAAATGTGAAGTTACAAGGAGATGCTGGACTATTCCTCCCAATTATGATCGCACCATTAAAAAAAAAAAAAAAAGATATTGCTCGAATTGAAAAAAATCCAGAGAAAAATCACTAAATATATAGAGGGTTCTGGATCACTAAGTTATCAGGAAAGACTAACAAAATTTAATCTAATGTCATTAGAAGCAAGAATAATGCACATTGACTTTCTGCTTACCAGGGAAGTAATTAGAGAACAAAACGTTATGACAGACATTGGACTGGGATTTAAACAAATTAATTTCAGCACTAGAAGACACCCACTACAATTGGAAAGAAAGAGTTTTTCAGTCACTAAAAGAGCATGTATTTTCTCCCAAAGGGTTGTCAGGCCATGGAATTCACTTCCAACATCTGTGGTTGTTTATGATAATCAAACCTTTAAAAACAATTTAGATGCCAGCCCGGCAGCGCAGTGGTTGGCATTCCACTGGCGACCCGGGTTCGGGAACAGATTTGGGTTGTCAGAGGGCTTGCCGGAGGGAGAAGGATTGAGCATCCATAGGACTGCTCTCCTTCTCCGGGAGGGGGGTGTAGTATGTCTGGCATACGAGTGGCTCCCAGCGGAGGCTAGATTCGCCACAATGCACCGACGTCAGCAAGTCTTTGGGGTGGGGTGGACGCTGGATGTCATTGCATGTCCCCACCCTGCTTACAGGGGAGAAAAAATGCTGTAGGATCGCCTCCATGGTGCCCTTCCCTCTAAGCCCCAATTAGCTTCCGGTGCCAGTGTTCCCCCAACCAGATAATTGTAGTGCAGTGCTGGTGGGGAAGCAGCTCCGCAACCCCGCCCTCTGGGGGGTAAGCCAGAGGTGACAGCGGAGGAACCTGGTGATTGCAGGAGGTGGGGGACAAGAGGGGCCGTGACTAAGGGCTGAAATTACCGGCGATCCAAGGCAACAAAAAGCATATTAAATAAAAAAAATAATAATCATTTAGACAAATTCATGCTTTCCAATAATTACCTCATTTATTATGGGTAGACGATAGGAGCTGGTTACAAGCATTACTGCTTTCTAGCTCCTTTCACATCCATAGTAGTGACCCTTAATAGTAGTAATGAGATGTTAGAAGAAAAAGTTGACAATTCACAGATTTTTAGCATACAGACAAAAATTTGTGAATTTTCCTGGAGAGGTGGATGTAGGCAATTCTCTTGAACTTCACGGGAAAATTAAAACCTTGCAACATCTCTAGCAGGGATATGTAGTCTTGGAATGTGCCAGGGATATGCAGTCTCACAATGTGGTGGGGACATGTAATCTTGCAATATAGTGGGGTCTGTTTGGAATGAGGGATGTGCAATCTCAGATGGTACGTACAATCGTGGAATGCGACGTCGATGCACAATCTCAAAATATGACGGAGACACACTGGGCAGGATTTGCAAAATGGAGAGAATGCTGCAAGCCACAGGTGCACCAAACATATGGTGCTCAGTGCTTGTGGCATTCTTCTGGCTGGCGATCAGGATTTTCTATCCCATGAACTGACTGCCGCATGTTAGACCAACTGTTTGTGTTCTAGCTTGAGGCAATCCTGAGGGCCTTTTTTATGGAGCTTGTGCCAGATATTTGGTGCAAGCTGCCATAAGTAATGGAAACTGTTGCAACTCTACCCGAGATTGTAAAATTGGGTGCAGTTGTGGCAAATGGGTTTGGTACACTGCCAGAACTGAAGTGTCATGGCACAGGGCATGTCGCTAGCCCTGCACCATGTTTTGAAAATCCTGCCCACAGTCTTTAAAGTGGCGGGTATACAATATCATGAAATGTGATGCAATGGGCAATTTTGGAATGTGGAAGGAACGTGCAATCTAGAAATTTGGCAGGGATGGAGAATCTCACCATGTGGAAGCAACAGGTAGCCTAGGCCTGTGGAAGGCACAGACAGTATCAGAATTTATTGGTGGTGTGCACTGTCAGAATGGGTGGAAGACACGACATTTTGCTGAAAATGCTTGTCATTGCCACATTTTAAAACTGTACACTCCCACCACATTCCAAAATTGCATGACCCCACCACATTTTGACATTGCACATCCCTACCCATCAGCTAAATTGTATTTGATTGACCTGTAAGTCTTTTCAGACATTTGCTTACATTAACAATGGACACCTCCTTGTTATATTCTAAAACTGTGTGCCAGCCACATTCAAAATTATGCATCCCTGCCACATTCAAAAATGATGTATTACTGCACATTCCATAATTACATGTCTCTATCTTATTCCCAAAATTATGCATCCTGCCAGATTCCAAAATTGTGCATCACCAACATACTCCAAAAATTTGCAGTCCTGCCACATTCTGAAATTTCATGCACCCATCACATTCTGAAATAACATGCTGGCAACCCATAGTAAAATGACACATAGTCACCAACATTTAAAACTGACCATCACCAAAACATGCCACAATTGCACATCCCAGACACATTATAAAATTGTGCATCCCTGACTCATTCCATAACCATGTGTCCCCTACATCCCAAAATTGCATCTCTGTCACATTCAAAAAATTGGCTGTACAGCCCTTCTGTTTTCTGAAACTGTCTGCTACATTCTCAAGTTGCAGCTTGATGGCATTCTGAAATCTTGTACTGTACCAGGAGTATTATTAAATTCTACACAACTTTGGCATTCAAAAGCCATATCTGAAGCTGCATTCCAAAACCACCTCCCATGCCATATTCTTAAGTACCTTGCATCTGCATATTTTGTAAACACATGCACCACACCTATATAGTGTCAACTTTCCTTCTTTAAGTGTTTACTACAAATAAATTATTATTTATTTTAAGAAAAATACATCATATAAGGTTGCTGGCAGGAAGGAATAGGCTGTGAATTTTGAAGATGTCATCATTAGTAGCTCATCACTGAAACTGGCATTTTGAGCAGACAGTGAAACAAGGTTACAAAACAGCCAGTAACCTTTCACCAAAGTAACTTAGGGATTCAGTGTTATTTTTGACATGAGACTTATTTAGGATATGCTGATCCTAATTCTGAATTTATTGATGTTAAAATGTTGGTTGGGCGCCTTCCTTGCTGATTATTTTAATCTGTATAGTGGTCTTCAGTTTTGATTTTGCTCTATTGAAGGGAGGTTGGGCTGTATGTGCTCCTACAAAAGGGAATATGATGTGCATTACATGATCTTTTTCTGATCTGAAATATTTTTGTAAATTTTAATTTATATTTTGCTTTTGAGTAGAGATTCGAGTGTAGGTTTGCCCACATAGGGAAAGGGGCTCTTTTGCTCTATGGGTAATCAGAATTAGGGTTCTGTATTAGGTCTTGGCCTGGGTCATAGACTGACTAAACTACTGTTTGGGAAACAGAGAACTGGACAGGCAGATTTCTCTGTTATGCAATGAAATAACAACGAGAAGTTAGTTCTGTATTCTGCAATCCGGTCAAAATCTAACTTCTTAATTTTTCATGCAAGCCTAATGTCTTGATAATTTATTTAAACAATGGTATTTTTTGTAGCTGTGAAATAAAGGTGCTGTGTATATCATGCATTCAAGATGAATTTCTGATTTTAAATTTTTGATGTGCATGCTTAGGTTGACTGATAATATTTAAAAGCTACTTTTAGCCCTTAATATGATTATTCCGCTCAGCTGCCTTAAAGTATATTTCAAACATTTCCCGTGTGGTGTTCACTAGTGCTCCACTGAACAGCACAAGTTTATCCAATGTGACTGTAGATTTAGTGAGTTTGTTAGAGTGTATTGACATTGGAGATGCTGATTAATATGGAATGACAGGTATTGCTTGCCAAGAGGGGCACTAACTATCCATTTAAAATGCCCTGAATATGTTTGCAAATGTCTTTATCTGCCATTATTGAGTATGAGCAACATTAGAAGCTGCCCTTGTTATAGCTTTGGAAAATGTCATATAATGGAAGCACTAAAACACTAACTTTAATGTATGGCATCCAATGCCTGCCAGAAAAGTTGTTTTATAACATTGCTTATTTTCTGAAAAATATTGGAAACAGGAACATTAATATACAACTAGTAGGTTTTCTTACCAGAGTACTAAACAACTTGTATTCACAGAGAGTAACGTACTGCAAAGTACGGGTACAGTGTTCCTGAATGTTTACCCACTAATGCACAGGTTTCATCAGAAATGTGAAGAAAAAGATGGATTATTCAAGTTATTTTTTTGAGATTTGCATCAAACAGATGGTTGGTTGATTCCATAAGATACAAGGTCTTAATTTTCATACAGCCCTTAGATTGCTGCAATATGCACAGATCTATGGTTGCGGCAAACCCCAGGTGCAACAGGGACCCTGTGACTTATTTTATACAAATGGGTGTCCCTGTGCAAAAGTCGCAAGAGTTACCATAGCTGCAGGGGTTTGACACAGAGTCGTATAAAGCTCCCCCCAACCTGGCACAAGCCTAGATAAGCCACAGAGGTTGGAGGTGACAATCCCTGGAATGTGAGGACCAGGTGCTCATGGAGCAGTGGGGGTACCATGGGGGATGACAGGGGCATGGAAGCAATGAGAGGGCTGTGAGGAGGTGCCCAGTGGGGATGCAATGTGAACTGGCACAGAGCCAGTTGACCCTGTTGGGGGTTGGTACAGCTGGACCACCATGACCTGATCTCAGGCAGCAAAAGCACTGACATCTACCCCACAGGACTCACAGTCATCAGCAGTGTAGTCAGGGATTCACTGGTCACCACACAGGGAGCTGTGTGCCAGGAGCATGTCAGAGTGCCCCAGGCTTGTACCCATCTACTTCATGCATCCACACACTGCACCCACTGCCTCCTGCCACATGTAAGGGACTGTGGGTCCTGTAGGTCATGTTCCAGGGTTGTTGCCACCTGGGGTCAGGGTCATGATGATCCAGCCATGCCATTCACCCCAACTGGGCTGATCAGCTCTGTGCCAGTTAACATGGCACCACCACTAGGTTCCTCCTTACATACTTCTCACTGCTGCTGCTGTGCCCCCATCACCCCCCATAGCACTACCACTGATCCATAGCCCTCTGGTCCCCACCTTTCATGTCTCCCCCAGTTGCCACCCTGCCATGTAGTGGTTCAGTGCCCACAGCCCTCTCTCTTGTTACCACAGTGGGGATTCTAGAATTTAAAATAAGGGGATGGTGCAGCCTACCATAGCACAAGCCCCCTTGTAACCTGGCAACGGGGTGCTTCTCCCTCAAGGGTGGTGCAGGGCAGCTTTGGTGCACAGCATCCTCATTTTGAGTCAGTCAGAGTTAGAAAAATGGAATGGCCTTAAACGCTGACACAAGGTGCAACTTGCATCAAAGTTGTTTGGCACTGGCACCTTGTGCGAAAGTTTTTGTTTTGACAATCAAGCCTAATACCTAATTTCGGTGGGATCCCTTGATACAGACGGGTTTGTACAGTGCTTAGTTTATTGTAACATACAAAAGAATGCACAAGCACTATTTCAAGAGAGACTGAGATGGCAAAATGTTTTTTACTTAGTTTTTCTTATATTTAGTGGTGGGGAAGAATAGGATGTTGGAGGTAAGTTGTAATCATTTGTGTAAGATTAAAGGAGTTTGTTGCCTCCCATCTACGTTTGGAAATGTACAGGACTCTCTTGATGAAGGTACCAGTGACCAGTTAAAAATAGCATATCATGAGACTCTATCAAAGTACAAGACAGTCAGCCCAGCTGCACAGTAGTAGAGATGTGCAATGTTGGCAAACTTCACTTCATGAAATAATTCACGATGTTTGCCAAATTTGTGAAGTGCTGGATTTTGTGAAGTTTTTGGCAAGCAAGGTTGCAATTTTTCAGGAATAGTTATGCAAATTTGCTGGTGAAGTTGCAGTTTTGCCATAAATTCATATTACTTTGCCCGAAAAAGAGAAATTTTTTCAGGAATACTCCATGAAAAGTGGCAAAGTGTGGCAGTGGGCAATTTGTTAACTTCTTTGTGAAGTCGAATTTTGCAACTTTGCCAGAACTTTGTCAGTGAAGTAAAACTTTGCAACAACTTTTGTAATAATGCATTGTGCTGTCACTGGGAGACATGAGTTTATGCATGTATGTGTGCTATAATCCCACTCTGTGGCTGCCTGAGGGCCAAGCACTTTGCAAAGGAGAGGCACTTGGGCATAACCTAGCTGTTATCTCCCCCCCCCCAGCCAGCTGATCAAGGAGTGGCAATGGCATCACCTGTGAAGCTTACAGGAATATGTTAGAACATTGATTTTTGGGATGAGGGACAGGGAAACATGAAAATGGGGAGAAATAATTTTAGGAAGGTATGGCACGATGAGAGGAACATACATTTATGTTATTTTTATTTATTTTACCACTTTGAGGCCAGAAAAATAGCACACTTAAGATGAGGCTTTTTTTCAGGTGTGTCCTGGAAGCATAGGGAAGTTAAGTTCCTTGCTCATGGTCGCACAGCATGCAAGTGGCAGCTGTGGGATTCAAATCCAGTTCTACAGCTTTGCCGCTTAGTGCTCTTAACTACTGTGCTATATTCTTGTCGTGGGTCTGAGGGTGCAGAAGGAAGGTGTGGACACAGATTACATGGTGCAATACACCTCAGTGTGGTTTTATTCAAGGAGAGCTCATAATCAGGTTGTAAATCAGACTCAAAATATTCAAAGTAAAAGGTCAATAACATAAAAGGCTATCACAGCTTCAGATGCAGGTTAGAAATCTAGTGACCAGTGAAAATAAGAGTAGTAATCTCCCCTTATTCTAGGTGTGACCCTCAGTTAGGCCTTCACACCTGGATCTCCAGTACTCCACCCCTGTTGGAAGCAGCAGGAGAGGAACTGAGATCTTACCCCTGCCAAGGCCATGCAGCTACTGAACAGATCTGATCTGTGTATCTTCCTTTGCAGTTTTTATATGCACTCTTCTGATCACTACATAGAAACATAGACATTGAATGCAGATAAGGACCACTTGCCCCACCCAGTCTGACCATTTGCCTACCTATTGAATAAGTTGCAGATCCTACTTAACCAATTGCTTACTTCCTCCTACCAATCACTAAAATTGTCTTATGTCTGTCCCATGCATCCTTAAATTCCCCCACTGTTTTTGATCCCACAATCTCCTCAGGAAGAACATTCTGTGCATCTACTACCCTCTCCTTGAAAAAACACTTCCTCACTTTGCCCCTGAGCCATCCCACCTCTATCTTCAAATTGTGCCCCCTTGTTCTTACACATCTCTTTTTCTGAAAGATGCTATCCTCTTGGACTTTGTTGATTCCCTTGAGGTACTTGAACGTTTCTATCATGTACCCCCTCTCCCTCCTTTCCTCGAGGGTACACATATTAAGCTCATGTTGCGGTACCACATGTAGTACTGTACAGTATATAAACAGCAATCACCCAGATGCAGAAATAGAAGCTTTATTTTTACAACAAGAATAATTTAAATGGCATTAAAAAATATGTCCAACTATACTGTACTTAATTTTTTTTATTCAGTTCACTCTTCACTGAAAGTAGTCAGTGACAGTTTTCTGCTTCAACCTATCCATGGACTTTCTCGAGGCTCTTTGCTGCATGGATCGAAGCAGCATCACCCTTACCGGATTGGAGCTGGGATGACACTCCATGTACAGGATGCATTTGTAGAACACATCTGCTGCCTCAGAATATGTGGGCACAACCAGGGGGTCAATTTCATCATCTTGTTCCTCTTCTCCCTCATCGCCATTCTCCTTCTTCTGGAACATTGCGATGACAGCATCGTTACTAAGCAGCTCTTGCCCCACATCCTCCACATCACATTTTTGCCATTCCTCAATGGCTTCTTTTGACAGAGGGTTTGGCAACACAGCAGGAATTCTCTGAATGTCCTGAATGTCCTTAGTGTCAATGATGAGTGCTGCTTCACTCGAGTCATCACTCGAGTTGGGGCATGAGTGTGGATAACCACAGGAAGTTTAAATTCCTCCCTTTATCCATGCTTTTCGGATCGATTCAGGTTTCACCAACTCTCATGCCTCGGCACACATATAGGTTACATCTTTCAATGTCAGTGATTTTACAATGTCACTAATGGGCAAGTGTTGGTTACTGTCAGCAAGCAGAAATTGTAGGAGTTTTTTTCTGTATCCTGTCATAAAATCTTGAGTATGCCCTGATCACAGGGCTGAAACTTTCTTGTGGTGTTTGCTGGCAAGAACATGCACCGTATATAGCCATCCCTGGTTGAAACATCTGCCAGCTCAGAATGGGCAGGGGAGCTATCGACCAGCAGTATGGCTCAGAAGGGCAGTCCTTTAGCCCTAAGATGACTCTTGACCTGAGGGAAAAACTGATCAGTGAACCACCTAGCAAAGATTGTGCTGTCCATCCATATATTATGTTGGGCTTCGTAGTGCACAGGAAGGGCACTCATATTAACGTGCTTAAAACACCTTGGCTGTTGTGATTTGCCAAGCAAGACAAGTTCTAATTTGTGTGTTCCAGAGGCTTTCACACAACCAAGGACTGTTATCCGGTCTTTTGCCTTTTTGAATCCAGGTGCTTCTGTCTCACCTCCATGGGCTAAGGTTTTGTCTGGCAAGTAGCGCCAGAAAAGCCCAGTCTCGTCCACATTATAGATTTGATCAGGGACGAGACATGTGTTTTCTATAATCTCCAGTAAGTTGTTGATGAAAGGAGTGATTTCAAGCTCAACAGCGCTGATCCTTTCTCTGCACAGGCAGAGTTGGTGGATACCATGTAGGCATTATCCTAGCAGACAGCTAAACAAATGGGCAGACTAGGTGGGCCTGTCGGTCCTTTTCTGCCATCACATTTATATGTTTCTATTTAAGCCATCCCTCATTGGCAACGAAAGGATCTGTGCTGCCAATCCGGGAATGGAATATCAGAGTCTTTTCCTTTAGAAGGGGACCAGAAAGAGGTGTCCCCTTCTCACCCTCCTGGTGAAACCAAAGATAAAGAGCTGAATGCTGCTGCTTGTCTTCTCACGAGTGCATATTCTTATGCTCGTCGGCTCCAGCAGCTGTATCCATAGAGATGGAAAATTCTCTACGTTTGTTTTTGGCAGCCTTGATGTTGCTGTTGGTGGATTTACCCACCCCATATTCCTCAACGAGGATTGCTGCCCTCTCTCCATTCTACAGGGACTCCACAATTTGAATTTTCTGTGTGACATTCAGAACAACACACTTTCGTTTTGTGGCCATCATCACTCCAATGAGGTGAGGATCACTGGCTGAAACTGTGTAATGTGAGTTAAATAGGCATTAAGAGTGGTCAGGTGGAAACAGGTGGAAGTAGTAGGGGCTGCAAGTGTTAATCGGGAGCCAAGTGTTAATCATCACACAGTGATTTATTAGGTGTGATGAGTAACACATACCACAACGACATCATTATTTTCATGTGGGGGACAAACTGACCATCTGTTACATAGGGAGTTCGAATGAATGGAGGTTGAATTATTGGGGTTTGACTGTATTATTAATGGGGTCCTCTCGGAACTCTTCTTCATTAAATGTGTTGTACCTCGAGGATCCATTCTCAGTCCCCTTCTGTTCTCCCTCATTGTCAACTCCTTGCCCAATGTTTGCAAAAACAGTGAGATAATCCTCTATGTTGATGATGCTGCCTTGTTCTGTAAGGAAACAGACCCTTCCTCTCTTCTAAACAAGCTTCAAGTTGACTTCCCGAGACTCCACACCTGGTTCGAGTCTAAAGGCCTTGTACTCAACCCCAAAAACAAAGGCCATGGTCTTCGCTGGCTCCTGCAGACTGCTTGCCTTTCATTCCACCCTCTATGACAACCATGGTGTCTCCATAGAGATAGTGCAAGAATTCAAATACCTTGGTCTATTCCTTGAATGCCACCTCAATTTCGAAGCACACATTATGCAAACTATAAAGAAGGTTCACCAAAGACTTGGCATGTTCTTCTGGGCTAAACAGTTCCTTAACAAGTCATCCAAGTCCCATCTTGCCATCAGCTTCCTTTTTCCACTATTTGACTATGCTTCCTTAGTCTATTTCCCTCCTCTCTCTCTCTCTCTTCGAAAAATTTCAGCAGACTCCATTGCACCTACTACTCCATCATCTGCGTTCTCTCTGGCCTTCCCAAACTTACTCACCATTGTGACCTGTACAGTCTCTCTAACTGGCCATCCCTTGAGAACAGACTCAAAGGCAAAATTGCCACCTTCTTTCATAAACTTTCCTTATGACTGCTCCCCGATAATTTTTGATACCTTTTCCCGAAGCCATCCCCCTCAGGGCCACCAGAAGTTGCCCCTCCCTTACCTTTACCATCCCTTTCTGCCACATTTCGCAAGACCAAAACACCCTCTCTTACATGGGCCTGAAACTCTACAACTCACTTCCCCCCAAACTCACCCAATGTCCCACCTCTTCTGCCTTCAGGTTCAACCTAAAGAAGCACCTGTCCACCACCCCTCCTGCAGTTCCCCTCTGTCCTGACCCCCATCCCCTCTTGTCTCGTCCCTTCTAACATTGCAACTCTTTTACTATCTCTCACCCTACTGTGCTGGACCCTATCCTGCAAAAATGTTTGTGTCTTGTTTATTTCAGTTATCTGCACTTGTAAAGCCTTAACACTTGCCTCTAGCAGTTATCCTCTTGAACCTTTTTGTAATAATGACACACCTTATGACGTGAAACCAGTTTCCTAGTGTTTGTATTCACTCCTCTGCACTTCATTACCTTTTTTGTATCTTTTTAGCTAAACTGGACACTTGTGAAAACAGGCAATTTCTGCTCACTTGCCTTTCCAGTATAACAAATAAAATGAAATGAAATTAAACTCATGGTTTTATTTGGACTGGAGAACATAGCAGCAAACAAAAACCCCCGTGCTTCAGGTCTTGAAAGTGATCCTTCTTCAGGAAGAAGGGTCACATCCAAGACCTGAAGCACCATGGCTTTTCTTTGCTGCTTTGGTCTGCTCTGCAACAAACCTTGAGCTGGATGTTTCTGTACCCGTCTGAGTGCAGATGTGTGTGCTTTGTTGCTGTGGAATTTGTTTTGACCTGTACAGACTAATTTTCTTTTAGAAGCACTGGGTCTCCTGAGCTCTCCCTGTCTATGATTATAGACTAGTGTCTTGGGTAACAGGGCTTTGGGGTTGTGGGTATAGAATGGGATGGTTGGGAGGGGGTTTTCACTTGTTTAAGGGGTGGGGATCACCATTGCCAGGGCAAATAAGGACATATAACAACATAGGTGATAAGGCATGGGGGGCCCACAGGATGCAAGGGATATTAAATAATAATGACATCATGGATGATCGGGGGGTGGGGAAACTGCTAGATGTGAGTTATATTAAATAATAATAATAGCATGGGTTATAGGGGGTGAGGGGACCACTAGATGCCAGAGATATTAAATAATATTAACAGCATGGGTGATTATAGGTGGGGGCCACAAAATGCCAGGGATTCAGTGTGGTATCTAACACCCAGCACGGGTGCTTTGGGACTATGTGGCATGAAAATGAGACCATAATGAGCATGCACATGGCCCCTTAGCATCTTGCATGCCCAATAGACTCATTAACATGCTAGGGCTTAATATGGCCCACAAGAGCCCTGGTGCTATCCTGTGTTGGCAATGCTGCATCCAGTAGGCTCCTTTATAAGCCATATGCAGCCTTGGGCAGTGTCGGTGCAGTTCATAGTCACTATGTGCTGTCCTGGCACAGTCTCATATTCAGACTGTTAGCACACTCCATCACAGCATTTTAACTGTCTGACTATCACCACCAAGCTGGCCGAGTGCTAACTGCCACACAGTGCTACTGGCATACGGCACTATTGGATGGCTCTGAATATGGGGGCCAATGTGATTGTTGATATTATCATCCTGGTTGCTGCATTCTGCACAAGATATTATATGTACTATACTGGGTATCCAAGGATCAAAAATGGCTTTTAGCCTGGTGGGATCATCTCTACTTTGACACAATTACACTCATTCATGTAAATGTTACATTGAACATTCTGACCTACTGTATGCTTTTTTATTCCATTTTAGATTGCCCCTCACCTCCTGTCTTGCATCATAGCATTATTTCCCCATTCTGAATCTGCCTTCACACTTTTTTACATTTGTAATAATAAAAGGAATGCTCCATTTAACATGATTCAGATCAAGTTTTCATCAGTATTCTTAACTGTGTGTGTACACCTTCTTAACTGTGTGTGTACACCTATTGTTCTATGAGGTCAGGGAACAATGTCTGCTGCAGAGTAGTTCATTTTAGTCACAAGAAAAGTGATGTTAAATAATGGGTGCTCAAAAACAGAGAAAGCTGACGAATACCTGATCTGAGCCTTAAGAAAAGGAACACTGCTTTTATAACTAAAAATGTAAAACATTGTTTTTATGTAGGTACATAGATACATAGACACTGTAGGAAGATAACAGCCTATGGCCCACCCAGTCTGCCCATTTGAGCTTGTAAGTTCTCTTTATGTTTTTCTAGAAGTCTGTTGCCCCTTACCCCTTACCCCTGACCTTCAGAATTCCCTTATGTCTATCCCATGCATTTTTAAATCCTGTGATTGTTTTAGCCCCCATCACTTCCTCTGGCAGGGTGTTCTACTTGTCCACCACCCTTTCTATGAAGAAATTCTTCCTCACATTTCCCTCGAGTTGCCTTCTCTCCAACTTCATCCCATGTCCTCTAGTCCTGGAACATCTTTTTCATTGGAAAATAGTGTATTCCTGTACCCTGTTCCTCCCTGTAAGGTACTTGTATGTCTCTATCATATCCCTTCTCTCCCTCCTCTCCTCCAGGGAGTACATATTCAAGTCCTTCAGCCTGTCCACATAGGACTTGTGATGCAATCCCTGTACCATCTTTGTTGCCCTCCTTTGAACCTTCTTTACCCTGTCTATGTCCTTATGGAGATAAGGTCTCCAGAACTGTACACTGTACTTCAGGTGGGGTCTCACTAGTGTCTTGTATAGTTGAATTATAACCTCCCTTTTCCTGCTGGTGATACCCCTGTCTATGCATCCCAGCATCATATGTTCTTTACCTGCTGCCTTGTCACACTGTTTCCCTACCTTGAGGTCATCAGAGATGATAACCCCCAGGTCCCTTTCCTGCTTTGTGCATGCTGTATCCTCACCCCCAACTGATATGTTGTTCCAGGGTTTTTGTGCCCCATATTTATTTATTTAGTTTTTGTTGACCGGGTACGTGCACTAGACAAATCCTGCCTATTTTCAGGCACGACCCAGGGGAGGGGGATACAGATGAATGCCAACTAACCTTCAACCAGATGAAACTGTTGGTGGTATTTTTAGTGAATGAGGGAAATTTGGCCAGGACACTGGGGAAATTCTCCTACTCTTCAGAGGGGGAGCCTCTGTCCAAGATGGCGGACGCACCCTTGCTTGCTGAGGAGGTGGTGATGGAGGTGGGAGACCTGGTCTCAACTCCTGCCTCTGTGTGTGTAGAGACCACGTCTGCAACTATTGAAGCTAAGCTGGTTTCTGTGTCTACTGCAGAAAATGAATCTACAATACAGGTTACAACTTTAGAACCTCTGCTGGATCACCCTGACATGGACTCTCAAATGTCTTTACCCATTGCCATCATAATGAGAGATTTTTCCACTTTTGACTCTGCTACTGTCTGTTTGGCTGAAAAGGAGCTTCAGGACCGTTTGGGTGATGCAGAACGTCGAGTTGAGATTACAAAGAAGAATTTGAACAGTGAACTGCTACAGATTCATGAAGTCAGATTGGCAGGATGTATGTCTCCTGCAGCCCACAATAATACTTTGCAACAGCCTACATTGCCTTTTCAAGTGGCTGAGGTGCCGCCCTGTGCAGCCCATCCTGGCGAGTTCTCAGCTGGAATACTCCCACCTGCTTCTCAGCTGCCCCTGCAGACTACAGTGACAACATTGCATACAGTGCCTAGTTTGCCTATTGTGACATACTCTCTCTCAATTGCTATCTCTCTGATACCAATCCTGCTACATCACTCACCTGGTCTGTAGAAACAGCATTGCAAGGAGCTGGCTGGGTGCAGGAATCTACAGAGGGGAAGTGGGTTTCTGGTCCGTCCCCTATTCGGTCCCCTGTCTCAATGATTTTCCTGAGCTGCAGCATTCACCAAACAGAAGTCTGCCTATGTCTGACCCCTTGTGTCTCCCCAAGGAATTGGAACTTACCCAGCACCCAGTCTTGGAACCTTTGCAGGGTTCTCTTATTTGTGCTGCTTCTCCCACTACCATTACAGAGAATACAGCTCCTGCAGTAGTGGAGCCCCCCTCAAAGAAAATAGAGCCAAATCGTTCTTTTTCCTCATTGTTTAAATTTCTAATTCTGGCTGCAAAGCAGCATAATGCGGTACGATCGGCTTATATGGGCAGTTTACCTGAGCCACTGGACCGAGTGTATGTAGCTCAGACACTACTGAAGGACTCTCTGAAATTCTTTTCTCGTGAAATATATGCACTGATTCATATTTCCGGCGATACTACGTTTGATGACAGCTTCCAAACGCCTTGTGGCTTGGAGCGTTTTTGGTCACAATATCATGCCTTAAGAAATACTGTCCTGTGGACCCTGTTTAAGGCCATTCCTCTTTCCAAACCAGCCATTAAGAATATTACCGTCCTGTTTCGGAACGAAGGTGTTGACGTCACTGACGTTGTCTATTGGCTAAAACAACATTGTACTGTTCAGGGTCAGCCTGAGGCAATATTGTACATGGAGAATATTTGGACTGGAGGCTGGAAGGTTAAGGTTTTGTTACACTCTAATGATTCTGGTCCAGTGCATCTACCTAATTCTTTATTTATAGGTCATGATAGGGGCGTCTTGTTTTACCCTGGACAACCAAAAGCTTGTTACCGGTGTGGAGACCCCTCTCACCTTAGTAATGTCTGTGATAAGCTAAAATGTAATACATGTGGAGAATTGGGTCATGTGGGGATTCACTGTCTAAATGAGTGTAAATGTAATCTTTGTGATGAGCTGGGTCATACATTTCAAAATTGTCCGTGGGCTGCTCGTAATCAGGCCACACATGATGATGGTGCTGATCAACATTTTGTAATCACGCAAGCCCAGAAGGCTCATCTTAGAACCACCTTAGTAGAGCCGACTTCAGTAGTCACTTGACCTCTATTGCAGGTCCCTGAGCCTGTTGTAGATCAGGTTGTGGTACCCCCGGTGGCCTCTTGTGTGGCACCACTTACTGAGACGACCCCTCCTACCCCTGACCCTGTCCAATCTATCCAGCTTGTCCTGGACCCTGTTCCAGGCCCGAGTACTATGCCACCCCCGGAGTACCCACTAGTGTTATGCATCGGAGGTCTATGAGAAATTACCCCCGGGCATTATCATCGCCTCCTTTGCTTTTGGAACCCCCTCCTGTGGTTTGGTCTAATGCCTTTGAGCTACTCCAAACTGTTTCTGATGATGCTGGAGGCGAGTCTGACTCTTCCTCTGTTGCATCTTCCCTCCCGGATGGTATTACTGATTCTGAGATTCAACTGGGTACTGGTCTTTCTCAGAAGCGGAAGGCATGGGTTAAGCTAAAAGGGAAAAAGGTGATAGGGAAAAGGAAATTGTAAGGTGTCTCTGTTCTCCTTGTGTTATGTCTCACTTTGTTTGTCATACTATTAATGTGAATAGTATTAAGCGTCTGGCAAAAAGAAGATTGATTTTTTCCTGTTTACGGCTTTTACCTATGGGGATCTTTCTGTTGCAGGATACACGACTCCATACCACCCACGAGATTCGACAGGCACAATAGTACTGGCTTTCTAGGTCCTTCTTTTGGTCCATTGGCCTGGACTCCTGTTCGGACTTGGGATCTTATTCAATATCCCAGATTTTCGTTGCTAAAATTGATTGCGTAGCTTCTGGCAGAGTGTTAGTCTTAGATTTTTAATTGGGCCCTGCCCTTATCGGGTTATTAATATTTATGCTCCCAAATTAAGTCTGCACGTATAGCTTTATTTTCTTTACTCCACTTTATTTGCATACATCCTTTCAGTTGATATTTTCTGGTGACTTTAACTGTGGCTTAATTCTTCTTGACAAAAGCTCTTTTGCTACTACCCAGAAGTTGTTTTGTGACTCCCACGAATTAGGGAAGTTGGTTCATACTGCTCATCTCACAGATGCCTATTACTCTTTTACTAAAAAACATACTCCTACATTTCAAAAGGGTAAGCTGGCTACCAGAATTGATGATGTGTTTTTGTCCTGCATACTCCCAATTACCTCTGCTAGTGTACAAGCTGTGGAATTTTCTGATCATAAACTGCTTTCTGTAGGCCTTGGTTCTGATGTCACTGTTCACAATGGACTAGGACTCTGGAAATTCAACATATCTCTGTTGCAAATTCCGACTTTCATGCAGTCACTTTTATCCTTTATTCAGGCCCGGTAATCCGTTTTTATTTGTTACGCAGACCCTATTGCATGGTGGACGGACACTAAACATGATTTGGTGCTCTTTTTGGAAAGATATAGTCGTCAAAAATGTCGAAGAGACTATTTGGAATATTTACAGAAAAGTGTACATTTTCAGTCCTTGTTGACAATAGCTTATACAACAGGACAAGATCTTTCTCAACAATTGCACTTAATTCAGAATGATATGTTGAAATTCTAATCTAGACAATCACAGCAACTTTATCAACACAAATTTAATGTGGTAGGCACGAGGGCTGTTGTTTGCCCCTTTGAGTCGAATTCTCAACAAATTACACAAAGAATATGTTGTGTCTTGATGATTCTGATGGCACCTTATGTACCTCTCAGTCAGACATCTGTCAGATAGTGACATGTTACACGACTGCCCTCTTTTCTTCCTTTCCAGCTGCAGATGTTGATCCTGTGGTGTTGTAAAGGGACCTTGACATCCCTATCCCTTCACAGCCATGTTCTGACTCAGCCTGTATACCTGTTACTGAGTTAGAACTGAAGTCGGTTATTTCTTCCTTACCCTTACGGAGGACTCCTGGTCCAGATGGACTCCCCGCTGCCTTATATAAGGTACTGGGTGACCACCTGATCCCTGAATTAACTTCAGTATTTACCTCCCTGTTAGCTAGTGAGTTTATCCCTTTAGATTTTACTAAGGGTACTTTGATTTATATCTATAAACAGAAAGGTGATATACATTTTCTTGAGAATTGGCACCCCTTATGTATGCTAAACACTGACTTTAAGTTATTAATGAAAATCATTGTACAATGTTTTATGGGGATAGCTGAAGTGGTTTTGCACCCTGCTCAGTCCTGCTCTGTACCGAACAGGAGAATCTCTGACCATTTGATTCTCCTTCGTGAATTATTTTCTCATGGCTACGCAGACTCTGTTTCAGGTTTTATTGTATCGGTAGATCAGAAGGCGGCTTTTGATTCAGTTAACCATGATTTTTTATGGAAGGCACTACATTTTATGCATGTGCCTGGTGAAATGATTCGCTGGATTAAGACTTTTTACAGGACTGCCACTGTTGTGCCTGTTGTGAATGGTTGGATCGGACCTATGATCCCCATGAAAAGAGGGGTTCGCCAAGGGTGTTCATTAAGCCCTCTGTTATATGTATTTTTTCTAGATGTTTTGCTTCACCGTCTGAATACTCATCCTCAGATTTATGCCCTTTCTAGTTCTACTTTAATCTCGCCGTATACGGCAATTGCATATGCAGATGATGTCTGCATTATTGTGGCTAATTCAGCCTCTGTGATTACTGCCCTCCAGGAATGTTCTTCCTTTGGTGATTTTTCTGGTGCGAGTTTAAATTTTACCAAAAGTTTTGGTATTCGATTAGGATCGAAAATAGCCCCTTTTTCACATATTGGTCCTTTACAACTTGTTGAGGGGCCTCAATGCATTTTGGGAGATTATTTTGGGACTGGAGATTCTGACCTTTTTAATTGGTCTGCTAAATTACAACAAGGCAAACTTAAGGTTGCCTCATGGAATAAGGGGCAGATTGGGAAGAAGAAGCGCATTTTCCTAATCAAGACTTATTTGATACCAACTTTTCTTTATTTAAGCTATGTATTCCCAATCCCTAAACAATTAGAAACTGCAGTTATTGGTCTCCTCTTTCAAGCTCTGTGGGGAAGCCGACTTTATCCGGTAAAACGGAATGTTACTTACTTACCTATTTCTGAGGTGGGTGTTAACATGATTAATCCTGTTATTTTTTTCATGTATTTTTTTGACTGCAAACCTTCAGCCTCTATTGATAAATACTCAGAGAGGGTGGGAACCTTGGTTCTATGATTCTTGCAGATTATGGTTTCATTTATGGGAATGTGATTCATTATACTGTGATACGACAAACTTCGGGTATACCGGTATGTATTAAACACATGTTTTTACATTTGAAACAGTGGAGGATATCTACCCAGATGTTGTTAACGAATTCTGATAAAGTGTTATATAATAATCTGCTCCTAACCGTTTGTGCAATACAGTTTCCCTTTGAAAAGTGCCCTAGCCAACATCTTCCTTCCCTATTGGTTTTGTTACGGTGTAAAAGGGTGCCTGCTCACATGTGGGACTTTCATTGGCTGTCGTGTCATGAAAGAATTAATGTCAAAGATAATCATAAACACAAGCAGTCTCAAGACCGACAATGTTCTAGACTACTGTGTATTTCTAAATTGGAAACTATATCGCACTTATTTTTTGAGTGTTCTTTTGTTCGGCACTGGTGGGGTTTTTTGGCAAGAGTCTGGGCCACTCCATTATTTCAAATGGTTTCTTATCAGAATATTATGTATGGTGTTTTTTCTCCCCAGTGGTCCCTTTGGACTCTGAACACATTAAATCTAGTTTTTGTAGTAATTAAATGGAATATTTGGATGGCTCGATGTCTGTTTACTCTACAGCAAAAAAACTGTTCTTATTCAGAGCTTGAGAAGAAAATCGTAACAGACCTAACTAACATTTATGTACATGAACATACATTATTTTCCAAGGAGACATTACTTGAACTTTGGAAGGCTCTTCCTTGGATCACGGACTCTGATTTTGCAGTGACCTGATGGATTGTCTCTTGATATGCATAGTTCTGTTCTGTTTTTTTGTTTACTTCTGTTTTGAGTCCACATGAGTTTTTGCAAATTGCTTTTGTTTTGGTACTGTACGATTTCTTTTGTTTCAATAAAACTTTCCCCTACTCTTTTCGATAAGTGCCATGGGATCTGTAACATCCACATGAACTACCACCAATCCAGGCAGATGGGACCTCGGTTTAATATCTCATCTGAAAGACAGCACCTCAGAAGTGCAGCACCCCCTCTCATGCTGCACTACAGTGTCAGTACAGGGATATTAACCCAAGTGCCAGAAGTGGGAACTGAACCCACAGCCCTCTGATCTCCCAGCCTCAGAGGCGAGTGTGCTACCTACTGAGCCACTGACATACTGATGCATTATCTTGCACTTTTTTGCATTGAATTTCTACTGCCAAACCCTTGACCATTCTTCAAGCTTCTGCAGGTCCCTCCTCATTCTGTTTATACCCTCTGTTGTGTCCACTCTGTTATAGAGCGTCATGTCATCAGCGAACAGGGAAATTCTGCCTTCTAGGACCTGCACAATGTCACTGATGAAGATATTGAATAATTCCCCATTTTGAATCTGTCTTCACACTTTTATGTACTGTATTTGCAAATTTGCGACTGGGGAGAGGCACACTGAGCTGAAGCTTATTTCCAGGTGTAACCTGGTAGAAGTGTACATGGGATAAAGAAAATGTATTACACAGTCACATTTCACAGTTACAATAAAGTATTTATTTAGTTTTTGTTGACTGGGTAAGTGCACTAGACAAATCCTGCCTATTTTTAGGCCCGACCCTGGAAAGGGGGATACAGATGAATGCCAACTGACCTTGAACCAGATTAAGCTGTTGGTAGTATTTTAGTGAATGAGGGAAATTTGGCCAGGACAATGGGGAAATTCCCCTACTCTTTTCGATAAGTGCCATGGTATCTTTAACATCCACCTGAGCTACCACCAATCCAGGCAGGTGGGACCTCGGTTTAACGTCTCATCCAAAAGATGGCACCTCAGAAGTGCAGCACCCCTCTCATGCTGCACTACAGTGTAAGTACTGGGATATTAACCCAAGTGCCAGATGTGGGAACTGAACCCACAGCTCTCTGATCTCCCGGCCTCAGAGGCAGTGTGCTACCTACTGAGCCACTGACACTGACTGTACAATCAGAACAACATGATGAAAACAGATACAAATACAGGCAAAGCAGCAGCAGGGAAAAAAACAATTAACCGGCCAGTCAGACATACTGTACCAGCACTGGGGTAAGATGGCAATTGAGGAGGAGCACCAGGGAGAGGAAAAAAGGAGCTGGGGGAGGAGATTCAGTGGAAACCAGAGTTAGCCAAGGGAAGCTGACAGGCGGATGTCAGGGTGAAGCTGGTTCAGAGTGTGGGAAGGTGATAGAAGAGGGATGATTGCCCAGCAGAGGAGTGGAGATGGGGAATGGAGAAAGTGCAATGATTCTGGGAGCAGAGGGAGCAGGAGGCAGGAGGGATAAGGGGAGGCATGAGGAAAGGTAGGAGGGAAGGAGCAAAAAAAAACTAAAGCTGACTCAAGATGGAAAAAGGTGCCAAGCAAGACAGAATATATGGGGCAATCTTACATTGAATTCATCTAAATCAGTTATTAAACATTAAGTAACCAAAAATATACTCTGGATGCTACTATTCAGGAAGGTAATAGTTGTTATTTAGGCATAACTTTAAAATAATAAAAAAATAAATTATAAGGGCTAATTACAAATCCACACTAGAAAAAGTTCAAATGATGTTAAATAATTGGGAAATGTTATCATTATCACTTTGGGGAAGAATTGAAATGCTCAAAATGATGGCAATGCCTCATATATTATTTACTATCCAAGCAATGGTGGGGCAACCGGATAGGTTATGGTACAATAAAATAAGTAGAGCATTTTCTAAATTTCTATGGGGGGGGGGCGAATAGCTTGGGTGCTACTTACAACTCCAAGAAGGACAGGCAGATACAGTAGCCCAGATCCATAAATATATGAAATATCCCATCAAATTAAAATTTGGTGGGAATGAGCTTTTCTAGATAATAAGGAATATCCATGGGAACTAATCTTCTGGTCTGAAAATGAGAATATGTCTTCAAAATCTATGATATGGGATATACTGTATATCGTTAATATTCTGCAATTGGTCAGTGCTTTAGCTATCAAAATATAACAGGCTATAAAAATATTAAAAGAAAAACAATCAGATCCATTCTTATTTTTGAATATTTGGAAAATAAAAACCATATGGGCAAAAGAAGATAAAATGTTTATACAGAAATACAATAAGTTTAAATTGCAACCATGGCATCAGTTATTAAGCAATGAGGGAGATTTCCTTTCATTTCAACAATTTACAAATAAATGGAAACACGATTGCAAGATGAATCTTTTTAAATTTTTCAAAACTAAGGCAGAAATTCCTAAAAGTTTTGGAATTAAAAATCATGTTAACAGAAGTCAAAATATACAGTATCTATTTTAGAAAAGGACCAAGATATATAGAATAATACATATGTAGGGAGTTGATATGGAGTGTTTTTACACACCCAAGTTGTGTGATAATATGTAAACCTCGAGAGCGAAGCTCGAGAGGTTTTAATATTATCACACAATGAAGGTGTGTAAAAAAACTCCATTTCTACCCCTATGTATGTTTTATTTTATATAATAACTGGAAAAAAATTTTACAATTTCTATTACTTAGGACTCTCGAGGCTAAATAGGGGTCACCATTTCATAGCAGGCACGCCCCCACGCGCTTCGACACCGCTACAACATGCTAGCTTAGTGGCGCATTTACCAGCAAGGAAGTAGAAGCCGCTGGCCACGGTCTCCACGGTGCTTTTACGTTAGTGCTTTGAATCTGTTTACTGTGGAATGCGAGTTCTGCAGGCTTATTGGCGTGAGGCTGTAAAAGTCGTATCAACCCGACTTTTTTCGTATCAACCTGCGGGTTGATATGACTTTTTACAGTACTTGAAAACTGGTTGATAACAAGGATCACCAGTGATTATAAATTGATTAAAGAGTTGAATAATAAGTTCTTGCAAAATATTTATAATCATCTAACGTCAAGAATTACAGACCCTTGGAAAAATATAAATGCCAAATGGCAGAAAGAAGCTGACATCAGTTACACTGCACAACAATGGAAAAATATAAGACGCAATATAAATAAGGATTATCTGTTTTCCAAAAAAAAAAGGAATTCAGAAAAAATAGTCAACAGTGGGCGGGATATTCAGAAATGTGCCACAGGCATGTGCAACCCCAGCGCAGCACAAGTGAACTGTGTAATGGCACAGTGACTGCGATATTCAATTGTCACACACTGCAACATACACCAGCACAACAGGGCTGAATATCACAGCCGCTGAGCCATGGCGCAGTGAGGGTTGCACAAGGGAGCCACCAGAAATACACTATAGCTCACCCAGGGATGCACAAGGAGCAGAAGAAGATGCACCAAGGCACAGCAGGAACAGACACAGGCACAGCAGGGCACCAGGCAAGAGAGAAGGGGGGGACAGTGCAGGAAGGTGGGGGCATCAGGCTAGGAACACTGGCAGGGACACACAGCCAGCACATAGGTGACCACTGCACAAGGAGTGTAGGCATGCAGCTGCCCCCCTGGTGGAGGATGCAGGGCACAGGCAGCACTGATGTCCAGCGGTGGGTACCCTAGTCTACCACACACTGAAGGGCACTCAGCCACCAGGACAACAGAAAATCACACCCCGACACATGGAACACACCTCACACATGCCACACAGCCCAAACTGCCTGCCCATGGCCACTCCAAGGCACAGCTACTGACCGAGGGGCATGCCACCACTATGCACGCACCACTCAATGACACAGGCATACCACACTACCACCCACCACACCACTGCAGCATGGACCCACTCACCAGCTGCAGAGCAGACACAGACACAGAAGGATAAACAAGTAACAAATGTAATATAACAAGAGATAAACAGCTTTACAAAGATCCATAAACAAAGGGGAGGGTAGGTGTAGGTGGGAAGGGGTCAGGAGACAGGGCCTGTTCAGGTGGATGGGGGAAGGTAGGGAAAGGGAGGACAGAGGTGGGAAGGGGCTGGGGAACATCATGGCAGGCCATGTCCTGCCGGTGCCTGGTGCCTCACCCTGCACTGGTCATATATCAAGATCTGCCTACTCTGGTCCACTATCTCCATTGTGTGTGAGGTGATGAGAATAATCAATCACAGCAGACGGCAATACAACGGGAGTCTGGAACCCCTCTGGACACCTATGGCAGAGGAAGGGACATGCGATCAGTGCATGTCCATAGCACCCTAGCCTCCCCATGCTCAGTGGACAGTGGGAACACATGCCCCTGGAGTGGCACCCCAGCCACCCACCCACAGTGGGTGGGCCTACACCTGCCACCAACCCGGCAAGCCACATCAGTGCACAGCACTGGAAACCACTCCCCAAGGGCCACCAGACAGCATAGTGGTAGGCAGGTGGCATTGTGCTGCAGTGGAACCACTGCAGCACTAGTGGTAGCTGGATGCACACCCAGCCCACCAACAGCTGCCACACATCTGCAAGGGCCACCCTGCAGCACCATACACACTGCACCATATGCGAAACACAGCTGCCATGGCACAAGGCACAGGAGACCAAGGCTGTACCCTCACCCCCACCACCCACCCTGCACAACAATGTGGGAATGCACAGTGCCTACCTTCTTGCCATGGCACTCTGCATGCTGGTCCTGACACAGCACGCCCGACCGGTCCTCCACCAGCAGCCAATGGGCCAGCAACAGCCTGCTGTGGCCCACCAGGTGCCCCTGATGCCATGGCTCTCCTCCGGTCTTCAGGTCCTAGGACGGGAACACAGACAGGCACACATCAGAACACAGCCACAGCATGAGCCCACTGCCACCACCCCCCCAAGCACAGTCTGCACTCCAGCCTGGCAAGGCCACAGGGCAGTGGCGCAGTGCACCCAGTGACTGGCAATGCCAATCCACAGGGCACACAATGACAGGCCCCCACAGCATGGCATGCAGCCCTGTCAGCCCCATGGAACAGTGGACATGCACAGATGTAGTCGGAGCCCACTTACCTAGCTGTGGCATGGCTCCCCTCCAGACACGCACCTGCAGGGCCCCTTAGCCTCTCTGGGTCCCTCCTTACCAGGTCCTCATACCAGAGGTGACACTGCTCCCTGGTGTGCTGCACACTGGTGGCCTGGACAAGCCTGTCAGCAATGTCCTGCCACACCTCAGTTCTGGGTCTTTGCAGGGGCTGCTGGCCAAACAGACTGGCAGCATGGGGCTCCACTTAGGCCACCAGGTTAACCAGCTCAACCTGGCTCCAATTACACGATCGAGTTACTGTGCAATGCACCATGGTGCCACAGCAAAGATGCAGGACAAAATGGCTCCCAGTAGTGCACATGCACAATGTGCTCGGGATGCGTGCCTCACATGGAGATGCGCTGTCTGCAGCTATTGCACATCTCTGGGGATGTGCAGCATGGGCTTGGCCACACTGGCACATGAGCAGTGGTCACAGGAGGGCATAAGGCAGGGCGGGGGTCAGCACACGCAATGTGCATGTGAGCACTATTGGATCCATGACAAATGTTGCACAATAGGGCCATGAAAGCACCATGCTCCATGGGCCCAATAGCACCCAGGCACCATAGGCCAAATAGCACACATGTGCCATAGGCCCAATAGCGCCCAGGCACCATGGGTCTAATAGTGCTTGAGCACCATAGGCCCAATAGTACCCCAGTGCCATAGGGACCATGGTGCCTATGGTACAATGGCCCCCATAGTGCTCTGAGCACACGATGTGCAATAGGCGGTAGCATATACCGTGGTGCATGCACATTGGTGAGGGCGCACTGCTCATATCACGGCATTGCACAATGACATGTGCCGGAACAAGTCCATTGTGCAATGCGCAAGAGTGCAATATTCAGCCTTCATATGCAGATTAGCTCATCAGCCTATCTGTAGCACAATGTGGACATTTGCATGTCATTACCGTTGCGCATCAGCCCGTTTGCATGTGATGCACTATAAAGGTGCCACACAACAGCAAAGGCCATGGACCGGTATTGCAACCATCAGAGGTAAGTTTCGCCTGCTGAGGAGATGGGCAGCACAGCAGGCTGGATGGCTTGGGTGGGCTACTGCAGCCACTAACCACATGTCCATGTCCACAGGTAGCATCATGTCAGAGCATGAGGAGGGGAGGAGAGTGGGCCTGCCCAGAAGTGCAGGCCCAACTGTACGAGAGTGGAGGCAGATGCCCTCTTCGAGGCATACCTCGACAGAGAGCCTTTGCTGAGTGGCAGCAATGGCACACCCCAGGCCAGGGCCATGGCCTGGGAGGAGGTTGCAGAGGCCATGAACCAGCAGAGCAGCCACCAGCAGTCTGCACATGAGTGCAAGAAAAATGTGGGCAGCAACCAGCATCGGAACAAGGAAAAGGTGGTGGCCATACGGGCTGCCAGGACAGCCACTGGTGGGAGCCAGGCTGCCGTGACACAGCTCACGGTGCAGGAGGAGCTGGTGGCAGCCACCATGTGGCACATCACAGTTGAGGGTTTGCCGGGTGGTGGCTTCCAGACTGGAGGGAGCCCATCACTACATGGTAGGTATGGTGGGTGGGTGGAGGGGCAGGGGCCTGTCGAGTCAGCAGCTCTAATGAATCTGTGTTCCCTTACAGCACCGGCTCACCAGCATGCGGTGGCAGAGGCACCTGCAGCTTTTGTGGGAGCCTGTCCAGCCCCAGAGGACCAGTCATTCACTTCCACTGGCATCCGGGAGCCCAATAGACTGCAGCATGCCACCGCCGTCCAGCCTGATGTCCTGGGTGTGGTGGAGGAAGGGGCCCTGGCTGTGTTCCGGTGAGACACCAGCCATGGTGTACTCTGTGCGGAGACACAGATTAGGGTGGGGTCCAACACTGATGAGGATATGACCATAGTCCTGGACGGTGGGAGTCACGTTGGGGGGGAGACACAACTATACCAACCACCAGCACTGTCAGCGTGGCCGGTGACCTGTTGGCGGTGGAACAGCTGCTCGCCACTGCCCCTGCTACTGGTGTGTGTGCAGGCACAGTGGCGCAGGATGGCAGAGCACCTGCACAGGTGCTGGCCTGCACACCAGGGCCAGAGGGGTGACAGCAGCAGATGGCTAGAGATAATGGGAGGCCGGGGCACCATGTCCATTGCCAGAGTGCCTGTCATTGCCCAACCCCATGAGGACCCCACTGTGCAGCACCCACCTGAGTGGGGGGCTGTGCAATGCGGTCATATGACACCGGTGGGTCGGCGCCACTCTCATGCACCCCTGGGCGCTAAACCCTTGGCCAAGCACACCTGATTGATGTGGGCCTCCACAACAGGTGCTGCTTATGGCTGGGGTGTGGGCACTCCATACAGAGGTGTGCCAGGCAGCCGAGCAGAGTGAGAGAGGCACTGCTCAGGTCCTGAAGGCCATTCAATGCCTGAACGAGGACATGACCACAGCCCTGGACCACATTGCCAATGAGATCTCGGTCGGCCTTGCCCCACTGGCTGCTGCAGGGTGTGGCCAACTCCCACAAACACCACAGAGTGCAATGTCCACCGCACTGCCCCAACACTGGGTGACCCCCAACTGTGTTGATGCTCGGCTCCGCTGTGGAGAAACCCAGGCACACCTGGTGCGGGCCTGTTTGGGAGCCTGCAGACCCCTGCAAGGACCCAGTCATTGTACCGCAGTCCCACCCCTTGGGGGCAGTTGCAGACCCCCCCGTGGCTGTTGCACAGTCTGAGTCTGCTGGGCAGCTGCAGCACAGCCATCCCTGTGTCCGTGGTGGCCATGTGTCTGCGTGGCAGACCTGATGTGTATGCCTCCCTGTCTGCTGCCACCACCCTGTGTGCACATGGTCATTGTGTGTGTGTGCATGGCACAGTTGTGGCAGCTATGTGTTGTGCCACACACTGCCCATGTGTGCAACTGCCCAGCCACTGGCTCGTGTGGCATGTGTGTGATGATGGCTCCACATCATTGGTTGCGCATGTTCACTGGTGCCCTGCGTGTGATCCACGCCATGTGCTAGCGTTCGGTCATGTGCCTCCAGGTGACATTGTGTGGGACTGTGTGTGTGTTTGAAGCTATGCCATGCTGTGTGGTGTTGCTTGTGGACATGTGGCACTACCCTGCCCCTGCCCCATGCCTGTGTGTGCATGCCCATGGCCATCCCCACACATGGCTGTGTGCCTTGCCACTGTATCAGTTCTGGCATGGGTGTTTGTCCATCTACCTGTGTGCACCATAGTGCTCCTGTGCTATTGTGTCTCGATGGTGGCGTCCTAGCCGCATAAGCTGGGGATCCCTCCACCCGGGGGGGCTGACCACCACCATCCAGCCCATCGCCTGTGTCATCCCCACTGCTTTTCCCCTCATCGGCCTCAACAGCCATCCCATGGTCAATGGCCATGTTGTGCAGCATGCAGCAGGCCAGGAATAGGCCATAGGCCTTCAAGGGGCTGTATTGTAGGGCACCACCGGACCTGTCCAGGCAACAGAACCGTGTCTTCAGCATTCCGAACATGTTCAATGATGTTTCACATGCTGGGTGTGCCTCATTGTATTGCACTTCCACTGAGGATGATGAGCGCCGGTAGGGGGTGAGCAGCCAGGGCTTGAGGGGGTAGCCACTGTCACCTGTGTGGGGAGAGAGAGAAAGAGAGACGGTTAGCCTGGTGACCCCTGTCACTGTGCCCCATGCCCTTCTCAGACACACACGGTGGTCCCCCTGCCCTGGCTGCCCCATTCCATGCTCTGCTGTTCCCACTCTCAAACCTGTGGCACAGTGCCGAGCTATGCCAGATGAAGGCATCATGTGCTCCCTCAGAGTGCATGGCACAGACATTGGTTATGCACCCCCTGGCATCGCACACCACCTGGCAGTTGATGCTGGGGTAACCCTTTCTGTTAATGTAGGCTACCCCCTCTGCACCAGGTGGCATGCAGATACCCACATGGGTGCAGTCAATGGCCCCTAGCATGCCAGGCATACGTGCTACCCTATGGAACTCCTGCATGGTTGCTGTATGCTCCGCCTGTGTGCTGGGGAAATGGATGTGTTCTGCAGCATGTGGCAGCAGGGTGATGAGGAATTGTGTGAGGAGCTGTGACGTGGCCAACTGGGTTATGCCTGTGGTGTCCCTTGTTGGTCTCTGGAAGGTGCCCATGGTGAGCAGGCACATGACAGCTGTTACCTTTGTCTCCACTGTCAGAGTGTGGCTCCGTCTGGTGGGTGCCTTCATCTCTTCACTGCAAAGCTCACAGAGCTGCCTCAGAATTGCCTGATTCAGGTGATACCAGCCCATGATCTCTGTGTCAGCATGATTCTCGAAGCTGATATGGGGCCGGTACCACCTGTTCCAGGCTTACTGCCAATGGGCCCTTCCATAGCCACTTTGCTCTGCCTCCTCTCACCCCTCATTATAGCCTCCATCTGGAATGCCACACTGGCCATGGCCCCTGTTATCCTGCCACTCCCTGGGCGTCTGGCTCCACTAACGCCCTGGCTCTGTGGGGCAGTGTCTGTTGCTCGGCAGGGTCCCCTCCCGCATACCCTGCCCCTGGCTGGGTTTTGCCTGCAGGCTCTGTCACCCACCTCTACAGGTGCCTGTGTTGCTCCCCTTGGGTCTGGTGGCTCAGTTTGGCACCCACTGTCTCACACTCCCTCAGTGGACCTTCCTGTGTGTCACACTCCCTTTCACACACTCTCTCTCTCTCTCTTTCTCTCCCTGTCTCCCTCTTCCTCTCTGAGACAGCCTGTCTGTCTCCCACTGTCCTGCTCCCCTGTAGTGCAAGTGCCATCCTCTGACTTGCTCCCTGTTTTTATAGGCTCAAGTCTGCTCTGCGCAACTGGCAGTTGCTCCTCGCTTGAGCCATTGGTCAGGGATTGACTATCACACTGTACCGCATATTCATGGGTCTGCCCCTGCCCTTGTGCATGCATACATTTCTATTGTGCATTGGCATACTGCCACTTGCGCTGTGCAGTTGCTCCCGCTGAATATCACTTTATGGCACATCTCCACAGTTGCGCATGAGCAACCCTGTTGCACCATGCGCAACTGCTTTTAATATCCAGGCCAGGGTGTATTACATGCCAGACATCCTGAGCAAATTTATAAAGAACGGTAGCCAACAGTGTTGGCACAATTGTGGCCAAAAAGGCAATTTATATAAGTGTATATTTGATTGTTCAAAGATACAGCCATGTTGGCAAAATACAAGCAAATGGCTGAAGAAACTATCGAAACTATCAATTCCAAATGATTTCGCCAATATAATCCTAAATTGCACAGACCAATTGCAGATAGGAACTAAACAAAAGCAAATTTTGTGTATAGCTACTAGGTACACTAAAAGATATATTTTGGAGAATTGGAAAGCCCATACAATTAAGAAAATTATTAAAGCTAAATGGTGGTACATTCTTAAAGAGGCTATACAGTTTGAACAATTATGGGAGGATATTCATGATATAGAACCACAAACATAAAGTTCTTGGAGACACATTCAAGATTCAATATCTCTATTACAGGAAGTAGATTAGCTCCATGGTGTGCGAAGGTGGAAGTGGGAGGGGAAAGGGAGGGATATGAGAAATTAAATGTGCCCTACTGAAGGTAATAGCCCAAATGAAAAATAATAGACTGCAAATGAATATGTTATTTGTGGATTAAATTTTAATATATGTAAGATGTAAGTTTAAAGTAAGGAAATAATGCATATTTTGAATAAGAATGGATTGTATATAACTGATATGTAATAAAAATATATAAGAAAAGGACATAAGGGGCAATCTAAAATAGAATAAAAAGTGCAGGTCAAAGTTTTCACTGTGCTAGCAAGCACTCCTGTTTTAATAAACCAATATACAGTGTAAAGGAAACCTACCAATAAATACAGAGAAAAAAACAAAACTCTAAGCCCTTCTGTGAGCTGCATCCATGAAAAAGTACCATCAGACAAATATAAACATGGCACAGATCCAATTATTTATTTTAAATTGTCAAGGAGACTAAATATCTAAACAGCATATCATTACACCTGAAATGGCTTCTTGCAATTTTTAAATTTGTTAAAAACACATTTCCAACTTCAGTCTTCAGGTGAAGTCAAATACTTTTATATACCCCTCAGTGAGTGGGAGGGCTAAGATTAGAGATGTGGCAAAATTAAATTTTGCTGGCGAAATTCCACCATTCCACAAAATATTTCATGCGTGCGAAGTTGCGAAATTTCACCCACAAAATGCAAACTTTTGCAAGAAAATCGTGGAATTTCACCCACAAGTGGTGAATTTTGCCATTTTGTCGGTGAAATATTGCCATTTTCCTGGTGAAATTTCACATTCCATTGGTCAAATTTTGCACCCACTAAACATTTAGTAAAATTCATGAATTTTGCTAAATATTTAGTGTAACGAAATTTTTCAATTTTGCCCATCTCTATAAGATTCCTCTTTCATCAAAAATCAACTTCAGTCATTGGTGGCCTTGGATAATAGATACTGTACACTGGCAAATTTATGCTGGATGTGCTCCCATCCTGCTCCCTTTCCTGAGAACGTAACTATGTGCAGAACAGTACATGAAGTATGTATATACACATTGGGCCAGTAGGATTTAAAAAGTACCACATCAGTTGAGTGTAACATATTGCTTACATTGCTGAATGGATGTATACCATATGCAGAGCAAAATACACCATGAATACATTGTGAATTGGATCCATAGTGTGATAACTTTTCCTACCCAAACTTGTACTACTGAAAAACAGTTTGCAGTACTACATAGGGTTAATGAACTGGATCATGTGCTTGTTCCCATTTAGCTTGACTTCTTAACAGTATTTTAAATAAATACAAATGGCAAAAAGTTTTGTTATCAGAATTCATGAGCGGTAAAGATAAAAGTGGATGGTCAAAAGCCTCCATCTATCTGCAGTGTTCTATTGTGTACAGATTCAAGCTTAAAAACAAATTGCCCAATGTCCAATTGTTAAACTAAGACACAGATAAGTCTAAATTTCAGAACATTGTCTTAGTTATGTCCAGTTTGCTATTTCCAGATATACAGTAGCTGTGCCTTGACACAATTATCAGATCAAGTATAAACAAGGCTATCATTTACATCTGGATCATTTTATGCCATTGTTATCCACAACTGGATGCACACTGCTATATAACAATTTAAAATTTTACAGATAAGTCCAACCTTTGAAATTAGCTTCAGTAAGATGGAGCCTGATCTAGGCATAACAGGACAGTTCCTGACATTGACTCAAGTAGTAGTGGCTTTACATGTTAAGGCTTTTGACTAACCTGCTAAACTTGTTTGCTGGACTGTTTATAGCACAAGCACGTCATATCCATTCCATCTTCTGTAATTCAACTCAGATATTGTAAATCTCAGAGGCTGTTTTTCAGTCACATAGAGAACATTTTATTTATTTATTTATAGAAATGTTTCACCAGGAGGGCACATTGAACAACAAGTTGCTCATCTCACGTTGTGACCTGGGGGGAGGGGTTACATATGGTTGTGAAGGATGATCAGTTATAATAGTATGTGGGTAGTACAAACCATACAACATTGTAAGATTGTGCAACAGCTGGAACACAAGGTATTGTACAATAAACAGTAGTGGAACATTAGGTAAATTATAAAACATGTCCAAAATCATGCAAAAGAACATATAAACATACAAAATAGTAATGTGATAGAATATAGTGCATGAGTGTACCTGGAGCAGGTTTGAAGTAGTATGCAAGTGCTGTTGGAGTAAAAAGGATGAGGTTAGGTTGTGCACACTGGTGACCCAGAAGGGCAGGTGGAGAAGAGGGGGGGGAGAGGCAAGAACTGAGTATAAGGAGAAGGGGTTGCCATTTCCTGATTTCCCCCTTCAGGATGTTGAGAACCATGCTGGGTGGGTGTCATGGTAGGAAGGCAGAAACTGGGGATATGTATTAAGATGGGTTAAAGCAGGAACAGCTGAGGGAAAGGTAATTGTGTAGGGCAGAGGTAAGAGAGTAGTTGAAGGAGGAGTGTCATATTTCAGGAGGGAGGGAATTCTAGATTTTAGGAAAACTATGGGCAAAACCAGTTTGACCGATGAGGGTGGAGTGGTGAGGGACCATCAAGGGGAGGGTGCCATTGGATCTGAGAGAGTGGGTGGGGGGAGGTGGTGTGGAGTGGAGAGAGAGGATGAGAGATAGGAGGGGAGCCCCCCGAACCAGAATTTGGAGGTTAGTTTAGCACAGTGAGAGAAGCATCTATGAGATAGTGGAAGGAAGGTTAGGGAGCAATAGAGTTCACAGTGATGGGAACGCGAAGGGGAGTCAACAGCAAAGCGGAAGAAGGAGTTAAAGAGAGTGTTCAACTTGGTCAGGGAAGATTTAGGAGCAGCACCATAGACTATGTCACAGTAGTCAAAGATGAAGAGTATCATATTCTGGAAAATTTCACGCCTCGCAGTCAGTGGGATGCAATTATGATTCCTGTACAGAGCACCAAGCTTGGGGTGCAGTTTCTTCAGGATAGCATTAATTTGCACAGAGAAGTTGAGGTGCTGGTCCAGATATCTAAATGAGGAGTTGTCCTCCAAGATGGTTGCATCAAGGGTGTGGAAGGTGGGTAGGGCCAAGAGCCTAGAGAGTCTCTGCCTGGTGTCAAAGATCATTGAGACTGTCTTCTTGGTGTTTAGAAAACGCTCGTGAGAAGAAATCCAGTGCTGAACTTGGTTGAAGTCATGCTATAAGCTGGTTTGCACAGCAACAGGGTTTTTGCCGGAACTCTACAAAACAGCATTGTCAGTGTACATGTGGATAGAAGAGGATGAGCAGGCTGTGGGAAAATCATTAAGGAAAATGGAGAAGAGTAGGGGACCAAGCACTGAGCCCTGAGGGACACCAGTGTTGATGGGGAGTGGTAGGGAGATGGAATCAAGAATTCTCACTGACTGGGTCCTGCCAGTGAGATAGGATTTAAACCAGTTGGTGGCTGACGGAGCAAGACTAGCTGAGAAGAATGAATCAAGAAGCAGGGGATGGGAAACAGTGTTGAAAGCTTTGGCTAGGTTGACAAAGATGGCCAAGGTGATTAGGCCATCGTCCATCCCTGAAAGGTTGGAGTCACTAAGCCTGAGGAGGGAGGTGGTTGTTGAGTGGTTCTTCCAAAAACCAGATTGGAAGGGGGGTGAAGAAGGAGGAGGAATCAGAGAGGAAGGATGATAGTTGAGAGAACACTAAATGTTCTTGAAGTTTGGCAAGGGTAAGAAGGAGGGAAATGGGGCGATAGTTGCCAGGAGTGGATGTGTCACCACCCTTGGGGAGAGGAAAGACTACAGCATGTTTCCAGGATGAGGGTACTTGGGCAGAAATAAAGGACAGGTTAAGGATTAGGGAGATAGGATAAGCAATTGCAGGAGCAGAAAGGTAGAGAAGTTTAGGATTGAGCTCAAAATAAAGGAGTCTGCTTTAAATAAACTGAAATGCAGTGTTCTGTTATTTAGACTGTTCTATAATAAGCATGACTGTTTTAACATAATAACAAGCAAGATAATACCTATATCCCCCTTAAGCTTTTAAAGATGGATTTGAATTCTGAGCCCCCAGGACCTTGGAGGTTTAGATAATCCTAGTTCAGAACACATTCTGCAGCTCGGGGCATAGAGTCTACCCTGATTTATTAAAGTGTTTGTGTACCATCTCAAGTAGTCAGCATTCCCTTTTTATATTTGAAGTATGCTTTCCTTTTGTGTTTTGCTAATTAGCAGATTTTATCTTTAAGTACAAGGTGTGGTGTATGGAACAGCATTTTACCAATAGGCTGGCATAGTCAGTCCCATTCCTTCCTACACATCATTATCACTGTGACCTCCCAGACCATAATATCACTAGTAACCAAGAGGAGCCAATCTCCTGCTGCTTGATTGGTGACTTGTGACACATGTCACCAATCAGGCAGTGGGACTTGTGATGTAACAATGAGTGAGATCACATGCTGATAATGCACAGTAGTTGGAGGAACAGAACTACAGTAGGCATCTTCTAGGCAAAGCACTGCTTTTCACATAACACCCAATACTATTAGGTAGAAACCCCATCTAATGAGCACTTGGAAAAGAAAAACACTACAGAAATAAAGCATAATAAGGGAGTACTTTTAAAAATTGCACAGTATCACAACAAAACTGAGCACTCACCATCTCTTATCAATGCCTTTGATAAAGGATCTACTGCTCCAAAACATGTCAGGTGGGCATTGTTTGGCTTCTGCTATTTTTATGTTGAGTCTACTGGAATAAACAGACAACAGAGCACCATTTAGACATTATACAGAACCTTGTGTGTTTTTTGTTATAAGAAGTGGTGAGTGCCCAATTTTGTTTTGATACTGTGCATAGTTTTTTTTTTTTTTTTTTAATTGCAAATGTTTTCTGCCTGCTATTGTCTGGCACAACTGGCTGTTTAAGGCCCCTGGAAGTACCATGAAAAAGGGATTTCCATGTAAGTTAGGCTCTTTTGGTCTACAATAACAACACATTAAACTAGAAAATCATTGGGGCAAAGCCTGCTGCCACCAGAAGAAAACATGCTTGTCACTACTCCCACCTGAACCTTCTGAATTTTGCAAAGTTACCCATTTCTTTATTTTAATATAGAGACATACACTGTTGATCATGTTGGTAAAGATGACTAGCAGTCGAGAGGAAACAGTCTCAGTGGTGGAAAGATGGGAAACCCCTCAAAACGTACATCTGCAGTGGGAGGCAAGAAAGGTATTCAGGCCTCAGAGACTGCCATGTGGGAAAGCGTAGCTCTAATGCATCAGCAAGTGGTTCTGAACTGACTTGGTGGACACTTTATGAGCAGTCCAGGGACTGGAGCAGTGAGTAATTGCTCTTGATTGTGAAGTGGGAGATATTAATAATTGAGTCCTGATCTGTGAAACCCATTTGGCTGCTGCTCTCCAGAAGGCAAACAATGCAGCACGTATTGCCTTTCATGAGTCCAGTATCTCCTCAGGACCAGTTAAGGAAAATAAATCTGTACAGGATCACTTGGAGGCAATTGAGAGCTAGTCATGCTCCAGTAATCTGCCACTCCTTGGCCTACCTGAAGGCCCAGAATGAAAAGGCCCAAAGGGATACATCACCACTTGGATGGGAATGAACTTGCAGCCAGACCAAACTCCTATTGTAGGAAGGGCCTATTGAATCGCTCCCAGATGGAGAACAGACCTACCCAACACCCCTTGTACCATTTTAACAGCCCTAGCAGTGAAACATGAGAGAGACAGGGTTCTTGTGGTGGCCCAGTACACAGGCCTTCTTGAAACTATGGAGGGGAAGAACATTTCTATCCATTTAATATGATTCAGAACAAGTTTTCATCAGTATTCTTAACTGTGTCTGTACACCTGTTGTTCTATAAGGTCAGGGAACAATGTCTGCTGCATAGTAATTCATTTTAGTCACAAGAAAAGTGATGTTAAACAATGGGTGCTTAAAAACAGAGAAAGCTGACGAATACCAGATATGAGCCTTAAGAAGAGGAACACTGCTTTTATAACTAAAAATGCAAAACATTTTTTTTATATATTTGCAAACTGGTGACCAGGAGAGGCACACTGAGCTGAAGCTTATTTCCAGGTGTAACCTGGGGGTAAGTGTACATGGGATATAGAAAATGCATTACACAGTCACATTTCACAGTTACAATAAAGTACAATCAGAATAACCGTTTTCCAGACCTGAACTATGCCATGTGGGCCAGATGCAAGATATCTGATGCCATCAGATCCCCACTACAGTTGCTGGGAGTCACCCATATGTTACGATTCTCCAAATCAGATGTTTCCCTAGGTTGCATTTCTCCAGGGGCTAAGTACAGTCCTTTGTGATTGTACACAGCCGAGAGAGGACATCAGGACCAGCAAACAAAAGATCAGAGCTTACAGTATATAAACTCTAACATGCACTACAGGATATTGAATCTCTCACTGCTGCCTACTGCTCTGATATCAGTGGCAGGGGATTCTGGGATTTGTAGTAACAGAATATCTCAGCCTAGGACTAAAGTAAGCAAAATTAGTCTCATATAATCTGTTATATTACAGTAAACAGTAAGTAAATCAAAATGTTTTTGCAAGCAAAGTGTGCACTGGGACCAGCCCCACACTTAAGTGTGGGGCCCTTGGTGGTGACTGTTCTCCTTTCAAGAAATTGGGATGTGCTTTCAGAAGTGATGTTGCAGGTATAGTTCCCTATTTTGGGCTGTGTCTACATCATTCCAAAGCACCCAAACATCTCAATTATATTTTTAAATGTTTGGACACATTTTTGACACATTTACCTGCTTCATGTTAAAAACAGACACATGCGTCACATATTGACACATACATCAGTTTTCTTGACATAAGTCACTGCTCCTGCACTTGATATTTAGACCACCTTTTAGGTGATCAACCTTACTGGCACAACTGGTGCAGATGAGGCATGATCAGACACGATCGTGCTGCAAGTCGCCAACATACATTTGAAAGTCCTTCCCCATGATCTTTTGAACTGTCTTAATTTTTATTTTATGAATGAAAACTTGGAGCCAGGCCTTTAGGAAGCAGTCCTAATGATATAGTTTTTATCTGTGAATACTGTTATTTATGTATCTATACTATTTTGATACCATTTTATGAGTGTACTATCAATAAATGTTTTTTAGTTGTGACACATCCAAAAACTGCAGGCACATTATTTCAATACTACTGTTTCTATTTTTTTTTACTGACGGAATGTCTCAATACTATGTTTTTGTATCAATACATAAAATGGCATAATGTTGTTTTTTTTTTTAAATGTCCTACTATTTTTTACCTTTCCTGAAGTTTGGAAATACTACATTATAAAAGGGTATAGTTGGTAACATAATTTTCATTCATCTTAAGCCCATAATAGTATTGTGAACATTTCATACTCCTGTTTATTTCTGTTCTTCCTTGCTTTTGCAGATTTCGCCTGCAAAAGTATCAAATAAGATAATAAAGTTAAGCTGTCAATTTAGTTGAGGCATCCAGCATATAAGGCCAAAGAATAGAAAGAAGCAACATACTAACAAAAAAACAGAAGAGGAAACAAGATAAACAATAACATAAAAAAAGAAACAGAATGTGGAACAGAGACTGTGCTTAAAATATTAAAAGAGACTTCATCCAGCGATGATGTATATCCCCCACGTGCCCCCTTTAATGGTTCTGCCTTGTCTGTGTATTTACTGTAACTGTTACATGTCCTCAGGACTGCATTGTGAATGAGCTTGCTCAATGGAGTTATTCCTGCAATAAACTTCAAACTACATGCAGGGGTGTCACAAAACTCTGCAGCCAATAATGCTAGACCACCACGCTTTGAAGGATTTGCTTTGCAACCCCCACTCCCTTACAATCAAATCTGAATATGATTTGCAAATGGGCAAGACGGGTCTGTGACACAATTTAAATATAGCAGAGAGAGCCGCAAAAACATAACTATTGCTAAATTGTTGGTGAGACCACGTATCAGCAGTCCTCATGATTGAGTATAGGACCTAATCTATTTAGGTTTGGATAGTTCTGATAGTGTATCCATGGATTTGTATCAGGCATAAATTGCATACTGCATCAAAATCTGCAGTCTGAGTTACACGGATGAAATTCATTCAGGTAACCCACTATTCAAACTTGTAGGTACACAGATTACTTGGTTAGTGTAGTATGTCCCAGATTAGGCTACCATAGCCACATGCAGCCACCGGCACAATTTGCAGCAGCCACAAAACTTTTCAGAGCACTAGTTATAAAGATGATGGCATGGACAATTTCTTACCTATAGAAGCTGTATTTCAAGTGAAAATGTATCAGTGACTTGATTTAATGTATAATCTGTGAAAAGAAATTTGTTATATCAGGGGTTTTGGTACAATGGGTCAGTTGGGGTGAAACAAATAATGAGTGAGGCCACCAATATGTTCTGCTGGCTGCACATTAGGTCCTTTTGAGGCTGCCAGGATTTGGGGCTTGAAAACCACTGCAACAGTTAAAGTATAGTAACTATGTGGACCCCTAGTCATGCCCCTGTAGACCTTGTGGGGCCTTGCAAGGCCCAGATGCAGCTGTATATTGGGAAGATTTATTCCACACAAAGAGTAATAGGAATATGGTGAGAGTATCAAAAGATGCAGAAATAATAGATGGACTCAAACCGAAATTTAATGAGTACATGGGAAGAAAATACAGAACTGGATTTAACTGCTAAAAAGCAGGAAACATATCTGATGGTCCATTATTCTGTACAAACACTACTGTTATCAGTCTTTATGTTGCCATGAACACGTACTAATAAAGCATGAACCATTAGAAGAGTTGTCAGGCCATACTGAACATAAGCAAAATGGGCAACTTTAGATCATGATGTCTTCATATTTCAGATGCCATAGAAATATTACATCATGCCTATCCACAATATCAAAACTCACTCATTTCAGTTTTCTGTCTCATAGAAACATAGAATTCGATGGCAGATAAGGACCGCTTGGCGCACCTAGTCTGCCCATTTCCCTACCTAACGGATAAGCTGCAGATCCTAGTTAACCAAGAGCCTACTTCCTCCTACCCCCCACTATAATTGCCTTATGTCTGTCCCATGCATTCTTGAATTCCTCCCACTGTTTTTGATTCCATGACCTCCTCAGGAAGGGTGTTCCATACATCTACAACCCTCTCTGTGAAGAAATACTTCCTCACATTACCTCTGAGCTGTCCCCCCTCTATCTTCAAATTGTGCCCCTTGTTCTTGCACATCTCTTTTAAAAATTATTTAAAATGAAGTTCAGCACTGCATCAAGACAACTGCATCAAGACACTCCAGCAACTGATCCATGATATCAAAGACTTTAAAGTCTCCTACAATTACTTTTAAATTAGATATTGTAAATATTTGAATAATTGGTATCCAAGGTACATGCATGAAGACAGGGACTGTGTCACATTTGGAAAGCATGATAAGTTCTTCAAAATGAGGCCAAAATCTGTTTTCCTTTAATCTAACTTTAAAACTAATCACCTGTCAGTAATTATATCTTCAAGGTATGTAACTAGCTACAGTGCAACAGCTACTTATTAATCAGATGTGACTTTACTGATACCAGCTATGATATCCATGATGTCATAATAAAATCTCTTGGTACTCTAAATAAAGTAGTACAAGACATACAGTAGCTGTGCCTTATATAAAATGTTTCATCATCTTCCTAAAACACCCCTATTCATAAGTGTAATGACTCATTTCTTCCAGTGGAGCAATACAGCGATTCGATAACAGTAATACGTCTGATGCTGCTGAGGTCACTTGGTAATAAAACTGAATGAGCCTTAGCATGGGTTCTTATAAAATTCTCACTTACATCATTAGGTACAGAGAGAGTATTCTACACAATTTATAAATGAGCTGCAGAACTGTTAATGAAAAGATCAAGGTATAGAGACAGGTAGATTTAAATTCAACATTTCTGAGAAAAGACAAATTTGTTATATACTGTATATGAATGATACATCTTATAATACTTGATTGGGGGGGACTTTGAATAAGAAATCTATCAGTCACTTTCTTACACCTTCTTTTGTTGGTGGGATAATTAAGTCATGTGAGTAGTGAAATCTAAACATGAGTAGGACATTTATTTTTTTATTGTATCTTACTTAGAGTTAATAATTCTAACATCTGGAAAATGGTCATCCAATGCAGCAAAGCTGAGAGCAGCTTGACTTCAGATGTTCTGACTGAGGGAACTCAATCAAAGGTGGTCTGCACCCCATAACCCCAGATTTTTTGAAAATGATTAGCCAACCAGCAGCAGAAGATGTCAAAAACATAGAGCAGGTGGAATCAGATGATTTTTATCTCTCAAAAAGCACAAGTTGTTGGTGTCAGCAGGCAGTACTTCTGAAGCAGTTCTCAAAATAGCCAACCCATGTTTTGAAATGGAGACAGGTCTCATCAGCAGAGAGCTCCTTAAAATGAAGAGCCTTACAGACACTGTTACAGGCAAGCTATCAAAAGTCACCAAAGCCCCAGCAGCAATAAAGACTTCAGTAGAGGGGCTGGGGTCCATGTTACTGAAGCAGAGAACCAAATCAGCAAGCTGGAGGACTTGGCAGGCCCAAAGGAAAGGCAGTGGAGTAGTGTTGAATAAGAACATCTGTCTAATATGGGGCAAACTTGATGATCAGGACACCCATAACAGGTGCAACAATGTCCAATGTTTGATTTGCTGGAAAAGGTGGAAGGACAAGACATGGTGGAGTTCCTGCAAAGAATGATCCTTCAGCTCCTAAATCACTATTGGGACAGCCTGACTGAAATCAACTGGGTGCACAGGATACCATCAGGCCCCCCAACTAACCAACTAGTCAGAATGGCCGCCTGAGACCAGTCATATTTCAGTTGCTGAAGTATCTGGGGAGGGAGTGGATCCTGTTAAAAGCTTGATGTATGAAGGAGTTGTTCTGGCAAGGAGCAAAGCTCTCACCAGTTATAGAGAAGCACATGTCATTTGACAGGATTTAGAACCTTGTGAGGGAGAAAGGACTAAAGTGTTTATTGGGTCCTCCCCTGTGGCTGACAATAGAATGAACTACAGAGGCCTTCACATGCCCCAGGGAAGTTCAGCAGTTTATTTTGAATGTCATGAAGCCACTGGGATGAAAGATGACCATCTAAGGAGGGTAATGACTGTGCCTGAAACCAAAGCATACCATGGCACCAAGCAGATCAAGGAGCAGAGAAGCAGTTGGTGGAGACTAGGACAGGAGGCTCGCAGAGGTGGCAACTGGTGAAGAGGATCAGATGGAGCTCAACAAAGAGTAGCAGGGCTGAAGGGATGCTTGTCAACTGGACTAATGTGCTTATGTTCTGTTTATTTTTTTTAGAAGAACTCTGTGGTATTAAATGAAAACAGAGGGGCAACAGTCAACAAATGGCACATTCTGGACTGATGTTTTAAGGTACGGATAAAAACTTCTTTAAAACTGTTGGTCTGTAGTAATCAGGAGGGGAAGGGAAGGATAGGAGAAGTTGTCTGCTTTGTGCAGGAATCTAGGTAACAGAGCTGCATGGAGGGGATGGTGGTGAAAAGTTTCGCTCAAGATGGAGAAGGATGCCCCACAAGGTTTTCACTTCCTTGCTTTATTGAGGAGAGCAGCTTGATTGAGAAGATCAGTTTCTAAGCAGGAAGGAGGGAGGGTTAGTATGATGAATCTGCAGGATGGGATCTGCACTTGTCAAGGTGGTAAATATGGGCATTGCACTACTAGTGCAGGAATGGGGGACAGGTAGAGATGAAACAATAGGGTACATTAGCCCCATATAGGCATTCCTGAGTCGAGAGAGAGAGAGAGAGAGAGAGAGAGAGACAGAGAGACAGAGAGACAGAGATATATATATCTGTGGGGGAGTTAAACTTCCCTGAGCAATAAGTGAGAGAGGTTGATGGCTTCACACTGGAGGATGAGTGGGCATAGACACACCATGTCTGGAGCTAGATGGGACTTCCCATGGGGGGAGCAGTGGGTGAGAGACAATGAACTTGCACACTGTCAAAGGGCAAGGAACAGTAGGGTAGGGAACCCCTCCATGTGGGTGTGAGCAAGGATATATCATCTGTGACAGTGCAGCCAATACAGGACTGAGGAATTTATTACCGCAGACCATACACAGTGAGTTACTGCTGGAGGGGTAGCACTGGGAGTTGTAGGCTGGCATGGAACACAAGAAGAGACTCTAGGTTGGTTGCCTCACATGCCGTACTCTGGGGGGGGGGGCAGATGGTGAGAAGCTCAGCCAGCTCTCAGGAGTAGCCGACGTGACCCCAGTGAACACCACTACTCATGAGCATGGGTGGTAAAGAAAATAAAATGGCTAGGTTCTATAGCAAACCCATATGGGTCATGATATTACACTGTTATTTCATGTTTAAGTTACAGTTTAACAGCTCCACAGGCTGCAGTGCTGGTGTGGGGAAAAAGTGTTTGCGAGCTGGTGTGGGGAGAGAGAGGGTAACATAATGTATGTCAGTGGTTTATAAGGTCATGTTTTAGAATATCTGGGGACTGAATAGTCCTGTCAAATGTAAGAAAGTTATGACACATCTGAAGAAGCTGGGGTAGGGGGCAAATTATTTTCTTTCAAGAGACACATTTGCTAAAGAAGGAGGCAGAGAAGTTAAGGAAGCTCGGGGGGGGGCAAATGTTTGAAGCCTCATACCTAACCAAGAAGAAAGGAGTTGTACTATGTCACAGGGGAGTTAACTGGGTCCCAGAAGAAGAAAAATGGGACAAACAGTGGAGGTGGGAGCTGGTTAAGGGCAGACTCAATGGTATCCTGATTCTCTGAGAATGGTATATGGTCCAAACGAGGATGATGCACCTTCTTCCATAATTTGTCCCAAGTCATACTGGATATGGGGGGAAGAGGTCTTGCTGTGGGGGTGCAATATGAACGATGTCTTGGAATTGCTTTGTGACAGGATTGGAGGGAGGATCCAGCATAATACCTCAGAATCCAAAGTACTTCTAGCCATGATGACAGATCATGGCCTTCATAATGTATGGAGACTGGGGCACCAATCTTCCAGAGATTATACATAATATTCCCAACAATGATACTTATAACAGGATTGATATGCTGCCTGCATTGGGTAATATAGTTAAAGATACCCTGGGTACCACAAACTGAGCCCCTTCTCATACTGGACCATCTCCTATTACCCCTACATTTCAGCAAGGGGCCCTTGTTTTTGGAGATGAGGTTGAGATTAAATTTGAGCCTCCTGGGAGATGTTAATTTTAAAATGTGCTTGAGTAAAGAATTCTGTGCCTATCTAACTGATAATGATAAAGGGAAGGTGGCAAATAAAGTATCCATGACTGGACGTCGAAAAAATTTTGTCGAACAACCAGACAGCGAAACTGGCAGGTCAACCACATTTTGCAGTCAGCTGCTGGTTTCAGATGAAAATGAGTGTTTTCTTCAAGGGGGGCTTCACCCCCTGAACACCCCATGCAGGGGGCAGTGCACTCCCCCACTTAGGATTCTCAACTCCAAGTCAGAGCTGATTTCGTGGGGGTGCAGGACCCCCAACAGACAGTGCCGCGTTCCAGCGGGTTCCCTACAGTGACATGTGCTGCAGTCACTGTAGGGGACCCAGCTGCCGAAATGTCACTGTACCTGTGGCATACCACAGATAAATGGATCTGAAAAGGGCTTAAGGTGCACCTTTGGGGATGTATCATTGCCTACACCAGAGCAAGAAAGAAGCAGAGGGAAAAGGAGCTGAAGACTCTTGTGTAAAGATGTAGTGATATGGAAAAATGAAATAAAGAAGGGGACCCATCTCTTACACTGCTGCAAAATATGATAGCAGTATGATACCAGATAAAAACATTGAACATCCAGCAGGCTGAGTTTGGCATATACCACACTAGGCAAGCCTACTGGGAAGGGGCAGAGGGCTGGGTGCCTCATGCCTACCTTCTTAAGAAGATTGCAGCAGAAATGAAAATTCCTGAGATTACGAGTGAATCAGGGAAACAGTATACCTGGTAGGGATTAATGGGGCCTTTAGGGGTTGCTATCATTGCCTTTATTTCTCTAAATTGCAGGGGGGGGCACACACAGAATGAAACCATTCAGGAATTCTTAGAATAAGTCATGCTACATAAACTGGCAGAAGAGCAAAGGCAGTATCCAGAGGGCCCCCATCACTCCTCAAGAAATTCAGAAGGTAATAAGTCAGATACAAGGGGGGGGGAGCACCAGGGCTAGATGGATTTCCTGCTGGGTGGACATGGCCATTGTAGACCTGGTGAGATCCTACTAGCTGTCATGCTTCTCTGTGCAAGGAAGAGAGCCCTGCTGGAGACATGAATATACAATAATGGTCTTGCCAAAAAGAGGGGGAAAATCCTTTCCACTGCTTCAGCTACTGCCCAATCTCCCTTTCAGATGTGGACTATAAACTCTTGGCCAAGGTTTTGACAATTCAGCTAAATAAGGTGATGCCACTCTTAGTCTGCCCAGATCAAGTCAGGTTTGTGGCAGGAAGGGATGGGGCAGGCCACATCAGGCTACTGGTCAGTCTGATGTGGGACATGGAATCCTCACCAGATCCTGTGGCAGTTGTGGCACTGGACACAGAAAAGACATTTGACTCTGTTGAATGGCCTTATTTGATGGTGGCACTGAGGTCATTCAGGTTAGGGGATTCAAACTATCTATGTCATCCCACAGGTGTCAGTACTGACAAATGGTTGGCTGTCTCAAAAGTTACATTTGGGCTGGGGAACTAGACAGGGGTGCCCCTTGTCCCCAGCACTATTTGTTCTGGCTGTAGAGCCCCTGTCCCAGAAGCTCAGAGAGTCCATGGAAGTGCAGAGACTGGGGGGGGGGGGTTCTAGAAGCCTATATTGTTTGAGGACTACATCCTTATCATGCTGAGGGACCCTCAGATCTTTGTTCCAGCTCTCAATACACTGCTTAACTTCTTTTCTGAGCTATCTGAACTGTGAATAACTGGGGGAAAATGGAGGTTTTGGCCCTGAACTCCAAATTGCATGGGTGTGAATCTAACAGGAACGGGAATGCAGTGAGATATGAAGCCAATAAAATATCTGGGGGTCTTAATCTCTCTGTGCTGGAAAAATTGGCTGGCCATGAACTCTGATCCACTTGCCAAGAGTCTGGAAGAAGACATGGCCCTGTGACGACATCTCTGCCTCACCCTATGGGAGAAGGCACAAACCTTAAAATGATGGTACTCTCCAGGATTTTGTACCTTATCTGGTACCTTGTATGGTCAGCCAGATACAGTGCGTGTTCTTTAAATAAACAGAATGCACAACTGCAAACTGTCCTCTCCATGGTCCAAGTTACCCATTCCTGAGCTTTCTGCCTACAGGTCACACTCAGAGATTGAAACCCTAATCAGGATCACACTAACCCCCCTCGGACCCCCACATGTGATCTGCACCATTTTTAGCAACACATCTTGCTATAAAAAAAACTGCACAGTACTATACCCAGCAGAGATGCACAAATATTTACATCCACCAGTTTGTTTCAGGTGCTGTATTAATAAAACTGTACTACTATACTGTGCTACCACTATGATGCTGTGTTATTCAGAGCAATCACATGCCCCTCCTTGACTGTGTTGGAGTTCATCTTTTTATGTATGTACTGTATACATAAAAAATGTACACATATATAAAATGTATTTAAAAATATACATACAGTATTTAAAAATGTACACATGTATCAGGAACGAGCAACTCAGACCACAGAGGGTGACGCCCTTAAACAATCAAGCCAGTGAAAAAAGGACTACAGTCAGGAAAACAGGATCCTAGAGTGTATTGGGAGGGTTCCAACAGCAGGAGAAAAATAGATATTACTACGTCTCTATAGATTATTGGTGAGCCTACACCTAGAGTACTATGCCCAGTTCTTGAGTCTTCACTTAAGAAAAAACAAGGCAGGTTGGAGATGGTGCAACATAAGGGTAATGCAATTGATTCAGTACCAGCAGAGCAGATCCTATGAGGATTGGTATAAGGTAATGAACATGTACTCACTTGAGGGCAGAAGAAAGAGGAGTGATATGATAAGAGACCTTCCAGTTCCTGAAAGGAATAAACAAGGTTAACTGCAGGGGCCCTATTCAACAAGAGCAGCTACTCTTGAACATGAGAGTAGAAACTGGTAGGGGAGGGGATCAGTAGGGATGTGAGAACATTTTATTTTACAGAGAGAACAGATGAGCCATGGAACAGTCTGCCAGTGGAGGTGCTGGCTGCCAAAACCATTCATGGCTTCAACCACAACTGGGATAGAGTTAAGGGTTTAGTTGTTACTCATGGGGTAGTAGTAAAATGGAGCAAGGGGATGAATAATGTAGAGAAAGACCACATATGAACAAAAGGTCTCAGGGTATGATAGGGTGTTACAGGCAGACTAGAAGGATCATTGGTCTATTTCATCTGTCGCTGTCTTTGTTTCTATGTGTGCCATAACTGGGTCCTTCTTGAATCAGTGAATGCAATTAAACACCTGAGAGTTTACTCTGAATGCTGTTTTGCAATTAAAGCACATCTACTTTATCTAAACTTGTTTATAAAATATATGCATCTTTCTTTAGGAGAATGAGGCTTTGCCTTTAACTGAAAACAGCACGTATATCCTACAATGTATTCATTCTACCATGCTTTGATTATGCAGATTTAATCTGAGGCAATGTAGAAACTAAGAGTCCTAGAGAGACTACAGGTTTTACAAAACAGCAGGCAAATCATACCTGAATGCAGAATAAGAATGGCCAAGAGATACAGTTTTAACCAATAGGGCCTGGCATGGTAAGCACTACCTATAAAGAGGAACATATGTAACTAGCATTTAGGCTGTACCACTGTCTGACTGGTTTATCCTGACTTTGGTAAGGCCTTTGACTCGGTTGCACACAGAAGGCTGGTAAAGAAGCTGGACCACATTGGCATAGGTAAGGAAGTGGTGGGTTGGGTGATCAACTGGCTGTAGGGAAGAACACAACAGGTGCAGGTAAATGGAGTGATATCGACAGACAGGGAAGTGACTAGTGGAGTGACTCAGGGGTCAGTACTGGAGACCCTACTCTTCAATGTGTTCATAGCTGACATTGGAGATAGATTGGAAGGAAAGGTGTGTCTGTTTTCAGATGATACCAAGATTTGCAACAGAGTGGACACCCAAGAAGGAGTAAAGAGCATGGAATCAGACCTGAGGAAACTCGAGGAGTGTTCAACACCTGGCAGTTGAAGTTCAATGCCAAAAGGTGCAAGGACATACACTTATGCAAAGGAAATCCCAATATGGGATACTACTGGGGAAGGGGAGCAGCTGGTATGCACCAACTAGGAGTGAGGCCCAGGAGTCATTATATCAGATGATTTAAAGGTGGGGAAGCAGTGAGAAATGGCACAGCCAAAGGCCAGTGGTATGTTGGGCTGCATAGGGAAGGGAATCATAAGCTACAGTAGGGAGGTGGTGCTGCCACTTCACTGGGCACTGGTGCACATCCACCTGGAGTACTGCATATAGTTTTGGAGGCTGCACCTTAAGAAAGACATCAATAGGATTGAGGCAGTGCAGAGGAGAGCCACAAAAATGGTACAGGGTCTACATCAAATGGCATATGAGGACAGGTTGAGGGAGCTCAACATGTACTTCCTGGAGCAGAGGAGGGAGAGGGGGGGGACATAATTGAGACATTCAAGTATATCAAGGATATAAACAAGGTAGGGGTCCAGGAGCACCTTCAGGAGAAGAAAAGCATCAGAACTAGAGGACATCATATGATGCTCAAGAGTGGGTGAGGAGCAATGTTGAGAAGTTCTTCTTCACTGAGAGGGTGGTCAACCCATGTAATTGCCTTCCCTGGAAGATGGTGGAGGCCAAAATGATAAATGGTTTCAAAAATGCCCAGGACAGGCACAAAGGTATAATTTCACAGAAAGGTAAGTGGGGGTAATTACCCATACCTGGCAGACTATATGGATCTTGTGGTCCCCTTTTTCCATCAATTTCTGTGTTTCTGTTATCCCTCAGTTACTTAATAGAACAGTTCAAACTCTTATCAAGTGTTTACTCCTGAGAAACTAAAACCGGTATAAATGGCAATCTATACATCCCTAAAGCATCATTTCTGTACGCTGGCTCTGTACTATATGACTCACTTTCCACTGATATTAGAAAAGCTCCCAGCCTTGCTACTTTTAAAAGAATGAAACAGAGAACATCTATATTTAAACCTTACTGCATGAGGCACTTCTGGAATGTGGTGGAAAACTCAAAGGGGTCCATGTGGAGAAGCTTGACATGGGAGCAATCATGGAGAAAAGGGATCAAAGAAGCTAAAAGTAAACAAGTCTCCTGAACCAGACTAGATGCACCCTAGGGTGCTGAAGGAGGTAGAGCAGTCCTTGGTTACATCCCTAATATAGAAACATAGAATTTGACAGCAGATAAGGACCGCTTGGCCCACCCAGTCTGCCCATTTCCCTACCTAATGGATAAGCTGCAGATCCTAGCTAACTAGCAGCCTACTTCTTCCTACCCCCACCCCCTAGAATTACCTTATGTCTGTCCCATGCATGCTTGAATTCCACCACTGTTTTTGACTCCACAACCTCCTCCAGAAGGCCGTTCCATGCATCCACAACCATCTCTGTGAAAAAATACTTCCTTAAATTACCTCTGAGCTGCCGCCCTCTATCTTCAAATTGTACCCTCTTGTTCTTGCACACCTCTTTTTTTGAAAGATGCTACCCTCTTGGACTTTGTTGATTCCCTTGAGGTACTTGGAAGTTTCTATCATGTCCCCCCTCTCCCTCCTTTCCTCAAGGCTATACATATTAAGCTCCTTAAGTATCTCTTCATACGTCTTCTGGTGCAGACCCTGCACCATTTTAGTTGCCCTCCTCTGGACAGCTTCCATCCTGTCTATGTCTTTGCGGAGATTGGGTCTCCAGAACTGCATGCAGTACTCCAGATGGGTTCTCACCAGCTGTCTGTGCAGAGGGATAATAACTTCCTGTTTTCTACTGGTGAAGCCTCTCCCTATGCATCCCAGTATCCCCCCAGCCCTCCTTGCTGCCCTCTCACATTGCTTGCCCACCTTTAGGTCATCTGATATGACTACCCCCAGGTCCCTTTCCATTTTTGTTGTTGTTAGTATCTCACCCCCCATTGTGTACTCTTCCCCTGGGTTTTTGTTTCCCAGGTGCATTACCTTGCACTTCTTAGCATTGAATCTAAGCTGCCATACATTTGACCTTTCCTCTAACCTTTCCAAGTCCCTTCTCATCCTTTTCACCCCACCTTATCCCTGGCAGATGTGTTCAATAGCTTGCTGGAGACGGGGGGTAGCTTGGGTGGATTGAAGTGTGGCAGACGTGGCACCTCTCCACAAGACCTGGGACAAGGTCAACAGTGGGAATTACTGACTGACTAGCTTGACCTCTCTAGTGGAAATTGTTGGAGGCAATTACTAAGGATTGGATAGTAGATTTCCTAGAAGCTGAAAGGCTCCAGGACAGGAGGAAACATGGATTTGTGAAGGGAAGATCATGTCATACTAACCTTATTCACTTCTTTAACTTGGTGTCTCAGGCAATGAATGAAGGCCAGGAAGTGGACTTGCTACATCTGGATTTCAAAAAGGAATGTGATACAGTACTGCACAGAAGGCTTATCAGGAAGGTAGGGGATGTAGGGGTGGGGGTTAAACTAACTTGGTGGATAGGGAAACGGTTAGGGAGAAGGACCCAAAAGGTAATGTTACCCCAGGGATTGATCCTGGGACCAGTACTCTTTAGTATGTTTACCTGTGATATTGGTGAAAACATGCCTCTGCAGTTGACACTAAAGTCTGCCACAGGACAAAGAGAGGAGAGGATTAGAAACATATGAAGAGGGATTCGGAAAATTCGAGAAATGGTCAAGGATCTGACAGGTAAATTTTCACAGTGAAAGTGCAAGTTCTGCACATAATCCATAGGAATCCTAAAACAGACTACTGGATGTGAGGTACTGTATAAGAGTAAACTAGACCTCTGAGGAAAGCAATTATTACCAGTAGCCTCATATCTATAGCCCAATGTGACAAAGAACATGGAAAAGTCAAAAGGATATGGTGGTGCATCGGCTGGGCTTTTACCAGCAGGAGGAAGGATGTGATCCTACCTGTCTGTAAATTCTTAGTAGGGCTACATGCAAAGTACTTTGCACAGTTCTAGAGTCCTCACCTGTAAAAGGATAGGGTCTGTATAGAGTCAATCCAAAGAAGGGCAACTGACGTAGTATAGGGGCAGCAGGGAAAAACATAAAGAATGGCTAAACAGCCTGAACATATGCACAGTAGAATCCAGATGAGAAAGGAAGCTATGAAAGAAATGTTTATATTTCTAAGGGAAGCAACAGAGTGGAGTGTTGTGAGTTGTTCAGGCTGTGTGAGAACTCAGCAACAATGGGGCACAACTTTAAGCTGGGAGGTAGAGAAGATTTAGGAGAAATGTGAGGAAGTACTTCTTCACTGACAGAAAGGTTGACAGGTGGAACTGCTTGCCCAGGAAGATGGTCAGTACACTGACAGTGACCTGGTTCAAGAGAGGGCTGGATAGAGTTAAGTGGCAGTGAGACAAAATTCAGGGAAAGTAGTGTAAGACAGAGAGAGAATGGGGCCTAGCCAGTAATTATGCACATTATGCAATCATGGCCAACATCTGATTGGTAATGTATAGATAGGTATCATGAGCAAACTTGATAATCTATTTGCCTTTTTTGAGCCCACAGATGTTTCTATGAAAACTTTCTCTGTCTCTATGGAAACATAAAATACTTTTGTAAATCTATTTTTGTAAAATATGTACTGTAATCATGTTATAGTCCCTGTGTAACTGTTTGCCATCTTGGGCAGGGCACTATTGTAAACATGCCACTTGACTTTATAGGCTATTTGTAATATCATTCACAAATGCAAAGAATAAAAAATTAAGGGTGGGATATTCAAACTGCGCCCAAAAAGTGCACAACAGCAGGAGCAAGCACAAGTCACTTGGCGCACATGCGCAATTGTCGCAATATTCAAACATGGAGCAAGGCCAATTGTGCAAGCAGCCAACGTCTGAATATTGCACAAACTGCACCATAGCACAACCAGGAAGGGGAAGCTGAGCAGAAATGATGCACCATAGCGCAACAAGGCTAGCCCAGCTGAGCAATCCAGAGGCGCCATAGCGCAAGCAAAGAGATCCCCGCAGCATAGCAATGGAAGTGCACAACCAGGGAGGTAGGCAGGGGCACACCACCCATGCCACAGATGGGCACAGGGACACACTGCCGAACCAACAATGTACCCCACACCCCAAGCACAGCATAACTGGGGGAGGGATGGAGCAGCCACTGGGCCATGGGGACAAGCAAACAAAGCACATCCCGGCCATGTTACTGCAGCACACCTACTGTCAACCTGAGACTGGCACACAAAGGGGGCAAAGCACCCCAGTGTCCAGTGGCCCCCCCCTGTGCACAGCACTCCCAGCACTGTGACCCCAAGACACCACCCATGCGCAGTGACCAGCACTGCAGGAATCCCCAGGCCCCCCCCCTGAACACTGCAACCTCGTGAACCACAGAACCACACAAGCCAAACCCACCATGACCACCTATCAGTGGGTGGCAGCACACAGCAATACTGACTGGAAGCCTCACCCACACCAGAGACACCACCCACACACACGCACACACTACCATGACCATACCACACCTGATGCCATGCACACCACTGCAACTGAGCACCTATAGCCAGCTGCAAATCAGAGACCACCACAGTATTCATATCAAAATATATATGTAATAAAGATGCATAACAAGAACAACAAACAGTAACATAAGTACAAAGCAGGGTGGGGTATGGGTATGAGGTAGGGGTGGGTAAGGGGCAGGGGTGAACAACTGGAAGAGGGAAGGTGGGGATTGCCGATGTCTGGCTACCGCCTGGCAGCCTGCCCTCCTCCTTCTGCCTGGTGCTGTGCCCGTGGCCTCCTCCGGCACCACATGCCATGCTGCTGTAGGTTGAGGAGGATGGTATGCGAGTTCATGGCCACTTGAGTCAGACTCCGCACGCCCTGCTCCAACATGCGCAGGATCCGGATACCTAGTACAAGGGATCAGAGTCAATGGCTGTGACTGTCCACATCCCTGAATGCCACCCATCATGCATGGCATACAGCCAAGTGCCCCGCTCCTGTGATGGACTGCACCCACCCACAGTGACCGTGCACAAGACATGCCCAACCAGCCAGCAACAGCCATGTGTACCACTGCACACACACACCGCCTATGTCCAGCACAGCACAACCAAGGCTGCCCAGTGACGTGGCTACATGGTGGGATGCTGGTGCCACAGCCATGTGCCCAGTGCATGCATGGACCACCAGTGATGCACACACACACACACATGCAGTGCCACTGGACAGTGATGACTGTCACATGTTGCGTGCATGGTAGTGTCATCCATGGAAGGTGTCCATGCCCCCCCCAGCATGCAATAACATCCATGATGTAATGACACTCACCCTCATCAAGCCGCTGCAGCAGGTGCTGCTGTCGCTGTGGCTGCTGCTGTGGCTGTAGCTGTGGCACACTTCCTCCGCCAGCCACCCTGGCACCGCCATCCCAGGCCTCAGCCCGTGCCCGCCTCTGCTCCTCCACGCCTGTGGGAGACAATTGAAGAGAAACACATCAGTGAGATCCCAAAGCAGACAGCCCCTTGCCCCATTGAGTGTGCCTGCCCACACAACCAGACGCAAACAGCACACACCTGCAAACACCCTCACAGCAAACCATAGCCCAACCCACCCCCATGCACAGATCACATTACACAGTCACCCATGCGGACAATACCGGTGCATACACAGCACACCCACCTGGCCTGGGCACAACGCCCCTCCTGGCACATGAACTGAGGCGCTCAAGCAGAGCATGCTCCCTCCTCTGCAGGTCGCTGTAGTGGTGCCTGCACTGCTCAGGAGTCCTCCTCCACCCAGTGGCCTGCTCCAGGGCAGTGGCGACCTGCTGCCACACATGGGTGCGTGGCACCTGCAGGGGCACTTCCTCAAACAGTGAGCCATGGTGAGGCTCCACCACAGCCACCAGGTTTGCCAATTCCAAGGCCCCCCATTGTGGTGCTCTCCTGCGTGCCATTTTCAAAATGTACAGTGGCAATATGGTGCTCCACAGTGCGGCAACCCCACGTGGAAATGTTGCACAATACAACTCCATCACTGCCTATCGCGCTGTTCAAACAGCGCCGTCAGTCCACATCGCGCTGTCACTGAACAGCACGATAGAGCCGTACACATGCCAGACGTACAGCACCAGGGGGCAAAGGTCGGCCACAAGGTCATGGGTCAGTGGCACAAGGCCACACACAGTGCCATTGGACGTCCACACTCCTGCGCGATCGGTCACCTGCGTGCCAGTGCCACAGTGGACTATTGCGCAGTACTGCCACAGCGTCATATGGTGACCAGTGCTGTAGCGCCACTGGCACAATGGTGGCCGTGTCCTGAATTGCTGATCGTGCACAGCACGTCATCAGTGTGGCAGATGCCTGCATAAGCTACCTGGGCATGCACAATGCAGTGTACCACACAGTCACAGAAATGCGCCATTGGTTCAGCCGGCTCAACCGTATTGCGCAAAGCGCACCGGCGCGATATTCAGCCGACACATGCAAATCATCTGATCAGCCATTCAAAGGCTCAGTTGCGCGATTAGCATGTCATTAAAGTTGTGCCACTCCTAATTTGCATGCATTGCACTATAAATACGTGACATTGGGCTGTGCTGGCCAGATTCGGTTACTGCAGGTGTGAGGTGAGTTGCATGCTATGTGATGTTCTGGCCAACGGTCATGGGATAATGCTGTAGACTGCACAGTGACAGGTGTCCACTTCCACCCATACAGACCGACATGACTGAGCAGAGCCAAGGTGAGGGTGAGGAAGGTGGGCGAAGGAGGAGGCTCAACTTCACCACGGCGGAGACAGAGGCCCTCTTCCAGGCCTACCTGGAAGAGGAGCCACTACTGAGTGGACGGCGGGACACCCCTCAGGCCCGTGCGACTGCATGGGAGGGGGTAGCTCGGGCAGTGAACCTGCACGGAAGCCACCAGCGCTCCATGCAGGAATGCAAAAAGAAGATGGGGACAGACCGCAGAAGGGTGAAGGAGAAGTTGGCACCCCTCAGGGCGGCACGTGCTGGCACAGGCAGGGGCCAGCCAGCGGTGGCGGAGCTGATCCCAGCTGAGGACCGACTGGCTGCATCAATGCAGCGGAGTGCTGTAGAGGGCATACCAGGAGGTGGATTCCAGACAGGTGGAAGCCCATCACTGCACGGTATGACATGGTGGTGATGTTGGGGGAGGTTGATCACATGCACTAACATGTCCTCACTCTCTGTTACAGATCCCGTTCGTCTGCAGAGGATGGTGGTGGTGGGACCATGGAGTGCGGAAGACCTGCCAGAGGTGGAGGAGGGTCCATCCACCTCTGTCACCAACCGGCATGCACTGCACCAGCATGCACGCCTGGCTGCCACCTCTGTTGTCGGTGAGTCAGGTGTGGGGGGTGCACAGCCTGTGTCTCAGCAGTCTGGCATGCAAGCATGCCAGCACGTTGTGACTGTGGCTGTAGCACGTACCTGCACCATTGATGATGCAAGGACTGCAATGGGCAGAGACACGTGTGTGTCCCATGACAGACACACAGCAGGCCAGCACGTGCCCCTGGACCTAGCTGGTTCCAACATGTGTGCAAGCACATCAGCACAGTCCCAGGCTGTGCCTGTCCACACCGGTGGGGCAGCACCGGTGGCTATGCAGGTCTCTGGCACTGTTGCGGCCACAGCAGTGGAACGAGTGGTCCCTGGGGCACAGCAGTTGGAGGAGCAGCAGCAGCAGTCACCCACCAGATCTGGGGGGACAGGGTCCAGCGTTGGCACATGCACACTGCCTGTTGACCTGCCCACACCTGGTTCTGGTGAACAGTGCCCACCCCAAGGGGTGTTGAGCATCAGGCCCTACCATACCCTGGGGGACAGAATGCCGATGTGGCACAGGACCCATTGGATGAGCACACCCACCTGCTGCAGGCATCAGTAGAGCAGCAGATGCGTGTTGCAATGTGCATGGAGGCACTGTGCATGGCTGTGGAGTGGAACAGCAGGGACAATGCATTGATCCTTGCAGAGATGGTCAGACTGTGGACGGATGTGACCGCTGCCATTGACAGGCTGACCCAGCCAGTGGTGTCTGTCGTGGCTGCACTAGGCACACAGTCAGGTGCCCCTGTACCGCACACCCCACACAGTACGCTCTCCACTCCCCGTTCCCGGCATCGTGCGACACCCAGACTGTCAATGCCGGGTTCTGCTGTGGGCATCCTGAGCACATCTGGTGCAGGTATGTTCGGCATGCTGCACACCCCCTGTGCGGACAAGATCGCGATCGCGCAGTGGGACCCCTGGTGGTCCATCGGTGCCACCCCATGTGGCCCATGATCAACCTGCCAGTGCTGCTGGGACACAGTGGGGCTGCCCATGCATCCGCGGTGGCCGTGGAACAGTGCAACATGACTGACCTATCTCCCAGTGCGGGCCCTGTCTGGTGCTGCCCTGTTTGCAATGTGTGTCATGGTGGGCAGTGCACTGGTGGGTGCCCTGCCCAACACGCCGACACGCGGACCACCTGCACACCCACCTGACTGCTGTCCACAGGTGCGTGTGCATGATGATGCCTGCATTGTACTGTACACCAAGGTGCAAGGGTGCCCAGCATCTGACACACGTACTTGGACAGTACAGGTGGTGGCGGTGGTCTGTGGATCTGGGTGTTTGCCTTGTCTGTTCCTGCTCTGCTGTGCCCCTGCCCATGTACGCTTTGTGCCTGGTGTGTGTGTGTGTGTGTGTGTGTGTGTGTGTGTCCATATGACTGTTCACATCTCCCTGAGGGTGTGTTCGTGTGCCTGGACCCTTCCACTCCCCTTGCCGTCATGCACCCCTGGTGTGTTACCCTATGTGCGTGTGGGTTGTGCCTGGACAGTGTTGGTTGCACATGGCCCCTTGACTTACCTGTGTCATGCATAATGCTCCTCCTTGATGGTGTCCCGGTGCAGCTGGACCTGCTGGATCAGTCGGGGGTCCTGCCGTCCAAGGGGGGGCTGCTCATCAACATCATCACCGGTGCCGCTGGCGTCCCCATCGCTGTCCCCCTCCTCGACCTGTATGGATATCCCACAGTCTTTGGCCATGTTGTGCAGGATACAACAGGCCAGGAATATCCCACAGGCCTTTGAGGGGCTGTACTGTAGGGCACCGCCGGAGGTGTGTAGGCATCAGAAGCCAGTTTCATGGATCCCAAACACCCGCTCGATGATGTTGCATGTGGCGGCATGTGCCTCATTATAGCATTGCTGCGATGGGGTCATGGGGTACCGATACGGTGTGAGCAGCCAGGGATGGAGTGGGTATCCACTGTCACCTGTGTGGAGATGGTGGAGATAAGTTTCATGTTCAGGTCCACATTGCCCATATCCTTGTGTGCCACTGCCATGGCACCTGTGGCATTCCTACCCTTGCCCCAATTTTGCAATTCCTACATGCTTACTCACCCACTAGATGGCCTGTGGGGATGTCCCCACTCTCGAATCGATGGCACAGTGTGGAATGATACCATATGAAGGCATCATGTGCGCCACCAGGGTGTGTGGCACAGACATTGATTATGCGCAGTGGCATCACACACCACCTGGCAGTTGACACTGGAAGAAGCCCTGCACCCTGTTTCCTGTATGCGGCCCCATCGGGGCCGGGTGGCGTCTGTAGAATGGCCACATGGGTGCGGCCTATGGCCCTGGCATGCCAGGCATACATGCTACCCTGTGGAACTCCTGCATGTTTGCTGTACACTCTGCCACAGTGCTGGGGAAATGGATGTCCTCCGCAGCATGTGGCAGCAGTGCGCTGAGGAATTGGGTGAGGATGCGTGACGTGGCCGACTGTGTTATGCCTGTTGCCTGTGGTGTCCCCTGTCGGCCTCTGGAAGGTACCCGTGGTGAGCAGGCACATGCAGGCTATCCCTTTGTCTCCACTGACAGAGCATGACTCCGTCGTGAGGGTGCCTGCATCACATCACTGCACAGCTCACAGAGCCGCCTCAGTATTGCCCTGTTCAGGCGGTACCGGCCCCCAATCTCTACGTCTGAGTACAGCTCAAAGCTGATGCGGGCACGGTACTGCCTGTTGGGGGCATACCACCGACGGGCCCTTCCATGGCCATGTCCCCCTGCAGCATGCCTTCTCACCCCCCTCATTACAGCTTCCATGTGGAAGCTGGCACTGTCCATCTCCCTGGCTTGTGTCCTCCTCCCCGGCTGTTGTTGTTCTGTTACCCCCACTGTCCTGACTGCTACCTCCACTGCACCAGGTACACCTACTGGCCTCTGCAGTCTGTGGCACTGCACACCCTCCCTTGTCCCTCTCCTCTCCTGTGCACTCCCAGGCCTGCACTGTTTGCCACTGTCTCCCTGTTTCTCCCTGCCTCATGTGGCTTCCCTGTAGCGTTCTTGCACCTCTTTCTTGAGCCTTTTTATTTTGGCTCATTTCCGCCTTGGTGCACCTTCCGGCTCATCTGCTGTTGCGCATTGCGCAAGTCTTTGAATATCGCATTGCGCTCTTTATGCATGGGTCCACCCCTTGGGTTGAGCATGCCTTCATTTGCATTAGCGGCTGTTGCTGTTGTTTCAGTGGGCGCAACTGCACTCTTGCTGAATATCGCAGAATGGCGCAATTTCGGACTTGCACATGCGCAACCCTGTTGCGCATGGTGCAACCCTTTTGAATATCCCACCCCAAGTATTTTTTAATGCAATGGGCCCAATTTTCAAAGGGCAACACAGAGTTTTCATCAAGCCCTATATCAAACCCCTTTTTGGTGCAGCTGTGCCAAACATCTTTGCCATAACTGCACCTGAGTTTGGTAGGTCAGGTGCAGTTGTGACATTTTACCCAATTTACAGCAGCCTGTGCCAATTATTTGGTACAAGCCCCATAAAAAGGGTACCCAGGGTTTCTACAAATTAGACCAGAAAAAGTTGGTCTAATTTGCAGCAATTGGAACATGGGATAGAAAATCTCGATCGCTGGAGGAGAGAATGCCCCATGCACCCAGGGCTTGTGGCATTTGGGGCCATCCAAACATCCAGCCCTATGTGTCTACCTGAAGCACTTTCAGGAAATTGGATTTTCACACCTGCACACTCCATGTTTCTGATTGTTCACTTGGGAGCTTAAGCAACAGGTTGGTAGAAAAGAGGCCAGGAGTTATATTTTGTTTTAAACTGAAATATTTGAATAGTTTGTAAGTGAAATTAGTTCTGTGTGTTAAAAATTATTACCTTGAATTTGAACTGATACTTGGGCTGTGATATTGTAGGTTTGGGGATAGATGTTTGACAGGGAAAATTAGAAGGTAATTTAAATGTGTTGTTTGCCTGGTGTTTGGGGAGGGACATTAGCTGCAATTAACTTTGTTCTTTAAACAGGAATTACTGTGGCTTTCATTGTTCACTTGGGAGCTTAAGCAACAGGTTGGTAGAAAAGAGGCCAGGAGTTATATTTTGTTTTAAACTGAAATACTTGAATATTTTGTAAGTGAAATTAGTTCTGTGTGTTAAAAATTATTACCTTGAATTTGAACTGATACTTGGGCTGTGATATTGTAGGTTTGGGATAGATGTTTGGCAGGGAAAATTAGAAGTAATTTAAATGTGTTGTTTGCCTGGTGTTTGGGGAGGGACATTAGCTGCAATTAACTTGTCTTTAAACAGGAATTACTGTGGCTTTCATTGTTCATTGGGAGCTTAAGCAACAGGTTGGTAGAAAAGAGGCCAGGAGTTATATTTTGTTTTAAACTGAAATATTTGAATAGTTTGTAAAGTGAAATTAGTTCTGTGTGTTAAAAATTATTACCTTGAATTTGAACTGATACTTGGGCTGTGATATTGTAGGTTTGGGGATAGATGTTTGGTAGGGAAAATTAGAAGGTAATTTAGATGTGTTATGTTGCCTGGTGTTTGGGGAGGGACATTAGCTGCAATTAACTTGTCTTTAAACAGGAATTACTGTGGCTTTCATTGTTCACTTGGGAGCTTAGCAACAGGTTGGTAGAAAAGAGCCAGAGTTATATTTTGTTTTAAACTGAAATACTTGAATAGTTTGTAAGTGAAATTAGTTCTGTGTTAAAAAGTATTACCTTGAATTTGAACTGATACTGGGCTGTGATATTGTAGGTTTGGGGATAGATGTTTGGCAGGAAAAATTAGAAGGTAATTTAAATGTGTTGTTTGCCCTGGTGTTCGAAAAAGAGGCCTCCCACCCACCCACCCTGTTTTGTAGGCTTCTTAAATACTGAAAAGCCACTGGGGTTGGATTGAAGGGCTGGAGTATTTGTTTGGGACTGAAATTTGAAGCAACAGGAGTTGGTGGGCCTGTGACATCATACGGTACCTGGTGTCTGCTTACACACTGTTAGTGGGACTGAACACATACTGACTGTATGTGCTTGTGAGACTTGGGAACTTTGTTGGTAAGGAAATTGGGTTTGTAAATAACTACAGTCAGTATAGAGAGAAACTACTCCAGGAGAAAGGGACTGAGAAAAGTGGGGGGGTGTGCTATTATAAAACAGAGGAGGATAATCAGGGTGGCCATATTCCACTCATGGCAGGCATCTTCGGAAGGGTTGTAGGCTGTACAGGCTGTGGGATGGCAATAATTCTGAATTGGGCCTGGAGAGGAGGCTGCCCACTTGTAGACAGCTATCTTGTATCAGGAGTAGGTATATTGGTTAAGGAGTAAGCTGTGGGAGCTGGGGGGTGTCCAGGATTAAGGAGTGTGGATATGGGCAGCAGAAGGGTTGGGGCTGAGGGGAGGCTGGGGCAACACTCTGAAGTACAGGACATTATGCCAGCAAGCAGAAGGGGGATTAGTAGGACAGAGGACCCTTAGATGAGGAGTTGATGCTGAGGGAAGCCGTACAGGGTGAAAATTCTGAATTCAAGGAGACTGGAGGGGAAGAGTCAGGAGGGGCTGCAGCGGAAGCCCAAAACAGCAGACTGTGGAAGGGAGCTCCTAAGGTGAACAGTGTGCAAAGAGAGGAAAGAAGAGGGTCAGTTTAGAGATGCACAGGGGAAACTCGGTTACTTGATGGAGGACATAGAGTGTCACAACAAATTTGAGATACTACATCCTAGAGCGGGAGGAAGGGGTTGGAAATGAGGAAACCTATACAGAGGCCGGGAGGAGGGAGTCAGATACCCAGAGGGCATCACAGAACAGCTATGGAAAGGATAGACATAGTCCCAGAGGGAGAAGGAGAAACATATATGTTAAGCAAATGGGGAGATGCAACATATTCCAGACATGAGGGAGGAGACATGATTGGAGAGAAACTGGAGACAAGGAGGTGGGGAGAGGCCCCCTTCAGCAGGAAAGGTCAGTACCAAGAATGGGGAGCCCTAGCTAAAGGGGGACCCACAGAGAGCCTCTGGAGACAGGGTTACTAATTACAAGGGGGGATGGGAGGTGGTGAAGGGAAACCATCAGGCCAGGATAAATGGTTCCAGATAAGAGAGGGTTAAAGTGGACACCTATTCAGAGGGGTTTGAGTTAAGTGGGCAAAATAGCAAGGGGCAGTAGAAAGGGAGGGTGACAGAGGGGTCTCTAATAAGGCAGGAAGACTCCCATGAAATTGCGATCATGAATAAAGTGGGGAGGGGGCTGAGAGGGCAGTGGAGGTAACCATAAGGATGATGGCGGTGTTAAGGGGTTCTGTTACTGGGAACACTCGATGATTAAGGTATCCATTAGGAGGACGGGGATGGATGCCACTTCTCAGGTGAAGGTGGTGAGTATCTCTGGGCTGACAGTGCACAGAGCAAAGTCTATGGTGTATGAAATGGTTGGGATTTAGGGAAACTGGATTTCCTGGTGCATTTGGGGAAACTAATGATCTAGAGGGAAAACAGCATTATGGAAATCCAAGCAAGGTTCCAAGAACTTGCCAGAGTCTGTCGGGATAATGGATGCAACATTTCTTTTCGGAGATATTGCCAGTACCAAAGGCCTCAGTGGAGAGAAAAAAAATGAAGCTCACAGAGTTAATGAATGAAGCTCAGGAAGTGGGGTGAAGAGAATGGGTTAAGGGTGTTGGGGAACTGGAATGGGTTGGGAGGATAAGGACTATATGCCAAGGACAATTTCATCTTGCCCCATTGAAGAGGTCTAAACAGGGGATGGCTGACTACATACAAGAAAGGTGGGGTTTAAACCTTGTAAGGGGGAAGGGATAGGGGAGGGCTGACAGAAGCCCTCTCCTCCAGATGAAGGGAGTAGCCCTCAAGCCCAAGGGGAGGAGGGGAAGCAGACTGGAGGTGGAGGTTTTCAGGAGGAGCAGGGGGAGGATGGAAGTATAAAGGAATCTGGGGTGGTCTGACAAAAGGGATCAGGGATAAGGGGTGGGGGTTAGTGTTAGTAAATGCAGGAGCTTGGGAAACAAGTTGCCAGAGTTCCAGGCCATGCTGTTCGAGGGGGTGGATGTGTGGCAGTCACAGAAACGCAACAAAACCATGACTGGGACCTAAATGTAGGGGTACACTATGCTTGGAAGGATAGAAAGGAGGGCAGAGGGGTGGAGTGGCTATGTTCATTAGAGGTCATAGAATTGCTATGTTAGAAGAGGCAGAGGGAAAACGTGGAGGCCTTATGGGTCACCCACGATCCCCAGCAGGAGATAAGGTCAAGCTGGGAGTAGCATATAGGCCCCCGGGATGAGTGATGTTCTAGAGATGGTTTGCTGGACAACATCATTGCCCAGTGTGGACCAAAAGGGGAAGAGTGGTGCTGATGGGGGACCCTACATATGCCAGGTACAAACTGGGGAACCATGTCCTCTAAGGTGGCCAAGGAGCAGAGGCTGCTGGATGGCTTCCAGGATGTGTTCTTAACACAGCATGTGATGGAGCCCACAAGGGAGGGCATGTCCTGGATGTGGTTCTGGCAGATGGGGATCTGGTAAGGGGACATGGTTGTACAGGACCCCTGACTGGGAGTGACCAATACTGTCTGGTTTCAAATAAGCATTGGGGAGTGGGGGTGAGATCTAGGACACTGGCAGTGGACTTCAGGGGCAGACTTTATGGGCATGGGAACTATTCTCAAGGATCACTTGAAGGATTACCTCAACGACAAGTGTGGAAAGGAGATGGGAGGTCATAAAACAGGGACTTCATGAGGCAGTCAGGATCTGTGCTAAGTTGAAACGTATGAGCAAGGTCACATAAACCATGCTGGTGGTCCAGTGAGGTCCAGGTAGCAGTCAGAGAAAAGAAGGCGGCTTACAAAAATATAAAAACAACAAGAGGGATAGGGATAAGGAAATGTACCAGCTTGCATCTGAGAAAAGTCACCAGTATGGTGAGGGAGCAAAGTCCAGTAAAGAGCAAACGGCTGGCACAGGGGATATGGAGGGAAAAGGGTCTTCCGGTACATTGGGGAGTGGAGAAAAACTAAGGGCCATCTCAGCAGACTGAGATCAGAAGGAGGGTGGGTGGAAGAGGCGAGGGACCAGGCAGAGGTATTCAACGAGTACTTTGCCTCTGTGTTCACTAGGGAGGGGGATGGGATATCTACAAAGCAAGGCACAAAGGGGATAGAAGCGGCAGGGAGTGGGATCAGGGGAGCAACAGAAATGGAGCAAAAGGGAGGGAAAGGTACCCCAGGGGTGTCACATCTGGATAAAGATAAAAAGACCAGTAAGGTGGAGGGGACGGATGATGCCACCCCCACCAAAAGGGTGTGGTTTGCCCTCAAGGCCCTAAAGAAAGACAACTCCTGGGCGGATGGCATTCATCCGAGTACTATGGGAATTCATGGACATACTGGCTGCACCTGGCGGAGCTTTCAACAGGTCACTTGAGACAAGGTGGGTACCTAGGATTGGCGAGGCACATGTGGTACCAATCCATAAAGGGGCCAAAGAAAGTACCAGGAAACTATAGACCCATCAGTTTAACCTCGGTGGTGGAAAATTAATGGAGAGTATACTAAAGGAACGATTGGGGTTTACTTGGGGGAGGTGGGAGGTCTGGACAGTCGGCAGCATGGGTTTGTGCCAGGTAGATCATGTCAAACCAACCTTGTGGAGTTCTATGAATGGGTAACATCAGAACTGGACAGGGGTAAGCCTGTGGATGTATTATTCTTGGACTTCAGTAAGGCATTTGACTCTGTCCCCAATGGTCTGGTGGAGAAACTGATGGGGTTAGGAGTAGGCCCTTTGATGGTCGGATGGATTGAAAACTGGATAGCTGGATGCACTCAGAGAGTAGTGGTCTGTGGGGGAGCTCTTAACCCTACAGAGGTTGGTAGTGGGGTACCACAGGGCTCTGTCCTGGGTCCAATCCTGTTTAATGCATACATATCGGACATCAGGGATGGTATAGGGTGTGAAATGAGTCTCTTCTGGATGACTCCAAGATGGGAGCAGTAGTTGAGGGAGAAGAGGGAGGTTGGCCCTGCAAGGGACCTGACACCCTGGAAAGCTGGGCTCACACATGGAAATTAATTTAATATCACCAAGTGCAAGGTGTTGCATCTTGGTCGGGAAACCCTAAACACAGGTACACCCTGGGAGGGAGGTGCTGGAAGCCTCAACAGGGGAAAAGACCTAGGGGTCATGGTGGATACATGTATGAATAACTCTGAGCAGTGCAGGAGAGCAGCTAGCAAGGCAAACAGGATGTTGGGATGCATCCAAGGGGATCACCTCTAGGAGCAAGGAAGTGATTCTGTCTGTACAATGGACTGGTTAGACCACACCTTGAGTACTGTGTACAGTACTGGAGACCACACTTGAAGAGGGACATACAGCTCCTGGAGAGGGTATAGAGGAGGCAACAAAGATGATTACGAGGGCTGGGGATTTGACTTACGAGGACAGACTTGAGGAGCTCTGCCTGTTTTCATTGGAGGAGAGGAGAGACAGGGGGACATGGATTGAGGTCTCTCAGTACCTCAAGGGAATAAATAGGGTAAACATGGAGGGATCTTTAGACTAAAGCAGGGAGGCATCACCAGAGGGCATGGTTTGAAGTTGGAAGGTGGAAGGGTGAGGGGGAAAGAGGAGGAGGTTTTCACTGAGAGGGTGGTGGACCCTTGGAATGCTCTGCCTGGTGAGCTGGTTCAGAGATCCACAGTGGAGGGCTTTAAGAGAGGGTGGGACAGACACAGAAAGTGGATGTATCAGGTGATGGCCTGTCCCGGTGGGGTGGGGATGGATGATAGGGGTTTCTGGAGCACAAGGGATGGGAGGGTCTCGGCACCCAACTAAGGATCTAGGTTCGAGCAGACTTGATAGACCATAAGGCCTAATCTGCTGGCAAATAGTATGTTAGTATGTTAGTATGTTAGTATGTTCTAGGATCCACCATGCCTCATTCTCATAAGTTTGAACACACATATCATACAAACTTTCAATCACTGGAGAGTGTACTTTCAATTAGTGGTTCACTTTACCCAAACATATTCAAATAGAGCATTGTGGGAGGCAACAAAATTGACATAAAAGTTATGCAGTGACTGAGGACAAGTTTTGAGAAGTTCAGTTTACAATCCTGCCCCCCCCCCGATAGTAGATGTTTACTCTTTTAATGAATTCCATGCAAAACAGCCCCCATAAATAGCTTTTAATTCATGTATGGCATTGGTGGATTGGGCACACTGCTTAGCACCTATATGGTCTCCTATTTCATCACCACAACCCATTATTTCCATTCCAGGCCTGTGCAAATCTCATTATGGGCCTCTTATCCCCCAGAACCTAAGTGACACACTCTTCCATGCCTATATTTTTTAGCCAATTAGTTGCCCTTCCTAACAGTGTATTACACTTGCTGAAAATATGCTACTTAACCAGCAAGAGGGGCCCTAGAAACCATTATTTATTTAATTTATTTGAGAAAATCGGAATTACAACCCTTTGAGTCATGGACTCGTTTCCAAAGGCTCCACGTCAGTTAGTAGTAAAGTAGTAAATAGTAAATCTTTTTTTGTTCATGAAGAATAAGGGAAGCATTCAATTGAGCATAACTCATTTACAATGAAGTCTTGAGTATCAAAAGACAACAATATCAAACATCGGTTTCAAGAGAAATGACAGGCAACATAATCGCATTTCAATATAAAAATACAGTTATACAGCAAGGAGCAATATATATAAGCAATCAGTTAATTAATAAATATCACATTGATTATAGTTAAATTGACTACTAACTCATCCAAAGTACCATTTATGTAAATCAGAAAAATAGATTTTCTGATTCTCATCCCTTAGGCACAGAGGAATTTTATTCCAAAGAGTCATCCCTCTAAAAGGAACCAATGTCTTACCAATATTCAAATTACATACTGGGGTTAAATAATGCAGCCCCTGGGCAAACCTAAGGTTATCCTTTATACTTCTAGGAGGAAACAATTGAGAGATATAAATTGGAACCCCTTTTTCCAAATTTGGAACATGAATTTAAGGAGATGAAAGCTCCTACACTCAGAAGGCCTCACCCAACTCAGACTGGTAAACAAAAGGCACCTATGAGTCCTATACGGGACCTCCAGTACAAATCGAGCCATTCTATCGAACATCAAATCCACCCTATCCAATAAAAAGCCAGAGGCTCCTCCATAAAGGAGATCCCCATAATCTAGATAGGGCATGAGTAAAGAGTTCACAACATTTAAATGAACATCCCTGGACATAAATCCCTTAAACCTAAATAAGGGCCCTAATTTCTTATTTAAGCCCATTATCATATTATTTATATGAAGGAACCAAGCTAGGTTACAAACTAACCAAAGACCCAAATACTTATAATGATCCCCTTCCATTAAAATAGTACCATCCGTTGTTGTTTTATTCAGACCTAAATTCTGATCTTTAGACTGCTTGTTCCTAAATACAACAACCTGGGTCTTTTTAGACTTTAATACTAACAGATGCTTCTTAAAGAAATCTTGTACCTGATCAAAAGCCGACTGAAGCTTAGGTTTAATCACGTCCAAGGAAGGACCCTCTACATATACTGTATTATTGTATCATCAGGATAAAGGTGGTACCCTATATCTGGAAGGTCAAAACTAAGATTATTAACATAAATATTGAATAACAAGGGTCCCAAAATTGACCCTTGTGGGACACCATTTAACATATCAACTAAGTTAGACCTAAAATGGACCAATCTCAACAAACTGTTTCCTCCCATTTAAGTAAGATGAAAACCAATTAACAACTTGGATGGATAACCCAATCTGGCTGAGCCTGGACAGGAGCACCTGATGGTTCAAGGTACAAAAAGCTTTAGAAAGATCTATAAATAAAGCTCCAACAATTTGTCTCCTGTCTAGGCTTCTGCTGCAGATCACTAACCACCTTAACCAATGCAGTATTGGAGCTGTGTTGGGACCTAAACCCAGACTAATAAGTAGACTTGCTACCATTAGAGTCCAAATATTGTCTCAAATGGAAAGAGATAATTTTCTCAAAGACCTTAGAAATCTGTGACAGGAGCGAGATGGGCCTATAGTTGCCCAGCTCATTCCTGTCCCCACCCTTGAAAATAGGTTTTACTCTAGCCACCTTCCATTCCTCTGGAAACTCGCTACAATTACAAGATAAATTAAAGATGAAAGCCAACGTTTCGGCTATACATGGGGTAGCATACTTAAGCAGTCTGGATGGAATCCCGTCTGGCCCAATTACCTTAGAAATATTCAACTTCAACAATTCAGTCTGCACTTCTTCTGGTGAAATTTACATTTACATTTACATATTTTTTATATTTATACATTTTTTTTTTATTTGTGAGACTTCTTCTCCAGTCCAGACTCGGTTTTCTGTGAGGTAAGGTTTTTTGTTTTATTTTGATTTTGTTTATTTATGTTGGTTAAGATGGGATTATTTGGTTAATTTTATGTTGTGAAGATTGATTATTTTAGTGTTTGGAGTTTATTGTTTTATTTTGTTTTTTTGTCTAGCAGCGACATGTGTTGTCGGCCTTCAGTCCCCACAGTGGTGTGCTATTCATCCTCCTCTCTTCACGCCCTCCACCCTTTCTATACTCCTCCCCTACAATTTGATACATACCAGCACTGTAGAGCATTGGGGATTGTTCATAGGGGAGTGAGGAGGGCGGGGGTGTGCGAACAGGGGAGGATGAATGAGGGGGCCACTGTATCAGGGTTATTAAATCCAGAAGGCACCCTGGGGTAAAATGGAACCCAGATTGTGCTTTACCATGTCTGGTGCCCATACCCAAGGGCACTACTGAATTCAGTAGGCAGATAGGCCTGACAGCCTCCAAGATTCGTCCAACTCGGGCGGTGTTATGCAATGCCAGGTCCATCAGGAATAAGACCGGCATTATTGCTGATCTTGTTGGCTCAGTGGACTTGGCTTGCATCACTGAGACCTGGCTGGATGAAAATCCAGGCTCCACATTGGAGGCCTTGACTCCAGCCGGGTACTCAGTAATACATCACCCGAGATTGGACCGCAGGGGAGAGGGGGGTTGCAGTCTGTTTTAAGACTGAATTGGGCCTCACAAGTGTGATAGTGAGTGAGGCTGAGTTCTTTGAGTGCACAGTAGTAGCGGGTGTAGGCGTTCGAATCGTACTCATCTACCATCCACCCAGAGATGGGAAACGCTTCTTACAGGAAGTAGCAGACTTCATCATCAACATGTTGTTTGAGTCACCCAGATTGATGGTTCTGGGTTACTTCAACACCTGGGTTGATGATGAACTTTCTCAATTTGGTAATTACTACCTCGAATTAATGTCTTCTTTGGGCCTCACACAGGTAGTTTCAAGTGCTACTCATAAATCTGGGCACTCTCTGGACTTAGTCTTTCTCCTGGGGATTGATGCATTTGACGTGGGGGTGGAACCAGTCACCTGGTCAGACCACTACACTGTGAGGTTCAATTTTTGCACCCCCTGAGAAGGCCTTCTCCTGTGGAGATGGTCAGGTACTGCCCATTACGGAATATTACTACCCAAGGCCTTGTGGTGGCTCTTGACCTATCGCCCCCCCATGCTGGTGAGCAGTAATCCAGAGACGTTGGTGTTGGTCTATAATGCGGCTGTTACAGCGGCCCTGGATTTTATTGCTCCTGTTAATGTGTGCCCCTTATCCCTTCACCCCAAGATCCCCTTGGTTTGGTGGGACATTGAGGGAGATGTGGAGACAGGGGCGAAGGTTAGAGTGGTGCTGGAGCAAGTCTGCCCTTGAAGCTGACCACCTTAGATTGATGGAACATTATTCTGTCTATCAATCTGAAATCACTCATAAGAAGGCAGAATTCCTGTCCAGGGAGATTGCAGTTACCTGGAAATGACTGGCTCAGCTGTTTTGGACTGTAGACAGATTGTGCAACCCAGCCTGTCTGCAAGTTCGGAAAGCCTTTTCGCAATTAGAGTGCGAGGAGCTTGCTCATTACTTTGCAACTAAAGTGGCCGACATCAGGGCAGACTTTTGTCCAGCAATCTCTAAGGGTGATGCCGTGGAACAGTGTGAGTTCACAGTACCTCAGTTCTCTTGGAGTTCCTTTGGTCGATCTGATTTCATGGATGTTATGAGGATCATCCATAGTGTGCATCCCACAAGCTGTAGTTTGGATCCTGGACCGACTCCCCTAATCTTGGGTTGTAGTGATATCATCAGTCCAGTTCTGGTGCAAATAGTCTGGTGCTCCTTGGAGTCAGGTGAATTTCCTAGCTCCCTGAAAGAGGTGATAGGGACAGATCTCTTGAAGAAAGCTGCCTTGGACTCAGACTGTTTCACAAACTACAGACCTATCTCTAACCTTCCCTTTATTGGGAAGGTTATTGAGAAGGTAGTGGCAGCCCAATTGGAAGACAATTTAACCATTCATAACATCTACGAATTCTTTCAATCTGGTTTTCGTAAAAGACATAGCACCGAGACTGTGCTGGTTCGAGTGCTAAATGATCTTCTGAGGGCGAGAGATCAGAAGAGACATTCCATTCTGGTTCTCCTTGATCTCCAATCAGCTTTTCACACTGTGGATCACTTGGTGTTGATAGCATGCCTAAGGCAGATTTGTGGAATTTCGGGAATCGTTCTACAATGGTTCACCTCATTCCTCACTGGGAGATCACAAAGACTTGTGTTGGGAGTTTTTTCCTCTGGCTCAACTCCTTTGTTGTGTGGAGTGCCTCAGGGTTCTGTGCTACCACCCATGTTATTCGAGGTGTACATGCTGCCCCTCAGAGACATTATAAGATGGTATGGGCTGAGGTTTCACTGCTATGCAGATGATACCCAGCTATACCTGTCTTTTGCACCCAACCAGGATGGAGCTCTTGTGGTGTTTAACAACTGTCTGGAAGAAATCCAGGATTGGATGGATTCTAGTTGGTTAAAGTTGAACTCAGAGAAGACAGAGGTCCTGGTTGTGGACCCGGGCTGTCAGATAGAGAGGTTGCATGTTGGCACACCCTCTGGAATTTTCCTTGGTGGTGTGTCACTTCTGACCTCTGAACGGGTGCGTAACCTTGGGGTTGTCTTAGATGACAGGCTGACTTTACAGTCTCAAGTGTCAGCCATTGCCAGGACTTCCTTTTACCATCTTAGGAATATCGCTAGGGTTAGGCACCTTGTTCCATCTGACACTCTGCCAATGTTGGTCCACTGTCACAGAGTGCCTCTGTGATGGTTTGGGGGCCTCATGGTTAGTGCTGGATTTTTGTTTTATTGCCCTTATGGTAAAAAAAAATCCTGGGGTAAACTCCAAAAGCAATATTATAAGGATATTATTAATGCTGTGTCTGGCTTTTCCTAGAGAATAAAGTGAATAGAAGTTGGAGCATTTTCGAGCTGGGCAGCGCTTTGCACCGCCAGTCTGGGCGAAGCAAGAGAAACGAGCGGCTGCTGTGTAAAAATAATAAGTATGCTGGATTTTTGTTTTATTGCCCTTATGGTAAGAAAAATCCTGGGATAAACTCAAAAAGCAATATTATAAGGATATTATTAATGCTGTGGCTGGCTTTGCCTACAGAATAAAGTGAATGGAAGTTGGAGTGTTTTCGAGCTGGGCAGCGCTTTGCACCGCCAGTCTGGGCTAAGCAAGAGAAACGGGCGATTGCTGTGTAAAAGTGATAAATATCATCCGCCGCTTTAAATGTTTGTGTGATTTCTAAAACCCCCCTTTTATGAGTTAAAAAAATGGGTTATACAATAAGGAAAGGCGCATTGAACGTAATAAAATATGCGCTTAATTTGCAGTGTACATTTGGTGGGGGAGAGCTCTGATACCAAGAGAGAATTGTGATATTTTGGGCAGAGATTGATTTAAAACCTGGTAGTGTTCCCTCTGGTGAAACCTTCGGGCATGAAATATTGAAGGGGTGTTTGGGGTTTACTTTGAATGTTTTGTTTTGCCCTGCAGTGTTTCTGTGGGCTTGTTGATGTTTCTGCAGATGTTATAGGCGTTGCAGTAGTATTGTAAACCTTTTTGGCTCACTTTTCTTTTCCTTGTAAAGGCTGCAGGTAGCAGGAATTTAGAGTAGTATGCTAATGCTACTAGTTTTTAGATGCAGGGGTTTTAATAAAATAAAGAAAAGGTATTTGCCAGGTAAATTTGAAATGTATGCTGACTGGCTGAAATGTCAGCCATCAGGAAATGGGCTTGCTTGTGCTTTGCATACTTTGCAAGTAATGTTAAGAACCTCTTGGTTCTTTTCTCTGTTCTCTATCCTGTGTTTTGGCAGGAGCTCCTAAAAAGATGTGGTTTTGCTAAGTAATATAGCTGAAGAGCTTCTGCACGTCTGTGTGAATGGGAGCGCTGGTAAAGCTGGACCAGCTCGAACATGCACACAGTCATGAAGGTATTTTTCCATATAATTCGGCCCCGAGTGAAGTTTGCTACTTTTAAATTACATTTTTTAAGTCTGCTTACCCTCCGGAGCTGAATGGGAGCACTTTTGGGGTTATCTCTAAGCTTTCTATAGAACGAGGAATTTTCTGTCTTGGACAGCATTTTAGAGTTCTGGGTTCCGTCCTCCTTTTGTTGCAGCACTTCTCTAAGAGCTGGCCAGCCACAATCTAAATCTAGTTATACAGCTGCTCGAAGGGGTGTTGCTTCTTTGACCAGAAACAATGGTTAAGACTCTTAAAAGGGATGCAATTTACTTCTATGCATGTATGTATATTGTGATATTAATTTAAAGGTATATTGTTGCTGAAAATAAAATAAACTTTCTGAAAATAAAGATATAGGGTTTAAAGTAAAGAACTGGGGTGGAGCTAAGTAGTCACATGACCCCTGTAGCGTATATAATCTGAGCTGTTAGAATAGAAAGGCAGATAGATGTGACCTGGAGAGAGACGAGAGAGGAAGGTCTGGAGAGAATTGCAGGTTATGTGAATATGTCAGACTTGGTCTAATGAACATTTAAAGTGATTTCCAATGAGCTTGCTGCATGAGATGTGTCCTGCTACTGATGAAAATTCTGAACTATAAAATAAATTTCTGAATTTTAAGAGACTGCTATTGTGTTACACTACCTGATTACCCATGTACACCTGCGCCCTACAACACACGCCTTTGTGTCCTCGTGTCTGGACTACTGCAATGCCCTGTACTTTGGGCTTTCTGGGATTGAAATCTGTTGCCTACAGCTGGTGCAGAATGCAGCAGCCCGGGTTTTCACTGGGACTAGTCGGTCCTGTCATATTACCCCAGTGCTGCATGAACTGCACTTGCTCCCTATACAGTGGCGAATCACCTTTAAAGTCATTTTATTGACTTTTAAAGCTCTTCATGGTCAGGGTCCGGCCTATCTGAAAGAACTCCTGGTGCCTTATTACCCTGGCCAATCGCTCTGCTCAGCTGACGAGGGGTTGCTAGAGATTCCAAGAGTGTGTTTAAAATCCTCTGGTTGCAGAGCATTCTCTTATGCTGCATCTACTCTTTGGAACTCTCTACCACGCCGGTTACGGGAGTGCACCTCCGTGGAGGCTTTCAAGAGTAACTTGAAAACTCATCTCTGGTGAATGGCCTTTCTGAATGGTTATTCATAGTGCAATCTGTTGACTGTGTTGAGATTTTATTTTATTGATTTTAACGCTTGATGTTATTATGGTATGACTTTCCTTATATGTATTACTGGACTTGTATTTGATGTTATTGTTTTAATGTGTTCAGCGCCTTGAAAAATTGAAAGACACTTTATAAATAAATTTATTATTTATTATTATTATTAAATATGATGAAAACTAAAAATCCCAGAAGCCTGCTGCTCAGATGGATTACCCCTCCCAGTTGACATGCAATCCAGCTGGATGTCAGTTAGTGGCAACAATAATGTACAATAAAGTGCAAGAGGGTGGAAGCATGTAAGGAGAGGCTGTGAACTTACAGGTAATGGTGGGATGCCTATACAAGCAGTAGCTAAGCAGTGGAAAATGTCACAGTCGGTGAACAGGCATATTTTAACATTAGTGCAAAAGGTAGGAACAGGCTGTTCAGTGCATAGAGTTGTGCAAATTGCAGACTTGAGGGTACTCAGTGGACAGGTAAGCTGGAGATGTAGGGACCACAAGAAGTAAACAGAGCAATAACACAATGTAGGTCAAAATTAGTGTCATGTTTCAATTGGTGGCTAGCAAAAGAACAGAGAACATACCTATACAGTTGGTAGCTAATAGGTGAACAGTGGGTAGCCATAAAGAGTTGACCTAGCCAAATTAATGAAATGGGCATGAACACAAAGAGGGAAATTTATCTAGCAGAGAGCAGTCCACAGGGGCCTTGTCGGGAGAATAACGTACTGCTAATCAGGCTAGTAGTGAGAGTCCAGTGGTTACCAGGAAAGACATAAGGGTTAGTGGTGACACTGGCAGGTATGTCAGGATAGGATATGGGCTCTTAGAGCCATTTTAAATGCACCTAATTTGGTGATGGTTGTGATGGTGGGAGGGAGGGAATTGTACCAGGATGGGGCTCTAGATGGGAAGGATCACTGAGCTAGGGTGGCCCTGAATCTGGGAATCTTCCATATTGTTTTAGAGGCTGCATGCGTAGCCGCAGAGTGGGTGGCTGCTTGGAGGAAGGCCATGACTCCAATGGGGATTAGGCCCAGGTGGATTTTCTTGGAGAAGAGACAGGTCTGATATAGTAGGCTCTCTTCAAGTAAGAGAACATTGGTGAGTGCGTAGAGAGTGCTGGTGTGCGTCCTGCGGTCGGCACCGGAAAGGAGCCGGCAGGCCTTGTTGATAGCTATTTGGAATGGCGCAGCACTGTAGGGTCGGTGGTGGCATAAATTGTAAGGCCGTAGTCTACCAAGGATAAGACACAGGAAGCGACAGCCAGGTGGAATGCTTCTGGCGTCAGGTATTCCCTATGTCTGTAGAGAAGACCCACACGGATGCTAGCAGTGGAGGTGAGGATTTTGATGTGCTCATGAAATGAGAGGGAGGTGTTAAAAGTGATGCCCAGATATTTGTAGGTCTAGACCTGTTCCAGGGGGAGGCAGGCACTGGAGTGGATTGTCATGATATAGTCCTTAGTGTTAGATTAGCTCTGGGCAAAGAGCATAGTCTTAGTTTTTTTGATATTGACAACCAGCCAGTGATCAGCAAACCAGTGCTCGATCTATCAGAAGAAGCTTTGAAGGGAGGTCTGAAGTATGGAGGGGGTCAGGATGCGAGGCGTAAGGAACTGTATCATCTGCGTAAAGAAGTAGATTTCTGATGCAGGCTTTGGGCAGGGCATTGAGGTATATGCTGAAGAGCAAGGGACCCAGGATAGACCCCTGGGGGACCTCAGAGTGGACTGGAAGAAGGGTAGATAGGGTGTTATTGATTTTAACACATTGTGTTCTGGAGGAAAGGTAATATGAGAACCAGGAGAGGGATCCTTGTGAGACACCGATTTGCTGTAGAGTGTTAAGGAGGATGGGATGGAAGACGGTATCAAATCCCTTGGAGAGGTCTATGAACACAGCCCTTGCAAGGTGACCTTTGTTGAGGGTGGAGTGAGTTGGAGAATTCCGTAAGAGCGGTTGTGGTGCTATGACCAGCTCTAAAGCCATGCTGCTTTCTGCATAGGAGGCTGTGAGAGAGGAGGTAGTTGGTGAGCTGGTTGGATATGATTTTTTCAAGGGCTTTGGAGGGGGGGGAGAATAGAGATGGGGTGATAGTTATTTGGAGAGGAGCTATTGCCACTTTACAAGACTGGAGTTATAGTGACTGTTTACAGAGAATGCTGACTTTCTTTTTAACTTTCATTTTTTTTTTGAATTTAGGGCCTCTGACCGGGCTTCTATGTGATTTTTTCTGTGTTCAATATGGCTTATAAGCAGGAAGATGCAAAGACTTGGAGTAGGGGACAAATGTTCTAGGGGAGTGGGAAACTGGTTAAGTGAAATAACTGAGTATTTCTCAGGGGCTGGTGGGTCATTAGTGGGGTGCTGCACATATTGGTCTTGGGACCAATCTTCTTCAACATCTTTATCCGACACATAAGGATAGGGATTCAGGGCATGATGTGCTTTTTCATAGATGATATTCAGATCTGTTGGCATGGTAGATAGTGAAGAGGGTGTCAGAATTATGGAAAAGGAACTGGATAAATTGGAAGGATGGTCAAACGTATGGCAGTTAAAATTTAGTGGTAAGACATGCAAGATGATGCACATAGTGGCAAAAAATCCTAACACTGAACATAGAATCAGGGAGGTAGCAGTGGAAATCACTAAGGAAGAAAAGCAATTAGGAGTAATAATTTCAGATGGCCTGAAGGCAGCAGCACAATTCAGTAGAACACAGGGTCGAGCAAGTAGGACGTTGGGTGCATAAGGAGGAGATCACCAGGAGGAGAAAGGAGGTGCTGTTACCACTATATAGGTCACTGGTTTGTCCTCACATGTAGTACTTCATGCCATTTTAGAGTCTGCATCTGATGGACTAGGACAAATTAGAGACAGTGCAGAGGAGAGTAACCAAAATGTTCCAGGACAGCAGGAAAGATGTGCAAGGAGAGATTGGCAGATATGAATATATTCATGCCTGAAGTGAGACAGGAGAGTGGGGACATGACAGAAACATACAAATATATCCACAGTGTAAATAAAGTTCCACCAACGTGAGTGTGGTGGAAGTTCCCAGGATTCATTTAAAAGCATCTAGGGCCCATGCTTTTTCATACGCAGCCCCAATCCTGTGGAACTCCCACCCAAGTCATATTCGAGACAGTCCAACAATGGACATTTTTAAATGGGAGCTAAAAACCTTCCTGTTTGGACAAGCTTTTATGGGAAGCTAGAAACATTTTACTTAAAATTACCTATATTTATTCTGATATTTGTGTGTTTGTACTGTATTTTAACATTTTTAGGAACTGTTGTTGTGAAGCACACAGAGTCACAATCGAGAAGTGTGCTACATGAAATAAAGATTTGATTGATTGATTAAAAGCGGATAGCAGGGAAGCATTCAGATTGAGTGGGAACACAAACACTAGGGGCAACTCCATGAAGCTGGCACAGGGCAAGCTTAAGAGAGATACCAGGAAATATGTTGTCATGGAGAGAGTGGTGAAGGGGTGGGATAGATTGCCAGAGCAGACCACACCAGAAATAGACAGATACAAGAGCTTGGTATAGACCACACCAGAAAGGCAGGGGGAAACTGAGTGTGAAGAGTCTCTACAGCTCTTGCATTTAGCAATAGTTCGGTAGAAATGGGCAGACGTGCTGGGCCAATTGGCTTTTTTCTGCCGACAGATTCTATGTTTCTATATTTAATGAAAACAGATCATTTAAATTACTTTTTAGGAATGTAGCAATTTGGTGGGTTGGACCTGTCATTTAGCACCATCTAGGCCCCATATTTCACTAATGTGACTCAAAATTCTTATTCTTGGCCCTGTTCTAATCACCTCTGTACCCCATCATACTACCTGCCACTAAATGTGGGTCCCCTGAACTCCTACACTGTTTTGAAAATTATCAGTTGCACTTTTTAACAATATATGACATTTGTGAAAATATGTTAGTTGATTGTTATATAGGGTCCCCAAAGCCACCGCAGCTAATGTTAAAACTTTTTTATTTGATTTTAGTTTTTAGATATTTGGTCCCCTCTTCCCTGGATGATGTATGCTTTTGTTTAAAGTGACTTTCACTTGATGTAGCTCCATTAGATTGCATTTGAGACACATATCACATTGGTGGATTGGACTTCACATTTAAAGCTGTTAAGGTCCTGATTCTTGTCACTGCATCCCATTATGTCCATTCTGGGCCCTGTCCAAGTCCCAAATGAGCTTCTGTATCTTCCAGTCTCAAAATGATAAATCTCTTCAATCCCTACGTTTTATTTTCTTCTTTTGACAATCTTTTTCACCTGGTCACTGCTGCTGCCCTTCTTCAGAAAGGCAACATCCAGCCCCATCTACCCTCCATCTCTGTCTCTTATCCAGTCCCATAGTCTTCACTAAGGGAACTTCCTCTAGGTTACAGCATTTTCTTAAGGAGTGTGCTCCCTCTGGAGTACCATCAGTGTTGGTCTCCATGAGTCTCATCAGGTATGGGGACTGGTAGAATGTTGGTAGTGGTGAGGCCTGAGAGTGCCAGATCCATTCTGCCACACAACACCTTTTTCCACTTGCATTTCACTCACAGGGATGCTGATGTTGAGGATTCAAAACCACACTTACATATGTAGGTGTGAGATTACATGCTGGAACCAGGTTGTACCCTCCCCCTTGTCATTCACTAGTTGCTACACTACCAGCGGTCACCCAATTGGTGGAGTGCAATCCTCCCTCCCTGGAGGAGAGCATCCAGTGGGATGCTAGATCCTTCACCAGCTGGCATCCAGTATCCCAGGTTCGATTCCAAACCTGTGTCACCAGCATCATAAGCATTAGCACCATGTGATAGGAAAGGGAACCAGAGCCATGTATTCTTTTGATTCATTTATTCTTTTATGAATATGCATCTGCTGCAGGTCAAAGATGGCTACCAGATCACATGATCAAGTTGTATATGACAGCTTATGTCAGCCATGGTGAAGGGGCTGATGTTCTCATGGGAAAGCTAACAGGAAGGATAGGGAGAAGGCAATAAAGCAATAATTCCAGAGAGGAGTCCTTCCTGGAGATGTTCCCATGTTGGACAAAGGATCCAGGTGCAAGTCATAAAGTCAGCAAGGAGGTGCTGAAGGATGGGGACACACATGTGGGCGTGCACACACACACACACACACACACACACACACACACACACACACACACACCCACACCCACAGCTTGGAACTGTCACTCAAGGAGCAAGATCTCTTCTCACAGTGAGGAAAGGAATAAACTGAGGTGCTGAAAGCCAGCATGGCCTCTTGGACTTGAAACATCTGAAGACCAGGAGCCCTGCCATACAAAGACTAGCTGACTGGTTAGATAGCACAGTGAGGGACAATGCTTTTCTATAGCTAGGGCAGGTGAAAGATTTTATGTGAGGATAGCTCAGAATTAAGCTGTATACCAACTATCTGTTCAATTAGTTTCATTTTCTGCTTCTTAGTAAATGTGCAACACTTTTGTTTTCCTGTAAATACAACCTGCTTGTAAATACTTGTAGTCACTAGTAAAGAATTCATTTTTAATAGAATCAGTTACTGCTTGTTCTATTTAAAAAGGTAAGTCTACTATTTCTGCTGGACTCTGTTTGCATTCCGTCTCTGAAGGGCACTGTACCCAAATTTATTGTGTTGACCTTCCTGACCTTGAGGAGGAGGAGGAGGAGGTAAAAAACAGGTTTACTGGTTCCTGTTTGTGAAAACCTGGTGGTGGCAGTGAACTTGAAGTCCCTGGAGAGTTGATTTTTGTAATACACTACCACAACCCCTACATTGTTTAAAGTTATTTAGGTGCCCTTTTTAAAAATATGTTACATTCTGGGAAACTGCTACATGTAATTTGGCAGGTGAGGGGGGCCCATAAGTTATTACATCAGAAGTAAATGCTAATTTTTTTTTTACTTTTCCATGTGTAAATACACGTTGCCACAGTATACAGCAGAATTTTTCTTGTATGATGTTTTTATTTAGTTTCGTCTATTTGTATAAAATAATTTTTTTTAAAATGCCATTCATTTTTCTGACAGTGGTTTAAACATGTTTTCATCATTTGTTTATGCCTCCTTGTCACTGCCCTCCCTCCTATATGCCCCTTGTCCCTACAACAATGTCATTCGCCATGCCTAGTACTTACAGTACTTTTCCACAACGTCTCCCATGGATTAACCCATGTGGCTGGGCTGGAGGGGATGAGCAGATCCCTCTGGAGCACAATCCAGATGTGGATTTGGATGTAAGACTTTCAATGTAAGAGTTAACAAGCATGGCTAAAAATACATTTAAAACATTATTACTTTTATTATTTTTGACATATTCTAGAAGAGTATGGCCTTGAAAGTTACTAGTGGTCTTCCAACAATGGAAAAATGCACCTTTACCTTTTTTTGTAGTCTTATACTGTAATAGCTGTTGTCTTTGTTTTAAATTCTGAGTTTGCAATCAACATAACGTTTAATTTTGCACTAATACACCTTGTCTTGCCATGCTACATACTATTTACCTCCATAGTAGTTTTTGGTGCTGTAGTCTGATCCCCAGTAATAATGATTAGTCCCTCTTTACTCCTGTATAAAACCAGTTTTCCAGCAAACACCCCTCCCCCACCACCACACCCAACAAATGGAGTTTGACCTTTATTAAAGTCCTGGCCAATTTGCAGTAGCAGCTTCCCAGAGCCATGGGTTCCTACGAAGCCTTCTGGAGATCCATCCTTTCCATATAATCATGATTCTTACTCTGTGGCCTTACCACAGGAACTTTGATCAGTCTAAGCTTCTTTTTATTCTTGCTCGTCTGCTAGTGGAAGACATAAAAGCTATAACCCTAGTGCCTTACCTATCTCCAACCCCGTCTCTCTTGCTCTATCTCACTGAAGGGCTAAGAATTGTCTCTCTTACAAACCAGAAACCTCCTTCCAAAAATTGACCAGCTGAGGTATTTCATCATGTGCATAAAGCCTGATATATTTAATTGTGACTGAATCCTGCCTGTCACTTAAACTGAACAATAATAACATCACTCTTCCAAAGTACACTGTCTGGAGGCATGACCATAACAAGAAAGGTTCTAGTATTAAATTTTATTCCCATCTTCCTCAACATTTTTACTAGTCTTCCCCAAATCACATGCATTGTTAATGGGCAAAATGGCATTCCCTTTTTCATTAACATTGCCATTATGTCTTATTGTAATCTACTGCTGCTCTAACATTAAGTCTGAATCTTTAATCTTGTATGGGCATCCACTCCACCTCCACACTTATTACCCATGGAAAACTTTACCCCACTAAGGTATGTTAAAATTCCCAAATGCCCCAAACCATTTTCTTAATCTCAGATCCTCTTCATGTGCCCACACAGCAAAGCTGATGGGGACTCCGTCCTACAGATTTTCAGAGACAACTGGAAAGTTAACAGTGTGTGAAAGGACTGTTGACTGAAACATAGAAGCAGAATTTGTTGACAAAAAAGGGCTGTTTGGCCCATCTAGATGTTCCCTGCCTATTCTGTCTCTGCAGTCCCTAACTGGTCTCTGGCAACCCTCCCTTCTCTCTCTTCCCTGCCTGTTATGTAATACACCTCTATGTCTTTATGCCTAACCCACACATACATGACACCCAAACTATTTTTGCCTGTACCATTTCTGCTAGCAGTTTGTTCCAGGTGTCTACCACCCTTTCAGTGAATTAATATTTCTTCACATCTCTCTTAATCTTCTCCTATCCAGCTTCATTGCATGCCCTGTGGTTCTGGTATCCCTTCTCTTTTGAAAGAGACATCCCTCCTACAACCTGTTCACCAATGTGAGGTGCATGTAGTTCTCTATCATGTCTTGCTCTCCTCTATTCCAGGGTGTACTTATTGAGATCCCTCCAATTCTCCTCGTAGGGCTTCTTCTGCAACCCCAGCACCATTTTGGTTGCCCTCCTCTGGACTGCCTCCACCCTGTCTATGTCCTTTCTGAGGTGTGGCCTTCAAAACTGGACACTGTACTCCAGGTTGGGTCTCACCAGTAAGCGAAACAGTGGCAACACTACCTGCCTCCTTCTGCTGGATATACCCACGAACATATCCCTTCCTATGCACTGCAGCATCCCACTAGCCCTACCCACTGCTTTGTCACGCTGCCCTGGCACCCTAAGGTCATCAGATATGATAACCTCAAAGTCTTTTTACTGTTTAGTTACTTTCAGTACCCCTCCCCATCCTAAACTCAATGCTAGGGTTCCTATGGCTTAGGAGAATTATATTGCACTTTTTGGCACTGAACCCCAATTGCCATGCTTTAGACCACTCCTCAAGTTTCTCAGTATCACTGTGCATTCTCTTGACCCCTCCTGAATGTCCACCCTATTGCAGATTTTGGTGTCACCTGCAAAAAGGCATACCTTCCATTGCACTTTCTCAGTAATATCTCTTATGAAGATATTGATGAGAGCCAGTCCCAGTACGGAGCCCAGTGGCACCCTGCCAGTCACTCTTCCATAATTCAAGTGATTGCCATTTACCACCACTCTTCATCTCCTATTGGTTAACCTGTTTCGAACCCAATTCACTTTCAGTCCCAGCCTGCTTAGTTTTTTGTTTTGTTGTTGTTTTTAATTAACCTCCTATGTTCAAGTGCCTCTAAATATATTTGCTAGCTGTTTGAACAACCTGGAAACACAAATATTTATTTTTGTGTTCTCGAGCACTGTCTGGTCTCCAATGAAACAGTCTGGTTATATTCTTAATAATTTGTTAATTTCCTGATTGTAGGTGATAAGCACATTCTCACCACAAACCCAATTTAAAGCAATACCACCTGCCTCCCATGGATCTTCCTCAAGCTCACAGCCCTTTAAAATGCTCATAATTCCAGTTGGTTTAAGCACAAGTCATCTGGTAATCTAGTAAACCTCTATACCGACTATAAGCTTTGAAAAACCTACTTTAAGGACAGTTACAATTTCCAGTACACAATTCACAGCTGACATCAGCAGAGCTCAGTTAGGAAAAAGCCCCCTTAAAATATGTATATCAGCACTTGTGATTCTTTATAACTAAAGACAATTTAATTTAAACTGGATCTTTTCCCATTTGACTCCATCCATTCACATTGCTTATACCTGCTGTGAAGTCATTATTTTCTGCTTGTGACATCATAGCTTGTTGCCATGGACATGATTCTGATGTCATAAACAGAGGATTGTGACTTGAAAACAGGAAGAGTAGCTGTAATAGATTACACTTTAGAAACAAAGAGTTGGTTTTCATGAACATGTCTTCAGTAATAAATAACGGAATGTCCAGAAATTCACAGTTTTGTGGGTTTATATGAGATTTGAGTAAACAGTAATATTATGCATTGCTGTGAGCAGCTGAAACAATTTGTTCACAAATTTTTCAAACCATGAAAATCCTACTACATTCTGTAAAGTGGTACACACCCACTTCAGCCTTTCACATTACATTCTCACCCTCTCTAAGGAGAAACGACCTCAACCTCATGCACTCTTGTTAACTATCCTGGTTAAAAAATGTTTAATGCATTAAACTAAACTAAACCTCATAATTGCTGAGCCCTTGGCATATTCTTCCTTAATTAATGTTTCACCCAAGCCAGCCTGGTGGTGCAGAGGGTTGAGGCGCTGGATGCCTCACCTCGTGACACACTGGGGTTGGTGGGGGGGTGCAAGGAGTTGGATGGAGCAGCCACAAGGCAGCTCTCCTCTATGGGAACGGAAGTGGGGTTTCCCCAGGCTCTTGGCTGCCACCCTGTGGAGACTAGGTGGCAGAGCCAAGTCAAGGGGGGAACCCAGCATTAGGCAGGGAGGGAGGAGAGGGCCATTACTGGAGCCATGGAATGCATGCACACCTCCATGTGCATGCGCGACCCCAATCTGTGGATCTGTGTACCAGGGGAGAAAAGCAGAAATACCATGGCTCCCCCATTGCCAAGTAAGACACAGGGGTAATAGGGGAGCAAAAAAAAGCTTTCTGGAAAAAAAAATTATGAAAAAAAATTAATGCTTCACCCATTGTGTTAAAATCCTCTAGCCTCTCCCCATTTTATTATTCTGGGTTCCCATCCTCTTTTTCTCCTTCTGCTTTCTCTGCTGTACTCAAGTCCCTGATAAGTTAATAGAGTACTCCCTTTATCTTACCTCTATGAAGAATCATAGCCCCTATGTGACAGACCCCTACCATCTTAGCTTCGCAGTCTCTGCCATTACTTTTCTTTTTACTGATCTTATAAACCACTCCCTCCTCTCCAGATCAGTAACTGTGCTTGGACACTTGCTAATGTCATTCCCATCTACAAAGGGGGTGATGATCTGCAACCTGGTAACTAATGGCATATCTCCCTGTCTCCCCAATGGCCACATTTCTAGAACACTTGGTACATACTCAACTCAGTGCTTTCCTAAATATCTCAGATTTCCTTAACCCTTTTCAGTCTTTTCAGGGAAAACCACTCCACTGTTGCTTCCTTTCTGAGACTCACTGACTGCATTCGTAAGATCATGGGCCAACAAAATATGCCTGATGTTACTGCTATCAACTTGTTTAATGCTTTCAACATAGTGGTGCCTTCTGCTCCTATCAAATGATACATTTCAGGGTTATCTCTTTCGAGGTAGTTCAATGTTTTAACTCCTGTTTTACAGGTCAGCTCCAGTCTGTATATTTGCAGGATTCCATATCCTTACCTCTCCATATAAAGACTGGAGTCCCCAAGGCTCCATTCTGAAATCTATTACATTTTCTCTGTTTCTCAGTGACTTTCTTGCATCTCATCATCCATGTAGGATAATGACAAAGTAATTTTTACCTTTCATCCTAATGCATCTGACATGTTAAGCTTCATACAGTTCAATCCTGATGAAGTCCAAAATTGATTTCTATCCACCTTCCTTACCCATTACACAAGCAAAACTGCATCTTAACTAACAAAACACAAACTCTCCAAATCTACCATTGCCTCTACTTTATCACTCCTGATGACTTCCCTGACACTGGTTAATATCCTTGAGCATCTCCTGGACCAACACTTTGACTTCTCCTGTCACATCAGTATTATGCACTCTAATCCCATTCTGCATCTAGGTGCTACTGTATGTGCCATCACAAATCCTGTCTTCTGCTTGTCTCAGGATGTGAGATTATCTTTAGAAGGAGCTTGCCTGTTATTTACAGCACTACTGTGACTTGATGTAGGAGCTGACAAGAGAACTTTCCTTTGTAAATCGAGCACTTTTTAACATTATCTCTTCTGTTTTACCCATGACTGCCATACCCCCCCAATTCTTAACACTCTACTCTGTGCAGATGCCTCAACTGGTCATCACTGGATGGCACTGGTGAATGGCTGGGGCAACATTTCACTTTAAACATTTGACTACTGAATTCCCATGCTACTTTCTGTCGCTCCTATCTCCAGCTACCTTACCACAACACTAATGCAGTTTCCAAGTGGGGAACACACCTGAAAATCAAGGCAGACCAGCTGCAGTTTCCTGTGAGCCCTCTCACTCGTCCACTCTACTAGCCCCTTCACTGTTGTTGACAGTCAAAAAGAGAGTGCACATTGCATCTGCTTCTTTTTCTCTCAAACTTTCTCTCTATCTCTCTCTCTGCTGCCTCGCTGAGGATCCAAACAGTAGGTAGCCAAGAACCAAAGGCACCCTGTGCTCCAAAAGCCCCAAGCTACTCTCACTGCAATCGAGGGAGAGGCTGTGTAGTGTTGGGCAAAAATAACATTCTATTGGTGGGAGTACCACAAGTTGGAATTTTGTGCCTGCAAAATAATGGAATGCACTTTTACAACTTTCACAAAATTCTAACTTGGAATGACAGAATGAATGAATGGATTGCATATTAATGTTTTTAACTGTGGAAAGAAATTTCACAGAACTGATCACTCAGCTTCAGAATGATTACATGTATTGTGGATTAACATTAAACCCTGTAATTCCGCAGAACAATCATTCTCAGTTCATGGGTATCATTCCACAATCCAGCCAGAAAATTCCACAGAATGAGGTGACAATTCACCAAACAAATGCAGAGGATTTGGATTTTGCTAAGGTTGGAATTTGGAAAATTTCACAAAATTTGTGAAATTTCACAAAATTTCCATGAATTGGAAAGTCAGAGTTTCCACCAAGCACTAGGGGTGCAACATGGGAGGGGGACTAAAAAGAAAAATTCCCACTCCAAACCCCACAGCAGGACTTATCTAGGCACCAGTGTGTACCAAGTCTTGGGCACACACTTCCACAAGCCACTAACTCATCACATAGGACACACAAATGACTACAGTTGCAGCTAGTGATACTGTAAGTAGCAATATAGCTAAATATAGAATGCAGCACCATGAAATCCCCATTCATTTCAGTGGGCTTACCTGTGCTATATCCAGACACATCCAGATATATAGTACCACTTGTCACTGGATGCAACTGTTCCCCAGCCAGTGTCAGATCATGGATTCTTTTTGGGTACATAATGAATCCTCCATAAAGATAAGTTCATTTTAACTTTATTTGTTTTTATTATTTTGACCTGTGCAGATGAAAAGGGACTTATTTTGGCAACTCAGCTTCCCACCAATACTCACCCATCAAATTCCCTACAGAAAAAAATCCTGGAAGAGAGTTCTGAAGGAAGGAACCTTTTCATACTCTTTTCACCTCCTCAATACCAACCTGTGTTAATACTTTCCACAGAGGATTGGAAGTGCTACTTAGGTGGCCATTCGAGGTGGTGGTGCTGGTGATACTGGTGACCATTGGGTTCACTAATGCATATCAGAGCCAATATTGGGATACATTTAAAAGAACTGTGATTTCTTGGGTATCAATCTCATATGTATCTTGGTTAACTTTGCTGTAAGTTGTTGAACATATACATTTTCAATCAAGAGATCCATCACCTGCTGGAATGAATCTGCCCCCAAGAAGTCCTGAGGTCAAGTTTGTACTATGGATCAATTAAGGTGGCAGCTTTACCCTGTGGATTCTTGGATGGACTGCAAGAGTGCACGCAGTATTTGCATGTGTTCCATGAGTGCAGTGAAACCAGACTCATCATCTGCATCCAGATGCAGGTGCACACTGCATGATGCCTACCTTAGTGTACAATGAAGTAGGATTTCCTGTCTTAGAGATGCCATGTGGCCACTTACTGCCTAAGTGGCATGTTCAAAAGGCTATAAGATGAGAATCAGGCAAGCTCCAGAGGCATCTTAGGTAGTGTGGATAAGAATATAAATAGACAATTTCTTATAATAAAGAAAAGTGATCAATCAAGGTGGATTTCCACCAGTATGATCAATTCATGCCTCATTCAGTGCTGAGGTGGATTATCTTTGATTTGTCTCTCCCACAACTGTTGCCTTGTATTGGATTAGTGGGCAAAATGGCCACAAATGTGGTCACACATATACGTGCGTTCGCACACACACACACATACATGCACAGCAACTCTTTGAGATTTGCTTTGCTGAGATGGCCATGCACCACCAGCTTAATAGAATTTGCCATGCATGGAACTTTGTAAAAACCATCATTCTCTACTACTTTAACTAAATTTCATCTACTATGCAGCCACCTTTAAGCGATAATGGGTGCAGTTATGTGTCTTTTCCAGCAGCTCAACCAAGATGTTAGCCAGTGTATGCTTATAGCATGAAGGTCATGGATAAAGTTGCTTGTTGGCAAACATCAAGGTTGGGGTGGATGTAGATCACAGACATAGGATCACAGGCAAACTCAGCAGTTGTGCCCAATAGTCTGCCATGCCCATTTAAGACATAGCTGAAAAGAAACCAGTGCTCCACATATAAGTAGTCTATTGTATCAACTGCTGAGTGTGATAAAGCATGTGACAGGTAAGGAGCAACAGTATCCCTCAATGTGGGCGCAGCATGGTTTGAGAAATATGCGCACTAATGAACTTTTCTTTCAGGACAAGCCTTTGCTATCAGTTTCCTGAAACTTGGATCTTCCACAGAGCAGTATGGCAAGAGATCAACTATAAGCATTTTTTTAAATTACATTTTATTACATTTATGTAGAGCATATATTACATGAATTAGCCTGCAGGCATTCTTACATTGGTTTTTTTCAGCTTTAAACAAACCAATCAACATTTTAGCAGTAGCAAATATCCATTCAAAGCACTCCTGTATTTTAGTATATCATGTGGGAGAAAATTGTATTTTGCAACAGTTTAACTGGTATAATTATCTCTAAATGAGCAACTATAAGCATTTCTGATGAGAAGCTATTCAGTTCCCTGGCACAGGTGTGATTATGGACCACAACTTTTTTTCACCACTTTGATGCCAGTGGTACTTGATGAAGGATGGCCAAATGCAATTCCTGTTAAGATGATAAAAAGGAGGTGATGTTTTTCCTTCAATTTTTCTGAACTGCCAGTAGCACTAGTTGTGTCTCTGATATCAAGTTCCTCTTTCCCCTCTTCCTCATCTGCCATCCCTGGCTTTATGCAATGTTGAGTAGCAGGTATTCCTGGTATCTCATGAGCCCTGCTCTGTTGTTTTGCCCAGATCATGGAAAGATATGATCATAGGATGATATGAATCTGTAAGCCAAGGTCAATATGACTCGTCCAATTGGTTTACTCCAAATAGACAGATTTCCTGTTTCCCATATACCTATCTAATGCAGTTTTAAAACAGGCCATAGAATTACTGTGGACTGCTTCCATAGGCAGTTTATTCAGACTGATACCACTCTCTGGTTCAGCCATGTTCCTTTTTTAGATGTCAACAGATCACTGTGTTTAAGATGGGTGTGTTGTACATTGGTACCATGTTTTGATCCCCTCTTGCCACTGCTGGTGTGTTCCTGGCATTGTTGGCATGAAGCCTAACTGTCCTTTAATGAATCATTAATAAAATAGCTGAACACAAAGGATCTGGATGGGCAGTGGGAACTAGGTTTGGTGGAGTGGGACTTTGCTCTCCATAAGTACTTTTTGTTGTGTGGCTTGTGGCTGCTTTTTGTTGTTCTGACCATCATGGCCTGAAAGGGATTGCCCAGCATATTGGTGGTGGTGTTACATTCCACATGTTTGGGTCTTTTAGCCCTGTGCTGAGTAGCAGGCTCAGATACTTATTGTCGGGTTTAAACTTATTGACCTGTTCATGTTTTGTGTTGCAGTTCCCATTTGTTACATCATCATAATCATCAGAAAGAAGTTTTTTCTATCATCATAATCATCATCATCATCATCATCACCTTCAGTCTCCTCTACATCTTCTTCATGGGTGTCCTCAGACTTGTACCTTTACACTTGACAATCTTTTGCTCATTTCCCCTTTTTAGGTGTTTGAAGTACTGTGAGCAGGGGGTAGCCTGGGGCATACAGTTTCTGCCTTCCTTGCTGGAATCATTGGAGCTAAGTCAGCTGCTGTCACTCTGCATATACTTTGTGATGCTAAATAGTGAATGCTAGTTCCTAACACACTGGTGGTGATGATCTCTGCTTTTCACTGCTGCATTGCATCATTATGCAATGCTGACTTACTGCCATCAGAAGAAGGGGTCTGATTCCTAATGCTGCACGGATTTTGCTGCTTTAAGGGAGTGGAATCCAATCACAGCTTCTTAAAAATTTATCCAAATCCTGCCCATTCACTAACATGTGTTTCCTTCTTGTCCCCCTCTGCCTTGGATGCACTATTTTCTCTCTGTCTCCCCTCCCCCGGTTCTTTGTCTCAATGGAAGGGGCTTCTCCATGGCCGGCTGCCATCTTTTAGGATTTGGTAAATAATATAAATGCCATCCACACACTCACATACTCTTCAAAGATAAAACATCAATTTACGCACCCAACACATACATCTGAAATAGGGTTCAGGCATGGCAAAAAGTAAATAAAAAGAAATGAAGCAATTTGTCCAACCCCATATGCTATGACAGAACTGAAATGGATATTTTTCACATTCCCTCAGAAGTAATTCTCATTATAACAAGGTGTTGAAGCTATCATTCTAGAAATAAGAAGCTGGCAAGACATCTTGTGCAAGTAGAGGTTTACCATACAAGAAGAGAGAGGGATTAGTGATGACAACAGGCAGGTGATTGCTGAATTTTGCATGGTACAGTAGACACACACAGGTGAGCTGAGTGAGCATTAGCAGATGCGGAAGACAGGGCTGCTGAAAGCCTGCTGGATGGCAGAGTTAGCTGGGAATTAAATGGCAAAGGAGGACTTCCAGGATATTCAGTCAGCAGCAAGCAGGAGGACCCTGCAAGCTGGGCTGAGAGTCTGCTGGATGGCAAAGTAGGTGTGAATCAAAAGCCAAAGAAGGGGTTCCAGGATATTCAGTCAACAGCAAGTGGTGGACAGGAGGACCCTGTGATCCAGGAAGACAGATGGTGTGTTAGGAGGAGGATTTGGAGAAAGTGTATATAGCAGAACCCCCCCCCACAGCCAATCAGTGACAGAAGAAGAAGAAGAATACAGTACTTAATGAAATGGATTTTAGTCAAGGGAAAGCACAAGCATGTCCTGGTAGTCAGATGGGGTCTTTCTTTTCCTTGAATTCATAGAGAAGTCTGGTAGTCACACGTAGTCTCCCTTTTCACTGAATTATCTGGAGAAACCTGTTTTCCTTCCTTCAGGGGCTCTTCAGACACATTGGCTACTGGTGGGGTATAACAGGAGGTTAATTAGAACTACTGCCAGACTCAGACACTGCACTGGGGGTTAGATAGCAGCCCAACTATCTCCTGCTGCTCACCACTGCACCAGATGCCAATGAAGAACAGCTGCTAAGCCCATGGGACCCCTCCATCTACAGACACTGCTCACTGCCTCAGAACACAAGTGGCCAACTCCAGAGTCAATTTCCCACTCCAGCGTACCTAGTTACCTGCTCTGAGCCTGGATTTCTGCTCCGATTTCACACATCTGCTCTGGAGCTGGTTTCCAATGCTGCAGAACCAAGAAGAGAGTATTTTCCTGCTGGTGGCCATACTCCTGTGAGGCTCAGCCCTTCATCCTGCCCTGGCCAGCCACTCAGGAGTGAACTGTAATAACTGGTGCCAAAATCAAACACTTGGCTGCCCATATAAAAAGCTTCCAGTGCGGCTTAAAATCTAACACCACTGCCAAACACAGATACTGCATCAGAGGTTAGATAGCAGCCCAGCTATCTTCTGCTGCCCCCCCTGCATCTGATGCCACCGAGGAACATCACATAAATTTAAAATGAAAAATAGTAGCATGGTACTGTGTAAAGAAAAGTTGATCAGGACAAAAATACCTACAAAATGAGTGGTATTTCATTTATAGATTTCTTTTAGATTTTTTATAATCGGCAAAAAATGGCAAGAATTTACTTTTTTTTTCACTTTTTTGGATGTATGGCATAAATGGAATATGCACCACCCTACTGGAAATATTATAGATATTTTTGTTCTGTTGATTGACCCAATAACATCACCCATGGAAACCGCCACTCTTGATGTTATCGTGTCATTCAGCACTCAAACAAACATAACATTTTGAAGTTGCATATCCATATATATGGGATATGCAACCCCCCTACAGGAAATATTGTTGATATGTTTTATTTGAGTGCCAATTGACACGATAACATCATGATCAAGACCCATAGGCCTTGGGATCTGCCAAGTTTTTTACTGATTGGATATACGGTTGCTGAGTTATTAAGCATGATCTGTGCGCACGTTTATGCTTTTCTGGAATTCTATGGTCGCATGTACAGGTCGTACGGGTTGCATGACCAGCCCAAAATCTTCAGGGAATGTGCAGTCAGGGTCCCCGATGTGCCTTTTGAAGATTTGGTGAAAAAATATTAAACGGTTCAAAAGTTATTCAAAAAACAGTTTCCCATTATAAGTCAATGGGAAAAAGTTAACAAAAAGTTCGACAGTGTCGCAAATGCATTTTTACTTTCGCAAATGGGCCTGTTACTTTCGCAAATCCACCATTTTGTTTTCAGTTGGTGATCAGAAAAATGGTTGGCATTTAAATTTGAGACCCTCTAGCAACGTAATTCTTTTTGTATTTAGCTATTTGGGCCCTGAGGATGCTTGCCATGTCTTTATTTTGTGGTAAAACACCCCAGAAATATGTTTTTAAAATTTCTGGAAAAAGTACTTTCTCAAATTACTTTCGTGCTCACGAAAGTGTCGAACTGTTTGTGCGAAAGCTTTCGCAAATTGCGACAGTAATTTTCTAGTCTGTGGGAAAATGACAGCAATTCTTTGGCACTGCACTGCAAAATAACCGTTGGGAGTTTTGGGCTGAAATTTGGAGGGAACGCAGCCGACATCTCACAGATGTGCCTTTCAGTATTGTATTGAAAAAATATTACACAGCGGCAAAGTTATGGCACTCCAAAGTTGACAGTTTTTCCCAAAGGATAACATTACGGCGCCCAAAGCATTACAGGAATCCTTTGGCACCCTGCTGCAAAATAACGGTTTGGTCTTTTTTCCTGAAATTTTGAGGGAAGACAGCCAACAGTACCCAGATGTGCCTTTCAGTAGTTTGGTGAAAAAATATCACATGGTGGCAAAGTTACGGCACTCCAAAATTGACGGTTTTTCCCATAGGATAACATTACGGCGCCCGACACTTAACAGAAATCATTTGGAGCCCTGCTGCAAAATATCTGTTTGGTCTTTTTTCCTGAAATTTGGAGGGAAGACAGCCAACAGCCCACAGATGTGCCTTTCAGTAGTTTGGTGAAAAAACATTACAGGGAGGCAAAGTTATGGCGCTCCGAACTTTTCTTTTTTTTCATAGGATAACATTACCGCGTTCGCCGCGCCTTTCAGGGCCCGTATCTCGGAAACGGTGCGAGAGATGGACTTTTCGTCGGAAAATTTCTTAGTCCCCTAATGGGGCTAAGATTCAAATTAGCCAGGACAGTTGTAAATAATTTTACTTTTAAATTTTTTTTCTACGTCGTACGGTTCCTGAGATATAATGTATTTAGTATTCCAAGATCTCATTTTCTGCACCGATACTCATTATTTTGCATACATTATTTGTACTCACTGTCTTTCTCAATGCAGGGTTTGGGGAAAACCAGCCTGTGCGCTTACATTACTGTTAATGTTGCCCTTTCCGCTTGCGGATCCGTATCGCTTTCACTTACCATTGACGCCTGCGCCACCATGTGCGCTTATCCTTTGCTTTCATTTGTGCTATGCTTTCTGTTATTTTTGCCATTTCTGTCTACAGTACTGTTTATCTTACTGTTTCACTTTACATCACCATGCCCATTGACATTTCTGTTTGCAGGCACCATGTTACTATGTGACAACACATCACGTGGCAGACCATTTCCGTCATACCATATGCATTACCCTTTCTGTTCTCATTCATGCTTGTGTTTGCACCACTGTTAGCATTTCTGTTTGCTTGCTGTCCCTGTTAGTATGCCACAATCGGCCCCACACTCCGCCACTACATTACATTCACTATTTCTCGTTATCATTCTCAAAAAGAAGGAAATTAGAGGCAAGAACTCCATTTAATGCATTAGTTAGGGTTGTTCCACAGTGACAAAAGTGAGGAAATTCACTGTTAGGGTTAGAAAACCCCCTTGGACTCCCCGCCCCCCCCAACTGGCATGAAGGGTGCGCATTGGGATAGTGGGTCCTAACTCTCACCCATTCTCCTATACTTCTGCTGCTTTACACATGTCATGGGGTGAGAGTTAGGGCTGGACCAAGCGCACCCCAATGCTGGTTGGTGGGGTGGGGGTCAAGGGGTTTTCAACCTAACAGCCAATTTCTCACTTTGTCGCTGTGGATCAACCCTAACTAATGCATTAAATAGAGTTTTTCTCTAATATATATATATATATATATATATATATATATATATATATATATATACATATATATACACACACACACATACACACAGTATATATAATACTGGTGCAGTCACATCAGTATAGTTAGGGTGAAAGTGCACTTCTTTGTTAAAGTTCAAACTTTGAGGGTTAATAACTTTGGAACCATTCAACGCATTTGCATGATATGAGGCATGCATAATCTCTATTGGTAGGTCTCTTGCATGCCAAATTTGGTGAGAATCTGCTGAGTGGTTTTTGAGATATAAAGTGTTGCAAAAATAGAAAAATCCATTTGTTTTGGCATCCTGCATCTTAGAAATTGCTTTAGGTACTGGTCTAAAAATTTCAGGGTAGAAAGCCTTTGCCTCACAGATGTGCCTTTTGAAGGTTTGGTGAAAAAATATTAATCTGTTTAAAAGTTATTAAAGTTTTAATTTCCCATTATTTAATATGGGAAAAAAATAAGTGATCAGCATGAAAATGGGCCATTTTTAAAAACTGGAAGGTCCCATTTTCAAAAATTAAACTCAAAACTTTGAAGCTTATGACTTTGGACTGGTTGAATGAGTTTGCATACAGTTTGGTATGCTTAATGGTCATGGACAGGTCTCTTAACATGCCAAATTACATGTAAATCCATTTAGCAGTTTCGAGATACAAAGTGTTGAAAACTGAACATTTTGTATTTTTGGTCATTTTTTTTCTCAACCTGATCTCAGAAACAGCTTTAATAATAATAATAATAAGCTTTATTTGTGCAGCACAATTCTAAAAAACAAAGTGTTGTACATTGTTAAAATAACATACAAAACAACAGAACAAAACAGTCCATAAAATACTTGTAATACAAAATTCAAATAAGTCAGATAAAATAATCACTAAATGCTTGCTGAAACAGGTGGGTTTTTAAGCCTGCTTTGAAGCTTTCCATGGTTCTGCACTCTCAAATCTGATGAGGTAGAGAGTCCCACAGAGAAGGAGCACCATACATAAAAGTTCAGGATCCAGACGTTTTCAGCTGGACCCTGGAAACCTCTAACAACTCCTCATCAGTTGAGAAGAGAGGATGGCCAGGGCTGTAGGGAGTCATGAGTTCTTGCAGATAGCTCAGACCCAGTCCGTGCAGGGCCTTATAGGTCAAAAATCCGACCATGAAGGTGATCCGCCACTGTACAGGCAACAGTGTAGTTCATGCAGCATGGGAGTGATATGACTCGAACGAGGAGTCTCAGTCAACAACTATGCTGCAGCATTCTGCACCAGCTGCAAGTGACAGATATCAACCCCCAGAAGCCCCAGGTAGAGGGAGTTGTAGTAGTCTAGGCGTGAACTCACAAAGGCGTGGATCAGTGTAGGCAGGTCACCGGATGGAACAAGGTGTTTAATCCTGGTGATCTTATTAAGATGGTAAAAGGAAGACTTGATGACTGCCGACACCTGCAAATGCAGTGTCAGTCCATCATCAAGAACCACCCCCAGATCACACACCTGTTTGGAGTAAGACAGCTGGGAATATCCAAGCCAAAGACTGGAATTTTCAGGCTGGAAAGCTTTTGCCTCACAGATGTGCCTTATAAAGGATTGGTGAAAAAATATTAATCCATTCAAAAGTTATTAAACTTTTAATTTCCCATTATTTCCTAAGGGAATAGTCAAGTGTTCGGCACGAAAATGGGCATTTCCAAAAATGAAGTACTGTTTGCGAAAATGGAAGGTCCCATTTTTGAAAGTGATGAACATAAGAATGATATAATGATAATCAAGGGGTTTTCAACTTAGGGTGATATCTTTGCCATTTTTAGGAATTTTGGCCAACACTGTCATTTTACTCAGTCCCGAAAGGTGATTTCACGGTCGCTGCACAGAATCACCTTTCGTGACTGAGTAATGAAATGAAAGTGCCGCTGTTCATGAGGTGGGATCACAAAAAGCCCACGTACCAAATTTGGTGAAAAAAATTCCAAAAAATGACTGTGTTCTGAGCGTGCGTTGAGCAGTTTCTATGCACACTCATAACTTCACCACTTTATAATATTTTCCCTCCAGATTTTCAGCATTGCCATTTTTTCACACCTCCTTATGAACAGTACAGCTGTCATTTTTTACATCACTGCCCGGAATGTGTTTTCGCACCTGTGGTGCAAACTGGCGCGGTCACTGTGAGAAGTTAACTTTTGGGACAGATTAACAAAATCACAGTTACACTTCAGGGAGGTCCCAAAAGGCCCATATTGAAAATCTGGTGGAAGAATTCTAAAAATAATCAGGTTACGAGTGTGCGTTGCACAGTTTCTATGCATGCTCATTACTTCGCTAATTTTTCATATTTTCACTCCACATTTTTAACATTACCATTTTTCCACACCTCCTCATGAACAGTACAGCTGTAGTTTTTCAAATCCTGCCAAAAATGTTTTTCTGCACCTGTGATGCAAAATGACATTACAGTTCTGTGGAATTACATTTTGAGAGGGATTTGAAAGTTTTCTGTACTGGGTACATGTGGTAAGGTGATATAAAGGTTATGTTGAACATTTGTGGTGAAAATTATTTATTATGGCACAGTTATGACTATTTGTTGCAATTTTGCTACATGTACTCGTAACTTAATATGTGGAAGGGCAAGGGCCAGAGACCCCTGTGTTTCCACAGCTACATACATATGTGCATCTGTGGAGGGATTGGAGTGCAGGGTCTGAAGGATCCTGCACTTCCATTGTGACTTATGGATAGTTTTGTAGGATCTGGATGGAGGAATGGGAGCGCAGAGACCCACTGTGACATATTGACACTGTTGTACTATCCAGATAGAAGGATGGGAGCGCAGGGTCCCACCATGACATATGGATACTCTTGTACTATCTCAATGGAGGGATGGGAGTGCAGGGTCTTCCACTGTGACATATGGATCCGGACCCTGTGTTCCCACTGTGACATATGGACACTGTTGAACTATCTGGATTTTGGGATGGAAGCGAAGGGTCTGAAGGACTCTGTGCTCCCATCATGACATATGGATACTGTTATACTATCTCAATGGAGGGATGGAAGTGCAGGGTCCTCCACTGTGACATATGGACCCGGACCCTGTGCTCCCACTGTGACATATGGACACTGTTGAACTATTTGGATTTTGGAATGGAAGCGCAGGGTCTGAAGGATCCAGTGCTCCCACCATGACATATGGACACTGTTATTGGAGGGATGGGAGCACATGGTCCAAAGAACCCTATGCTCCCACAGTAAAATGAGAATACATTTATACTATGTGAAAAAGAAAAGAAATTCATTGCAAAAAAACTCCATTAATGCATCAGTTAGGGTGGTTGAATACTATAGTGACAAAAGCAGGAAAATGAGACATTACAGTTTCTAACCCTAATGCCCCATCCCCAGGATTCCCATCCCAACCACTCCATCCACCTCCACACACCACCAGGTGTCTGGTGTCTGGTGAGGTCATCGGCCCAACTATCATCCCTTTCCCACGCAGAACAAGCTGAGTTGTGTAGTACAGGAGAATGGGGCGAGAGTTAGGCCGACAACCCCAATGCACACCCAGACATCTGTTTGTGTATGGAGAGGTGGGGATGGAGAGGTAAGGATGGGAACCCTGGGAGTAAGGGCATTAGGGTTGGAAACCCTAATGCCTCATTTCCCTGCTCTTGTTGCTATAGTATTCATATATATATATATATATATATATATATATATAGTGGCGTCTCCCAGGATGAAACCCAGTTCTGCAGCATTTTGCAGCACTCTGCAGAAAGCTGCAACAGACCTACTGAATAAAGCAATGTAATTTCAGTGGCAATTAGTCCCTTTTGTCATTCAGGAAAATGTGACACTGCCAGGATGAAATGAATGCCACAGTTTGTTGCATGAGAAAAGGGACTATTTGTCAATGAAATTACATTGCTTTATTCAGTAGGTCTGTTGCAGCATACTGAAGAGTGCTTTAAAGTGGGTTTCATCCTGGGGGATGCCACTGTATATAGATATAGATATAGATATAGATATAGATATAGATATATTTGTAAGTCTGTCATTGCTGTGTTACGAGCATGAGAGGCTAAGATTAACTCCGTTCTACTGTATGTTTCAGAGGTCTGGGATTACTCTTTGCCTCAGGCTATGGAAATACCATTCTCTCTTTTTTATTGTAATATTGTCAAATCTAGCAAATAATGTCCTGAGCAGATGTCAAGAGCAGAGGTAGGAAGAGTTCTGATTGGAACTCTAGTCAAGATAAGAGTAGTTGGATATACTTGCTACATATTTTAAATAGTTTTAGAAAAATCAATAAAAAAATAAGTTGAGAGCAAACACAAAAGAAATTGTTAGGGCTTGCTAATCTTGTGGAAATCTTAAAACATTTCAGCTCTTGGTATCTGTGGCAAGACTGTTTAATAGGAGTGGAAGTCTCTAAGTCATATAAACTGTTACTGAAATCTAAAATAAAGAAACTAGTACAACATATAGCTTTGATTCGGATTATAAATATATAAATGGCACCATGGTATTCTAGGCATAAATATTTCCATGCACGTGACACTATTTTACCTTCTGTCTAGAACTGGGATAAAGCAGAATTATTATAATATGTAGATATGAGAAGTTGCCTTTTTTGTAAATAAGGTGTGGAAAGCATACTAAAATGATACCAAGTGAAAGAAATTCTGGTCAGAGCCAATATGGTTGCTCAGTGCGACGAGAGCAAGTAAATGAATAGTCAGAGCTCTTGCCACAGCTGGAGTCTGCTGTATTGGCTCTGATGGGCCGCCATGTGCAAGATGGCAGTGACGAGGCAATTACTAAATATTTACACTAAAAAGACAACCAATTTTCTACTGCAAATTTATTTTGCATGATAGTACTTCCACACCCTATCACTGCAAACTCCACTGTAGCTAGCTATCAAGTTAAATATAACCAGTAACAATGCTGCTAAGGCTGGAAATTGCCATAGCCATCCATTCATTGTTTATGTTTATTTTATATAAAATATTTGATAAAATCCTTCGTGTTATTTGATTAAAATTCTTTGACTTACAATATTCAGTGTACTTCAAGTGTCGTTACACAGTGGTAGAAAATATTATAAGATGTAATCTGATATTCAGAAAGTAATGTTAGCCTTTATGGACTTGCTAACCTCTCGATCCCACACCTGCTTATGACATCAATCACCACAAGGCTTAGATGTCCTGGATGACCCCTTACAGAGTTGAAAAATAACTGGAAATTCTAGGCAGACTACCTAGCTGAGCTTCAGGTGTGGCTCCTTATGCAGTAATAAAGTAGACGCAAGCTTTCTAAAAGTTTACAGTGTTTAAATCATATTAAAAATCTTCTAAAGTGCAAAAAATAAGAACATGTGTTGCCCATTCTAAGGATAGATAACTTCAGTGAATACTATGCCATTTAATCTTGAATAACATTCATTAAAAAGGCCAGAAAAGAGAAAGGAAAGGAAGGTGGTGGAGCGGAAAATGATAAATGTCATATAAGCAAATTAATCCACTTTTCTCTGTGACATATTGATGCACATAGTGAAAAAGAAAACTATCAAATTTAAATCATGCCCACTGTATCCACTGCCACACTTTCTAGCACCAAAGTGCATCATACCCCATCACCACAATGTGCATGAAATCATTATATATAAATGTTTAGTATACCTCCAGGGTTTTAAATGCAGAGCATGCAGTATAAGAATCTGAAGCTTGAAAATGCCATCTATTCAAAAACTATGGATTATAAAAAGAAAAGCTCCATAAATGGGGTTGCCATTAAAAGGCAACCAAAACTGTCTGATGTCATGCCTGAGGAAATGGAACAATAGGATTAAAGAATAATGGAAAGGGGGTTAAATAGGCTGGGAAAGGGAGGAAGTGGGGCTTGGTGAGATCATAATTGGCAGCAGGTACAGGGGAGGGGAGTTGAGTGACAGATGAGATAATTGAGTGATAGGACAAGTGATGTGTACACATGAAAAATGCATGAAGGGTCAGGAGATGGGCAAAAAGGGGTCCTTGCTAAGGATCCTTAGGGGATTTATAAGACCAGGTTGGGATAATTTCTCCCTCTTTCTGCTAGGATTTTTCATATGAGTTGGATCATAGCACAGCGTCTGGCAATTCCTGCTGTTTTGTATGCACCATTAGGTTAGGTATTGCAACTTTGGGGCCTGGGCCACCAGACCCTGAAGGTTTGATATAAGGAAATTGAAAATGTTTCACATAGGAGTAATTTATTTGTTTGCTTGATAAATAGTGAGCAGTGAGCCATGTAGTCTTTGTTTAACTTGAAATTGGGGAGACTTGGCCTGGTTGGTGGCTAGCAGGGCCTATAGACCATGAGGGTGGCCACATGGCAGACTGGCCTGGGTACATATACCTGTTTCAAGGTACAGGGTAGAGGTAAAGATCCCGTGGTAGTATTTGGCAGTATTTTCTCCAGCGTGGAGGTCTGTATCTGGTTAGTTTTGAAAAACAAGGATTGGATGTTTTATTGAAGAAAAATATAAATAAATAAAAGAAAAGGGAGCCAGGGATAGCATGAACGGGAATGGGAAGGAAGTAGCATGATGCGACAGGCAGAAACACTGAATCTAAAACTGGGAAATTTAGGCTGGAACTTTGCAATGTTTGCATTCAACGTATCCAGGAACAAGCCTGTAGCTTACTCGCAGTGTCCAGGGCTGTTCAGAATCATTTGCAAGTTCTGAGGTTGGTTACTTATTTGTTCAGCATTTGTGTTTCCTCCTGCAGAAGTTTGTTGTTTCCCAGTGATGCGGCATTTGGTTTAGCCATCGCTGGCCAACCAGGCAGTCTATCGCATTACTGTAGGATGAAGGGAAATGCCGTGGTGGAGCATTTTTCTCCCATGGAGTGCGTCTGCCAACACGCAGGAGAGCAGTGAGGAACTCGGTCCCATGTGTTATGGGAGCGTCACTTTAGTGGCTGGTCATGATCAGTGCGACTGAGGGCCAGAACATGGAGGAGTGGCAAGTTAAAGTTCCTGTTGCGTGTGCCTCTATACTCTTCCATGCCTCTTGCAGGAAGTACTTCTGAGAAGCTGACAGAAGAAGCTACTTGCTTGAGAACCCTCCCCAATTTCCTAAATTCTTCCTGAACTTCCTTAGGCACCCCATTTGCCAGGTTATTAGTACTTAGGTGGATAATGACATCCAGCTCACAATCCCATCTTGCCTTCCCAGCAATCCCCAGGATCTTCCTCCCATTCCTCCAGGCCATGGCACCTGGTAGGCACCTCACCTCCCTGTCCTCCCCTCCCTGTGTTCCCGGCTGGATCCCTGTTATGACAGAGTCCCCCACCAGGATTCACTTCCTCCTCCTCTGGGGTCCACTGCTCTCCCCACTGAGGTCACCTCCTTGGTTGACCTCCACATCCTTCCTTTCCACTTCTCTGTGTACCTCTGTCTGGTTGCCCCCATTTGCCAGTGCAGCATATGAGTTCTGGAGTGGAATAAGATCTGGGATGTGCCTCTGCCTGACCACTCTAACCCTCCCCAAACCCACTGTCATCCTTGGCATCCTTTGAGGCAGCAACGTTGGACTGGGTGGTCTCTGGATAGAGGTGAAGGTACTCCTTTACCCAGTTTGCTTCTGTTCTGAGTCTGGTTACCTCATCCCAGAGTTCAGAGAAATGCCTGAAGACAGGGCAGCACCTCAGCATCCAGGTGGTCTGCCTGAATATGGCTGCCGCGCAGCCACTGTATTGCACCACTCTCCACATTATACTGCACTTATACTGCTATTCCAGTACTTGTCTGTTACTGAAGCTCTCCTAGTTCCCTTTTTATTAATTTACTGTCCTAAATCCTGCCACGTTCATCAGATACTTTTCTTTAAAGAAGGAAAACAAAACAAAAAAAAATGAGTCAAAACACTTGTTGTGCGGAGGCAGGCTTCATCCCCTCTTCTGCCTGAACTCCAAACCCCTGCCTCCCTCTCCCTGGACTCATCCTCCGATACCCCTGGCTTACCCCCCCCAAGCCGGGGCCATGGTGCTGGCGATCCTCTCAATGATGGGAGAAGGTGTCGGTGGGGAGTGCCCCAAAACATTGCCTCCCTGGCTTTTCCCCCAGGATGGGGTTCTAGGCCACTGGTGCCCCTAGACATCGAGACTGGTCAGTGGGAGTGCCAGAGGAAGTAACCGGAGCCAGGAGTGGGTGTCATTAGTGGGTGGCTGCATTGTTTTATAGGCTATTTTTTCCCTTGGGGCAGGGATGTGCAATGACATCCTACATCTGCCCTGCCTCTCAAAAGTAACAGTGTCAGCATTGAGGTATCCCCAGTCTCTGCCAGGGTCTGCACTGTGCCAGACACTCTACCTATCTCCCCCCCTAGAAAAGGAGATCAGTCCCTAGGATGCTCAATACTTCTCCCCCCAGCCACCTCTCTAATGTCCTGAGTATGATCCCGAATCTGGGTCATCAGCATTGTAAATGGGCACCTTGCACCTGCACCAGGGTGCTGGCCTCTGAACAATTCAACTTTAATCGAAGGGTGAAACTTGAATGCTTACTAGCACCCATGCTATTTAATATATAAGTAAATTAGATATTATAAAAAATTTATCAATCTAGTTTCTACTCTCCAAATATAAAAATGAATGCCTGTGCAGCCCTTGCATAGGCAGATGATATGATTTTGCTTTCATTATCTCAGGCAGGTTTACAACAAAAACTACAGTAAGTGAAGAAAGTGGTGCTGGGGTGTTAGGGAATTGGAAAGGAGTTTGGGAGGATAAGGGACTGTATGCCAAGGGCAGGCTTCATCTTGCCCTGTTAGGGAAGGAAGTCCTTAAACAGAAGGTGGCTGACTACATTGAAGAAAGGTGGGATTTAAACTTGTGAGGGGGGAGGGATAAGTGATGGGCTGACCATAAGCCCTCTCCTCCAGATGAGGGGAGTAGCCTTCAAACCCAAGGGGGTATGGGGGAAACAGACTGGGGAGGAGGTTTCAGGAGAAGCAGAGGGAGGATGGAAGTATAAGGAGCCTGGGTGGGGTTTGACAAAGGGGAATCAGGGATAAGGGGTGGTGGGTGGTGTTAGTAAATGCCAGAAGCTCGGCAAACAAGCTGCCAGAGTTCCAGACTATGCTGTTCGAAGTGGGGAGGATGTGGCGGCAGTCACGGAAACGTGGGTCAACAAAAACCATGACTAGGACCTAAACGTGCAGGGGTACACTATGCTTAGGAAGGATAGAAAGGAGGGTAGAGGTGGTAGAGTGGCTATGTTCATTAGATATGACATAGAAATTGCTAGGGTAGAAGAGACAGAGAGGTAAATGTGGAGGCCTTATGGGTCACCTTAAGAACCCCGGCAGGAAGTAAGGTCAAGCTGGGTGTAGTACATAGGCCCCCCAGGATGGGTGATGTTCTGGAGGATGGTTTGCTGACAACATCATTACCCAGTGTGGACCAAAAGGGGAGGGAGTGGTGTTGATGGGGGACCTTAATATGCCAGGTACAAACTGGGGAACCATGTCCTGTAAGGTAGCCAATGAGCAGAGGCTGATGGAAGGCTTCCAGGATGTGTTCTTAACACAGCACGTGATGGAGCCCACAAGGAAGGGACATGTCCTGAATGTGGTTCTGGCGAATGGGGATCTGGTAAGGGATCTGGTTGTAGAGGATTTCCTGACTGGGAGTGACCACAATACTGTCTGGTTTCAAATAAGCATGGTGAGAGGGGGGAGAGATCTAGGACACTGGCAGTGGACTTCAGGAGGCAGACTTTGTGGGCATGGGAAATATTCTCAAGGATCACTTGAAGGGGATTACAACAATGGCAAATGTGGAAAAGAGATGGGAAGTCATAAAACCGGGACTTCATGAGGCAGTCAGGACCTGCGCTAAGGTGGAGCATAAGGGAGCAAGGTCACATAAACCATGCTGGAGGTCCAGTGAGGTTTAGGTAGCGGTTAGATAAAAGAAGGCTTCCTACAAAAAATATAAAACAATGAGAGGGGATAGGGAAAAGGAAATGTACCATCTTGCATCTAGAAAAGCCACCCGGATGGTGCGGTGGACAAAGTCCAGTAAAGAACAATTGCTGGCACGGGGTATATGGAGAGGGAAAAAGGGGTTCTTCTGGTGCATTGGGGAGTGGAGAAAAACTAAGGGCCATTTCGGCAGATTGAGATCAGAAGGAGGGTGGGTGGAAGAGGTGAGGGACAAGGCAGAGGTATTAAATGAGTACTTTGCCTCTGTGTTCACTAGGGAAGGGGATGGGATATCTACAAAGCAAGGCATGATGGAGATAGAAGTGATAGTGAGTGGGATCAGGGGAGCAACAGAAATGGAGCAAGAGGGAGGGAGAGGTACCCCAGAGGTGTCACATCAGGATAAGGATTAAAAGGTCAGTAAGGTGGAGGGGACGGATGATGCTACCTTCACCGAAAGGGTGTAGTTAGCCCTTAAGGCACTAAAGAAAGATAAATCTCCTGGGCCGGATGGCATTCATCTGAGACTACTATGGGAATTGGCTGACATACTTTCTGCACCCCTTGGCGGAGCTCTTCAACAGGTCACTTGAGACAGGGATGGTACCTAGGGATTGGCGAGAGGCACATGTGGTGCCAATCCACAAAGGGGGGGTCAAGGGAAGTACCAGGTAATTATAGACCCATCAGTTTGACCTCAGTGGTGAGAAAATTAATGGAGGGTATACTAAAAGAGTGATTGGGGTGTACTTGGAGGAGGTGGGAGGTCTGGATAGTCGGCAAATGGGTTTGTGCCAGGTAGATTGTATCAAACCAATCTTGTGGAGTTCTATGAATGGATAACATCAGAACTGGACAGGGGAAAGCCTGTGGATATATTATTCTTGGACTTCAGCAAGGCGTTTGACTCTGTCCCCCACAATGGTCTGGTGGAGAAACTGACAGGGTAGGGAGCAGGCCCTTTGATGTACAGATGGATTGAAAACTGGCTAGCTGGATGCATTCAGAAAGTAGTGGTCAGTGGGGAGCTCTCGAACCCTAGAGAGGTCGGTAGTGGGGTACTGCAGGGATCGGTCCTGGTTCCAGTCCTGTTTAATTCATACATATCGGACATCAGGGAGGGTATAGGGTGTGAAATGAGTCTCTTTGCTGATGACTCCAAGATGGGAGCAGTAGTTGAAGGGGAAGAGGGGAGGTTGGCCCTGCAAGGGGACCTGGACACCCTGGAAAGGTGGGCTCACACATGAAAATTAAATTTCAGTATTACCAAGTGCATGTGTTACATCTTGGGGGGATGAAACCCTAAACACTGGTAAACCCTGGGAGGTGAGGCGCTGGAGGCCTCAACAGGGGAAAAAGACCTAGGGGTCATGGAGGATGCATGTATGAATAACTCTGAGCAGTACAGGAGAGCAGCTAACAAAACAAACAGGATGTTGGGATGCATCATAAGGGGGATCATCTCTCGGAGCAGGGAAGTGATTGTGCCACTGTACAATGGACTGGTTAGACCACACCTTGAGTACTGTGTTCAGTACTGGAGACCACACTTGAAGAGGGACATATAGCTCCTGGAGAGGGTACAAAGGAGTGCAACTAAGATTATATGAGGACTAGGGGATTTTATGTATGAGGACAGACTTGAGGAGCTCTGCCTGTTTTCATTGGAGGAGGGGAGAGACTGGGGGACATGGCTGAGGTCTTCAAGTACCTCAAGGAAATAAATAGGGTAAAAACGGAGGGGATAGGGGAAATGATGGAATCACTTCTGAAGGAAAGAATTGTCGAGTATCTAGAGGCCAGAGGGGCACAGGACCCTAGGCAGCATGGATTCACAGTGGGAAGGTCATGCCAGACGAATCTGATAGATTTCTTTGACTGGGTGACCAAAGTAGTAGATCAGTGAGAGGCTGTGGACATGGTCTACCTATACTTTAGCAAGGCATTTGACACAGTCCCACACAAAAGATTAATATACAAGTTAGCCAGCCTGGGAGTGGGTCCCAAGATGACATCCTGGGTAAAGAATTGGCTGGAGAATAGGACACAGAGAGTAATAGTAAATGGAGTCCACTCAGAAGAAAGGAGGGTTACTAGTGGGGTACCGTAGGTTCAGTATTAGACGGTCCTCTTCAATGTCTTTATAAGTTACATTGCAGAGGGACTAGAAGGAAAAGTATGTCTCTTTGCAGATGACACAAAGATCTGCAACAGAGTTGATACACAGGGTGGGGTGGAAAGGATGAGAAGGGACTTGGCAAGGTTAGAGGAATGGTCAAATGTATGGCAGCTTAGATTCAATGCTAAGAAGTGCAAGGTAATGCACCTGGGAAACAAAAACCCAGGGGAAGAGTACACAATGGGGGGTGAGATACTAACAACAACAAAAATGGAAAGGGACCTGGGGGTAGTCATATCAGATGACCTAAAGGTGGGCAAGCAATGTGAGAGAGCAGTAAGGAGGGCTGGGGGGATACTGGGATGCATAGGGAGAGGCATCACCAGTAGAAAACAGGAAGTTATTATCCCTCTGTACAGACAGCTGGTGAGACCCCATCTGGAGTACTGTGTGCAGTTCTGGAGACCCAATCTCCGCAAAGACATAGACAGGATGGAAGCTGTCCAGAGGAGGGCAACTAAAATGGTGCAGGGTCTGCACCGGAAGACACATGAAGAGAGATGAAAGGAGCTTAATATGTATAGCCTCGAGGAAAGGAGGGAGAGGGGGGACATGATAGAAACGTTCAAGTACCTCAAGGGAATCAACAAAGTCCAAGAGGGTAGCATCTTTCAAAAAAAGAGGTGTGCAAGAACAAGAGGGCACAATTTGAAGATGGGGGGCTCAGAGGTAATTTAAGGAAGTATTTTTTCACAGAGAGGGTTGTGGATGCACGGAACAGCCTTCCGGAGGAGGTTGTGGAGTCAAAATCAGTGGTGGAATTCAAGCATGCATGGGACAGTCATAAGGCCATTCTAGGGGGTGGGTGTAGGAAGAAGTAGGCTGCTGGTTAACTAGGATCTGCAGCTTATCCAGTAGGTAGGGAAATGGGCAGACTGAGTGGGCCAAGCGGTCCTTATCTGCAGTCAAATTTTATTTTCTATGTTTCTATCTTTAGACTAAAGCAGGGAGGTATTACCAGAGGGCATAGTTTGAAGTTGGAAGGTGGAAGGGTGAGGGGGGAAGAGGAGGTGGTTTTTCACTGAGAGGGTGGTGGATCCTTGGAACGCGCTGCCTGGCGAGCTGGTTCAGAGATCCACAGTGGAGGGTTTCAAGAGAGGGTGGGACAGACACAGGAAGCGGATGTATCAGATAATGGCCTGGCCCAGGGAGAGGGGATGGATGATAGGAGTTTCTGGAACACAAGGGGGGGGGAGGGCCTCGGTACCCATCTAGGGATCTGAGGTTCCAGCAGACTCGATAGACCGTAAGGCCTAATCTGCTGACAATTAGTATGTTAGTAAATCATTTTATCACCTTTGCATTACTCATGAATTAACAATACATTATAATAAATTAAAGGTAGTGGTGTTTGGGAGCAGCAAACAGTGTAACTATTATCTGGGCAACTAGAAACTAAAGACTGTTAAGGAATACTGTTATTTGGTATTAAAAGTTTCTCCCAATGGCAAATGGTCTTAGTGCATGCAGATTAAAACCAAAAAGTAAAACAAAATATGCAGGCCATAAAAAATTCATATATATATATATATATATATATATATATATATATATATATATATATATATATATATATATATATATATATATATATATATATATATATATATATATATATATATATATATATATATATATATATATATATATATATATATATATATATATATATATATATATATATACACATACATACATATACATGTATAGTGTGTGTGTGTGTGTGTGTGTGTGTGTGTGTGTATATATATATATATATAGATATATATATAGATATATATATATGTAAATTATAGTGGCACAGTTGTGCCACTATAGTTAGAATTCAGCGGTCAGTTACATACTAAAGTCAAAAGTTTGGACGTTAATACATTTGGACACATTCAACGGATTTGCCTGAAATTTGGTACATGCATTGGGGCGCACTAGATCTCTTGATTTGCCAAATTACGTTTCTGTCGGAGTGCTGGTCTTCGTGTACAGAAGTGCTGAAAAATGCAAAATTTTCCATTTTTGGAGGCACCGTTTGACATTCTTAATGTGGTCCTGCATGGCCGTTGAGTGGTATGCCACTCTGTGAGATGGCTAGTTTGAAAGAGCTTTAGTGGCTGAACATGCTGCTTGTTGTTTGGTGAAAAAATATTAAGGCATTCAAAAGTTATGGCACTTTTAAGTTCCCATTATAAGTCACTGGGAAAATGTATGTATATATCTTGCAATCAAAGAATCGGGGTTCTGGCCATCTCATCCTGCCTGATGGTCAAAGAATTTTCAGCCTCGCAGTTCAAGAATCTTGGATCCTGAGGAATTTCAAAAATTCTTTGACCATGAGGTCCGCCATCTTGTTTTCAGTTTTCCGATTGCACAAACACAAATTTCTCGGCTCAGGGGTCACTTCTGAAGTAAAACTTTGATGTTTTTTTTTTTTTTTACTCAGGAGACCCTGATCTGTCGAGCCATGGCTTTGGTTCCATCCAAATCCGTCCAAAATTAGAGTTTTTAGCTTTTAAATTCTTCATTTGTGGCTCGCTAACGATCTTTGATCGCGAGCCGACAAATTTTTTGATTGCAAGAATCTTTGATTGTGATCTTGCATCGTGACCTAAAAACACAAATATCTTGGCTCAGGGGTGTGCTAGGGACACAAATGAGGGTGGGTTTTGCTCAGGGGTGTCCATTCTATTGAACCATGGCATTGGTTCACTTCAAATCAGTGAAAAATTGCATTTCACCATTTTTTATGCTTTGATCGTGAGCCTGCAAATTCTTTGATCGCGAGAATCTTTGATCGTGATCGTGCATCACAAGCAAGGGATGAGATTGCCATATTTAAAAAGCAATTTTCTCAGCCCAGGGGTGCCCTAGACTGTGAAATAAACCTGGTTTTTGTTCAGGGGGTTTCATCGTGCCCCATCTGCATGGCCAAAATAATGTAATAATGATCCCTGGTAGTCTAGAGACCCCCCCCAATAAAATATATATGAATGAAGTAATGCCCTGGAAGTCGAGTGGCCCCCACCCCCTGTTTTTTTTTAGATTCCTGGAAGTCTAGTGGCCCCCGAGCTGTATTGTTATAAAATTTTATAATTCCTCAATCTTTATATCCTTGGTAGTCTAATGCCCTCCCTAGTGTAATGAAATAAATAGTTAGTTAATAATATACCTGGTAGTCTTGTGGCCGCCACCACCCCACCCATCCATCCAAGCTCACCCAGCAGCCCCCTTACCCTTTGCCAGCCAGTGACTGGCACAGTCCTCCTCTCACCTCACGACCAGCCGCGACTGTCTGCATTATGAGCGATAATGCAGAGAGCACTCAGAAATATCTTTAAACACCTCCTTGCATTACCGCCATAATGCAGACAGTCGGCAGCTGGCTGTGGAGGTGAGAGGAGAGCTGTGCCAGTCACCAGCTGGCGAAGGCTGGGGGGTCTTGGGTGGGCTTGGATGGATGGGTGGGGGGCCACTGGGGGAGCCACTAGACTACCAGGGATATAAAGATTGAGGTATAATGAAATGTATAAAAACAATACATCTCGGGGGCCACTAGACTACCAGGGATCTAAAAAAAACAGGGGGTGGGGGCCAGTAGACTACTAGGGCATTACTTCATTCATATATATTTTATTGGGGGGCCACTAGACTACCAGGAATGTAAATATTTTATTAGGGGTGCACTAGACTACCAGGGATCATTATTACATTATTTTGGCCATGCAGATGTGGCACAATGAAGCCCCCTGAACAAAAACCAGCTTTATGTCACAGTCTAGGGCACCTCTGGGCTGAGAATATTGCTTTTTAAATCTGCCCATCTCATCCCTCACTCTTTATTCACGAGCGAGCAATTTCTTTGACCGCAATGATGCAAAAACTTTGACTGCGAGATTCTTTGATCGCGATCGTGCACCGTGAGCGAGGGACGAGATGGCCAGATGAAAAAAAAGCAATTTTCTCAGCCCAGGGGTGTTGTAGAAACTCAAACAAGGGTGGGTTTTACTCAGGGGGCTTCATTCTGATGAACCATGGCAGTGATTTACTACGATTATGTATAATTTTAAATTACAGTAGTTTAAATTCTTTGATCGTGACCCTGCAAATTCTTTGATCATGAGCCTGCAAATTCTTTGATTGCGAGATTCATTGATCGAGATCGTGCATCGCGAGCAAGGGACGAGATGGCCAAATTAAAAAACCTATTTCCTCAGCCCAGGAGTGTCGTAGGAAGTGAAATGATGGTGGGTTTTACTCAGAGGGCTTCGTTCTGTCGAACCATGGTGGTGGTTTACCGCAATTCCTTCAATTTTTCGATTTATAAGGTTTTTTAAATCTTTGTTCATGAGCCTGCAAATTCTTTGATTGTGAGCCTGCAAATTCTTTGATCGTGATATTCTTTGATCGTCATCTTTGATCGCTAGAGACGGATAAGACGGCCAGATTATTTATAATGGAATAGATAGGGAAATTTTAGTAAACTTTGATATTGAATATGTTGGGAATGGTTTGGTCTTTTGACTAGAAATTTGGAGGGAAGAAAGGCAATATCTGATAGATGTGTCTTGTGGTGGTTTGGTCAAGAAATAGTACAGGACAGCAAAGTTATGGCATTATGAAGTTGTCATTTTTTTCATTAGGATAACATTACAGCATTTGATGCATTACAGGAATTCTTTCTAGCACTGCTGCAAAATAATGCTGTGGTCATTTGGGCTGACATTTGGAGGGAAGAAAGCCAACATACCTCAGATGTGCCTTTTGGTGGTTTGGTGAAATAATATTACAGGGCAGCAAAGTGACAGCACTCCAAAATTAACGCCCAGCCCACCCCCCAACTGGCATCGGGGTGCACGTTGGGGTCATTGGTCCTAACTCTCACCCCATTTTTCTTTACCTCTGCTTCTTTACACATGTGATGGGGTGAGAGTTAGGGCTGACGACCCTAACGCGCACCCCAATGCTGGTTGGGAGGGTGGGCTGGGGGTTTCAAGGGGGTTTTCAACCCTAACCTCAATTTCCACTTTTTCACTGTAGAACAACCATAACTGATGCATTAAATAGAGTTTTTTCCTATATATATATATATATATATATATATATATATATATAAATATATGTGTGTATATATATATATATATATATATATTATACTAGTGCAGTCACATCAGTATAGTTAGGGTGAAAGTGCACAAAGTTCAGATTTTGAGGGTTAATAACTTTGGAGTCATTCAATGCATTTGCATGATATGAGGCATGCATAATTTCTATTGGAAGGTCTCTTGCCCTGCCAAATTTGGTGGGAATCTGCTGAGTGGTTTCTGAGATATAAAGTGTTGCAAAAACAGAAAAATCAATTTATTTTGGCATCCTGCATCTTAGCAACGGCTTTAGGTACTGGTCTAACATTTTCAGGGCAGAAAGCCTTTGCCTCACAGATGTGCTTTTTGAAGGTTTGGTGAAAACATATCAATCTGTTTAAAAGTTATTAAAGTTTTAATTTCCCATTTTTGAACATGGGAAAAAATAAGTGATCAGCAAGAAAATGGGCCATTTTCAAAAATGGAAGGTCCCATTTTCGAAAATTAAACTCAAAACATCGAAGCTTATGACTTTGGACTGGTTGAATAAATTTACATATAATTTGGTATGCTTAATGGCCATGGATAGGTCTCTTAACGTGCCAAATTTCATGTAAATCCGTTTATCAGTTGTCGAGATACAAAGTGTTGAAAAAACAGAATATTTTGTATTTTTGGTCATTTTTTTCTCAACCTGATCTCAGAACTGGCTTTAATAATAATAATAATAAGCTTTATTTGTGTAGCACAATTCTAAAAACCTAAGTGCTGTACATTGTTAAAATTACATACAAAACAACAGAACAAACCAGTCTATAAAATACTTGTAGTACAAAATTCGAATAAGTCAGATAAAATAATCACTAAATGCTTGCTGAAACAGGTGGGTTTTTAAGCCTACTTTGAAGCTCTCCATGGATCTGCACTCTCAAATCTGATGAGGTAGAGTGTCCCACAGGGTGGGGGCACCATACATAAAATCCTGGGCCCCAGACATTTTCAGCCAGACCCTGGAAACCTCTAACAACCCCTCATCAGTTGAAAAAAGAGGAGAGCCAGGGCTGTAGGGAGTCAGAAGTTCTTGCAGATAGCTTGGACCCAGTCTGTGCAGGGCCTTATAGGTCAAAAGTCTGACCGTGAAGGTGATCTGCCACTGTACAGGCAGCCAGTGCAGTTCATGCAGCATGTGAGCGATATTACTCGAACGAGGACTCCCAGTCAACAACCGTGCTGCAGCACTCTGCACCAGCTGCAAGTGACAGATATCAACCTCCGGAAGGCCCAGGTAGAGGGAGTTGCAGTAGTCTAGGCTCAAAGTCACAAAGGCGTGGATCAGTGTAGGCAGATCACTGGATGGAACAAGGTGCTTAATCCTGGTGGTGTTCCTAAACTGGTAAAAGGAAGACTTGACGACTGCCGACACCTGCGAATGCAGTGTCAGTCCATCGTCAAGAACCACCCCCAGATCACTTACCTGTTTGGAGGAAGACAGCTGGGCACCTCCAAGCCAAAGACCAGAATTTTCAGACTGGAAAGCTTTTGCCTCACAGATGTGACTTATAAAGGATTGGTGAAAAAATATTAATCCATTCAAAAGTTATTAAACTTTTAATTTCCCATTATTTCCTATGGGAAAAGTTAAGTGTTCAGCAGTGCTGTTTGCAAAAATAGAAGGTCCCATTTTTGAAAGTGATGAATATAAACATGATATAATGATAATCAAGGCATTTTCAACTTAGGGTGATGTATTTTCCATTTTTAGGAATTTTGGCCAACACTGTCATTTTACTCAGTCCTGAAAGGTGATTTCATGGTCGCTGCATAGAATCACCTTTTGTGACTGATTAATTAAATGAAAGTGCCACTGTTCATGAGGTGGGATCCCAAAAAGCCCTTGTACCAAATTTGGTGAAAAAATTCCAAAACATGACTGCGTTACGAGCGTCCGTTGCACAGTTTCTATGCACACTCATAACTTCACCAATTTTTAATGTTTCCCTCCAGATTTTCAACATTGCCATTTTCTCACACCTCCTTATGAACAGTAGAGCTGTCATTTTTCACATCACTGCACAGAATGTGATTTCGCACCTGTGGCACAAAATGGTACGGTCACTGTGCGAAGTTAACTTTTGGGACAGATTAAAAAATCACAGTTACACTTTTCATGAGGGGAGGTCCCAAAAGCCCATGTTGAAAATCTGGTGGAAGAATTCCAAAAATAATCAGGTTACGAGCGTGCATTGCACAGTTTCTATGCACGCTCATAACTTTGCCAATTTTTCATATTTTCACTCCACATTTTTAACATTACCATTTTTCCACACCTCCTAATGAACAGTACAGCTGTAGTTTTTCAAATCCTGCCAAAAATGTTTTTTCTGCACCTGTGATGCAAAATGTTATGTTACAGTTCCGTGGAAGTACATTTTGACAGGGATTTGAAAGTTTTCTCTACTGGGTACATGTGGTGAGGTGATAAGAAGGTTATGTTGAGCATTTGTGGTGAAAATTATTTAATATGGCACAGTTATGACTATTTGTTGCAATTTTGTTACATCTACTCATAACTTAATATGTGGAAGCTCAAGGGCCATATACCCCTGTGTTTCCACAGCTACATACCTGTACATATATGCATCTGTGGAGGGATTGGAGTGCAGGTTCTGAAGGACCCTGCAATCCATTGTGACGTATGAATAGTTTTGTACTATCTGGATGGAGGGATGGGAGTGCAGGGTCCCACCATAACAAATGGATACTGATGTACTATCGCAATTGAGGGATGGGAGCGCACTGTGACACATGGACATTGTTCTCCCACCAACTTGTAAATGTGTCTCTACCATCAACACCCTCCAAGTTTCAATGTAGAAGACCAAACTGTGTCCGATATATAACATCAATCAAACAATCAATATTTATTTATTGAGCACTTTTCAAAAATCAAAGCGCAAATACATCATAGACAAAACAACAAACATACAATTAATAAAAACATATATATAAAAATAAAAAGGCAGCAGAAATAAACTAAGCATTGTCTCCGAAAGCCAGAGTAAATAAATATGTTTTTAAAGAGGCTTTAAAAGTCTCACTGGACAAGCACGCTCTAATCCGACGAGGTAGAGAGTTTCACAGGGTCAGGCCACAAAAGAAAAGGCCCTGGCCCCAGATGACTGAAGATGGACCTTGGAAATCTCTAGCAATCCCTCTTTGGTGGAGCAGAGTGGACAGAGGGGGCGTTAGGGCCGAAGGAGGTCTTGCAAGTAACCTGGTCCATGTCTGAGAAGGGTCTTATAAGTCAGCAATGCAACCTTGAAGGTGATCCTCCACTGCACCAGCAGCCAGTGCAGTTCGTGTAGCACAGGTGTGACATGGCAAGTTCTTGACAACCCAGTCAACAACCTGGTTGCAGCATTCTGCACCAGCTGTAGGAGATGGAGATCCACCCCCAGTAACTCTAGGTAAAGAGCATTGCAGTAATCAAGACATGAGGATACAAAGGCGTGGACCAATTTAGGGAGGTCATCATGCATAACATGGTGCTTTATCCAGGCAATGTTCCTCAGGTGGCAAAATGAGGACTT